>CM075690.1:56126888-57417639 GCA_037954015.1 Psophocarpus tetragonolobus | reverse complement strand
AAAATAACCATCTTCTTTGTAAAAGATAATTTAGTAGATCATTTAAAATTTGTTGATTAAAGATCATAACGGTGAGGATCATTGGGCCTAACAAATGCTAAAAAATCTGAAATAATTCTGTTGCTTGTAAAACATAATTTAATAGATCATTTAAAATTTCTTGATTAAAGATCATAATGGTAACGATCATTGGATGTCATAAATGGTAAAAAATCTGAAATAGTTCTCTTCTTTGTAAAAGATAATTTAATAGATCATTTAAATTTCTTGATTAAAGATCATAACACTAATGGTTGTTGGGCCTAATAAATTCTAAAAAATTAGAAATAACTATCTTCTTTGTAAAAGATAATTTAATAGATCATTTAAAATTTCTTATTTAAAGACCGTAACGGTAACGTTCATTGGGCCTCATACATGCTAAAAAATCTGAAATAATTCTCTTCTTTGTAAAAGATAATTTAATAGATCATTTAAAATTTGTTGATTAAAGATCATAACGGTAACGATCATTGGGCCTAATAAATGCTAAAAAATTAAAATTAACTATCTTCTTTGTAAAAGATAATTTAATAGATCATTTAAAATTTCTTATTTAAAGACCGTAACGGTAACGTTCATTGGGCCTAATAAATGCTAAAAAATCTGAAATAATTCTCTTCTTTGTAAAAGATAATTTAATAGATCATTTAAAATTTCTTGATTAAAGATCATAAAAGTAACGTTCATTGGGCCTAATAAATGCTAAAAAATCTGAAAAAATTCTCTTCTTTGTAAAAAATAATTGAATGGATCATTTAAAATTTCTTGATTAAAGATCATAACGGTAACGATCATTGGGCCTAATAAATGCTAAAAAAATAAAAATAACCATCTTCTTTGTAAAAGATAATTTAGTAGATCATTTAAAATTTCTTGAATAAAGATCATAACGGTAACGATCATTGGGCCTAATAAATGCTAAAAATCTGACATAATTCTCTTCTTTGTAAAATATATTTTAATAGATGATTTAGAATTTCTTTATTAAAGATCATAACGGTAACGATCATTGGGCCTAATAAATGCCAAAAAAATAAAAATAACCATCTTCTTTGTAAAAGATAATTTAGTAGATCATTTAAAATTTCTTGATTAAAGATCATAACGGTAACGATTATTGGGCCTCATAAATGCTAAAAATCTGAAATAATTCTCTTCTTTGTAAAATATAATTTATTAGATGATTTAAAATTTCTTTATTAAAGATCATATTGGTAACGATCATTGGGCCTAATAAATGCTAAAAAAATAAAAATAACCATCTTCTTTGTAAAAGATAATTTAATAGATCATTTAAAATTTCTTGATTAAAGATCATAACGGTAAGGATCATTGGGCCTAACAAATGCTAAAAAATATGAAATAATGCTCTTGTTTGTAAAACATAATTTAATAGATCATTTACAATTTCTTGATTAAAGATGATAATGGTAACGATAACTAGGTGTAATAAATGGTAAAGAATCTGAGATAGTTCTCTTCTTTGTAAACGATAATTTAACAGATCATTTAAAATTTGTTGATTAAAGCTTATAACGGTAACGATCGTTGGGCCCAATAAATTCTAAAAAACTAAAAATAACTATCTTCTTTGTAAAACATAATTTAATAGATCCTTTAAAATTCTTGATTAAACATCATAACGGTAACGATCATTGGGCTTAACAAATGCTAAAGAATCTGAAATAATTCTCTTCTTTGTAAAATATAATTTAATAGATGATTTAAAATTTCTTGATTAAAGATCATAAAAGTAACGTTCATTGGGCCTAATAAAGGCTAAAAAATTTGAAAAAATTCTCTTCTTTGTAAAAAATAATTTAATAGATCATTTAAAATTTCTCGATTAAAGATCATAACGGTAACGATCATTGGGCCTAATAAATGCTAAAAATCTGAAATAATTCTCTTCTTTGTAAAATATAATTTAATAGATGATTTAAAATTTCTTTATTAAAGATCATAATGGTAACGATCATTGGGCCTAATAAATGCTAAAAGAATAAAAATAACCATCTTCTTTGTAAAAGATAATTTAGTAGATCATTTAACATTTCTTGATTAAAGATCATAACGGTAAGGATCATTGGGCCTAACAAAGGCTATAAAATCTGAAATAACTCTGTTGTTTGTAAAACATAATTTAATAGATCATTTACAACTTCTTGATTAAAGATCAAAATGGTAACGATCATTGGGTGTCATAAATGGTAAATCTAAAATAGTTCTCTTCTTTGTAAAAGATAATTTAATAGATCATTTAAATTTCTTGATTAAAGATCATAACAGTAATGGTTGTTGGGCCTAATAAATTCTAAAAAATTAGAAAGAACTATCTTCCATGTAAAAGATAATTTAACGGATCCTTAAAAATTTGTTGATTAAAGCTTATAACGGTAACGATCGTTGGGCCCAATAAATTCTAAAAAACAAAAAATAGCTATCTTCCTTGCAAAACAGAATTTATAGATCCTTTAAAATTTCTTGATTAAACATCATAACGGTAACGATCATTGGACTTAACAAATGCTAAAAAATCTGAAATAATTCTCTTCTTTGTAAAATATAATTTAATAGATGATTTAAAATTTCTTTATTAAAGATCATAACGGTAACGATCATTAGGCCTAATAAATACTAAAAAATTAAAAATAACTATCTTCTTTGTAAAAGATAATTTAATAGATCATTTAAAATTTCTTGATTAAATATCATCACAGTAACGATCATTGGCCCTAATAAATGCTAAAAAATTAAAATTAACTATCTCCTTTGTAAAAGATAATTTAATAGATCATTTAAAATTTCTCAATTAAAGATCATAACGGGAACGATCATTGGGCCTAATAAATGCTAAAAATCTGAAATAATTCTCTTCTTTGTAAAATATAATTTAATAGATGATTTAAAATTTCTTTATTAAAAATCATAACGGTAACGATCATTGGGCCTAATAAATGCTAAAAAAATTAAAATAACCATCTTCTTTGTAAAAGATAATTTAATGGATCATTTAAAATTTATTGATTAAAGATCATAACGGTAAGGATCATTGGGCCCAACAAATGCTAAAAAATCTGAAATAAGTCTCTTGTTTGTAAAACATAATTTAATAGATCATTTACAATTTCTTTATTAAAGATGATAATGGTAACGATCATTGGGTGTCATAAATGGTAAAAAATCTGAAATAGTTCTCTTCTTTGTAAAAGATAATTTAATAGATCATTTAAATTTCTTGATTAAAGATCATAACAGTAATGGTTGTTGGGCCTAATAAATTCTAAAAAATTAGAAATAACTATCTTCCATGTAAAAGATAATTTAACGGATCATTTAAAATTTGTTGATTAAAGCTTATAACGCTTACGATCGTTGGGCCCAATAAATTCTAAAAAACAAAATATAACTATCTTCCTTGCAAAACATAATTTAACAGATCCTTTAAAATTTCTTGATTAAACATCATAACGGTAACGATGATTGGGCTTAACAAATGCTAAAAAATCTGAAATAAGTCTCTTCTTTGTAAAATATAATTTAATAGATATTTAAAATTTCTTTATTAAAGATCATAACGGTAACGATCATTGGGCCTAATCAATACTAAAAAATTAAAAATAACTAGCTTCTTTGTAAAAGATAATTTAATAGATCATTTAAAATTTCTTGATTAAAGATCATAACAGTAATGGTTGTTGGGCCTAATAAATTCTAAAAAATTAGAAATAACTATCTTCCATGTAAAAGATAATTTAACGGATCATTTAAAATTTGTTGATTAAAGCTTATAACGGTAACGATCGTTCGGCCCAATAAATTCTAAAAAACAAAAAATAACTATCTTCCTTGCAAAACATAATTTAACAGATCCTTTAAAATTTCTTGATTAAACATCATAACGGTAACGATGATTGGGCTTAACAAATGCTAAAAAATCTGAAATAAGTCTCTTCTTTGTAAAATATAATTTAATAGATATTTAAAATTTCTTTATTAAAGATCATAACGGTAACGATCATTGGGCCTAATCAATACTAAAAAATTAAAAATAACTAGCTTCTTTGTAAAAGATAATTTAATAGATCATTTAAAATTTCTTGATTAAATATCATAACAGTAACGATCATTGGCCCTAATAAATGCTAAAAAATTAAAATTAACTATCTCCTTTGTAAAAGATAATTTAATAGATCATTTAAAATTTCTCAATTAAAGATCATAACGGGAACGATCATTGGGCCTAATAAATGTTAAAAATCTGAAATAATTCTCTTCTTTGTAAAATATAATTTAGTAGATGATTTAAAATTTCTTTATTAAAGATCATAATGGTAACGATTATTGGGCCTAATAAATGCTAAAAAAATTAAAATAACCATCTTCTTTGTAAAAGATAATTTAATAGATCATTTAAAGTTTATTGATTAAAGATCATAACGGTAAGGATCATTGGGCCCAACAAATGCTAAAAACTCTGAAATAAGTCTCTTGTTTGTAAAACATAATTTAATAGATCATTTACAATTTCTTGATTAAAGATGACAATGGTAACGATCATTGGGTGTCATAAATGGTAAAAAATCTGAAATAGTTCTCTTCTTTGTAAAAGATAATTTAATAGATCATTTAAATTTCTTGATTAAAGATCATAACAGTAATGGTTGTTGGGCCTAATAAATTCTAAAAAATTAGAAATAACTATCTTCCATGTAAAAGATAATTTAACGGATCATTTAAAATTTGTTGATTAAAGCTTATAACGGTAACGATCGTTCGGCCCAATAAATTCTAAAAAACAAAAAATAACTATCTTCCTTGCAAAACATAATTTAACAGATCCTTTAAAATTTCTTGATTAAACATCATAACGGTAACGATGATTGGGCTTAACAAATGCTAAAAAATCTGAAATAAGTCTCTTCTTTGTAAAATATAATTTAATAGATATTTAAAATTTCTTTATTAAAGATCATAACGGTAACGATCATTGGGTCTAATCAATACTAAAAAATTAAAAATAACTAGCTTCTTTGTAAAAGATAATTTAATAGATCATTTAAAATTTCTTGATTAAATATCATAACAGTAATGATCATTGGCCCTAATAAATGCTAAAAAATTAAAATTAACTATCTCCTTTGTAAAAGATAATTTAATAGATCATTTAAAATTTCTCAATTAAAGATCATAACGGGAACGATCATTGGGCCTAATAAATGTTAAAAATCTGAAATAATTCTCTTCTTTGTAAAATATAATTTAATAGATGATTTAAAATTTCTTTATTAAAGATCATAATGGTAACGATCATTGGGCCTAATAAATGCTAAAAAAATTAAAATAACCATCTTCTTTGTAAAAGATAATTTAATAGATCATTTAAAGTTTATTGATTAAAGATCATAACGGTAAGGATCATTGGGCCCAACAAATGCTAAAAACTCTGAAATAAGTCTCTTGTTTGTAAAACATAATTTAATAGATCATTTACAATTTCTTGATTAAAGATGACAATGGTAACGATCATTGGGTGTCATAAATGGTAAAAAATCTGAAATAGTTCTCTTCTTTGTAAAAGATAATTTAATAGATCATTTAAATTTCTTGATTAAAGATCATAACAGTAATGGTTGTTGGGCCTAATAAATTCTAAAAAATTAAAAATAACTATCTTCCATGTAAAAGATAATTTAACGGATCATTTAAAATTTGTTGATTAAAGCTTATAACGGTAACGATCGTTGGGCCCAATAAATTCTAAAAAACAAAAAATAACTATCTTCCTTGCAAAACATAATTTAACAGATCCTTTAAAATTTCTTGATTAAACATCATAACGGTAACGATGATTGGGCTTAACAAATGCTAAAAAATCTGAAATAAGTCTCTTCATTGTAAAATATAATTTAATAGATGATTTAAAATTTCTTTATTAAAGATCATAACGGTAACGATCATTGGGCCTAATCAATACTAAAAAATTAAAAATAACTAGCTTCTTTGTAAAAGATAATTTAATAGATCATTTAAAATTTCTTGATTAAATATCATAACAGTAACGATCATTGGCCCTAATAAATGCTAAAAAATCTGAAATAATTCTCTTCTTTGTAAAAGATAATTTAATAGATTATTTAAAATTTCTCGATTAAAGATCATAGCGGTAACGATCATTGGGCCTAATAAATGTTAAAAATCTGAAATAATTCTCTTCTTTGTAAAATATAATTTAATAGATGATTTAAAATTTCTTTATTAAAGATCATAATGGTAACGATCATTGGGCCTAATAAATGCTAAAAAAATTAAAATAACCATCTTCTTTGTAAAAGATAATTTAATAGATCATTTAAAGTTTATTGATTAAAGATCATAACGGTAAGGATCATTGGGCCCAACAAATGCTAAAAACTCTGAAATAAGTCTCTTGTTTGTAAAACATAATTTAATAGATCATTTACAATTTCTTGATTAAAGATGACAATGGTAACGATCATTGGGTGTCATAAATGGTAAAAAATCTGAAATAGTTCTCTTCTTTGTAAAAGATAATTTAATAGATCATTTAAATTTCTTGATTAAAGATCATAACAGTAATGGTTGTTGGGCCTAATAAATTCTAAAAAATTAGAAATAACTATCTTCCATGTAAAAGATAATTTAACGGATCATTTAAAATTTGTTGATTAAAGCTTATAACGGTAACGATCGTTGGGCCCAATAAATTCTAAAAAACAAAAAATAACTATCTTCCTTGCAAAACATAATTTAACAGATCCTTTAAAATTTCTTGATTAAACATCATAACGGTAACGATGATTGGGCTTAACAAATGCTAAAAAATCTGAAATAAGTCTCTTCATTGTAAAATATAATTTAATAGATGATTTAAAATTTCTTTATTAAAGATCATAACGGTAACGATCATTGGGCCTAATCAATACTAAAAAATTAAAAATAACTAGCTTCTTTGTAAAAGATAATTTAATAGATCATTTAAAATTTCTTGATTAAATATCATAACAGTAACGATCATTGGCCCTAATAAATGCTAAAAAATTAAAATTAACTATCTCCTTTGTAAAAGATAATTTAATAGATCATTTAAAATTTCTCAATTAAAGATCATAACGGGAACGATCATTGGGCCTAATAAATGCTAAAAATATGAAATAATTCTCTTCTTTGTAAAATATAATTTAATAGATGATTTAAAATTTCTTTATTAAAGATCATAACGGTAACGATCATTGGGCCTAATAAATGCTAAAAATATTAAAATAACCATCTTCTTTGTAAAAGATAATTTAATAGATCATTTAAAATTTCTTGATTAAAGATCATAACGGTAAGGATCATTGGGCCCAACAAATGCTAAAAAATCTGAAATAATTCTCGTGTTTGTAAAACATAATTTAATAGATCATTTACAATTTCTTGATTAAAGATGATAATGGTAACGATCATTGGGTATAATAAATGGTAAAAAATCTGAGATAGTTCTCTTCTTTGTAAAAGATAATTTAATAGATCATTTAAAATTTCTTCATTAAAGATCATAACAGTAATGGTTGGTGGCCCTAATAAATTCTAAAAAATCAGAAATAACTATCTTCCTGGTAAAAGATAATTTAACAGATCATTTAAAATTTGTTGATTAAAGCTTATAACGGTAATGATCGTTGGGCCCAATAAATTCTAAAAAATTAAAAATAACTATCTTCTTTGTAAAACATAATTTAATAGATCCTTTAAAATTTCTTGATTAAACATCATAACGGTAACGATCATTGGGCTTAACAAATGCTAAAAAATATGAAATAATTCTCTTCTTTGTAAAATATAATTTAATAGATGATTTAAAATTTCTTTATTAAAGACCATAACGGTAACGATCATTGGACCTAATAAATACTAAAAAATTAAAAATAACTATCTTATTTGTAAAAGATAATATAATAGATCATTTAAAATTTCTTGATTAAAGATCATAACAGTAACGATCATTGGGCCTAATAAATGCTAAAAAATTAAAATTAACTATTTTCGTTGTAAAAGATAATTTAATAGATCATTTAAAATTTCTTATTTAAAGACCATAACGGTAACGTTCATTGGGCCTAATAAATGCTAAAAAATCTGAAATAATTCTCTTCTTCGTAAAAGATAATTTAATAGATCATTTAAAATTTCTTGATTAAAGATCATAAAAGTAACGTTCATTGGGCCTATTAAATGCTAAAAAATCTGAAAAAATTCTCTTCTTTGTAAAAAATAATTTAATAGATGATTTAAAATTTCTTTATTAAAGATCATAACGGTAACGATCATTGGGCCTAATAAATGCTAAAAAATTGAAAATAACCATCTTCTTTGTAAAAGATAATTTAATAGATCATTTAAAGTTTATTGATTAAACATCATAACGGTAACGATCATTGGGCCTAATAAATGCTAAAAATCTGAAATAATTCTCTTCTTTGTAAAATATAATTTAATAGATGATTTAAAATTTCTTTATTAAAGATCATAACGGTAACGATCATTGGGCCTAATCAATACTAAAAAATTAAAAATAACTAGCTTCTTTGTAAAAGATAATTTAATAGATCATTTAAAATTTCTTGATTAAAGATCATAACAGTAACGATCATTGGGCCTAATAAATGCTAAAAAATTAAAATTAACTATTTTCGTTGTAAAAGATAATTTAATAGATCATTTAAAATTTCTTATTTAAAGACCATAACGGTAATGTTCATTGGGCCTAATAAATGCTAAAAAATCTGAAATAATTCTCTTCTTTGTAAAAGATAATTTAATAGATCATTTAAAATTTCTTGATTAAAGATCATAAAAGTAACGTTCATTGGGCCTATTAAATGCTAAAAAATCTGAAAAAATTCTCTTCTTTGTAAAAAATAATTTAATAGATCATTTAAAATTTCTCGATTAAAGATCATAACGGTAACGATCATTGGGCCGAATAAATGCTAAAAATCTGAAATAATTCTCTTCTTTGTAAAATATAATTTAGTAGATGATTTAAAATTTCTTTATTAAAGATCATAATGGTAACGATTATTGGGCCTAATAAATGCTAAAAAAATTAAAATAACCATCTTCTTTGTAAAAGATAATTTAATAGATCATTTAAAGTTTATTGATTAAAGATCATAACGGTAAGGATCATTGGGCCCAACAAATGCTAAAAACTCTGAAATAAGTCTCTTGTTTGTAAAACATAATTTAATAGATCATTTACAATTTCTTGATTAAAGATGACAATGGTAACGATCATTGGGTGTCATAAATGGTAAAAAATCTGAAATAGTTCTCTTCTTTGTAAAAGATAATTTAATAGATCATTTAAATTTCTTGATTAAAGATCATAACAGTAATGGTTGTTGGGCCTAATAAATTCTAAAAAATTAGAAATAACTATCTTCCATGTAAAAGATAATTTAACGGATCATTTAAAATTTGTTGATTAAAGCTTATAACGGTAACGATCGTTGGGCCCAATAAATTCTAAAAAACAAAAAATAACTATCTTCCTTGCAAAACATAATTTAACAGATCCTTTAAAATTTCTTGATTAAACATCATAACGGTAACGATGATTGGGCTTAACAAATGCTAAAAAATCTGAAATAAGTCTCTTCATTGTAAAATATAATTTAATAGATGATTTAAAATTTCTTTATTAAAGATCATAACGGTAACGATCATTGGGCCTAATCAATACTAAAAAATTAAAAATAACTAGCTTCTTTGTAAAAGATAATTTAATAGATCATTTAAAATTTCTTGATTAAATATCATAACAGTAACGATCATTGGCCCTAATAAATGCTAAAAAATTAAAATTAACTATCTCCTTTGTAAAAGATAATTTAATAGATCATTTAAAATTTCTCAATTAAAGATCATAACGGGAACGATCATTGGGCCTAATAAATGCTAAAAATATGAAATAATTCTCTTCTTTGTAAAATATAATTTAATAGATGATTTAAAATTTCTTTATTAAAGATCATAACGGTAACGATCATTGGGCCTAATAAATGCTAAAAATATTAAAATAACCATCTTCTTTGTAAAAGATAATTTAATAGATCATTTAAAATTTCTTGATTAAAGATCATAACGGTAAGGATCATTGGGCCCAACAAATGCTAAAAAATCTGAAATAATTCTCGTGTTTGTAAAACATAATTTAATAGATCATTTACAATTTCTTGATTAAAGATGATAATGGTAACGATCATTGGGTATAATAAATGGTAAAAAATCTGAGATAGTTCTCTTCTTTGTAAAAGATAATTTAATAGATCATTTAAAATTTCTTCATTAAAGATCATAACAGTAATGGTTGGTGGCCCTAATAAATTCTAAAAAATCAGAAATAACTATCTTCCTGGTAAAAGATAATTTAACAGATCATTTAAAATTTGTTGATTAAAGCTTATAACGGTAATGATCGTTGGGCCCAATAAATTCTAAAAAATTAAAAATAACTATCTTCTTTGTAAAACATAATTTAATAGATCCTTTAAAATTTCTTGATTAAACATCATAACGGTAACGATCATTGGGCTTAACAAATGCTAAAAAATATGAAATAATTCTCTTCTTTGTAAAATATAATTTAATAGATGATTTAAAATTTCTTTATTAAAGACCATAACGGTAACGATCATTGGGCCTAATAAATACTAAAAAATTAAAAATAACTATCTTATTTGTAAAAGATAATATAATAGATCATTTAAAATTTCTTGATTAAAGATCATAACAGTAACGATCATTGGGCCTAATAAATGCTAAAAAATTAAAATTAACTATTTTCGTTGTAAAAGATAATTTAATAGATCATTTAAAATTTCTTATTTAAAGACCATAACGGTAACGTTCATTGGGCCTAATAAATGCTAAAAAATCTGAAATAATTCTCTTCTTCGTAAAAGATAATTTAATAGATCATTTAAAATTTCTTGATTAAAGATCATAAAAGTAACGTTCATTGGGCCTATAAAATGCTAAAAAATATGAAAAAATTCTCTTCTTTGTAAAAAATAATTTAATAGATCATTTAAAATTTCTCGATTAAAGATCATAACGGTAACGATCATTGGGCCGAATAAATGCTAAAAATCTGAAATAATTCTCTTCTTTGTAAAATATAATTTAATAGATGATTTAAAATTTCTTTATTAAAGATCATAACGGTAACGATCATTGGGCCTAATCAATACTAAAAAATTAAAAATAACTAGCTTCTTTGTAAAAGATAATTTAATAGATCATTTAAAATTTCTTGATTAAAGATCATAACAGTAACGATCATTGGGCCTAATAAATGCTAAAAAATTAAAATTAACTATTTTCGTTGTAAAAGATAATTTAATAGATCATTTAAAATTTCTTATTTAAAGACCATAACGGTAATGTTCATTGGGCCTAATAAATGCTAAAAAATCTGAAATAATTCTCTTCTTTGTAAAAGATAATTTAATAGATCATTTAAAATTTCTTGATTAAAGATCATAAAAGTAACGTTCATTGGGCCTATTAAATGCTAAAAAATCTGAAAAAATTCTCTTCTTTGTAAAAAATAATTTAATAGATGATTTAAAATTTCTTTATTAAAGATCATAACGGTAACGATCATTGGGCCTAATAAATGCTAAAAAATTGAAAATAACCATCTTCTTTGTAAAAGATAATTTAATAGATCATTTAAAGTTTATTGATTAAAGATCATAACGGTAAGGATCATTGGGCCCAACAAATGCTAAAAACTCTGAAATAAGTCTCTTGTTTGTAAAACATAATTTAATAGATCATTTACAATTTCTTGATTAAAGATGACAATGGTAACGATCATTGGGTGTCATAAATGGTAAAAAATCTGAAATAGTTCTCTTCTTTGTAAAAGATAATTTAATAGATATTTAAAATTTCTTTATTAAAGATCATAACGGTAACGATCATTGGGCCTAATCAATACTAAAAAATTAAAAATAACTAGCTTCTTTGTAAAAGATAATTTAATAGATCACTTAAAATTTCTTGATTAAATATCATAACAGTAACGATCATTGGCCCTAATAAATGTTAAAAAATTAAAATTAACTATCTCCTTTGTAAAAGATAATTTAATAGATCATTTAAAATTTCTCAATTAAAGATCATAATGGGAACGATCATTGGGCCTAATAAATGTTAAAAATCTGAAATAATTCTCTTCTTTGTAAAATATAATTTAATAGATGATTTAAAATTTCTTTATTAAAGATCATAATGGTAACGATCATTGGGCCTAATAAATGCTAAAAAAATTAAAATAACCATCTTCTTTGTAAAAGATAATTTAATAGATCATTTAAAGTTTATTGATTAAAGATCATAACGGTAAGGATCATTGGGCCCAACAAATGCTAAAAACTCTGAAATAAGTCTCTTGTTTGTAAAACATAATTTAATAGATCATTTACAATTTCTTGATTAAAGATGACAATGGTAACGATCATTGGGTGTCATAAATGGTAAAAAATCTGAAATAGTTCTCTTCTTTGTAAAAGATAATTTAATAGATCATTTAAATTTCTTGATTAAAGATCATAACAGTAATGGTTGTTGGGCCTAATAAATTCTAAAAAATTAGAAATAACTATCTTCCATGTAAAAGATAATTTAACGGATCATTTAAAATTTGTTGATTAAAGCTTATAACGGTAACGATCGTTGGGCCCAATAAATTCTAAAAAACAAAAAATAACTATCTTCCTTGCAAAACATAATTTAACAGATCCTTTAAAATTTCTTGATTAAACATCATAACGGTAACGATGATTGGGCTTAACAAATGCTAAAAAATCTGAAATAAGTCTCTTCATTGTAAAATATAATTTAATAGATGATTTAAAATTTCTTTATTAAAGATCATAACGGTAACGATCATTGGGCCTAATCAATACTAAAAAATTAAAAATAACTAGCTTCTTTGTAAAAGATAATTTAATAGATCATTTAAAATTTCTTGATTAAATATCATAACAGTAACGATCATTGGCCCTAATAAATGCTAAAAAATCTGAAATAATTCTCTTCTTTGTAAAAGATAATTTAATAGATTATTTAAAATTTCTCGATTAAAGATCATAGCGGTAACGATCATTGGGCCTAATAAATTTTAAAAATCTGAAATAATTCTCTTCTTTGTAAAATATAATTTAATAGATGATTTAAAATTTCTTTATTAAAGATCATAATGGTAACGATCATTGGGCCTAATAAATGCTAAAAAAATTAAAATAACCATCTTCTTTGTAAAAGATAATTTAATAGATCATTTAAAGTTTATTGATTAAAGATCATAACGGTAAGGATCATTGGGCCCAACAAATGCTAAAAACTCTGAAATAAGTCTCTTGTTTGTAAAACATAATTTAATAGATCATTTACAATTTCTTGATTAAAGATGACAATGGTAACGATCATTGGGTGTCATAAATGGTAAAAAATCTGAAATAGTTCTCTTCTTTGTAAAAGATAATTTAATAGATCATTTAAATTTCTTGATTAAAGATCATAACAGTAATGGTTGTTGGGCCTAATAAATTCTAAAAAATTAGAAATAACTATCTTCCATGTAAAAGATAATTTAACGGATCATTTAAAATTTGTTGATTAAAGCTTATAACGGTAACGATCGTTGGGCCCAATAAATTCTAAAAAACAAAAAATAACTATCTTCCTTGCAAAACATAATTTAACAGATCCTTTAAAATTTCTTGATTAAACATCATAACGGTAACGATGATTGGGCTTAACAAATGCTAAAAAATCTGAAATAAGTCTCTTCATTGTAAAATATAATTTAATAGATGATTTAAAATTTCTTTATTAAAGATCATAACGGTAACGATCATTGGGCCTAATCAATACTAAAAAATTAAAAATAACTAGCTTCTTTGTAAAAGATAATTTAATAGATCATTTAAAATTTCTTGATTAAATATCATAACAGTAACGATCATTGGCCCTAATAAATGCTAAAAAATTAAAATTAACTATCTCCTTTGTAAAAGATAATTTAATAGATCATTTAAAATTTCTCAATTAAAGATCATAACGGGAACGATCATTGGGCCTAATAAATGCTAAAAATATGAAATAATTCTCTTCTTTGTAAAATATAATTTAATAGATGATTTAAAATTTCTTTATTAAAGATCATAACGGTAACGATCATTGGGCCTAATAAATGCTAAAAATATTAAAATAACCATCTTCTTTGTAAAAGATAATTTAATAGATCATTTAAAATTTCTTGATTAAAGATCATAACGGTAAGGATCATTGGGCCCAACAAATGCTAAAAAATCTGAAATAATTCTCGTGTTTGTAAAACATAATTTAATAGATCATTTACAATTTCTTGATTAAAGATGATAATGGTAACGATCATTGGGTATAATAAATGGTAAAAAATCTGAGATAGTTCTCTTCTTTGTAAAAGATAATTTAATAGATCATTTAAAATTTCTTCATTAAAGATCATAACAGTAATGGTTGGTGGCCCTAATAAATTCTAAAAAATCAGAAATAACTATCTTCCTGGTAAAAGATAATTTAACAGATCATTTAAAATTTGTTGATTAAAGCTTATAACGGTAATGATCGTTGGGCCCAATAAATTCTAAAAAATTAAAAATAACTATCTTCTTTGTAAAACATAATTTAATAGATCCTTTAAAATTTCTTGATTAAACATCATAACGGTAACGATCATTGGGCTTAACAAATGCTAAAAAATATGAAATAATTCTCTTCTTTGTAAAATATAATTTAATAGATGATTTAAAATTTCTTTATTAAAGACCATAACGGTAACGATCATTGGACCTAATAAATACTAAAAAATTAAAAATAACTATCTTATTTGTAAAAGATAATATAATAGATCATTTAAAATTTCTTGATTAAAGATCATAACAGTAACGATCATTGGGCCTAATAAATGCTAAAAAATTAAAATTAACTATTTTCGTTGTAAAAGATAATTTAATAGATCATTTAAAATTTCTTATTTAAAGACCATAACGGTAACGTTCATTGGGCCTAATAAATGCTAAAAAATCTGAAATAATTCTCTTCTTCGTAAAAGATAATTTAATAGATCATTTAAAATTTCTTGATTAAAGATCATAAAAGTAACGTTCATTGGGCCTATTAAATGCTAAAAAATCTGAAAAAATTCTCTTCTTTGTAAAAAATAATTTAATAGATGATTTAAAATTTCTTTATTAAAGATCATAACGGTAACGATCATTGGGCCTAATAAATGCTAAAAAATTGAAAATAACCATCTTCTTTGTAAAAGATAATTTAATAGATCATTTAAAGTTTATTGATTAAACATCATAACGGTAACGATCATTGGGCCTAATAAATGCTAAAAATCTGAAATAATTCTCTTCTTTGTAAAATATAATTTAATAGATGATTTAAAATTTCTTTATTAAAGATCATAACGGTAACGATCATTGGGCCTAATCAATACTAAAAAATTAAAAATAACTAGCTTCTTTGTAAAAGATAATTTAATAGATCATTTAAAATTTCTTGATTAAAGATCATAACAGTAACGATCATTGGGCCTAATAAATGCTAAAAAATTAAAATTAACTATTTTCGTTGTAAAAGATAATTTAATAGATCATTTAAAATTTCTTATTTAAAGACCATAACGGTAATGTTCATTGGGCCTAATAAATGCTAAAAAATCTGAAATAATTCTCTTCTTTGTAAAAGATAATTTAATAGATCATTTAAAATTTCTTGATTAAAGATCATAAAAGTAACGTTCATTGGGCCTATTAAATGCTAAAAAATCTGAAAAAATTCTCTTCTTTGTAAAAAATAATTTAATAGATCATTTAAAATTTCTCGATTAAAGATCATAACGGTAACGATCATTGGGCCGAATAAATGCTAAAAATCTGAAATAATTCTCTTCTTTGTAAAATATAATTTAATAGATGATTTAAAATTTCTTTATTAAAGATCATAACGGTAACGATCATTGGGCCTAATAAATGCTAAAAAATTGAAAATAACCATCTTCTTTGTAAAAGATAATTTAATAGATCATTTAAAGTTTATTGATTAAAGATCATAACGGTAAGGATCATTGGGCCCAACAAATGCTAAAAACTCTGAAATAAGTCTCTTGTTTGTAAAACATAATTTAATAGATCATTTACAATTTCTTGATTAAAGATGACAATGGTAACGATCATTGGGTGTCATAAATGGTAAAAAATCTGAAATAGTTCTCTTCTTTGTAAAAGATAATTTAATAGATCATTTAAATTTCTTGATTAAAGATCATAACAGTAATGGTTGTTGGGCCTAATAAATTCTAAAAAATTAGAAATAACTATCTTCCATGTAAAAGATAATTTAACGGATCATTTAAAATTTGTTGATTAAAGCTTATAACGGTAACGATCGTTGGGCCCAATAAATTCTAAAAAACAAAAAATAACTATCTTCCTTGCAAAACATAATTTAACAGATCCTTTAAAATTTCTTGATTAAACATCATAACGGTAACGATGATTGGGCTTAACAAATGCTAAAAAATCTGAAATAAGTCTCTTCATCGTAAAATATAATTTAATAGATGATTTAAAATTTCTTTATTAAAGATCATAACGGTAACGATCATTGGGCCTAATCAATACTAAAAAATTAAAAATAACTAGCTTCTTTGTAAAAGATAATTTAATAGATCATTTAAAATTTCTTGATTAAATATCATAACAGTAACGATCATTGGCCCTAATAAATGCTAAAAAATTAAAATTAACTATCTCCTTTGTAAAAGATAATTTAATAGATCATTTAAAATTTCTCAATTAAAGATCATAACGGGAACGATCATTGGGCCTAATAAATGCTAAAAATATGAAATAATTCTCTTCTTTGTAAAATATAATTTAATAGATGATTTAAAATTTCTTTATTAAAGATCATAACGGTAACGATCATTGGGCCTAATAAATGCTAAAAATATTAAAATAACCATCTTCTTTGTAAAAGATAATTTAATAGATCATTTAAAATTTCTTGATTAAAGATCATAACGGTAAGGATCATTGGGCCCAACAAATGCTAAAAAATCTGAAATAATTCTCGTGTTTGTAAAACATAATTTAATAGATCATTTACAATTTCTTGATTAAAGATGATAATGGTAACGATCATTGGGTATAATAAATGGTAAAAAATCTGAGATAGTTCTCTTCTTTGTAAAAGATAATTTAATAGATCATTTAAAATTTCTTCATTAAAGATCATAACAGTAATGGTTGGTGGCCCTAATAAATTCTAAAAAATCAGAAATAACTATCTTCCTGGTAAAAGATAATTTAACAGATCATTTAAAATTTGTTGATTAAAGCTTATAACGGTAATGATCGTTAGGCCCAATAAATTCTAAAAAATTAAAAATAACTATCTTCTTTGTAAAACATAATTTAATAGATCCTTTAAAATTTCTTGATTAAACATCATAACGGTAACGATCATTGGGCTTAACAAATGCTAAAAAATATGAAATAATTCTCTTCTTTGTAAAATATAATTTAATAGATGATTTAAAATTTCTTTATTAAAGACCATAACGGTAACGATCATTGGGCCTAATAAATACTAAAAAATTAAAAATAACTATCTTATTTGTAAAAGATAATATAATAGATCATTTAAAATTTCTTGATTAAAGATCATAACAGTAACGATCATTGGGCCTAATAAATGCTAAAAAATTAAAATTAACTATTTTCGTTGTAAAAGATAATTTAATAGATCATTTAAAATTTCTTATTTAAAGACCATAACGGTAACGTTCATTGGGCCTAATAAATGCTAAAAAATCTGAAATAATTCTCTTCTTCGTAAAAGATAATTTAATAGATCATTTAAAATTTCTTGATTAAAGATCATAAAAGTAACGTTCATTGGGCCTATTAAATGCTGAAAAATCTGAAAAAATTCTCTTCTTTGTAAAAAATAATTTAATAGATCATTTAAAATTTCTCGATTAAAGATCATAACGGTAACGATCATTGGGCCGAATAAATGCTAAAAATCTGAAATAATTCTCTTCTTTGTAAAATATAATTTAATAGATGATTTAAAATTTCTTTATTAAAGATCATAACGGTAACGATCATTGGGCCTAATCAATACTAAAAAATTAAAAATAACTAGCTTCTTTGTAAAAGATAATTTAATAGATCATTTAAAATTTCTTGATTAAAGATCATAACAGTAACGATCATTGGGCCTAATAAATGCTAAAAAATTAAAATTAACTATTTTCGTTGTAAAAGATAATTTAATAGATCATTTAAAATTTCTTATTTAAAGACCATAACGGTAATGTTCATTGGGCCTAATAAATGCTAAAAAATCTGAAATAATTCTCTTCTTTGTAAAAGATAATTTAATAGATCATTTAAAATTTCTTGATTAAAGATCATAAAAGTAACGTTCATTGGGCCTATTAAATGCTAAAAAATCTGAAAAAATTCTCTTCTTTGTAAAAAATAATTTAATAGATCATTTAAAATTTCTCGATTAAAGATCATAACGGTAACGATCATTGGGCCGAATAAATGCTAAAAATCTGAAATAATTCTCTTCTTTGTAAAATATAATTTAATAGATGATTTAAAATTTCTTTATTAAAGATCATAACGGTAACGATCATTGGGCCTAATAAATGCTAAAAAATTGAAAATAACCATCTTCTTTGTAAAAGATAATTTAATAGATCATTTAAAGTTTATTGATTAAAGATCATAACGGTAAGGATCATTGGGCCCAACAAATGCTAAAAACTCTGAAATAAGTCTCTTGTTTGTAAAACATAATTTAATAGATCATTTACAATTTCTTGATTAAAGATGATAATGGTAACGATCATTGGGTATAATAAATGGTAAAAAATCTGAGATAGTTCTCTTCTTTGTAAAAGATAATTTAATAGATCATTTAAAATTTCTTCATTAAAGATCATAACAGTAATGGTTGGTGGCCCTAATAAATTCTAAAAAATCAGAAATAACTATCTTCCTGGTAAAAGATAATTTAACAGATCATTTAAAATTTGTTGATTAAAGCTTATAACGGTAATGATCGTTGGGCCCAATAAATTCTAAAAAATTAAAAATAACTATCTTCTTTGTAAAACATAATTTAATAGATCCTTTAAAATTTCTTGATTAAACATCATAACGGTAACGATCATTGGGCTTAACAAATGCTAAAAAATATGAAATAATTCTCTTCTTTGTAAAATATAATTTAATAGATGATTTAAAATTTCTTTATTAAAGACCATAACGGTAACGATCATTGGGCCTAATAAATACTAAAAAATTAAAAATAACTATCTTATTTGTAAAAGATAATATAATAGATCATTTAAAATTTCTTGATTAAAGATCATAACAGTAACGATCATTGGGCCTAATAAATGCTAAAAAATTAAAATTAACTATTTTCGTTGTAAAAGATAATTTAATAGATCATTTAAAATTTCTTATTTAAAGACCATAACGGTAACGTTCATTGGGCCTAATAAATGCTAAAAAATCTGAAATAATTCTCTTCTTCGTAAAAGATAATTTAATAGATCATTTAAAATTTCTTGATTAAAGATCATAAAAGTAACGTTCATTGGGCCTATTAAATGCTAAAAAATCTGAAAAAATTCTCTTCTTTGTAAAAAATAATTTAATAGATCATTTAAAATTTCTCGATTAAAGATCATAACGGTAACGATCATTGGGCCGAATAAATGCTAAAAATCTGAAATAATTCTCTTCTTTGTAAAATATAATTTAATAGATGATTTAAAATTTCTTTATTAAAGATCATAACGGTAACGATCATTGGGCCTAATCAATACTTAAAAATTAAAAATAACTAGCTTCTTTGTAAAAGATAATTTAATAGATCATTTAAAATTTCTTGATTAAAGATCATAACAGTAACGATCATTGGGCCTAATAAATGCTAAAAAATTAAAATTAACTATTTTCGTTGTAAAAGATAATTTAATAGATCATTTAAAATTTCTTATTTAAAGACCATAACGGTAATGTTCATTGGGCCTAATAAATGCTAAAAAATCTGAAATAATTCTCTTCTTTGTAAAAGATAATTTAATAGATCATTTAAAATTTCTTGATTAAAGATCATAAAAGTAACGTTCATTGGGCCTATTAAATGCTAAAAAATCTGAAAAAATTCTCTTCTTTGTAAAAAATAATTTAATAGATCATTTAAAATTTCTCGATTAAAGATCATAACGGTAACGATCATTGGGCCGAATAAATGCTAAAAATCTGAAATAATTCTCTTCTTTGTAAAATATAATTTAATAGATGATTTAAAATTTCTTTATTAAAGATCATAACGGTAACGATCATTGGGCCTAATAAATGCTAAAAAATTGAAAATAACCATCTTCTTTGTAAAAGATAATTTAATAGATCATTTAAAGTTTATTGATTAAATATCATAACGGTAAGGATCATTGGGCCCAACAAATGCTAAAAACTCTGAAATAAGTCTCTTGTTTGTAAAACATAATTTAATAGATCATTTACAATTTCTTGATTAAAGATGACAATGGTAACGATCATTGGGTGTCATAAATGGTAAAAAATCTGAAATAGTTCTCTTCTTTGTAAAAGATAATTTAATAGATCATTTAAATTTCTTGATTAAAGATCATAACAGTAATGGTTGTTGGGCCTAATAAATTCTAAAAAATTAGAAATAACTATCTTCCATGTAAAAGATAATTTAACGGATCATTTAAAATTTGTTGATTAAAGCTTATAACGGTAACGATCGTTGGGCCCAATAAATTCTAAAAAACAAAAAATAACTATCTTCCTTGCAAAACATAATTTAACAGATCCTTTAAAATTTCTTGATTAAACATCATAACGGTAACGATGATTGGGCTTAACAAATGCTAAAAAATCTGAAATAAGTCTCTTCATTGTAAAATATAATTTAATAGATGATTTAAAATTTCTTTATTAAAGATCATAACGGTAACGATCATTGGGCCTAATCAATACTAAAAAATTAAAAATAACTAGCTTCTTTGTAAAAGATAATTTAATAGATCATTTAAAATTTCTTGATTAAATATCATAACAGTAACGATCATTGGCCCTAATAAATGCTAAAAAATCTGAAATAATTCTCTTCTTTGTAAAAGATAATTTAATAGATTATTTAAAATTTCTCGATTAAAGATCATAGCGGTAACGATCATTGGGCCTAATAAATGTTAAAAATCTGAAATAATTCTCTTCTTTGTAAAATATAATTTAATAGATGATTTAAAATTTCTTTATTAAAGATCATAATGGTAACGATCATTGGGCCTAATAAATGCTAAAAAAATTAAAATAACCATCTTCTTTGTAAAAGATAATTTAATAGATCATTTAAAGTTTATTGATTAAAGATCATAACGGTAAGGATCATTGGGCCCAACAAATGCTAAAAACTCTGAAATAAGTCTCTTGTTTGTAAAACATAATTTAATAGATCATTTACAATTTCTTGATTAAAGATGACAATGGTAACGATCATTGGGTGTCATAAATGGTAAAAAATCTGAAATAGTTCTCTTCTTTGTAAAAGATAATTTAATAGATCATTTAAATTTCTTGATTAAAGATCATAACAGTAATGGTTGTTGGGCCTAATAAATTCTAAAAAATTAGAAATAACTATCTTCCATGTAAAAGATAATTTAACGGATCATTTAAAATTTGTTGATTAAAGCTTATAACGGTAACGATCGTTGGGCCCAATAAATTCTAAAAAACAAAAAATAACTATCTTCCTTGCAAAACATAATTTAACAGATCCTTTAAAATTTCTTGATTAAACATCATAACGGTAACGATGATTGGGCTTAACAAATGCTAAAAAATCTGAAATAAGTCTCTTCATTGTAAAATATAATTTAATAGATGATTTAAAATTTCTTTATTAAAGATCATAACGGTAACGATCATTGGGCCTAATCAATACTAAAAAATTAAAAATAACTAGCTTCTTTGTAAAAGATAATTTAATAGATCATTTAAAATTTCTTGATTAAATATCATAACAGTAACGATCATTGGCCCTAATAAATGCTAAAAAATTAAAATTAACTATCTCCTTTGTAAAAGATAATTTAATAGATCATTTAAAATTTCTCAATTAAAGATCATAACGGGAACGATCATTGGGCCTAATAAATGCTAAAAATATGAAATAATTCTCTTCTTTGTAAAATATAATTTAATAGATGATTTAAAATTTCTTTATTAAAGATCATAACGGTAACGATCATTGGGCCTAATAAATGCTAAAAATATTAAAATAACCATCTTCTTTGTAAAAGATAATTTAATAGATCATTTAAAATTTCTTGATTAAAGATCATAACGGTAAGGATCATTGGGCCCAACAAATGCTAAAAAATCTGAAATAATTCTCGTGTTTGTAAAACATAATTTAATAGATCATTTACAATTTCTTGATTAAAGATGATAATGGTAACGATCATTGGGTATAATAAATGGTAAAAAATCTGAGATAGTTCTCTTCTTTGTAAAAGATAATTTAATAGATCATTTAAAATTTCTTCATTAAAGATCATAACAGTAATGGTTGGTGGCCCTAATAAATTCTAAAAAATCAGAAATAACTATCTTCCTGGTAAAAGATAATTTAACAGATCATTTAAAATTTGTTGATTAAAGCTTATAACGGTAATGATCGTTGGGCCCAATAAATTCTAAAAAATTAAAAATAACTATCTTCTTTGTAAAACATAATTTAATAGATCCTTTAAAATTTCTTGATTAAACATCATAACGGTAACGATCATTGGGCTTAACAAATGCTAAAAAATATGAAATAATTCTCTTCTTTGTAAAATATAATTTAATAGATGATTTAAAATTTCTTTATTAAAGACCATAACGGTAACGATCATTGGGCCTAATAAATACTAAAAAATTAAAAATAACTATCTTATTTGTAAAAGATAATATAATAGATCATTTAAAATTTCTTGATTAAAGATCATAACAGTAACGATCATTGGGCCTAATAAATGCTAAAAAATTAAAATTAACTATTTTTGTTGTAAAAGATAATTTAATAGATCATTTAAAATTTCTTATTTAAAGACCATAACGGTAACGTTCATTGGGCCTAATAAATGCTAAAAAATCTGAAATAATTCTCTTCTTCGTAAAAGATAATTTAATAGATCATTTAAAATTTCTTGATTAAAGATCATAAAAGTAACGTTCATTGGGCCTATTAAATGCTAAAAAATCTGAAAAAATTCTCTTCTTTGTAAAAAATAATTTAATAGATCATTTAAAATTTCTCGATTAAAGATCATAACGGTAACGATCATTGGGCCGAATAAATGCTAAAAATCTGAAATAATTCTCTTCTTTGTAAAATATAATTTAATAGATGATTTAAAATTTCTTTATTAAAGATCATAACGGTAACGATCATTGGGCCTAATCAATACTAAAAAATTAAAAATAACTAGCTTCTTTGTAAAAGATAATTTAATAGATCATTTAAAATTTCTTGATTAAAGATCATAACAGTAACGATCATTGGGCCTAATAAATGCTAAAAAATTAAAATTAACTATTTTCGTTGTAAAAGATAATTTAATAGATCATTTAAAATTTCTTATTTAAAGACCATAACGGTAATGTTCATTGGGCCTAATAAATGCTAAAAAATATGAAATAATTCTCTTCTTTGTAAAAGATAATTTAATAGATCATTTAAAATTTCTTGATTAAAGATCATAAAAGTAACGTTCATTGGGCCTATTAAATGCTAAAAAATCTGAAAAAATTCTCTTCTTTGTAAAAAATAATTTAATAGATCATTTAAAATTTCTCGATTAAAGATCATAACGGTAACGATCATTGGGCCGAATAAATGCTAAAAATCTGAAATAATTCTCTTCTTTGTAAAATATAATTTAATAGATGATTTAAAATTTCTTTATTAAAGATCATAACGGTAACGATCATTGGGCCTAATAAATGCTAAAAAATTGAAAATAACCATCTTCTTTGTAAAAGATAATTTAATAGATCATTTAAAGTTTATTGATTAAAGATCATAACGGTAAGGATCATTGGGCCCAACAAATGCTAAAAACTCTGAAATAAGTCTCTTGTTTGTAAAACATAATTTAATAGATCATTTACAATTTCTTGATTAAAGATGACAATGGTAACGATCATTGGGTGTCATAAATGGTAAAAAATCTGAAATAGTTCTCTTCTTTGTAAAAGATAATTTAATAGATCATTTAAATTTCTTGATTAAAGATCATAACAGTAATGGTTGTTGGGCCTAATAAATTCTAAAAAATTAGAAATAACTATCTTCCATGTAAAAGATAATTTAACGGATCATTTAAAATTTGTTGATTAAAGCTTATAACGGTAACGATCGTTGGGCCCAATAAATTCTAAAAAACAAAAAATAACTATCTTCCTTGCAAAACATAATTTAACAGATCCTTTAAAATTTCTTGATTAAACATCATAACGGTAACGATGATTGGGCTTAACAAATGCTAAAAAATCTGAAATAAGTCTCTTCATTGTAAAATATAATTTAATAGATGATTTAAAATTTCTTTATTAAAGATCATAACGGTAACGATCATTGGGCCTAATCAATACTAAAAAATTAAAAATAACTAGCTTCTTTGTAAAAGATAATTTAATAGATCATTTAAAATTTCTTGATTAAATATCATAACAGTAACGATCATTGGCCCTAATAAATGCTAAAAAATTAAAATTAACTATCTCCTTTGTAAAAGATAATTTAATAGATCATTTAAAATTTCTCAATTAAAGATCATAACGGGAACGATCATTGGGCCTAATAAATGCTAAAAATATGAAATAATTCTCTTCTTTGTAAAATATAATTTAATAGATGATTTAAAATTTCTTTATTAAAGATCATAACGGTAACGATCATTGGGCCTAATAAATGCTAAAAATATTAAAATAACCATCTTCTTTGTAAAAGATAATTTAATAGATCATTTAAAATTTCTTGATTAAAGATCATAACGGTAAGGATCATTGGGCCCAACAAATGCTAAAAAATCTGAAATAATTCTCGTGTTTGTAAAACATAATTTAATAGATCATTTACAATTTCTTGATTAAAGATGATAATGGTAACGATCATTGGGTATAATAAATGGTAAAAAATCTGAGATAGTTCTCTTCTTTGTAAAAGATAATTTAATAGATCATTTAAAATTTCTTCATTAAAGATCATAACAGTAATGGTTGGTGGCCCTAATAAATTCTAAAAAATCAGAAATAACTATCTTCCTGGTAAAAGATAATTTAACAGATCATTTAAAATTTGTTGATTAAAGCTTATAACGGTAATGATCGTTGGGCCCAATAAATTCTAAAAAATTAAAAATAACTATCTTCTTTGTAAAACATAATTTAATAGATCCTTTAAAATTTCTTGATTAAACATCATAACGGTAACGATCATTGGGCTTAACAAATGCTAAAAAATATGAAATAATTCTCTTCTTTGTAAAATATAATTTAATAGATGATTTAAAATTTCTTTATTAAAGACCATAACGGTAACGATCATTGGGCCTAATAAATACTAAAAAATTAAAAATAACTATCTTATTTGTAAAAGATAATATAATAGATCATTTAAAATTTCTTGATTAAAGATCATAACAGTAACGATCATTGGGCCTAATAAATGCTAAAAAATTAAAATTAACTATTTTCGTTGTAAAAGATAATTTAATAGATCATTTAAAATTTCTTATTTAAAGACCATAACGGTAACGTTCATTGGGCCTAATAAATGCTAAAAAATCTGAAATAATTCTCTTCTTCGTAAAAGATAATTTAATAGATCATTTAAAATTTCTTGATTAAAGATCATAAAAGTAACGTTCATTGGGCCTATTAAATGCTAAAAAATCTGAAAAAATTCTCTTCTTTGTAAAAAATAATTTAATAGATCATTTAAAATTTCTCGATTAAAGATCATAACGGTAACGATCATTGGGCCGAATAAATGCTAAAAATCTGAAATAATTCTCTTCTTTGTAAAATATAATTTAATAGATGATTTAAAATTTCTTTATTAAAGATCATAACGGTAACGATCATTGGGCCTAATCAATACTAAAAAATTAAAAATAACTAGCTTCTTTGTAAAAGATAATTTAATAGATCATTTAAAATTTCTTGATTAAAGATCATAACAGTAACGATCATTGGGCCTAATAAATGCTAAAAAATTAAAATTAACTATTTTCGTTGTAAAAGATAATTTAATAGATCATTTAAAATTTCTTATTTAAAGACCATAACGGTAATGTTCATTGGGCCTAATAAATGCTAAAAAATCTGAAATAATTCTCTTCTTTGTAAAAGATAATTTAATAGATCATTTAAAATTTCTTGATTAAAGATCATAAAAGTAACGTTCATTGGGCCTATTAAATGCTAAAAAATCTGAAAAAATTCTCTTCTTTGTAAAAAATAATTTAATAGATCATTTAAAATTTCTCGATTAAAGATCATAACGGTAACGATCATTGGGCCGAATAAATGCTAAAAATCTGAAATAATTCTCTTCTTTGTAAAATATAATTTAATAGATGATTTAAAATTTCTTTATTAAAGATCATAACGGTAACGATCATTGGGCCTAATAAATGCTAAAAAATTGAAAATAACCATCTTCTTTGTAAAAGATAATTTAATAGATCATTTAAAGTTTATTGATTAAAGATCATAACGGTAAGGATCATTGGGCCCAACAAATGCTAAAAACTCTGAAATAAGTCTCTTGTTTGTAAAACATAATTTAATAGATCATTTACAATTTCTTGATTAAAGATGACAATGGTAACGATCATTGGGTGTCATAAATGGTAAAAAATCTGAAATAGTTCTCTTCTTTGTAAAAGATAATTTAATAGATCATTTAAATTTCTTGATTAAAGATCATAACAGTAATGGTTGTTGGGCCTAATAAATTCTAAAAAATTAGAAATAACTATCTTCCATGTAAAAGATAATTTAACGGATCATTTAAAATTTGTTGATTAAAGCTTATAACGGTAACGATCGTTGGGCCCAATAAATTCTAAAAAACAAAAAATAACTATCTTCCTTGCAAAACATAATTTAACAGATCCTTTAAAAT
This sequence comes from Psophocarpus tetragonolobus, assembly GCA_037954015.1. Classification (NCBI taxonomy): domain Eukaryota; kingdom Viridiplantae; phylum Streptophyta; class Magnoliopsida; order Fabales; family Fabaceae; genus Psophocarpus; species Psophocarpus tetragonolobus. Next base: position 57,390,210 of record CM075690.1, on the reverse strand, counting down.
TTCTTGATTAAACATCATAACGGTAACGATGATTGGGCTTAACAAATGCTAAAAAATCTGAAATACGTCTCTTCTTTGTAAAATATAATTTAATAGATGATTTAAAATTTCTTTATTAAAGATCATAACGGTAACGATCATTGGGCTTAATCAATACTAAAAAATTAAAAATAACTAGCTTCTTTGTAAAAGATAATTTAATAGATCATTTAAAATTTCTTGATTAAATATCATAACAGTAACTATCATTGGCCCTAATAAATGCTAAAAAATTAAAATTAACTATCTCCTTTGTAAAAGATAATTTAATAGATCATTTAAAATTTCTCAATTAAAGATCATAACGGGAACGATCATTGGGCCTAATAAATGCTAAAAATATGAAATAATTCTCTTCTTTGTAAAATATAATTTAATAGATGATTTAAAATTTCTTTATTAAAGATCATAATGGTGACGATCATTGGGCCTAATAAATGCTAAAAAAATTAAAATAACCATCTTCTTTGTAAAAGATAATTTAATAGATCATTTAAAATTTCTTGATTAAAGATCATAACGGTAAGGATCATTGGGCCCAACATATGCTAAAAAATCTGAAATAATTCTCGTGTTTGTAAAACATAATTTAATAGATCATTTACAATTTCTTGATTAAAGATGATAATGGTAACGATCATTGGGTGTAATAAATGGTAAAAAATCTGAGATAGTTCTCTTCTTTGTAAAAGATAATTTAATAGATCATTTAAAATTTCTTCATTAAAGATCATAACAGTAATGGTTGTTGGCCCTAATAAATTCTAAAACATTAGAAATAACTATCTTCCTGGTAAAAGATAATTTAACAGATCATTTAAAATTTGTTGATTAAAGCTTATAACGGTAATGATCGTTGGGCCCAATAAATTCTAAAAAATTAAAAATAACTATCTTCTTTGTAAAACATAATTTAATAGATCCTTTAAAATTTCTTGATTAAACATCATAACGGTAACGATCATTGGGCTTAACAAATGCTAAAAAATCTGAAATAATTCTCTTCTTTGTAAAATATAATTTAATAGATGATTTAAAATTTCTTTATTAAAGATCATAACGGTAACGATCATTGGGCCTAATAAATACTAAAAAATTAAAAATAACTATCTTCTTTGTAAAAGATAATTTAATAGATCATTTAAAATTTCTTGATTAAAGATCATAACTGTAATGATCATTGGGACTAATAAATGCTAAAATATTAAAATTAACTATCTTCTTTATAAAAGATAATTAATAGATCATTTAAAATCTCTTGATTAAAGATCATAACAGTAATGGTTGTTGGCCCTAATAAATTCTAAAAAATTAGAAATAACTATCTTCCTTGTAAAAGATAATTTAACAGATCATTTAAAATTTGTTGATTAAAGCTTATAATGGTAACGATCGTTGGGCCCAATAAATTCTAAAAAATTAAAAATAACAATCTTCTTTGTAAAACATAATTTAATAGATCCTTTAAAATTTCTTGATTAAACATCATAACGGTAACGATCATTGGGCTTAACAAATGCTAAAAAATCTGAAATAATTCTCTTCTTTGTAAAATATAATTTAATAGATGATTTAAAATTTCTTTATTAAAGATCATAACGGTAACGATCATTGGGCGTAATAAATACTAAAAAATTAAAAATAACTATCTTCTTTGTAAAAGATAATTTAATAGATCATTTAAAATTTCTTATTTAAAGACCATAACGGTAACGATCATTGGGCCTAATAAATGCTAAAAAATCTGAAATAATTCTCTTGTTTGTAAAAGATAATTTAATAGATCATTTAAAATTTCTCGATTAAAGATCATAACGGTAACGATCATTGGGCCTAATGAATGCTAAAAAATCTGAAATAATTCTCTTCTTTGTAAAAGATAATTTAATAGATCATTTAAAATTTCTTTATTAAAGATCATAACGATAACGATCATGTGGCCTAATAAGTTCTAAAAAATTAGAAATCACTATCTTCTTTGTTAAACATAATTTAATAGATCCTTTAAAATTTCTTGATTAAAGATCATAACGGTAACGATCGTTGGGCCTAATAAAAAATCTGAAATAATTCTCTTCTTTGTAAAATATAATTTAATAGATGATTTAAAATTTCTTGATTAAAGACCATAACGGTAAGGATCATTGGGCCTAACAAATGCTAAAAAATATTAAATAATTCTCTTGTTTATAAAACATAATTTAATAGATCATTTACAATTTCTTGATTAAAGATCATAACGGTCGGGATCATTGGGGCTAACAAATGCTAAAAAATCTGAAATAATTCTCTTGTTTGTAAAACATAATTGAATAGATCATTTAAAATTTCTAGATTAAAGCTTATAATGGTAACGATAATTGGGCCAAAGAAATGATAAAAAATCTGAAATAATTATCTTCTTTGTAAAAGATAATTTAATAGATGATTTAAAATTTCTTGATTAAAGATCATAATAGTAACGTTCATTGGGCCTAATAAATGCTAAAAAATCTGAAATAATTCTCTTCTTTGTAAAAAATAATTTAATAGATCATTTAAAATTTCTCGATTAAAGATCATAACGGTAACGATCATTGGGCCTAATAAATGGTAAAAAATCTGAAATAATTCTCTTCTTTGTAAAAGATAATTTAATAGATCATTTAAAATTTCTTTATTAAGGATCATAATGGTAAGGATCATTGGGCCTAATAAATTCTAAAAAATTAGAACTAACTATCTTCCTTGTAAAAGATAATTTAACAGATCATTTAAAATTTGTTGATTAAAGCTTATAACGGTAACGATCGTTGGACCCAATAAATTCTAAAAAATTAAAAATAACTATCTTGTTTGTAAAATATAATTTAATAGATCCTTTAAAATTTCTTGATTAAACATCATAACGGTAACGATCATTGGGCTTAACAAATGCTAAAAAATCTGAAATAATTCTCTTCTTTGTAAAATATAATTTAATAGATGATTTAAAATTTCTTTATTAATGATCATAACGGTAACGATCACTGGGCCTAATAAATACTAAAAAATTAAAAATAACTATCTTCTTTGTAAAAGATAATTTAATAGATCATTTAAAATTTCTTGATTAAAGATCATAACACTAACGATCATTGGGCTTAATAAATGCTAAAAAATTAAAATTAACTATCTTCTTTGTAAAAGATAATTTAATAGATCATTTAAAATTTCTTATTTAAAGACCATAACGGTAACGTTCATTGGGCCTAATAAATGCTAAAAAATCTGAAATAATTCTCTTCTTGATTGAAGATCATAACAGTAACGATCATTGGGCCTATTAAATGATAAAAAATTAAAAATAACCATCTTCTTTGTAAAAGATAATTTAATAGATCATTTAAAATTTCTTAATTAAAGATCATAACATTAATGGTTGTTGGGCCTAATAAATGCTAAAAAATTAGAAATAACTATCTTCTTTGTAAAAGATAATTTAATAGATAATTTAAAATCTGTTTATTAAAGGTAACGATCATATGGCCTAATAAGTTCTAAAAAATTAGAAATCACTATCTTCTTTGTAAAACATAATTTAATAGATGCTTTAAAATTTCTTGATTAAAGATCATAATGGTAATGATCATTGGGCCTAATAAATACTAAAAAATCTGAAATAATTCTCTTCTTTGTAAAAGATCATTTAATAGATGATTTAAAATTTCTTGATTAAAGATCATAACGGTAATGATAATAGCGCCTAATAAATGCTAAAAAATATAAAATATTTCTCTTGTTTGTAAAACATAATTTAATAGATCATTTACAATTTCTTGATTAAAGATCATAACAGTAACGATCATTGGGCCTAATAAATGCTAAAAAATCTGAAATAATTCTCTTGTTTGTAAAAGATAATTTAATAGATCATTTAAAATTTCTCGATTAAAGATCATAACGGTAACGATCATTGGGCCTAATGAATGCTAAAAAATCTGAAATAATTCTCTTCTTTGTAAAAGATAATTTAATAGATCATTTAAAATTTCTTTATTAAAGATCATAACGATAACGATCATGTGGCCTAATAAGTTCTAAAAAATTAGAAATCACTATCTTCTTTGTTAAACATAATTTAATAGATCCTTTAAAATTTCTTGATTAAAGATCATAACGGTAACGATCGTTGGGCCTAATAAAAAATTTGAAATAATTCTCTTCTTTGTAAAATATAATTTAATAGATGATTTAAAATTTCTTGATTAAAGACCATAACGGTAAGGATCATTGGGCCTAACAAATGCTAAAAAATATTAAATAATTCTCTTGTTTATAAAACATAATTTAATTGATCATTTACAATTTCTTGATTAAAGATCATAACGGTCGGGATCATTGGGCTTAACAAATGCTAAAAAATCTGAAATAATTCTCTTGTTTGTAAAACATAATTGAATAGATCATTTAAAATTTCTAGATTAAAGCTCATAATGGTAACTATCATTGGGCCAAAGAAATGCTAAAAAATCTGAAATAATTATTTTCTTTGTAAAAGATAATTTAATAGATGATTTAAAATTTCTTGATTAAAGATCATAATAGTAACGTTCATTGGGCCTAATAAATGCTAAAAAATCTGAAATAATTCTCTTCTTTGTAAAAAGTAATTTAATAGATCATTTAAAATTTCTCGATTAAAGATCATAACGGTAACGATCATTGGGCCTAATAAATGGTAAAAAATCTGAAATAATTCTCTTCTTTGTAAAAGATAATTTAATAGATCATTTAAAATTTCTTTATTAAGGATCATAATGGAAAGGATCATTGGGCCTAATAAATTCTAAAAAATTAGAACTAACTATCTTCCTTGTAAAAGATAATTTAACAGATCATTTAAAATTTGTTGATTAAAGCTTATAACGGTAACGATCGTTGGACCCAATAAATTCTAAAAAATTAAAAATAACTATCTTCTTTGTAAAACATAATTTAATAGATCCTTTAAAATTTCTTGATTAAACATCATAACGGTAACGATCATTGGGCTTAACAAATGCTAAAAAATCTGAAATAATTCTCTTCTTTGTAAAATATAATTTAATAGATGATTTAAAATTTCTTTATTAATGATCATAACGGTAACGATCATTGGGCCTAATCAATACTAAAAAATTAAAAATAACTAGCTTCTTTGTAAAAGATAATTTAATAGATCATTTAAAATTTCTTGATTAAAGATCATAACACTAACGATCATTGGGCTTAATAAATGCTAAAAAATTAAAATTAACTATCTTCTTTGTAAAAGATAATTTAATAGATCATTTAAAATTTCTTATTTAAAGACCATAACGGTAACGTTCATTGGGCCTAATAAATGCTAAAAAATCTGAAATAATTCTCTTCTTGATTGAAGATCATAACAGTAACGATCATTGGGCCTATTAAATGATAAAAAATTAAAAATAACCATCTTCTTTGTAAAAGATAATTTAATAGATCATTTAAAATTTCTTAATTAAAGATCATAACATTAATGGTTGTTGGGCCTAATAAATGCTAAAAAATTAGAAATAACTATCTTCTTTGTAAAAGATAATTTAATAGATAATTTAAAATCTGTTTATTAAAGGTAACGATCATATGGCCTAATAAGTTCTAAAAAATTAGAAATCACTATCTTCTTTGTAAAACATAATTTAATAGATGCTAATGGTAACGATCATTGGGCCTAACAAATGCTAAAAAATCTAAAATAATTCTCTTCTTTGTAAAAGTTCATTTAATAGATGATTTAAAATTTCTTGATTAAAGATCATAACGGTAACGATAATTGCGCCAAATAAATGCTAAAAAATCTGAAATATTTCTCTTGTTTGTAAAACATAATTTAATAGATCATTTAAAATTTCTCGATTAAAGATCATAACGGTAACGATCATTGGGCCTAATAAATGCTAAAAAATCTGAAATAATTCTCTTGTTTGTAAAAGATAATTTAATAGATCATTTAAAATTTCTCGATTAAAGATCATAACGGTAACGATCATTGGGCCTAATAAATGCTAAAAAATCTGAAATAATTCTCTTCTTTGTAAAAGATAATTTAATAGCTCATTTAAAATTTCTTTATTAAGGATCATAATGGTAAGGGTCATTGGGCCTAATAAATTCTAAAAAATTAGAACTAACTATCTTCCTTGTAAAAGATAATTTAACAGATCATTTAAAATTTGTTGATTAAAGCTTATAACGGTAACGATCGTTGGGCCCAATAAATTCTAAAAAATTAAAAATAACTATCTTCTTTGTAAAACATAATTTAATAGATCCTTTAAAATTTCTTGATTAAACATCATAACGGTAACGATCATTGGGGTTAACAAATGCTAAAAAATCTGAAATAATTCTCTTCTTTGTAAAATATAATTTAATAGATGATTTAAAATATCTTTATTAACGATCATAACGGTAACGATCACTGGGCCTAATAAATACTAAAAAATTAAAAATAACTATCTTCTTTGTAAAAGATAATTTAATAGATCATTTAAAATTTCTTGATTAAAGATCATAACACTAACGATCATTGGGCTTAATAAATGCTAAAAAATTAAAATTAACTATCTTCTTTGTAAAAGATAATTTAATAGATCATTTAAAATTTCTTATTTAAAGACCATAACGGTAACGTTCATTGGGCCTAATAAATGCTAAAAAATCTGAAATAATTCTCTTCTTGATTGAAGATCATAACAGTAACGATCATTGGGCCTATTAAATGATAAAAAATTAAAAATAACCATCTTCTTTGTAAAAGATAATTTAATAGATCATTTAAAATTTCTTAATTAAAGATCATAACATTAATGGTTGTTGGGCCTAATAAATGCTAAAAAATTAGAAATAACTATCTTCTTTGTAAAAGATAATTTAATAGATAATTTAAAATCTGTTTATTAAAGGTAACGATCATATGGCCTAATAAGTTCTACAAAATTAGAAATCACTATCTTCTTTGTAAAACATAATTTAATAGATGCTTTAAAATTTCTTGATTAAAGATCATAATGGTAACGATCATTGGGCCTAATAAATGCTAAAAAATCTAAAATAATTCTCGTCTTTGTAAAAGTTCATTTAATAGATGATTTAAAATTTCTTGATTAAAGATCATAACGGTAACGATAATTGCGCCAAATAAATGCTAAAAAATCTGAAATAATTCTCTTGTTTGTAAAAGATAATTTAATAGATCATTTAAAATTTCTCGATTAAAGATCATAACGGTAACGATCATTGGGCCTAATCAATGCTAAAAAATCTGAAATAATTCTCTTCTTTGTAAAAGATAATTTAATAGATCATTTAAAATTTCTTTATTAAAGATCATAACGATAACGATCATGTGCCTAATAAGTTCTAAAAAATTAGAAATCACTATCTTCTTTGTTAAACATAATTTAATAGATCCTTTAAAATTTCTTGATTAAAGATCATAACGGTAACGATCGTTGGGCCTAATAAAAAATCTGAAATAATTCTCTTCTTTGTAAAATATAATTTAATAGATGATTTAAAATTTATTGATTAAAGATCATAACGGTAAGGATCATTGGGCCTAACAAATGCTAAAAAATCTGAAATAATTCTCTTGTTTATAAAACATAATTTAATAGATCATTTACAATTTCTTGATTAAAGATCATAACGGTCGGGATCATTGGGCCTAACAAATGCTAAAAAATCTGAAATAATTCTCTTGTTTGTAAAACATAATTGAATAGATCATTTAAAATATCTAGATTAAAGCTCATAATGGTAACGATCATTGGGCCAAAGAAATGCTAAAAAATCTGAAATAATTATCTTCTTTGTAAAACATAATTTAATAGATGATTTAAAATTTCTTGATTAAAAGATCATAATAGTAACGTTCATTGGGCCTAATAAATGCTAAAAAATCTGAAATAATTCTCTTCTTTGTAAAAAATAATTTAATAGATCATTTAAAATTTCTTGATTCAAGATCATAATGGTAACGATCATTGGGCCTAATAAATGGTAAAAAATCTGAAATAATTCTCTTCTTTGTAAAAGATAATTTAATAGATCATTTAAAATTTCTTTACTAATGATCATAATGGTAAGGATCATTGAGCCTAATAAATTAGAACTAACTATCTTCCTTGTAAAAGATAATTTAATAGATCATTTAAAATTTCTAGATTAAAGCTCACAACGGTAACGATCATTGGGCCTAAGAAATGCTAAAAAATCTGAAATAATTATCTTCTTTGTAAAACATAATTTAATTGATCCCTTAAAATTTCTTGATTAAACATCATAACGGTAACGATCATTGGGCTTAACAAATGCTAAAAAATCTGAAATAATTCTCTTCTTTGTAAATTATAATTTAATAGATGATTTAAAATTTCTTTATTAAAGATAATAACGGTAACGATCATTGGGCCTAATAAATACTAAAAAATTAAAAATAACTATCTTCTTTGTAAAAGATAATTTAATAGATGATTTAAAATTTCTTCATTAAGGATCATAACAGTAACGATCATTGGGCCTAATAAATGCTAAAAAATTAAAATTAACTATCTTCTTTGTAAAAGATAATTTAATAGATCATTTAAAATTTCTTATTTAAAGACCATAACGGTAACGTTCATTGGGCCTAATAAATGCTAAAAAATCTGAAATAATTCTCTTCTTTGTAAAAGATAATTTAATAGATCGTTTAACATCTCTTTATTAAAGATCATAATGGTAACGATCATTTGGCCTAATAAGTTCTAAAAAATTAGAAATAACTATCTTCCTTGTAAAAGATAATTTAATAGATCATTTAAAATTTCTTGATTAAAGATCATAACGGTAACGATCATTGGGCCTAAGAAATGCTGAAAAATTGTAAATAATTATCTTCGTTGTAAAAGATAATTTAATCGATCATTTAAAATTTCTCGATTAAAGATCATAACGGTAACGATCATTGGGCCTAATAAATGCTAAAAAATCTGAAATAATTCTCTTGTTTATAAAACATAATTTAATAGATCATTTACAATTTCTTGATTAAAGATCATAACGGTCGGGATCATTGGGCCTAGCAAATGATAAAAAATCTAAAATAATTCTCTTGTTTGTAAAACATAATTGAATAGATGATTTAAAATTTCTAGATTAAAGCTCATAACGGTAACGATCATTGGGCCTAAGAAATGCTAAAAAATATGAAATAATTATCTTCTTTGTAAAAGATAATTTAATAGATTATTTAAAATTTCTTGATTGAAGATCATAACCGTAACGATCATTGGGCCAAATAAATGCTAAAAAAATTAAAAATGACCATCTTCTTTGTAAAAGATAATTTAATATAGCATTTAAAATTTCTTTATTAAAGATCATAACAGTAATGGTTGTTGGGCCTAACAAATGCTAAAAAATTAGAAATAACTATCTTCTTTGGAAAAGATAATTTAATAGATCATTTAAAATCTCTTTATTAAAGATCATAATGGTAACGATCATATGGCCTAATAAGTTCTAAAAAATTAGAAATCACTATCTTCTTTGTAAAACCTAATTTAATAGATCCTTTAAAATTTCTTGATTAAAGATCATAACGGTAACGATCATTGGGCCTAATAAATGCTAAAAAATTAAAAATAACCATCTTCTTTGTAAAAGATAATTTAATAGATCATTTAAAATTTCTTGATTAAAGATCATAACAGCAAGGATCATTGGGCCTAACAAATGCTAAAAAATCTGAAATAATTCTCTTGTTTGTAAAACATAATTTAGTAGATCATTTACAATTTCTTGATTAAAGATCATAATGGTAACGATCATTGGCTCTGATAAATGGTAAAAAATCTAAAATAGTTCTCTTCTTTGTAAAAGATAATTTAATAGATCATTTAAAATTTTTTTATTAAAGATCATAACAGTAATGGTTGTTGGACCTAATAAATTCTAAAATATTAGAAATAACTATCTTCCTTGTAAAAGATAATTTAACAGATCTTTTAAAATTTGTTGATTAAAGCTTATAAATATAACGATCGTTGGGCCCAATAAATTCTAAAAAACTAGAAATAACTATCTTCTTTGTAAAACATAATTTAATAGATCCTTTAAAATTTCTTGATTAAACATCATAACGGTAACGATCATTGGGCTTAACAAATGCTAAAAAATCTGGAATAATTCTCTTCTTCGTAAAATATAATTTAATAGATGATTTAAAATCTCTTTATTAAAGATCGTAACGGTAACGATCATTGGGCCTAATAAATACTAAAAAATTAAAAATAACTATCTTCTTTGTAAAAGATAATTTAATAGATCATTTAAAATTTCTTATTTAAAGACCGTAACGGTAACGTTCATTGGGCCTAATAAATGCTAAAAAATCTGAAATAATTCTTTTCTTGATTGAAGATCATAACAGTAACGATCATTGGGCCTAATAAATGATAAAAAATTAAAAATAACCATCTTCTTTGAAAAAGATAATTTAAAATCTGTTTATTAAAGGTAACGATCATATGGCCTAATAAGTCCTAAAAAATTAGAAATCACTATCTTCTTTGTAAAACATAATTTAATAGATGCTTTAAAATTTCTTGATTAAAGATCATAATGGTAACGATCATTGGGCCTAATAAATTCTAAAAAATCTGAAATAATTCTCTTCTTTGTAAAAGATCATTTAATAGATGATTTAAAATTTCTTGATTAAAGATCATAACGGTAACGATAATTGCGCCAAATAAATGCTAAAAAATCGGAAATATTTCTCTTGTTTGTAAAACATAATTTAATAGATCATTTAAAATTTCTCGATTAAAGATCATAATGGTAACGATCATTGGGCCTAATAAATGCTAAAAAATCTGAAATAATTCTCTTCTTTGTAAAAGATAATTTAATAGATCATTTAAAATTTCTTTATTAAAGATCATAACGATAACGATCATGTGGCCTAATAAGTTCTAAAAAATTAGAAATCACTATCTTCTTTGTTAAACATAATTTAATAGATCCTTTAAAATTTCTTCATTAGAGATCATAACGGTAACGATCGTTGGGCCTAATAAAAAATCTGAAATAATTCTCTTCTTTGTAAAATATAATTTAATAGATGATTTAAAATTTCTTGATTAAAGATCATAATGGTAAGGATCATTGGGCCTAACAAATGCTAAAAAATCTGAAATAATTCTCTTGTTTATAAAACATAATTTAATAGATCATTTACAATTTCTTGATTAAAGATCATAACGGTCGGGATCATTGGGCCTAGCAAATGCTAAAAAATCTGAAATAATTCTCTTGTTTGTAAAACATAATTGAATACATCATTTAAAATTTCTAGATTAAAGCTCATAACGGTAACGATCATTGGGCCTAATAAATGCTAAAAAAATTAAAAATAACCATCTTCTTTGTAAAAGATAATTTAATAGAGCATTTAAAATTTCTTTATTAAAGATCATAACAGTAATGGTTGTTGGGCCTAACAAATGCTAAAAAATTAGAAATAACTATCTTCTTTGGAAAAGATAATTTTATAGATCATTTAAAATCTCTTTATTAAAGATCATAATGCTAACGATCATATGGCCTAATAAGTTCTAAAAAATTAGAAATCACTATCTTCTTTGTAAAACATAATTTAATAGATCCTTTAAAATTTCTTGATTAAAGATCATAACGGTAACGATCATTGGGCCTAATAAATGCTAAAAAATTAAAAATAACCATCTTCTTTGTAAAAGATAATTTAATAGATCATTTAAAATTTCTTGATTAAAGATCATAACAGCAAGGATCATTGGGCCTAACAAATGCTAAAAAATCTGAAATAATTCTGTTGTTTGTAAAACATAATTTAGTAGATCATTTACAATTTCTTGATTAAAGATCATAATGGTAACGATCATTGGCTCTGATAAATGGTAAAAAATCTAAAATAGTTCTCTTCTTTGTAAAAGATAATTTAATAGATCATTTAAAATTTTTTTATTAAAGATCATAACAGTAATGGTTGTTGGACCTAATAAATTCTAAAATATTAGAAATAACTATCTTCCTTGTAAAAGATAATTTAACAGATCTTTTAAAATTTGTTGATTAAAGCTTATAACGGTAACGATCGTTGGGCCCAATAAATTCTAAAAAACTAGAAATAACTATCTTCTTTGTAAAACATAATTTAATAGATCCTTTAAAATTTCTTGATTAAACATCATAACGGTAACGATCATTGGGCTTAACAAATGCTAAAAAATCTGAAATAATTCTCTTCTTCGTAAAATATAATTTAATAGATGATTTAAAATCTCTTTATTAAAGATCGTAACGGTAACGATCATTGGGCCTAATAAATACTAAAAAATTAAAAATAACTATCTTCTTTGTAAAAGATAATTTAATAGATCATTTAAAATTTCTTATTTAAAGACCGTAACGGTAACGTTCATTGGGCCTAATAAATGCTAAAAAATCTGAAATAATTCTTTTCTTGATTGAAGATCATAACAGTAACGATCATTGGGCCTAATAAATGATAAAAAATTAAAAATAACCATCTTCTTCGAAAAAGATAATTTAAAATCTGTTTATTAAAGGTAACGATCATATGGCCTAATAAGTCCTAAAAAATTAGAAATCACTATCTTCTTTGTAAAACATAATTTAATAGATGCTTTAAAATTTCTTGATTAAAGATCATAATGGTAACGATCATTGGGCCTAATAAATTCTAAAAAATCTGAAATAATTCTCTTCTTTGTAAAAGATCATTTAATAGATGATTTAAAATTTCTTGATTAAAGATCATAACGGTAACGATAATTGCGCCAAATAAATGCTAAAAAATCGGAAATATTTCTCTTGTTTGTAAAACATAATTTAATAGATCATTTAAAATTTCTCGATTAAAGATCATAATGGTAACGATCATTGGGCCTAATAAATGCTAAAAAATCTGAAATAATTCTCTTCTTTGTAAAAGATAATTTAATAGATCATTTAAAATTTCTTTATTAAAGATCATAACGATAACGATCATGTGGCCTAATAAGTTCTAAAAAATTAGAAATCACTATCTTCTTTGTTAAACATAATTTAATAGATCCTTTAAAATTTCTTCATTAGAGATCATAACGGTAACGATCGTTGGGCCTAATAAAAAATCTGAAATAATTCTCTTCTTTGTAAAATATAATTTAATAGATGATTTAAAATTTCTTGATTAAAGATCATAATGGTAAGGATCATTGGGCCTAACAAATGCTAAAAAATCTGAAATAATTCTCTTGTTTATAAAACATAATTTAATAGATCATTTACAATTTCTTGATTAAAGATCATAACGGTCGGGATCATTGGGCCTAGCAAATGCTAAAAAATCTGAAATAATTCTCTTGTTTGTAAAACATAATTGAATACATCATTTAAAATTTCTAGATTAAAGCTCATAACGGTAACGATCATTGGGCCTAATAAATGCTAAAAAAATTAAAAATAACCATCTTCTTTGTAAAAGATAATTTAATAGAGCATTTAAAATTTCTTTATTAAAGATCATAACAGTAATGGTTGTTGGGCCTAACAAATGCTAAAAAATTAGAAATAACTATCTTCTTTGGAAAAGATAATTTTATAGATCATTTAAAATCTCTTTATTAAAGATCATAATGCTAACGATCATATGGCCTAATAAGTTCTAAAAAATTAGAAATCACTATCTTCTTTGTAAAACATAATTTAATAGATCCTTTAAAATTTCTTGATTAAAGATCATAACGGTAACGATCATTGGGCCTAATAAATGCTAAAAAATTAAAAATAACCATCTTCTTTGTAAAAGATAATTTAATAGATCATTTAAAATTTCTTGATTAAAGATCATAACAGCAAGGATCATTGGGCCTAACAAATGCTAAAAAATCTGAAATAATTCTCTTGTTTGTAAAACATAATTTAGTAGATCATTTACAATTTCTTGATTAAAGATCATAATGGTAACGATCATTGGCTCTGATAAATGGTAAAAAATCTAAAATAGTTCTCTTCTTTGTAAAAGATAATTTAATAGATCATTTAAAATTTTTTTATTAAAGATCATAACAGTAATGGTTGTTGGACCTAATAAATTCTAAAATATTAGAAATAACTATCTTCCTTGTAAAAGATAATTTAACAGATCTTTTAAAATTTGTTGATTAAAGCTTATAACGGTAACGATCGTTGGGCCCAATAAATTCTAAAAAACTAGAAATAACTATCTTCTTTGTAAAACATAATTTAATAGATCCTTTAAAATTTCTTGATTAAACATCATAACGGTAACGATCATTGGGCTTAACAAATGCTAAAAAATCTGAAATAATTCTCTTCTTCGTAAAATATAATTTAATAGATGATTTAAAATCTCTTTATTAAAGATCGTAACGGTAACGATCATTGGGCCTAATAAATACTAAAAAATTAAAAATAACTATCTTCTTTGTAAAAGATAATTTAATAGATCATTTAAAATTTCTTATTTAAAGACCGTAACGGTAACGTTCATTGGGCCTAATAAATGCTAAAAAATCTGAAATAATTCTTTTCTTGATTGAAGATCATAACAGTAACGATCATTGGGCCTAATAAATGATAAAAAATTAAAAATAACCATCTTCTTTGAAAAAGATAATTTAAAATCTGTTTATTAAAGGTAACGATCATATGGCCTAATAAGTCCTAAAAAATTAGAAATCACTATCTTCTTTGTAAAACATAATTTAATAGATGCTTTAAAATTTCTTGATTAAAGATCATAATGGTAACGATCATTGGGCCTAATAAATTCTAAAAAATCTGAAATAATTCTCTTCTTTGTAAAAGATCATTTAATAGATGATTTAAAATTTCTTGATTAAAGATCATAACGGTAACGATAATTGCGCCAAATAAATGCTAAAAAATCGGAAATATTTCTCTTGTTTGTAAAACATAATTTAATAGATCATTTAAAATTTCTCGATTAAAGATCATAATGGTAACGATCATTGGGCCTAATAAATGCTAAAAAATCTGAAATAATTCTCTTCTTTGTAAAAGATAATTTAATAGATCATTTAAAATTTCTTTATTAAAGATCATAACGATAACGATCATGTGGCCTAATAAGTTCTAAAAAATTAGAAATCACTATCTTCTTTGTTAAACATAATTTAATAGATCCTTTAAAATTTCTTCATTAGAGATCATAACGGTAACGATCGTTGGGCCTAATAAAAAATCTGAAATAATTCTCTTCTTTGTAAAATATAATTTAATAGATGATTTAAAATTTCTTGATTAAAGATCATAATGGTAAGGATCATTGGGCCTAACAAATGCTAAAAAATCTGAAATAATTCTCTTGTTTATAAAACATAATTTAATAGATCATTTACAATTTCTTGATTAAAGATCATAACGGTCGGGATCATTGGGCCTAGCAAATGCTAAAAAATCTGAAATAATTCTCTTGTTTGTAAAACATAATTGAATACATCATTTAAAATTTCTAGATTAAAGCTCATAACGGTAACGATCATTGGGCCTAATAAATGCTAAAAAAATTAAAAATAATCATCTTCTTTGTAAAAGATAATTTAATAGAGCATTTAAAATTTCTTTATTAAAGATCATAACAGTAATGGTTGTTGGGCCTAACAAATGCTAAAAAATTAGAAATAACTATCTTCTTTGGAAAAGATAATTTTATAGATCATTTAAAATCTCTTTATTAAAGATCATAATGCTAACGATCATATGGCCTAATAAGTTCTAAAAAATTAGAAATCACTATCTTCTTTGTAAAACATAATTTAATAGATCCTTTAAAATTTCTTGATTAAAGATCATAACGGTAACGATCATTGGGCCTAATAAATGCTAAAAAATTAAAAATAACCATCTTCTTTGTAAAAGATAATTTAATAGATCATTTAAAATTTCTTGATTAAAGATCATAACAGCAAGGATCATTGGGCCTAACAAATGCTAAAAAATCTGAAATAATTCTCTTGTTTGTAAAACATAATTTAGTAGATCATTTACAATTTCTTGATTAAAGATCATAATGGTAACGATCATTGGCTCTGATAAATGGTAAAAAATCTAAAATAGTTCTCTTCTTTGTAAAAGATAATTTAATAGATCATTTAAAATTTTTTTATTAAAGATCATAACAGTAATGGTTGTTGGACCTAATAAATTCTAAAATATTAGAAATAACTATCTTCCTTGTAAAAGATAATTTAACAGATCTTTTAAAATTTGTTGATTAAAGCTTATAACGGTAACGATCGTTGGGCCCAATAAATTCTAAAAAACTAGAAATAACTATCTTCTTTGTAAAACATAATTTAATAGATCCTTTAAAATTTCTTGATTAAACATCATAACGGTAACGATCATTGGGCTTAACAAATGCTAAAAAATCTGAAATAATTCTCTTCTTCGTAAAATATAATTTAATAGATGATTTAAAATCTCTTTATTAAAGATCGTAACGGTAACGATCATTGGGCCTAATAAATACTAAAAAATTAAAAATAACTATCTTCTTTGTAAAAGATAATTTAATAGATCATTTAAAATTTCTTATTTAAAGACCGTAACGGTAACGTTCATTGGGCCTAATAAATGCTAAAAAATCTGAAATAATTCTTTTCTTGATTGAAGATCATAACAGTAACGATCATTGGGCCTAATAAATGATAAAAAATTAAAAATAACCATCTTCTTTGAAAAAGATAATTTAAAATCTGTTTATTAAAGGTAACGATCATATGGCCTAATAAGTCCTAAAAAATTAGAAATCACTATCTTCTTTGTAAAACATAATTTAATAGATGCTTTAAAATTTCTTGATTAAAGATCATAATGGTAACGATCATTGGGCCTAATAAATTCTAAAAAATCTGAAATAATTCTCTTCTTTGTAAAAGATCATTTAATAGATGATTTAAAATTTCTTGATTAAAGATCATAACGGTAACGATAATTGCGCCAAATAAATGCTAAAAAATCGGAAATATTTCTCTTGTTTGTAAAACATAATTTAATAGATCATTTAAAATTTCTCGATTAAAGATCATAATGGTAACGATCATTGGGCCTAATAAATGCTAAAAAATCTGAAATAATTCTCTTCTTTGTAAAAGATAATTTAATAGATCATTTAAAATTTCTTTATTAAAGATCATAACGATAACGATCATGTGGCCTAATAAGTTCTAAAAAATTAGAAATCACTATCTTCTTTGTTAAACATAATTTAATAGATCCTTTAAAATTTCTTCATTAGAGATCATAACGGTAACGATCGTTGGGCCTAATAAAAAATCTGAAATAATTCTCTTCTTTGTAAAATATAATTTAATAGATGATTTAAAATTTCTTGATTAAAGATCATAATGGTAAGGATCATTGGGCCTAACAAATGCTAAAAAATCTGAAATAATTCTCTTGTTTATAAAACATAATTTAATAGATCATTTACAATTTCTTGATTAAAGATCATAACGGTCGGGATCATTGGGCCTAGCAAATGCTAAAAAATCTGAAATAATTCTCTTGTTTGTAAAACATAATTGAATACATCATTTAAAATTTCTAGATTAAAGCTCATAACGGTAACGATCATTGGGCCTAATAAATGCTAAAAAAATTAAAAATAACCATCTTCTTTGTAAAAGATAATTTAATAGAGCATTTAAAATTTTTTTATTAAAGATCATAACAGTAATGGTTGTTGGGCCTAACAAATGCTAAAAAATTAGAAATAACTATCTTCTTTGGAAAAGATAATTTTATAGATCATTTAAAATCTCTTTATTAAAGATCATAATGCTAACGATCATATGGCCTAATAAGTTCTAAAAAATTAGAAATCACTATCTTCTTTGTAAAACATAATTTAATAGATCCTTTAAAATTTCTTGATTAAAGATCATAACGGTAACGATCATTGGGCCTAATAAATGCTAAAAAATTAAAAATAACCATCTTCTTTGTAAAAGATAATTTAATAGATCATTTAAAATTTCTTGATTAAAGATCATAACGGCAAGGATCATTGGGCCTAACAAATGCTAAAAAATCTGAAATAATTCTCTTGTTTGTAAAACATAATTTAGTAGATCATTTACAATTTCTTGATTAAAGATCATAATGGTAACGATCATTGGCTCTGATAAATGGTAAAAAATCTGAAATAGTTCTCTTCTTTGTAAAAGATAATTTAATAGATCATTTAAAATTTTTTTATTAAAGATCATAACAGTAATGGTTGTTGGACCTAATAAATTCTAAAAAATTAGAAATAACTATCTTCCTTGTAAAAGATAATTTAACAGATCTTTTAAAATTTGTTGATTAAAGCTTATAACGGTAACGATCGTTGGGCCCAATAAATTCTAAAAAACTAGAAATAACTATCTTCTTTGTAAAACATAATTTAATAGATCCTTTAAAATTTCTTGATTAAACATCATAACGGTAACGATCATTGGGCTTAACAAATGCTAAAAAATCTGAAATAATTCTCTTCTTCGTAAAATATAATTTAATAGATGATTTAAAATCTCTTTATTAAAGATCGTAACGGTAACGATCATTGGGCCTAATAAATACTAAAAAATTAAAAATAACTATCTTCTTTGTAAAAGATAATTTAATAGATCATTTAAAATTTCTTTATTAAAGATCATAACGATAACGATCATGTGGCCTAATAAGTTCTAAAAAATTAGAAATCACTATCTTCTTTGTTAAACATAATTTAATAGATCCTTTAAAATTTCTTCATTAGAGATCATAACGGTAACGATCGTTGGGCCTAATAAAAAATCTGAAATAATTCTCTTCTTTGTAAAATATAATTTAATAGATGATTTAAAATTTCTTGATTAAAGATCATAATGGTAAGGATCATTGGGCCTAACAAATGCTAAAAAATCTGAAATAATTCTCTTGTTTATAAAACATAATTTAATAGATCATTTACAATTTCTTGATTAAAGATCATAACGGTCGGGATCATTGGGCCTAGCAAATGCTAAAAAATCTGAAATAATTCTCTTGTTTGTAAAACATAATTGAATACATCATTTAAAATTTCTAGATTAAAGCTCATAACGGTAACGATCATTGGGCCTAATAAATGCTAAAAAAATTAAAAATAACCATCTTCTTTGTAAAAGATAATTTAATAGAGCATTTAAAATTTCTTTATTAAAGATCATAACAGTAATGGTTGTTGGGCCTAACAAATGCTAAAAAATTAGAAATAACTATCTTCTTTGGAAAAGATAATTTTATAGATCATTTAAAATCTCTTTATTAAAGATCATAATGCTAACGATCATATGGCCTAATAAGTTCTAAAAAATTAGAAATCACTATCTTCTTTGTAAAACATAATTTAATAGATCCTTTAAAATTTCTTGATTAAAGATCATAACGGTAACGATCATTGGGCCTAATAAATGCTAAAAAATTAAAAATAACCATCTTCTTTGTAAAAGATAATTTAATAGATCATTTAAAATTTCTTGATTAAAGATCATAACGGCAAGGATCATTGGGCCTAACAAATGCTAAAAAATCTGAAATAATTCTCTTGTTTGTAAAACATAATTTAGTAGATCATTTACAATTTCTTGATTAAAGATCATAATGGTAACGATCATTGGCTCTGATAAATGGTAAAAAATCTGAAATAGTTCTCTTCTTTGTAAAAGATAATTTAATAGATCATTTAAAATTTTTTTATTAAAGATCATAACAGTAATGGTTGTTGGACCTAATAAATTCTAAAAAATTAGAAATAACTATCTTCCTTGTAAAAGATAATTTAACAGATCTTTTAAAATTTGTTGATTAAAGCTTATAACGGTAACGATCGTTGGGCCCAATAAATTCTAAAAAACTAGAAATAACTATCTTCTTTGTAAAACATAATTTAATAGATCCTTTAAAATTTCTTGATTAAACATCATAACGGTAACGATCATTGGGCTTAACAAATGCTAAAAAATCTGAAATAATTCTCTTCTTCGTAAAATATAATTTAATAGATGATTTAAAATCTCTTTATTAAAGATCGTAACGGTAACGATCATTGGGCCTAATAAATACTAAAAAATTAAAAATAACTATCTTCTTTGTAAAAGATAATTTAATAGATCATTTAAAATTTCTTTATTAAAGATCATAACGATAACGATCATGTGGCCTAATAAGTTCTAAAAAATTAGAAATCACTATCTTCTTTGTTAAACATAATTTAATAGATCCTTTAAAATTTCTTCATTAGAGATCATAACGGTAACGATCGTTGGGCCTAATAAAAAATCTGAAATAATTCTCTTCTTTGTAAAATATAATTTAATAGATGATTTAAAATTTCTTGATTAAAGATCATAATGGTAAGGATCATTGGGCCTAACAAATGCTAAAAAATCTGAAATAATTCTCTTGTTTATAAAACATAATTTAATAGATCATTTACAATTTCTTGATTAAAGATCATAACGGTCGGGATCATTGGGCCTAGCAAATGCTAAAAAATCTGAAATAATTCTTTTGTTTGTAAAACATAATTGAATACATCATTTAAAATTTCTAGATTAAAGCTCATAACGGTAACGATCATTGGGCCTAATAAATGCTAAAAAAATTAAAAATAACCATCTTCTTTGTAAAAGATAATTTAATAGAGCATTTAAAATTTCTTTATTAAAGATCATAACAGTAATGGTTGTTGGGCCTAACAAATGCTAAAAAATTAGAAATAACTATCTTCTTTGGAAAAGATAATTTTATAGATCATTTAAAATCTCTTTATTAAAGATCATAATGCTAACGATCATATGGCCTAATAAGTTCTAAAAAATTAGAAATCACTATCTTCTTTGTAAAACATAATTTAATAGATCCTTTAAAATTTCTTGATTAAAGATCATAACGGTAACGATCATTGGGCCTAATAAATGCTAAAAAATTAAAAATAACCATCTTCTTTGTAAAAGATAATTTAATAGATCATTTAAAATTTCTTGATTAAAGATCATAACAGCAAGGATCATTGGGCCTAACAAATGCTAAAAAATCTGAAATAATTCTCTTGTTTGTAAAACATAATTTAGTAGATCATTTACAATTTCTTGATTAAAGATCATAATGGTAACGATCATTGGCTCTGATAAATGGTAAAAAATCTAAAATAGTTCTCTTCTTTGTAAAAGATAATTTAATAGATCATTTAAAATTTTTTTATTAAAGATCATAACAGTAATGGTTGTTGGACCTAATACATTCTAAAATATTAGAAATAACTATCTTCCTTGTAAAAGATAATTTAACAGATCTTTTAAAATTTGTTGATTAAAGCTTATAACGGTAACGATCGTTGGGCCCAATAAATTCTAAAAAACTAGAAATAACTATCTTCTTTGTAAAACATAATTTAATAGATCCTTTAAAATTTCTTGATTAAACATCATAACGGTAACGATCATTGGGCTTAACAAATGCTAAAAAATCTGAAATAATTCTCTTCTTCGTAAAATATAATTTAATAGATGATTTAAAATCTCTTTATTAAAGATCGTAACGGTAACGATCATTGGGCCTAATAAATACTAAAAAATTAAAAATAACTATCTTCTTTGTAAAAGATAATTTAATAGATCATTTAAAATTTCTTATTTAAAGACCGTAACGGTAACGTTCATTGGGCCTAATAAATGCTAAAAAATCTGAAATAATTCTTTTCTTGATTGAAGATCATAACAGTAACGATCATTGGGCCTAATAAATGATAAAAAATTAAAAATAACCATCTTCTTTGAAAAAGATAATTTAAAATCTGTTTATTAAAGGTAACGATCATATGGCCTAATAAGTCCTAAAAAATTAGAAATCACTATCTTCTTTGTAAAACATAATTTAATAGATGCTTTAAAATTTCTTGATTAAAGATCATAATGGTAACGATCATTGGGCCTAATAAATTCTAAAAAATCTGAAATAATTCTCTTCTTTGTAAAAGATCATTTAATAGATGATTTAAAATTTCTTGATTAAAGATCATAACGGTAACGATAATTGCGCCAAATAAATGCTAAAAAATCGGAAATATTTCTCTTGTTTGTAAAACATAATTTAATAGATCATTTAAAATTTCTCGATTAAAGATCATAATGGTAACGATCATTGGGCCTAATAAATGCTAAAAAATCTGAAATAATTCTCTTCTTTGTAAAAGATAATTTAATAGATCATTTAAAATTTCTTTATTAAAGATCATAACGATAACGATCATGTGGCCTAATAAGTTCTAAAAAATTAGAAATCACTATCTTCTTTGTTAAACATAATTTAATAGATCCTTTAAAATTTCTTCATTAGAGATCATAACGGTAACGATCGTTGGGCCTAATAAAAAATCTGAAATAATTCTCTTCTTTGTAAAATATAATTTAATAGATGATTTAAAATTTCTTGATTAAAGATCATAATGGTAAGGATCATTGGGCCTAACAAATGCTAAAAAATCTGAAATAATTCTCTTGTTTATAAAACATAATTTAATAGATCATTTACAATTTCTTGATTAAAGATCATAACGGTCGGGATCATTGGGCCTAGCAAATGCTAAAAAATCTGAAATAATTCTCTTGTTTGTAAAACATAATTGAATACATCATTTAAAATTTCTAGATTAAAGCTCATAACGGTAACGATCATTGGGCCTAATAAATGCTAAAAAAATTAAAAATAACCATCTTCTTTGTAAAAGATAATTTAATAGAGCATTTAAAATTTCTTTATTAAAGATCATAACAGTAATGGTTGTTGGGCCTAACAAATGCTAAAAAATTAGAAATAACTATCTTCTTTGGAAAAGATAATTTTATAGATCATTTAAAATCTCTTTATTAAAGATCATAATGCTAACGATCATATGGCCTAATAAGTTCTAAAAAATTAGAAATCACTATCTTCTTTGTAAAACATAATTTAATAGATCCTTTAAAATTTCTTGATTAAAGATCATAACGGTAACGATCATTGGGCCTAATAAATGCTAAAAAATTAAAAATAACCATCTTCTTTGTAAAAGATAATTTAATAGATCATTTAAAATTTCTTGATTAAAGATCATAACAGCAAGGATCATTGGGCCTAACAAATGCTAAAAAATCTGAAATAATTCTCTTGTTTGTAAAACATAATTTAGTAGATCATTTACAATTTCTTGATTAAAGATCATAATGGTAACGATCATTGGCTCTGATAAATGGTAAAAAATCTAAAATAGTTCTCTTCTTTGTAAAAGATAATTTAATAGATCATTTAAAATTTTTTTATTAAAGATCATAACAGTAATGGTTGTTGGACCTAATAAATTCTAAAATATTAGAAATAACTATCTTCCTTGTAAAAGATAATTTAACAGATCTTTTAAAATTTGTTGATTAAAGCTTATAACGGTAACGATCGTTGGGCCCAATAAATTCTAAAAAACTAGAAATAACTATCTTCTTTGTAAAACATAATTTAATAGATCCTTTAAAATTTCTTGATTAAACATCATAACGGTAACGATCATTGGGCTTAACAAATGCTAAAAAATCTGAAATAATTCTCTTCTTCGTAAAATATAATTTAATAGATGATTTAAAATCTCTTTATTAAAGATCGTAACGGTAACGATCATTGGGCCTAATAAATACTAAAAAATTAAAAATAACTATCTTCTTTGTAAAAGATAATTTAATAGATCATTTAAAATTTCTTATTTAAAGACCGTAACGGTAACGTTCATTGGGCCTAATAAATGCTAAAAAATCTGAAATAATTCTTTTCTTGATTGAAGATCATAACAGTAACGATCATTGGGCCTAATAAATGATAAAAAATTAAAAATAACCATCTTCTTTGAAAAAGATAATTTAAAATCTGTTTATTAAAGGTAACGATCATATGGCCTAATAAGTCCTAAAAAATTAGAAATCACTATCTTCTTTGTAAAACATAATTTAATAGATGCTTTAAAATTTCTTGATTAAAGATCATAATGGTAACGATCATTGGGCCTAATAAATTCTAAAAAATCTGAAATAATTCTCTTCTTTGTAAAAGATCATTTAATAGATGATTTAAAATTTCTTGATTAAAGATCATAACGGTAACGATAATTGCGCCAAATAAATGCTAAAAAATCGGAAATATTTCTCTTGTTTGTAAAACATAATTTAATAGATCATTTAAAATTTCTCGATTAAAGATCATAATGGTAACGATCATTGGGCCTAATAAATGCTAAAAAATCTGAAATAATTCTCTTCTTTGTAAAAGATAATTTAATAGATCATTTAAAATTTCTTTATTAAAGATCATAACGATAACGATCATGTGGCCTAATAAGTTCTAAAAAATTAGAAATCACTATCTTCTTTGTTAAACATAATTTAATAGATCCTTTAAAATTTCTTCATTAGAGATCATAACGGTAACGATCGTTGGGCCTAATAAAAAATCTGAAATAATTCTCTTCTTTGTAAAATATAATTTAATAGATGATTTAAAATTTCTTGATTAAAGATCATAATGGTAAGGATCATTGGGCCTAACAAATGCTAAAAAATCTGAAATAATTCTCTTGTTTATAAAACATAATTTAATAGATCATTTACAATTTCTTGATTAAAGATCATAACGGTCGGGATCATTGGGCCTAGCAAATGCTAAAAAATCTGAAATAATTCTCTTGTTTGTAAAACATAATTGAATACATCATTTAAAATTTCTAGATTAAAGCTCATAACGGTAACGATCATTGGGCCTAATAAATGCTAAAAAAATTAAAAATAACCATCTTCTTTGTAAAAGATAATTTAATAGAGCATTTAAAATTTCTTTATTAAAGATCATAACAGTAATGGTTGTTGGGCCTAACAAATGCTAAAAAATTAGAAATAACTATCTTCTTTGGAAAAGATAATTTTATAGATCATTTAAAATCTCTTTATTAAAGATCATAATGCTAACGATCATATGGCCTAATAAGTTCTAAAAAATTAGAAATCACTATCTTCTTTGTAAAACATAATTTAATAGATCCTTTAAAATTTCTTGATTAAAGATCATAACGGTAACGATCATTGGGCCTAATAAATGCTAAAAAATTAAAAATAACCATCTTCTTTGTAAAAGATAATTTAATAGATCATTTAAAATTTCTTGATTAAAGATCATAACGGCAAGGATCATTGGGCCTAACAAATGCTAAAAAATCTGAAATAATTCTCTTGTTTGTAAAACATAATTTAGTAGATCATTTACAATTTCTTGATTAAAGATCATAATGGTAACGATCATTGGCTCTGATAAATGGTAAAAAATCTGAAATAGTTCTCTTCTTTGTAAAAGATAATTTAATAGATCATTTAAAATTTTTTTATTAAAGATCATAACAGTAATGGTTGTTGGACCTAATAAATTCTAAAAAATTAGAAATAACTATCTTCCTTGTAAAAGATAATTTAACAGATCTTTTAAAATTTGTTGATTAAAGCTTATAACGGTAACGATCGTTGGGCCCAATAAATTCTAAAAAACTAGAAATAACTATCTTCTTTGTAAAACATAATTTAATAGATCCTTTAAAATTTCTTGATTAAACATCATAACGGTAACGATCATTGGGCTTAACAAATGCTAAAAAATCTGAAATAATCCTCTTCTTCGTAAAATATAATTTAATAGATGATTTAAAATCTCTTTATTAAAGATCGTAACGGTAACGATCATTGGGCCTAATAAATACTAAAAAATTAAAAATAACTATCTTCTTTGTAAAAGATAATTTAATAGATCATTTAAAATTTCTTTATTAAAGATCATAACGATAACGATCATGTGGCCTAATAAGTTCTAAAAAATTAGAAATCACTATCTTCTTTGTTAAACATAATTTAATAGATCCTTTAAAATTTCTTCATTAGAGATCATAACGGTAACGATCGTTGGGCCTAATAAAAAATCTGAAATAATTCTCTTCTTTGTAAAATATAATTTAATAGATGATTTAAAATTTCTTGATTAAAGATCATAATGGTAAGGATCATTGGGCCTAACAAATGCTAAAAAATCTGAAATAATTCTCTTGTTTATAAAACATAATTTAATAGATCATTTACAATTTCTTGATTAAAGATCATAACGGTCGGGATCATTGGGCCTAGCAAATGCTAAAAAATCTGAAATAATTCTCTTGTTTGTAAAACATAATTGAATACATCATTTAAAATTTCTAGATTAAAGCTCATAACGGTAACGATCATTGGGCCTAATAAATGCTAAAAAAATTAAAAATAACCATCTTCTTTGTAAAAGATAATTTAATAGAGCATTTAAAATTTCTTTATTAAAGATCATAACAGTAATGGTTGTTGGGCCTAACAAATGCTAAAAAATTAGAAATAACTATCTTCTTTGGAAAAGATAATTTTATAGATCATTTAAAATCTCTTTATTAAAGATCATAATGCTAACGATCATATGGCCTAATAAGTTCTAAAAAATTAGAAATCACTATCTTCTTTGTAAAACATAATTTAATAGATCCTTTAAAATTTCTTGATTAAAGATCATAACGGTAACGATCATTGGGCCTAATAAATGCTAAAAAATTAAAAATAACCATCTTCTTTGTAAAAGATAATTTAATAGATCATTTAAAATTTCTTGATTAAAGATCATAACGGCAAGGATCATTGGGCCTAACAAATGCTAAAAAATCTGAAATAATTCTCTTGTTTGTAAAACATAATTTAGTAGATCATTTACAATTTCTTGATTAAAGATCATAATGGTAACGATCATTGGCTCTGATAAATGGTAAAAAATCTGAAATAGTTCTCTTCTTTGTAAAAGATAATTTAATAGATCATTTAAAATTTTTTTATTAAAGATCATAACAGTAATGGTTGTTGGACCTAATAAATTCTAAAAAATTAGAAATAACTATCTTCCTTGTAAAAGATAATTTAACAGATCTTTTAAAATTTGTTGATTAAAGCTTATAACGGTAACGATCGTTGGGCCCAATAAATTCTAAAAAACTAGAAATAACTATCTTCTTTGTAAAACATAATTTAATAGATCCTTTAAAATTTCTTGATTAAACATCATAACGGTAACGATCATTGGGCTTAACAAATGCTAAAAAATCTGAAATAATCCTCTTCTTCGTAAAATATAATTTAATAGATGATTTAAAATCTCTTTATTAAAGATCGTAACGGTAACGATCATTGGGCCTAATAAATACTAAAAAATTAAAAATAACTATCTTCTTTGTAAAAGATAATTTAATAGATCATTTAAAATTTCTTTATTAAAGATCATAACGATAACGATCATGTGGCCTAATAAGTTCTAAAAAATTAGAAATCACTATCTTCTTTGTTAAACATAATTTAATAGATCCTTTAAAATTTCTTCATTAGAGATCATAACGGTAACGATCGTTGGGCCTAATAAAAAATCTGAAATAATTCTCTTCTTTGTAAAATATAATTTAATAGATGATTTAAAATTTCTTGATTAAAGATCATAATGGTAAGGATCATTGGGCCTAACAAATGCTAAAAAATCTGAAATAATTCTCTTGTTTATAAAACATAATTTAATAGATCATTTACAATTTCTTGATTAAAGATCATAACGGTCGGGATCATTGGGCCTAGCAAATGCTAAAAAATCTGAAATAATTCTCTTGTTTGTAAAACATAATTGAATACATCATTTAAAATTTCTAGATTAAAGCTCATAACGGTAACGATCATTGGGCCTAATAAATGCTAAAAAAATTAAAAATAACCATCTTCTTTGTAAAAGATAATTTAATAGAGCATTTAAAATTTCTTTATTAAAGATCATAACAGTAATGGTTGTTGGGCCTAACAAATGCTAAAAAATTAGAAATAACTATCTTCTTTGGAAAAGATAATTTTATAGATCATTTAAAATCTCTTTATTAAAGATCATAATGCTAACGATCATATGGCCTAATAAGTTCTAAAAAATTAGAAATCACTATCTTCTTTGTAAAACATAATTTAATAGATCCTTTAAAATTTCTTGATTAAAGATCATAACGGTAACGATCATTGGGCCTAATAAATGCTAAAAAATTAAAAATAACCATCTTCTTTGTAAAAGATAATTTAATAGATCATTTAAAATTTCTTGATTAAAGATCATAACGGCAAGGATCATTGGGCCTAACAAATGCTAAAAAATCTGAAATAATTCTCTTGTTTGTAAAACATAATTTAGTAGATCATTTACAATTTCTTGATTAAAGATCATAATGGTAACGATCATTGGCTCTGATAAATGGTAAAAAATCTGAAATAGTTCTCTTCTTTGTAAAAGATAATTTAATAGATCATTTAAAATTTTTTTATTAAAGATCATAACAGTAATGGTTGTTGGACCTAATAAATTCTAAAAAATTAGAAATAACTATCTTCCTTGTAAAAGATAATTTAACAGATCTTTTAAAATTTGTTGATTAAAGCTTATAACGGTAACGATCGTTGGGCCCAATAAATTCTAAAAAACTAGAAATAACTATCTTCTTTGTAAAACATAATTTAATAGATCCTTTAAAATTTCTTGATTAAACATCATAACGGTAACGATCATTGGGCTTAACAAATGCTAAAAAATCTGAAATAATTCTCTTCTTCGTAAAATATAATTTAATAGATGATTTAAAATCTCTTTATTAAAGATCGTAACGGTAACGATCATTGGGCCTAATAAATACTAAAAAATTAAAAATAACTATCTTCTTTGTAAAAGATAATTTAATAGATCATTTAAAATTTCTTTATTAAAGATCATAACGATCATGTGGCCTAATAAGTTCTAAAAAATTAGAAATCACTATCTTCTTTGTTAAACATAATTTAATAGATCCTTTAAAATTTCTTCATTAGAGATCATAACGGTAACGATCGTTGGGCCTAATAAAAAATCTGAAATAATTCTCTTCTTTGTAAAATATAATTTAATAGATGATTTAAAATTTCTTGATTAAAGATCATAATGGTAAGGATCATTGGGCCTAACAAATGCTAAAAAATCTGAAATAATTCTCTTGTTTATAAAACATAATTTAATAGATCATTTACAATTTCTTGATTAAAGATCATAACGGTCGTGATCATTGGGCCTAGCAAATGCTAAAAAATCTGAAATAATTCTCTTGTTTGTAAAACATAATTGAATACATCATTTAAAATTTCTAGATTAAAGCTCATAACGGTAACGATCATTGGGCCTAATAAATGCTAAAAAAATTAAAAATAACCATCTTCTTTGTAAAAGATAATTTAATAGAGCATTTAAAATTTTTTTATTAAAGATCATAACAGTAATGGTTGTTGGGCCTAACAAATGCTAAAAAATTAGAAATAACTATCTTCTTTGGAAAAGATAATTTTATAGATCATTTAAAATCTCTTTATTAAAGATCATAATGCTAACGATCATATGGCCTAATAAGTTCTAAAAAATTAGAAATCACTATCTTCTTTGTAAAACATAATTTAATAGATCCTTTAAAATTTCTTGATTAAAGATCATAACGGTAACGATCATTGGGCCTAATAAATGCTAAAAAATTAAAAATAACCATCTTCTTTGTAAAAGATAATTTAATAGATCATTTAAAATTTCTTGATTAAAGATCATAACGGCAAGGATCATTGGGCCTAACAAATGCTAAAAAATCTGAAATAATTCTCTTGTTTGTAAAACATAATTTAGTAGATCATTTACAATTTCTTGATTAAAGATCATAATGGTAACGATCATTGGCTCTGATAAATGGTAAAAAATCTGAAATAGTTCTCTTCTTTGTAAAAGATAATTTAATAGATCATTTAAAATTTTTTTATTAAAGATCATAACAGTAATGGTTGTTGGACCTAATAAATTCTAAAAAATTAGAAATAACTATCTTCCTTGTAAAAGATAATTTAACAGATCTTTTAAAATTTGTTGATTAAAGCTTATAACGGTAACGATCGTTGGGCCCAATAAATTCTAAAAAACTAGAAATAACTATCTTCTTTGTAAAACATAATTTAATAGATCCTTTAAAATTTCTTGATTAAACATCATAACGGTAACGATCATTGGGCTTAACAAATGCTAAAAAATCTGAAATAATCCTCTTCTTCGTAAAATATAATTTAATAGATGATTTAAAATCTCTTTATTAAAGATCGTAACGGTAACGATCATTGGGCCTAATAAATACTAAAAAATTAAAAATAACTATCTTCTTTGTAAAAGATAATTTAATAGATCATTTAAAATTTCTTTATTAAAGATCATAACGATAACGATCATGTGGCCTAATAAGTTCTAAGAAATTAGAAATCACTATCTTCTTTGTTAAACATAATTTAATAGATCCTTTAAAATTTCTTCATTAGAGATCATAACGGTAACGATCGTTGGGCCTAATAAAAAATCTGAAATAATTCTCTTCTTTGTAAAATATAATTTAATAGATGATTTAAAATTTCTTGATTAAAGATCATAATGGTAAGGATCATTGGGCCTAACAAATGCTAAAAAATCTGAAATAATTCTCTTGTTTATAAAACATAATTTAATAGATCATTTACAATTTCTTGATTAAAGATCATAACGGTCGGGATCATTGGGCCTAGCAAATGCTAAAAAATCTGAAATAATTCTCTTGTTTGTAAAACATAATTGAATACATCATTTAAAATTTCTAGATTAAAGCTCATAACGGTAACGATCATTGGGCCTAATAAATGCTAAAAAAATTAAAAATAACCATCTTCTTTGTAAAAGATAATTTAATAGAGCATTTAAAATTTCTTTATTAAAGATCATAACAGTAATGGTTGTTGGGCCTAACAAATGCTAAAAAATTAGAAATAACTATCTTCTTTGGAAAAGATAATTTTATAGATCATTTAAAATCTCTTTATTAAAGATCATAATGCTAACGATCATATGGCCTAATAAGTTCTAAAAAATTAGAAATCACTATCTTCTTTGTAAAACATAATTTAATAGATCCTTTAAAATTTCTTGATTAAAGATCATAACGGTAACGATCATTGGGCCTAATAAATGCTAAAAAATTAAAAATAACCATCTTCTTTGTAAAAGATAATTTAATAGATCATTTAAAATTTCTTGATTAAAGATCATAACGGCAAGGATCATTGGGCCTAACAAATGCTAAAAAATCTGAAATAATTCTCTTGTTTGTAAAACATAATTTAGTAGATCATTTACAATTTCTTGATTAAAGATCATAATGGTAACGATCATTGGCTCTGATAAATGGTAAAAAATCTGAAATAGTTCTCTTCTTTGTAAAAGATAATTTAATAGATCATTTAAAATTTTTTTATTAAAGATCATAACAGTAATGGTTGTTGGACCTAATAAATTCTAAAAAATTAGAAATAACTATCTTCCTTGTAAAAGATAATTTAACAGATCTTTTAAAATTTGTTGATTAAAGCTTATAACGGTAACGATCGTTGGGCCCAATAAATTCTAAAAAACTAGAAATAACTATCTTCTTTGTAAAACATAATTTAATAGATCCTTTAAAATTTCTTGATTAAACATCATAACGGTAACGATCATTGGGCTTAACAAATGCTAAAAAATCTGAAATAATTCTCTTCTTCGTAAAATATAATTTAATAGATGATTTAAAATCTCTTTATTAAAGATCGTAACGGTAACGATCATTGGGCCTAATAAATACTAAAAAATTAAAAATAACTATCTTCTTTGTAAAAGATAATTTAATAGATCATTTAAAATTTCTTTATTAAAGATCATAACGATAACGATCATGTGGCCTAATAAGTTCTAAAAAATTAGAAATCACTATCTTCTTTGTTAAACATAATTTAATAGATCCTTTAAAATTTCTTCATTAGAGATCATAACGGTAACGATCGTTGGGCCTAATAAAAAATCTGAAATAATTCTCTTCTTTGTAAAATATAATTTAATAGATGATTTAAAATTTCTTGATTAAAGATCATAAGGGTAAGGATCATTGGGCCTAACAAATGCTAAAAAATCTGAAATAATTCTCTTGTTTATAAAACATAATTTAATAGATCATTTACAATTTCTTGATTAAAGATCATAACGGTCGTGATCATTGGGCCTAGCAAATGCTAAAAAATCTGAAATAATTCTCTTGTTTGTAAAACATAATTGAATACATCATTTAAAATTTCTAGATTAAAGCTCATAACGGTAACGATCATTGGGCCTAATAAATGCTAAAAAAATTAAAAATAACCATCTTCTTTGTAAAAGATAATTTAATAGAGCATTTAAAATTTTTTTATTAAAGATCATAACAGTAATGGTTGTTGGGCCTAACAAATGCTAAAAAATTAGAAATAACTATCTTCTTTGGAAAAGATAATTTTATAGATCATTTAAAATCTCTTTATTAAAGATCATAATGCTAACGATCATATGGCCTAATAAGTTCTAAAAAATTAGAAATCACTATCTTCTTTGTAAAACATAATTTAATAGATCCTTTAAAATTTCTTGATTAAAGATCATAACGGTAACGATCATTGGGCCTAATAAATGCTAAAAAATTAAAAATAACCATCTTCTTTGTAAAAGATAATTTAATAGATCATTTAAAATTTCTTGATTAAAGATCATAACGGCAAGGATCATTGGGCCTAACAAATGCTAAAAAATCTGAAATAATTCTCTTGTTTGTAAAACATAATTTAGTAGATCATTTACAATTTCTTGATTAAAGATCATAATGGTAACGATCATTGGCTCTGATAAATGGTAAAAAATCTGAAATAGTTCTCTTCTTTGTAAAAGATAATTTAATAGATCATTTAAAATTTTTTTATTAAAGATCATAACAGTAATGGTTGTTGGACCTAATAAATTCTAAAAAATTAGAAATAACTATCTTCCTTGTAAAAGATAATTTAACAGATCTTTTAAAATTTGTTGATTAAAGCTTATAACGGTAACGATCGTTGGGCCCAATAAATTCTAAAAAACTAGAAATAACTATCTTCTTTGTAAAACATAATTTAATAGATCCTTTAAAATTTCTTGATTAAACATCATAACGGTAACGATCATTGGGCTTAACAAATGCTAAAAAATCTGAAATAATCCTCTTCTTCGTAAAATATAATTTAATAGATGATTTAAAATCTCTTTATTAAAGATCGTAACGGTAACGATCATTGGGCCTAATAAATACTAAAAAATTAAAAATAACTATCTTCTTTGTAAAAGATAATTTAATAGATCATTTAAAATTTCTTTATTAAAGATCATAACGATAACGATCATGTGGCCTAATAAGTTCTAAAAAATTAGAAATCACTATCTTCTTTGTTAAACATAATTTAATAGATCCTTTAAAATTTCTTCATTAGAGATCATAACGGTAACGATCGTTGGGCCTAATAAAAAATCTGAAATAATTCTCTTCTTTGTAAAATATAATTTAATAGATGATTTAAAATTTCTTGATTAAAGATCATAATGGTAAGGATCATTGGGCCTAACAAATGCTAAAAAATCTGAAATAATTCTCTTGTTTATAAAACATAATTTAATAGATCATTTACAATTTCTTGATTAAAGATCATAACGGTCGGGATCATTGGGCCTAGCAAATGCTAAAAAATCTGAAATAATTCTCTTGTTTGTAAAACATAATTGAATACATCATTTAAAATTTCTAGATTAAAGCTCATAACGGTAACGATCATTGGGCCTAATAAATGCTAAAAAAATTAAAAATAACCATCTTCTTTGTAAAAGATAATTTAATAGAGCATTTAAAATTTCTTTATTAAAGATCATAACAGTAATGGTTGTTGGGCCTAACAAATGCTAAAAAATTAGAAATAACTATCTTCTTTGGAAAAGATAATTTTATAGATCATTTAAAATCTCTTTATTAAAGATCATAATGCTAACGATCATATGGCCTAATAAGTTCTAAAAAATTAGAAATCACTATCTTCTTTGTAAAACATAATTTAATAGATCCTTTAAAATTTCTTGATTAAAGATCATAACGGTAACGATCATTGGGCCTAATAAATGCTAAAAAATTAAAAATAACCATCTTCTTTGTAAAAGATAATTTAATAGATCATTTAAAATTTCTTGATTAAAGATCATAACGGCAAGGATCATTGGGCCTAACAAATGCTAAAAAATCTGAAATAATTCTCTTGTTTGTAAAACATAATTTAGTAGATCATTTACAATTTCTTGATTAAAGATCATAATGGTAACGATCATTGGCTCTGATAAATGGTAAAAAATCTGAAATAGTTCTCTTCTTTGTAAAAGATAATTTAATAGATCATTTAAAATTTTTTTATTAAAGATCATAACAGTAATGGTTGTTGGACCTAATAAATTCTAAAAAATTAGAAATAACTATCTTCCTTGTAAAAGATAATTTAACAGATCTTTTAAAATTTGTTGATTAAAGCTTATAACGGTAACGATCGTTGGGCCCAATAAATTCTAAAAAACTAGAAATAACTATCTTCTTTGTAAAACATAATTTAATAGATCCTTTAAAATTTCTTGATTAAACATCATAACGGTAACGATCATTGGGCTTAACAAATGCTAAAAAATCTGAAATAATTCTCTTCTTCGTAAAATATAATTTAATAGATGATTTAAAATCTCTTTATTAAAGATCGTAATGGTAACGATCATTGGGCCTAATAAATACTAAAAAATTAAAAATAACTATCTTCTTTGTAAAAGATAATTTAATAGATCATTTAAAATTTCTTATTTAAAGACCGTAACGGTAACGTTCATTGGGCCTAATAAATGCTAAAAAATCTGAAATAATTCTTTTCTTGATTGAAGATCATAACAGTAACGATCATTGGGCCTAATAAATGATAAAAAATTAAAAATAACCATCTTCTTTGAAAAAGATAATTTAAAATCTGTTTATTAAAGGTAACGATCATATGGCCTAATAAGTCCTAAAAAATTAGAAATCACTATCTTCTTTGTAAAACATAATTTAATAGATGCTTTAAAATTTCTTGATTAAAGATCATAATGGTAACGATCATTGGGCCTAATAAATTCTAAAAAATCTAAAATAATTCTCTTCTTTGTAAAAGATCATTTAATAGATGATTTAAAATTTCTTGATTAAAGATCATAACGGTAACGATAATTGCGCCAAATAAATGCTAAAAAATCTGAAATATTTCTCTTGTTTGTAAAACATAATTTAATAGATCATTTAAAATTTCTCGATTAAAGATCATAATGGTAACGATCATTGGGCCTAATAAATGCTAAAAAATCTGAAATAATTCTCTTCTTTGTAAAAGATAATTTAATAGATCATTTAAAATTTCTTTATTAAAGATCATAACGATAATGATCATGTGGCCTAATACGTTCTAAAAAATTAGAAATCACTATCTTCTTTGTTAAACATAATTTAATAGATCCTTTAAAATTTCTTCATTAAAGATCATAACGGTAACGATCGTTGGGCCTAATAAAAAATCTGAAATAATTCTCTTCTTTGTTAAATATAATTTAATAGATGATTTAAAATTTCTTGATTAAAGATCATAATGGTAAGGATCATTGGGCCTAACAAATGCTAAAAAATCTGAAATAAGTCTCTTGTTTATAAAACATAATTTAATAGATCATTTACAATTTCTTGATTAAAGATCATAACGGTCGGGATCATTGGGCCTAGCAAATGCTAAAAAATCTGAAATAGTTCTCTTGTTTGTAAAACATAATTGAATAGATCATTTAAAATTTCTAGATTAAAGCTCATAACGGTAACGATCATTGGGCCTAATAAATGCTAAAAAATCTGAAATAATTCTCTTCCTTGTAAAAAATAATTTAATAGATAGTTTAAAATTTCTCGATTAAAGATCATAACGGTAATGATCATTGGGCCTAATAAATGGTAAAAAATCTAAAATAATTCTCTTCTTTGTAAAAGATAATTTAATAGATCATTTAAAATTTCTTTATTAAGGATCATAATGGTAAGGATCATTGGGCCTAATAAATTCTAAAAAATTAGAACTAACTATCTTCCTTGTAAAAGATAATTTAATGGATCATTTAAAATTTCTAGATTAAAGCTCATAACGGTAACGATCATTGGCCCTAAGAAATTCTAAAAAATTAAAATTAACTATCTTCTTTGTAAAAGATAATTTAATAGATCATTTAAAATTTCTTATTTAAAGACCATAACGGTAACGTTCATTGGGCCTAATAAATGCTAAAAAATTTGAAATAATTCTCTTCTTTGTAAAAGATAATTTAATAGATCGTTTAAAATCTCTTATTAAAGATCATAATGGTAACGATCATTTGGCCTAATAAGTTCTAAAAAATTAGAAATAACTATCTTCCTTGTAAAAGATAATTTAATAGATCATTTAAAATTTCTTGATTAAAGATCATAATGGTAACGATCATTGGGCCTAATAAATGCTGAAAATTGTAAATAGTTATCTTCATTGTAAAAGATAATTTAATAGATGATTTAAAATTTCTTGATTAAAGATCATAACAGTAACGATCATCATCCCTAAGAAATGCTAAAAAATATGAAACAATTCTCTTCTTTGTAAAAGATAATTTAATAGATCATTTAAAATTTCTCGATTAAAGATCATAACGGTAACGATCATTGGGCCTAATAAATGCTAAAAAATCTGAAATAACTCTCTTCTTTGTAAACGATAATTTAATAGATCATTTAAAATTTCTTTATTAGAGATCATAATGGTAAGGATCGTTGGGCCTAATAAATTCTAAAAAATTAGAACTAAGTATCTTCCTTGTAAATGATAATTTAATAGATCATTTAAAATTTCTAGATTATAGCTAATAACGGTAACGATCATTGGGCCTAAGAAATGCTAAAAAATATGAAATAATTATCTTCTTTGTAAAAGATAATTTAATAGATTATTTAAAATTTCTTGATTGAAGATCATAACCGTAACGATCATTGGGCCTAATAAATGCTAAAAAAATTAAAAATAACCATCTTCTTTGTAAAAGATAATTTAATAGAGCATTTAAAATTTCTTTATTAAAGATCATAACAGTAATGGTTGTTGGGCCTAACAAATGCTAAAAAATTAGAAACAACTATCTTCTTTGTAAAAGATAATTTAATAGATCATTTAAAATCTCTTTATTAAAGATCATAATGGTAACGATCATATGGCCTAATAAGTTCTAAAAAATTAGAAATCACTATCTTCTTTGTAAAACATAATTTAATAGATCCTTTAAAATTTCTTGATTAAAGATCATAACGGTAACGATCATTGGGCCTAATAAATGCTAAAAAATTAAAAATAACCATCTTCTTTGTAAAAGATAATTTAATAGATAATTTAAAATTTCTTGATTAAAGATCATAACGGTAAGGATCATTGGCCCTAACAAATGCTAAAAAATCTAAAATAATTCTCTTGTTTGTAAAACATAATTTAATAGATCATTTACAATTTCTTGATTAAAGATCATAATGGTAACGATCATTGGGTGTAACAAATGGTAAAAAATCTGAAATAGTTCTCTTCTTTGTAAAAGATAATTTAATAGATCATTTAAAATTTCTTGATTAAAGATCATAACAGTAATGGTTGTTGGACCTAATAAATTCTAAAAAATTAGAAATAACTATCTTCCTTGTAAAAGATAATTTAACAGATCTTTTAAAATTTGTTGATTAAAGCTTATAACGGTAACGATCGTTGGGCCCAATAAATTCTAAAAAACTTAAAATAACTATCTTCTTTGTAAAACATAATTTAATAGATCTTTAAAATTTCTTGATTAAACATCATAACGGTAACGATCATTGGGCTTAACAAATGCTAAAAAATCTGAAATAATTATCTTCTTCGTAAAAGATAATTTAATAGATGATTTAAAACTTCTTTATTAAAGATCGTAACGGTAACGATCATTGGGCCTAATAAATACTAAAAAATTAAAAATAACTATCTTCTTTGTAAAAGATAATTTAATAGATCATTTAAAATTTCTTGATTAAAGATCATAACAGTAACGATCATTGGGTGTAATAAATGCTAAAAAATTAAAATTAACTATCTTCTTTGTAAAAGATAATTTAATAGATCATTTAAAATTTCTTGATTAAAGATCATAACGGTAAGGATCATTGGGCCTAACAAATGCTAAATAGTCTGAAATAATTCTCTTGTTTGTAAAACATAATTTAATAGATCATTTACAATTTCTTGATTAAAGATCATAATGGTAACGATCATTGGGTGTAATAAATGGTAAAAAATCTGAAATAGTTCTATTCTTTGTAAAAGATAATTTAATAGATCATTTAAAATCTCTTGATTAAAGATCATAACAGTAATGGTTGTTGGACCTAATAAATTCTAAAAAATTAGAAATAACTATCTTCCTTGTAAAAGATAATTTAACAGATCTTTTAAAATTTGTTGATTAAAGCTTATAACGGTAACGATCGTTGGACCCAATAAATTCTAAAAAACTAAAAATAACTATCTTCTTTGTAAAACATAATTTAATAGATCTTTAAAATTTCTTGATTAAACATCATAACGGTAACAATCATTGGGCTTAACAAATGCTAAAAAATCTGAAATAATTCTCTTCTTCGTAAAAGATAATTTAATAGATGATTTAAAATTTCTTTATTAAAGATCGTAACGGTAACGATCATTGGGCCTAATAAATACTAAAAAATTAAAAATAACTATCTTCTTTGTAAAAGATAATTTAATAGATCATTTAAAATTTCTTCATTAAAGATCATAACAGTAATGGTTGTTGGACCTAATAAATTCTAAAAAATTAGAAATAACTATCTTCCTTGTAAAAGATAATTTAACAGATCTTTTAAAATTTGTTGATTAAAGCTTATAACGGTAACGATCGTTGGGCCCAATAAATTCTAAAAAACTTAAAATAACTATCTTCTTTGTAAAACATAATTTAATAGATCTTTAAAATTTCTTGATTAAACATCATAACGGTAACGATCATTGGGCTTAACAAATGCTAAAAAATCTGAAATAATTATCTTCTTCGTAAAAGATAATTTAATAGATGATTTAAAACTTCTTTATTAAAGATCGTAACGGTAACGATCATTGGGCCTAATAAATACTAAAAAATTAAAAATAACTATCTTCTTTGTAAAAGATAATTTAATAGATCATTTAAAATTTCTTGATTAAAGATCATAACAGTAACGATCATTGGGTCTAATAAATGCTAAAAAATTAAAATTAACTATCTTCTTTGTAAAAGATAATTTAATAGATCATTTAAAATTTCTTGATTAAAGATCATAACGGTAAGGATCATTGGGCCTAACAAATGCTAAATAGTCTGAAATAATTCCCTTGTTTGTAAAACATAATTTAATAGATCATTTACAATTTCTTGATTAAAGATCATAATGGTAACGATCATTGGGTGTAATAAATGGTAAAAAATCTGAAATAGTTCTATTCTTTGTAAAAGATAATTTAATAGATCATTTAAAATTTCTTGATTAAAGATCATAACAGTAATGGTTGTTGGACCTAATAAATTCTAAAAAATTAGAAATAACTATCTTCCTTGTAAAAGATAATTTAACAGATCTTTTAAAATTTGTTGATTAAAGCTTATAACGGTAACGATCGTTGGACCCAATAAATTCTAAAAAACTAAAAATAACTATCTTCTTTGTAAAACATAATTTAATAGATCTTTAAAATTTCTTGATTAAACATCATAACGGTAACAATCATTGGGCTTAACAAATGCTAAAAAATCTGAAATAATTCTCTTCTTCGTAAAAGATAATTTAATAGATGATTTAAAATTTCTTTATTAAAGATCGTAACGGTAACGATCATTGGGCCTAATAAATACTAAAAAATTAAAAATAACTATCTTCTTTGTAAAAGATAATTTAATAGATCATTTAAAATTTCTTCATTAAAGATCATAACAGTAATGGTTGTTGGACCTAATAAATTCTAAAAAATTAGAAATAACTATCTTCCTTGTAAAAGATAATTTAACAGATCTTTTAAAATTTGTTGATTAAAGCTTATAACGGTAACGATCGTTGGGCCCAATAAATTCTAAAAAACTTAAAATAACTATCTTCTTTGTAAAACATAATTTAATAGATCTTTAAAATTTCTTGATTAAACATCATAACGGTAACGATCATTGGGCTTAACAAATGCTAAAAAATCTGAAATAATTATCTTCTTCGTAAAAGATAATTTAATAGATGATTTAAAACTTCTTTATTAAAGATCGTAACGGTAACGATCATTGGGCCTAATAAATACTAAAAAATTAAAAATAACTATCTTCTTTGTAAAAGATAATTTAATAGATCATTTAAAATTTCTTGATTAAAGATCATAACAGTAACGATCATTGGGTCTAATAAATGCTAAAAAATTAAAATTAACTATCTTCTTTGTAAAAGATAATTTAATAGATCATTTAAAATTTCTTGATTAAAGATCATAACGGTAAGGATCATTGGGCCTAACAAATGCTAAATAGTCTGAAATAATTCTCTTGTTTGTAAAACATAATTTAATAGATCATTTACAATTTCTTGATTAAAGATCATAATGGTAACGATCATTGGGTGTAATAAATGGTAAAAAATCTGAAATAGTTCTATTCTTTGTAAAAGATAATTTAATAGATCATTTAAAATTTTTTTATTAAAGATCATAACAGTAATGGTTGTTGGACCTAATAAATTCTAAAAAATTAGAAATAACTATCTTCCTTGTAAAAGATAATTTAACAGATCTTTTAAAATTTGTTGATTAAAGCTTATAACGGTAACGATCATTGGACCCAATAAATTCTAAAAAACTAAAAATAACTATCTTCTTTGTAAAACATAATTTAATAGATCTTTAAAATTTCTTGATTAAACATCATAACGGTAACAATCATTGGGCTTAACAAATGCTAAAAAATCTGAAATAATTCTCTTCTTTGTAAAAGATAATTTAATAGATGATTTAAAATTTCTTTATTAAAGATCGTAACGGTAACGATCATTGGGCCTAATAAATACTAAAAAATTAAAAATAACTATCTTCTTTGTAAAAGATAATTTAATAGATCATTTAAAATTTCTTCATTAAAGATCATAACAGTAACGATCATTGGGCCTAATAAATGCTAAAAAATTAAAATTAACTACTTTGTAAAAGATAATTTAATAGATCATTTAAAATTTCTTGATTAAAGATCATAACGGTAAGGATCATTGCGCGTAACAAATGCTAAAAAATCTGAAATAATTCTCTTGTTTGTAAAACATAATCTAATAGATCATTTACAATTTCTTCATTAAAGATCATAACGGTAACG
Organism: Psophocarpus tetragonolobus; assembly: GCA_037954015.1. Classification (NCBI taxonomy): domain Eukaryota; kingdom Viridiplantae; phylum Streptophyta; class Magnoliopsida; order Fabales; family Fabaceae; genus Psophocarpus; species Psophocarpus tetragonolobus. Next base: position 57,348,555 of record CM075690.1, on the reverse strand, counting down.
ATCATTGGCTCTGATAAATGGTAAAAAATCTGAAATAGTTCTCTTCTTTGTAAAAGATAATTTAACAAATCATTTAAAATTTCTTCATTAAAGATCATAACAGTAATGGTTGTTGGACCTAATAAATTCTAAAAAATTAGAAATAACTATCTTCCTTGTAAAAGATAATTTAACAGATCATTTAAAATTTGTTGATTAAAACTTATAACGGTAACGATCGTTGGGCCTAATAAATTATAAAAAAACTAAAAATAACTATCTTCTTTGTAAAACATAATTTAATAGATCCTTTAAAATTTCTTGATTAGACATCATAACGGTAAGGATCATTGGCCTTAACAAATGCTAAAAAATCTCAAATAATTCTCTTCTTTGCAAAATATAATTTAGTAGATGATTCAAAATTTCTTTATTAAAGATCATAACGGTAATGATCATTGGGCCTAATAAATACTAAAAAATTAAAAATAACTATCTTGTTTGAAAAAGATAATTTAATGGATCATTTAAAATTTCTTGATTAAAGATCATAATAGTAACGATTATTGGGACTAATAAATGCTAATAAATTAAAATTAACTATCTTCTTTGTAAAAGATAATTTAATAGATCATTTAAAATTTCTTATTCAAAGACCATAACGGTAACGTTCATTGGGCCTAATAAATGCTAAAAAATCTGAAATAATTCTCTTCTTTGTAAAAGATAATTTAATAGAGGATTTAAAATTTCTTGATTAAAGATTATAACAGTAATGTTCATTGAGCCTAATAAATGCCAAAAAATTAAAAATAACCATCTACTTTGTAAAAGATAATTTAATAGATCATTTAAAATTTCTTGATTAAAATCATAACAGTAATGGTTGTTGGGCCTAATAAATAAATGCTAAAAATCAGAAATAACTATCTTCTTTGTAACAGATAATTTAATAGATCATTTAAAATTTCTTGATTAAAGATCATAACGGTAAGGATCATTGGGCGTAACAAATGCTAAAAAATCTGAAATAATTCTCTTGTTTGTAAAACATAATCTAATAGATCATTTACAATTTCTTCATTAAAGATCATAATGGTAACGATCATTGGGTGTCATAAATGGTAAAAAATGTGAAATAGTTCTCTTCTTTGTAAAAGATAATTTAATATATCATTTAAAATTTCTTGATTAAAGATCATAACAGTAATGTTTGTTGGGCCTAACAAATTCTAAAAAATTAGAAATAACTATCTTCCTTGTAAAAGATAATTTAACAGATCATTTAAAATTTGTTGATTAAAACTTATAACGGTAACGATCGTTGGGCCTAATAAATTATAAAAAAACTAAAAATAACTATCTTCTTTGTAAAACATAATTTAATAGATCCTTTAAAATTTCTTGATTAGACATCATAACGGTAAGGATCATTGGCCTTAACAAATGCTAAAAAATCTCAAATAATTCTCTTCTTTGCAAAATATAATTTAGTAGATGATTCAAAATTTCTTTATTAAAGATCATAACGGTAATGATCATTGGGCCTAATAAATACTAAAAAATTAAAAATAACTATCTTGTTTGAAAAAGATAATTTAATGGATCATTTAAAATTTCTTGATTAAAGATCATAATAGTAACGATTATTGGGACTAATAAATGCTAATAAATTAAAATTAACTATCTTCTTTGTAAAAGATAATTTAATAGATCATTTAAAATTTCTTATTCAAAGACCATAACGGTAACGTTCATTGGGCCTAATAAATGCTAAAAAATCTGAAATAATTCTCTTCTTTGTAAAAGACAATTTAATAGAGGATTTAAAATTTCTTGATTAAAGATCATAACAGTAATGTTCATTGAGCCTAATAAATGCCAAAAAATTAAAAATAACCATCTACTTTGTAAAAGATAATTTAATAGATCATTTAAAATTTCTTGATTAAAATCATAACAGTAATGGTTGTTGGGCCTAATAAATAAATGCTAAAAATCAGAAATAACTATCTTCTTTGTAACAGATAATTTAATAGATCATTTAAAATTTCTTGATTAAAGATCATAACGGTAAGGATCATTGGGCGTAACAAATGCTAAAAAATCTGAAATAATTCTCTTGTTTGTAAAACATAATCTAATAGATCATTTACAATTTCTTCATTAAAGATCATAATGGTAACGATCATTGGGTGTCATAAATGGTAAAAAATGTGAAATAGTTCTCTTCTTTGTAAAAGATAATTTAATATATCATTTAAAATTTCTTGATTAAAGATCATAACAGTAATGTTTGTTGGGCCTAACAAATTCTAAAAAATTAGAAATAACTATCTTCCTTGTAAAAGATAATTTAACAGATCATTTAAAATTTGTTGATTAAAACTTATAACGGTAACGATCGTTGGGCCTAATAAATTATAAAAAAACTAAAAATAACTATCTTCTTTGTAAAACATAATTTAATAGATCCTTTAAAATTTCTTGATTAGACATCATAACGGTAAGGATCATTGGCCTTAACAAATGCTAAAAAATCTCAAATAATTCTCTTCTTTGCAAAATATAATTTAGTAGATGATTCAAAATTTCTTTATTAAAGATCATAACGGTAATGATCATTGGGCCTAATAAATACTAAAAAATTAAAAATAACTATCTTGTTTGAAAAAGATAATTTAATGGATCATTTAAAATTTCTTGATTAAAGATCATAATAGTAACGATTATTGGGACTAATAAATGCTAATAAATTAAAATTAACTATCTTCTTTGTAAAAGATAATTTAATAGATCATTTAAAATTTCTTATTCAAAGACCATAACGGTAACGTTCATTGGGCCTAATAAATGCTAAAAAATCTGAAATAACTCTCTTCTTTGTAAAAGACAATTTAATAGAGGATTTAAAATTTCTTGATTAAAGATCATAACAGTAATGTTCATTGAGCCTAATAAATGCCAAAAAATTAAAAATAACCATCTACTTTGTAAAAGATAATTTAATAGATCATTCAAAATTTCTTGATTAAAATCATAACAGTAATGGTTGTTGGGCCTAATAAATAAATGCTAAAAATCAGAAATAACTATCTTCTTTGTAACAGATAATTTAATAGATCATTTAAAATTTCTTGATTAAAGATCATAACGGTAAGGATCATTGGGCGTAACAAATGCTAAAAAATCTGAAATAATTCTCTTGTTTGTAAAACATAATCTAATAGATCATTTACAATTTCTTCATTAAAGATCATAATGGTAACGATCATTGGGTGTCATAAATGGTAAAAAATGTGAAATAGTTCTCTTCTTTGTAAAAGATAATTTAATATATCATTTAAAATTTCTTGATTAAAGATCATAACAGTAATGTTTGTTGGGCCTAACAAATTCTAAAAAATTAGAAATAACTATCTTCCTTGTAAAAGATAATTTAACAGATCATTTAAAATTTGTTGATTAAAACTTATAACGGTAACGATCGTTGGGCCTAATAAATTATAAAAAAACTAAAAATAACTATCTTCTTTGTAAAACATAATTTAATAGATCCTTTAAAATTTCTTGATTAGACATCATAACGGTAAGGATCATTGGCCTTAACAAATGCTAAAAAATCTCAAATAATTCTCTTCTTTGCAAAATATAATTTAGTAGATGATTCAAAATTTCTTTATTAAAGATCATAACGGTAATGATCATTGGGCCTAATAAATACTAAAAAATTAAAAATAACTATCTTGTTTGAAAAAGATAATTTAATGGATCATTTAAAATTTCTTGATTAAAGATCATAATAGTAACGATTATTGGGACTAATAAATGCTAATAAATTAAAATTAACTATCTTCTTTGTAAAAGATAATTTAATAGATCATTTAAAATTTCTTATTCAAAGACCATAACGGTAACGTTCATTGGGCCTAATAAATGCTAAAAAATCTGAAATAATTCTCTTCTTTGTAAAAGACAATTTAATAGAGGATTTAAAATTTCTTGATTAAAGATCATAACAGTAATGTTCATTGAGCCTAATAAATGCCAAAAAATTAAAAATAACCATCTACTTTGTAAAAGATAATTTAATAGATCATTCAAAATTTCTTGATTAAAATCATAACAGTAATGGTTGTTGGGCCTAATAAATAAATGCTAAAAATCAGAAATAACTATCTTCTTTGTAACAGATAATTTAATAGATCATTTAAAATTTCTTGATTAAAGATCATAACGGTAAGGATCATTGGGCGTAACAAATGCTAAAAAATCTGAAATAATTCTCTTGTTTGTAAAACATAATCTAATAGATCATTTACAATTTCTTCATTAAAGATCATAATGGTAACGATCATTGGGTGTCATAAATGGTAAAAAATGTGAAATAGTTCTCTTCTTTGTAAAAGATAATTTAATATATCATTTAAAATTTCTTGATTAAAGATCATAACAGTAATGTTTGTTGGGCCTAACAAATTCTAAAAAATTAGAAATAACTATCTTCCTTGTAAAAGATAATTTAACAGATCATTTAAAATTTGTTGATTAAAACTTATAACGGTAACGATCGTTGGGCCTAATAAATTATAAAAAAACTAAAAATAACTATCTTCTTTGTAAAACATAATTTAATAGATCCTTTAAAATTTCTTGATTAGACATCATAACGGTAAGGATCATTGGCCTTAACAAATGCTAAAAAATCTCAAATAATTCTCTTCTTTGCAAAATATAATTTAGTAGATGATTCAAAATTTCTTTATTAAAGATCATAACGGTAATGATCATTGGGCCTAATAAATACTAAAAAATTAAAAATAACTATCTTGTTTGAAAAAGATAATTTAATGGATCATTTAAAATTTCTTGATTAAAGATCATAATAGTAACGATTATTGGGACTAATAAATGCTAATAAATTAAAATTAACTATCTTCTTTGTAAAAGATAATTTAATAGATCATTTAAAATTTCTTATTCAAAGACCATAACGGTAACGTTCATTGGGCCTAATAAATGCTAAAAAATCTGAAATAATTCTCTTCTTTGTAAAAGATAATTTAATAGAGGATTTAAAATTTCTTGATTAAAGATCATAACAGTAATGTTCATTGAGCCTAATAAATGCCAAAAAATTAAAAATAACCATCTACTTTGTAAAAGATAATTTAATAGATCATTTAAAATTTCTTGATTAAAATCATAACAGTAATGGTTGTTGGGCCTAATAAATAAATGCTAAAAATCAGAAATAACTATCTTCTTTGTAACAGATAATTTAATAGATCATTTAAAATTTCTTGATTAAAGATCATAACGGTAAGGATCATTGGGCGTAACAAATGCTAAAAAATCTGAAATAATTCTCTTGTTTGTAAAACATAATCTAATAGATCATTTACAATTTCTTCATTAAAGATCATAATGGTAACGATCATTGGGTGTCATAAATGGTAAAAAATGTGAAATAGTTCTCTTCTTTGTAAAAGATAATTTAATATATCATTTAAAATTTCTTGATTAAAGATCATAACAGTAATGTTTGTTGGGCCTAACAAATTCTAAAAAATTAGAAATAACTATCTTCCTTGTAAAAGATAATTTAACAGATCATTTAAAATTTGTTGATTAAAACTTATAACGGTAACGATCGTTGGGCCTAATAAATTATAAAAAAACTAAAAATAACTATCTTCTTTGTAAAACATAATTTAATAGATCCTTTAAAATTTCTTGATTAGACATCATAACGGTAAGGATCATTGGCCTTAACAAATGCTAAAAAATCTCAAATAATTCTCTTCTTTGCAAAATATAATTTAGTAGATGATTCAAAATTTCTTTATTAAAGATCATAACGGTAATGATCATTGGGCCTAATAAATACTAAAAAATTAAAAATAACTATCTTGTTTGAAAAAGATAATTTAATGGATCATTTAAAATTTCTTGATTAAAGATCATAATAGTAACGATTATTGGGACTAATAAATGCTAATAAATTAAAATTAACTATCTTCTTTGTAAAAGATAATTTAATAGATCATTTAAAATTTCTTATTCAAAGACCATAACGGTAACGTTCATTGGGCCTAATAAATGCTAAAAAATCTGAAATAATTCTCTTCTTTGTAAAAGACAATTTAATAGAGGATTTAAAATTTCTTGATTAAAGATCATAACAGTAATGTTCATTGAGCCTAATAAATGCCAAAAAATTAAAAATAACCATCTACTTTGTAAAAGATAATTTAATAGATCATTTAAAATTTCTTGATTAAAATCATAACAGTAATGGTTGTTGGGCCTAATAAATAAATGCTAAAAATCAGAAATAACTATCTTCTTTGTAACAGATAATTTAAAAGATCATTTAAAATTTCTTGATTAAAGATCATAACGGTAAGGATCATTGGGCGTAACAAATGCTAAAAAATCTGAAATAATTCTCTTGTTTGTAAAACATAATCTAATAGATCATTTACAATTTCTTCATTAAAGATCATAATGGTAACGATCATTGGGTGTCATAAATGGTAAAAAATGTGAAATAGTTCTCTTCTTTGTAAAAGATAATTTAATATATCATTTAAAATTTCTTGATTAAAGATCATAACAGTAATGTTTGTTGGGCCTAACAAATTCTAAAAAATTAGAAATAACTATCTTCCTTGTAAAAGATAATTTAACAGATCATTTAAAATTTGTTGATTAAAACTTATAACGGTAACGATCGTTGGGCCTAATAAATTATAAAAAAACTAAAAATAACTATCTTCTTTGTAAAACATAATTTAATAGATCCTTTAAAATTTCTTGATTAGACATCATAACGGTAAGGATCATTGGCCTTAACAAATGCTAAAAAATCTCAAATAATTCTCTTCTTTGCAAAATATAATTTAGTAGATGATTCAAAATTTCTTTATTAAAGATCATAACGGTAATGATCATTGGGCCTAATAAATACTAAAAAATTAAAAATAACTATCTTGTTTGAAAAAGATAATTTAATGGATCATTTAAAATTTCTTGATTAAAGATCATAATAGTAACGATTATTGGGACTAATAAATGCTAATAAATTAAAATTAACTATCTTCTTTGTAAAAGATAATTTAATAGATCATTTAAAATTTCTTATTCAAAGACCATAACGGTAACGTTCATTGGGCCTAATAAATGCTAAAAAATCTGAAATAATTCTCTTCTTTGTAAAAGATAATTTAATAGAGGATTTAAAATTTCTTGATTAAAGATCATAACAGTAATGTTCATTGAGCCTAATAAATGCCAAAAAATTAAAAATAACCATCTACTTTGTAAAAGATAATTTAATAGATCATTTAAAATTTCTTGATTAAAATCATAACAGTAATGGTTGTTGGGCCTAATAAATAAATGCTAAAAATCAGAAATAACTATCTTCTTTGTAACAGATAATTTAATAGATCATTTAAAATTTCTTGATTAAAGATCATAACGGTAAGGATCATTGGGCGTAACAAATGCTAAAAAATCTGAAATAATTCTCTTGTTTGTAAAACATAATCTAATAGATCATTTACAATTTCTTCATTAAAGATCATAATGGTAACGATCATTGGGTGTCATAAATGGTAAAAAATGTGAAATAGTTCTCTTCTTTGTAAAAGATAATTTAATATATCATTTAAAATTTCTTGATTAAAGATCATAACAGTAATGTTTGTTGGGCCTAACAAATTCTAAAAAATTAGAAATAACTATCTTCCTTGTAAAAGATAATTTAACAGATCATTTAAAATTTGTTGATTAAAACTTATAACGGTAACGATCGTTGGGCCTAATAAATTATAAAAAAACTAAAAATAACTATCTTCTTTGTAAAACATAATTTAATAGATCCTTTAAAATTTCTTGATTAGACATCATAACGGTAAGGATCATTGGCCTTAACAAATGCTAAAAAATCTCAAATAATTCTCTTCTTTGCAAAATATAATTTAGTAGATGATTCAAAATTTCTTTATTAAAGATCATAACGGTAATGATCATTGGGCCTAATAAATACTAAAAAATTAAAAATAACTATCTTGTTTGAAAAAGATAATTTAATGGATCATTTAAAATTTCTTGATTAAAGATCATAATAGTAACGATTATTGGGACTAATAAATGCTAATAAATTAAAATTAACTATCTTCTTTGTAAAAGATAATTTAATAGATCATTTAAAATTTCTTATTCAAAGACCATAACGGTAACGTTCATTGGGCCTAATAAATGCTAAAAAATCTGAAATAATTCTCTTCTTTGTAAAAGATAATTTAATAGAGGATTTAAAATTTCTTGATTAAAGATCATAACAGTAATGTTCATTGAGCCTAATAAATGCCAAAAAATTAAAAATAACCATCTACTTTGTAAAAGATAATTTAATAGATCATTTAAAATTTCTTGATTAAAATCATAACAGTAATGGTTGTTGGGCCTAATAAATAAATGCTAAAAATCAGAAATAACTATCTTCTTTGTAACAGATAATTTAATAGATCATTTAAAATTTCTTGATTAAAGATCATAACGGTAAGGATCATTGGGCGTAACAAATGCTAAAAAATCTGAAATAATTCTCTTGTTTGTAAAACATAATCTAATAGATCATTTACAATTTCTTCATTAAAGATCATAATGGTAACGATCATTGGGTGTCATAAATGGTAAAAAATGTGAAATAGTTCTCTTCTTTGTAAAAGATAATTTAATATATCATTTAAAATTTCTTGATTAAAGATCATAACAGTAATGTTTGTTGGGCCTAACAAATTCTAAAAAATTAGAAATAACTATCTTCCTTGTAAAAGATAATTTAACAGATCATTTAAAATTTGTTGATTAAAACTTATAACGGTAACGATCGTTGGGCCTAATAAATTATAAAAAAACTAAAAATAACTATCTTCTTTGTAAAACATAATTTAATAGATCCTTTAAAATTTCTTGATTAGACATCATAACGGTAAGGATCATTGGCCTTAACAAATGCTAAAAAATCTCAAATAATTCTCTTCTTTGCAAAATATAATTTAGTAGATGATTCAAAATTTCTTTATTAAAGATCATAACGGTAATGATCATTGGGCCTAATAAATACTAAAAAATTAAAAATAACTATCTTGTTTGAAAAAGATAATTTAATGGATCATTTAAAATTTCTTGATTAAAGATCATAATAGTAACGATTATTGGGACTAATAAATGCTAATAAATTAAAATTAACTATCTTCTTTGTAAAAGATAATTTAATAGATCATTTAAAATTTCTTATTCAAAGACCATAACGGTAACGTTCATTGGGCCTAATAAATGCTAAAAAATCTGAAATAATTCTCTTCTTTGTAAAAGACAATTTAATAGAGGATTTAAAATTTCTTGATTAAAGATCATAACAGTAATGTTCATTGAGCCTAATAAATGCCAAAAAATTAAAAATAACCATCTACTTTGTAAAAGATAATTTAATAGATCATTTAAAATTTCTTGATTAAAATCATAACAGTAATGGTTGTTGGGCCTAATAAATAAATGCTAAAAATCAGAAATAACTATCTTCTTTGTAACAGATAATTTAAAAGATCATTTAAAATTTCTTGATTAAAGATCATAACGGTAAGGATCATTGGGCGTAACAAATGCTAAAAAATCTGAAATAATTCTCTTGTTTGTAAAACATAATCTAATAGATCATTTACAATTTCTTCATTAAAGATCATAATGGTAACGATCATTGGGTGTCATAAATGGTAAAAAATGTGAAATAGTTCTCTTCTTTGTAAAAGATAATTTAATATATCATTTAAAATTTCTTGATTAAAGATCATAACAGTAATGTTTGTTGGGCCTAACAAATTCTAAAAAATTAGAAATAACTATCTTCCTTGTAAAAGATAATTTAACAGATCATTTAAAATTTGTTGATTAAAACTTATAACGGTAACGATCGTTGGGCCTAATAAATTATAAAAAAACTAAAAATAACTATCTTCTTTGTAAAACATAATTTAATAGATCCTTTAAAATTTCTTGATTAGACATCATAACGGTAAGGATCATTGGCCTTAACAAATGCTAAAAAATCTCAAATAATTCTCTTCTTTGCAAAATATAATTTAGTAGATGATTCAAAATTTCTTTATTAAAGATCATAACGGTAATGATCATTGGGCCTAATAAATACTAAAAAATTAAAAATAACTATCTTGTTTGAAAAAGATAATTTAATGGATCATTTAAAATTTCTTGATTAAAGATCATAATAGTAACGATTATTGGGACTAATAAATGCTAATAAATTAAAATTAACTATCTTCTTTGTAAAAGATAATTTAATAGATCATTTAAAATTTCTTATTCAAAGACCATAACGGTAACGTTCATTGGGCCTAATAAATGCTAAAAAATCTGAAATAATTCTCTTCTTTGTAAAAGATAATTTAATAGAGGATTTAAAATTTCTTGATTAAAGATCATAACAGTAATGTTCATTGAGCCTAATAAATGCCAAAAAATTAAAAATAACCATCTACTTTGTAAAAGATAATTTAATAGATCATTTAAAATTTCTTGATTAAAATCATAACAGTAATGGTTGTTGGGCCTAATAAATAAATGCTAAAAATCAGAAATAACTATCTTCTTTGTAACAGATAATTTAATAGATCATTTAAAATTTCTTGATTAAAGATCATAACGGTAAGGATCATTGGGCGTAACAAATGCTAAAAAATCTGAAATAATTCTCTTGTTTGTAAAACATAATCTAATAGATCATTTACAATTTCTTCATTAAAGATCATAATGGTAACGATCATTGGGTGTCATAAATGGTAAAAAATGTGAAATAGTTCTCTTCTTTGTAAAAGATAATTTAATATATCATTTAAAATTTCTTGATTAAAGATCATAACAGTAATGTTTGTTGGGCCTAACAAATTCTAAAAAATTAGAAATAACTATCTTCCTTGTAAAAGATAATTTAACAGATCATTTAAAATTTGTTGATTAAAACTTATAACGGTAACGATCGTTGGGCCTAATAAATTATAAAAAAACTAAAAATAACTATCTTCTTTGTAAAACATAATTTAATAGATCCTTTAAAATTTCTTGATTAGACATCATAACGGTAAGGATCATTGGCCTTAACAAATGCTAAAAAATCTCAAATAATTCTCTTCTTTGCAAAATATAATTTAGTAGATGATTCAAAATTTCTTTATTAAAGATCATAACGGTAATGATCATTGGGCCTAATAAATACTAAAAAATTAAAAATAACTATCTTGTTTGAAAAAGATAATTTAATGGATCATTTAAAATTTCTTGATTAAAGATCATAATAGTAACGATTATTGGGACTAATAAATGCTAATAAATTAAAATTAACTATCTTCTTTGTAAAAGATAATTTAATAGATCATTTAAAATTTCTTATTCAAAGACCATAACGGTAACGTTCATTGGGCCTAATAAATGCTAAAAAATCTGAAATAATTCTCTTCTTTGTAAAAGACAATTTAATAGAGGATTTAAAATTTCTTGATTAAAGATCATAACAGTAATGTTCATTGAGCCTAATAAATGCCAAAAAATTAAAAATAACCATCTACTTTGTAAAAGATAATTTAATAGATCATTTAAAATTTCTTGATTAAAATCATAACAGTAATGGTTGTTGGGCCTAATAAATAAATGCTAAAAATCAGAAATAACTATCTTCTTTGTAACAGATAATTTAAAAGATCATTTAAAATTTCTTGATTAAAGATCATAACGGTAAGGATCATTGGGCGTAACAAATGCTAAAAAATCTGAAATAATTCTCTTGTTTGTAAAACATAATCTAATAGATCATTTACAATTTCTTCATTAAAGATCATAATGGTAACGATCATTGGGTGTCATAAATGGTAAAAAATGTGAAATAGTTCTCTTCTTTGTAAAAGATAATTTAATATATCATTTAAAATTTCTTGATTAAAGATCATAACAGTAATGTTTGTTGGGCCTAACAAATTCTAAAAAATTAGAAATAACTATCTTCCTTGTAAAAGATAATTTAACAGATCATTTAAAATTTGTTGATTAAAACTTATAACGGTAACGATCGTTGGGCCTAATAAATTATAAAAAAACTAAAAATAACTATCTTCTTTGTAAAACATAATTTAATAGATCCTTTAAAATTTCTTGATTAGACATCATAACGGTAAGGATCATTGGCCTTAACAAATGCTAAAAAATCTCAAATAATTCTCTTCTTTGCAAAATATAATTTAGTAGATGATTCAAAATTTCTTTATTAAAGATCATAACGGTAATGATCATTGGGCCTAATAAATACTAAAAAATTAAAAATAACTATCTTGTTTGAAAAAGATAATTTAATGGATCATTTAAAATTTCTTGATTAAAGATCATAATAGTAACGATTATTGGGACTAATAAATGCTAATAAATTAAAATTAACTATCTTCTTTGTAAAAGATAATTTAATAGATCATTTAAAATTTCTTATTCAAAGACCATAACGGTAACGTTCATTGGGCCTAATAAATGCTAAAAAATCTGAAATAATTCTCTTCTTTGTAAAAGACAATTTAATAGAGGATTTAAAATTTCTTGATTAAAGATCATAACAGTAATGTTCATTGAGCCTAATAAATGCCAAAAAATTAAAAATAACCATCTACTTCGTAAAAGATAATTTAATAGATCATTTAAAATTTCTTGATTAAAATCATAACAGTAATGGTTGTTGGGCCTAATAAATAAATGCTAAAAATCAGAAATAACTATCTTCTTTGTAACAGATAATTTAATAGATCATTTAAAATTTCTTGATTAAAGATCATAACGGTAAGGATCATTGGGCGTAACAAATGCTAAAAAATCTGAAATAATTCTCTTGTTTGTAAAACATAATCTAATAGATCATTTACAATTTCTTCATTAAAGATCATAATGGTAACGATCATTGGGTGTCATAAATGGTAAAAAATGTGAAATAGTTCTCTTCTTTGTAAAAGATAATTTAATATATCATTTAAAATTTCTTGATTAAAGATCATAACAGTAATGTTTGTTGGGCCTAACAAATTCTAAAAAATTAGAAATAACTATCTTCCTTGTAAAAGATAATTTAACAGATCATTTAAAATTTGTGGATTAAAACTTATAACGGTAACGATCGTTGGGCCTAATAAATTATAAAAAAACTAAAAATAACTATCTTCTTTGTAAAACATAATTTAATAGATCCTTTAAAATTTCTTGATTAGACATCATAACGGTAAGGATCATTGGCCTTAACAAATGCTAAAAAATCTCAAATAATTCTCTTCTTTGCAAAATATAATTTAGTAGATGATTCAAAATTTCTTTATTAAAGATCATAACGGTAATGATCATTGGGCCTAATAAATACTAAAAAATTAAAAATAACTATCTTGTTTGAAAAAGATAATTTAATGGATCATTTAAAATTTCTTGATTAAAGATCATAATAGTAACGATTATTGAGACTAATAAATGCTAATAAATTAAAATTAACTATCTTCTTTCTAAAAGATAATTTAATAGATCATTTAAAATTTCTTATTCAAAGACCATAACGGTAACGTTCATTGGGCCTAATAAATGCTAAAAAATCTGAAATAATTCTCTTCTTTGTAAAAGACAATTTAATAGAGGATTTAAAATTTCTTGATTAAAGATCATAACAGTAATGTTCATTGAGCCTAATAAATGCCAAAAAATTAAAAATAACCATCTACTTTGTAAAAGATAATTTAATAGATCATTTAAAATTTCTTGATTAAAATCATAACAGTAATGGTTGTTGGGCCTAATAAATAAATGCTAAAAATCAGAAATAACTATCTTCTTTGTAACAGATAATTTAATAGATCATTTAAAATTTCTTGATTAAAGATCATAACGGTAAGGATCATTGGGCGTAACAAATGCTAAAAAATCTGAAATAATTCTCTTGTTTGTAAAACAAAATCTAATAGATCATTTACAATTTCTTCATTAAAGATCATAATGGTAACGATCATTGGGTGTCATAAATGGTAAAAAATGTGAAATAGTTCTCTTCTTTGTAAAAGATAATTTAATATATCATTTAAAATTTCTTGATTAAAGATCATAACAGTAATGTTTGTTGGGCCTAACAAATTCTAAAAAATTAGAAATAACTATCTTCCTTGTAAAAGATAATTTAACAGATCATTTAAAATTTGTTGATTAAAACTTATAACGGTAACGATCGTTGGGCCTAATAAATTATAAAAAAACTAAAAATAACTATCTTCTTTGTAAAACATAATTTAATAGATCCTTTAAAATTTCTTGATTAGACATCATAACGGTAAGGATCATTGGCCTTAACAAATGCTAAAAAATCTCAAATAATTCTCTTCTTTGCAAAATATAATTTAGTAGATGATTCAAAATTTCTTTATTAAAGATCATAACGGTAATGATCATTGGGCCTAATAAATACTAAAAAATTAAAAATAACTATCTTGTTTGAAAAAGATAATTTAATGGATCATTTAAAATTTCTTGATTAAAGATCATAATAGTAACGATTATTGGGACTAATAAATGCTAATAAATTAAAATTAACTATCTTCTTTGTAAAAGATAATTTAATAGATCATTTAAAATTTCTTATTCAAAGACCATAACGGTAACGTTCATTGGGCCTAATAAATGCTAAAAAATCTGAAATAATTCTCTTCTTTGTAAAAGATAATTTAATAGAGGATTTAAAATTTCTTGATTAAAGATCATAACAGTAATGTTCATTGAGCCTAATAAATGCCAAAAAATTAAAAATAACCATCTACTTTGTAAAAGATAATTTAATAGATCATTTAAAATTTCTTGATTAAAATCATAACAGTAATGGTTGTTGGGCCTAATAAATAAATGCTAAAAATCAGAAATAACTATCTTCTTTGTAACAGATAATTTAATAGATCATTTAAAATTTCTTGATTAAAGATCATAACGGTAAGGATCATTGGGCGTAACAAATGCTAAAAAATCTGAAATAATTCTCTTGTTTGTAAAACATAATCTAATAGATCATTTACAATTTATTCATTAAAGATCATAATGGTAACGATCATTGGGTGTCATAAATGGTAAAAAATGTGAAATAGTTCTCTTCTTTGTAAAAGATAATTTAATATATCATTTAAAATTTCTTGATTAAAGATCATAACAGTAATGTTTGTTGGGCCTAACAAATTCTAAAAAATTAGAAATAACTATCTTCCTTGTAAAAGATAATTTAACAGATCATTTAAAATTTGTTGATTAAAACTTATAACGGTAACGATCGTTGGGCCTAATAAATTATAAAAAAACTAAAAATAACTATCTTCTTTGTAAAACATAATTTAATAGATCCTTTAAAATTTCTTGATTAGACATCATAACGGTAAGGATCATTGGCCTTAACAAATGCTAAAAAATCTCAAATAATTCTCTTCTTTGCAAAATATAATTTAGTAGATGATTCAAAATTTCTTTATTAAAGATCATAACGGTAATGATCATTGGGCCTAATAAATACTAAAAAATTAAAAATAACTATCTTGTTTGAAAAAGATAATTTAATGGATCATTTAAAATTTCTTGATTAAAGATCATAATAGTAACGATTATTGGGACTAATAAATGCTAATAAATTAAAATTAACTATCTTCTTTGTAAAAGATAATTTAATAGATCATTTAAAATTTCTTATTCAAAGACCATAACGGTAACGTTCATTGGGCCTAATAAATGCTAAAAAATCTGAAATAATTCTCTTCTTTGTAAAAGACAATTTAATAGAGGATTTAAAATTTCTTGATTAAAGGTCATAACAGTAATCTTCATTGAGCCTAATAAATGCCAAAAAATTAAAAATAACCATCTACTTTGTAAAAGATAATTTAATAGATCATTTAAAATTTCTTGATTAAAATCATAACAGTAATGGTTGTTGGGCCTAATAAATAAATGCTAAAAATCAGAAATAACTATCTTCTTTGTAACAGATAATTTAATAGATCATTTAAAATTTCTTGATTAAAGATCATAACGGTAAGGATCATTGGGCGTAACAAATGCTAAAAAATCTGAAATAATTCTCTTGTTTGTAAAACATAATCTAATAGATCATTTACAATTTCTTCATTAAAGATCATAATGGTAACGATCATTGGGTGTCATAAATGGTAAAAAATGTGAAATAGTTCTCTTCTTTGTAAAAGATAATTTAATATATCATTTAAAATTTCTTGATTAAAGATCATAACAGTAATGTTTGTTGGGCCTAACAAATTCTAAAAAATTAGAAATAACTATCTTCCTTGTAAAAGATAATTTAACAGATCATTTAAAATTTGTTGATTAAAACTTATAACGGTAACGATCGTTGGGCCTAATAAATTATAAAAAAACTAAAAATAACTATCTTCTTTGTAAAACATAATTTAATAGATCCTTTAAAATTTCTTGATTAGACATCATAACGGTAAGGATCATTGGCCTTAACAAATGCTAAAAAATCTCAAATAATTCTCTTCTTTGCAAAATATAATTTAGTAGATGATTCAAAATTTCTTTATTAAAGATCATAACGGTAATGATCATTGGGCCTAATAAATACTAAAAAATTAAAAATAACTATCTTGTTTGAAAAAGATAATTTAATGGATCATTTAAAATTTCTTGATTAAAGATCATAATAGTAACGATTATTGAGACTAATAAATGCTAATAAATTAAAATTAACTATCTTCTTTGGAAAAGATAATTTAATAGATCATTTAAAATTTCTTATTCAAAGACCATAACGGTAACGTTCATTGGGCCTAATAAATGCTAAAAAATCTGAAATAATTCTCTTCTTTGTAAAAGACAATTTAATAGAGGATTTAAAATTTCTTGATTAAAGATCATAACAGTAATGTTCATTGAGCCTAATAAATGCCAAAAAATTAAAAATAACCATCTACTTTGTAAAAGATAATTTAATAGATCATTTAAAATTTCTTGATTAAAATCATAACAGTAATGGTTGTTGGGCCTAATAAATAAATGCTAAAAATCAGAAATAACTATCTTCTTTGTAACAGATAATTTAATAGATCATTTAAAATTTCTTGATTAAAGATCATAACGGTAAGGATCATTGGGCGTAAAAAATGCTAAAAAATCTGAAATAATTCTCTTGTTTGTAAAACATAATCTAATAGATCATTTACAATTTCTTCATTAAAGATCATAATGGTAACGATCATTGGGTGTCATAAATGGTAAAAAATGTGAAATAGTTCTCTTCTTTGTAAAAGATAATTTAATATATCATTTAAAATTTCTTGATTAAAGATCATAACAGTAATGTTTGTTGGGCCTAACAAATTCTAAAAAATTAGAAATAACTATCTTCCTTGTAAAAGATAATTTAACAGATCATTTAAAATTTGTTGATTAAAACTTATAACGGTAACGATCGTTGGGCCTAATAAATTATAAAAAAACTAAAAATAACTATCTTCTTTGTAAAACATAATTTAATAGATCCTTTAAAATTTCTTGATTAGACATCATAACGGTAAGGATCATTGGCCTTAACAAATGCTAAAAAATCTCAAATAATTCTCTTCTTTGCAAAATATAATTTAGTAGATGATTCAAAATTTCTTTATTAAAGATCATAACGGTAATGATCATTGGGCCTAATAAATACTAAAAAATTAAAAATAACTATCTTGTTTGAAAAAGATAATTTAATGGATCATTTAAAATTTCTTGATTAAAGATCATAATAGTAACGATTATTGAGACTAATAAATGCTAATAAATTAAAATTAACTATCTTCTTTGTAAAAGATAATTTAATAGATCATTTAAAATTTCTTATTCAAAGACCATAACGGTAACGTTCATTGGGCCTAATAAATGCTAAAAAATCTGAAATAATTCTCTTCTTTGTAAAAGACAATTTAATAGAGGATTTAAAATTTCTTGATTAAAGATCATAACAGTAATGTTCATTGAGCCTAATAAATGCCAAAAAATTAAAAATAACCATCTACTTTGTAAAAGATAATTTAATAGATCATTTAAAATTTCTTGATTAAAATCATAACAGTAATGGTTGTTGGGCCTAATAAATAAATGCTAAAAATCAGAAATAACTATCTTCTTTGTAACAGATAATTTAATAGATCATTTAAAATTTCTTGATTAAAGATCATAACGGTAAGGATCATTGGGCGTAAAAAATGCTAAAAAATCTGAAATAATTCTCTTGTTTGTAAAACATAATCTAATAGATCATTTACAATTTCTTCATTAAAGATCATAATGGTAACGATCATTGGGTGTCATAAATGGTAAAAAATGTGAAATAGTTCTCTTCTTTGTAAAAGATAATTTAATATATCATTTAAAATTTCTTGATTAAAGATCATAACAGTAATGTTTGTTGGGCCTAACAAATTCTAAAAAATTAGAAATAACTATCTTCCTTGTAAAAGATAATTTAACAGATCATTTAAAATTTGTTGATTAAAACTTATAACGGTAACGATCGTTGGGCCTAATAAATTATAAAAAAACTAAAAATAACTATCTTCTTTGTAAAACATAATTTAATAGATCCTTTAAAATTTCTTGATTAGACATCATAACGGTAAGGATCATTGGCCTTAACAAATGCTAAAAAATCTCAAATAATTCTCTTCTTTGCAAAATATAATTTAGTAGATGATTCAAAATTTCTTTATTAAAGATCATAACGGTAATGATCATTGGGCCTAATAAATACTAAAAAATTAAAAATAACTATCTTGTTTGAAAAAGATAATTTAATGGATCATTTAAAATTTCTTGATTAAAGATCATAATAGTAACGATTATTGGGACTAATAAATGCTAATAAATTAAAATTAACTATCTTCTTTGTAAAAGATAATTTAATAGATCATTTAAAATTTCTTATTCAAAGACCATAACGGTAACGTTCATTGGGCCTAATAAATGCTAAAAAATCTGAAATAATTCTCTTCTTTGTAAAAGACAATTTAATAGAGGATTTAAAATTTCTTGATTAAAGATCATAACAGTAATGTTCATTGAGCCTAATAAATGAAAAAAAATTAAAAATAACCATCTACTTTGTAAAAGATAATTTAATAGATCATTTAAAATTTCTTGATTAAAATCATAACAGTAATGGTTGTTGGGCCTAATAAATAAATGCTAAAAATCAGAAATAACTATCTTCTTTGTAACAGATAATTTAATAGATCATTTAAAATTTCTTGATTAAAGATCATAACGGTAAGGATCATTGGGCGTAACAAATGCTAAAAAATCTGAAATAATTCTCTTGTTTGTAAAACATAATCTAATAGATCATTTACAATTTCTTCATTAAAGATCATAATGGTAACGATCATTGGGTGTCATAAATGGTAAAAAATGTGAAATAGTTCTCTTCTTTGTAAAAGATAATTTAATATATCATTTAAAATTTCTTGATTAAAGATCATAACAATAATGTTTGTTGGGCCTAACAAATTCTAAAAAATTAGAAATAACTATCTTCCTTGTAAAAGATAATTTAACAGATCATTTAAAATTTGTTGATTAAAACTTATAACGGTAACGATCGTTGGGCCTAATAAATTATAAAACTAAAAATAACTATCTTCTTTGTAAAACATAATTTAATAGATCCTTTAAAATTTCTTGATTAGACATCATAACGGTAAGGATCATTGGCCTTAACAAATGCTAAAAAATCTCAAATAATTCTCTTCTTTGCAAAATATAATTTAGTAGATGATTCAAAATTTCTTTATTAAAGATCATAACGGTAATGATCATTGGGCCTAATAAATACTAAAAAATTAAAAATAACTATCTTGTTTGAAAAAGATAATTTAATGGATCATTTAAAATTTCTTGATTAAAGATCATAATAGTAACGATTATTGGGACTAATAAATGCTAATAAATTAAAATTAACTATCTTCTTTGTAAAAGATAATTTAATAGATCATTTAAAATTTCTTATTCAAAGACCATAACGGTAACGTTCATTGGGCCTAATAAATGCTAAAAAATCTGAAATAATTCTCTTCTTTGTAAAAGATAATTTAATAGAGGATTTAAAATTTCTTGATTAAAGATCATAACAGTAATGTTTATTGAGCCTAATAAATGCCAAAAAATTAAAAATAACCATCTACTTTGTAAAAGATAATTTAATAGATCATTTAAAATTTCTTGATTAAAATCATAACAGTAATGGTTGTTGGGCCTAATAAATAAATGCTAAAAATCAGAAATAACTATCTTCTTTGTAACAGATAATTTAATAGATCATTTAAAATTTCTTGATTAAAGATCATAACGGTAAGGATCATTGGGCGTAACAAATGCTAAAAAATCTGAAATAATTCTCTTGTTTGTAAAACATAATCTAATAGATCATTTACAATTTCTTCATTAAAGATCATAATGGTAACGATCATTGGGTGTCATAAATGGTAAAAAATGTGAAATAGTTCTCTTCTTTGTAAAAGATAATTTAATATATCATTTAAAATTTCTTGATTAAAGATCATAACAGTAATGTTTGTTGGGCCTAACAAATTCTAAAAAATTAGAAATAACTATCTTCCTTGTAAAAGATAATTTAACAGATCATTTAAAATTTGTTGATTAAAACTTATAACGGTAACGATCGTTGGGCCTAATAAATTATAAAAAAACTAAAAATAACTATCTTCTTTGTAAAACATAATTTAATAGATCCTTTAAAATTTCTTGATTAGACATCATAACGGTAAGGATCATTGGCCTTAACAAATGCTAAAAAATCTCAAATAATTCTCTTCTTTGCAAAATATAATTTAGTAGATGATTCAAAATTTCTTTATTAAAGATCATAACGGTAATGATCATTGGGCCTAATAAATACTAAAAAATTAAAAATAACTATCTTGTTTGAAAAAGATAATTTAATGGATCATTTAAAATTTCTTGATTAAAGATCATAATAGTAACGATTATTGAGACTAATAAATGCTAATAAATTAAAATTAACTATCTTCTTTGTAAAAGATAATTTAATAGATCATTTAAAATTTCTTATTCAAAGACCATAACGGTAACGTTCATTGGGCCTAATAAATGCTAAAAAATCTGAAATAATTCTCTTCTTTGTAAAAGACAATTTAATAGAGGATTTAAAATTTCTTGATTAAAGATCATAACAGTAATGTTCATTGAGCCTAATAAATGCCAAAAAATTAAAAATAACCATCTACTTTGTAAAAGATAATTTAATAGATCATTTAAAATTTCTTGATTAAGATCATAACAGTAATGGTTGTTGGGCCTAATAAATAAATGCTAAAAATCAGAAATAACTATCTTCTTTGTAACAGATAATTTAATAGATCATTTAAAATTTCTTGATTAAAGATCATAACGGTAAGGATCATTGGGCGTAACAAATGCTAAAAAATCTGAAATAATTCTCTTGTTTGTAAAACATAATCTAATAGATCATTTACAATTTCTTCATTAAAGATCATAATGGTAACGATCATTGGGTGTCATAAATGGTAAAAAATGTGAAATAGTTCTCTTCTTTGTAAAAGATAATTTAATATATCATTTAAAATTTCTTGATTAAAGATCATAACAATAATGTTTGTTGGGCCTAACAAATTCTAAAAAATTAGAAATAACTATCTTCCTTGTAAAAGATAATTTAACAGATCATTTAAAATTTGTTGATTAAAACTTATAACGGTAACGATCGTTGGGCCTAATAAATTATAAAACTAAAAATAACTATCTTCTTTGTAAAACATAATTTAATAGATCCTTTAAAATTTCTTGATTAGACATCATAACGGTAAGGATCATTGGCCTTAACAAATGCTAAAAAATCTCAAATAATTCTCTTCTTTGCAAAATATAATTTAGTAGATGATTCAAAATTTCTTTATTAAAGATCATAACGGTAATGATCATTGGGCCTAATAAATACTAAAAAATTAAAAATAACTATCTTGTTTGAAAAAGATAATTTAATGGATCATTTAAAATTTCTTGATTAAAGATCATAATAGTAACGATTATTGGGACTAATAAATGCTAATAAATTAAAATTAACTATCTTCTTTGTAAAAGATAATTTAATAGATCATTTAAAATTTCTTATTCAAAGACCATAACGGTAACGTTCATTGGGCCTAATAAATGCTAAAAAATCTGAAATAATTCTCTTCTTTGTAAAAGATAATTTAATAGAGGATTTAAAATTTCTTGATTAAAGATCATAACAGTAATGTTCATTGAGCCTAATAAATGCCAAAAAATTAAAAATAACCATCTACTTTGTAAAAGATAATTTAATAGATCATTTAAAATTTCTTGATTAAAATCATAACAGTAATGGTTGTTGGGCCTAATAAATAAATGCTAAAAATCAGAAATAACTATCTTCTTTGTAACAGATAATTTAATAGATCATTTAAAATTTCTTGATTAAAGATCATAACGGTAAGGATCATTGGGCGTAACAAATGCTAAAAAATCTGAAATAATTCTCTTGTTTGTAAAACATAATCTAATAGATCATTTACAATTTCTTCATTAAAGATCATAATGGTAACGATCATTGGGTGTCATAAATGGTAAAAAATGTGAAATAGTTCTCTTCTTTGTAAAAGATAATTTAATATATCATTTAAAATTTCTTGATTAAAGATCATAACAGTAATGTTTGTTGGGCCTAACAAATTCTAAAAAATTAGAAATAACTATCTTCCTTGTAAAAGATAATTTAACAGATCATTTAAAATTTGTTGATTAAAACTTATAACGGTAACGATCGTTGGGCCTAATAAATTATAAAAACTAAAAATAACTATCTTCTTTGTAAAACATAATTTAATAGCTCCTTTAAAATTTCTTGATTAGACATCATAACGGTAAGGATCATTGGCCTTAACAAATGCTAAAAAATCTCAAATAATTCTCTTCTTTGCAAAATATAATTTAGTAGATGATTCAAAATTTCTTTATTAAAGATCATAACGGTAATGATCATTGGGCCTAATAAATACTAAAAAATTAAAAATAACTATCTTGTTTGAAAAAGATAATTTAATGGATCATTTAAAATTTCTTGATTAAAGATCATAATAGTAACGATTATTGGGACTAATAAATGCTAATAAATTAAAATTAACTATCTTCTTTGTAAAAGATAATTTAATAGATCATTTAAAATTTCTTATTCAAAGACCATAACGGTAACGTTCATTGGGCCTAATAAATGCTAAAAAATCTGAAATAATTCTCTTCTTTGTAAAAGATAATTTAATAGAGGATTTAAAATTTCTTGATTAAAGATCATAACAGTAATGTTCATTGAGCCTAATAAATGCCAAAAAATTAAAAATAACCATCTACTTTGTAAAAGATAATTTAATAGATCATTTAAAATTTCTTGATTAAAATCATAACAGTAATGGTTGTTGGGCCTAATAAATAAATGCTAAAAATCAGAAATAACTATCTTCTTTGTAACAGATAATTTAATATATCATTTAAAATTTTTTATTAAAGATCATAATGATAACGATCATATGGCCTAATAAGTTCTAAAAAATTAGAAATCACTATCTTCTTTGTAAAAGATAATTTAATAGATCATTTAAAATTTCTTGATTAAAGATCATAACGGTAACGATCATTGGGCCTAACAAATGCTAAAAAATCTGAAATAATTCTCTTGTTTGTAAAACATAATTTAATAGATCATTTACAATTTCTTGATTAAAGATCATAACAATAATGTTTGTTGGGCCTAACAAATTCTAAAAAATTAAAAATAACTATCTTCCTTGTAAAAGATAATTTAACAGATCATTTAAAATTTGTTGATTAAAACTTATAACGGTAACCATCGTTGGGCCTAATAAATTATTAAAAACTAAAAATAACTATCTTCTTTGTAAAACATAATTTAATAGATCCTTTAAAATTTCTTGATTAGACATCATAACGGTAACGATCATTGGGCTTACAAATGCTAAAAAATCTCAAATAATTCTCTTGTTTGCAAAATATAATTTAATAAATGATTTAAAATTTCTTTATTAAAGATCATAACGGTAATGCTCATTGGGCCTAATAAATACTAAAAAATTAAAAATAACTATCTTGTTTGTAAAAGATAATTTAATAGATCATTTAAAATTTCTTGATTAAAGATTATAATAGTAACGATTATTGGGACTAATAAATGCTAATACATTAAAATTAACTATCTTCTTTGTAAAATATAATTTAATAGATCATTTAAAATTTCCTATTCAAAGACCATAATGGTAACGTTCATTGGTCCTAATAAATGCTAAAAAATTTGAAATAACTATCTTCTTTGTAAAAGATAATTTAATAGATCATTTAAAATTGCTTTATTAAAGATCATAATGATAAGGATCATTGGACCAAATAAATTCTAAAAAATTAGACATAGCTATCTTCTTTGTAAAAGATAATTTAATAGATCATTTAAAATTTCTTTATTAAAGATCATAATGATAAGGATCATTGGACCAAATAAATTATAAAAAATTAGACATAACTATCTTCTTTGTAAAAGATAATTTAATAGATCATTTAAAATCTCTTTATTAAAGATCATAATGGTAACGATCATATGGGATAATAAGTTCTAAAAAATTAGAAACCACTATCTTCTTTGTAAAACATAATTTAATAGATCCTTTAAAATTTCTTGATTAAAGATCATAACGGTAACGATCATTGGGCCTAATAAATGCTAAAAAATTTGAAATAATTCTCTTCTTTGTAAAAGATAATTTAATAGATGGTTTAAAATTTCTTGATTAAAGATCATAACGGTAAGGATCATTGGGCCTAACAAATGCTAAATAGTCTGAAATAATTCTCTTGTTTGTAAAACATAATTTAATAGATCATTTACAATTTCTTGATTAAAGATCATAATGGTAACGATCATTGGGTGTAACAAATGGTAAAAAATCTGAAATAGTTCTCTTCTTTGTAAAAGATAATTTAATAGATCATTTAAAATTTCTTGATTAAAGATCATAACAGTAATGGTTGTTGGACCTAATAAATTCTAAAAAATTAGAAATAATTATCTTCCTTGTAAAAGATAATTTAACAGATCTTTTAAAATTTGTTGATTAAAGCTTATAACGGTAACGATCGTTGGGCCCAATAAATTCTAAAAAACTAAAAATAACTATCTTCTTTGTAAAACATAACTTAATAGATCTTTAAAATTTCTTGATTAAACATCATAACGGTAACGATCATTGGGCTTAACAAATGCTAAAAAATCTGAAATAATTCTCTTCGTCGTAAAAGATAATTTAATAGATGATTTAAAATTTCTTTATTAAAGATCGTAACGGTAACGATCATTGGGCCTAATAAATACTAAAAAATTAAAAATAACTATCTTCTTTGTAAAAGATAATTTAATAGATCATTTAAAATTTCTTGATTAAAGATCATAACAGTAACGATCATTGGGCCTAATAAATGCTAAAAAATTAAAATTAACTATCTTCTTTGTAAAAGATAATTTAATAGATCATTTAAAATTTCTTGATTAAAGATCATAACGGTAAGGATCATTGGGCCTAACAAATGCTAAATAGTCTGAAATAATTCTCTTGTTTGTAAAACATAATTTAATAGATCATTTACAATTTCTTGATTAAAGATCATAATGGTAACGATCATTGGGTGTAACAAATGGTAAAAAATCTGAAATAGTTCTCTTCTTTGTAAAAGATAATTTAATAGATCATTTAAAATTTCTTGATTAAAGATCATAACAGTAATGGTTGTTGGACCTAATAAATTCTAAAAAATTAGAAATAACTATCTTCCTTGTAAAAGATAATTTAACAGATCTTTTAAAATTTGTTGATTAAAGCTTATAACGGTAACGATCGTTATGCCCAATAAATTCTAAAAAACTAAAAATAACTATCTTCTTTGTAAAACATAATTTAATAGATCTTTAAAATTTCTTGATTAAACATCATAACGGTAACGATCATTGGGCTTAACAAATGCTAAAAAATCTGAAATAATTCTCTTCTTCGTAAAAGATAATTTAATAGATGATTTAAAATTTCTTTATTAAAGATCGTAACGGTAACGATCATTGGGCCTAATAAATACTAAAAAATTAAAAATAACTATCTTCTTTGTAAAAGATAATTTAATAGATCATTTAAAATTTCTTGATTAAAGATCATAACAGTAACGATCATTGGGCCTAATAAATGCTAAAAAATTAAAATTAACTATCTTCTTTGTAAAAGATAATTTAATAGATCCTTTAAAATTTCTTGATTAAACATCATAACAGTAACGATCATTGGGCTTAACAAATGCTAAAAAATCTGAAATAATTCTCTTCTTCGTAAAAGATAATTTAATAGATGATTTAAAATTTCTTTATTAAAGATCGTAACGGTAACGATCATTGGGCCTAATAAATACTAAAAAATTAAAAATAACTATCTTCTTTGTAAAAGATAATTTAATAGATCATTTAAAATTTCTTGATTAAAGATCATAACAGTAACGATCATTGGGCCTAATAAATGCTAAAAAATTAAAATTAACTATCTTCTTTGTAAAAGATAATTTAATAGATCATTTAAAATCTCTTTATTAAAGATCATAATGGTAACGATCATATGGCCTAATAAGTTCTAAAAAATTGGAAATCACTATCTTCTTTGTAAAACATAATTTAATAGATCCTTTAAAATTTCTTGATTAAAGATCATAACGGTAACGATCATTGGACCTAATAAATGCTAAAAAATCTGAAAGAATTCTCTTCTTTGTAAAATATAATTTAATAGATGATTTAAAATTTCTTGATTAAAGATCATAACAGTAACGATCATTGGGCCTAATAAATGCTAAAAAATTAAAAATAACCGTCTTCTTTGTAAAAGATAATTTAATAGATCATTTAAAATTTGTTGATTAAAGATCATAACGGTAAGGATCATTGGGCCTAACAAATGCTAAAACATCTGAAATAATTCTCTTGTTTGTAAAACATAATCTAATAGATGATTTACAATTTCTTGATTAAAGATCATAATGGTAACGATCGTTGGCTCTGATAAATGGTAAAAAATCTGAAATAGTTCTCTTGTTTGTAAAAGATAATTTAATAGATCATTTAAAATTTCTTGATTAAAGATCATAACAGTAATGTTTGTTGGGCCTAACAAATTCTAAAAAATTAGAAATAACTATCTTCCTTGTAAAAGATAATTTAACAGATCATTTAAAATTTGTTGATTAAAACTTATAACGGTAACGATCGTTGCGCCTAATAAATTATAAAAAACTAAAAATAACTATCTTCTTTGTAAAACATAATTTAATAGATCCTTTAAAATTTCTTGATTAGACATCATAATGGTAACGATCATTGGGCTTAACAAATGCTAAAAAATCTCAAATAACTCTCTTCCTTGCAAAATATAATTTAATAGATGATTTAAAATTTTTTTATTAAAGATCATAACGGTAATGATCATTGGGCCTAATAAATACTAAAAAATTTGAAAATAACTATCTTGTTTGTAAAAAGATAATTTAATAGATCATTTAAAATTTCCTGATTAAAGATCATAATAGTAACGATTATTGGGACTAATAAATGCTAATAAATTAAAATTAACTATCTTCTTTGTAAAAGATAATTTAATAGATCATTTAAAATTTCTTATTCAAAGACCATAACGGTAACATTCATTGGGCCTAATAAATGCTAAAAAAATTGAAATAATTCTCTTCTTTGTAAAAGATAATTTAATAGAGGATTTAAAATTTCTTGATTAAAGATCAAAACAGTAACGTTCATTGAACCTAATAAATGCTAAAAAATTAAAAATAACCATCTTCTTTGTAAAAGATAATTTAATAGATCATTTAAAATTTCTTGATTAAAGATCATAACAGTAACGTTCATTGAGCCTAATAAATGCTAAAAAATTAAAAATAACCATCTTCTTTGTAAAAGATAATTTAATAGATCATTTAAAATTTCTTGATTAAAGATCATAACAGTAATGGTTGTTGGGCCTAATAAATGCTAAAAATCATAAATAACTATCTTCTTTGTAATAGATAATTTAATATATCATTTAAAATTTCTTTATTAAAGATCATAATGGTAATGATCATATGGCCTAATAAGTTCTAAAAAATTAGAAATCACTATCTTCTTTGTAAAAGATAATTTAATAGATCATTTAAAATTTCTTGATTAAAGATCATAACGGTAACGATCATTGGGCTTAACAAATGCTAAAAAATCTCAAATAATTCTCTTCTTTGCAAAATATAATTTAATAGATGATTTAAAATTTCTTTATTAAAGATCATAACGTTAATGATCATTGGGCCTAATAAATACTAAAAAATTAAAAATGACTATCTTCTTTGTAAAAGATAATTTAATAGATCATTTAAAATTTCTTGATTAAAGATCATAACGGTAAGGATCATTGGGCCTAACAAATGCTAAATAGTCTAAAATAATTCTCTTGTTTGTAAAACATAATTTAATAGATCATTTACAATTTCTTGACTAACGATCATAATGGTAACGATCATTGGGTGTAATAAATGGTAAAAAATCTGACATAGTTCTCTTCATTGTAAAAGATAATTTAATAGATCATTTAAAATTTCTTGATTAAATATAATAACAGTAATGGTTGTTGGACCTAATAAATTCTAAAAAATTAGAAATAACTATCTTCCTTGTAAAAGATAATTTAACAGATCATTTAAAATTTGTTGATTAAAGCTTATAACGGTAACGACCGTTGGGCCCAATAAATTCTAAAAAACTAAAAATAACTATCTTCTTTGTAAAACATAATTTAATAGATCCTTTAAAATTTCTGGATTAAACATCATAACGGTAACGATCATTGGGCTTAACAAATGCTAAAAAATCTGAAATAATTCTCTTCTTCGTAAAATATAATTTAATAGATGATTTAAAATTTCTTTATTAAAGATCATAACGGTAACGATCATTGGGCCTAATAAATACTAAAAAATTAAAAATAACTATCTTCTTTGTAATAGATAATTTAATTGATCAATTAAAATTTCTTGATTAAAGATCATAACAGTAACGATCATTGGGCCTAATAAATGCTAAAAAATTAAAATTAACTGTCTTCTTTGTAAAAGATAATTTAATAGATCATTTAAAATTTCTTGATTAAAGCTTATAACGGTAACGACCGTTGGGCCCAATAAATTCTAAAAAACTAAAAATAACTATCTTCTTTGTAAAACATAATTTAATAGATCCTTTAAAATTTCTTGATTAAACATCATAACGGTAACGATCATTGGGCTTAACAAATGCTAAAAAATCTCAAATAATTCTCTTCTTTGCAAAATATAATTTAATAGATGATTTAAAATTTCTTTATTAAAGATCATATCGTTAATGATCATTGGGCCGAATAAATACTAAAAAATTAAAAATGACTATCTTCTTTGTAAAAGATAATTTAATAGATCATTTAAAATTTCTTGATTAAAGATCATAACGGTAAGGATCATTGGGCCTAACAAATGCTAAATAGTCTAAAATAATTCTCTTGTTTGTAAAACATAATTTAATAGATCATTTACAATTTCTTGATTAAAGATCATAATGGTAACGATCATTGGGTGTAATAAATGGTAAAAAATCTGAAATAGTTCTCTTCTTTGTAAAAGATAATTAAATAGATCATTTAAAATTTCTTGACTAAAGATCATAACAGTAATGGTTGTTGGGCCTAATAAATTCTAAAAAATTAGAAATAACTATCTTCCTTGTAAAAGATAATTTAACAGATCATTTAAAATTTGTTGATTAATGCTTATAACCGTAACCATCGTCGGGCCTAATAAATTCTAAAAAACTAAAAATAACTATCTTCTTTGTAAAACATAATTTAATTGATGCTTTAAAATTTCTTGATTAAACATCATAACGGTAACGATCATTGGGCTTAACAAATGCTAAAAAATCTGAAATAATTCTCTTCTTCGTAAAATATAATTTAATAGATGATTTAAATTCTTTATTAAAGATCATAACGTTAATGATCATTGGGCCTAATAAATACTAAAAAATTAAAAATAACTATCTTCTTTGTAAAAGATAATTTAATAGATCATTTAAAATTTCTTGATTAAAGATCATAACGGTAAGGATCATTGGGCCTAACAAATGCTAAAAAGTCTGAAATAATTCTCCTGTTTGTAAAACATAATTTAATACATCATTTACAATTTCTTGATTAAAGATCATAATGGTAACGATCATTGGGTGTAATAAATGGTAAAAAATCTGAAGTAGTTCTCTTCTTTGTAAAAGATAATTTAATAGATCATTTAAAATTTCTTGATTAAAGATCATAACAGTAATGGTTGTTGGGCCTAACAAATTCTAAAAAATTAGAAATAACTATCTTCCTTGTAAAAGATAATTTAACACATCATTTAAAATTTGTTGATTAAAGCTTATAACGGTAACGATCGTTGGGCCTAATAAATTCTAAAAAACTAGAAATAACTATCTTCTTTGTAAAACATAATTTAATAGATCCTTTAAAATTTCTTGATTAAACATCATAACGGTAACGATCATTGGGCTTAACAAATGCTAAAAAATCTCAAATAATTCTCTTCTTTGCAAAATATAATTTAATAGATTATTTAAAATTTCTTTGTTAAAGATCATAACGGTAATAATCATTGGGCCTAATAAATAGTAAAAAATTAATTTAATAGATCATTTAAAATTTCTTGATTAGAGATCATAACAGTAACTATCATTGGGACTAATAAATGCTATAATTTAAAATTAACTATCTTCTTTGTAAAAGATAATTTAATAGATCATTTAAAATTTCTTATTTAAAGACCATAACGGTAATGTTCATTGGGCCTAATAAATGCTAAAAAATCTGAAATAATTCTCTTCTTTGTAAAAGATAATTTAATAGATGATTTAAAATTTCTTTATTAAAGATCATAACGGTAACGATCATTGGGCCTAATAAATGCTAAAAAATTAAAATTAACTGTCTTCTTTGTAAAAGATAATTTAATAGATCATTTAAAATTTCTTATTTAAAGACCATAACGGTAACGTTCATTGGGCCTAATAAATGATAAAAAATCTGAAATAATTCTCTTTTTTGTAAAAGATAATTTAATAGATCATTTAAAATCTCTTTATTAAAGATCATAATGGTAACGATCATATTGCCTAATAAGTTCTAAAAAATTAGAAATAACTATCTTCCCTGTAAAAGACAATTTAATAGATCATTTAAAATTTCTTGATCAAAGATCATAACAGTAATGATCATTGGGCCTAATAAATGCTAAAAAATCTGAAATAATTATCTTCTTTGTAAAAGATAATTTAATAGATCATTTGAAATTTCTTTATTAAAGATCATAATGATAAGGATCATTGGACCAAATAAATTCTAAAAAATTAGACATAACTATCTTCTTTGTAAAAGATAATTTAATAGATCATTTAAAATCTCTTTATTAAAGATCATAATGGTAACGATCATATGGCCTAATAAGTTCTAAAAAATTAGAAATTACTATCTTCTGTGTAAAACATAATTTAATAGATCCTTTAAAATTTCTTGATTAAAGATCATAACGGTAACGATCATTGGGCCTAATAAATGCTAAAAAATCTGAAATAATTCTCTTCTTTGTAAAAGATAATTTAATAGATGATTTAAAATTTCTTGATTAAAGATCATAACAGTAAGGATCATTGGGCCTAACAAATGCTAAATAGTCTGAAATAATTCTCTTGTTTGTAAAACATAATTTAATAGATCATTTACAATTTCTTGCTTAAAGATCATAATGGTAACGATCATTGGGTGTAATAAATGGTAAAAAATCTGAAATAGTTCTCTTCTTTGTAAAAGATAATTTAATAGATCATTTAAAATTTCTTGACTAAAGATCATAACAGTAATGGTTGTTGGGCCTAACAAATTCTAAAAAATTAGAAATAACTATCTTCCTTGTAAAAGATAATTTAACAGATCATTTAAAATTTGTTGATTAAAGCTTATAACCATAACGATTGTTGGGCCCAATAAATTCTAAAAAACTAAAAATAACTATCTTCTTTGTAAAACATAATTTAATAGATGCTTTAAAATTTCTTGATTAAACATCATAAC
The DNA here is from genome assembly GCA_037954015.1 of Psophocarpus tetragonolobus. NCBI lineage: Eukaryota > Viridiplantae > Streptophyta > Magnoliopsida > Fabales > Fabaceae > Psophocarpus > Psophocarpus tetragonolobus. Next base: position 57,316,138 of record CM075690.1, on the reverse strand, counting down.
GGTAACGATCATTGGGCTTAACAAATGCTAAAAAATCTGAAATAATTCTCTTCTTCGTAAAATATAATTTAATAGATGATTTAAAATTTCTTTATTAAAGATCATAACGGTAACGATCATTGGGCCTAATAAATACTAAAAAATTAAAAATAACTATCTTCTTTGTAATAGATAATTTAATAGATCAATTAAAATTTCTTGATTAAAGATCATAACAGTAACGATCATTGGGCCTAATAAATGCTAAAAAATTAAAATTAACTGTCTTCTTTGTAAAAGATAATTTAATAGATCATTTAAAATTTCTTGATTAAAGCTTATAACGGTAACGACCGTTGGGCCCAATAAATTCTAAAAAACTAAAAATAACTATCTTCTTTGTAAAACATAATTTAATAGATCCTTTAAAATTTCTTGATTAAACATCATAACGGTAACGATCATTGGGCTTAACAAATGCTAAAAAATCTCAAATAATTCTCTTCTTTGCAAAATATAATTTAATAGATGATTTAAAATTTCTTTATTAAAGATCATATCGTTAATGATCATTGGGCCGAATAAATACTAAAAAATTAAAAATGACTATCTTCTTTGTAAAAGATAATTTAATAGATCATTTAAAATTTCTTGATTAAAGATCATAACGGTAAGGATCATTGGGCCTAACAAATGCTAAATAGTCTAAAATAATTCTCTTGTTTGTAAAACATAATTTAATAGATCATTTACAATTTCTTGATTAAAGATCATAATGGTAACGATCATTGGGTGTAATAAATGGTAAAAAATCTGAAATAGTTCTCTTCTTTGTAAAAGATAATTAAATAGATCATTTAAAATTTCTTGACTAAAGATCATAACAGTAATGGTTGTTGGGCCTAATAAATTCTAAAAAATTAGAAATAACTATCTTCCTTGTAAAAGATAATTTAACAGATCATTTAAAATTTGTTGATTAATGCTTATAACCGTAACCATCGTCGGGCCTAATAAATTCTAAAAAACTAAAAATAACTATCTTCTTTGTAAAACATAATTTAATTGATGCTTTAAAATTTCTTGATTAAACATCATAACGGTAACGATCATTGGGCTTAACAAATGCTAAAAAATCTCAAATAATTCTCTTCTTTGCAAAATATAATTTAATAGATGATTTAAATTCTTTATTAAAGATCATAACGTTAATGATCATTGGGCCTAATAAATACTAAAAAATTAAAAATAACTATCTTCTTTGTAAAAGATAATTTAATAGATCATTTAAAATTTCTTGATTAAAGATCATAACGGTAAGGATCATTGGGCCTAACAAATGCTAAAAAGTCTGAAATAATTCTCCTGTTTGTAAAACATAATTTAATACATCATTTACAATTTCTTGATTAAAGATCATAATGGTAACGATCATTGGGTGTAATAAATGGTAAAAAATCTGAAGTAGTTCTCTTCTTTGTAAAAGATAATTTAATAGATCATTTAAAATTTCTTGATTAAAGATCATAACAGTAATGGTTGTTGGGCCTAACAAATTCTAAAAAATTAGAAATAACTATCTTCCTTGTAAAAGATAATTTAACACATCATTTAAAATTTGTTGATTAAAGCTTATAACGGTAACGATCGTTGGGCCTAATAAATTCTAAAAAACTAGAAATAACTATCTTCTTTGTAAAACATAATTTAATAGATCCTTTAAAATTTCTTGATTAAACATCATAACGGTAACGATCATTGGGCTTAACAAATGCTAAAAAATCTCAAATAATTCTCTTCTTTGCAAAATATAATTTAATAGATTATTTAAAATTTCTTTGTTAAAGATCATAACGGTAATAATCATTGGGCCTAATAAATAGTAAAAAATTAATTTAATAGATCATTTAAAATTTCTTGATTAGAGATCATAACAGTAACTATCATTGGGACTAATAAATGCTATAATTTAAAATTAACTATCTTCTTTGTAAAAGATAATTTAATAGATCATTTAAAATTTCTTATTTAAAGACCATAACGGTAATGTTCATTGGGCCTAATAAATGCTAAAAAATCTGAAATAATTCTCTTCTTTGTAAAAGATAATTTAATAGATGATTTAAAATTTCTTTATTAAAGATCATAACGGTAACGATCATTGGGCCTAATAAATACTAAAAAATTAAAAATAACTATCTTCTTTGTAATAGATAATTTAATAGATCAATTAAAATTTCTTGATTAAAGATCATAACAGTAACGATCATTGGGCCTAATAAATGCTAAAAAATTAAAATTAACTGTCTTCTTTGTAAAAGATAATTTAATAGATCATTTAAGATTTCTTATTTAAAGACCATAACGGTAACGTTCATTGGGCCTAATAAATGATAAAAAATCTGAAATAATTCTCTTTTTTGTAAAAGATAATTTAATAGATCATTTAAAATCTCTTTATTAAAGATCATAATGGTAACGATCATATTGCCTAATAAGTTCTAAAAAATTAGAAATAACTATCTTCCCTGTAAAAGACAATTTAATAGATCATTTAAAATTTCTTGATCAAAGATCATAACAGTAATGATCATTGGGCCTAATAAATGCTAAAAAATCTGAAATAATTATCTTCTTTGTAAAAGATAATTTAATAGATCATTTGAAATTTCTTTATTAAAGATCATAATGATAAGGATCATTGGACCAAATAAATTCTAAAAAATTAGACATAACTATCTTCTTTGTAAAAGATAATTTAATAGATCATTTAAAATCTCTTTATTAAAGATCATAATGGTAACGATCATATGGCCTAATAAGTTCTAAAAAATTAGAAATTACTATCTTCTGTGTAAAACATAATTTAATAGATCCTTTAAAATTTCTTGATTAAAGATCATAACGGTAACGATCATTGGGCCTAATAAATGCTAAAAAATCTGAAATAATTCTCTTCTTTGTAAAAGATAATTTAATAGATGATTTAAAATTTCTTGATTAAAGATCATAACAGTAAGGATCATTGGGCCTAACAAATGCTAAATAGTCTGAAATAATTCTCTTGTTTGTAAAACATAATTTAATAGATCATTTACAATTTCTTGCTTAAAGATCATAATGGTAACGATCATTGGGTGTAATAAATGGTAAAAAATCTGAAATAGTTCTCTTCTTTGTAAAAGATAATTTAATAGATCATTTAAAATTTCTTGACTAAAGATCATAACAGTAATGGTTGTTGGGCCTAACAAATTCTAAAAAATTAGAAATAACTATCTTCCTTGTAAAAGATAATTTAACAGATCATTTAAAATTTGTTGATTAAAGCTTATAACCATAACGATTGTTGGGCCCAATAAATTCTAAAAAACTAAAAATAACTATCTTCTTTGTAAAACATAATTTAATAGATGCTTTAAAATTTCTTGATTAAACATCATAACGGTAACGATCATTGGGCTTAACAAATGCTAAAAAATCTGAAATAATTCTCTTCTTCGTAAAATATAATTTAATAGATGATTTAAAATTTCTTTATTAAAGATCATAACGGTAACGATCATTGGGCCTAATAAATACTAAAAAATTAAAAATAACTATCTTCTTTGTAATAGATAATTTAATAGATCAATTAAAATTTCTTGATTAAAGATCATAACAGTAACGATCATTGGGCCTAATAAATGCTAAAAAATTAAAATTAACTGTCTTCTTTGTAAAAGATAATTTAATAGATCATTTAAAATTTCTTGATTAAAGCTTATAACGGTAACGACCGTTGGGCCCAATAAATTCTAAAAAACTAAAAATAACTATCTTCTTTGTAAAACATAATTTAATAGATCCTTTAAAATTTCTTGATTAAACATCATAACGGTAACGATCATTGGGCTTAACAAATGCTAAAAAATCTCAAATAATTCTCTTCTTTGCAAAATATAATTTAATAGATGATTTAAAATTTCTTTATTAAAGATCATATCGTTAATGATCATTGGGCCGAATAAATACTAAAAAATTAAAAATGACTATCTTCTTTGTAAAAGATAATTTAATAGATCATTTAAAATTTCTTGATTAAAGATCATAACGGTAAGGATCATTGGGCCTAACAAATGCTAAATAGTCTAAAATAATTCTCTTGTTTGTAAAACATAATTTAATAGATCATTTACAATTTCTTGATTAAAGATCATAATGGTAACGATCATTGGGTGTAATAAATGGTAAAAAATCTGAAATAGTTCTCTTCTTTGTAAAAGATAATTAAATAGATCATTTAAAATTTCTTGACTAAAGATCATAACAGTAATGGTTGTTGGGCCTAATAAATTCTAAAAAATTAGAAATAACTATCTTCCTTGTAAAAGATAATTTAACAGATCATTTAAAATTTGTTGATTAATGCTTATAACCGTAACCATCGTCGGGCCTAATAAATTCTAAAAAACTAAAAATAACTATCTTCTTTGTAAAACATAATTTAATTGATGCTTTAAAATTTCTTGATTAAACATCATAACGGTAACGATCATTGGGCTTAACAAATGCTAAAAAATCTCAAATAATTCTCTTCTTTGCAAAATATAATTTAATAGATGATTTAAATTCTTTATTAAAGATCATAACGTTAATGATCATTGGGCCTAATAAATACTAAAAAATTAAAAATAACTATCTTCTTTGTAAAAGATAATTTAATAGATCATTTAAAATTTCTTGATTAAAGATCATAACGGTAAGGATCATTGGGCCTAACAAATGCTAAAAAGTCTGAAATAATTCTCCTGTTTGTAAAACATAATTTAATACATCATTTACAATTTCTTGATTAAAGATCATAATGGTAACGATCATTGGGTGTAATAAATGGTAAAAAATCTGAAGTAGTTCTCTTCTTTGTAAAAGATAATTTAATAGATCATTTAAAATTTCTTGATTAAAGATCATAACAGTAATGGTTGTTGGGCCTAACAAATTCTAAAAAATTAGAAATAACTATCTTCCTTGTAAAAGATAATTTAACACATCATTTAAAATTTGTTGATTAAAGCTTATAACGGTAACGATCGTTGGGCCTAATAAATTCTAAAAAACTAGAAATAACTATCTTCTTTGTAAAACATAATTTAATAGATCCTTTAAAATTTCTTGATTAAACATCATAACGGTAACGATCATTGGGCTTAACAAATGCTAAAAAATCTCAAATAATTCTCTTCTTTGCAAAATATAATTTAATAGATTATTTAAAATTTCTTTGTTAAAGATCATAACGGTAATAATCATTGGGCCTAATAAATAGTAAAAAATTAATTTAATAGATCATTTAAAATTTCTTGATTAGAGATCATAACAGTAACTATCATTGGGACTAATAAATGCTATAATTTAAAATTAACTATCTTCTTTGTAAAAGATAATTTAATAGATCATTTAAAATTTCTTATTTAAAGACCATAACGGTAATGTTCATTGGGCCTAATAAATGCTAAAAAATCTGAAATAATTCTCTTCTTTGTAAAAGATAATTTAATAGATGATTTAAAATTTCTTTATTAAAGATCATAACAGTCATGTTCATTGGGCCTAATAAATGCTAAAAAATTAAAGATAACCATCTTCTTTGTAAAAGATAATTTAATAGATCATTTAAAATTTCTTGATTAAAGATCATAACAGTAATGGTTGTTGGGTCTAATAAATGCTAAAAAATTATAAATAAATATCTTCTTTGTAAAAGATAATTTAATAGATCATTCAAAATCTCTTTATTAAAGATCATAATGGTAACGATCATATGGCCTAATAAATTCTAAAAAATTAAAAATAACTATCGTCTTCGTAAAAAATAATTTAATTGATCATTTAAAATTTCTTGATTAAAGATCATAATAGTAACGATCATTGGGTGTAATAAATGCTAAAAAATCTTAAATAATTTTCTTCTTTGTAAAAGATAGTTTAATAGATCATTTAAAATTTCTTGATTAAAGATCATAACAATAACTGTCGTTGGGCCTAATAAATTCTAAAAAATTAGAAATAACTATCTTCCTTGTAAAAGATAATTTAACAGATCATTTAAAATTTGTTGATTAAAGCTTATAACGGTAACGATCGTTGTGGCTAATAAATTCTAAAAAAATAAAAATAAGTATCTTCTTTGTAAAAGATAATTTGATAGATCCTTTAAGATTTCTTGATTAAAGATTATAACGGTAACGATCATTGGGCCTAATAAATGCTAAAACATCTTAAATAATTCTCTTCTTTGTAAATGATAGTTTAATAGATCATTTAAAATTTCTTTATTAAAGATCATAACGGTAAGGATCATTGGGCCTAATAAATTCTAAAAAATTAGAAATAACTATCTTCCTTGTAAAACATAATTTAATATATCATTTAAAATTTCTAGATTAAAGCTCATAACGGTAATGATCATTGGGCCTAATAAATGCTAAAAATTCTGAAATAATTACCTTCTTTGTAAAAGATAATTTAATAGATCATTTAAAATTTCTTTATTAAAGATCATAACGGTAACGATTATTGGGCCTAATAAGTTGTAAAGGATAATTTAATAGATTATTTAAAATTTCTTAATTAAAGATCATAACGGCAAGGATCATTGGGTGTAGTAAATGCTAAAAAATCTGAAATAATTATCTTCGTTGTAAAAGATAATTTAATAGATCATTTAAAATTTCTTGATTCAATATCATAACAGTAACGATCATTGGACCTAATAAATACTAAAAAATTAGAAATAACTAGGTTCTTTGTAAGAGATAATTTAATAGATCATTTAAAATTTCTTTATTAAAGATCATAATGGTAACGATCATTGGACCTACTAAGTTCTAAAAAATTTGAAATAATTATCCTCTTTGTAAAAGATAATTTAATAGATCATTTAAAATTTCTTGATTAAAGATCATGACAGTAACGATCATTGGGCCTAATAAATGCTAAAACATTAGAGATAATTATCTTCTTTGTAAAAGATAATTTAATACATCATTTAAAATTTCTTGATTAAAGATCATAACAGTAACGATCATTGGGCCTAATAAATGCTAAAAAATTAGAAATAACTATCTTCTTTGTAAACGATAATTTAATCGATCATTTAAAATTAGAAATATTATCTTCTTTGTAAAAGATAACGGTAACGATCATTGGGCCTAATAAATGCTAAAAATTCTGATCTAGTTATCTTCTATGTAAAATATATTTTAATAGATTATATTAAATTTGTTTATGGGAGATCATAACCGTAACTATCGGTGGCCTAATAAATGCTAAAACATTTGATATAATTATCTTCTTTGTAAAAGATAATTTAATAAATCATTTAAATTTTTTTTATTAAAAATCATAACAGTAACGATTAATGGGCCAAAAAAATTCTAAAAAATAAAAAATAACTGTCTTCTTTATAAAAGATCATTTAATAGATCATTTACAATTTCTTGATTAAAAATCGTAACGGTAATGATCATTGGGCCTAACAAATGCTAAAAATTATGATCGAATTATGTTTTTTGTAAAAGATAATTTAATAGATTATATTAAATTTATTTATGAGAGATCCTAACGGAATCTATCATTGGCCTGATAAATGCTAAAACATTTGATATAATTATCTTCTCTGTAAAAGATAATTTAATAGATTATTTCAAATTTCTTTATTAAATATCATGATGGTAACTATCATTGAGCCTTATAGATGCTAAACAATTTGATATAATTATCTTCTTTGTAAAAGATAACTTAATTGATTATTTGGAATTTCTTAATTGTATATCATAACGGTAACTATCATTAGCCCTAATAAATGCTAAAATTTATGATATAAATATCTTCTTTGTAAAATATAGTTTAATATCTTATTTAAATTTTTTTATTAAAGATCATAACGGTAACGATCATTGGGCCTTATAAATGCTAAAACTTATGATATAATTATCTTCTTTCTAAAACATAATTTCATAGATTCTTTTAAATTTCTTTATGAGATGATAACGAAATGATCATTGGGACTAATAAATGCTAAAAAATTTGATATAATTATCTTCTTTGTAAAAGATAGTTTAATATCCTATTTGAAATTTCTTTATTAAAGATCATTATGTTAACTATCATTGGGCTGAATAAATGCCAAAAATTTTGATATAATTATCTTCTTTGTAAAAGATAATTTAATAGATTATTTGAAATTTCTTAATTAATGATCATAACGTAACTATCATTAGCCCTAATAAATGTTAAAAATTATGCTATAATTATCTTCTTTGTAAAAGATAATTTAATAGATTATTTTAAATTTCTTTATGAGAGATCATAATGGTAACTATCATTGGGCCTAACAAATGCTAAAAAATTTGATATAATTATCTTCTTTGTAAAAGATAGTTTAATATCTTATTTGAAATTTCTTTATTAAAGATCATAGCGGTAACTATTATTGGCCGTAATAAATGCTAAAAATTATGATGTAATTATCTTCTTTGTAAAAGATAGTTTAATAGTTTAATATCCTATTTGAAATTTCTTTATTAAAGATCATAACGGTAAATATCGTTGCGCCTAATAAGGGCTAAAAGTTATTATCCAATTATCTTCTTTGTAAAAGATAATTTGATAGATTATTTTAAATTCCTTTGGGACAGATCATACGGTTAATATCATTGCCCCCAATAAATGTGAAAAATTTTGATTGCCTTCTTTAAAAAGATAATTTAGTAGATTATTTGAAATTTCTTTATTAAAGATCATAATTGTAACTGTCATTGGGCCTAAGAAATGCTAAGAATTTGATATAATTATCTTCTGTGTAGAAGATAGTTTAAGATCTTATTTGAAATTTCTTTATTATAGATCTTAACGGTAACTATCATTGGGCCTACTAAATGCTAAAAAATCTAAAATAATTATCTTCTTTATAAAAGATAATTTACTAAATCATTTAAAATTTCTTTATTAAAGATCATCACGGTAACGATTAATGGGCCTAATAAATGCAAAAAATTAGAAACAATTATCTTCTTTGTAAAAGATAATTTAATAGATCATTTTAAATTTCTTTATTAAAGATCAAAATGGAAACGATCATTGCGCCTAATAAATTCTAAAAAATTAGAAATTACTATCCTTTTTGTAAAACATAATTTCATAGACCATTTAAAATTTATTTATTAAAGATCATAACGGTAACGATCATTGGTGAAATAATTGCTTAAAAAACTGAAATAATTATCTTCCTTGTAAAAGATAATTTAATAGATTATTCAAAATTTCTTGATTAAAGATATAACTATAACGATCATTGGGCCTAGTAAATCCTACAAAATTAAAAATAGCTATCTTCTTTGTAAAAGATAATTTAATAGATCATTTAAAATTTCCGGATTAAAGATCATAACGGTAACGACCATTGGGCCTAATAAATATTAAAAATTATGATCTAATTATCTTCTTTGTAAAAGATAATTTAATAGATTATTTTAAACTTCTGTATGAGAGATCATAACGGTAACGATCATTGGGACTAATAAATGCTAAAAAATTTGATATAATTATCTTCTTTGTAAAATATAATTTAGGACTATCATTGGTCCTAATGAATGCTAATAAGTTTGATATAATTTCATTCTTTGTAAAACATAATTTAATAGATTATTTTAAATTTGTTTATGAGAGATCATAACGGTAACTATCATTGGGCTGAATAAATGCTAAAAAATTCAATATAATTATCTTCTTTGTAAAAGATAGTTTAATATCTTATTTGAAATTTCTTTATTAAAGATCATAACGGTAATTATCATTGGGCCTAATAAAGGCCAAATTTTTCTATATAATTATCTTCTTTGTTAAAGATAATTTAATAGATTATTTAAAATTTCCTTATTAAAGATCTTAATGGTAAATATCATTGCACCTAATAAATGCTAAAAAATTTGATATAACTATCCTCTTTGTGAAAGAGAATTCCAAAGATTATTTTAAATTTCTTTATAAAAGATCATAACAGTAATGATCATTGGGACTAATAAATGCTAAAAAATTTGATATAATTATCTTCTTTGTAAAAGATAATTTAATAGATTATTTGGAATTTCTTTATTATAGATGATAACGGTAACTATCATTGGCCTTAATAAAGGCTAAAATTTATGATATAAATATCTTCTTTGTAAAATATAATTTAATAGATTATTTCAAATTTCTTTATTAAAATCATAGCAATAAATATCATTGCGCCTAGTAAATGCTAAAAAATTTGACATAATTATCTTTTTGTAAAAGAAAATTTAATAGATTATTTTAAATTTTTTTATGAGAGATCATTAATGGTAACTATCATTGGCCTAATAAATGCTAAACATATTGGTGTAATCATCTTCTTTCTAAAAGATAATTTAATAGATTATTTCAAATTTCTTTATTAAATATCATAACGGTAACTATCATTGGACTAATAAATACTACGAAATTTGATATAATTATCTTCTTTGTAAAATATAATTTAATAGATTGTTTGAAATTTCTTTATTTAAGATCATAACAGTAAATATCATTGCGCCTAATAAATTCTAGAAATTTTTATATAATTATCCTCTTTGGAAAAGATACTTTAATACATTATTTTAGATTTCTTTATGAGAGATGATAATGGTAGGTATCATTGGGCTGATAAAAGCTAAACAATTTGATATAATTATCTTCTTTGTAAAGGATAATTTAATATATTAATTGGAATTTCTTTATTATATATCATAACGGTAACTATCATTGGCCCTAATAAATGCTAAAATTTATGATATAAATATCTTCTTTGTAAAATATAATTTAATAGATTATTTGAAATATCTTAGTTAAAGATCATAACAGTAATATCATTGCGCCTAATAAATGCTAAAAATTTTGATATAATTATCTTCTTTGGAAAAGATAATTTAATAGATTATTTTAGATTTCTCTATGAGAGATCATAATGATGGTAGGTGTCATCGGCCTAATAAATGCTAAACAATTTGATAGATTATTTCAAATTTCTTTAAAAAGATAATTTAATAGATTATTTCAAATTTCTTTATTAAATATCATAACGGTAACTATCATTGGAACTAATAAATGCTAAAAAATTTGATATAATTATATTCTTTGTAAAAGATAATTTAATAGATTATTTGGAATTTCTTTATTATCTATCATAACGGTAACTATCATTGGACAAAATAAATGCTAATATTTATGAAATAAATATGTTCTTTGTAAAACATAATTTAATAGATTATTTGAAATTTCTTTATTAAAGATCATAACAGTAAATATCATTGCGCCTAATAAATGCTAACAATTTTGATATAATTATCTTCTTTGGAAAAGATAATTTAATAGATTATTTTAGATTTCTTTATGAGAGATCATAATGGTCTTAATAAATGCTAAAAAATTTGATATAATTATACGCTTTGTAAAAGATAATTTAATAGATTGTTTGAAATTTTTTTATTAAAGATCATAATGGTAACTATCATTGGGACAAATAAATGCTAAGAAATTTGATATAATTATCCTCTTTGTAAAAGATAATTTAATAGATTATTTCAAACTTCTTTATTAAATATCATAACAGTTACTATCATTGGGCCTAATAACTGCCAAAAATTGTGATATAATTATCTTCTTTCTAAAAGATAATTTAGTAGATTATTTAAAATTATTTATTAAATATCATAACAGTAACTATCATTGGGACTAGTAACTGCTAAAAGTTTTGATATAATTATCTTTTATGTAAAAGAATTTAATATATTATTTTAAATTTCTTTATGACAGATCATAACGGTAAGAATCATTGTGCCTTATAAATGCTAAAAAATTTGATATAATTATGTTCTTTGCAAAAGATAATTTAATAGATTATTTGAAATTTCATTATGAGAGATCATAATGGTAACTATCATTGGGACTAATAAATGCTAAAAACATTGAGATGATTATCTTCAATGTAAAAGATAATTTAGTAGATTATTTGTAACTTCTTTATTAAAGATCATAACAGTAACTACCATTAGGCCTAATAAATGCTAAAAATTATGATACAATTATCTTCTTGGTAAAAGACAATTTAATAGATTATTTGGAATTTCTTTATTATATATCGTAACGGTAACCAATATTGGCCCTAATAAATGCTAAAATTTACGATATAAATATCTTCTATGTAAAATATAATTTAATAGATTGTTAGAAATTTCTTTATTAAAGATGATAACAGTAAATATCATTGCGCCTAATAAATACCAAAAATTTTCATATAATTATCTTCTTTGGAAAAGATAATTTAATAGGTTATTTTAGATTTCTTTATGAGAGATCATAATGGTAGGTATCATTGGCCTAATAAATGCTAAACAATTTGATATAATTATCTTCTTTGTAAAAGATAATTTAATAGATTATTTCAAATTTCTTTATTAAAGATCGTAATGGTAAATATCATTGCGCCTAATAAATGCTAAAAATTTTGATATAATTATCTTCTTTGGAAAAAATAATTTAATAGATTATTTTAGATTTCTTATGAGAGATCATAATGGTAACTATCATTGGGATAAATAAATGCTAAGAAATTTTATATAATTATCATCTTTGGAAAAGATAATTTAATAGATTATTTCAAACTTCTTTATTAAAAATCAGAACGGTAACTATCATTGGGCCTAATAAATGCTAAAAATTGTTATATAATTATCTTCTTTCGAAAAGATAATTTAATAGATTATTTAAAATTATTTATTAAAGAGCATAATAGTAACTATCATTGGGACTAGTAAATGTTAAAAGTTTTGATATAATTACCTTTTATGTAAAAGAATTTAATATATTATTTTAAATTTCTTTATGAGAGATCATAACGGTAAGGATCATTGTGCCTAAGAAATGCTAAAAAATTTGATATAATTATGTTCTTTGCAAAAGATAATTTAATAGATTATTTGAAATTTCATTATGAGAGATCATAACGGTAACTATCATTAGGCCTAATAAATTCGATATAATTATCTTCTTTGTAAAAGATAATTTAATAGATTATTTAAAACTCTTTATTAAAGATCATAACAGTAACTATCATTGGGCCTAATAAATTCTAAAATTTTTTAAATAGTTGTCTTTTATGTAAAAGATAATTTAATATATTATTTTAAATTTTTTTATGAGAGATCATAACGGTATCTATCATTGGGTTCTCCTTCTTTTACTTCCACTTGCATTTCTACCTCTTGTTCGCCTTCTTTCACTTCTTCTTCATCATCCCCACTCCTTCAACTACTTCTTCTTCTTCCTGTATTCCACCTTCTTCCAGTTCAGTTGCTTCCACTTGTTCTTCATCTTCCTTCTTGCACTTCCTCTGACTACACTAGCTCTTCTTCCTCCCCTTCTTCTTCTCCTCCTTCTTCTGCTTCTTCTTCCTCCTCCGTTTCCTTGCTTTCCTTCTTCTTACTCTTCTCCCTCTTCCTCTTCTTCTTCAGCATCCCCTTTCCTTCCACTGCTTCTTCTTCTTCCTCTGTTTCTTATTCTTCCACTTCTTCTTCTTCTTCTTCCTATTGTTATCCTTCTTCAACTTGCACTTCTTCCTCTTCTTCTCCTTCTTCCAATTCTTCTTCCTCCTCCCGTTCTCCTTCTTCCACTTCTTCTTCTTCATCCCCTCTCATTCCACTACTTCCTCCTATATTCCTTTTATTCTCCTTGTACAACTTCTTCAACTTCCACTTCTTGTTCTTCTTTTTTTTCATCTCCTTGTTCCACTTCTTCTGCTTAGACTTCTTCTTCTTCCTCTTCTCCTCCATATTCCACTTCTTCGATTTCTTCTTCCCTTCCCTTCCCCTCCTTCTTCCTTTGCCTCCTTTTCTCCTTCTTCCAGTTCTTCTTTTTCATCCCACCTCCTTTTACCTCATTCCACATCTTTCTTCTTCTTCCTTTTGTTCTCCTTCTTCCACTTCTTCTACTTACTCTCCTACTTCTTCCTCTTCTTCTCTTTCTTAAACTTCTTCTGCCTCCTCCTGTTCTCTTTCTTCCAATTCATCCTTATCCCACCTAGTTCCACTACTTCTTCTTCCTCCTATTGTTCACCATCTTCCACTTCTTTTGGTTCCACATCCTCTTTCTTCCTTTTTTTCTCCTTCTTCCACTTCTTCTGCTTACTCTCCTTATTCTTCCTCTTCTTCTCTTTCTTCCACTTCTTCTGCCTCCACTTGTTCTCTTTCTTCCACTTCTTCTACCTCCTCTTGTTCTCTTTCTTCCACTTCTTCTTCATCCTCTCCTCTCCTTCTTTTTCTTCCTCTTCATCTCCTTCTTCTTCTTCTTCCTTTTCCTTCGTCTTGTTCCTCTTTTTCTTCTTCTTCTGCTTCCACTTGCATTTCTACCTCTTATTCTCCTTCTTCCACTTCTTTTTCATCATCACCACTCCTTCAACTACTTCTTCTTCCTCTTGTTCACCTTCTTCCACTTCTGCTGCTTCCACTTGTTCTTCTTCTTCTTTCGTCTTCCTCCCCTTCTTCTTCTCCACCTTCTTCCACTTCTACTTCCTCCTCCCTTTCCTTGCTTTCCTTCTTCTTACTCTTCTCCCTCTTCCACTACTTCCCCTACCACTTATTCTTCTTCCTCTTGTTCTTTTTCTTCCACTTCTTCTTCAGCATCCCCTTTCCTTCCACTGCTTCTTCTTCTTCCTCTTTTTCTCATTCTTCCACTTCTTCTGCCTCTTCTTGTTCTCTTTCTTCCACTTCTTCGTCATCCTCTCCTCTCCTTCTTTTTCTTCCTCTCCATCTCCTTCTTCTTCTTCGCTTTCCTTCGTCTTCTCCCTGTTTTTCTTCCTCTTCTGCTTCCACTTGCATTTCTACCTCTTGTTCTACTTCTTCCACTTCCTCTTCATCATCCAACCTCCTTCAACTACTTCTTCTTCTTCATCTTGTTCACCTTCTTCCACTTCTGCTGCTGCCACTTGTTCTTCTTGTTCCTACTTGCACTTCTTCTGCCTACACTACCTCTTCTTCCTTTTGTTCTCCTTCCACTACTTCCTCCTATTCCTCTTATGCTCCTTCTACCACTTCTTCTGCTTCCACTTGTTGTTGTTCTTCTTTTTCTTCTCCTTCTTCCACTTCTTCTACTAACACTTCATCTTCTTCCCTTTCTTTCTTCTCCTTTCTCTTTTTTTCCATCCCCCACTTCTTTTTCTTCAGATTGTTTCTCTTCGTCTTCTTCTCCTTCCTCCAAATCTTCTACTAAAATTTCTTCTTCTTCTTCTTTTTCTACTCCTCCATATTCCACTTCTTCTTCTTCTTTTTCCCTTCGCTTCCCCTCCTTCTTCCATTCCTTCCTTTTCTCCTTCTTCCAGTTCTTCTTCTTCATCCCTTCTTCTTCATCCCTTCTTCTTCCTCCACTTGTTCACCTTCTTCCGCTTCTTCTTGTTCCACATCTTTTTATTCTTCCTTTTCTTCTCCTTCTTCCACTTCTTTTGCTTACTCACATTCTTCTTCCTCTTCTTCTTTTTCTTCTACTTCTTCTGCCTCCTCTTGTTCTCTTTCTTCCACTTCTTCTGCCTCCTCTTCTTCTCCTTCTTCCACTTCTTCTTCATCCTCTCCTCTCTTTCTTTTTCTTCCTCTTCATCTCCTTCTTCTTCTTCCCTTTCCTTCTTCTTCTCTCTACTTTTCTCCTTATTCTGCTTCCACTTGCATTTCTACCTCTTGTTCTCCTTCTTCGACTTCTTCTTCATCATCCCCACTCCTTCTACTACTTCTTCTTCATCCTCTTGTTTTTCTTCTTCCTTGTTGCACTTCTTCTGCATACACTACCTCTTCTTCCTCCCCTTCTTCTTCTCCTCCTTCTTCCACTTCTTCTTCCTCCTCCGTTTCCTTGCTTGCGTTCTTTTTACTCTTTTCCCTGTTCGACTACTTGTCCTTCCACTTCTTCTTTCTCTTGTTCTCCTTCTCCTACTTCTTCTTCAGCATCCCCTTTCCTTCCACTACTTCTTCGTCTTCCTTTTTTTCTCGTTCTTCCACTTCTTCTTCTTCTTCCTATTGTTCTCCTTCTTCCACTTGCAGTTCTTCCTCTTCTTCTCATTCTTCCACTTCTTCTTCCTCCTCCTGGTCTCCTTCTTCCATTTCTTCTTCTTCATCCCCTCCCATTCCACTACTTCCTGTGATATGAATCCTCTTTGTCAGTTTAGGATTCTGAAAGGACCCTAGGAATTTAGCTTGCCGCCTTAACAAAATTTATCAACATGGAATGCAAACAATTGCCAAAAATAAACTGATTAGAATTACTATCAAACTTTTAGACACAGAATGAAAATTAAAAGTTATTGAAATTCAAAGATTAAACGAGTTTTCGAATAGTGTAGGACTTTCCTGTGCAATTGATCATAGAGTTTGCTGGGCAGAATTTAGTATGAATGGAAAAGACCAAAAATGGAGTTGGAATTGATAAACTCCACACTTCCAAGGATGGAAGATATGTCTACGAGATTGCACACACAAAGGGGTGAATTACCTTTGATAAATCTCAAAAGATTTTGGATTGTCAAGAACCCAAAGGAGAGAAAACCTCAACTATTTTTTTTTATTTCCAAAAATTTTTGTCTTACATATGAGTCTTGCCAAAATATATATGCCTAATAAACTCAACTTGTGTAGGTTTAGTGGCTTTCTACATTCAGCTGAAGTTACAAAATAATAAAAACTAGTAATGGGCAGCTTAATAACAAAGTGTAACTGCCAAAGCAAATTAAACATGTAGTCTAATTATAATTGATAACCTAGGTGGCTACAACTTTAATTAGACAATTCTGGTCACCCACCATTAACTAGGTAAACTCCAAGAAAATGAGTTTAATGTATTCCAAACTTCTCTTCCATTAACTAAGGTCAAGCATTGTTCTCTTCAGTCATGAGACAATCAACAATTTTAAACTTTATTTCTTCAATGTTTGGCTCTTTTTGCAAAAGGGCTGCCAATACTTGTTGCATAGCTTCCTTAGCTCTCCTTGTCCTTGTCCTGTTCATAGGTCCTCCAAGTCCTACAAGCTCCTTGCTCTTCATGTCCTCATCATCCTCCTATTCCTCTTATTCTCGTTCTACCACTTCTTATGCTTCCACTTCTTGTTGTTCTTCTTTTTCGTCTCCTTCTTCCACTTCTTCTGCTTCCACTTCTTCTTCTTCCTCTTCTTCCATTTCTTCTCCTTCCACTACTTCTTCTTCTTCCCTTTCCTTCTTCTCCTTCCTCTTTTTCTCCATCCCCTACTTCTGTTGCTTCCAATTGTTGCTCTTCCTCTTCTTCTCCTTCCCCCAAATCTTCTGATGACACTTCTTCTTCTACTTCTTCCTCTTCTCCTCCATATTCCACTTCTTGTGCTTCTGCTTCCCTTCCCTTCCCCTCCTTCTTCCATTCCCTCCATTTCTCCTTCTTCCAGTTCTTCTTCTTCATCCCACCTCCCTCCACTACTTCTTCCACCTCTTATTCACCTTCTTCCACTTCTTCTTGTTCCACATCTTCTTCTTCTTCCTTTTCTTCTCCTTCTTTCAGTTCTTCTGCTTACATCCTTCTTCTTCCATTTCTTCTCCTTCCACTACTTCTTCTTCTTCCCTTTCCTTCTTCTCCTTTCTCTTTTTCTCCATCCCCCACTTCTTTTGCTTCCAATTGTTTCTCTTCTTCTTCTTCTCCTTCCCCTAAATCTTCTGCTTACACTTCTTCTTCTTCCTCTTCTGCTCCATGTTTCAGTTCTTTTACTTCTTCTGCCCTTCTATTCCCCTCCTTCTTCCTTTCCCTCCTTTTCTCCTTCTTCCAGCTCTTCTTCTTCATCCCACCTCCTTCCACTACTTCTTCATCCTTTTCTTCTCCTTCTTCCACTTCTTCTGCTTACTCTCCTTCTTCTTCCTCTTCTTCTCCTTCTTCCACTTCTTCTGCCTCCTCTTGTTCTCTTTCTTCCACTTTTTCTTCATCGTCTCCTCTCCTTCTTTTTGTTCCTCTTCATCTCCTTCTTCTTCTTCCCTTTCCTTCATCTTCTCCTTCTTTTTCTCCCTTTTTCTGCTTCTACTTGCATTTCTACCTCTTGTTCTCGTTCTTGCACTTCTTCTTCATCATCCATACCCCTTTAACTACTTCTTCTTCTTCCTCTTGTTCACCTTCTTCCATTTTTGCTGCTTCCACTTTTTCTTCCTCTTCCTTCTTGCACTTCTTTTGCCTACACTACCTCTTCTTCCTCCCTTTCTTCTTCTCCTCTTTCTTCCACTTCTTCCTCCTCCTCCCTTTCCTTACTTTCCTTATTCTTACTCTTCCACTACTTCTCCATATACTTCTTCTTCTTCCTCTTGTTCTCCTTCTTCCCCTTCTTCTTCAGCATCCCCTTTACTTCTGCCGCTTCTTCTTCCTCTTTTTCACAAGCTTTCACTTCTTCTTATTCTTCCTATTGTTCTCCTTCTTCCATTTGCACTTCTTCCTCTTCTTCTCATTCTTCCACTTCTTCCTCTTCTCCTTTCTTCCACTTCTTCTTCCTTCTCTTGTTCTCTTTCTTCCACTTTTTCTTCATCGTCTCCTCTCCTTCTTTTTGTTCCTCTTCATCTCCTTCTCCTTCTTCTTCTTCTTCCCTTTTGCTTCTTTTTCTCCTTGTTCTACTTCCACTTGCATTTCTACCTCTTGTTCTCCTTCTTCCACTTCTTCTTCATCATCCCGACCCCTTCAACTACTTCTTCTTCTTCCTCTTGTTCACCTTCTTCCATTTCTGCTGCTTCCACTTTTTCTTCTTCGTCCTTTTTGCACTTCTTCTGCCTACACTACCTCTTCTTCCTGCCTTTCTTCTTCTCCTCCTTCTTCCACTTCTTCCTCCTCCTCCCTTTCCTTACTTTCCTTATTCTTACTCTTCCACTACTTCTCCATATACTTCTTCTTCTTCCTCTTGTTCTCCTTCTTCCCCTTCTTCTTCAGCATCCCCTTTCCTTCTGCCGCTTCTTCTTCCTCTTTTTCACAATCTTTCACTTCTTCTTATTCTTCCTATTGTTCTCCTTCTTCCATTTGCACTTCTTCCTCTTCTTCTCATTCTTCCACTTCTTCCTCTTCTCCTTTCTTCCACTTCTTCTTCCTTCTCTTGTTCTCTTTCTTCCACTTCTTCTTATCGTCTCCCCTCCTTCTTTTTCTTCCTCTTCATCTTCTTCTTCTTCTTCTTCTTCCCTTTTGCTTCTTTTTCTCCTTGTTCTACTTCCACTTGCATTTCTACCTCTTGTTCTCCTTCTTCCACTTCTTCTTCATCATCCTCACTCCTTCAACTACTTTTTCTTCTTTCTCTTGTTCACCTTCTTCCACTTATGTTGCTTCCACTTGTTCTTATTCTTCCTTCTCTTCTCGTTCTTCCACTTCTTCTACCAACACTACCTCTTCTTGTTCCCCTTTTTCTTCTCCTCCTTGTTCCACTTCTTCTTCCTCCCCCCTTTCCTTCTTCTTACTCTTCTTCCTCTTCCACTAATCTTCCTTCCACTTCTTCTTCTTCCTCTTGCTCTCCTTCTTCGACTTCTTCTTCAGCATCTCCTTTCCTTCAACTGCTTCTTCTTCGTCCTCTTTTTCTCTTTCTTCCACTTCTTCTTCTTCTTCTTATTGTTCAACTTCTTCCACTTGAACTTCTTTCTTATCTTCTCGTTCTTCCACTTGTTCTTCCTCCTCCCGTTCTCCTTCATCCAATTCTTCTTCTTCATCCCTTCTCATTCCATTACTTCCTCCTATTCCTCTAATTCTCCTTCTACCACTTCTTCTGCTCCCACTTGTTGTTGTTCTTCTTTTTCGTCTCCTTCTTCCCCTTCTTCTGCTTACACTACTTCTTCTTCCTCTTCTCCTCCATATTCCACTTCTTATGCTTCTTCTTCCTTTCCCTTCCCATCCTTCTTCCTTTCCCTCCTTTTCTCCTTCTTCTAGTTCTTCTTCTGCATCCTACCTCCTTCAACTACTTCTTCTTTGTCCTCTTGTTCACCTTCTTCCACTTCTACTCATTCCACATCTTCTTCTTCTTCCTTTTCATCTCATTCTTCCACTTCTTCTGCTTACTCTCCTTCTTCTTTCTCTTCTTTCTCTTCTTCTCTTTCTTCCACTTCTTCTGCCTCATCTTGTTCTCTTTCTTCCACTTCATCTGCACCCTCTCCTCTCCTTCTTTTTCTTGCTCTTGATCTCCTTCTTCTTCTTCCCTTTCCTTCGGCTTCTCCCTTTTTTTCTCCTTCTTCTGCTTCTACATGCATTTCTACCTCTTGTTCTCCTTTTTCCACTTCTTCTTCATCATCCCCACTCCTTCAACTACTTCTTCTTCTTCCATTTCTACTGCTTCCACTTGTTTTTCTTCTTTCTTCACTTGTCCTTCTTGCACTTCTTCTGCCTACACTACTTCTTCTTCCTCCCCTTCTTCTTCTCCTCCTTCTCCACTTTTTCTTCCTCCTCCCTTTCCATGGTTTCCTTCTTCTTACTCTTCTCCCTCTTCCACTACTTCTCCTTCCACTTCTTCTTCTTCCTCTTGTTCTCCTTCTTCCACTTCTTCTACAACATCCCCTGTCCGTCCACTACTTCTTCTTCTTCCTCTGTTTCTCCTTCTTCCACTTGCACTTCTTCCTCTTCTCTCGTTCTTCCACTTCTTCTTCCTCCTCCTGCCTCCTTCTTCTTCTTCATCCCCTCTCATTCCGCTACTTCCTCCTATTACTCTTATTCTCCTTCTACCACTTCTTGTGCTTCCACTTGTTGTTGTTCTTCTTTTTCGTCTCCTTCTTCCCCTTCTTCAGCTTACACTTCTTCTTCTTCCATTTCTTCTCCTGCCACTACTATTTCTTCTCCCCTTTCCTTCTTCTCCTTCCTCTTTTTCTCTATCCCCCACTTCTTTTGCTTCCAATTGTTGCTCTTCCTCTTCTTCTCCTTCCCCCGAATCTTTTGCTTACGCTTCCTGTTCTTCTTCCTCTTCTCCTCCATATTCCACTTCTTCTACTTCTTCTTCCCTTCCGTTCCCCTCCTTCTTCCTTTCCCTCTTTTTCTCCTTCTTCCTGTTCTTGTTCTTCATCCCACCTCCTTCCAGTACTTCTTCTTCCTCCTGTTGTTTACCTTCTTCCACTTCTTCTTGTTCAACACTTCTTCTTCCTCCTTTTTTTCTCCCTTTTCCACTTGTTCTATTTACTCTCCTTCTTCTTCCTCTTCTTCCTCTTCTCCTCTTTCTTCTGTTTCTTCTGCCTACTTTTGTTCCCTTTCTTCCACTTCTTCTTCATCCTCTCCTCCCTTTCTATTTCTTCTTCTTCATCTCCTTCTTCTTCTTCCCTTTCCTTTGCCTTTTCCCTCGTTTTCTCCTTCTTCTGCTTCCACTTGCATTTCTACCTCTTGTTCTCCTTCTTCCACTTCTTCTTAATCATCCCCACTCGTTCGACTACTTTTTCTTCTTCCTCTTGTTAACCTTCTTCCACTTGTTCGTCTTCTTCCTTCTCTTCTCCTTCTTGCACTTCTTCTGCCTACATTACCTCTTTTTCCTCCCCTTCTTCTTTTCCTCCTGTTTCCACTTGTTCTTCCTCCTTCCTTTCCTTGCTTTCCTTCTTCTTACTCTTCCTCTTCCACTAGTTCTCCTTCCACTTCTTCTTCTTCCTGTTGTTCTCCTTCTTTCACTTCTTCTTCTTCCTGTTGTTCTCCTTCTTCCACTTCTTCTTCAGCATCCCCTTTCCTTCCACTGCTTCTTCTTCTTCCTCTCTTTCTCATTCTTCCACTTCTTCTTCTTCCACTTCTTCTTCTTCTTCCTATTGTTCTCCTTTTTCCACTTCAACTTCTTCCTCTTCTTCTCGTTCTTCCACTTCTTCTTCTTCCTCTACTTCTCCTTCTTCTTCCTGCTCTCGTTCTCCTTTTGCCACTTCATCTTCATCCCGTCTCATTCCACTATTTCCTCCTATTCCTCTTGTTCTCCTTCTACCACTTGTTTTGCTTCCACTTGTTATTCTTCTTCTTTTGCATCTCTTTCTTCCACTTATTCTGCTTACACTTCTTCTTCTTCCTCTTCTTCCATTCTTCTCTGGGTTGGATTCGTTTTGCAGATCTATCTAGGTTGGAAGGTAATAAGTTAACAAAACAATGAGAATTAGGTAAACAAGAAAATGGAAAGGATGAAAATGGTTTAACGAAGGGATAAATGATGCCACTTCCAAGGATGGAAGATAAGTCATATGACGCCACAAGGGTGGTGATTTACCCTTGATAAGTCTAGCAAAACGCCAAAAGGAAAAATTCTTTGATAAGTTCTCAAGACAAATTCATCTCTCACAAAAGGGTAAAACCCAAATATAATTTCACTAATTCACTGGTTCCCTATTTATAGAACTAGGTGGCTGTTCAAAATCATAACTCCCAAAAGAAAAATTAAATACTCCATTAGCATGCAATTATCACATATGATTAATTCCATGTTACATTAATTCCTCAATTAATGAAACGTTACAATTCCTCTTTTTCCTCCTACCGTTCTCCTTTTCCACTTCTTCTTCTTCATCCCCTTTCATTCCACTATTTCATCCAATTCCTCTTGTTCTCCTTCTACCACTTCTTCTGCTTCCACTTATTGTTCTTCTTCTTCTTCGTCTCCCTCTTCCACTTCTTCTGCTTCACTTCTTCTTCTTCCTCTTCTTCCATTTCTTCTCCTTCCACCACTTCTTCTTCTTCCCTTTCCTCCTTCTCCTTCCACGTTTTTTCCATGCCCTACTTCTTTTGCTTCCAATTGTTGCTCCTCCTCTTCTTCTCCTTCCCCTAAATCTTTTGGTTACACTTCTTCTTCTTCTTCTTTTGCTTGCTCTTCTCCTCCATATTCCACTTCTTCTGCTTCTTCTTCCCTTCCCCTACTTCTTCCCTTCCCTCCTTTTCTCCCTCTTCTAGTTCTTATTCTTCATCCCACCTCTTTCCACCACTTCTTCTTCCTCCTCTTGTTCACCTTCTTCCACTTCTTCATCATTCTCTCCTTTCCTTCTTTTTCTTCCTCTTCAACTCCTTCTTCTTCTTCCCTGTCCTTCGTCTTCTCCCTCTTTTTCTCCTTTTTCTGCTTCCACTTGCATTTCTACCTCTTGTTCTTCTTATTCCACTTCTTCTTCATCATCCCCACTCCTTGAACTACTTCTTCTTCTTCCTATTGTTCACCTTCTTCCACTTCTGCTGCTTCCACCTATTCTTCTTCTTCCTTCTTGCACTTCTTCTGCCTAGACTACGTCTTTTTCCTCCCCTTCTTCTTCCTCCTCCCTTTCCTTGCTTTCCTTCTTCTTACTCTTCTCAATCTTCCACTACTTCTCCTTCCACTTCTTCTTCTTCCTATTGTTCTCCTTCTTCCATTTCATCTTCAGCATCCCCTTTCCATCCACTTCTTCTTCTTCTTCCTTTTTTTTCTCATTCTTCCACTTCTTCTTCTTCTTCCACTTCTTCTTCCAGCTCCCGTTCTCCTTCTTCCACTTCTTCTTCATCCCCTCTCATTCCACTACTTCCTCCTATTCGTCTTGTTGTCCTTTTACCAGTTCCTCTACTTTCACTTGTTGTTCTTCTTCTTTTTCGTCTGCTTCTTCAACTTCTTCTGCTTACATTTCTTCTTCTTCCTCTTCTTCCATTTCTTCTCCTTCTTCCTCTTCCCTTTTCTTGCTTTCCTTCTTCTTACTCTTCTCCCTTTTCTAGTACTTCTCCTTCCACTTCTTCTTCTTCCTCTTGTTCTCCTTCTTCCACTTCTTCTTCAACATCCCATTTCCTTCCATTGCTTCTTCTTCTTCTTCCTCTTTTTCTCATTCTTCCACTTCTTCTTCTTCTTCCTATTGTTCTCCTTCTTCCACTTGCAGTTCTTGGTCTTCTTCTCCTTCTTCCACTTCTTCTCCTTCTTACACTTCTTCTCCTTCTTCCACTTCTTCTTCCTCCTCCCGCTCTCCTTCTTCCACTTCTTCTTCTTCATACCCTTTCATTCCACTACTTCATCCTATTCCTCTTATTCTCCTTCTACCACTTCTGCTGCTTCCACTTGTTGTTGTTCTTCTTTTTCGTCTCCTTTTTCCACTTCTTTTGCTTACACTTCTTCTTCTTCATCTTCTTCCATACCTTCTCCTTCCACTACTTCTTCTTCTTCCCTTTCCTTCTTCTCCATCCTCTTTTTCTCCATCCTCCACTTCTTTTGCTTCCAATTGTTGCTCTTCCTCTTCTTCTCCTTCCCCCAAATATTCTGCTTACACTTCTTCTTCCTCTTCTCCTCCATATTACACTTCTTCTGCTTCTTCTTCTGTTCCCTTCCCCTCCTTTTTTGTTTCCCTCCTTTTCTCCTTCTAGTTCTTCTTCTTCATTCTACCTCCTTCCACTACTTGTTCTTCCTCCTCTTGTTGACCTTCGTCCACTTCTTCTCGTTCCACATCTTCTTATTCTTCCTTTTCTTCTCCTTCTTCTGCTTACTCTTCTCCTTCTTCTTCCTCTTCTTCTCTTTCTTCCACTTCTTCTACCTCCTCTTGTTTTCCTTGTTCCACTTCTTCTTCATCCTCTTCTCTCCTTCTTTTGGTTCCTCTTCATCTCCTTCTTCTTCTTCGCTTTCATTCGTCTTCTACCTCTTTTTCTACTTCTTCTGCTTCCACTTGCATTTCTACCTCTTTTTCTCCTTCTCCCACTTCTTCTTCTTCATCCCTACTCCTTCAACTACTTCTTCTTCTTCTTGTTCACCTTCTTCCACTTCTGCCGCTTCCACCTGTTCTTCTTCTTCCTTCTCTTCTGCTTCTTCCACTTCTTCTGTCTACAGTACCTCTTCTTCTTCCTCCTCCCTTTCCTTGCTTTCCTTCTTCTTACTCTTCTCCTTCCTCCACTACTTGTCCTTCCACTTCTTCTTCTTCCTCTTATTCTCTTCTTTCACTTCTTCTTCTCCTCCTTCTGCCACTTCTTCTTCCTCCTCCCTTTCCTTGCTTTCCTTCTTCTTACTCTTTTCCCTCTTCCACTACTTCTCCTTCCACTTCTTCTTCTTTCTCTTGTTCTCCTTCTTCCACTTCTTCTTTAGCATCCCCTTTCCTTCCACTGCTTCTTCTCCTTCCTCTTTTTCTCATTCTTCCACTTCATTTTCAGCATCCCCTTTCCTTCCACTGCTTCTTCTTCCTCCTCGTTTTCTCATTCTTCTACTTCTTCTTCTTCTTCCTATTGTTCTCCTTCTTCTACTTGCACTTCTTCCTCTTCTTCTCATTCTTCAACTTCTTCCTTTGCCTCCTTTTCTCCTTCTTCCAGTTCTTCTTCTTCATCCCACCTGCTTCCACTACTTCTTCTTCCTCTTCTTGTTCACCTTCTTCCACTTTTTCTCGTTCGACATCTTCTTCTTCTTCCTTTTCTTCTCTTTCTTCCACTTCTTCTGCCTCCTCTTGTTCTCTTTCTTTCACTTCTTCTTCATCCTCTCCTCCCCTTCTTTTTCTTCCTCTTCATCTCCTTCTGCTTCTTCCCCTTCCTTGTTCTTCTCCGTCTTTTTCACCTTCTTCTGCTTCCACTTCTTCTTCATCATCCCCACTCCTTCAACTACTTCTTCTTCTTCCATTTCTTCTCCGACCACTACTTCTTCTTCCCTTTGCTTCTTATCCTTCCTCTTTTTCTCCATCCCCCACTTCTTTTGCTTCTAATAGTTGCTCTTCCTCTTCTTCTCCTTCCCCCAAATATTCTGCTTACACTTTTTCTTCTTCTTCTTCCTCTTCTCCTCCATATTCCACTTCTTCTGCTTCTTGTTCCCTTCCCTTCCCCTCCTTCTTCCTATCCCTCCTTTTCTCCATCTTCCAGCTCTTCTTCTTCATCCCACCTCCTTCCACTACTTCTTCTTCCTCCTCTTGTTCACATCCTTCCACTTCTTCTCGTTCCACATCTTCTGCCTCTTCCTTTTCTTTTCCTTCTTCTTCCTCTTGCTCTCCTTCTACCACTTCCTCTGCTTCCACTTGTTGTTCTTCTTCTTTTTCATCTCCTTCTTCCACTTCTTCTGCTTACACTTCTTCTTCTTCAATTTCTTTTCCTTCCACTACTTCTTCTTCTTCCCTTTGATTTTTCTCCTTCCTCTTTTTCTTCATCCCCCACTTCTTTTGCTTCCAGTTGTTGTTCTTCCTCTTCTTCTCCTTCCCGCAAATCTTCAGCTTACACTTCTTCCTCTTCTCCTCCATATTCCACTTCTTCTGCTTCTTCTTCCCTTCCCTTCCCTTCCCTTCCCCTCCCCTCCTTCTTCCTTTCCCTCCTTTTCTCCTTCGTGTAGTTCTTCTTCTGCATCCCACCTCCTTCAATTACACCTTCTTCCTCATTGTTCCACTTCTTCTGCTTACTCTCTTTCTTCTTCCTCTTCTTCTCTTTCTTAAACTCATCCTCTCCTCTTCTTCATTTTCTTCCTCTTTATCTCCTTCCTCTTCTTCCCTTTCCTTTGTCTTCTCCCTTTTTTTCTCCTTCTTCTGCTTTCACTTGCATTTCTACCTCTTGTTCTCCTTCTTCCACTTCTTTTTCATCATCCCCACTCCTCCAACTTCTTCTTCGTCTTCCTCTTGTTCACCTTCTTCCACTTGTTCTTCCTCTTCCTTCTTGTACTTCTTCTTCCTCCTCCCTTTCCTTGCTTTCCTTCTTCTTACTCTTCTCCCTCTTCCACTACTTCTCCTTCCACTTCTTCTTCTTCCTCTTGTTCTCTGTTTTTTACTTCTTCTTCAATGATGTGACCATGCCTAGCCAAAGACCTATCACTAGGGCCATGGCTAGAAGGATTGAAGAAGACCTAGCCCTTGCAGACAAAGGAAGACTTCACCTCCTATGGAGAGTGAATATATTAGGCTAGGGACTTTAGTTAATAAAATGTAATTTTCCTTTATTTTAATTTTGAGGAGCATTAAGAATTTAATTTGGGACATGTATTTAGTCCATTTTTTATTTTTAGGAGGTGTCTTAGGAATTTAGAGGGTGGATTTAGCTTTTTGGGTCTTTATGAAGGAAATAAGGGGTAGCCTTGATATCTACACCCCTCTTTTCTACATAAACCCCCTAAGCTAATAAGAAGGAATCTTGGCCCTTGGTTTGAGAAACTTGGGCACCAAGTTTGATGATCTAAGGAGGGAATTGTTTCTCAATTCTCCTCCCTTAGATCTCTCCTTTTAATCCTAGCCCTTCTTTTTTAGGTTATCTTCTTCAACAGGTTAGCTACCTCTATAAATAGGAGCTCCTCCCTCACTTGTATTTTTTACACTTGAATTTAATCCTAGAGACCATATTGGTTGAGGTTCTTGAGTGTCCCCCTTTCTCCTTTGTGAGAGCTTCTAAGAGTTATCAAGGGACCCCTCCCTTGTGGCCTCTCCCCTTTGGCTTATCAAACATAGTATTTGTGGCGCCTCACCCCATTCCTTTCCGCTCCATAAATCCATTTCCCTTCCAAGTGACCTTAGAAAGGATCCTTTGGGCACGTGATCATCAAAGATCACATCAAGTGGTATCAGAGCCACTTTCTAAAGGTCACGTTCTTTCTCATTTATTTTTTTTTGCTTTGTTGTTTATTTCTTTGATCTCTTTATTTTAAAGTCCTTCATTTTTTGTCATCTCTATTTCCTTTATTGTCTAGTAGTATAGCTTTCTATTCTTGCTATTATATGCGCTTTTGTTTTCTATCTATGCGCCTATGTTCCATTTAATTTGATGCGATTTTATTTGTCCCTTTCTTTGCATCTTATTTTTGTGTTCAAGTTGCTTAATTTTCCCTTGGTTTATTATGTTAAAGTGTGCCTAAGAAGTTGTGACCATTAAACCCACATGGTTGAGGATTTTTCCACACCATTCTGGTGATCAACTTTGGCCACTTTGTTGTGCCTTTTAATGGTCTTACTGAAATTTTTGCTCTATTTTTAGGTGTGTTATTTTTTCTTAATCTTGTGTTTTGTCAAATACTAGTCATGTTAGTTTCCTATTTTGTCTCATTTAAATTCCATAGGTTTTAGCCTCTTAAATTTTTTACAAAAAAGCCTTCAAAAACAGTTTGAATTGAGCTCCTAAGAGGTGAACGTCTTGTTGAGTCTCTTAAGTCTTTTATGCTTTTAGTTCAAGCATATTAATCTCTTTGTTGTTCTTAAATATTTGCTCAATTCAATCTTTATATGTTTCTTGTTTTATGTTGAATTATTAGTAGCTTTCCACTTGGTTTACCTTCACTATTGGTGCCTCTTTATGGAATTTTAGCTTGGGTGAATTGTGTTAGTAATTTGAGCAATCAATTCACCTCAAAATCAGCCCTAAATCATTCCTTAAGCACCATTAGTTCAGTGGTATTTGGAACTACTAAGTTGTTTTGCCTTTAGTTGCATGCATTGCTTGAAAATTATGTGACCTTACTTTGTGCTTATTCACTCAAGTGTTATTATTTCAAGAATCCTCATTAAAATTTCAATTCAACAAGCTATTAGGTGCAGCAAAATGATTAGAAAAATTTAAAAAAAAAATAGAAAAAGTTCAAGTTAAAAAAAAAAAAAGAAGATAAAGAACTCAAAAGAAAGGCAAATTTGAAGTTGTCTACCTAATAGTAGAAACATTTGATATGAGGAACCAATTGTGATTCAAAAAAAAAAATTACTTGAGTAAGCTTTTTAGTTTTTGGTCACTTAAATTTTATTAAGTGTGCAACTATTGGTTTCATTTTTTTTGTTTGAGTCTTTTTTCATCTCTACTCTTAGAGCTAATCTAGGAAAGTTATTTGTGTGCTACCTTCCTTTGTGAGCCTTATGTTTTCTTGCTTGTCTTTTTTACTTCTTTGAGTTTGTCATTGTTTAATCTATCCACTTGGATTTGTGAACCTTGTTTTGTTATTCACCTTTGTTTGTTGTCTTGTGTTGTATTCGGCCTTGGTAAGGAAAGGTTGGGAAAGGTTCCATATATAAAATTTTGGCAAGTCCAAACAAGAGGAAACAAGGGTAGCATTCTTGGGGTGAGTTGATGCAACTCAAAGGGGCTTGATCAAAAGGAGACAAACACCAAAAAGCTTGGAGTGAAGACTTTGTTTTATTTTTTTTATTCTTTGTATTGTGTATACTTAATTTTAGATTGGGAGTTTGAGTGCCCTTAAGGCCCTCCCTTGGTTTGTAATAATTTTGGTTAATTTTAGCGTAGTTCCTCGTTAATTAGGTGAAGAAGGGAGAAGTGGTACACTTCCTTCAACACCTTAGGAGCACGATTAGAGCCCTTTCTCTTTTATATTCTTGCACTTTTATTTTATTTTATGTTATTTTGAAAAAACGTGTAGAGGCTAAGAGTTCCAAAGACTCATCAAGCCACCTTAGGTGAGAAAACAAAAAAAAAAGTTTTTGGCCTACCCTTTAGTTTTTAGCATCCAAGCACCATGACTTCCCACACACATTCTAGTGCACATAGTTGTTCATCAAGTAAGAGTGTCAACCAAAGAAAACCTTCTAAGGGAGACACTCTTGAAAACCTTAACTTAGAATTTAGGGAATGGATGGCTAAAGAACAAGAAAGGAGAGAAGAAAAAGAGAGAAAAAAAGAAATAAAAGAAAAGGAAAAACAAAAAGAGAAGGAAGAGTTAAAAAAAGAGATGTTGGAAATGAGAAAAGAGAAAAAAGAGCGAGAAGAGAGAAGGCAAAGAGAGAGAAGAGAGGATGAAGAAAGGAGAAGAAGGAAAGAACTAGAAAGAAAAAGAGAAAAAGAGGAAGAAGAGAGAAGGAGAGGAGAAGAGAGTAAGAGGAGAGATGGGAGGGAGAGTGATAGAAAAAATAAAGGAATTCTCATAAGATCCCCATCTAGGCATTTTAGCTCTAGTGAAGAAGAATACTATAGAAATCAACATAAGCATCACTCTCATTCATCATACAATCATCATTCTCCTCAAGAGAACATAAATCATGCTAGGGAACCAAAGGTAGACCTACCCCATTTTCATGGTAGGGAAGATGTTGAGACTTACCTAGATTGGGAAGTCAAAGTGGAACAACTCTTTCGATGCTATGAAATTAGGGAAGAAAGGAAAGTACCTTTGGCCTCCCTTAGTTTTCAAGGTTCTGCTTTGCATTGGTGGGATGGGTTAGTCAAGGATAGGGCCCGTAAACAAATGCCTGACATTCGCTACTGGAATGATTTAAAAACTTGTTTGCGAAGAAGGCACATTTCTTCATATTATGAGAGGGATCTTTTGGATAGGCTCCAAAGACTTAGGCAACATAACCTAAGTATTGAGGAGTATAGACAAAAGATGGAGCTTCTCATACTAAGGGCCAATATCATTGAGGAACCCAATGCCACCCTTGCTAGGTTTTTGTGTGGATTAAGCTCTGACATTAGAGATAAGGTAGAGCTTCTTTCATACTCAAACCTTGATGAGTTGGTAGAACTTTGTGTAAGAGCTGAGAATCAACTCAAGAGAAAAAGCTTTAAAAAAGATTTTCCCTCTTACTCAAAGAGAGACCAACTTAAGGGAAACTCTTTCAAGGGTTTTCCCAAAGAGGAACCCAAGCATTTTCAAGATACAAAAGCACCTCATGTAGAGAGAAAAACCCCTACTACTAAGCCTATTGAGAGGCAAAGTAGTATCAAATGCTTCAAATGTCTTGGGAGAGGCCACATTGCCTCTCAATGCCCTAACAAGAAAACCATGATCATAAAGGGACAAGACATTTGTAGTGAGAATAGCTCATCTTCCTCCTCTAGTGAGAGTGAGGAAGAAGGGGGACATACTTTTGAACAACAGTGTGAGGAAGCTTTTCCTTATGAGGGGGACCTCCTTATGGTTCAAAGGCTTCTTGGAAGCCAACCTCTAGAGCTTGGCCAATCACAAAGAGAGAACATCTTCCATACAAGATGTAAGGTAAATGACAAAGTATGTTCTCTCCTTGTTGATAGTGGCTCCTGTTGTAACTGTTGTAGCTCTAGGTTGGTTGAAAAGCTAGCCTTGACTACCATGCCCCATCCCAAACCTTACAAATTGCAATGGCTCAATGAGCAAGGGGAGATGGTAGTCAATGAACAAGTTATGGTTCCAATTTCCATAGGATCTTATAATGATGAGATTCTTTGTGACATAGTTCCTATGGAGGCTGGTCATATCCTGTTGGGAAGACCATGGCAATTTGACAAAAAAGCTATTCACCATGGTCACTCCAACCAAATAATTCTCACCCATAATGAAAAGCGCTTCAAATTGTATCCTTTGTCACCTTCTCAAGTGGCTGAAGATCAATTTGCGATGAAAAAGAAAAGAGTTGAGGAAAAACAAAAACAAAAAAAAATACAACAAGCTTTACCCTTAAAGCTTGAAAAGGGTAAAGAGAGAGAGTCGGAAGGTGATGCCCCTTCAAAAGGGAATATTAGTAAAAGTAGCCTATTTGCTACTAAACGTGATTTAAAAGAAGCTCCTTTGACTAACAAGCCCTTTTATCTCCTCTTTTGCAAAGAAGCATCAAATCCTTCTCCCATTTTGCATTCTTCTGCTGAGAGCACTGCCACAGCCCATGCACATGAGCACCTTCCTCAAGGGGTTCAAGATATTTTAAAAGAATTTGATGACATATTCCCTAATGAGGTTCCGAAAGGACTTCCTCCCATTAGGGGTATAGAACATCAAATTGATTTGGTGCCTGGCGTAAGTCTACCTAATAGACCTGCCTATAGGACCAACCCCATGAAGACCGAAGAGATTGAGTCTCAAGTGAATGAGCTGTTGGAGAAGGGTTGGGTTCAAAAGAGCCTAAGCCCTTGTGCTGTGCCAGTCTTGTTGGTGCCCAAGAAGAATGGCCAATGGAGGATGTGTGTTGATTGTCGTGCAATCAACAACATCACCATCAAATATAGGCACCCAATCCCCCGTCTTGATGACATGTTGGATGAATTGCATGGGGCAAAAATATTTTCAAAAATAGATCTTAGAAGTGGTTACCACCAAATTAGGATCAAAGAGGGTGATGAGTGGAAAACTGCTTTTAAGACTAAATTTGGTCTTTATGAGTGGTTGGTTATGCCTTTTGGGCTAACTAATGCCCCAAGCACATTCATGCGCTTAATGAATCATGTACTAAGGGATTGCCTTGGTAAATTTTGTGTAGTTTACTTTGATGACATTTTAGTTTACTCTAGGAGCCTAGATGATCATTTAGGACATCTAAGGCATGTTTTTCTCTTCTTAGGAGTAATCATCTTTTTGGTAACTTAGAAAAATGCACTTTTTGTGTAGATAGTGTAGTTTTCCTAGGTTTTATAGTTATCACAAAAGGGGTTCATGTTGACCCCGAAAAGATAAAAGCTATTCAAGAATGGCCCACCCCAAAGAGTGTGACAGAGATCAAAAGCTTTCATGGTCTCGCTGGATTTTATAGGCGCTTTGTGCCTAATTTCTCCATGCTCTTCGCACCAATAAATGATTTGGTGAAAAAGGAAGTTCCTTTCCTTTGGGGTGAGAAACAAGAGAAAGCCTTCCAGCTAATTAAGCATAAACTGACCCATGCACCAGTCTTGGCATTACCTGACTTTTCTAAAACATTTGAACTTGAATGTGATGCCTCTGGTGTAGGTGTGGGGGCTGTCTTGTTGCAAGGAGGGCACCCCATTGCGTATTTCAGTGAAAAACTCAATGGTGCCCCCCTCAACTACCCCACCTATGATAAGGAGTTTTATGCTCTAATTAGGGCCCTTCAAACTTGGGAGCATTACCTTGCTCCCAAGGATTTTGTCATTCATAGTGAGCATGAGTCACTAAAATATTTGAGGGGTCAAGGTAAATTGAACAAAAGGCATGCAACGTGGGTGGAATATCTTGAATCCTTCCCTTACGTCATCAAGTACAAGAAAGGAAAACAAAATGTGGTGGTTGATGCTCTTTCTAGGCGTCATGCCCTTTATTCATCCTTGAGTGCAAAAATCTTGGGATTTGATGACATCCGGGCTATGTATCCGTTTGATAAGGATTTCGGCCCCATATTTGCTACCTCTGCATCTGCATTTGCATTAAAGGCCCATGATGGGTACTTCATCAGTGAGGGGTATCTTTACAAAGGGAGTAAGCTTTGTATACCCCAAGGGTCAATTAGGAACTTACTTACAAAAGAGAGTCATGAAGGTGGGCTCATGGGGCATTTTGGGATTTCAAAAACCCTCATGCTTTTACAAGAGAAATTCTTTTGGCCCCATATGCGTAGAGATGTCCATAGACATTGCTCTAAATGTATAGCTTGCTTGCAAGCAAAGTCTAAAGCAATGCCTCATGGACTATACACACCTTTACCTGCTCCTTCTGCACCTTGGGAGGATATTAGCATGGATTTCATCCTTGGGCTCCCAAGAACCCAACGAGGTGCAGACTCTATATTTGTGGTGGTGGACCGATTTTCAAAAATGGCCCATTTTATTCCTTGCCACAAAGTGGATGATGCGAGCAACATCGCAAGACTTTTCTTTAAAGAGGTTGTCCGATTGCATGGTATACCCTCTTCAATAGTGTCAGATAGGGATGTGAAGTTCCTTAGCCATTTTTGGAAAACTCTTTGGGCTAAGCTGGGAACTAAACTTCTTTTTTCCATTACCTGTCACCCTCAAACTGATGGGCAAACAGAAGTGGTGAATAGATCTTTATCCACTATGCTGAGGGCTCTCCTTAAAGGCAACCATAAGTCTTGGGATGAGTACCTTCCCCACATTGAATTTGCTTATAACCGGGTGGTTCATAGAACCACCAAGCATTCTCCTTTTGAGGTGGTCTATGGCTTTAATCCTCGTACTCCTCTAGATCTTTTACCTCTTCCTCTTTCTGTTGCTGTGCATAAAGAAGGAGAGGCAAAAGCCATTTTTGTAAAACAATTACATGAGCGGGTTAAAGTTAACATAGAGCGCCAATCCTTGAGAGATGCTACTTTCGCCAATAGGGGGAGGAAAGAAGTCATCTTTGAAAAGGGCGACTGGGTATGGCTTCACTTGAGAAAGGATAGATTTCCTTCTCAAAGGAAGTCCAAACTTAGCCCTAGAGGAGATGGACCTTTCCAAATCCTTGAGCGGATCGGTAATAATGCCTATGTTTTAGATCTGCCTGAGGATTATGGGGTAAGCACCAGTTTTAATGTTTCTGATTTGTCTCCATTTGTAGGTGCTGAAAATGACGAAGACCCCATGGATTTGAGGTCAAATCCTCTTCAAGGGGGAGGAGATGATGTGACCATGCCTAGCCAAGGACCTATCACTAGGGCCATGGCTAGAAGGATTGAAGAAGACCTAGCCCTTGCAGACAAAGGAAGACTTCACCTCCTATGGAGAGTGAATATATTAGGCTAGGGACTTTAGTTAATAAAATGTAATTTTCCTTTATTTTAATTTTGAGGAGCATTAAGAATTTAATTTGGGACATGTATTTAGTCCATTTTTATTTTTAGGAGGTGTCTTAGGAATTTAGAGGGTGGATTTAGCTTTTTGGGTCTTTATGAAGGAAATAAGGGGTAGCCTTGATATCTACACCCCTCTTTTCTACATAAACCCCCTAAGCTAATAAGAAGGAATCTTGGCCCTTGGTTTGAGAAACTTGGGCACCAAGTTTGATGATCTAAGGAGGGAATTGTTTCTCAATTCTCCTCCCTTAGATCTCTCCTTTTAATCCTAGCCCTTCTTTTTTAGGTTATCTTGTTCAACAGGTTAGCTACCTCTATAAATAGGAGCTCCTCCCTCACTTGTATTTTTTACACTTGAATTTAATCCTAGAGACCATATTGGTTGAGGTTCTTGAGTGTCCCCCTTTCTCCTTTGTGAGAGCTTCTAAGAGTTATCAAGGGACCCCTCCCTTGTGGCCTCTCCCCTTTGGCTTATCAAACATAGTATTTGTGGCGCCTCACCCCATTCCTTTCCTCTCCATAAATCCATTTCCCTTCCAAGTGACCTTAGAAAGGATCCTTTGGGCACGTGATCATCAAAGATCACATTATTCAACATCCCCTTTCCTTCCACTACTTGTTCTGCTTCCTCTTTTGTCTCATTCTTCCACTTCTTGTTCCTCTTCTTCTCTTTCTTCCACTTCTTCTTCGTCCTCTTCATCTCCTTCTTCTTCTTCTGTTTCCTTCGTCTTCTTCCTATTTTTTCTCCTTTTTCTGCTTCCACTACCTCTTGTTCTCCATCTTCCACTTCTTCTTCATCATCCCCACTCCTTCAACTACTTTTTCTTCTTCCTCATTTTCACCTTCTTCCACTTCTGTTGCTTCCACTTCTTCTTCTTCTTCTTCTACCTTCTTGCACCTCTTCTGCCTACACTACCTCTTCTTCCTACCCTTCTTCTTCCTACCCTTCTTCTTCTCCTCCTTCTTCAACTTCTTCTTCCTCCTCCCTTTCCTTGCTTTCCATCTTCTTATTCTTCTCCCTCTCTATCTTCCACTATTTCTCCTTCCACTTCTTCTTCTTCCTCTTGTTCTCCTTCTTCTACTTATTCTTCAGCATCCCCTTTCCTTCCACCGGTTCTTCTTCTTCCTCCTTTTGTCATTCTTCCACTTCTTCTTCCTCCTCCCGTTCTCCTTCTTCCACTTCTTCTTCTTCATCCCCTGTCATTCAACTACTTCCTCCTATTCCTATTATTCTCCTTCTACCACTTCTTCTGCTTCCACTTGTTGTTCTTCTTCTTTTTCGTCTCCTCCTTCCACTTCTTCTTCTTCCTCTTCTTCCATTTCTTCCCTTCCCTTCCCCTCATTCTTCCTTTCCCTCCTTTTCTACTTCTTCGAGTTCTTCTTCTTCATCCCATGTCCTTCCACTACTCCTTCTTCCTCCTCTTATTCACCTTCTTCCACTTCTTCTCGTTCCACATCTTCTTCCTCTTCCTTTTCTTCTCAGTCTTCCACTTCTTCTGCTTACACTTCTTCTTCTTCTACTTGCTCTTCTTCTCCATATTCCACTTCTTTCCTTGCTTTCCGTCTTCTTATTCTTCTCCCTCTAACACTATTTCTCCTTCCACGTCTTCTTCTTCCTCTTGTTCTCCTTCCTCTCACTGCTTCTTCTTCTTCCTCTATTTTCTCATTCTTCCACTTCTTCTTCTTCTTCTTCTTATTGTTCTCCTTTTTCCACTTGCACTTCTTCGTATTCTTCTCGTTCTTCCACTTCTTCTCCTTCTTCCACTAATTCTTCCTGCTCCTGATGCATTCTCCCCAAGCAAGGGCCCTATCACTAAGGCCATGGCTAGAAGAATAGAAGAAGACATGGCTAGAGTAGAGGGAGGAAGATCTCACCTCCATATGACCATCAAGTTATGTAAGCCATGACTTATTTACTTGTAATTTTTATTTTAGGAACCTAGGATTTTATTTTGGACATGTATTAGTCCATTTAATTTTCTAGGAGGTGTCTTAGTAATAAGAAGGGGTAAGATTAGCTTTTGGGCCTTTATTTAGGAAATAAGGGGGTAGTTTGATAACTACACCCTCTTTTGCTAAATAAAACCCAAAACTAATAAAGGAGTAATCTTGGCCCTTGGATGAGGTAGCTTGGGCACCAATTCTCATCTAAAGGAGGGTATTGATTGGACTTTGGGCTTCAATCCACCTCCCTTGGATGACTCCTTTTAATCCTAGCCCTTCATTTCCTTCATGACTTGTCCAAGAGGTTAGCTCCCTCTATAAAAAGGTGCTCCTTCACACTCTTGTATTTTTTACACTTGATTGAATGGAAAAACCTTGAGTTGGCCAAAATTCTCTTAGTGTCCACCCTTCTCTCTTTGAGAATTCCTTAGGTTTTTATCAAGGGTTCCATCCCTTGTGGCAAACTTTCCCTCTTAGGCTTATCCTACCTTAAGTGGCGCCTAAAACCACCTCACTTCTTACATCTCCACAAACCATTTCACCAAAGAAGAAAACCTCTAGAAAAAGATCAAGGGAGGCATGCATCATTTGGTATCAGAGCATTGGTTCTAGAGGTCTAAACTCTCTTCCTATCTCATTTATTTTTTCTTTCCGTTTTCCTATTTTATTTTATCTTTAATTTCTGCAATTTTTTCTAGCTTTCCATTATTGTTTATCATTTCCATTTATGTCTTGAGTTTATTGTTTTGAGTTATAGTTTATTTGCACCATTTATTTTTTGCTTGATGCAATTTATATTGTTCTTTTCTTTGCATCTACGTCTCTCCCATATTCATTAATTTCCGCTTAAGCTTTGAGTTGGGTGCTTTCTTGCTTGAATTTTGGTTTTGAGAATTTCTTGCTAAAAATCCATGCCGTTGTGGTGAATTCCACAACCTTGTGGTCAAGAAATTTAGACCAAATTCTTGTGTTTCCTTGCACCTAGTTGCCTTGTTTTTGCTTTATTTTTAGCTTTTATTTTTCACTTTTATACTCTTGTGTAGTTGTCTATAAGTCATGTTTATAGTTTCCCATTTTGTCTATTAATTCCTTTTAAGTTTAGCCTCTTTTGTTTTTACAAAAAAAAAAATTTTGAAACTTCTTAAATTGAGCAACATAGAGGGTTATACCTCATGTCTAAGTCTCTTTAGAAGTTCATGTGCTTTTAGTTTCAAGCATATTCTTAAAAAAAAAATTCAAAAATAGTTGCTCAATTTCCTTTGTCTTTATTTTCCTTATACGTATAATTTGTAGCTCATTTGTGTGGTAAAGGTAGTTCTTGTTTGTGGGTGCTTTCACTTAAGCTATAAGTTTGGTATTTGTGTTCAACAAATTACTAAAAACTTAACAAAGCTTGAGTCCAGTGGCACACCAAACTACTAAATCATTAACACATCTATAGCTACTTTGCATTTTGAAGTCATTTCTAGTAGTACCTAAATTGTTGCTTTTAATTTTCTTTATTGTTCCAAGCACATAACTCTTTTTTATCAAGCACTAAATTCACAATCAATTTAGGTGCATCTAGTAAATATTAAAAAAAAACAACAAGAAAACAAAGTCTAAAATAAAATACAAAAAAAAAAACAACGAAGGATTCAAAAAAAAAAAAAAAGAGAACAAACAAAAGAAAAGAAAGTTTGAAAAAAATTCATTTGATGTACCTAACCTAAAATTAGCAAGTGCTTCAACTTTGAACTTGGAACCTTAAAAGAAATTTTATTACTTTTGGTACACTAGAACTTGATATTTGTGTTCTTCTACTCTTTAATCTAGTGTCATTCTTAGGTATTCCATTGTGTGCTCTCTTTCTTTTGTTTACCTTTTAGTTGTTGCTTGTATTTTAAATCATCTTTCTAGTTTGTCTTATATACTCTTACCATTTGGTTAAGTGTCCTTTTGATTGTGTTATCTTTTATTGCTTTTTGAGTTTCTATTCGCACCTCCCGTTGCTACTTTTGGTTTCTTTGGTTTGTGTGTTAGTGTCACTTTTGGGAGAAAGCTTGAAAAAGGAGCTTACCACAAGGGTAGCATATTTTGGAAGGTTGGACTAAGAGCCTAAGGGATCACCTCAAAAGGAAATACACCTAGCCGTGAAGACTTTGATTTGAAGGAGCATTTGGAGAATCATTTTTTGAAGACTTTACTTTTTCTTTAATTTGGGTGTATTAATTTTGTAGTTGGGAGTTTGAGTGCCCTTAAGGCCCTCCCTTTGGTTGTAATAAAATTTAATCAATTTTTTAGTTTCTCGAAAATTAGGTGAAGAAGGAAGAAGTGGTACACTTCCTTCAACACCTTAGGAGCTCGCTTTAGATCCCTTCTCTTTTGAATTTTTGCTTTAAAATTCTTGCTTTATTTTTCTTATTCAAAGCGCTTAGAAGGCTAAAGAGTTCCAAAGACTCATCAAGCCATTTTAGGCAAGAAAACACAAAAAGAGAGGAGTGTTTGTTTGTGAAAATTTTTTAGCCACCTTTTTCCTCTTAGAAATTCAAGCACAATGACATCACACACCCACTCTAGTGCTCATAGTTATTCATCAAACAAGAGTGTAAACCAAAGAAATATTTCTAAAGATTACACTCTAGAAAACTTAAACATGGACTTTAGGGAGTGGATGGCAAAAGAACAAGAGAGAAGAGAAGAAAAAAGGAGAGAAAAAGAGTCCAAGGAGAAAAGAAAAATAAAAGAAAGAGAGGAAGAAAAGAGAGAAAAAAGAGAGAAGGAAGAGAGAAGAATAAGAGAAAGGAGAGAAGATGAAGAAAGGAGAGAAAGAAAAGAAAGAGAAAGAAGAAAAGAGAAAGAAGAAGAAAAAAGAAAGCATGGGAATGGTGAGAATTACAAAATGAAAGGGATAGTCTTAGGTTCCCCATCTAGACATACCCATAGGAGTGAAAGTGAGGAAGAATACTACAATCATCCTAGGAGAAACTCCCATTCATCCATGCATAATAATGGGGCCCCTCCAAGGGAGCCCAAAATTGATCTCCCCCCATTTCATGGGAGGGAAGATGTGGAAGCCTACCTTGATTGGGAAATCAAGGTAGAACAACTCTTCACTTGCCATGAGGTAAGAGAAGAAAGAAAGGTTCCAATGGCAACCCTTAGCTTCCAAGGGCATGCCATGCATTGGTGGGTTGGGTTAACCAATGAGAGAATCCGCACCAATATGCCTTCCATAAGATATTGGAATGATCTTAGAAGTGCTCTAAGAAGAAGGCATATTCCCTCTTGGTATGAAAGAGATCTTTTGGATAGACTCCAAAGGCTAAGGCAAACCAACCTTAGTATAGAAGAGTATAGACAAAAGATGGAACTTCTTATCTTGAGGGCAGGTATCATTGAGGAACCCAAGGCCACTATGGCAAGGTTTTTGTGTGGGTTGAGCCCCGAAATTCGTGATAAGGTGGAGCTCTTCTCATACAATTCCCTTGATGAGTTAGTTCAACTTTGCATCAAGGTGGAAAATCAACTTAGAAGGAAAACTTTTAAAAAGGATAACCCACCTTATGTAAAGAGGGACCAACCTACGGGGAACTCTTTCAAGAGTTACCCCAAAGAGGAACATCCCAAGCACTTCAAAGAGCATAAAACATCACATATAGAGAGAAAAACCCCTACTACTAACTCTCACGAGAAAGTTAGTAGTATCAAATGCTTTAAATGTCTTGGGAGAGGCCACATTGCCTCTCAATGCCCTACTAAGAGAAACATCATCATGAGGGCCCAAGATGTTTATAGTAGTGAGTCTAGCTCACACTCCTCTAGTGAGAGCGAAGGAGAAGGGGTTCATGCATACCAATCTGATTGTGATGAAACCGCTTATGCATGTGAGGGAGACCTCTTAATGATAAGAAGACTTCTTGGAAGCCAACCTTTGAAAGTGTCCTCATCTCAAAGGGAGAACATATTCCACACTCGCTGTAAGGTGAATGACAAAATATGTTCTCTCATTATGGATAGTGGGTCATGCTGCAATTGTTGTAGCTCAAGGTTGGTGGAAAAGCTAGCCTTGACCCCACTTTCCCACCCTAAGCCTTACAAGCTTCAATGGCTCAATGAGCAAGGGGAAATGGAGGTCAATGAGCAAGTCAAGGTTCCAATTTCCATTGGGTCTTATAAAGATGAGATCCTGTGTGACATAGTCCCAATGGAAGCTGGCCATATCTTGCTAGGAAGACCATGGCAATTTGATAAGAAAGCCATACACCATGGTCATTCCAATAACATCATCCTCACTCATAAGGATAAGCGCATTAAGTTGTGTCCTCTAACACCTTCACAAGTGGCGGAGGACCAACTCATCATGAAACATAAGAGAGACGAGGAGAAAAAAAAAAGCAAAGCTTTACCCCTAAAGCTTGAAAGGGGTAAAGAGGTTGAGTTGGAAGTTGGTGCCCCTTCCAAGAAAGTCATTAGTAAAGGGAGTTTATTTGCGACAAAATTGGAATTAAAGGAAGCCCCCTTAACTAACAGACCTTTCTATCTCCTCCTTTGCAAAGAGGCATCCCCCATTTCTTCCCCCTCCACTTTTTTCCTTCTAGTTCTAGCACTGCCATAGAATTTGGACCTGAGAACCTACCTCAAGAGGTTCAAGAGCTTTTAAAGGAGTTTGGTGATATATTCCCTAATGAAGTTCCCAAATGACTTCCTCCAATTAGGGGTATAGAACACCAAATAGACTTGGTACCTGGGGCTAGCCTGCCTAATAGGCCTGCTTATAGGACTAATCCCATGGAGACCAAGGAGATTGAATCTCAAGTCCAAGAACTATTGGAGAAGGGTTGGGTTCAAGAGAGCCTAAGCCCTTGTGCTGTGCCAGTTTTGTTGGTGCCTAAGAAGAATGGCCAATGGCGGATGTGCATTGATTGTCGAGCAATCAATAACATCACCATCAAATATAGGCACCCTATCCCTAGGCTTGATGACATGCTTGATGAATTGCATGGGGCCCAATTATTTTCAAAAATTGATCTTAAGAGTGGTTATCACCAAATCCGCATCAAGGAAGGTGATGAGTGGAAAACCGCTTTTAAGACCAAGTTTGGGCTGTATGAGTGGTTGGTAATGCCCTTTGGGCTTACCAATGCCCCAAGCACCTTCATGAGGCTTATGAATCATGTCCTTAGGGATTGCTTAGGAAAATTTTGTGTTGTTTATTTTGATGACATCTTAGTGTATAGCAAGAACCTAGATGAACATGTAGGCCATCTTAGGCGCGTCTTTTGCATTCTTAGGTCACACCAACTCTATGGAAATCTTGAAAAATGTAATTTTTGTGTGGAGAGTGTGGTGTTCTTAGGTTTTATAGTTAATAAAAATGGGGTTCAAGTAGACCCCGACAAAATCAAAGCCATCCAAGAATGGCCCACCCCAAAAAGTGTGACTGAGATCAAGAGTTTTCATGGTCTCGCGAGCTTTTACAGGCGCTTTGTGCCTAACTTCTCCACACTTTTCTCACCAATCACTGATTTGGTGAAGAAGGATACTCCTTTCCTTTGGGGTGAAAAACAACAAAAAGCCTTTGAACTTATCAAAGAGAAACTGACCCATGCACCAGTTTTAGCTCTTCCTGACTTTTCTAAAACTTTTGAGCTAGAGTGTGATGCATCGGGAGTGGGTGTGGGAGCTGTGTTGTTACAAGGTGGTCATCCCGTGGCTTATTTTAGTGAAAAACTAAATGGAGCCGCCTTAAACTACCCCACCTATGATAAAGAGTTTTACTCTTTGATAAGGGCCCTTCAAACTTGGGAACATTATCTTGTACCCAAGGAGTTCATCATTCATAGTGACCATGAGTCACTTGAGTATTTGAAGGGTCAAGGCAAGCTTAATAAAAGGCATGCTAAATAGGTAGAATTTCTTGAGACTTTCCCTTATATCATCAAATACAAGAAAGGAAAACATAATGTGGTGGCTGATGCTTTGTCTCGTAGACATACCCTTTACACCACCTTAAGTGCAAAGATTCTTGGATTTGATAATATTAGAGAAATGTATCTTTCTGATAAGGATTTTGGATCCATTTATGCTGCCTCTACATTTGCATGTAAAACCCAAAATGGGTTCTTTGTGAGTGAGGGGTACCTTTTCAAAGGTAGCAGACTTTGTGTACCCCAAGGATCTATGAGAAATCTGTTGACAAAAGAGAGCCATGAGGGTGGGCTCATGGGGCATTTTGCAATTAACAAAACTCTTCTGCTTTTACAAGAAAAATTCTTTTGGCCCCATATGAAGAAAGACGTCTATAGACATTGTTGTAGATGCATTGCTTGCTTGCAAGCTAAGTCTAAGACAATGGCTCATGGATTGTACACACCCTTACCTGCTCCTTCTGCACCTTGGCTGGATATTAGTATGGATTTCATCCTTGGCCTGCCTCGAACCCAACGAGGTGCAGACTCTATCTTTGTAGTGGTAGATAGATTTTCAAAAATGGCTCACT
Organism: Psophocarpus tetragonolobus; assembly: GCA_037954015.1. Lineage (NCBI taxonomy): Eukaryota > Viridiplantae > Streptophyta > Magnoliopsida > Fabales > Fabaceae > Psophocarpus > Psophocarpus tetragonolobus. The sequence goes on along the minus strand of CM075690.1, from coordinate 57,273,373 downwards.
TTATACCATGCCACAAGATAGATGATGCGAGCAACATTGCGAGACTTTTCTTTAAAGAAGTTGTCCGTTTACATGGAATTCCCCAATCCATAGTCTCTGATAGAGATGTGAAGTTCCTTAGCCACTTTTGGAAAACATTGTGGGCAAGGCTAGGAACTAAACTCTTATTTTCTACCACATGTCACCCCCAAACTGATGGGCAGACTGAGGTAGTAAATAGATCTCTATCTACTATGCTTAGGACACTTCTTCGAGGAAATCACAAGTCTTGGGATGAATACCTACCCCATATTGAGTTTGCATACAACCGGGTGGTTCAAAGGACCACCAAGCATTCTCCCTTTGAAGTTGTTTATGGCTTCAACCCCCTTACTCCTCTTGATATCTTGCCCTTACCCTTCCCTTCTTCTGTTCACAAAGAAGGAATAGTAAGAGCGGATTTTGTTAAAAAATTACATGAAAGGGTAAAGGCCAACATTGAACATCATTCAAAGGAGTATGCTAGTAAAGCCAATAGGGGCAGGAAAGAAATTATCTTCAATGAAGGGGATTGGGTATGGCTTCATTTGAGGAAGGATCGCTTCCCTACTCAAAGGAAGTCCAAGCTTAGCCCCCGAGGAGATGGTCCCTTTCAAGTCCTCAAGAGAGTGAACAACAATGCATACATATTAGATCTCCCTGAGGACTATGGTGTCAGTACTACCTTTAATGTTTGTGATTTGATCCCTTTTGTAGGTACTGATGAAGAAGAGGAGGACCTATCAGATTTGAGGTCAAATCCTTCCCAAGGGGGAGGGGATGATGCATTCTCCCCAAGCAAGGGCCCTATCACTAGGGCCATGGCTAGAAGAATAGAAGAAGACATGGCTAGAGTAGAGGGAGGAAGATCTCACCTCCATATGACCATCAAGTTATGCAAGCCATGACTTATTTACTTGTAATTTTTATTTTAGGAACCTAGGATTTTATTTTGGACATGTATTAGTCCATTTAATTTTCTAGGAGGTGTCTTAGTAATAAGAAGGGGTAAGATTAGCTTTTGGGCCTTTATTTAGGAAATAAGGGGGTAGTTTGATAACTACACCCTCTTTTGCTAAATAAAACCCAAAACTAATAAAGGAGTAATCTTGGCCCTTGGATGAGGTAGCTTGGGCACCAATTCTCATCTAAAGGAGGGTATTGATTGGACTTTGGGCTTCAATCCTCCTCCCTTGATGACTCCTTTTAATCCTAGCCCTTCATTTCCTTCATGACTTGTCCAAGAGGTTATCTCCCTCTATAAAAAGCTACTCCTTCACACTCTTGTATTTTTTCACACTTGATTGAATGGAAAAACCTTGAGTTGGCCAAAATTCTCTTAGTGTCCACCCTTCTCTCTTTGAGAATTCCTTAGGTTTTTATCAAGGGTTCCATCCCTTGATCAAGGGAGGCATGCATCACTTGTTCTTCTTCTTCCCTCTCTTCTCCTTCTCGCCCTTCTTCTGCCTACACTACTTCTTCTTCCTCCCCTTCTTCTTCTCTTCCTTGTTCCACTTCTTCTTCATCCCCTTTCCTTCCATTGCTTCTTCTTCCTCCTCTTTTTCTCATTGTTCCACTTCTTCTTCTTCTTCCTATTGTTCTCCTTCTTCCACTTGCACTTCTTCCTTTTCTTCTCGTTCTTCCACTTCTTCTTCTTCCTCTTCTTCTCCTTCTGCCACCTGTTCTCCCTCCTCCCGTTCTCCTTCTTCCACTTCTTCTTCTTCATCTCCTTTCATTCCACTACTTCCTCCTACTCTTCTTATTCCTTCTACCACTTCTTCTACTTGTACTTCTTGTTCTTCTTCATTTTCGTCTCCTTCTTCTGCTTCTTCTGCTTACACTTCTTCTTCTTCCTCTCCTTCCATTTCTTCTCCTTCCACAACTTCTTCTTCTTTCCTTTCTGTCTTCTCCTTCCTCTTTTTCTCCATCCGCCACTTCTCTTGCTTCCCATTGTTGCTCTTCCTCTTCTTCTCCTTCCCCCAAATCTTATGCTTACTCTTCCTCTTCTCCTCCAGATTCCACTTGTTCTCCTTCTTCTCCTTGCACTTCTTCCTTTTCTTCTCCTTCTACCACTTCTTCTACTTGTACTTGTTGTTCTTCTTCATTTTCGTCTCCTTCTTCCGCTTCTTCTGCTTAAACTTCTTCTTCTTCCTCTTGTTCCATTTCTTCTCCTTCCACAACTTCTTCTTTGTGTCCACCCTTCTCTCTTTGAGAATTCCTTAAGTTTTTATCAAGGGTTCCATCCCTTGTGGCAAACTTTCCCTCTTAGGCTTATCTTACCTTAAGTGGCGCCTAAAACCACCTCACTTCTTACCTCTCCACAAACCATTTCACCAAAGAAGAAAACCTCTAGAAAAAGATCAAGGGAGGCATACATCAGCTCCCGTTCTCCTTCTTCCATTTCTTCTTCTTCATCCCCTCTCACTCCACCACTTCCTCCTATTCCTCTTATTCTACTTCTACCGCTTCTTCTGCTTCCGGTTGTTGTTCTTCTTCCTTTTCGTCTCCTTCTTACACTTCTTCTTCTTCTTCTCCTTCCACTACTTCTTCTTCTTCCCTTTCCTTCTTCTCCTTCCTCTTTTTCTAACTTCCCCATTTCTTTTGCATCCAATTGTTGCTCTTCCTCTTCTTTTCCTTCTCCCAAATCTTCTGCTTCCACTTCTTCTTCTTCTTCTTCCTCTTCTCCTTCATATTCCACTTCTTCTGCTTCTTATTCCCTTTCCTTGCCCTCCTTCTTCCTTTCCCTCCTTTTCTTCTTCTTCCAATTCTTCTTCTTCATCCCACCTCATTCCACTACTTCTTCTTCCTGCTCTTGTTTACCTTCTTCCACTTCTTGTCGTTCCAGATCTTCTTCTTCTTCCTTTTCTTCTCCTTCTTCCGCTTCTTCTGCTTACTCTCCTTCTTCTTCCTCTTCTTCTCTTTCTTCCACTTCTTCTACCTCCTCTTGTTCCCTTTCTTCCACTTCTTCTTCATCCTTTCCTCTGCTTCTTTTTCTTCCTCTTCATCTCCTTCTTCTTTTTCCTTCTTGCACTTCTTCTGCCTACACTACCTCCTCTTCCTCCCCTTCTTGTTGTCCTACTTCTGCCACTTCTTCTTCCTCCTTGCTTTCCTTCTTTTTACAGTTCTTCCTCTTCTCCTACTTCTCCTTCCATTTCTCCTTCTTACTCTTGTTCTCCTTCTTCCACTTCTTCTTCAGCATCCCCTTTCCTTCCACTGCTTCTTCTTCTTCCTCTTTTTTGTCATTCTTCCACTTCTTCTTCTTCTTTCTATTGTTCTCCTTCTTCCACTTGCACTTCTTCCGCTTCTTCTCGTTCTTCCACTTCATCTTCTTTTTCCACTTCTTCTTCCTCCTCCCGCTCTCCTTCTTCCACTTCTTCTTCCTCATCACCTCTCATTCCACTACGTCCTCCTATTCCTCTTATTCTCGTTCTACCACTTCCTCTGCTTCCACTTGTTCTTCTTCTTCTTTTTCGGCTCCTTCTTCGACTTCTTTTGCTTACACTTCTTCTTCTTCCTCTTCTTCCATTTCTTCTCCTTCCCCTACTTCTTCTTCTTCCCTTTCCCTCCCTTTTTCTCCATCCCCCACGTCTTTCGCTTCTAATTGTTGCTCTTTTTCTTGTTCTCCTTCCCCCAAATCTTCTGCTTACACTTCTTCTTTTTCTTCTTCATTTTCTTCTGTGTCTTTCACTTCTTCTGCTTACTCTCCTTCTTCTTCCTCTTGTTCTCTTTCTTCCACTTCTTTTGCCTCCTCTTGTTCTCTTTCTTTCACTTCGTCGTCATCCTATACTCTCTCTCTTTTTCTTCCTCTTCATCTCCTTCTTCTTCTTCCCTTTCCTTCCTCTTCTCCCTCTTTTTCTCCTGCTTTTGTTTCCACTTGCATTTCTACCTCTTGTTCTCCTTCTACCACTTCTTCTTCATCATCCTCACTCCTTCAACTACTTATTTTTCTTCCTCTTGTTCACCTTCTTGCACTTCTGCTGCTTCCCACTTGTTCTTCTTCTTCCTTGTTGTACTTCTTCTACCTACACAACCTCTTCTTCCACTCTTCCTTCTTCCACTTCTTCTTCCTCCTCCCTTTCCTTGCTTTCCTTCTTCTTACTCTTTTCCATCTTCCACTCCTACCCTTTCCACTTCTTTTTCTACCTCTTGTTCTCCTTCTACCACTTCTTCTTCAGCATCCCCTTTCCTTCCACTGCTTCTTCTTCTTCCTCTTTTTCTCATTCTTCCACTTCTTCTTCTACTTCCTATTGTATTCCTTCTTCCACTTGCACTTCTTCCTCTTCATCTCGTTCTTCCACTTCTTCTCCTTCTTGCCCTTCTTCTTGCTCCTCCCGTTCGCCTTCTTCCACTTCTTCTTCTTTATCCCCTTTCATTCCACTACTTCCTCCTATTCCTCTTATTCTCCTTCTATCATTTCTTCTGCTTCCTCTTGTTGTTGTTCTTCTTTTCGTCTCGTTCCACTTCTTCTTCTTACACTTGTTCTTCTTCCTCTTCTTCCATTTCTTCTCCTTCCACTACTTCTTCTTCTTCCTTTTCCTTCTTCTCCTTCCCTCAAATCTTCTGCTTACATATATTCTTCTTCTCCTTCCTCTTGTTCTCCATCCCCCACTTCTTTTACTTCCAATTGTTGCTGTTCCTTCGCCCAAATCATCTGCTTACACTTCTTCTTCTTCTTCTTCTTCTTCCTCTTCTCATCCATATTCCACTTCTTCTGCTTCTTCTTCCCTTCCCTTCCCCTCCTTCTTCCTTTCCCTCCTTTTATCCTTCTTCCAGTTCTTCTTCTTCATCCCACCTCCTTCCACTACTTCTTCTTCCTCTTGTTCACCTTTTTCCACTTCTTCTCGTTCCACATCTTCTTTTTCTTCCTTTTCTTCTCCTTTTTCCACTTCTTCTGCTTACTGTCCTTCTTCTTCCTCTTCTTCTCTTTCGTCCACTTATTCTGCTTCCTCTTCATCTCTTTCTTCTTCTTCCCTTTCCTTCATCTTCTCCCTCTTTTTTTCCTTTTAACTTCCACTTGCATTTCTACCTCTTTTTCTCATTCTTCCACTTCTTCTTCTTCTTCCTATTGTTCTCCTTCTTCCACTTTCACTTGTTCCTCTTCTTCTCATTCTTCCACTTCTTCTTCCTCCTCCCGTTCACTTTCTTCCACTTCTTCTTCTTCATCCCCTCTCATTCCACTACTTCGTCCTATTCCTCTTTTCCCTTCTACCACTTCTTCTGCTTCCACTTCTTGTTCTTCTTGTTTTTTGTCTTCTTCTTCCTCTTCTTCCATTTCTTCTGTGTAGCGCATGATCACCCAGATTCTAATGCCTTATATATCTTAATTATATATAATAATCGACGTCAGCCCTTCTTCCTATCTTCACCCTTCCTACTCCAACTAATGGAAAAAGGCCTTTGAATGGTCGTAATCGTCGACAACCCAACCCACGTCCACCATAGGCTCGGCGAGCTGCCTCCTAGATTTCCCGATGGTATTGCTAGGGCCTTTTCAGTACTGACGACTGTTGATGCCAAGAAGGAGAGCGACTAGACGAGACAGGCCATTATTGATCGGTTGGTTATGAGCCCAGAGATCGAATCTGATTCATCCCCTTTGAGAGCCACTACTTCCTCTTCTTCCCTTTCCTTTTTCTCCTTCCCCCAAAATCTTCTGCTTACACTTCTTCTTCTTCTTCTTCCTCCTCTTCTCCTTCTTCTTTTTCTCCATCCCCCACTTCTTTTGCTTCCAATTGTTGCTCTTTCTCTTCTTCTCCTTCCCCAAATCTTCTGCTTACAGTTCTTCTTCTTCCTCCTCTTCTCCTCCATTTTCCACTTCTTCTGCTTCTTCTTCCCTTCCCTTCCCCTCCTTGTTTCAGTTCTTCTTCTTTTTCATCCCACCTTCCACTACTTCTTCTTCCTCCTCTTGTTCACCTTCTTCCACTTCTTCTCGTTCCACATCTTCTTCTTCTTCCTTTTCTTCTCCTTCTTCCACTTCTTCTGCCTCCTCTTGTTCTCTTTCTTCCACTTCTTCTTCATCCTCTCCTCTCCTTCTTTTTCTTCCTCTTCATCTCCTTCTTCTTATTCCCTTTCCTTCCTCTTCTCCCTCTTTTTCTCCTTCTGCTTCCACATGCATTTCTACCTCTTGTTCTCCTTTTTCTGCTACTTCTTCATCATCGCCATTCCTTCAACTACTTCTTCTTCCTCTTGTTCACCTTCTTCCACTTTTGCTGCTTCCACTTGTACTTCTTCCTTCTTGCACTTCTTCTGCCTACACTAGCTCTTCTTCCCCCCCTTCTTCTTCTTTTCCTTCTTCCACTTCCTCTTCCTCCTCCCTTTCCTTGCTTTCCTTCTTTTTACTTTTCTCGCTCTTCCACTACTTCTCCTTCCACTTCTTCTTGCTCTCGTTCTCCTTCTTCCACTTCTTCTTCAGCATCCCCTTTCCTTCCACTGCTTCTTCTTCTTCCTCTTTTTCTCATTCTTCCACTTCTTCTTCTTCTTCCTATTGTTCTCCTTTTTGCACTTGCACTTCTTCCTCCTCCCGTTCTCCTTCTTCCTGTTCTTCTTCTTCATCCCCTCTCATTCCACTACTTCCTCCTATTCCTCTTTTCTCCTTCTTCCACTTCTTTTGCTTCCAATTGTTGTTTTTCTCTTCTTCTCCTTCCCCCAAATCTTCTACTTACACTTCTTCTTCTTCTTCCTCTTCTCCTCTTGTATTCCTTCTTCCACTTGCACTTCTTCCGCTTCTTCTCATTCTTCCACTACTTCTTCTTCTTCCCTTTCCTTCTTCTCCTTCCCCCAAATATTCTACTTACATTTCTTCTTCTTCTTCTTCTTCTTCTTCTTCTTCTTCTTCTTCTTCTTCTTCTTCTTCTTCTTCTTCTTCTTCTTCTTCTTCTTCTTCTTCTTCTTCTTCTCATCCTCCTCCTCCTCCTCCTTCCTCTTATCCTTCTTCTCCTTCCTCTTGTTCTCCATCCCCCACTTCTTTTGCTTCCAATTGTTGTTCTTCCTCTTCTTCTCCTTTCCCCAAATCATCTGCTTACACTTCTTCTTCTTCTTCTTCTTCTTCCTCTTCTCATCCATATTCCACTTCTTCTGCTTCTTCTTCCCTTCCCTTCCCCACCTTCTTCCTTTCCTTCCTTTTCTCTCTCTTCCAGTTCATCTTCTTCTTATTGCTCTGCTGCTTCCACTTGCACTTCTTTCTCTTCTTCTCGTTCTTCCACTTCTTTTGCTTCTTCTACTTCTTCTTCCTCCTGTTCTCCTTCTTCCACTTCTTCTTCTTCATCCCCTCTCATTCCACTACTTCCTCCTATCCCTCTTATTCTCCTTCTACCACTTCTTCTACCTCTAGTTGTTGTTCTTCTTCTTTTTCGTCGCCTTCTTCTGCTTACACTTCTTCTTCGACCTCTTCTTCCATTTCTTCTCCTTCCACTACTTCTTCTTCTTCCCTTTCCTTCTTCTCCTTGCTCTTTTTCTCCATCCCTCACTTCTTGTTTCACTTGTTCTTCTTCTTCCTATTTTTCTCCTTCTTCGACTTGCACTTCTTCTTCTTCTTAACCTTCTTCTTCCTCCTCCCGTTCTCCTTCTTCCACTTCTTCTTCTTCATTCCCTCTTATTCTACTACTTCCTCCTATTCCTCTTATTCTCTTTCTACCACTTCTTCTTCTTCTTTTTTGTCTCCTTCTTCCACTTCTTCTGGTTACACTTCTTCTTCCTCTTTCTCCATTTCTTCTACCTCAACTACATCATCTTCTTCCCTTTCCTTCTTCTCCTTCCTCTTTTTCTCCATCCCTCACTTTTTTTGCTTCCAATTGTTGGTCTTCCTCTTCTTCTCCTTCCCGCAAATCTTCTGTTTACACTTCTTCTTCTGCTTCCTCTTCTCCTCCATATTCCACTTCTTCTTCCCTTCCCTTCCCCTCCCTCCTTCTTCCTTTCCCTCTTTTGCTCCTTCTTCCAGTTCTTCTTCTTCTTCATCCCACCTCCTTCCACTACTTCTTCTTCTTCATCCCACCTCCTTCCACTACTTCTTCTTCCTCCTCTTGTTCACCTTCTTCCACTTTTTCTCGTTCCACATCTTCTTCTTCTTCCACTTCTTCTGCTTACTCTCCTTCTTCTTCCTCATTTTCTCTTTCTTCCACTTCTTTTTCATCCTTTCCTCAACTACTTTTTCTTCCTCTTCATCTCCTTCTTCTTCTTCCCTTTCCTTCGGTTTCTACTTGTTTTTTCACCTTCTTCAGCTTCCACTTCTTCTTCAACCTCTCCTCTCCTTCTTTTTCTTCCTCTTCATCTCCTTCTTCTTCTTCCCCTTCCTTCCTTTTCTCCCTCTTTTTCTCCTTCTTCTGCTTCCACTTACATTTCTACCTCTTGTTCTCCATCTTCCACTTCTTCTTTCTCCTCCATTTCCTTGCTTTCCTTCCTCTTACTCTTCTCCCTCTTGCACTACTTTTCCATCCATTTGTTCTTCTTCGTCTTGTTCTCTTTTTTCTATTTCTTCTTCAGCATCCCCTTTCCTTCCACTGCTTCTTCTTCTTCCTCTTTTTTCTCATCCTTCCACTTCTTTTTCTTGTTCCTATTGTTCTCCTTCTTTCACTTGCACTTCTTCCTCTTCTTCTCGTTCTTCACTTCATCTTCTTTTTCCACTTCTTCTTCCTCCTCCCGTTCTCCTTCTTCCACTTCTTCTTCCTCATCACCTCTCATTCCACTACTTCCTCCTATTCCTCTTATTCTCTTTCTACCACTTCTTCTGCTTCCACTTGTTGTTCTTCTTCTTTTTCGGCTCCTTCTTCCACTTCTTTTGCTTACACTTCTTCTTCTTCCTCTTCTTCCATTTCTTCTCCTTCCACGACTTCTTCTTCCCTTTCCTTCTTATCCTTTCCCCAAATCTTCTGCTTACACTGCTTCTTCTTCTTCCTCTTCTCTTCCATATTCCACTTCTTCTGCTTCTTCTTCCCTTCTCTTCCCCTCCTTCTTCCTTTCCCTCTTTTTCTCCTTCTTCCAGTTCTTCTTTTTCATCCCACCTCCTTCCACTACTTCTTCTTCCTCCTTTTGTTCTCCTTCTTCCACTTCTTCTTCAGCATCCCCTTTCCTTCCACTGCTTCTTCTTCTTCATCTTTTTTCTCATTCTTCCATTTCTTCTTCTTCTTCTTATTGTTCTCCTTCTTCCACTTCCACTTCTTCCTCTTCTTCTTGTTCTTCCGCTTCTTCTCCTTCTTCCACTTTCTCTTCCTCCTCCCGCTCTCCTTCTTCCACTTCTTCTTCTTCATCCTTTCTCATTCCACTACTTCCTCTTATTCCTTTTATTCTCCTTCTACACCCTCTTCTGCTTCGACTTGTTATTCTTCCTCTTTTTCATTTCCTTCTTCCACTTATTCTGCTTATACTTCTTCTTCCATTTCTTCTCCTTCAACTACTTCTTCTTCTTCCCTGTCCTTCGTCTCCTTCCTCTTTTTTCTCCATGCCCTACTTCTTTTGCTTCCAGTGGTTGCTCTTCCTCTTTTTCTCCTTCACCCAAATCTTCTACTTACACTTCTTCCTCTTCTGATACCTCTTCTCCTCTATATTCCACTTCTTCTGCTTCTTCTTCCCATCCCTTCCCTTCCTTCTTCCTTTCCTTCCTTTTCTCTTTAATCCAGTTCTTCTTCTTCATCCTACCTCCTTCCACTACTTCTTCTTCCTCCTCTTGTTCACCTTCTTCCACTTCTTCTCATTCAAGATATTCTTCTTCTTCCTTTTCTTCTCCTTCTTCCACTTCTTCGTCTTACTCTCCTTCTTCTTCCTCTTCTTCTGCTTCTTCCACTTCTTCTGCCTCCTCTTGTTCTCTTTCTTCCACTTCTTCTTCATCCTCTCCTCTCCTTCTTTTTCTTCCTCTTCATCTCCTTCTTCTTCCTCCCTTTCCTTCGTCTTATCCCTCTTTTTCTCCTTCTTCTGCTTCCACTTGTATTTCTACCTCTTGTTTTCCTTGTTCCACTTCTTCTTCAGCATGCCCTTTCCTTCCAAAGCTTCTTCTTCTTCCTCTTTTTCTCATTCTTCCACTTCTTCTTCTTCTTCCTATTGTTCTCCTTCTTCCTCTTCTTTTCGTTCTTCCACTTCTTCTCCTTCTTCCACTTCTTCTTCCTCCTCCCGTTCTCTTTCTTCCATTTCTTCTTCTTCATCCCCTCTCATTCCACTACTTCCTCCTATTCTTCTTATTCTCCTTTTACCACTTCTTCAGCTTCCACTTGCATTTCTACCTCTTGTTCGCCTTCTTTCACTTCTTCTTCATCATCCCCACTCCTTCAACTACTTCTTCTTCTTCCTTTCTTCCACCTTCTTCCACTTCAGCTGCTTCTGCTTGTTCTTCATCTTCCTTCTTGCACTTTCTCTGCCTACACTAGCTCTTCTTCCTCCCCTTCTTCTTCTGCCTCTTCTTCCTCCTCCCTTTCCTTGCTTTCCTTGCTTTCCTTCTTCTTACTCTTCTCCCTCTTCCACTTCTTCTTCAGCATCCCCTTTCCTTCCACTGCTTCGTCTTCTTCCTCTGTTTCTCATTCTTCCACTTCTTCTTCTTCTTCGTCCTATTGTTATCCATCTTTAACTTGCTCTTCTTCTCCTTCTTCCAATTCTTCTTCTTTCTTTCGTTCTCCTTCTTCCACTTCTTCTTCTTATTCATCCCTTCTCACTCCACTACTTCCTCCTATTCCTTTTATTCTCCTTGTACAACTTCTTCAGCTTCCACTTCTTGTTCTTCTTCTTTTTCGTCTCCTTATTCCACTTCTTCTGCTTAGACTTCTTCTTCTTCCTCTTCTCCTCTGTATTCCACTTTTTCTATTTCTTCTTCCCTTTCCTTCCCCTGCTTCTTCCTTTGCCTCCTTTTCTCCTTCTTCCAGTTCTTCTTCTTCATCCCACCTCGTTCTACTACTTCTCATTCACATCTTCTTCTTCTTCCTTTTGTTCTCCTTCTTCCACTTCTTCTACTTACTTTCCTACTTCTTCCTCTTCTTCTCTTTCTTCCACTTCTTCTGCCTCCTCTTATTCTCTTTCTTCCAATTCATCCTCATCCCACCTAGTTCCACTACTTCTTCTTCCTCCTTTTGTTCACCTTCTTCCACTTCTTTTTGTTCCACATCCTCTTCTTCTTCCTTTTCTTCTCCTTCTTCAACTTCTTCTGCTTACTCTCCTTCTTCTTCCTCTTCTTCTCTTTCTTCCACTTCTTCTGCCTCTTTTTGTTCTCTTTCTTCCACTTCTTCTTCATCCTCTCCTCTCTTTCATTTTCTTTCTCTTCATCTCCTTCTTCTTCTTCCCTTTCCTTCATCTTGTTCCTTGTTTTCTCCTTCTTCTGCTTCCACTTGCATTTCTACCTTTTGTTCTCCTTCTTCCACTTCTTCTTAATCATCCCCACTCGTTTGCCTACTTTTTCTTCTTCCTCTTGTTCACCTCCTTCCACTTCTGCTGCTTCCACTTGTTCATCTTCTTCCTTCTCTTCTCCTTCTTGCACTTCTTGCTGCTTCCACTTCTTCTTCCTCCTCCTTTTCCTTGCTTTCCTTCCTCTTACTCTTCCTCTTCCACTAGTTCTCCTTCCACTTCTTCTTCTTCCTGTTGTTCTCCTTCTTCCACTTCTTCTTCAGCATCCCCTTTCCTTTCACTGCTTCTTCTTCTTCCTCTCTTTCTCATTCTTTCACTTCTTCTTCTTCTTCCTATTGTTCTCCTTCTTCCACTTCCACTTGTTCCTCTTCTTCTCGTTCTTCCACTTCTTCTTCTTCCTCTACTTCTCCTTCTTCTTCCTGCTCCTGTTCTCCTTTTGCCACTTCTTCTTCATCCCCTCTCATTCCACTATTTCCTCCTATTCCTCTTGTTCTTCTTCTACCACTTCTTTTGCTTCCACTTGTTGTTCTTCTTCCACTTCTTCTGCTTACACTTCTTTTTCTTCCTCTTCTTCCATTCTTCTCTAGTCCCTTGCCACAAATTCAGAACGGACCGATTAGGACTATTTGTTAGAATGGAAAAACAAAAAGGTAAGAATTGGGGATGATGGTGGTTTTGGGGGAGACGCCACTTCCGGGAAGGAAGATAAGTTTCAAAGACGCCACAAGGGGTGGAAGACCCTTGATAAGTCTCAAGCTTGGTTCAGCCAAGAACCTAGGAGATACACTATCTCAAGAAAAGTTTTATCCAAAGCAAAAGTCCCTCTATTTCCATTGAAATGCAATACATATAGGAATTCCATAAAGCCAAGAAATAAATGCACCATTTACTAACATTGATTGAGGCTTATTTATTAAATAACCTCCCTACTGGTGCATATGAAAAGGCAACAGCCACACTGAAGGAAAACTAGACAACCACTAAAATTCAACACTCCAAAATAAAAGAAAAATTAAAATAAACTGTTTTTAAAGCATGGCAAATAACACAACAGTACCAATACTTTTTACAACTTTAGTTAATTAAACCCACTTTGATTAAAATAACTTTGCAGCAACATCCTTTATTTCATGAATCTTCAATGATGACCATGCATTGAATTAATTTAGCCTCTATGTCCTTTTCATTAGGTGCAGCTTCCAAAATTATTGCTACCACTTGTTGTAAAGATTCTCTTGCTTTCCTAGCTCTTGCCCTTGTCATAGGTGTCCCAAGTCCTTCAAGCACCTTACTGTCTTTGTTTGTAGCTGTGTGCTCATCATTCCCTCCCTCTTGAAGAGGATTTGTCCTCAAATCTAAGGCTTCTTCTTCTGCATTAAAAGGAGACAAATCAGATACATTAAAAGTTGCACTTGTATTATACTCACCTGGCAAATCAATTTTGTAGGAATTGTCATTGATCCTCTCCAACACTTGGAAAGGACCATCCCCCTTGGTTGTAGTTTGGACTTCCTTTGTTTAGGGATTCTCTCTTTTCTCATGTGTACCCAAACCCAATCACCAGGATTGAATACAATTCTCCTTCTTCCCTTATTAGCTTGCTTGGCATAGCTCTCTTGCACCCACTTTTTGCTTATTACTTCATCAACTTGCCTTTGTATTTCTTGGGTCTCTTGGGGGTTGCTTCTATATGCTGGTCGATTAGGTAATGAAGCACCAGGAATAAGATCAATGTGATGCTCAATTCCCCTTAAAGGTGGTAATCCGTTAGGAACCTCCTTTGGAAACACATCCTTATATTCCTGCAAAAGATATTCAACACCAACAGGGCCAAGTTTTTTAGAGTTAGCATAAACATTATTTTTGCAATACAACACGTAAAGTGGTTTTTTTTGCAAGCATCACCTTCTTCACCTCACTCTTTTTTGCTAAACAATTATTTTTTCTTTCAAGTGTTTGACTTTTGTTCCCCTTATGTGTTTCACTCTTTTTATTTCCACTCTTTTTATGTGTTTCACTCATCTCTCCTTTTTTCTTGCAACTCTTTCTCTTTTATTTCTTTTTCTTTTTCCCTTAACTCCTTTTCTCTCATTTCTTTTTCTCTCAACTCTTTTTCTTTTATTTCTTTTTCTTTTTCCTCTTTTCTCTCTTGTCCTATTTTTGTTTTCAATCTGATTAAATCCTTAATTGCTTCTTTAGGTGAAAGTAATGCAATTCTCAATTTGCATCCTTGCTGCATAAAAGAAATTTTATTTGTTTTCTCATTGTAATTCACATTTCTTTCAACTTGCCATGATTTACCGAGAAGTAAGTGGCAAGCATCCATGGGCACCACATCACACAACACAACATCTTCATATTTTCCAATGGAAAACTTCAGTTCAACTTGCTTATTCACAGATATGCCACCATTTTCACCAAGACTTTGAAGTTTGTAAGGTTGTGGGTGTGGTGTAGTCGCTAAATTCAATTTGGTTACTAATCTTGAACTAGCCAGATTGGTACAATTTCCTCCATAAATAATGATTGAGCAAATCTTTCCTTCAATTGAACATCTAGTTTGAAATAAGCTTCCTTTTTGAATCTCAACCTTACCCTTAACCTCAATAGTTGCAATCTCATTGTCCCCCAAAATTTTTCTTTTCTTGTTTGGACAATTTAAAGCAATATGACCGTTACCCAAACATTTAAAACATTTAATTGTATTAATCTTGGAAGTAGAAGAAGTGCAAGTGTTAGGAACGTGTTTACCACTTGAAGACTTTGAACCTTGTTCCCTAGGTAAGGAAGATCCCTCCTTCTTGGACTTGTCCCTCCAATTTGTGTTGTTAAAATTGGAAGAACCCCTTCTCATAGTTCCCTTCCTTTTGAGTTGTTGTTCTACCTGTACAGCTTTGTGCAACAAATCTTCTAACTCAATATATTCCTGCAATTCAACAACATCTCTGATTTCATTATTTAATCCACTCAAAAATCGAGCCATAGAGTCCTCACTATCTTCATTGACATTAGTCTGCATCATAGTCATTTCCAAGTCTTTAAATTACTCTTCAACAGTCCTATTGCCTTGAGATAATTTCTGAAGTTTAAGCTTCAAATCTCTATTGTATCTAGTTGGCACATATCTCTTCCTCATGATGGTCCTCATTTCAGCCCATGTATCTACTATTGGTTCTTCATTTCTCACCCTCTCCCTTTGATACTTGTTCCACCAAATAAGCGCATAATTAGAAAATTCAGCAACTGCCATTTTAACTTTTTGCTCCTCTGTATAGTTGTTACAAGAGAATACATGTTCAATTTTCAATTCCCACTCCAAATAGGCTTCTGGATCACTCCTTCCTTTGAATGGGGGAATATTTAGCTTCACTCCTTCATATTCCACTTCTTCTGCTTCTTCTTCCCTTCCTCTACTTCTTCCCTTCCCTCCTTTTCTCCCTCTTCTAGTTCTTCTTCTTCATCCCACCTCTTTCCACCACTTCTTCTTCCTCCTCTTGTTCACCTTCTTCCACTTCTTCATCATTCTCTCCTCTCCTTCTTTTTCTTCCTCTTCATCTCCTTCTTCTTCTTTCCTTTCCTTCGTCTTCTCCCTCTTTTTCTCCTTCTTCTGCTTCCACTTGCATTTCTACCTCTTGTTCTCCTTGTTCCACTTCTTCTTCATCATCCCCACTCCTTGAACTACTTCTTCTTCTTCCTATTGTTCACCTTCTTCCACTTCTGCTGCTTCCACCTATTCTTCTTCTTCCTTCTTGCACTTCTTCTGCCTACACTACGTCTTTTTCCTCCCCTTCTTCTTCTCCTCCTTCTGCCACTTCTTCTTCCTCCTCCCTTTCCTTGCTTTCCTTCTTCTTACTCTTCTCCCTCTTCCACTACTTCTCCTTCCTCTTCTTCTTCCTCTTGTTCTTCTTCTTCCACATCTTCTTCAGCATCCCCTTTCCTTCCACTACTTCCTCTTCTTCCTCTTTCTCTCATTATTCCACTTCTTGTTCCTCTTTCTATTGTTGTCCTTCTTCCACTTGCACTTCTTCCTCTTCTTCTCGGTCTTCCACTTCTTCTTCCTCCTACCATTCTCCTTATTCCACTTATTCTTGATCCCCTCTCATTCCACTACTTCCTCCTATTCCTCTTATTCTCCTTCTACGACTTCTTCTGCTTTCACTTGTTGTTCTTCTTCTTTTTCGTCTCCATCTTCCACTTCTTCTGCTTACACTTTTTCTTCTTCCTCTTCTTCCATTTCTTCTCCTTCCACTACTTCTTCTTCTTCCCTTTCCTTCTTCTCCTTCCTCTTTTTCTGCACCCACACTTCTTTTGCTTCCAATTGTTCCTCTTCCTCTTCTTCTCCTTCCCCCAAATCTTTAACTTACACTTCTTCTTCCTCTTCTCCTCCATATTCCACTTTTTCTGCTTCTTATTCCCTTCCGTTTCCCTCTTCTCTTGTTGTTCACCTTCTTCCAGTTCTTTTTGTTCCACATCTTCTTCTTCTTCCTCTTTTTTCTCATTCTTCCGCTTCTTCTTCTTCTTCTTCCTATTTTAGTCCTTCTCCCACTTGCACTGCTAATTCTTCTTCTCGTTCTTCCACATCTTCTCCTTCTTCCACTTCTTCTTCCTCCTCCCGTTCTCCTTCTTCCACTTCTTCTTCTTCATCGCCTCTCATTCCACTACTTCCTCCTATTCGTCTTGTTGTCCTTCTACCACTTCCTCTACTTTAACTTGTTGTTCTTCTTCTTTTTTGTCTACTTCTTCAACTTCTTTTGCTTACACTTTTTCTTCTTCCTCTTCTTCCATTTCTTCTCCTTCCACTACTTCTTCCTCTTCCCTTTCCTCCTCTTTTTCTCCATCCACCACTTGTTTTGCTTCCAATTGTTGCTCTTCCTTTTCTTCTCCTTCCCCCCAAATCTTCTGCAGACACTTCTTCTGCTTCCTCTTCTCCTCCATAGTCCACTTTTTCTGCTTCTTCTTCCCTTCTCTTCCCCTCCTTCTTCCTTTCCCTCCTTTTGTCCTTCTTTGGGTTCTTCTCCTTCATCCCACCTCCTTCCACTACCTCTTCTTCCTCCTCTTGTTCACCTTCTTCCACTTCTTCTCGTTCCACATCTGCTTCTTCTTCCTTTTCTTCCTTCTTCTTCTTCTTCTTCTTCTTCTTGTCTTTCTTCCACTTCTTATGCCTCCTCTTGTTCTCTTTCTTCGAATTCTTTTTTCTTCCTCTTCATCTCCTTCTTCTTTTTCCCTTTCATTCGTCTTCTCCCTCTTTTTTTCCTTCTTCTTGTTCCACTTGCATTCCTACCTCTTGGTCACCTTTTTTCACTTTTGTTGCTTCCACTTGTTCTTCTTCTTCCTACTTGCACTTTTTCTTCCTACACTACCTCTACTTCCTCCCTTTCTTCTTCTTCTCCTTCTTCTTCCTCCCTTTCCTTCTTCTTACTCTTCTCCCTCTTCTAGTACTTCTCCTTCCACTTCTTCTTCTTCCTCTTCTTCTCTTTCTTCCACTTCTTCTTCTTCTTCCTATTGTTCTCCTTTTTCCACTTGCAGTTCTTCGTCTTCTTCTCCTTCTTCCACTTTTTCTCCTTCTTACACTTCTTCTCCTTCTTCCACTTCTTCCTCCACTTCTTCTTCTTCATCCCCTCTCATTCCACTACTTCCTCCTATTCCTCTTGTTCTTCTTCTACCACTTCTTCTGCTTCCACTTGTTGTTCTTCTTCTTTTTCGTCTCCTTCTTCCACTTCTTTGACTTACACTTCTTCTTCTTCCTCTTCTTCAATATCTTCTCCTTCCACTACTACTTCTTCTTCTTCTTCTTCCCTTTCCTTCTTCTCCCCTTTCCTTCTTCTCCTTCCTCCTTTTCTCCATCCCCCACTTCTTTTGCTTCCAATTGTTGCTCTTCCTCTTCTTCTCCTTCCCCCAAATCTTCTGCTTACACTTCTTCTTCTTCTTCTTCCTCCTCCCGCCTCCTTTTTCTTCTTCATCCCCTCTCATTCTGCTACTTCCTCCTATTACTCTTATTCTCCTTCCACTTCTTCTTCATCCTCTTCTTCTCCTTCTTGCACTTCTTCTTCCACATCCTTTTTCCTTCCACTGCTTCTTCTTCCTCCTCGTTTTCCCATTCTTCCACTTCTTCCTATTGTTCTCCTTCTTCCACTTGCACTTCTTCCTGTTCTTCTCGTTCTTCAACTTCTTCCTTTTCCTCCTTTTCTCCATCCCACCTACTTCCACTACTTCTTCTTCCTCCTCTTGTTCACCTTCTTCCACTTTTTCTCGTTCAACATCTTCTTTTTCTTCTTTTTCTTCTCTTACTTCCACTTCTTCTACCTCCTCTTATTCTCTTTCTTTCACTTCTTCTTCATCCTCTCCTCTCCTTCTTTTTCTTCCTCTTCATCTCCTTCTGCTTCTTCCCCTTCCTTGTTCTTCTCCATCTTTTTCTCCTTCTTCTGGATCCACTTGCATTTCTACCTCTTGTTCTCCTTCTTCCACTTCTTCTTCATCATCCCCACTCCTTCAACTACTTCTTCTTCTTCCATTTCTTCTCCTTCCACTACTTCTTCTTCTTCCCTTTCCTTCTTCTCCTTCCTGTTTTTCTCCACCCCCTACTTCTTTTGCTTCCATTAGTTGCTCTTCCTCTTCTTCTCCTTCCCCCAAATCTTCTGCATACACTTCTTGTTCTTCTTCTTCCTCTTCTCCTCCATATTCCACTTCTTCTGCTTCTTCTTCCCTTCCCTGCCCCTCTTTCTTCCTATCCCTCCTTTTCTCCTTCTTCCAGCTCTTCTTCTTCATCCCACCTCCTTCCACTACTTCTTCTTCCTCCTCTTGTTCACATCCTTCCACTTCTTCTTGTTCCATATCTTTTGCTTCTTCCTTTTCTTCTCTTTCTTCTGCTTACTCTTCTCCTTCTACTTCCTCTTGCTCTCCTTCTACCAGTTCCTCTGCTTCCACTTGTTGTTCTTCTTCTTTTTCGTCTTCTTCTTCCACTTCTTCTGCTTACACTTCTTCTTCTTCCATTTCTTCTTCTTGCACTACTTCTTCTTCTTCCCTTTCCTTCTTCTCCTTCCTCTTTTTCTCCATCCCCCACTTCTTTTGCTTCCAATTGTTGCTCTTCCTCTTCTTCTCTTTCCCCCAAATCTTCAGCTTACACTTCTTCTTCTTCTTCCTCTTCTCCTCCATATTCCACTTCTTCTGCTTCTTCTTCCCTTCCCTTCCCCTCCTTCTTTTTTTCCCTCCTTTTCTCTTTCATCTAGTTCTTCTTCTGCATCCCACTTCCTTCCACTACACCTTCTTCCTCATTCTTCCACTTCTTCTGCTTACTCTCTTTCTTCTTCCTCTTCTTCTCGTTCTTAAACTTCTAATTCATCCTCTCCTCTCCTTCATTTTCTTCCTCTTCATCTCCTTCTTCTTCTTCCCTTTCCTTCGTCTTCTCCCCCTTTTTCTCCTTCTTTTTGCTTCCACTTGCATTTCTACCACTTGTTCTTCTTCTTCCATTTCTTCTTCATCATCCCCACTCCTCCAAGTACTTTTTCTTCTTCCACTTGTTCTTCCTCTTCCTTCTTGCACTTCTTCTTCCTCCTCCCTTTCCTTGCTTTCCTTCTTCTTACTCTTCTCCCTCTTCCATTACTTCTCCTTCCACTTCTTCTTCTTCCTTTTGTTCTCCTTTTTCTACTTCTTCTTCAGCATCCCCTTTCCTTCCACTGCTTCTTCTTCTTCCTCTTTTTTCTCATCCTTCCACTTCTTCTTCTTCTTCATATTGTTCTTCTTCTTCTACTTGCACTTCTTCCTCTTCTTCCACTTCTTCTCCTTCGTCCACTTCTTCTTCCTCCTCCTGTTCTCTTTCTTCCACTTCTTCTTATTCATCCCCTCTCATTCCATTACTTCCTCCTATTCCTCTTATTCTCCTTCTACCACTTCTTCTACTTCCACTTGTTGTTCTTCTTCTTTTTCATCTCCTTCTTCCACATCTTCTACTTACACTTCTTCTTCTTCCTCTTCTTCCATTTCTTCTCCTTCCCCTACTTCTTTTTCTTCCCTTTCCTTCCCTTTTTCTCCATCCCCCACGTCTTTTGCTTCTAATTGTTTCTCTTCTTCTTAATCTCCTTCCCCCAAATCTTCTGCTTACACTTCTTCTTTTTCTTCTTCCTTTTCTTCTTCTTCTTTCACTTCTTCTGCTTACTCTCCTTCTTCTTCCTCTTGTTCTCTTTCTTCCACTTCTTTTGCCTCCTCTTGTTCTGTTTCTTTCACTTCGTCTTCATCCTATCCTCTCCTTCTTTTTCTTCCTCTTCATCTCGTTCTTCTTCTTCCATTTCCTTCATCTTCTCCCTCTTTTTCTCCTTCTTTTGTTTCCACTTGCATTTTGACCTCTTGTTCTCCTTCTTCCACTTCTTCTTCATCATCCCCACTCCTTCAACTACTTCTTTTTCTTCCTCTTGTTCACCTTCTTGCACTTCTACTGCTTCCACTTGTTCCATTTCTTCTCCTTCCACTACTTCTTCTTCTTCCCTTTCCTTCTTCTTCTTCCCCAAAATCTTCTGCTTACATATATTCTTCTTCTTGTTGTTGTTCTTCTTCCTCTTGTTCTCCATCCCCCACTTCTTTTGCTTCTAATTGTTGCTCTTCCTCTTCTTCTCCTTCCCCCAAATCATCTACTTACACTTCTTCTTCTTCTTCTTTCTCTTTTCATCCATATTGCACTTCTTCTGCTTCTTCTTCCCTTCCCTTCCCCTCCTTCTTCCTTTCCCTCATTTTCTCCTTCTTCCAGTTCTTCTTCTTCATCCCACCTCCTTCCACTACTTCTTCTTCCTCCTCTTGTTCACCTTCTTCTACTTCTTCTCGTTCCACATCTTATTCTTCTTCCTTTTCTTCTCCTTCTTCCACTTCTTCTGCTTACTGTCCTTCTTCTTCCTCTTCTTTTCTTTCTTTCACTTCTTCTGCTTCCTCTTGTTCTCTTTCTTCCACTTCTTCTTCATCCTCTCCTCTCCTTCTTTTTCTTCCTCTTCATCTCTTTCTTTTTCTTCCCTTTCGTTCGTCTTCTCCCTCTTTTTCTCCGTTTAACTTCCACTTGCATTTCTACCTCTTTTTCTCATTCTTCCACTTCTTCTTCTTCTTCCTATTGTTCTCCTTCTTCCACTTTCACTTCTTCCACTTCTTCTTGTTCTTCTTCTCCTTCTTCCACTTCTTCTTCCTCCTCCCGTCCACTTTCTTCCACTTCTTCTTCTTCATCCCTTCTCATTCCACTACTTCGTCCTATTCCTCTTTTCTCCTTCTACCACTTCTTCTGCTTCCACTTGTTGTTCTTCTTCTTTTTCGTCTTTTTCTTCATCTACTTCCATTTCTTCTGTGAAGTACGTGATCACCCAGTTTCCTAATGCCTTATATATCTTAATTATATATTATAATTGACGTCAGCCCTTCTTCCTATCTTCACCCTTCCTACTCCAGCTAATGGAAAAAGGCGTTTGAATGGTCGTAATCGTCGACAACCCAACCCACATCAACCATAGGCTTGGCGAGCTGTCCTCCTAGATTTCCCGATGGTAATGCCAGGGCCTTTTTAGTACTAACGACTCTTGATGCAAAGAAGGAGACCGACTAGGCAAGACAGACCATTGTTCATCGGTTGGTTATAAGCTCAGAGATCGAATCTGATTCATCCCCTTTCAAAGCCATTACATCTTTTTCTTCCCTTTCCTTCTTCTCCTTCCCCCAAATCTTCTGCTTACACTTCTTCTTCTTCTTCTTCCTCCTCTTCTCCTTCTTCTCCTTCCTCTTTTTCTCCATTCCCCACTTCTTTTGCTTGCAATTATTCCTCTTCCTCTTCTTCTCCTTCCCCCAAATCTTCTGCTTACACTTCTTCTTCTTCTTCCTCTTCTCCTCTTGTTCTCTTTCCACTACTTCTTCTTCCTCCTCTTGTTCACCTTCTTCCACTTCTTCTCATTCCACATCTTCTTCTTCTTCCTTTTCTTTTCCTTCTTCCACTTCTTCGGCTTACTCTCCTTCTTCTTCCTCTTGTCCTCCATATTCCACTTCTTTTGCTTCTTCCTCCCTTCCCTTCCCCTCCTTCTTCCTTTCCCTCATTTTCTCCTTCTTCCAGTTTTTCTTCTTCATCCCACCTCCTTCCACTTCTTCTTCTTCCTTTTGTTGTTCACCCTCTTCCACTTCTTCTAGTTGCACATCTTCTTCTTCTTACTTTTCTTCTCCTTCTTCCACTTCCTCTGCCCCCTCTTGTTCTCTTTCTTCCACTTCTTCTTCATCTTCTCCTCTCCTTCTTTTTCTTCCTCTTTATCTCCTTCTTGTTCTTCTGTTTCCTTCGTCTTCTCCCTCTTTTTCTCCTTCTTCTGCTTTTACTTGGATTTCTACCTTTTGTTCTCCTTCTTCCACTTCTTTGTCAGCATCCCCTTTCCTTCCACTACTTCTTCTTCTTCCTCTCTTTCTCATTGTTCTACTTCTTCTTCTTCTTCCTATTGTTCTTCTTCTTCCACTAGCACTTCTTCCTCTTCTTCTCGTTCTTCCACTTCTTCTTCTTCATCCCCTCTCATTCCACTACTTCCTCTTATTCTCCTTCTACCACTTCTTCTGCTTCCACTTGTTGTTCTTCTTCTTTTTCGTCTCCTTCTTCCAAGTTTTTTTCTTCCTCTTCTTCCATTTCTTCTCCTTCCATTACTTCCTCTTCTTCCCTTTCCTTCTTCTCCTTCCTTTTTTTCTCCATTCCTCACTTCTTTTGCTTCCAAGTATTGCTCTTCCTCTTCTTCTCCTGCCCCCAAATCTTCTGCTTACATTTCTTCTTCGTCTTCTTCTTTTTCTTCTTCCTCTTCTCCTCCATATTCCACTTCTTCTGCTTCTTCTTCCCTTCCCTACCCCTCCTTCTTCCTTTCCCTCCTTTTCTTCTTCTTCCAGTTCTTCTTTTTCATCCCGCCTCCTTCCACTGCTTATTCTTCCTCCTCTTGTTCACCTTCTTCCACTTCTTGTCGTTCCACATCTTCTTCCTCTTCCTTTTCTTCTTCCTCTTCCACTTCTTCTACTTACACTTCTTCTTCGACCTCTTCTTCCCTTGCTTTCTTCTCCTTCCTCTTTTTCTCCATCCCCCACTTCTTTTGCTTCTAATTGTTGCTTTTCCGCTTCCTTTCCTTCCCTGAAATCTTCTACCTCTTGTTCTCCTTGTTCCACTTCTTCTTCATCATCCCCACTCCTTGAACTACTTCTTCTTCTTCCTATTGTTCACCTTCTTCCACTTCTGCTGCTTCCACCTATTCTTCTTCTTCCTTCTTGCACTTCTTCTGCCTACACTACGTCTTTTTCCTCCCCTTCTTCTTCTCCTTCTGCCACTTCTTCTTCCTCCTCCCTTTCCTTGCTTTCCTTCTTCTTCTCCTTCTGCCACTTCTTCTTCCTCCTCCCTTTCCTTGCTTTCCTTCTTCTTACTCTTCTTCCTCTTCCACTACTTCTCTTTCCACTTCTTCTTCAGCATCCCCTTTCCTTCCACTGCTTCTTCTTCTTCCTCTTTTTCTCATTCTTCCAATTCTTCTTCTTCTTCTTCTTCCTATTGTTCTCCTTCTTCCACTTGCACTTCTTTGTCTTCTTCTCCTGCTTCCACCTCTTCTTCCTCTTCCCGTTCTTCTTCTTCCACTTCTTCTTCTTCATCCCCTCTCATTCTACTACTTCCTGCTATTCCTCTTATCCTCCTTCTACCACTTCTTTTCCTTCCACTTGTTGTTCTTCTTCTTTTTCGTCTCCTTTTTCCACTTCTTTTTCTTACACTTCTTCTTCTTCCCCTCCTGCCACTTCTTTTGCTTCTTCTTCCCTTCCTTTCCCCTCCTTCTTCCTTTGGCTCATTTTCTCCTTCTTCCAGTTCTTCTTCTTGATCCCACCTCCTTCCACTACTTCTTCTTCCTCCTCCTGTTCACCTTCTTCCACTTCTTCTCGTTCCACATCTTTTTCTTCCTCTTCCTCCATTTCTTCTCCTTCCACTACTTCTTCTTCTTCCATTTCCCTTTTCTCCTTCCTCTTTTTCTCCATCCCCCACTTCTTTTGCTGCCAATTATTGCTCTTCCTCTTCTTCTCCTTCCCCCAAATCTTATGCTTACACTTCATCTTCTTCATCTTCCTCTTCGCCAACATATTCCACTTCTTCTACTTCTCCTTCGCTTCCCTTCCCCTCCTTCTTCCTTTCCCTCCTTTTCCCCTTCTTGTACTTCTTCTTCTTCATCCCACCTCATTCCGCTACTTCTTTTTCCTCCTCTTGTTCAACTTCTTCTCTTTCCACATCTTCCTCTTCTTCACCTTCCCCCAAATCTTCTGCTTACACTTCTTCTTCTTCTTCCTCTTCTCCTCCATATTCCATTTCTTCTGCTTCCCCTTCCCTTCCCTTCCCCGCCTTCTTCCTTTTCCTACTTTTCTCCTTCTTCCAGTTCTTCTTCTTCATCCTACCTCCTTCTTCTTCAACTTTTTCCACTTCTTCTCTTTCCACATCTTCTTCTTCTTCCTTTCCTTTTCCTTCTTCGGCTTACTCTCCTTCTTCTTCCTCTTCTTCTTTTCCTTCCACTTCTTCTACCTCCTCTTATTCTCTTTCTTCCACTTATTCTTCATCCTCTCCTCTCCTTTTTCTTCCTCTTTATCTCCTTCTTCTTCTACCCTTTCCTTTGTCTTCCCCCTCTTTTTCTCCTTCTTCTACTTCCACTTGCATTTCCGCCTCTTGTTCTCCTTCTTCCACTTCTTCTTCAGCATCCTCACTACTTCAACTACTTCTTCTTCTTCCTCTTGTCCACCTTCTTCCACTTCTGCTGCTTCCACTTGTTCTTCTTCTTCTTCCTTCTACCACTTCTTCTACCTACATTACCTCTTCTTCCTGCCCTTGTTCTTCTCCTCCTTCTTCCACATCTTTTTCCTCCTCCCTTTCCTTGCTTTCCTTCATCTTACTCTTCTCCCTCTTCCACTACTTCTCCTTCCACTTCTTCTTTTTCCTCTTGTTCTCCTTCTTGCACTTCTTCTTCAGCATGCCCCGTCCTTCCACTGCTTTTTGTTTTTCCTCTTCCTCTTCTCCTCCATGTTGCACTTGTTCTGCTTCTTCTTCCCTTCCCTTCCCCTCCTTCTTCATTTCCCTCATTTTCTCGTTCTTCCAGTTCTTCTTTTTCATCCCGCCTCCTTCCACTACTTATTCTTCCTCCTCTTGTTCACCTTCTTCCACTTCTTGTCATTCAACATCTTCTTCCTCTTCCTTTTCTTCTTCCTCTTCCACTTCTTCTGCTTACACTTCTTCTTCTACCTCTTCTTCCCTTTCTTTCTTCTCCTTCCTCTTTTTCTCCATCCCCCACTTCTTTTACTTCTAATTGTTGCTTTTCCGCTTCCTCTCCTTCCCCGAAATCTTCTGCTTACACTTCTTCTTCTTCTTCTTCTCCTCCATTTGTGCTTCTTCTTCAATTCCCTTCCCCTCCTTCTTCCTTTCCCTCCTTTTCTCCTTCTTCTAGTTCTTCTTATTCATCCCACCTCCTTCCACTACTTCTTCCTTCTCTTGTTCACCCTCTTCCACTTCTTCTCGTTCTACATCCTCTTCTTCTTCCTTTTCTTCTCCTTCTTCCACTTCTTCTGCTTACTCTTCTCCTTCTTCTTTTTCTTCTTCTCATTCTTCCACTTCTTCTGCCTCCTCTTGTTCTCTTTCTCTACTTCTTCTTCATCCATTCCTCTCCTTCTTTTTCTTCCTCTTTGTCTCCTTCTTCTTCTTCCCTTTCATTCATCTTCTCCCTCTTTTTCTCCTTCTTCAGCTTCCGCTTGCATTTCTACCTTTTATTCTCCTTCTTCCACTTGTTCTTCCTCCTCTTGTTCTCCTTCTTCCACTTCTTCTTTAGCATCCCCTTTCCTTCCACTACTTCTTCTTCTTCCTCTTTTTCTCATTCTTTCACTTCTTCTTTTTCTTCCTATTGTTCTCCTTCTTCGACTTGCACTTCTTCCTCTTCTTCTCCTTTTTCCATTTCTTTTTCCTCCTCCTGTTCTCCTTCTTCTACTTCTTCTTTTATTTCTTCCTTTTCTTCTCTGACTTGCACTACTTCATACCCTCTAATTCCACTACTTCCTCCTATTCCTGATATTATCCTTCTACCCCTTCTTCTGCTTCCACTTCTTGTTCTTCTTCCTTTTCGTCTCCTTCTTCCACTTCTTCTGCGTACACTTCTTCTCCTTCCACTACTTTTTCTTCTTCCCTGTCCTTCTTCTCCTTCCTCTTTTTCTCCATCCCCCACTTATTTTTGTTCCAATTGTTCCTCTTCGTCTTCTTCTCCTTCCCCCAAATCTTCTGCTTACACTTCTTCTTTTATTTATTCCTTTTCTTCTCCTTCTTCCACTTCTTCTTCCTCCTCCCGTTCTCCTTCTTCCACTTCTTCTTCTTCATCCCCTCTCATTCCACTACTTCCTCCTATTCCTCTTATTCTCCTTCTACCACTTATTCTGCTTCCATTTGTTGTTCTTCTTCTTTTTCATCTCCTTTTTCCACTTCTTTCTCCTTCTTCAACTCCTTCTTCGTCCGCCCGTTCTCCTTCTTCTACTTCTTCTTCTTCATCCCCTTTTATTCTACTAGTTCCTCCTATTCCTCTTATTATTCTTCTACCACTTCTTCTGCTTCCACTTGTTGTTCTTCTTCTTTTTCTTCTCCTTTTTGTACTTCTTCTACTTACACTTCTTCTTCCACTTCTTCCATTTGTTCTCCTACCACTTCTTCCTCTTCCCTTTCCTTCTTCTCCTTCCTCTTTTTCACCAGCCCGCACTTCTTTTGCTTCCAATTGTTGCTGTTTCTCTTCTTTTCCTTCCCCCAAATCTGCTGCTTACACTTCTGCTTCTCCCTCTTCTCCTCTTGTATTCCTTCTACCACTTGCACTTCTTCCGCTTCTTCTCGTTCTTCCACTTCTTCTCCTTCTTGCACTTTTTCTTCCTCCTCTTGTTCTCCTTCTTCCACTTCTTCTTCTTCATCCCCTCTCATTCCACTACTTCCTCCTATTCCTCTTATTCTCCTTCTAGCACTTCTTCTACTTTCACTTGTTATTCTTCTTCTTTTTTGTCTCCTTCTTCCACTTCTTCTGCTTACACTTCTTCTTCTGCCATTTCTTCTCCTTCCACTAATTCTTCCTCTTCGCTTTCCTTCTTCTCTTTCATCTTTTTCTCCATTCCCCACTTCTTCTCCTTCCCCTCAAATCTTCTGCTTACACTCCTTCTTCTTCTTCCTCTTCTCCTCCATAATCCACTTCTTTTGCTTCTTCTTCCCTTCCCCTCCTTCTCCCTTTCCCTCCTTTTCTATTTCTTCTAGTTCTTGTTCTTCATCCCACCTCCTTCCACTACTTCTTGTTTCTCCTCTTTTTCACCTTCTTCCTCTTCTTCTCATTCAACATCTTCTTTTTCTTCCTTTTCTTCTCCTTCTTCCACGTCTTCTGCTTTTCCTCTTGTTCTCTTTCTTCCACTTCTTCTTCATCCTCTCCTCTCGTTCTTTTTCTTCCTCTTCATCTCTTTCTTCTTCTTCCCTTTCCTTCGTCTTCTCCCTCTTTTTCTCCTTCTTCTGGTTCCACTTGAATTTCTACCTCTTGTTCTCCTTCTTCATCATCACCATACCTTCGACTACTTCTTCTTCTTCCTCTTATTCACCTTCTTCTACTTCTGCTGCTTCCACTTGTTCCTCTTCTTCCTTTTCCTCTCCTTCTTCCACTACTTCTCCTTACTCTCCTTTTTCTTCCTCTTCATCTCTTTCTTCCACATCTTCTGCCTCCTCTTGTTCTCTTTCTTCCACTTCTTCTTCATCCTCTCCTCTCCTACTTCTTGTTCCTCTTCATCTCCTTCTACTTCTTCCCTTTCCTTCGTCATCTCCCTGTTTTTCTCCTTTTTCTGCTTCCACTTGCATTTCTACCATTTGTTCTCGTTCTTCCACTTCTTCTTCATCATCCCCACCCCTTCAACTACTTCATCTTCCTCTTGTTCATCTTCTTCCACTGCTGCTGCTTCCACTTCTTCTTCTTCTTCTTCCTTCTTGCACTTCTTCTGCCTACACTACCTCTTCTACCTCCCCTTCTTCTTCTCCTCCTTCTTCCACTTCTTCTTCCTCCTCCCTTTCCTTGTTCTTACTCTTCTCCCTCTTCCACTACTTCTCCTTCCTCTTCTTCTTCTTTTTCTTCTTCTTCTTCTTCTTCTTCCTCTTGTTGTCATTCTTCCACTTCTTGTTCAGCATCCCCTTTCCTTCCACTGCTTCTTCTTCTTCTTCCTATTGTTCCCCTTCTTCCACTTGTACTTCTTCCTCTTCTTCTCGGTCTTCCACTTCTTCTCCTCCTTCCACTTCCTCTTCCTCCTCCCATTCTCCTTCTTCCACATCTTCTTCTTTATCCCCTCTCATTCCACTACTTCCCCCTATTCCTGTTATTCTCCTTCTACAACTTTTTTAGCTTTTCCATTTCTGCTGCTTACAATTCTTCTTCTGCATCTTCTTCCATTTCTTCTCCTTTCATTACTTCTTCTTCTTCCCTTCCCTTCTTCTCCTTCCTCTTTTTTCTCCATCGCCCACTTCTTTTGCCTCCAATTGTTGCTCTTCCTCTACTTCTCCTTCCCCTCAAATCCTCTACTTACACTTCTTCTTCTTTTTACTCTTCTCCTCCATATCCCACTTCTTTTGCTTCTTCTTCCCTTGCCTTCCCCTCCTTCTTCCTTTCCCTCCTTTTCTCTTTCTTCCAGTTCTTCTTCTTCATCCCACCTCCTTCCACTACTTCTTCCTCCTCTTCTTCACCTTCTTCCACTTCTTCTCGTTCTACATCTTCTTCTTCTTCCTTTTCTTCTCCTTCTTCCATTTCTTCTGTTTACTCTCCTTTTTCTTCCACTTCTTCTCTTTCTTCTACTTGTTTTGCCTCCTCTTGTTCTCTTTCTTCCACTTCTTCTTCATCCTCTCCTCCCCGTATTTTTCTTCCTCTTCATCTCCTTCTTCTTCTTCCCTTTCCTTCGTCTTCTCCCTCCTTTTCTCCTTTTTCTACTTCCACTTGCATTTCTACCTCTTGTTCTCCTTTTTCCTCTTCTTCTTTAGCATCCCTTTTCCTTCCACTGCTTCCTCTTTTTCTCATTCTTCCACTTCTTCATCAGTTCCTCTTCTTCATCCAACCTCTTTCCACTACTTCCTCTTCCTCCTGTTGTTCACCCTCTTCTAGTTCTTCTCGTGCCACATATTCTTTTGCTTCCTTTTTTTCTCCTTCTTCCACTTCTTCTGCCTTTTCATATTCTATTTGTTCCACTTTTTCTTCATCCTCTCCTCTCCTTCTTTTTCTTCCTCTTAATCTCCTTCTTTTTCTTCGGTTTCCTTCGTCTTCTCCCTCTTTTTCTCCTTCTTCTGTTTCCACTTGCATTTCTACTTCTTGTTCTCCTTCTTCCACTTCTATTTCACCATCCCCACTCCTTCAACAACTTCTTCTTCTTCCTCTTGTTCACCGTCTTCCACTTCTTCTTCTTCTACCTCTTGTTCTCTTTCTTCCACTTCTTCTTCTTCTACCTCTTGTTCTCTTTCTTCCACTTCTTCTATATCATCAACTTTCCTTTCTTTTCTTCCTCTTCATCTCCTTCTTCTTCTTCCTTTCCTTCGTCATATCCCTCTTTTTCTCCTTCTTCTGCTTCCACTAGCATTTCTACTTCTTGTTCTCCTTCTTCCACTTCTATTTCATCATCCCCACTCCTTAAACAACTTCTTCTTCTTCCTCTTGTTCACCATCTACCACTTCTGTTGTTTCCACTTGTTCTTCTTCTTCCTTCTTGTACTTCTTCTGCCTACATTACCTCTTCTTCCTCCCCTTCTTCTTCTTCCTCCTCCTTCTTTTGTTTCCATTTGCATTTCTACCTCTTTTTCTCCTTCTTACACTTCTTCTTCATCATCCCCACTCTTTGAACTACTTCTTCTTCTTTCTCTTGTTCACTTTCTTCCACTTCTGCTGCTTCCACCTGTTCTTCTTCTTCCTTCTCTTCTCCTTCTTCTGCCTACAGTACCTTTTCTTCTTCCTCTTCTTCTTTTCCTCCTTCTTCCACTTCTTCTTCTTCCTTGCTTTCCTTCTTCTTACTTTTCTCCCTCTTCCACTACTTCTTCTTCCTTTTGTTCTCCTTCTTCCACATCTTCTTCAGCATCCCATTTCCTTCCATTGCTTCTTCCTCTTCCTCTTTTTCTAATTCTTCCACTTCTTCTTCTTCTTCCTATTGTTCTCCTCTTCCACTTGCATGTCTTCCTCTTCTTCTCCTTCTTCCACTTCTTGTTCCTCCTCCTGTTCTCCTTCTTCCTCTTCTTCGTCTTCATCCCCTCTCATTCCACTACTTCCTCTTATTCCTCTTATTCTCTTTCTACCACTTCTTCTGCTTCCACCTTTGTTCTTCTACTTTTTCGTCTCCTTCTTCCACTTCTTCTTCTTCCTCTTCTTCCATTTCTTCTCCTTCCATTACTTCTTCTTCTTCCCTTTCCTTCTTCTTCTTCCTCTTTTTCTACATCCCCTATTTCTTTTGCTTCCAATTGTTGCTCTTCCTCTTCTTCTCCTCCCCCCAAATCTTCTGCTTACACTTCTTTTTCTTCTTCTTTCTTTTCTCCTCCATATTCAACTTCTTTTGCTTCTTCTTCCCTTCCCTTCCCCTCCTTCTTCCTTTCGCTCTTTTTCTCCTTCTTCCAGTTCCTCTTATTCATCCTACCTCTTTCCTCCTCTTCTTCACCGTCTTCCACTTCTTCTTGTTCCACATCTTCATCTTCTTCCTTTTCTTCTCCTTCTTCCACTTCTTCTTCCTCTTCTTCTCTTTCTTCCACTTCTTCTGCCTCCTCTTGATCTCTTTCTCCCACTTCTTTTTCATCCTCTCCTCTCCTTCTTTTTCTTCGTCTTCATCTCCTTCTTCTTCTTCCCTTTCTGTCGTCTTCTCCATCTTTTTTTCATTCTGCTGCTTCCACTTGCATTACTACCTCTTGTTCCCCTTCTTCCACTTCTTCTTCACCATCCCCACTCCTTCAACTACTTCTTCTTCTCCCTCTTGTTCACCGTCTTCCACTTCTGCTACTTCTACTTGTTCTTCATCTTCCTTCTTGTGCTTCTTTTGCCTACACTACCTCTTCTTCCTCCCCTTCTTCTTCTCATCCTTCTTCCACTTCTTCTTGCTCCTCCCTGTCCTTGCTTTCCTTCTACTTACTCTTCTCCCTCTTCCACTACTTCTCCTTCCACTTCTTCTTCTTCCTCTTTTTCTCCTTGTTCCACTTCTTCTTCAACATCCCCTTTCCTTCCACTGCTTCGTTTTCTTCTTACTCTTTTTCTCATTGTTCCACTTCTTCTTCTTCTTCCAATTGTTCTCCTTCTTCCAGCTGCACTTCTTCCTCTTATTCTCTTTCTTCCACTTTTTCTTCCTACTCCCCTTCTCCTTCTTCCACTTCTTCTTCTTCTTCCCCTGTCATTCCACTACTTCCAACTATTCCACTTATTCTCCTTCTACCAGTTCTTCGCCTTCCACTTGTTGTTCTTCATCTTTTTCGTCTCCTTCTTCAACTTCTTGTCCTTAGACTTCTTCTTCTTCCCCTTCTTCTATTTCTTCTGCTTCCACTGCTTCTCTTTCTTCCCTTTCCCCCTTCTCCTTCCTCTTTTTCTCCATCCCCCACTTCTTTTGCTTCCAATTGTTGCTCTTCCTCTTCTTCTCCTTCCCCCAAATCTTCTTCTTACACTTCTTCTTCTTCTTCTTCCTCTTCTCCTCCATATTCCACTTCTTCTGCTTCTTCTTCCTTTCCTTTCGCCTCCTTCTTCCTTTGCCTCCTTTTCTCCTTCTTCCAGTTCTTCTTCTTGATCCCACCTCCTTCCACTACTTCTTCTTCCTCCTCATGTTCACCTTTTTCCACTTCTTCTCGTTCCACATCTTCTTCTTCTTCCTTTTCTTCTGCTTTTTCAGTTCTTCTTCATCATCCCCACTCCTTCAACTACTTCTTCTTCTTCCTCTTGTTCACCTTCTTCCACTTCTTCTACTTGCACTTCTTCCTCTTCTTCCTTTTCTTGCACTTTTTCTCCTTCGTCCACTTCTTCTTCCTCCTCTCGTTCTCTTTCTTCCACTTCTTCTTATTCATCCCCTATCATTCCACTACTTCCTCTTATTCCTCTTATTCTGCTTAAACAACTTCTTGTACTTCCACTTGTTGTTCTTATTCTTTTTTGTCTCCTTTTTCCACTTCTTCTTCTTCCTCTTGTTCCATTTCTTCTCCTTCCCCTACTTCTTCTTTTTCCCTTTCCTTCCATTTTTCTCCATTCCCCATGTATTTTGCTTCCAATTATTTCTCTTCTTCTCGTTTTCCTTCCCCCAAATCTTCTGCTTACACTTCTTCTTTTTCTTCTTCATTTTCTTCTCCATCTTTCACTTCTTCGGCTTACTCTCCTTCTTCCTCTTGTTCTCTTTCTTCCACTTCTTTTGCCTCCTCTTGTTCTCTTTCTTTCACCTCACCTTCATCCTATCCTATCCTTCTTTTTCTTCCTCTTCATCTCCTTTTTCTTCATCCCTTTCCTTCATCTTCTCCCTCTTTTTCTGCTTCTTTTGTTTCCACTTGCATTTCTACCTCTTGTTCTCCTTCTTAAACTTCTTCTTCATCATCCCCACTCCTTGAACTACTTCTTCTTCTTCCTCTTGTTCACCATCTTCCACTTCTGGTGCTTCCACCTGTTCTTCCTTCTTGTGCTTCTTCTGCCTACACTACCTCTTCTTCCTCCCCTTCTTATTTTCCTCCTTCTTCCACTTCTTCTTGCTCCTCTCTGTCCTTGCTTTCCTTCTTCTTACTCTTCTCCCTCTTCCACTACTTCTCTTTCCACTTCTTCTTCTGCCTCTTGTAGTCCTTCTACCACTTATTCTTCAGCATCCCCTTTCTTTCCACTGCTTCTTCTTCTTCCTCTTTTTCTCATTCTTCCACTTCTTCTTCTTCTTCTTCCTATTGTATTCCTTCTTCCACTTGCACTTCTTCCTCTTCGTCTCGTTCTTCCACTTCTTCTCCTTCTGGCACTTCTTCTTCCTCATCCCGTTGTCCTTCTTCCACTTCTTCTTCATCCCCCTTATTCCACTACTTCCTACTATTCCTCTTATTCTCCTTCTACCACTTCTTCCGCTTCCACTTATTGTTGTTCCTCTTTTTCGTTTCCTTTTTCCACTTGTTCTACTTACACTTGTTCTTCTTCCTCTTCTTCCATTTCTTCTCCTTCCACTACTTCTTCTTCTTCCCTTGTCTTCTCCTTCCCCCAAATCTTCTACTTACATATATTCTTCTTCTCCTTCCTCTTGTTCTCCCTCCCCTACTTCTTTTTCTTTCAATTGTTGCTCTTCTTGTTCTTCTCCTTCCCCCAAATCATCTGCTTACACTTCTTCTTTTTCTTCTTCCTCTTCTCATCCATATTCCACTTCTTCTGCTTCTTCTTCCCTTCCCTTCCCCTCCTTCTTCCTTTCCCTCATTTTCTCCTTCCTCCAGTTCTTCTTCTTCATCCCACCTCCTTCCACTACTTCTTCTTCCTCCTCTTGTTCACCTTCTTCCACTTCTTCTCATTCCAAATCTTCTTCTTCTTCCTTTTCTTCTCCTTTTTCCACTTCTTCTGCTTCCTGTCCTTCTTCTTACTCTTCTTCTCTTTCTTCCACTTCTTCTGCTTCCTCTTGTTCCCTTTCTTCCACTTCTTCTTCAACCTTTCCTCTCCTTCTTTTTCTTCCTCTTCATCTCTTTCTTCTTCTTCCCTTTCCTTCATCTTCTCCCTCCTTTTCTCCTTTTAACTTCCGCTTGCATTTCTACCTCTTTTTCTGATTCTTCCACTTCTTCTTCCAATTGTTCTCCTTCTTGCACTTTCACTTCTTCCTCTTCTTCTCGTTCTTCCACTTCTTCTTCCTCCTCCCGTTCACTTTCTTCAACTTCTTCTTCTTCATCCCCTCTCATTCCACTACTTCGTTCTATTCCTCTTTTCTCCTTCTACCACTTCTTCTGCTTTGACTTTTTGTTCTTCTTCTTTTTCGTCTTCTTCTTCTTCTTCCATTTCTTCTGTGAAACGCGTGATCACCAAGATTCCTAATGCCTTATATATCTTAATTATATATAATAATCGACATCAACCCTTCTTCCTATCTTAACCCTTCCTACTCCAGCTAATGGAAAAAGGCCTTTGAATGGTCGTAATTGTCGACAACCCAACCCACGTCCACCATAGGCTCGGCGAGTTGTCCTCGTAGATTTCCCGATGGTATTGCCAAGGCCTTTTCAGTACTAACGAGTCTTGATGCCAAGAAGGAGACCGACTAGACGAGACAACCATTGTTCATTGGTTGGTTATAAGCCCGGAGATCGAATCTGATTCATCCCCTTTGAGAGCCACTACTTCTTCTTCTTCCCTCTTGTATTCCTTCTTCCACTTCTTCTCGTTCTTCCACTTCTTTTCCTTCTTCCACTTCTTCTTCTTCATCCCCTCTCATTCCACTACTTCCTCCTATTCCTCTTATTCTCCTTATACCACTTCTTTTGCTTCCACTTGTCGTTCTTCTTTTTCCTCTCATTCTTCCCCTTCTTCTGCTTACACTTGTTCTTCTTCCTCTTCTTCCATTTCTTCTCCTTCTACTACTTTTTCTTCTTCCCTTTCCTTATTCTCCTTCCCCCAATTTTTTTGCTTACATTTCTTCTTCTTCTTCTTCTTCTTCTTCTCCTTCCTCTTGTCCTTCTTCTCCTTCCTCTTGTTTTCCATCCCCCACTTCTTTTGCTTCCAATTGTTGCTTTTCCTCTTCTTCTCCTTCCCCCAAATCATCTGCTTACACTTCTTCTTCTTCTTCCACTTCTCATCCATATTCCACTTCTTCTGCTTCTTCTTCCCTTCCTTTCCCCTCCTTCTTCCTTTCCATCCTTTTCTCCTTCTTCCAATTCATCTTCTTCATCACACCTTTTTCCAATACTTCTTCTACCTCCTCTTGTTCACCTTCTTCCACTTCTTCTCGTTCCACATCTTCTTCTTCTTCCTTTTCTTCTCCTTCTTCTACTTCTTCTGCTTACTCTCCTTCTTCTTCCTCTTCTTCTTTTTCTTCCACTTCTTCTGGCTCCTCTTCATCTCCTTCTTCTTCTTTCCTTTCCTTTGTCTTCTCCCTCTTTTCTGCTTCTTCTGCTTCGACTTGCATTTCTACCTCTTGTTCTCCTTCTTCCACTTCTTCTTCATCATCCCCATTCCTTCAAGTACCTCTTCTTCCTCCTCTTGTTCACCTTCTACCACTTCTATTGCTTCCTCTTGTTCTTCTTCTTCCTTCTTGCACTTCTTCTGCCTAGACTACCTCTTCTTCGTCCCCTTCTTCTTCTCCTCCTTCTTCCACTTCTTCTTCCTCCAACCTTTCCTTGCTTTCCTTCTTCTTACTATTCTCCCTCTTCCACTACTTCTACATCCATTTCTTCTACATCCTCTTGTTGTCCTTCTTCCACTTCTTCTTCAGCATTCCGTTTCCTTCCACTATTGCGTCTTCTTCCTCTTTTTCTCATTCTTCTACTTCTTCTTGTTCTTCGTATTGCTCTGCTGCTTCCACTTGCACTTCTTCCTCTTCTTTTCGTTCTTCCACTTCTTTTGCTTCTTCCAATTCTTCTTCTTCCTCCTGTTCTCTTTCTTCCACATCTTCTTCTTCATCCCCTCTCATTCCACTACTTCCTCCTATTCCTCTTATTCTCCTTCTACCACTTCTTCTGCCTCCACTTGTTGTTGTTCTTCTTTTTCGTCTCCTTCTTCCACTTCTTCTGGTTATACTTCCTCTTCTTCCTCTTCTTCCATTTCTTTTCCCTCCACTACTTCTTCTTCTTCCCTTTCCTTCTTATCCTTCCTCTTTTTGTCCTAATATGAATCCTCTGTCAGTTTAGGATTTTGAAAGGACCCTAGGAATTTAGCTTGCCGCGTTAACAAAATTAATCAACGTGGAATGCAAACAATTTCAAAAAATAAACTGAATAGAATTACTATCAAACTTTTAGACACAGAATGGAAATTAAAAGTTATTGAAATTCAACGATTAAACGAGTTTTTGAATAGTGTAGGACTTTCCTGCCATAGAGTTTGCTGGGCTGAATTGAGTATGAATGGAAAAGACAGAAAATGGAATTGGAATTGATAGACTCCACACTTCCAAGGATGAAAGATATGTCTACGAGATTGCACACACAAAGGGGTGAATTACCTTTGATAAATCTCAAAAGATTTTGGATTGTCAAGAACCCAAAGGAGAGAAAACTCAACTAGTTTTTTTATTTCCAAAATATTCTGCCTTACATATCAGTGTTGCCCAAATTTATATGCCTAATAAACTCAGCTTGTGTAGGTTTAATGGCTTTCTAAATTCAGCTGAAGTTACAAAATAATAAAAACTAATAATAGGCAGCTTAATAACAAAGTGTAACTGTCAAAGCAAATTAAACATGTATACTAATTAGAATTGATAACCTAGGTGGTTGCGACTTTAATTAGACAATTCTGGTTGCCCACTATTAACTAAGTAAACTCCAAGAAAATGAGTTTAATTTATTCCAAACTTCTCTTCCATTAAGGTCAAGCATTGCTCTCTTCAGTCCTGAGACAATTAACAATTTTAAATTTTATTTCTTCAATGTTTGGCTCTTTTTGCAAAAGGGCTGCCAATACTTGTTGAATAGCTTCCTTAGCTCTTCTTGTCCTTGCCCTTGTCATAGGTCCTCCAAGTCCTTCAAGCTTCATGTCCTCATCACTCCCCCCCTCTTGAAGAGGATTTGTCCCCAAATCAATAGCATCTTCATCTGCATCAAAGAGAGTTAAATCAGACACATTAAAAGTAGCACTAACATTATACTCATCTGGAAGATCAATCTTATAGGCATTGTCATTGATCTTTTCTAGAACTTGGAAAGGACCATCTCCCCTTGGTTGGAATTTTGACTTTCTTTGTTTAGGGAACCTTTCCTTTCTCATGTGTACCCAAACCCAATCACCAGGTTGGAACACGATCTTCTTCCTACCCTTGTTAGCTTGCCTTGCATAACTCTCATTTTTATTTTCAATTTAAGCCTTCACTTGCTCATGCAGCTTCTTCACATACTCAGCTTTAACTTGTGCTTCATTATGCTTAAACATAAAAATGTTAGGCATGGACAAAAAATCAAGAGGAGTCAAAGGATTGAACCCATACACAATTTCAAACGGGGAACAATTAGTCATGCTATGGACAACCTTATTATA
This sequence comes from Psophocarpus tetragonolobus, assembly GCA_037954015.1. Lineage (NCBI taxonomy): Eukaryota > Viridiplantae > Streptophyta > Magnoliopsida > Fabales > Fabaceae > Psophocarpus > Psophocarpus tetragonolobus. The sequence continues at coordinate 57,236,876 of CM075690.1, read as the reverse complement.
AGCAAACTCAACATGAGGCAAACATGCTTCCCAAGACTTAAGATTTTTCTTTAAAACAGTCCTAAGCAATGTGCGTAAAGTCCTATTGACTACCTCAGTCTGACCATCAGTTTGTGGGTGGCAAGTAGTAGAAAACAGCAATTTAGTACCAATTTTACCCCACAAGGTCCTCCAAAAGTGACTAAGGAATTTTGCATCCCTATCACTCACAATGCTCCTTGGCAGTCCATGAAGCCTCACTATATCCTTGAAAAATAAATCAGCCACATGGCTAGCATCATCCACCTTTTTGCAAGGAATGAAATGTGCCATCTTGGAAAACCTATCAACAACAACAAACACAGAATCCTTTCCATTCTTTGTTTTAGGCAACCCCAAAACAAAGTCCATAGAAATGTCAGTCCAAGGATATTCAGGAATAGGTAAAGGAGTATACAATCCATGAGACTTAACCTTAGAATTGGCCTTTTTACACATAATGCAGTGGTCACAAAACTTATGCACATATCGTTTCATATGAGGCCAAAAGAAATGCTCTTGCAAAATCTCCAAAGTCTTTTGAACCCTAAAGTGGCCCATCAAACCCCCTTCATGTCATTCACTCACAAGCAACTCCCTAATGGAACACTTAGGTACACACAATTTATTTGTTTTAAACAAGAATCCATTATGCCTATAGTATCCATTTTCAGAAAACATTTCACATGCAGCAAATATTTCAGCAAAATCAACATCATGCTTATACATGCCTTCCTTTCAAAGACTCAAGACCAAACAATTTAGTTTCAAGCATAGAAAGCAATGCATGCCTCCTAGAAAGCGCATCAACCATTATATTTCCTTTCCCCTTTTTATGTTTGATGACATACGAAAATTGCTCTAAAAACTCTACCACTTAGCATGCCTCTTGTTAAGCTTACCTTGTCCTTTCAAATATTTCAATGACTCATGATCACTATGAATGACAAACTCTTTAGGTAACAAATAATTCTGCCAAGTTTTTAAAGCTCTAACCAATGCATACAATTCCTTATCATAAGTAGAATAGTTAAGGGCAACTCCACTTAACTTTTGACTAAAATAAGCAATTGGATGCCCATCTTGCAACAAAACAGCCCCAATACCAACATTTGATGCATCACACTCTATTTCAAATGATTTTGCAAAATTAGGCATGGAAAGAATAGGAGCATTAGTTAGCCTATGCTTAAGGGCAACAAAGGCCTCCTCTTGCTTCTTTCCCCATTTAAAAACCACATTCTTTTTAAAAATTTCATTTAGAGGTGAAGCTAATGTACTGAAATCTTTAACAAATCTCGTATAGAAACTTGCTAAACCATGAAATCCCTTCACCTCACTCACAAACTTAGGTGTTGGCCATTCTTGGATGGCCTTAACCTTTTCCTCATCAACTAATACACCTTTAGCACTAATAACAAAGCCCAAAAATACCACATGATCGGTACAAAAAATGCATTTTTCCAGATTGGCATACAATTGTTCTTTTCTAAGCAAGTTCAAAACAGATTGCAAATGCTCAACATGCAACTCAAGACTAGTGCTATAGATCAGAATATCATCAAAGTACACTACAACAAATTTTCCAATAAACTCCCTTAAAACATGATTCATTAATCTCATGAAAGTACTAGGTGCATTAGTCAAACCAAATGGCATAACCAACCACTCATACAATCCATATTTAGTTTTAAAGGCAGTTTTCCATTCATCACCTTCTCTAATCCTAATATGATTATAGCCACTTTTCAAGTATATTTTTGAGAACACACATGCACCATAAAGTTCATCGAGAAGATCATCTAACCTGGGAATTGGATGCCTATACTTGATGGTGATGTTATTTATGGCTCTACAATCAAAACACATCCTCCATGAGCCATCTTTCTTTGGCACCAGAATCACAGGTATAGCACATGGGCTCATGCTATCTCTCACCCAACCTTTGCTTATGAGTTCAGCCACTTGCCTTTCAATCTCCTTAGTTTCTTGTGGGTTGCTCCTATATGCTGGCCGATTGGGTAATGATGCTCCTGGAATGAGATCAATGTGATGCTCAATTCCCCTCAAAGGTGGCAATCCACTAGGTACACTCTCTAGAAAAACATCTTGGAAATTCTGCAAAAGGGGTTTAACACAAGAAGGCAATTCAAAATTTTCAAATTGGTTAGCATGCAAAAACTGACTTGTACAATACAACAAATATAGGGGTTGTCTTGCACAAAGCAGCCTCTTAACTTCCTCTTTTTTTGCTAAACAAGTGTGTTTTTCCTGAAGTATTTCAATATCTTTCTTTTCTCTATTTTTCCTCTCAAGTGTTTCGCTCTTCCTCTCAAGTGTTTCACTCTTTCTTTCATTTGCTAACTTTTCTCTCATTTTGATTTGATCCTCACACACCTCTTTAGGAGACAAAGGCTTGAGAACCAACTTTTTATCCTAATACATGAAAGAAAATTTGTTAGTGAAGCCATCATGAATGGCTTTGGTATCATACTGCCACAACCTTCCCAAAGGGATATGGCTAGCGTCCATGGGAACCACATCACATATGACTTTATCTTGATATTTTCCAATGGAGAACGAAACTATTGCTTATTGTTTCACTTGAACTTCTTCTCCTTTACTAAGCCATTGAACTTTATATGGTCTAGGATGCGGTGTAGTGTCCATGTTCATCTTTGACACTAATCTTGAACTTGCCACATTGGTACAACTCTCTTCATCAATAATTACCAAACAAACATTACCATTGACTAAACATCTTGTGTGAAAGATGTTCTCCCTTTGAAATGCATTCTCGGCCTTGACTTGACTTCCAAGCATCCTCCTAATCATATGCAACTCTCCTTCATTAGCCTTCAATTCTCTATCACTCTCCTCTTCTTCTCCACCACTAGCTTTTGACTGGCTTGTGTATTCCCCATTATCTTTGAGAAGAACAATCTTCTTTGTGGGACACTCATAGGCATAAAGGAGGTGAGATGAAGAAGAAGAATTGGAACAAGGAGAAAGGGAGGAAAAGGAAGAAGGAGGGGAAGGGAAGGGAAGAAGAAGCAGAAGAAGTGGAATCTGGAGGAGAACAGGAAGAAGAAGAAGAAGTGTAAGCATAACATTTGGGTGAAGGAGAAGAAGAGGAAGAGCAACAATGGGAAGCAACAGAAGTGGGCGATGGAGAAAAAGAGGAAGGAGAAGACGGAAAAGAAAGAAGAAAAAGTTGTGGAAGGAGAAGAAATGGAAGAAGAGGAAGAAGAAGAAGTGTAAGCAGAAGAAGCGGAAGAAGGAGACGAAAATGAAGAAGAACAACAAGTACAAGTAGAAGAAGTGGTAGAAGGAGAGAATAAGAGGAATAGGAGGAAGCAGTGGAATGAAAGGCGATGAAGAAGAAGAAAAAGTGCAAGAAGGAGAATGGGAGGAGGGAGAAGAGGTGGCAGAAGGAGAAGAAGAGGAAGAAGAAGAAGTGGAAGAACGAGAAGAAAAGGACGAAGTGCAAGTGGAAGAAGGAGAGCAATAGGAGAAGAAGAAGAAGTGGAAGAATGAGAAAAAGATGAGGAAGAAGAAGCAATGGAATGAAAGGGGATGAAGAAGAAGTTGAACGAGGAGGAGAAGAAGAAAGGGAGGAAGAAGAAGTAATGTAGGCAGAAGAAGGGCAAGAAGGAGAAGAGAGGGAAGAAAAATTACAAGTGGATGTAGTAGAAGTGGAAGTAGGTGAACAAGAGGAAGAAGAAGAAGTAGTTGAAGGAATGGGGATGATGGAGAAGAAGTGGAAGAAGGAGAACAAGAGGTAGACATGCAAGTGGAAGCAGAAGAAGGAGAAAAAGAGGGATATGACGAAGCAAAGGAAGAAGAAGAAAGAGATGAAGAGGAAGAAAAGAAAGGAAAGGAGAGGATGAAGAAGAAGTGGAAGAAAGAGAACAAGAGGAGGCAGGAGAAGTGGAAGAAAGATTAGAAGAGGAAGAAGAAGGAGAGTAACTAGAAGAAATGGAAGAAGGAGAAGAAAAGGAAGAAGAAGAAGATGTGGAAAGTGAAGAAGCTGAAGAAGGTGAACAAGAGGAGCAAGAAGAAGTAGTGGAAGGAGGTGAGATGAAGAAGAAGAATTGGAGCAAGGAAAAAAGGAGGAAAAGGAAGAAGGAGGGGAAGGGAAGGGAAGAAGATGCAGAATAAGTGGAATCTAGAGGAGAAGAGGAACAAGAAGAAGAAGTGTAAGCATACGATTTGGGGGAAGGAGAAGAAGAGGAAGAGCAATAATGGGAAGCAACAGAAGTGGGGGGTGGAGAAAAAGAGGAAGGAGAAGAGGGAAAGGAAAGAAGAAGAAGTTGTGGAAGGAGAAGAAATGGAAGAAGAGGAAGAAGAAGAAGTGTAAGCAGGAGAAGCGGAAGAGGGAGACGAAAATGAAGAAGAACAACAAGTACAAGTAGAAGAAGTGGTAGAAGGAGAGAATAAGAGGAATAGGAGGAAGCAGTGGAATAAAAGGCGATGAAGAAGAAGAAAAAGTGCAAGAAGGAGAATGGGAGGAGGGAGAAGAGGTGGCAGAAGGAGAAGAAGAGGAAGAAGAAGAAGTGGAAGAACGAGAAGAAAAGGACGAAGTGCAAGTGGAAGAAGGAGAGCAATAGGAGAAGAAGAAGAAGTGGAAGAATGAGAAAAAGATGAGGAAGAAGAAGCAATGGAATGAAAGGGGATGAAGAAGAAGTTGAACGAGGAGGAGAAGAAGAAAGGGAGGAAGAAGAAGTAATGTAGGCAGAAGAAGGGCAAGAAGGAGAAGAGAGGGAAGAAAAATTACAAGTGGATGTAGTAGAAGTGGAAGTAGGTGAACAAGAGGAAGAAGAAGAAGTAGTTGAAGGAATGGGGATGATGGAGAAGAAGTGGAAGAAGGAGAACAAGAGGTAGACATGCAAGTGGAAGCAGAAGAAGGAGAAAAAAAGGATATGACGAAGCAAAGGAAGAAGAAGAAAGAGATGAAGAGGAAGAAAAGAAAGGAAAGGAGAGGATGAAGAAGAAGTGGAAGAAAGAGAACAAGAGGAGGCAGGAGAAGTGGAAGAAAGATTAGAAGAGGAAGAAGAAGGAGAGTAACTAGAAGAAGTGGAAGAAGGAGAAGAAAAGGAAGAAGAAGAAGATGTGGAAAGTGAAGAAGCTGAAGAAGGTGAACAAGAGGAGCAAGAAGAAGTAGTGGAAGGAGGTGAGATGAAGAAGAAGAATTGGAGCAAGGAAAAAAGGAGGAAAAGGAAGAAGGAGGGGAAGGGAAGGGAAGAAGATGCAGAATAAGTGGAATCTAGAGGAGAAGAGGAACAAGAAGAAGAAGTGTAAGCATACGATTTGGGGGAAGGAGAAGAAGAGGAAGAGCAATAATGGGAAGCAACAGAAGTGGGGGGTGGAGAAAAAGAGGAAGGAGAAGATGGAAAGGAAAGAAGAAGAAGTTGTGGAAGGAGAAGAAATGGAAGAAGAGGAAGAAGAAGAAGTGTAAGCAGGAGAAGCGGAAGAGGGAGACGAAAATGAAGAAGAACAACAAGTACAAGTAGAAGAAGTGGTAGAAGGAGAGAATAAGAGGAATAGGAGGAATCAGTGGAATGAAAGGCGATGAAGAAGAAGAAAAAGTGCAAGAAGGAGAATGGGAGGAGGGAGAAGAGGTGGCAGAAGGAGAAGAAGAGGAAGAAGAAGAAGTGGAAGAACGAGAAGAAAAGGACGAAGTGCAAGTGGAAGAAGGAGAGCAATAGGAGAAGAAGAAGAAGTGGAAGAATGAGAAAAAGATGAGGAAGAAGAAGCAATGGAATGAAAGGGGATGAAGAAGAAGTTGAACAAGGAGGAGAAGAAGAAAGGGAGGAAGAAGAAGTAATGTAGGCAGAAGAAGGGCAAGAAGGAGAAGAGAGGGAAGAAAAATTACAAGTGGATGTAGTAGAAGTGGAAGTAGGTGAACAAGAGGAAGAAGAAGAAGTAGTTGAAGGAATGGGGATGATGGAGAAGAAGTGGAAGAAGGAGAACAAGAGGTAGACATGCAAGTGGAAGCAGAAGAAGGAGAAAAAGAGCGATATGACGAAGCAAAGGAAGAAGAAGAAAGAGATGAAGAGGAAGAAAAGAAAGGAAAGGAGAGGATGAAGAAGAAGTGGAAGAAAGAGAACAAGAGGAGGCAGGAGAAGTGGAAGAAAGATTAGAAGAGAAAGAAGAAGGAGAGTAACTAGAAGAAGTGGAAGAAGGAGAAGAAAAGGAAGAAGAAGAAGATGTGGAAAGTGAAGAAGCTGAAGAAGGTGAACAAGAGGAGCAAGAAGAAGTAGTGGAAGGAGGTGAGATGAAGAAGAAGAATTGGAGCAAGGAAAAAAGGAGGAAAAGGAAGAAGGAGGGGAAGGGAAGGAAAGAAGATGCAGAATAAGTGGAATCTAGAGGAGAAGAGGAACAAGAAGAAGAAGTGTAAGCATACGATTTGGGGGAAGGAGAAGAAGAGGAAGAGCAATAATGGGAAGCAACAGAAGTGGGGGGTGGAGAAAAAGAGGAAGGAGAAGATGGAAAGGAAAGAAGAAGAAGTTGTGGAAGGAGAAGAAATGGAAGAAGAGGAAGAAGAAGAAGTGTAAGCAGGAGAAGCGGAAGAGGGAGACGAAAATGAAGAAAAACAACAAGTACAAGTAGAAGAAGTGGTAGAAGGAGAGGATAGAAGGAAGTAGTGGAATGAAAGGAGATGAAGAAGAAGAAGTGGAAGACGGAGAACGGGAGGAGGGAGAAGAGGTGGCAGAAGGAGAAGCAGAGGAAGAAGAACAAGTGGAAGAACGAGAAGAAAAGGAAGAAGTGCAAGTGGAAGAAGGAGAACAATAGGAAGAAGAAGCAGAAGTGGAAGAATGAGAAAAAAGGAGGAAGAAGAGGCAATGGAAGGAAAAGGGATGAAGAAGAAGTGAAAGAAGGAGGAGAAGAAGAAGGGTAGGAAGCAGAAGTAGTGTAGGCAGAAGAACTACAAGAAGGAGAAGAGAGGGAAGAAGAAGAACAAGTGGATGTAGTAGAAGTGGAAGTAGGTGAAGAAGAGGAAGAAGAAGAAGTAGTTGACGGAGTGGGGATGATGGAGAAGAAGTGGAAGAAGGAGAACAAGAGGTAGCAATGCAGGTGGAAGCAGAAGAAGGAGAAAAAGAGAGATATGACGAATAAAAGGAAGAAGAAGAAGGAGATGAAGAGGAAGAAAAGAAAGGAAAGGAGAGGATGAAGAAGAAGTGGAAGAGAGAGAACAAGAGGAGGCTGGATAAATGGAAGAAAGATAAGAAGAGGAAGAAGAAGGAGAGTAACTAGAAGAAGCGGAAGAAGAAGAAGATGTGGAAGAATGAGAAAAAGAGGAGGAAGAAGAAGCAATGGATGGAAAGGGAATGAAGAAGAAGTAGAACAAGGAGGAGAAGAAGAAGGGGAGGAAGAAGAAGTAGTGTAGGCAGAACAAGGGAAAGAAGGAGAAGAGAGGGGAGAAGAAGAACAAGTGGATGTAGTAGAAGTGGAAGAAGCAGGAAGAAGAAGAAGTAGTTGAAGGAGTGGGGATGATGGAGAAGAAGTGGAAGAAGGAGAACAAGAGGTAGAAATGTAAGTGGAAGCAGAAGAAGGAGAAAAAGAGGGATATGAAGAAGGAAAGAAAGAAGAAGAACGAGATGAAGAGGAAGAAAAGAAAGGAAAGGAGAGGATGAAGAAGAAGCGGAAGAAAGAGCACAGGAGAAGTTGAAGAAAGATAAGAAGAGTAAGAAGAAGGAGAAGAAAAGGAAGAAGAAGAAGAGGATGTGGAAAGTGAAGAAGTTGAAGAAGGTCAACAAGAGGAGCAAGCAGAAGAAGTGGAAGGAGGTGAGATGAAGAAGAAGACTTGGAACAAGGAGAAAATGAGGAAAAGGAAGAAGGAGGGGAAGGGAAGGGAAAAAGAAGCAGTGTAAGCAAAAGAAGTGGAAGAAAGAGAACAAGAGGAGGCAGAAGAAGTAGTGGAAGGAGGTGAGCTGAAGAAGAAGAATTGGAACAAGGAGAAAAGGAGGAAAAGGAAGAAGGAAGGGAGGGGAGGGGAAGGGATGGGAAGAAGAAGCAGAAGAAATGGAATCTGGAGGAGAAGAGGAAGAAGAAGAAGAAGAAGAGGAAGTGGTAGAAGGAGAAAATAAGAGGAATAGGAGGAAATAGTGGAATGAAAGGAGATGAAGAAGAAGAAGTGGAAGAAGGAGAACGGGAGGAGGGAGAAGAGGTGGAAGAAGGAGAAGAAGTGGAAGAATGAGAAGAAAAGGAAGAAGTGCAAGTGGAAGAAGGAGAACAATAGGAAGAAGAAGAAGAAGTGGAAGAATGAGAAAAAGAGGAGGAAGAAGAGGCAATGGAAGGAAAGGGGATGAAGAAGAAGTGGAACAAGGAGGAGAAGAAGAAAGGGAGGAAGAAGAAGTAGTGTGGGCAGAAGAAGGGCAAGAAGGAGAAGAGAGGGAAGAAGAAGAACAAGTGGATGTAGTAGAAGTGGAAGAAGGTGAAGAAGAGGAAGAAGAAGAAGTAGTTGAAGGAGGAGGGATGATGGAGAAGAAGTGGAAGAAGGAGAACACGAAGTAGAAATGCAAGTGGAAGCAAAAGAAGGAGAAAAAGAGGGATATGACGAAGGAAAGGAAGAAGAAGAAGGAGATAAAGAGGAACAAAAGAAAAGAAAGGAGAGGATGGAGAAGAAGTGGAAGAAAGAGAACAAGAGAAGGCTGGAGAAGTGGAAGAAAGATAAGAAGAGTAGGAAGAAAGAGAGTAGAAATGCAAGTGGAAGCAGAAGAAGGAGAAAAAGAGGGTATGACAAAGGAAAGGAAGAAGAAGAAGGAGATGAAGAGGAAGAAAAGAAAGGAAAGCAGAGGATGAAGAAGAAGTGGAAGAAAGAGAACAAGAGGAGGCAAGAGAAGTGGAAGAAAGATAAAAAGAGGAAGAAGAAGGAGAGTAACTAGAAGAAATGGAAGAAGGAGAAGAAAGGGAAGAAGAAGAAGATGTGGAAAGTGTAGAAGGTAAACAAGAGGAGGAAGAAGAAGTAGTGGAAGGATGTGACATGAAGAAGAAGAATTGGAACAAGGAGAAAAGGAGGAAAAGGAAGAAGGAGGTGAAGGGAAGGGAAAGGAAAAAGAAGCAGAAGAAGTGGAATCTGGAGGAGAAGAGGAAGAAGAAGAAGAAGCGTAAGCATAAGATTTGGGCGAAGGAGAAGAAGAGGAAGAGAAACAATGGGAAGCAACGGAAGTGGTGGATGGAGAGAAAAAGGAAGGAGAAGACAGAAAAGAAAGAAGAAGAAGTTGTGGAAGGAGAAGAAATGGAAGAAGAGGAAGCAGATGAAGTGTAAGCGGAACAAGCGGAAGAAGGAGACGAAAATGAAGAAGAATGACAAGTAGAAGTAGAAGAAGTGGTAGAAGGAGAAAATAAGAGGAATAGGAGGAACTAGTGGAATGAAAGGAGATGAAGAAGAAGAAGTGGAAGAAGGAGAACTGGAGGAGGGAGAAGAGGTGGCAGAAGGAGAAGAAGACGAAGAAGAAGAAGTGAAGAACGAGAAGAAAAGTAAGAAGTGCAAGTGGAGAAGGAGAACAATAGGAAGAAGAAGAAGAAGTGGAAGAATGAGAAAAAGAGGAGGAAGAAGAAGCAATGGAAGGAAATGCGATGAAGAAAAAGGGGAGGAAGAAGGAGTAGTGTAGGCAGAAGAAGGGCAAGAATGAGAAGAGAGGGAAGAAGAAGAACAAGTGGATGTAGTAGAAGTGGAAGAAGGGGAACAAGAGGAAGAAGAAGAAGTAGTTGAAGGAGTGGGGATGATAGAGAAGAAGTGGAAGAAGGAGAACAAGAGGTAGAAATGCAAGTGGAAGCAGAAGAAGGAGAAAAAGAGGGATACGACGAAGGAAAGGAAGAAGAAGAAGGAGATGAAGAGGAAGAAAAGAAAGGAAAAGAGAGGATGAAGAAGAAGTGTAAGAAAGATAAGAAGAGGAAGAAGAAGGAGAGTAACTAGAAGAATTGGAAGAAGGAGAAGAAAAGGAAGAAGAAAAAGATGTGGAAAGTGAAGAAGTCGAAGAAGGTGAACAAGAGGAGGAAGAAGAAGTAGTGGAAGGAGGTTAGATGAAGAAGAGGAATTGGAACAAGGAGAAAAGGAGGAAAAGGAAGAAGGAGGGGAAGGGAAGGGAAGGGAAGAAGAAGCAAAAGAAGTGGAATCTGGAGGAGAAGAGGAAGAAGAAGAAGTGTAAGCATAAGATTTGGGGGAAGGGAAAGAAGAGGAAAAGCAACAGGGGGAAGCAACAGAAGTGGAGGATGCAGTAAAAGAGGAAGGAGAAGACGGAAAGGAAAGAAGAAGAAGTTGTGGAAGGAGAAGAAATGGAAGAACAGGAAGAAGATGAAGTGTAAGCGGAACAAGCGGAAGAAGGAGACGAAAATGAAGAAGAGCAACAAGTAGAAGTAGAAGAAGTGGTAGAAGGAGAGAATAAGAGGAATAAGAGGAAGTAGTGGAATGAAAGGAGATGAAGAAGGAGAACGGGAGGAGGGAGAAGAGGTGGCAGAAGGAGAAGAAGAGGACGAAGAAGAAGTGGAAGAACGAGAAGAAAATGAAGAAGTGGAAGTGGAAGAAGGAGAACAATAGGAATAAGAAGAAGAAGTGGAAGAATGAGAAAAAGAGGAGGAAGAAGAAGCAATGGAAGGAAAGGGGGTGAAGAAGAAGTGGAACAAGGAGGAGAAGAAGAAGGGGAGGAACAAGAAATAGTGTAGGCAGAAGAAGGGTAAGAAGGAGAAGAGAGGGAAGAAGAACAACTGGATGTAGTAGTAGTGTAACAAGCTGAAGAGGAGGAAGAAGAAGAAGTAGTTGAAGGAGTGGGGATGATGGAGAAGAATTGGAAGAAGGAGAACAGGAGGTAGAAATGCAAGTGGAAGCAGAAGAAGGAGAAAAAGAGGGATATGACGAAGGAAAGGAAGAAGAAGAAGGAGATGAAGAGGAAGAAAAGAAAGGAAATGAGAGGATGAAGAAGAAGTGGAAGAAAGAGAACAAGAGGAGGCAGGAGAAGTGGAAGAAAGATAAGAAGAGGAAGAAGAAGGAGAGTAGCTAGAAGAAGTGGAAGAAGGAGAAGAAAAGGAAGAAGAAGAAGATATGGAAAGTGAAGAAGGTGAACAAGAGGAGGAAGAAGAAGTAGTGGAAGGAGGTGAGATGAAGAAGAAGAATTGGAACAAGGAGAAAAGGAGGAAAAGGAAGAAGGAGGGGAAGAAGAAGCAGAAGAACTGGAATCTGGAGGGGAAGAGCAAAAAGAAGAAGAAGTGTGAGCATAAGATTTGGGGGAAGGAGAAGAAGAGGAAGAGCAACAATGGGAAGCAACAGAAGTGGGGGATGGAGAAAAAGAGGAAGGAGAAGACGGAAAGGAAAGAAGAAGAAGTTGTGGAAGGAGAAGAAACAGAAGAAGAGGAAGAAGAAGAAGTGTAAGCAGAAGAAGCGGAAGAAGGAGACAAAAATTAAGAAGAACAACAAGTAGAAGTAGAGGAAGTGGTAGAAGGAGAGAATAAGAGGAATAGGAGGAAGTAATGGAATGAAAGGAGATGAAGAAGAAGAAGTGGAAGAAGGAGAACGGGAGGAGAAAGAAGAGGTGGCAGAAGGAGAAGAAGAGGAAGAAGAAGAAGTGGAAGCACGAGAAGAAAAGGAAGAAGTGCAAGTGGAAGAAGGAGAACAATAGGAAGAAGAAGAAGTGGAAGAATGAGAAAAAGAGGAGGAAGAAGAAGCAATGGAAGGCAAGGGGAATGAAGAAGAAGTGGAACAAGGAGGAGAAGAAGAAGGGGAGGAAGAAGTAGTGTAGGCAGAAGAAAGGAAAGAAGGAGAAGAGAGGGAAGAAGAAGAACAAGTGGATGTATTAGAAGTGGAAGAAGGTGAACAAGAGGATGAAGAAGAAGTAGTTGAAGGAGGAGGGATGATGGAGAAGAAGTGGAAGAAGGAGAACAAGAGGTAGAAATGCAAGTGGAAGCAGAAGAAGGAGAAAAAGAGGGATACGACGAAGGAAAGGACGAAGAAGAAGGAGAGGAAGAGGAAGAAAACAAAGGAAAGGAGAGGATGAGGAAGACGTGGAAGAAAGAGAAGAAGAGGAGGCAGGAGAGGTGGAAGAAAGATCAGAAGAGGAAGAAGGAAAAGATTTGGAAAGTGAAGAAGTTGAAGAAGGTGAACAAGAGGAGGAAGAAGAAGTAGTGGAAGGAGGTGAGATGAAGAAGAAGAATTGGAACAAGGAGAAAAGGAGGAAAAGGAAGAAGGAGGGGAAGGGAAGGCAAAAAGAAGCAGAAGAAGTGGAAGCTGGAGGAGAAGAGGAAGAAGAAGAAGAAGTGTAAGCATAAGATTTGGGGGAGGAGAAGAAGAGGAAGAGCAACAATGGGAAGCAACAGAAGTGGGGGATGGAGAAAAAGAGGAATGAGAAGACGGAAAGGAAAGAAGAAGAACTTATGGAAGGAGAAGAAATGGAAGAAGAGGAAGAAGAAGTGTAAGGAGAAGAAGCGGAAGAAGGAGACGAAAATGAAGAAGAACAACAAGTAGAAGTAGAAGAAGCGGTAGAAGGAGAGAATAACAGGAATAGGAGGAAGTAGTGGAGTGAAAGGATATGAAGAAGAAGAAGTGGAAGAAGGAGAACGGGAAGAGGGAGAAGAGGTGGCAGAAGGAGAAGAAGAGGAAGAAGAAGAAGTGGAAGAACAAGAAGAAAAGGAAGAAGTGCAAGTGGAAGAAGGGCAATAATAGGAAGAAGAAGAAGTGGAAGAATGAGAAAAAGAGGAGGAAGAAGAAGCAATGGAAGGAAAGGGGATGAAGAAGAAGTGGAACAACGAGGAGAAGAAGAAGGGGAGGAAGAAGAAGTAGTGTAGGCAGAAGAAGGGCAAGAAGGAGAAGAGAGGGAAGAAGAAGAAGTAGTTGAAGGAATGGGGATGAAGTGGAAGAAGGAGAACAAGAGGTAGAAATGCAAGTGGAAGCAGAAGAAGGAGAAAAAGAGGGATATGGCGAGGGAAAGGGAGAAGAAGAAGGAGATGAAGAGGAAGAAAATAAAGGAAAGGAGAGGATGAAGAAGAAGTGGAAGAAAGAGAACAAGAGGAGGCAGGAGAAGTGGAAGAAAGATAAGAAGAGGAAGAAGAAGGAGAGTAACTAGAAGAAGTGGAAGAAGGAGAAGAAAAGGAAGAAGAAAAAGATGTGGAAAGTGAAGAAGTTGAAGAAGGTGAACATGAGGAGGAAGAAGAAGTAGTGGATGGAGGTGACATGAAGAAGAAGAATTGGAACAAGGAGAAAAGGAGGAAAAGGAAGAAGGAGGGGAAGGGAAGAAGAAGCAGAAGAAGTGGAATCTGGAGGAGAAGAGGAAGAAGAAGAAGAAGTGTAAGCATAAGATTTGGGGGAAGTAGAAGAAGAGGAAGAGCAACAATGGGAAGCAACATAAGTGGGGGATTGAGAAAAAGAGGAAGGAGAAGACGGAAAGGAAAGAAGAAGAAGTTGTGGAAGGAGAAGAAATGAAAGAAGAGGGAGAAGAAGAAGTGCAAGCAGAAGAAGCGGAAGAAGGAGACGAAATTGAGGAAGAACAACAAGTAGAAGTGGAAGAAGTGGTAGAAGGAGAGAATAAGAGGAATAGGAGGAAGTAGTGGAATGAAAGGAGATGAAGAAGAAGAAGTGGAAGAAGGAGAACGGGAGGAGGGAAAAGAGGTGGCAGAAGGAGAAGAAGTGGAAGAACGAGAAGGAGAGGAAGAAGAAGGAGAGTAAGCAGCAGCAGTGGGAGAAGGAGAACAATAGGTAGAAGAAGAAGAAGAAGTGGAAGAATGAGAAAAAGAGTAAGAAGAAAAAGAAGTGGAAGTAGGAGAACAAGAGGTAGAAATGCAAGTGGAAGCAGACGAAGGAGAAAAAAAGGGAGAAAATGAAGGAAAGGGAAGAAGAAGAAGCAGTGGAACGAGAAGAAATGCAAGAAGAGGAACAAGAAGAATTGTAAGCAGAAGAAGTGGAAGAAGGGGACGAAAATGAAGATGGACAACAAGAGGAATAGCAGGAAGTAGTGAAATGAGAGGGGATGAAGAAGAAGAAGGGGAAGAAGGAGAACAGGAGGAGGAAGAAGAGGAACAAAAAGAAGTGGAAGTGGGATAAGGAGAACAATAGGAAGAAGAAGAAGAAGAAGCGGAAGAAAGAGAACTACAGGAGGCAGGAGAAGTGGAAGAAAGAGAAGAAGAGGAAGAAGAAGGAGAGTAAGCAGAAGAAGTGGAAGAGGGAGAAGAAAAGGAAGAAGAAGAAGATGTGGAAAGAGAAGAAGTGGAAGAAGGTGAACTATAGGAGGAAGAAGAAGTAGTTGAAGGAGGTGAGATGAAGAAGAATAATTGGAACAAGGAGAAAAGGAGGAAAAGGAAGAAGGAGGGGAGGGGAACGGAAGGGAAGGGAAGAAGAAGCAGAAGAAGTGGAAGCTGGAAGAGAAGAGGAAGAAGAAGAAGAAGTGTAAGCATAAGATTTGGGGGAAGTAGAAGAAGGGGAAGAGCAACAATGGGAAGCAACAAAAGTGGGGGATGGAGAAAAAGAAGGAGGAGAAGACGGAAAGGAGAGAAGAAGAAGTTGTGGAAGGAGAAGAAATGGAAGAAGAGTAAGAAAAAGAAGTGTAAGCAGAAGAAGTGGAAGAAGGAGACGAAAATGAAGAAGAACAACAAGTCGAAGTAGAAGAAGTAGTAGAAGTAGTTGAATGAAATTAGATGAAGAAGAATAAGTTGAAGAAGCAGAATGGGGGGAGGGAGAGGAGGTGGCAGAAGGAGAAGAAGAGGAAGAAGAAGAAGTGGAAGAACGAGAAGAAAAGGAAGAAGTGCAAGTGGAAGAAGGAGAACAATAGGAAGAAGAAAAAGAAGTGGAAGAATGAGAAAAAGAGGAGGAAGAAGAAGTAATGGAAGGAAAGGGGATGAAGAAGAAGTGGAAAAAGGAGGAGAAGAAGAAGGGGAGGAAGAAGAAGTAGTGTAGGCAGAAGAAGGGCAAGAAGGAAAAGAGAGGGAAGAAGAAGAACAAGTGGATGTAGTAGAAGCGGAAGAAGGTGAACAAGAGCAAGAAGAAGAAGTAGTTGAAAGAGTGGGGATGATGGAGAAGAAGTGGAAGAAACAGAACATGAGGTAGAAATGCAACTGGAAGCAGAAGAAGGAGAAAAAGATTGATATAACGAAGGAAAGGAAGAAGAAGAAGGAGATGAAGAGGAAGAAATGAAAGGAAAGGAGAGGATGAAGAAGAAGTGCAAGAAAGAGAACAAGAGGAGGCAGGAGAAGTGGAAGAAAGATAAGAAGAGGAAGAAGAAGGAGAGTAACTAGAAGAAGTGGAAGAAGGAGAAGAAAAGGAAGAAGAAGAAGATGTTGAAAGTGAAGAAGTTGAAGAAGGTGAGCAAGAGGAGGAAGAAGAAGTAGTGGAAGGAGGTGAGATGAAGAAGAAGAATTGGAACAAGGAGAAAAGGAGGAAAAGGAAGAAGGAGGGGAAGGGAAGGGAAGAAGAAGCTGAAGAAGTGGAATTTGGAGGAGAAGAGGAAGACGAAGAAGAAATGTAAGCATAAGATTTGGGGGAAGTAGAAGAAGAGGAAGAGCAACAATGGGAAGTAACAAAAGTGGGGGATGGAGAAAAAGAGGAATGAGAAGACGGAAAGGAAAGAAGAAGAACTTATGGAAGGAGAAGAAATGGAAGAAGAGGAAGAAGAAGTGTAAGGAGAAGAAGCGGAAGAAGGAGACGAAAATGAAGAAGAACAACAAGTAGAAGTAGAAGAAGTGGTAGAAGGAGAGAATAACAGGAATAGGAGAAAGTAGTGGAGTGAAAGGATATGAAGAAGAAGAAGTGGAAGAAGGAGAACGGGAGGAGGAAGAAGAGGTGACAGAAGGAGAAGAAGAGGAAGAAGAAGAAGTGTAAGCAAAAGAAGCGGAAGAAGGAGACGAAAATGAAGAAGAACAACAAGTAGAAGCAGAAGAAGTGGTAGAAAGAGAGAATAAGAGGAATAGGAGGAAGTAGTGGATTGAAAGGAGATGAAGAAGAAGAAGTGGAAGAAGGAGAAGAAAAGGAAGAAATGCAAGTTGAAGAAGGAGAACAATAGGAAGAAGAAAAAGAAGTGGAAGAATGAGAAAAAGAGGAGGAAGAAGAAGCAATGGAAGGAAAGGGGATGAAGAAGAAGTGGAACAAGGAGGAGAAGAAGAAGGGGAGAAAGAAGAAGTAGTGCAGGCAGAAGAAGGGCAAGAAGGAGAAGAGAGGGAAGAAGAAGAACAAGTGGATGTAGTAGAAGTGGAAGAAGGTGAATAAGAGGATGAAGAAGAAGTAGTTGGAGGAGTGGGGATGATGGAGAAGAAGTGGAAGAAGGAGAACAAGAGGTAGAAATGCAAGTAGAAGAAGGGGAAAAAGAGGGATACGACAAAGGAAAGGAAGAAGAAGAAGGACAGGAAGAGGAAGAAAAGAAAGGAAAGGAGAGGATGAAGAAGAGGTAGCAGAAGGAGAAGAAGAGGAAGAAGAAGAAGTGGAAGAACAAGAAGAAAAGGAAGAAGTGCAAGTGGAAGAAAGAGAACAATAGGACAAAGAAAAAGAAGTGGAAGAATGAGAAAAAGAGGAAGAAGAAGAAGCAATGGAAGGAAAGTGGATGAAGAAGAAGTGGAACAAGGAGGAGAAGAAGAAGGGGGGGAAGAAGAAGTAGTGTAGGTAAAAGAAGGGTAAGAAGGAGAAGTGAGGGAAGAAAAAGAACAAGTGGATATAGTATAAGTGGAAGAAGGTCAACAAGAGGAAGAAGAAGAAGTAGTTGAAGGAGTGGGGATGATGGAGAAGAAGTGGAAGAAGGAGAACAAGAGGTAGAAATGCAAGTGGAAGCAGAAGAAGGAGAAAAAGAAGGATATGACGAAGGAAAGGAAGAAGAAGTAGGAAATCAAGAGGAAGAAAAGAAAGGAAAGGAGAGGATGAAGAAGAAGCGGAAGAAAGAGAACAAGAGGAGGCAGGAGAAGTGGAAGAAAGCTAACAAGAGGCAGAAGGAGAGTCACTAGAAGAAGTGGAAGAAGGAGAAGAAAAGGAAGAAGAAGAAGATGTGGAAAGTGAAGAAGTTGAAGAAGGTGAACAAGAGGAGGAAGAAGAAGTAGTTGAAGGAGGTGAGTTGAAGAAGAACAATTGGAACAAGGAGAAAAGGAGGAAAAGGAAGAAGGAATGGAAGGGAAGGGAAGAACAAGCAGAAGAATAGAAGAGAAGAGGAAGAAGAAGAAGAAGTGTAAGATAAGACTTGGGAGAAGGAGAAGAAGAGGAAGAACAAGAATGGGAAGCAACAGAAGTGGGGGATGGAGAAAAAGAGGAAGGAGAAGACGGAAAGGAAAGAAGAAGAAGTTATGGAAGGAGAAGAACTGGAAGAAGAGGAAGAAGAAGAAGTGTAAGCAGAAGAAGCGGAAGAAGGAGACAAAAACGAAGAAGAACAACAAGTAGAAGCAGAAGAAGTGGTAAAAGTAGAGAATAAGAGGAATAGGAGGAAGTAGTGGAATGAAGGGAGATGAAGAAGAAGAAGTGGAAGAAGGATAACAGGAGGAGGAGAAGAGGTGGCAGAAGGAGAAGAAGAGGAAGAATGAGAAAAAGAGGGGAAGAAGAAGCAATGGAAGAAAGGGGATGAAGAAGGAGTGGAACAAGGAGGATAAGAAGAAGGCGAGGAAGAAGAAGTAGTGTAGGCAGAAGAAGGGCAAGAAGGAGAAGAGACGGAAGAAGAAGAACAAGTGGATGTAGTAGAAATGGAAGAAGGTGAGGAAGAGGAAGAAGAAGAAGTAGTTGAAGGAGTACGGATGATGGAGAAGAAGTGGAAGAAGGAGAACAAGAGGTAGAAATGAAGTGGAAGCAGCAGAAGGGGAAAAAGAGGGATATGACGAAGGAAAGGAAGAAGAAGGAGGAGATGAAGAGGAAGAAAAGAAAGGAAAGGAGAGGATGAAGAAGAAGCGCAAGAAAGAGAACAAGAGGAGGCAGGAGAAGTGGAAGAAAGATAACAAGACGAAGAAGGAGAGTCACTAGAAGAAGTGGAAGAAGGAGAAGAAAAGGAAGAAATGCAAGTTGAAGAAGGAGAACAATAGGAAGAAGAAAAAGAAGTGGAAGAATGAGAAAAAGAGGAGGAAGAAGAAGCAATGGAAGGAAAGGGGATGAAGAAGAAGTGGAACAAGGAGGAGAAGAAGAAGGGGAGAAAGAAGAAGTAGTGCAGGCAGAAGAAGGGCAAGAAGGAGAAGAGAGGGAAGAAGAAGAACAAGTGGATGTAGTAGAAGTGGAAGAAGGTGAATAAGAGGATGAAGAAGAAGTAGTTGGAGGAGTGGGGATGATGGAGAAGAAGTGGAAGAAGGAGAACAAGAGGTAGAAATGCAAGTAGAAGAAGGGGAAAAAGAGGGATACGACAAAGGAAAGGAAGAAGAAGAAGGACAGGAAGAGGAAGAAAAGAAAGGAAAGGAGAGGATGAAGAAGAGGTAGCAGAAGGAGAAGAAGAGGAAGAAGAAGAAGTGGAAGAACAAGAAGAAAAGGAAGAAGTGCAAGTGGAAGAAAGAGAACAATAGGACAAAGAAAAAGAAGTGGAAGAATGAGAAAAAGAGGAAGAAGAAGCAATGGAAGGAAAGTGGATGAAGAAGAAGTGGAACAAGGAGGAGAAGAAGAAGGGGGGGAAGAAGAAGTAGTGTAGGTAAAAGAAGGGTAAGAAGGAGAAGTGAGGGAAGAAAAAGAACAAGTGGATATAGTATAAGTGGAAGAAGGTCAACAAGAGGAAGAAGAAGAAGTAGTTGAAGGAGTGGGGATGATGGAGAAGAAGTGGAAGAAGGAGAACAAGAGGTAGAAATGCAAGTGGAAGCAGAAGAAGGAGAAAAAGAAGGATATGACGAAGGAAAGGAAGAAGAAGTAGGAAATCAAGAGGAAGAAAAGAAAGGAAAGGAGAGGATGAAGAAGAAGCGGAAGAAAGAGAACAAGAGGAGGCAGGAGAAGTGGAAGAAAGCTAACAAGAGGCAGAAGGAGAGTCACTAGAAGAAGTGGAAGAAGGAGAAGAAAAGGAAGAAGAAGAAGATGTGGAAAGTGAAGAAGTTGAAGAAGGTGAACAAGAGGAGGAAGAAGAAGTAGTTGAAGGAGGTGAGTTGAAGAAGAACAATTGGAACAAGGAGAAAAGGAGGAAAAGGAAGAAGGAATGGAAGGGAAGGGAAGAACAAGCAGAAGAATAGAAGAGAAGAGGAAGAAGAAGAAGAAGTGTAAGATAAGACTTGGGAGAAGGAGAAGAAGAGGAAGAACAAGAATGGGAAGCAACAGAAGTGGGGGATGGAGAAAAAGAGGAAGGAGAAGACAGAAAGGAAAGAAGAAGAAGTTATGGAAGGAGAAGAACTGGAAGAAGAGGAAGAAGAAGAAGTGTAAGCAGAAGAAGCGGAAGAAGGAGACAAAAACGAAGAAGAACAACAAGTAGAAGCAGAAGAAGTGGTAAAAGTAGAGAATAAGAGGAATAGGAGGAAGTAGTGGAATGAAGGGAGATGAAGAAGAAGAAGTGGAAGAAGGATAACAGGAGGAGGAGAAGAGGTGGCAGAAGGAGAAGAAGACGAAGAATGAGAAAAAGAGGGGAAGAAGAAGCAATGGAAGAAAGGGGATGAAGAAGGAGTGGAACAAGGAGGATAAGAAGAAGGCGAGGAAGAAGAAGTAGTGTAGGCAGAAGAAGGGCAAGAAGGAGAAGAGACGGAAGAAGAAGAACAAGTGGATGTAGTAGAAGTGGAAGAAGGTGAGGAAGAGGAAGAAGAAGAAGTAGTTGAAGGAGTACGGATGATGGAGAAGAAGTGGAAGAAGGAGAACAAGAGGTAGAAATGAAGTGGAAGCAGCAGAAGGGGAAAAAGAGGGATATGACGAAGGAAAGGAAGAAGAAGGAGGAGATGAAGAGGAAGAAAAGAAAGGAAAGGAGAGGATGAAGAAGAAGCGCAAGAAAGAGAACAAGAGGAGGCAGGAGAAGTGGAAGAAAGATAACAAGACGAAGAAGGAGAGTCACTAGAAGAAGTGGAAGAAGGAGAAGAAAAGGAAGAAGAAGAAGATGTGGAAAGTCAAGAAGATGAAGAAGGAGAACAAGAGGAGGAAGAAGAAGTAGTGGAAGGAGGTGAGTTGAAGAAGAACAATTGGAACAAGGAGAAAAGGAGGAAAAGGAAGAAGGAATGGAAGGGAAGGGAACAACAAGCAGAAGAAATGGAATCTAGAGGAGAAGAGGAAGAAGAAGAAGAAGTGTAAGCATAAGACTTGGGTGAAGGAGAAGAAGAGGAAGAACAACAATGGGAAGCAACAGAAATGGGGGATGGAGAAAAAGAGGAAGGAGAAGATGCAAAGGAAAGAGAAGAAGTTGTGGAAGGAGAAGAAATGGAAGAAGAGGAAGAACAAGAAGTGTAGGCAGAAGAAGCGGAAGAAGGAGACGAAAATGAAGAAGAACAACAAGTAGAAGTAGAAGAAGTGGTAAAAGTAGAGAATAAGAGGAATAGGAGGAAGTAGTGGAATGAAAGGAGTTGAAGAAGAAGAAGTGGAAGAACGAGAACGGGAGGAGGAGAAGAGGTGGCAGAAGGAGAAGAAGAGGAAGAAGACGAAGAAGTGGAAGAATGAGAAAAAGAGGGGAAGAAGAAGCAATGGAAGGAAAGGGGATGAAGAAGGAGTGGAACAAGGAGGATAAGAAGAAGGGGAGGAAGAAGAAGTAGTGTAGGCAGAAGAAGGGCAAGAGGGAGAAGAGACGGAAGAAGAAGAACAAGTGGATGTAGTAGAAGTGGAAGAAGGTGAAGAAGAGGAAGAAGAAGAACTAGTTGAAGGAGTGCGGATGATGGAGAAGAAGTGGAAGAAGGAGAACAAGAGGTAGAAATGCAAGTGGAAGCAGAAAAAGGAGAAAAAGAGGGATATGACGAAGGAAAGGAAGAAGAAGGAGGAGATGAAGAGGAAGAAAAGAAAGGAAAGGAAAGGATGAAGAAGAAGCGGAAGAAAGAGAACAAGAGGAGGCAGGAGAAGTGGAAGAAAGATAACAAGAGGAAGAAGGAGAGTCACTAGAAGAAGTGGAAGAAGGAGAAGAAAAGGAAGAAGAAGAAGATGTGGAAAGTGAAGAAGTTGAAGAAGGTGAACAAGAGGAGGAAGAAGAAGTAGTGGAAGGAGGTGAGTTGAAGAAGACCAATTGGAACAAGGAGAAAAGGAGGAAAAGGAAGAAGGAATGGAAGGGAAGGGAAGAACAAGCAGAAGAAATGGAATCTAGAGGAGAAAAGGAAGAAGAAGAAGAAGTGTAAGCATAAGACTTGGGTGTAGGGGAAGAAGAGGAAGAACAACAATGGGAAGCAACAGAAGTGGGGGATGGAGAAAAAGAGGAAGGAGAAGACGGAAAGGAAAGAGAAGAAGTTGTGGAAGGAGAAGAAATGGAAGAAGAAGAAGAACAAGAAGTGTAAGCAGAAGAAGCGAAAGAAGGAGACGAAAATGAAGAAGAACAACAACTAGAAGTAGAAGAAGTGGTAAAAGTAGAGAATAAGAGCAATAGGAGGAAGTAGTGGAATGAAAGGAGATGAAGAAGAAGAAGTGGAAGAAGGAGAACGGGAGGAGGAGAAGAGGTGGCAGAAGGAGAAGAAGAGGAAGAAGACGAAGAAGTGGAAGAATGAGAAAAAGAGGGGAAGAAGAAGCAATGGAAGGAAAGGGGATGAAGAAGGAGTGGACCAAGGAAGATAAGAAGATGTGGACAGTGAAGAAGTTGAAGAAGGTGAACAAGAGGAGGAAGAAGAAGTAGTGGAAGGAGGTGAGTTGAAGAAGAACAATTGGAACAAGGAGAAAAGGAGGAAAAGGAAGAAGGAATGGAAGGGAAGGGAAGAACAAGCAGAAGAAATGGAATCTAGAGGAGAAAAGGAAGAAGAAGAAGAAGTGTAAGCATAAGACTTGGGTGAAGGAGAAGAAGAGGAAGAACAACAATGGGAAGCAACAGAAGTGGGGGATGGAGAAAAAGAGGAAGGAGAAGACGGAAAGGAAAGAGAAGAAGTTGTGGAAGGAGAAGAAATGGAAGAAGAGGAAGAACAAGAAGTGTAAGCAGAAGAAGCGGAAGAAGGAGACGAAAATGAAGAAGAACAACAAGTAGAAGTAGAAGAAGTGGTAAAAGTAGAGAATAAGAGGAATAGGAGGAAGTAGTGGAATGAAAGGAGATGAAGAAGAACAAGTGGAAGAAGGAGAACGGGAGGAGGAGAAGAGGTGGCAGAAGGAGAAGAAGAGGAAGAAGACGAAGAAGTGGAAGAATCAGAAAAAGAGGGGAAGAAGAAGCAATGGAAGGAAAGGGGATGAAGAAGAAGTGGAACAAGGAGGATAAGAAGAAGGGGTGGAAGAAGAAGTAGTGTAGGCAGAAGAAGGGCAAGAAGGAGAAGAGACGGAAGAAGAAGAACAAGTGGATGTAGTAGAAGTGGAAGAAGGTGAAGAAGAGGAAGAAGAAGAACTAGTTGAAGGAGTGCGGATGATGGAGAAGAAGTGGAAGAAGGCGAACAAGAGGTAGAAATGCAAGTGGAAGCAGAAGAAGGAGAAAAAGAGGGATATGACGAAGGAAAGGAAGAAGAAGGAGGAGATGAAGAGGAAGAAAAGAAAGGAAAGGAGAGGATGAAGAAGAAGCGCAAGAAAGAGAACAAGAGGAGGCAGGAGAAGTGGAAGAAAGATAACAAGACGAAGAAGGAGAGTAACTAGAAGAAGTGGAAGAAGGAGAAGAAAAGGAAGAAGAAGAAGATGTGGAAAGTGAAGAAGGTGAACAAGAGGAGGAAGAAGAAGTAGTGGAAGGATGAGATGAAGAAGAAGAATTGGAACAAGGAGAAAAGGAAGAAAAGGAAGAAGGAGGGGAAGGGAAGAAGAAGCAGAAGAAGTGGAATCTGGAGGAGAAGAGGAAGAAGAAGAAGAAGTGTAAGCATAAGATTTGGGGGAAGGAGAAGAAGAGGAAGAGCAACAACGGGAAGCAACAGAAGTGGGGAATGGAGAAAAAGAGGAAGGAGAAGACGGAAAGGAAAGAAGAAGAAGTTGTGGAAGGAGAAGAAATGGAAGAAGAGGGAGAAGAAGAAGTGTAAGCAGAAGAAGCAGAAGAAGCAGAAGAATGAGACGAAAATGAAGAACAACAACAAGTAGAAGTAGAAGAAGTGGTAGAAGGAGAGAATAAGAGGAATAGGAGGAAGTAGTGGAATGAAAGGAGATGAAGAAGAAGAAGTGGAAGAGGGAGAACGGGAGGAGGGAGAAGAGGTGGCAGAAGGAGAAGAAGAGGAAGAAGAAGAAGTGGAAGAACGAGAAGAAAAGGTGATGCATGCCTCCCTTGATCTTTTTCCTTGAGGTTCCAAGCACCATGAAATGGATGATGGAGGGGAAAGAAAATGGAGGTGGGGCGCCACTCTCAAAGAGAGATAAGCCAAAGTGTTTAGGTTTGCCACAAGGGAAGGAACCCTTGATAAAAACCAACTAGGAAGAGGCTCCTCAAGAGAGAGGATCCTCAAGACCTTTTACTAAGAATGTGCTCACAAAGAGACTATTTTCATTCAACTTCAAAGGTGACATTTTACAATGAGGGGGAATGAGTATATATAGCCCAATGGGAGAGCTTGGGCACACTTTTCTAGGCAATGTGGGACTTGGGCTTAATTAGGATTAAAACTAATTAACCCAAGTCTTAGGCCTTAAGTGAGGCACCTAAGTTCACCCCCTATGGGTGCAATTAACACATCTTAATGTGAATGGGCTAGCCCAAAATCATGTCTTAACTTATGCACCCATTATAAGCTTACTCCTCCTTTTTAACTAAAGACACCTATACGTTATAAACTAAGAAGATGGCCGGAAATACATGGACTTAAGGGAATTAAAATACTTTCCTATTTATCTAATTGAGTCCTCCTAGCCATGATGCATGCTAGGTGAGATTGCATCATCTCCTCTCCCTTGGAGAGGATTTGACCTCAAATCCTGAGGTCTTTCTTCCGCTTTTTCAAAGTCTGCAAGAAAATAAGGAAAGCAGTAAGTATATGCAGACAAGTGATTTTGGGGGAAGTGAGAGGTCTATAAGGAGGCCTTTTAAGAATGGGGTAGTGGAGGTTGGCACTAAAGTTTGAAAATATTTTAGTGTGCATGTGCCTCCACACAACAGCTCCCCATCCTCCTCCAATTGCACTAGATACTAGCCTCAAAGGTTTTGAAATAGTTGGAGACTAGTCTAAGTGGAATGAAGCACTCATCAAGTTGGATTTGAGGGTGTGGATCAAGGTGCTCAAAAGATATAGGCACATCCTCAAATTCAACTTGTTCTTTTTGTAAGAGTTGGCAGGAAAATTTTTCTATGTAGAGAACCTCCTTTGAAGGCAAAGGCGGATCTTCCTTAGACTCGGTCTTCCTACCAACAACCTTATTTTCATTTTTATCCCTTTCTCTCTTAAGCTTCATGATCCTTCTATCCTCCATAACCTCGGTAGGGGTAAGAGGAAGTAAGGTGATCTTTTTCCCTTTATGAGAGAGAGTGATTTTATTAGTGAGGCCATTGTGCAAAGTTTCCTTATCATGTTGCCATGGCCTTCCCAGCAACATGTGACTAGCTTCCATAGGGACTACATCACATAACACTTTGTCGTGATACTTCCCTATGAAGAAGCTAATCTCCACTTGCTCTCTTACTACTACACCATCTTCATAATTAAGTCCATGCAAAGAATAAGGTGAAGGATGAGGAGTAGTAGCAAGTGATAGCTTTTCCACCACCCTCGTTCTACAAAAATTACAACATGATCCACCATCCACAATAAGAGAACAAGTTTTGCCCAAAATTTTGCATCTTGTTTGAAAAACATTCTCTCTTTGTGTTTGGGTTTCCTTACAAGGATGGCTTCCAAGAAGTTGTTTCACTTTGAAGATATCATCACATGAATGAATACCCTTTTCATTTGATGTTCCCTTTAAAGTCCTTTTTCTTTTGGGGCAAAACAAAGCAATATTCCCTTTTTCTAAACACTTAAAACATTTAGGACTTCGAAAACGAGTGCTCGAACTAGTGGTAGCGGTGTCACTCATACTCAAGGGTTTTCTCTCAATATGCTTTCTTTTGGATGACTCTCTTTGGGGTTTAATTATAGAAAGGTTTGTCTTTTTCTTAGGATGCCTCTTAGGGTTTTCCTTCTTACTAGAAGAAGCATGAATGTCATGGATTATTTTAGGCTCCTCTAAGTCTCTATAATGTGTGTAAATGTTACCACAAGAGCTCTTATAGGCATCTCTCTCTTTTTGTATCTTCATTTCTTCCCTTCTTTCTAACTTATTTTGTTCCTTTTCTCTCTTTTCCAATTCTTTCTTCTCTTTTTCTCTCCTTTCTCTTCTTTCTTTTCTCTCTAACTCTTTTCTTTTGTTTTCTTCTTTTTCTCTTTCTTTTTCTCTTTTCTCTTTTTCTCTTCTCTCTTCTCTTTCTTTTTCTCTTGCTTCTCTTTCTTTCTTTTCATTTTCCCTACTCTCTATTTGTCTCTCTTTTTCTCTTCTTTCTTTTCTTTCTTGTCTCTCCTTTTCTTTTTGTTCTTTCTCTCTTCTCTCCTCTCTATCTAGTTCCTCTTGTTCTCTTTTCCTCATCTCTCTTTGTTTTCTCTCATTTTTCCAAAATTCCCTACGTTGTTTTTCTACTATTTCCCAATCAATAGAGTATGGATATGTGGGCAAGGTTGGTTTATCACTCTTTTCATTCTTTTCTTTTATTCTATTCTCACATTCTTCTCCTTTATTTTCCCTAGTTTCATTACTACTCCTAACACTCCTAGAAGTGTGTGAAAACATGTCAAAGTGTAAGGCCTAGGGAACTAATATGCAAAACACTCCTCTCTTTTTTTGTTTTCTCCTAAAGTGTTAAGAGTATTTGGAACTCTAACACTTTCTAAAACATTGAAAGCAAATAAAGAAATTTAAAACAAAGCTAAAGGATTCTAACGTGCTCCTAAGTATGAATAAGGGGTACCAATTCCTTATCCACACTAAAACGAGAAACTAAGGTTTATTACACACAAAAGAGGTGACCCTTATGGGCATCCAATACCTCTAATTAAAATGTCCTTTAAAAATACACCCAAATTAAACAAAGAAAATTAAAAGTAGTTGAATGTAGCTCCTTTCTTCAAGTGCTCCTCACCAAGTGTATCACTCTAGTCTTGGCCTCCTTTTCAAGTCTCCTCTTCCTTGGTTTTAAATCAACACTTCCTAAGGATGCTACCCTTGTGAAAATTTCAACAATTTGGCTACCTACCAAGAGAAAACAAGCGCCCAAGCAAGAGACCAAGGGAAGTAGAATTTGAAAGCAAAAAGCAATAAAAAGCACTTAACAAGAATAGGAACACATCCAAGTGGAAAGAATTTATTTGACAAACACAGAGAAAGCCAATAAGGACAAGCAAGAAATAAAAGGTGTAGAAAGAAAGTTGGCACACAAAAAAAATTTCCTAGAATGGGCCTAAAATAGAATTGGACTTAAAACAAAAAAGACTCAACAAATTCAATGATTTGCACAATTGTAAAGCAAGGTGGCTAAATCATAGTCAAATAAATTCAAGCAAATTTCAATAAAATTTAACACTCCTTTGAATTTTTTAATAATTTTGAGGTGCACTAATTTTTATTTTATTTTTTTGTACTCTTTTTACTTGTTTTTAGCACTTTTTACTAACTCTTTTTTTTTTTACTTATTTTACACTTTTGATTTCTCTTCTTCTTCTTTTTTTTTTTTGAAACAATTTTGCTACACCTCTTAACACATTTTGTAGCAAATATAGTGAGGAGTCAAAGAATCATAAATGCTTAAACAAAGGATAGGAAATGGCCACCATAATTGATATACAAAAGTGCAAAATTAAGAAACAAAGCAACCTAATATGAACTAGTAATTTTAGGTGATAAAAAATAAATGGCATAAGGAGAGTTTTATGGAAGTTGAGGACAACTTGATTACTCAATAATCAGCCCAATCATACCCAACATGCCTCTAAAAGCCAATCAACAAAAATCACCACAAAAACTAGCACAAAATTAAGATACTAAAATTATTGAACAAGTGAATGAAATTTGGAAGAAATTGAGCATTAATTTTTTTGAAGATTTTTTTTTTAAGAACATGCTAAGATCTAAATAGCATGTGAGACTCTAAGGACATGGGATCAAGAGTAAGCCTCTTTGATGCTCAATTTCCAATAGAGAAATAACACACTTTTATGGTAAAAATAAAAAGGCAAAACTATGTAGAATTAAGAGACAATAAAAGGGCTACAACATGACCAACTAAGACACAACTTGGAAGATTAAAAACTGAAATTAAATGACTCAAAATAACCAGAAATATATGCCCAAAACAGAGAACAAAAGGCTGGAAAAACAGAAAAATAGGTGCAGGAAAATAGAATTAAAAATTCAAATAAGAAGAACAACGTGCATCCAAAGATCAAGACCACAATGTGTGGTTTCCTTCACAAATTTTGTGAAGTCATTACAATGATCTTCTTAGGATTTGCACAAGAATAAGGAAAAAATAAAAAGCTGGGCAGAAAATTAAAGAAACAATCCTAAAGGAAACATATAAAGATTCAATGGAAAAGAACAAGATAAATTGAATATAGAAAGCAATAAAAACTAGGAAATAAATTGCATAAAATGAAAACTACAAAAACATAAACTAACAAGACATAAAAGGAATTAAATGACAAGAATCAAAGGCTGGAAAAAATAAAGGAAAAAGCAAGAACTCTAAGAAGAAAAGCTGAAAAAAATTAAAGAAAATTAAGACTAGAAAAGAACCTCATGGAGTTGGCTCTGATACCAAATGATGCATGCCTCCCTTGATCTTTTTCCTTGAGGTTCCAAGCACCATGAAATGGATGATGGAGGGGAAAGAAAATGGAGGTGGGGCGCCACTCTCAAAGAGAGATAAGCCAAAGTGTTTAGGTTTGCTACAAGGGAAGGAACCCTTGATAAAAACCAACTAGGAAGAGGCTCCTCAAGAGAGAGGATCTTCAAGACCTTTTACTAAGAATGTGCTCACAAAGAGACTATTTTCATTCAACTTCAAAGGTGACATTTTACAATGAGGGGGAATGAGTATATATAGCCCAATGGGAGAGCTTGGGCACACTTTTCTAGGCAATGTGGGACTTGGGCTTAATTAGGATTAAAACTAATTAACCCAAGTCTTAGGCCTTAAGTGAGGCACCTAAGTTCACCCCCTATGGGTGCAATTAGCATATCTTAATGTGAATGGGCTAGCCCAAAATCATGTCTTAACTTATGCACCCATTATAAGCTTACTCCTCCTTTTTAACTAAAGACACCTATACCTTATAAACTAAGAAGATGGCCGAAAATACATGGACTTAAGGGAATTAAAATACTTTCCTATTTATCTAATTAAAATAAAATATTTACAAGCTAAAAATAATGAAGACTATGGCTTCGAATCTTCAATGAGCTTTTGTCCATGCCATGCCTTTCTTGAGTCCTCCTAGCCATGATGCATGCTAGGTGAGATTGCATCAAAAGGAAGAAGTGCAAGTGGAAGAACGAGAACAATAGGAAGAAGAAGAAGAAGTGGAAGAATGAGAAAAGGAGGAGGAAGAAGAAGCAATGGAAGGAAAGGGGATGAAGAAAAAGTGGAACAAGGAGGAGAAGAAGAAGGGGAGGAAAAAGAAGTAGTGTAGATAGAAGAAGGGCAAGAAGGAGAGGTGATATAAATCCACAACATGAAACCACCTTCAACCCAAAACCTTAAGGCATTAGGTTATGGGTCTTTCTCACTTATATATTACTCAACTTCCTAATTTCTAACCAATGTGGGACTTCAACTCACACTTGCACTCCAACAATCTCCCCCTCAAGTGTGAGTCCCTTCTAGATTGTAAACTCCCCCTCGAGCGGAAGCATACATTTTAATGACGGCCCCTTATTCACACCGCCCTTAAACACAAGGAGACACGCCTCCTGAAACCCTTAGCAGGAGGACTTTCGATGAAGGGGATCCACCGTCAACCTGCCGATCACAACCATCGACTTGGTTCAGCCAAGAACCTAGGAGATACACTCTATTATCACGCAATTATCACACATGATTAATTGCATGTTACATTAATTCCTAAATTAATGAAACATTACAAAAAATGATTGTCTTCGGCATTCACATCATTCCCTCCTTCTTCGAAAAGATTCGTCCCCGAATCTATGACTTTATTTTCCTACAAATTTTATTCACTTATAACGAACAAAACAACCTCCAGGATCAAATACAACTTGTAAAAAATCATGCATCAAAGAATTTCTCCTTTTTGGTGCCCAGAACCAGACTTGAAAATTTTTCTCATGAGTTTGAATTTCAACAGTGGACTCGATGTACAATGACACTCTAGGAGTGATATCAATATTTTTCTTCCTTACCCATGACCATTTGTGCGTTGTATATTCATGATCCTGTGCATTTATAATATCAAGAGAAGAAGAAAAATCAATAGCAGTTAAAGTTTTATAGTTCTTTTTCTGTCTTTCTCTTTCCTTTTCTCTCTCTTCTTCTTCACTCTTTTCTTTTTCTATTTTTCTCTTTTCTTCTCTCTCTTTTTCTATTTTCTCCTTCAACTTAAGTTGATCATCACAAACTTGGCTTGGTGCCAGAAATTTCAAATTAAGCCTGCGTCCTTCATGGACCAAAGAAACTGAAAATTTTTCAAGATTAATCTTTTTATCCTTCAACCAAGATCTCCCTAAAAGAAAATGACATGAGTCCATGGGAGCAATATCGCATGTCACTTCATCCACAAATTTTCCAACAGTGAATTTAAACTTAGTTTGTCTAGGATGAAGACTCGTCGATAAGTTGAGTTTATTCACCAATCTTTCGCTCACGACGTTGCTACAACTTCCTCCATCAACTACAAATAAACACAAATGACCTTCGATTAAACACCTTGTATAAAAAATATCCACCATAGTTTCAAACCTAGAGCTGAAGCTCTGATACCAACTGATATAAATTCAGAGGGGTTGGATTCGTTTTGCAGATCTATCTAGGTTGAAAGGTAATAAGTTAACAAAACAATGAGAATTGGGTAGCAAGAAAATGGAAAGGATGAAAATGGTTTAACGAAGGGATAAATGACGCCACTTCCAAGGATGGAAGATAAGTCATATGACGCCACAAGGGTAGTGATTTACCCTTGATAAGTCTAGCAGAACGCCACAAGAAAAAATTTCTTGATAATTTCTAAAGAGAAATTCATCTCTCACAAAAGGGTAAAACCCAAATATAATTTCACTAATTCAATGGTTGTCCTTAGAGTACAATTCAGCCCCTATTTATAGAATTAGGTGACTGTTCAAAATCATAACTCCTAAAAGAAAAATTAAATACTCTATTATCACGCAATTATCACATGATTAATTGCATGTTACATTAATTCCTAAATTAATGAAACGTTACAAAAAATGAAAAGTTATTGTCTTCGACATTCAAATCAAGAAGAGAGGGAAGAAGAAGAACAAGTAGATGTAGTAGAAGTGGAAGAAGGTGAACAAGAGGAAGAAGAAGAAGTAGTTGAAGGAGTGGGGATGATGGAGAAGAAGTGGAAGAAGGCGAACAAGCGATAGAAATGCAAGTGGAAGCAGAAGAAGGAGAAAAAGAGGGATATGACGAAGGAAAGGAAGAAGAAGAAGGAGATGAAGAGGAAGAAAAGAAAGGAAAGGAGAGGATGAAGAAGAAGAAGTGGAAGAAAGATAAGAAGAGGAAGAATAAGGAGAGTAACTAGAAGAAGTGGAAGAAGGAGAAGAAAAGGAAGAAGAAGAAGATGTGGAAAGTGAAGTAGTTGAAGAAGGTGAACAAGAGAGGAAGAAGAAGTAGTGGAAGGAGGTGACATGAAGAAGAAGAATTGGAATAAGGAGAAAAGGAGGAAAAGGAAGAAGGAGGGGAAGGGAAGGAAAGAAGAAGCAGAAGAAGTGGAATCTGGAGGAGAAGAGGAAGAAGAAGAAGTGTAAGCATAAGATTTGGGGGAAGGAGAAGAAGAGGAAGAGCAACAATGGGAAGCAACAGAAGTGGGGGATGGAGAAAAAGAGGAAGGAGAAGACGGAAAGGAAAGAAGAAGAAGTTGTGGAAGCAGAAGAAATCGAAGAAGAGGAAGAAGAAGAAGTGTAAGCAGAACAAGCGGAAGAAGGAGACGAAAATGAAGAAGAATAACAAGTAGAAGTAGAAGAAGTGGTAGAAGGACAGAATATGAGCAATAGGAGGAAGTAGTGGAATGAAAGGAGATGAAGAAGAAGTGGAAGCGGGAGAACGGGTGGACGGAGAAGAGGTGGCAGAAGCAGAAGAAGAGGAAGAAGAAGAAGTGGAAGAACGAGAAGAAAAGGAAGAAGTGCAAGTGGAAGAAGGAGAACAAGAGGAAGAAGAAGAAGAAGTGGAAGAATGAGAAAAAGAGGAGGAAGAAGAAGCAATGGAAGGAAAGGGGATGAAGAAAAAGTTGAACAAGGAGGAGAAGAAGAAGGGGAGGAACAAGAGGTAGTGTAGACAGAAGGAGGGCAAGAAGGAGAAAAGAGGGCAAGAAGGAGAAAAGAGGGAAGAAGAAGAACAAGTGGATGTAGTAGAAGTGGAAGAAGGTGAACAAGAGGAAGAAGAAGAAGTAGTTGAAGGAGTGGGGATGATGGAGAAGAAGTGGAAGAAGGAGAACAAGAGGTAGAAATGCAAGTGGAAGCAGAAAAAGGAGAAAAAGAAGGATATGACAAAGGAAAGGAAGAAGAAGAAGGAGAGGAAGAGGAAGAAGTGGAAGAAAGATAAGAAGAGGAACAAGAAGGAGAGTAACTAGAAGAAGTGGAACAAGGAGAAGAAAAGGAAGAAGAAGAAGATGTGGAAAGTGAAGAAGGTGAACAAGAGGACGGAGAAGAACTAGTGGAAGGATGAGATGAAGTAGAAGAATTGGAACAAGGAGAAAAGGAGGAAAAGGAAGAAGGAGGGGAAGGGAAGGGAAGAAGAAGCAGAAGAAGTGGAATCTGGAGGAGAAGAGGAAGAAGAAGAAGAAGTGTAAGCATAAGATTTTGGGGAAGGAGAAGAAGAGGAAGAGCAACCATAGGAAGTAACAGAAGTTGGGGATGGATAAAAAGAGGAAGGAGAAGACGTAAAGGAAAGAAGAAGGAGTTGTGGAAGGAGAAGAAATGGAAGAAGACGAAGAAGAAGAAGTGTAAGCAGAAGAAGCGGAAGAAGGAGACAAAAATGAAGAAGAACAACAAGTAGAAGTAGAAGAAGTTGTAGAAGGAGAGAATAAGAGGAATAGGAGGAAGTAGCGCAATGAGAGGAGACGAAGAAGAAGAAGTGAAAAAAGGAGAACGGGAGGAGGGAGAACAGGTGGCAGAAGGAGAAGAAGAGGAAGAAGAAGAAGTGGAAGAATGAGAAGAAAAGGAAGAAGTGCAAGTGGAAGAAGGAGAACAATAGGAAGAAGATGAGGAAGTGGAAGAATGTGAAAAAGAGGAGGAAGAAGAAGCAATGGAAGGAAAGGGGACGAAGAAGAAGTGGAACAAGGAGGAGAAGAAGAATGGGAGGAAAAAGAAGTAGTGTAGGCAGAAGAAGGGCAAAAGGAGAAGAGAGGAAAGAAGAAGAACAAGTGGATGTAGTAGAAGTGGAAGAAGGTGAACAAGAGGAAGAAGAAGAAGTACTTGAAGGAGTGGGGATGATGGAGAAGAAGTGGAAGAAGGAGAACAAGAGGTAGAAATGCAAGTGGAAGCAGAAGAAGGAGAAAAAGAGGGATATGACGAAGGAAAGAAAGAAGAAGAAGGAGATGAAGAGGAAGAAAAGAAAGGAAAGGAGAGGATGAAGAAGAAGTGGAAGAAAGAGAACAAGAGGAGGCAGGAGAAGTGGAAGAAAGATAAGAAGAGGAAGAAGAAGGAGAGTAACTAGAAGAAGTGGAAGAAGGAGAAGAAAAGGAAGAAGAAGAAGATGTGGAAAGTGAAGAAGGTGAACAAGAGGAGGAACAAGAAGTAGTGGAAGGATGAGATGAAGATGAAGAATTGGTGATGTGAATTCCCCTTGCCACGAATTCAGAACGGACCGATTAGGACTGTTTGTTAGAATGGAAAAACAAAAAGGTCAGAATTGGGGATGATGGTGGTTTTGGGGGAGACTCCACTTCCGGGAAGGAAGATAAGTCTCAAAGACGGCACAACGGGTGGAAGGCCCTTGATAAGTCTCAAGCTTGGTTCAGCCAAGAACCTAGGAGATACACTCTCTCAAGAAAAGTTTTATCCAAAGCAAAGTCCCTCTATTTCCATTGAAATGCAATACATATAGGAATTCCATAAAGCCAAGAAATAAATGCACCATTTACTAACATTGATTGAGGCTTATTTATTAAATAACCTCCCTACTAGTGCATATGAAAAGGCAACAGCCACACTGAAGGAAAACTAGACAACCACTAAAATTCAACACTCCAAAATAAAAGAAAAATTAAAATAAATTGTTTTAAAAGCATGGCAAATAACACAACAGTACCAAAACTTTTTACAACTTTATTTAATTAAACCCACTTTGAATAAAATAACTTTGCAGCAACATCCTCTATTTCATGAATCTTCAATGGTGACCATGCATTGAATTAATTTTGCCTCTATGTCCTTTTTCATTAGGTGCAGCTTCCAAAATTGTTGCTACCACTTGTTGTAAAGCTTCACTTGCTTTCCTAGCTCTTGCCCTTGTCATAGGTGTCCCAAGTCCTTCAAGCACCTTACTGTCTTTGTTTGTAGCTGTATCCTCATCAATTGGAACAAGGAGAAAAGGAGGAAAAGGAAGAAGGAGGGGAAGGGAAGGGAAGAAGAAGCAGAAGAAGTGGAATCTGGAGGAGAAAAGGAAGAAGAAGAAGAAGTGTAAGCATAAGATTTGGGGGAAGGAGAAGAAGAGGAAGAGCAACAATGCGAAGCAACAGAAGTGGGGGATGGAGAAAAAGAGGAAGCAGAAGACGGAAAGGAAAGAAGAAGAAGTTGTGGAAGGAGAAGAAATGGAAGAAGAGAAAGAAGAAGAAGTGGAAGAAGGAGATGAAAATGAAGAAGAACAACAAGTAGAAGTACAAGAAGTGGTAGAAGGAGAGAATAAGAGGAATAGGAGGAAGTAGTGGAATGAAAGGAGATGAAGAAGAAGAAGTGGAAGAAGGAGAACGGGAGGAGGGAGAAGAGGTGACAGAAGGAGAAGAAGAGGAAGAAGAAGAAGTGGAAGAACGAGAAGAAAAGGAAGGAGTGCAAGTCGAAGAAGGAGAACAATAGGAAGAAGAAGAAGAAGAAGTCGAAGAATTATAAAAAGAGGAGGAAGAAGAAGCAATGAAACGAAAGGGGATGAAGAAGAAGTGGAACAAGGAGGAGAAGAAGAAGGGGAGGAAGAAGAAGTAGTGTAGCCAGAAGAAGGGCAAGAAGGAGAAGAGAGGGAAGAAGAAGAACAAGTAGATGTAGTAGAATTGGAAGAAGGTGAACAAGAGGAAGAAGAAGAAGTAGTTGAAGGAGTGGGGATGATGGAGTAGAAGTGGAAGAGGGAGAACAAAAGCTAGAAATGCAAGTGGAAGCAGAAGAAGGAGAAAAAGAGGGATATGACGACGGAAAGGAACAAGAAGAAGGAGATGAAGAGGAAGAAAATAAAGGAAACGAGAGGATGAAGAAGAAGTGGAAGAAAGAGAACAAGAGGAGGCAGGAGAAGTGGAAGAAAGATAAGAAGAGGAAGAAGAAGGAGAGTAACTAGAAGAAGTGGAAGAAGGAGAAGAAAAGGAAGAAGCAGAAGATGTGGAAAGTGAAGAGGGTGAACAAGAGGAGGAAGAAGAAGTAGTGGAAGGAGGTGAGATGAAGAAGAAGAACTGGAACAAGGAGAAAAGGAGGAAAAGGAAGAAGGAGGGGAAGGGAAGGGGAGAAGAAGCAGAAGAAGTGGAATCTGGGGAAGAAGAAGTCTAAGCATAAGATTTGGGGGAAGAAGAAGAGGAAGAGCAACTATGTGAAGCAACAGAACTTGGGGATGGAGAAAAAGAGGAAGGAGAAGAGGGAAAGGAAAGAAGAAGAAGTTGTGGAAGGAGAAGAAATGGACGAAGAGGAAGATGAAGAACTGTAAGCAGAACAAGTGCAAGTAGAAGACGAAAATGAAGAAGAACAACAAGTAGAAGTAGAAGAAGTGGTAGAAGGAGAGAATAAGAGGAATAGGAGTAAGTAGTGGAATGAACGGAGATGAAGAAGAAGAAGTGGAAGAAGGAGAACAGGAGGAGGAGAAGAGGTGGCAGAAAGAGAAGAACAGGAAGAAGAAGAAGAGGTGGAAGAATGAGAAAAAGAGGAGGAAGAAGAAGCAATGGAAGGAAAGGGGATGAAGAAGGACTGGAACAAGGAGGAAAAGAAGAAGGGGAGGAAGAAGAAGTAGTGTAGGTAGAAGAAGGGCAAGAAGGAGAAAAGAGGGAAGAAGAAGAACAAGTGGATGTAATAGAAGTGGAAGAAGGTGAACAAGAGGAAGAAGAAGAAGTACTTGAAGGAGTGGGGATGATGGAGAAGAAGTGGAAGAAGGAGAACGAGAGGAGGGAGAAGAGGTGGCAGAAGGAGAAGAAGAGGAAGAAAAAGAAGTGGAAGAATGAGAAGAAAAGGAAGAAGTGGAAGTGGGAGAAGGAGAACAATAGGAAGAAGAAGAAGAAGTGGAAGAATGAGAAAAAGAGTAGGAAGAAGAAGCAATGGAAGGAAAGGGGATGAAGAAGAAGTGGAACAAGGAGGACAAGAAGAAGGGGAGGAAGAAGAATTTGTGGAAGGAGAAGAAATGGAAGAAGAAGAAGTGTAAGCAGAAGAAGCGGAAGATGGAGAAGAAATGGAAGGGAAGGGAAAAGAAGCAGAAGAAGTGGAATCTGGAGGAGAAGAGGAACAAGAAGAAGAAGTGTCAGCATAAGTTTGGGGGAAGGAGAAGAAGAGGAAGAGCAACAATGGGAAGCAACAGAAGTTGGGGATGGAGAAAAAGAGGAAGGAGAAGACGGAAAGGAAAGAAGAAGAAGTTGTGGAAGGAGAAGAAATGTAAGAAGAGGAAGGAGAAGGAGTGTAAGCAGAAGAAGCTCAAGAAGGAGACGAAAATGAAGAAGAACAACAAGTAGAAGTAGAAGAAGTGGTAGAAGGAGAGGAATAGGAGGAAGTAGTGGAATGAAAGGAGATGAAGATGAAGAACTGGAAGAAGGAGAACGGGAGGAGGGAGAAGAGGTGGCAGAAGGAGAAGCAGAGGAAGAAAAAGAAGTGGAAGAACGAGAAGAAAAGGAAGAAGTGCAAGTGGAAGAAGGAGAACAATAGGAAGAAGAAGAAGAAGTGGAACAATGAGAAAAAGAGGAGGAAGAAGAGGCAAAGGAAGGAAAGGGGATGAAGAAGAAGTGGAATAACGAGGAGAAGAAGAAGGGGAGGAAGAAGAAGTAATGTAGGCAGAAGAAGGGCAAGAAGAAGAAGAGAGGGAAGAAGAAGAACAAGTGGATGTAGTAGAAGTGGAAGAAGGTGAACAAGAGGAAGAAGAAGTAGTAGTTGAAGGAGGAGGGATGATTGAGAAGAAGTGGAAGAAGGAAAACAAGAGGTAGAAATGCAAGTGGAAGTAGAAGAAGGAGAAAAAGAGAGATATGACAAATAAAAGGTAGAAGAAGAAGGAGATGAAGAGGAAGAAAAGAAAGGATAGGAGAGGATGAAGAAGAAGTGGAACAAAGATAAGAAGAGTAAGAAGAAAGAGAGTAACTAGAAGAGGTGGAAAAAGGAGAAGAAAAGGAAGAAGAAGAAGATGTGGAAAGAGAAGAAGTGGAAGAAGGTGAACAAGAGGAGGAAGAAGAAGTAGTAGAAAGAGGTGAGATGAAGAAGAAGAGTTGGAACAAGGAGAAAAGGAGGAAAAGGAAGAAGGACGGGAAGGGAAGGGAAGAAGAAGCAGAAGAAGTGGAATCTGGAGGAGAAGAGGAAGAAGAAGAAGAAGTGTAAGCATAAGATTTGGGGGAAGGAGAAGAATAGGAAGAACAACAGTGGGAAGCAACAAAATTGGGGGATGGAGAAAAAGAGGAAGGAGAAGACGGAAAGGAAAGAAGAAGAAGTTGTGGAAGGAGAAGAAATGGAAGAAGAGGAAGAAGAATAAGTGTAAGCAGAAGAAGCGGAAGAACGAGACGAAAATGAAGAAGAACAACAAGTAGAAGTAGAAGAAGTGGTAGAAGGAGAGAATAAGAGGAATAGGAGGAAGTAGTTGAATGAAAGAAGATGAAGAAGAAGAAGTGGAAGAAGGAGAACAGGAGGAGGGAGAAGATATGGCAGAAGGAGAAGAAGAGGAAGAAGAAGAAGTGGAAGAACGAGAAAAAAAGGAAG
Source organism: Psophocarpus tetragonolobus (assembly GCA_037954015.1). Taxonomy (NCBI): domain Eukaryota; kingdom Viridiplantae; phylum Streptophyta; class Magnoliopsida; order Fabales; family Fabaceae; genus Psophocarpus; species Psophocarpus tetragonolobus. Next base: position 57,199,660 of record CM075690.1, on the reverse strand, counting down.
AAGTGCAAGTGGAAGAAGGAGAACAATAGGAAGAAGACGAAGAAGTGGAAGAATGAGAAAAAGAGGAGAAAGAATAGGCAATGGAAGGAAAGGGGATGAAGAAGAAGTGGAACAAGGAGGAGAAGAAGAAGGGGAGGAAGAAGAAGTAGTGTAGGCAGAAGAAGGGCAAGAAGGAGAAGAGAGGGAAGAAGAAGAACAAGTAGATGTAGTAGAAGTGGAAGGTGAAGGAGGAGGGATCATGGAGAAGAAGTGGAAGAAGGAGAACAAGAGGTAGAAATCCAAGTGGAAGCAGAAGAAGGTGAAAAAGAGGGATATGACGAAGGAAAGGAAGAAGAAGAAGGAGATGAAGAGGAAGAAAAGAAAGGAAATGAGAGGATGAAGAAGAAGCGGAAGAAAGAGAACAAGAGGAGGCAGGAGAAGTGGAAGAAAGATAACAAGAGGAAAAACGAGAGTCACTAGAAGAAGTGGAAGAAGGAGAAGAAAAGGAAGAAGAAGAAGATGTCGAAAGTGAACAAGTTGAAGAAGGTCATCAAGAGGACGAAGAAGAAGTAGTGGAATGAGGTGAGATGAAGAAGAAGTATTGGAACAAGGAGAAAAGGAGGAAAAGGAAGAAAGAGCCGAAGGGTAGGGAAGAAGAAGCAGAAAAAGTGGAATCTGGAGGAGAAGAGGAAGAAGAAGAAGTAGTGTAAGCATACGATTTGGGTGAAGGAGAGGAAGAGGAAGAGCAACAATGGGAAGCAACAGAAGTGGGGGATGGAGAACAAGAGGAAGGAGAAGACGGAAAGGAAAGAAGAAGAAGTTGTGGAAGGAGAAGAAATGGAAGAAGAAGAAGTGTAAGCAGAAGAAGCGGAAGAGGGAGACGAAAATGAAGAAGAACAACAAGTACAAGTAGAAGACGCGGTAGAAGTAGAGAATAAGAGGAATAGGAGGAAGTAGTGGAATGAAAGGAGATGAAGAAGAAGAAGTGGAACAAGGAGAACGGGAGGAGGAGAAGAGGTGGCAGAAGGAGAAGAAGAGGAAGAAGACGAAGAAGTGGAAGAATGAGAAAAAGAGGAGCAAGAAGAAGCAATGGAAGGAAAGGGAATGAAGAAGGACTGGAACAAGGAGGATAAGAAGAAGGGGAGGAAGAAGAAGTAGTGTAGGCAGAAGAAGGGCAAGAAGGCGAAGAGAGGGAAGAAGAAGAACAAGCGGATGTAGTAGAAGTGGAACAAGGTGAAGAACAGGAAGAAGAAGAAGTAGTTGAAGGAGTGCGGATGATGGAGAAGAAGTGGAAGAAGGAGAACAAGAGGTAGAAATGCAAGTGGAAGTAGAAGAAGGAGAAAAAGAGGGATATGACGAAGGAAAGGAAGAAGAAGGAGGAGATGAAGAGGAAGAAAAGAAAGGAAAGGAGAGGATGAAGAAGAAGCAGAAGAAAGAGAATAACAGGAGGCAGGAGAAGTGTAAGAAAGATAACAAGAGGAAGAAGGAGATTCACTAGAAGAAGTGGAAGAAGGAGAAGAAAAGGAAGAAGAAGAAGATGTGGAAAGTGAAGAAGTTGAAGAAGGTGAACAAGAGGAGGAAGAAGAAGTAGTGGAAGTAGGTGAGTTGAAGAAGAACAATTGGAACAAGGAGAAAAGGAGGAAAAGGAAGAAGGAATGGAAGGGAAGGGAAGAACAAGCAGAAGAAATTGAATCTAGAGGAGAAGAGAAAGAAGAAGAAGTAGTGGAAGGAGGGGAGATGAAAGGAGATGAAGAAGAAGTGGAAGAAGGAGAACAAGAGGTAGAAGTGCAAGTTGAAGCAGAAGAGGGAGAAAAAAAGGGATATGACGAAGGAAAGGAAGAAGAAGAAGGAGATGAAGAGGAAGAAAAGAAAGGAAAGGAGAGGATGAAGAAGAAGCGGAAGAAGAAGGAGAGTAACTAGAAGAAGGAGAAGAAAAGGAAGAAGAAGAAGAAGATGTGGAAAGTGAAGAAGTTGAAGAAGGCGAACAAGAGGAGGAAGAAGAAGTAGAAGAAGTGGAAGCTGGAGGAGAAGAGGAAGAAGAAGAAGAAGTGTAAGCATAAGATTTGGGGGAAGGAGACGAAGAGGAAGAGCAACAGAAGTGAGGGATGGAGAAAAAGAGGAAGGAGAAGACGAAAAGGAAAGAAGAAGAAGTTGTGGAAGGAGAAGAAATGGAACAAGAGGGAGAAGAAAAAGTGTAAGCAGAAGGAGACGAAAATGAAGAAGAACAACAAGTAGAAGTAGAAGAAGTGGTACAAGGAGAGAATAAGAGGAATAGGAGGAAGTAGTGGAATGAAAGGAGATGAAGAAAAAGAAGTGGAAGAAGGAGAACGGGAGGAGGGAGAAGAAGTGGCAGAAGGAGAAGAAGAGGAAGAAGAAGAAGTGGAAGAACGAGAAGAAAAGGAAGAAGTGCAAGTGGAAGAAGGAGAACAATGGGAAGAAGAAGAAGAAGTGAAAGAATGAGAAAAAGAGGAGGAAGAAGAAGCAATGGAAGCAGAAGAGAGGGAAGAAGAAGAACAAGTGGATGTAGTAGAAGTGGAAGAAGGTGAACAAGAGGAAGAAGAAGAAGTACTTGAAGGAGTGGGGATGATGGAGAAGAAGTGGAAGAAGGAGAACAAGAGGTAGAAATGCAAGTGGAAGCAGAAGAAGGAGAAAAAGAGGGATATGACGAAGGAAAGGAAGAAGAAGAAGCAGATGAAGAGGAAGAAAAGAAAGGAAAGTAGAGGATGAAGAAGAAGTGGAAGAAAGAGAACAAGAGGAGGCAGGAGAAGTGGAAGAAAGATAAGAAGAGGAGAAGAAGGAGAGTAACTAGAAGAAGTGGAAGAAGGAGAAGAAAACGACGAAGAAGAAGATGTGGAAAGTGAAGAAGTTGAAGAAGTGGAAGAATAAGAAGAAAAGGAAGAATGAGAAGAAATGGAAGAAGAGGAGGAAGAAGAACTGTAAGCAGAAGAAGTGGAAGAAGGTGAACAAGAGGAAGAAGAAGAAGTACTAGAAGGAATGGGGATGATGGAGAAGAAGTGGAAGAAAGAGAACAAGAGGTACAAATGCAAGTGAAAGTAGAAGAAGGAGAAAAAGAGGGATATAACGAAGGAAGGGAAGAAGAAGAAGGAGATGAAGAGGAAGAAAAGAAAGGAAAGGAGAGGATGAAGAAGAAGTGGAAGAAAGAGAACAAGAGGAGGCAGGAGAAGTGAAAGAAAGATTAGGAGAAGTAGAAGAAGGAGAGTAACTAGAAGAAGTGGAAGAAGGCGAAGAAAAGGAAGAAGAAGAAGATGTGGAAAGTAAAGAAGGTGAACAAGAGGAGGAAGAAGAAGTACTGGAAGGAGGTGAGATGAAGAAGAAGAATTGGAACAATGAGAAAAGGAGGAAAAGGAAGAAGAAGGCGAAGGGAAGGGAAGAAGAAGCAGAACAAGTGGAATCTAGAGGAGAAGAGGAAGAAGAAGAAGAAGTGTAAGCATAAGATTTGGGGGAAGGAGAAGAAGAGGAAGAGCAACAATGGGAAGCAACTGAAGTGGGGGATGGAGAAAAAGAGGAAGGAGAAGACAGAAAGGAAAGAAGAAGAAGTTGTGGAAGGAGAAGAAATGGAAGAAGAAGAACTGGAAGAAGGAGACGAAAACGAAGAAGAACAACAAGTAGAAGTAGAAGAAGTGGTAGAAGGAGACAATAACAGCAATAGGAGGAAGTAGTGGAATGAAGGGAGATGAAGAAGAAGAGGTGGAAGAAAGAGAACGGGAGGAGGGAGAAGAGGTGGCAGAAGGAGAAGAAGAGGAAGAAGAAGAAGTGGAAGAAATAGAAGAAAAGGAAGAAGTGCAAGTGGAAGAAGGAGAACAATAGGAAGAAGAAGAAGAAGAAGTGGAAGAATGAGAAAAAGAGGAGGAAGAAGAAGCAATGGAAGGAAAGGGGAATTAAGAAGAAGTGGAACAAGGAGGAGAAGAAGAAGGGGAGGAAGAAGAAGTAGTGTAGGCAGAAGAAGGGCAAGAAGGAGAAGAGAGGGAAGAAGAAGAACAAGTCTATGTAGTAGAAGTGGAAGAAGGTGAACAAGAGGAAGAAGAAGAAGTGGTTGAAGGTGGGGATGATGGAGAAGAAGTGGAAGAAGGAGAACAAGAGGTAGAAATGCATGTGGAAGCAGAAGAAGGAGAAAACAGGGTTATGAAGAAGGAAAGGAAGAAGAAGAAGGAGATGAAGAGGAAGAAAAGAAAGGAAAGGAGAGGATGAAGAAGAAGTAGAAGAAAGAGAACAAAAGGAGGCAGGAGAAGTGAAAGAAAGATAAGAAGAGGAAGAAGAAAGAGAGTAACTAGAAGAAGTGGAAGAAGGAGAAGAAAAGGAAGAATGAAGATGTGGAAAGTGAAGAAGGTTAACAAAAGGAGGAAGAAGAAGTAGTGGAAGGAGGTGAGATGAAGAAGAAGAATTGGAGCCAGGAGAAAAGGAGGAAAAGGAAGAAGGAGGGGAAGGGAAGGGAAGCAGAATCAGAAGAAGTGCAATCTGGAGGAGAAGAGGAAGAAGAAGAAGAAGTGTAAGCATAAGATTTGGGGGATGCAGAAGAAGAGGAAGAGCAACAATGGGAAGCAAAAGAAGTGGGGGTTGGAGAAAAAGAGGAGGGAGAAGACGGAAAGGAAAGAAGAGGAAGTTGTGGAAGTAGAAGAAATGGAAGAAGAGGAAGAAGAAGAATTGTAAGCAGAAGAAGTGGAAGAAAGTGAAGAAGAACAACAAGTAGAAGTAGAAGAAGTGGTAGAAGGAGAGAATAAGAGGAATAGGAGGAAGTACTGGAATGAAAGGAGATGAAGAAGAAGAAGTGGAAGAAGGAAAACGGGAGGAGGAAGAAGAGGTGTCCGAAAGAGAAGAAAAGGAAGAACTGTAAGTGGAAGAAGGAGAACAATAGGAAGAAGAAGAATTGGAAGAATGAGAAAAAGAGGAGGAAGAAGAAGCAATGGAAGGAAAGGGGAATGAAGAAGAAGTGGAACAAGGAGGAGAAGAAGGGGAGGAAGAGCAAGTACTATAGGTAGAAAACGGGAAAGAAGGAGAAAAGAGGGAAGAAGAAGAACAAGTGGATGTAGTAGAAGTGGAAGAAGGTGAACAAGAGAAAGAAGAAGTAGTTGAAGGAGTGGGGATGACGGAGAAGAAGTGGAAGAAGGAGAACAAGACGTAGAAATGCAAGTGGAAGCAGAAGAAGGATAAAAAGATTGATATAACGAAGAAAACGAAGAAGAAGAAGGAGATGAAGAGGAAGAAAAGAAAGGAAAGGAGAGGATGAAGAAGAAGTGGAAGAAAGAGAACAAGAGGAGGCAGGAGAAGTGGAAGAAAGATAAGAAGACGAAGAAGAAGGAGAGTAACTAGAAGAAGTGGAAGAAGGAGAACAAAAGGAAGAAGAAGAAGACGTGGAAAGTGAAGAAGTTGAAGAAGGTGAGCAGGAGGAGGAATAAGAAGTAGTGGAAGGACGTGGGATGAAGAAGAAGAATTGGAACAAGGAGAAAAGGAGGAAAAGGAAGAAAGAGGGGAAGGGAAGGGAAGAAGAAGCAGAAGAAGTGGAATCTGGACGAGAAGAGGAAGAAGAAGAAGAAGTGTAAGCATAAGATTTGGGGGAAGGAGAAGAAGAGGATGAGCAACAATGGGAAGCAACAGTAGTGGGGGATGGAGAAAAAGAGGAAGGAGAAGACGGAAAGGAAAGAAGAAGAAGTTGTGGAAGGAGAAGAAATGGAAGAAGAGGAAGAAGAAGAAGTGTAAGCAGAAGTAGCGGAAGAAGGAGACGAAAATGAAGAAGAACAACTAGTAGAAGTAGAAGATGTGGTAGAAGGAGAGAATAAGAGGAATAGGAGGAAGTACTGGAATGAAAGGAGATGAAGAAGAAGAAGTGGAAGAAGGAAAACGGGAGGAGGAAGAAGAGGTGTCCGAAAGAGAAGAAAAGGAAGAACTGTAAGTGGAAGAAGGAGAACAATAGGAAGAAGAAGAATTGGAAGAATGAGAAAAAGAGGAGGAAGAAGAAGCAATGGAAGGAAAGGGGAATGAAGAAGAAGTGGAACAAGGAGGAGAAGAAGGGGAGGAAGAGCAAGTACTATAGGTAGAAAACGGGAAAGAAGGAGAAAAGAGGGAAGAAGAAGAACAAGTGGATGTAGTAGAAGGGGAAGAAGGTGAACAAGAGAAAGAAGAAGTAGTTGAAGGAGTGGGGATGACGGAGAAGAAGTGGAAGAAGGAGAACAAGACGTAGAAATGCAAGTGGAAGCAGAAGAAGGATAAAAAGATTGATATAACGAAGAAAACGAAGAAGAAGAAGGAGATGAAGAGGAAGAAAAGAAAGGAAAGGAGAGGATGAAGAAGAAGTGGAAGAAAGAGAACAAGAGGAGGCAGTAGAAGTGGAAGAAAGATAAGAAGACGAAGAAGAAGGAGAGTAACTAGAAGAAGTGGAAGAAGGAGAACAAAAGGAAGAAGAAGAAGACGTGGAAAGTGAAGAAGTTGAAGAAGGTGAGCAGGAGGAGGAATAAGAAGTAGTGGAAGGACGTGGGATGAAGAAGAAGAATTGGAACAAGGAGAAAAGGAGGAAAAGGAAGAAAGAGGGGAAGGGAAGGGAAGAAGAAGCAGAAGAAGTGGAATCTGGACGAGAAGAGGAAGAAGAAGAAGAAGTGTAAGCATAAGATTTGGGGGAAGGAGAAGAAGAGGATGAGCAACAATGGGAAGCAACAGTAGTGGGGGATGGAGAAAAAGAGGAAGGAGAAGACGGAAAGGAAAGAAGAAGAAGTTGTGGAAGGAGAAGAAATGGAAGAAGAGGAAGAAGAAGAAGTGTAAGCAGAAGTAGCGGAAGAAGGAGACGAAAATGAAGAAGAACAACTAGTAGAAGTAGAAGATGTGGTAGAAGGAGAGAATAAGAGGAATAGGAGGAAGTACTGGAATGAAAGGAGATGAAGAAGAAGAAGTGGAAGAAGGAAAACGGGAGGAGGAAGAAGAGGTGTCCGAAAGAGAAGAAAAGGAAGAACTGTAAGTGGAAGAAGGAGAACAATAGGAAGAAGAAGAATTGGAAGAATGAGAAAAAGAGGAGGAAGAAGAAGCAATGGAAGGAAAGGGGAATGAAGAAGAAGTGGAACAAGGAGGAGAAGAAGGGGAGGAAGAGCAAGTACTATAGGTAGAAAACGGGAAAGAAGGAGAAAAGAGGGAAGAAGAAGAACAAGTGGATGTAGTAGAAGGGGAAGAAGGTGAACAAGAGAAAGAAGAAGTAGTTGAAGGAGTGGGGATGACGGAGAAGAAGTGGAAGAAGGAGAACAAGACGTAGAAATGCAAGTGGAAGCAGAAGAAGGATAAAAAGATTGATATAACGAAGAAAACGAAGAAGAAGAAGGAGATGAAGAGGAAGAAAAGAAAGGAAAGGAGAGGATGAAGAAGAAGTGGAAGAAAGAGAACAAGAGGAGGCAGTAGAAGTGGAAGAAAGATAAGAAGACGAAGAAGAAGGAGAGTAACTAGAAGAAGTGGAAGAAGGAGAACAAAAGGAAGAAGAAGAAGACGTGGAAAGTGAAGAAGTTGAAGAAGGTGAGCAGGAGGAGGAATAAGAAGTAGTGGAAGGACGTGGGATGAAGAAGAAGAATTGGAACAAGGAGAAAAGGAGGAAAAGGAAGAAAGAGGGGAAGGGAAGGGAAGAAGAAGCAGAAGAAGTGGAATCTGGACGAGAAGAGGAAGAAGAAGAAGAAGTGTAAGCATAAGATTTGGGGGAAGGAGAAGAAGAGGATGAGCAACAATGGGAAGCAACAGTAGTGGGGGATGGAGAAAAAGAGGAAGGAGAAGACGGAAAGGAAAGAAGAAGAAGTTGTGGAAGGAGAAGAAATGGAAGAAGAGGAAGAAGAAGAAGTGTAAGCAGAAGTAGCGGAAGAAGGAGACGAAAATGAAGAAGAACAACTAGTAGAAGTAGAAGATGTGGTAGAAGGAGAGAATAAGAGGAATAGGAGGAAGTACTGGAATGAAAGGAGATGAAGAAGAAGAAGTGGAAGAAGGAAAACGGGAGGAGGAAGAAGAGGTGTCCGAAAGAGAAGAAAAGGAAGAACTGTAAGTGGAAGAAGGAGAACAATAGGAAGAAGAAGAATTGGAAGAATGAGAAAAAGAGGAGGAAGAAGAAGCAATGGAAGGAAAGGGGAATGAAGAAGAAGTGGAACAAGGAGGAGAAGAAGGGGAGGAAGAGCAAGTACTATAGGTAGAAAACGGGAAAGAAGGAGAAAAGAGGGAAGAAGAAGAACAAGTGGATGTAGTAGAAGGGGAAGAAGGTGAACAAGAGAAAGAAGAAGTAGTTGAAGGAGTGGGGATGACGGAGAAGAAGTGGAAGAAGGAGAACAAGACGTAGAAATGCAAGTGGAAGCAGAAGAAGGATAAAAAGATTGATATAACGAAGAAAACGAAGAAGAAGAAGGAGATGAAGAGGAAGAAAAGAAAGGAAAGGAGAGGATGAAGAAGAAGTGGAAGAAAGAGAACAAGAGGAGGCAGGAGAAGTGGAAGAAAGATAAGAAGACGAAGAAGAAGGAGAGTAACTAGAAGAAGTGGAAGAAGGAGAACAAAAGGAAGAAGAAGAAGACGTGGAAAGTGAAGAAGTTGAAGAAGGTGAGCAGGAGGAGGAATAAGAAGTAGTGGAAGGACGTGGGATGAAGAAGAAGAATTGGAACAAGGAGAAAAGGAGGAAAAGGAAGAAAGAGGGGAAGGGAAGGGAAGAAGAAGCAGAAGAAGTGGAATCTGGACGAGAAGAGGAAGAAGAAGAAGAAGTGTAAGCATAAGATTTGGGGGAAGGAGAAGAAGAGGATGAGCAACAATGGGAAGCAACAGTAGTGGGGGATGGAGAAAAAGAGGAAGGAGAAGACGGAAAGGAAAGAAGAAGAAGTTGTGGAAGGAGAAGAAATGGAAGAAGAGGAAGAAGAAGAAGTGTAAGCAGAAGTAGCGGAAGAAGGAGACGAAAATGAAGAAGAACAACTAGTAGAAGTAGAAGATGTGGTAGAAGGAGAGAATAAGAGGAATAGGAGGAAGTACTGGAATGAAAGGAGATGAAGAAGAAGAAGTGGAAGAAGGAAAACGGGAGGAGGAAGAAGAGGTGTCCGAAAGAGAAGAAAAGGAAGAACTGTAAGTGGAAGAAGGAGAACAATAGGAAGAAGAAGAATTGGAAGAATGAGAAAAAGAGGAGGAAGAAGAAGCAATGGAAGGAAAGGGGAATGAAGAAGAAGTGGAACAAGGAGGAGAAGAAGGGGAGGAAGAGCAAGTACTATAGGTAGAAAACGGGAAAGAAGGAGAAAAGAGGGAAGAAGAAGAACAAGTGGATGTAGTAGAAGGGGAAGAAGGTGAACAAGAGAAAGAAGAAGTAGTTGAAGGAGTGGGGATGACGGAGAAGAAGTGGAAGAAGGAGAACAAGACGTAGAAATGCAAGTGGAAGCAGAAGAAGGATAAAAAGATTGATATAACGAAGAAAACGAAGAAGAAGAAGGAGATGAAGAGGAAGAAAAGAAAGGAAAGGAGAGGATGAAGAAGAAGTGGAAGAAAGAGAACAAGAGGAGGCAGGAGAAGTGGAAGAAAGATAAGAAGACGAAGAAGAAGGAGAGTAACTAGAAGAAGTGGAAGAAGGAGAACAAAAGGAAGAAGAAGAAGACGTGGAAAGTGAAGAAGTTGAAGAAGGTGAGCAGGAGGAGGAATAAGAAGTAGTGGAAGGACGTGGGATGAAGAAGAAGAATTGGAACAAGGAGAAAAGGAGGAAAAGGAAGAAAGAGGGGAAGGGAAGGGAAGAAGAAGCAGAAGAAGTGGAATCTGGACGAGAAGAGGAAGAAGAAGAAGAAGTGTAAGCATAAGATTTGGGGGAAGGAGAAGAAGAGGATGAGCAACAATGGGAAGCAACAGTAGTGGGGGATGGAGAAAAAGAGGAAGGAGAAGACGGAAAGGAAAGAAGAAGAAGTTGTGGAAGGAGAAGAAATGGAAGAAGAGGAAGAAGAAGAAGTGTAAGCAGAAGTAGCGGAAGAAGGAGACGAAAATGAAGAAGAACAACTAGTAGAAGTAGAAGATGTGGTAGAAGGAGAGAATAAGAGGAATAGGAGGAAGTACTGGAATGAAAGGAGATGAAGAAGAAGAAGTGGAAGAAGGAAAACGGGAGGAGGAAGAAGAGGTGTCCGAAAGAGAAGAAAAGGAAGAACTGTAAGTGGAAGAAGGAGAACAATAGGAAGAAGAAGAATTGGAAGAATGAGAAAAAGAGGAGGAAGAAGAAGCAATGGAAGGAAAGGGGAATGAAGAAGAAGTGGAACAAGGAGGAGAAGAAGGGGAGGAAGAGCAAGTACTATAGGTAGAAAACGGGAAAGAAGGAGAAAAGAGGGAAGAAGAAGAACAAGTGGATGTAGTAGAAGGGGAAGAAGGTGAACAAGAGAAAGAAGAAGTAGTTGAAGGAGTGGGGATGACGGAGAAGAAGTGGAAGAAGGAGAACAAGACGTAGAAATGCAAGTGGAAGCAGAAGAAGGATAAAAAGATTGATATAACGAAGAAAACGAAGAAGAAGAAGGAGATGAAGAGGAAGAAAAGAAAGGAAAGGAGAGGATGAAGAAGAAGTGGAAGAAAGAGAACAAGAGGAGGCAGGAGAAGTGGAAGAAAGATAAGAAGACGAAGAAGAAGGAGAGTAACTAGAAGAAGTGGAAGAAGGAGAACAAAAGGAAGAAGAAGAAGACGTGGAAAGTGAAGAAGTTGAAGAAGGTGAGCAGGAGGAGGAATAAGAAGTAGTGGAAGGACGTGGGATGAAGAAGAAGAATTGGAACAAGGAGAAAAGGAGGAAAAGGAAGAAAGAGGGGAAGGGAAGGGAAGAAGAAGCAGAAGAAGTGGAATCTGGACGAGAAGAGGAAGAAGAAGAAGAAGTGTAAGCATAAGATTTGGGGGAAGGAGAAGAAGAGGATGAGCAACAATGGGAAGCAACAGTAGTGGGGGATGGAGAAAAAGAGGAAGGAGAAGACGGAAAGGAAAGAAGAAGAAGTTGTGGAAGGAGAAGAAATGGAAGAAGAGGAAGAAGAAGAAGTGTAAGCAGAAGTAGCGGAAGAAGGAGACGAAAATGAAGAAGAACAACTAGTAGAAGTAGAAGATGTGGTAGAAGGAGAGAATAAGAGGAATAGGAGGAAGTACTGGAATGAAAGGAGATGAAGAAGAAGAAGTGGAAGAAGGAAAACGGGAGGAGGAAGAAGAGGTGTCCGAAAGAGAAGAAAAGGAAGAACTGTAAGTGGAAGAAGGAGAACAATAGGAAGAAGAAGAATTGGAAGAATGAGAAAAAGAGGAGGAAGAAGAAGCAATGGAAGGAAAGGGGAATGAAGAAGAAGTGGAACAAGGAGGAGAAGAAGGGGAGGAAGAGCAAGTACTATAGGTAGAAAACGGGAAAGAAGGAGAAAAGAGGGAAGAAGAAGAACAAGTGGATGTAGTAGAAGGGGAAGAAGGTGAACAAGAGAAAGAAGAAGTAGTTGAAGGAGTGGGGATGACGGAGAAGAAGTGGAAGAAGGAGAACAAGACGTAGAAATGCAAGTGGAAGCAGAAGAAGGATAAAAAGATTGATATAACGAAGAAAACGAAGAAGAAGAAGGAGATGAAGAGGAAGAAAAGAAAGGAAAGGAGAGGATGAAGAAGAAGTGGAAGAAAGAGAACAAGAGGAGGCAGGAGAAGTGGAAGAAAGATAAGAAGACGAAGAAGAAGGAGAGTAACTAGAAGAAGTGGAAGAAGGAGAACAAAAGGAAGAAGAAGAAGACGTGGAAAGTGAAGAAGTTGAAGAAGGTGAGCAGGAGGAGGAATAAGAAGTAGTGGAAGGACGTGGGATGAAGAAGAAGAATTGGAACAAGGAGAAAAGGAGGAAAAGGAAGAAAGAGGGGAAGGGAAGGGAAGAAGAAGCAGAAGAAGTGGAATCTGGACGAGAAGAGGAAGAAGAAGAAGAAGTGTAAGCATAAGATTTGGGGGAAGGAGAAGAAGAGGATGAGCAACAATGGGAAGCAACAGTAGTGGGGGATGGAGAAAAAGAGGAAGGAGAAGACGGAAAGGAAAGAAGAAGAAGTTGTGGAAGGAGAAGAAATGGAAGAAGAGGAAGAAGAAGAAGTGTAAGCAGAAGTAGCGGAAGAAGGAGACGAAAATGAAGAAGAACAACTAGTAGAAGTAGAAGATGTGGTAGAAGGAGAGAATAAGAGGAATAGGAGGAAGTACTGGAATGAAAGGAGATGAAGAAGAAGAAGTGGAAGAAGGAAACCGGGAGGAGGAAGAAGAGGTGTCCGAAAGAGAAGAAAAGGAAGAACTGTAAGTGGAAGAAGGAGAACAATAGGAAGAAGAAGAATTGGAAGAATGAGAAAAAGAGGAGGAAGAAGAAGCAATGGAAGGAAAGGGGAATGAAGAAGAAGTGGAACAAGGAGGAGAAGAAGGGGAGGAAGAGCAAGTACTATAGGTAGAAAACGGGAAAGAAGGAGAAAAGAGGGAAGAAGAAGAACAAGTGGATGTAGTAGAAGGGGAAGAAGGTGAACAAGAGAAAGAAGAAGTAGTTGAAGGAGTGGGGATGACGGAGAAGAAGTGGAAGAAGGAGAACAAGACGTAGAAATGCAAGTGGAAGCAGAAGAAGGATAAAAAGATTGATATAACGAAGAAAACGAAGAAGAAGAAGGAGATGAAGAGGAAGAAAAGAAAGGAAAGGAGAGGATGAAGAAGAAGTGGAAGAAAGAGAACAAGAGGAGGCAGTAGAAGTGGAAGAAAGATAAGAAGACGAAGAAGAAGGAGAGTAACTAGAAGAAGTGGAAGAAGGAGAACAAAAGGAAGAAGAAGAAGACGTGGAAAGTGAAGAAGTTGAAGAAGGTGAGCAGGAGGAGGAATAAGAAGTAGTGGAAGGACGTGGGATGAAGAAGAAGAATTGGAACAAGGAGAAAAGGAGGAAAAGGAAGAAAGAGGGGAAGGGAAGGGAAGAAGAAGCAGAAGAAGTGGAATCTGGACGAGAAGAGGAAGAAGAAGAAGAAGTGTAAGCATAAGATTTGGGGGAAGGAGAAGAAGAGGATGAGCAACAATGGGAAGCAACAGTAGTGGGGGATGGAGAAAAAGAGGAAGGAGAAGACGGAAAGGAAAGAAGAAGAAGTTGTGGAAGGAGAAGAAATGGAAGAAGAGGAAGAAGAAGAAGTGTAAGCAGAAGTAGCGGAAGAAGGAGACGAAAATGAAGAAGAACAACTAGTAGAAGTAGAAGATGTGGTAGAAGGAGAGAATAAGAGGAATAGGAGGAAGTACTGGAATGAAAGGAGATGAAGAAGAAGAAGTGGAAGAAGGAAAACGGGAGGAGGAAGAAGAGGTGTCCGAAAGAGAAGAAAAGGAAGAACTGTAAGTGGAAGAAGGAGAACAATAGGAAGAAGAAGAATTGGAAGAATGAGAAAAAGAGGAGGAAGAAGAAGCAATGGAAGGAAAGGGGAATGAAGAAGAAGTGGAACAAGGAGGAGAAGAAGGGGAGGAAGAGCAAGTACTATAGGTAGAAAACGGGAAAGAAGGAGAAAAGAGGGAAGAAGAAGAACAAGTGGATGTAGTAGAAGGGGAAGAAGGTGAACAAGAGAAAGAAGAAGTAGTTGAAGGAGTGGGGATGACGGAGAAGAAGTGGAAGAAGGAGAACAAGACGTAGAAATGCAAGTGGAAGCAGAAGAAGGATAAAAAGATTGATATAACGAAGAAAACGAAGAAGAAGAAGGAGATGAAGAGGAAGAAAAGAAAGGAAAGGAGAGGATGAAGAAGAAGTGGAAGAAAGAGAACAAGAGGAGGCAGGAGAAGTGGAAGAAAGATAAGAAGACGAAGAAGAAGGAGAGTAACTAGAAGAAGTGGAAGAAGGAGAACAAAAGGAAGAAGAAGAAGACGTGGAAAGTGAAGAAGTTGAAGAAGGTGAGCAGGAGGAGGAATAAGAAGTAGTGGAAGGACGTGGGATGAAGAAGAAGAATTGGAACAAGGAGAAAAGGAGGAAAAGGAAGAAAGAGGGGAAGGGAAGGGAAGAAGAAGCAGAAGAAGTGGAATTTGGACGAGAAGAGGAAGAAGAAGAAGAAGTGTAAGCATAAGATTTGGGGGAAGGAGAAGAAGAGGATGAGCAACAATGGGAAGCAACAGTAGTGGGGGATGGAGAAAAAGAGGAAGGAGAAGACGGAAAGGAAAGAAGAAGAAGTTGTGGAAGGAGAAGAAATGGAAGAAGAGGAAGAAGAAGAAGTGTAAGCAGAAGTAGCGGAAGAAGGAGACGAAAATGAAGAAGAACAACTAGTAGAAGTAGAAGATGTGGTAGAAGGAGAGAATAAGAGGAATAGGAGGAAGTACTGGAATGAAAGGAGATGAAGAAGAAGAAGTGGAAGAAGGAAAACGGGAGGAGGAAGAAGAGGTGTCCGAAAGAGAAGAAAAGGAAGAACTGTAAGTGGAAGAAGGAGAACAATAGGAAGAAGAAGAATTGGAAGAATGAGAAAAAGAGGAGGAAGAAGAAGCAATGGAAGGAAAGGGGAATGAAGAAGAAGTGGAACAAGGAGGAGAAGAAGGGGAGGAAGAGCAAGTACTATAGGTAGAAAACGGGAAAGAAGGAGAAAAGAGGGAAGAAGAAGAACAAGTGGATGTAGTAGAAGGGGAAGAAGGTGAACAAGAGAAAGAAGAAGTAGTTGAAGGAGTGGGGATGACGGAGAAGAAGTGGAAGAAGGAGAACAAGACGTAGAAATGCAAGTGGAAGCAGAAGAAGGATAAAAAGATTGATATAACGAAGAAAACGAAGAAGAAGAAGGAGATGAAGAGGAAGAAAAGAAAGGAAAGGAGAGGATGAAGAAGAAGTGGAAGAAAGAGAACAAGAGGAGGCAGGAGAAGTGGAAGAAAGATAAGAAGACGAAGAAGAAGGAGAGTAACTAGAAGAAGTGGAAGAAGGAGAACAAAAGGAAGAAGAAGAAGACGTGGAAAGTGAAGAAGTTGAAGAAGGTGAGCAGGAGGAGGAATAAGAAGTAGTGGAAGGACGTGGGATGAAGAAGAAGAATTGGAACAAGGAGAAAAGGAGGAAAAGGAAGAAAGAGGGGAAGGGAAGGGAAGAAGAAGCAGAAGAAGTGGAATCTGGACGAGAAGAGGAAGAAGAAGAAGAAGTGTAAGCATAAGATTTGGGGGAAGGAGAAGAAGAGGATGAGCAACAATGGGAAGCAACAGTAGTGGGGGATGGAGAAAAAGAGGAAGGAGAAGACGGAAAGGAAAGAAGAAGAAGTTGTGGAAGGAGAAGAAATGGAAGAAGAGGAAGAAGAAGAAGTGTAAGCAGAAGTAGCGGAAGAAGGAGACGAAAATGAAGAAGAACAACTAGTAGAAGTAGAAGATGTGGTAGAAGGAGAGAATAAGAGGAATAGGAGGAAGTACTGGAATGAAAGGAGATGAAGAAGAAGAAGTGGAAGAAGGAAAACGGGAGGAGGAAGAAGAGGTGTCCGAAAGAGAAGAAAAGGAAGAACTGTAAGTGGAAGAAGGAGAACAATAGGAAGAAGAAGAATTGGAAGAATGAGAAAAAGAGGAGGAAGAAGAAGCAATGGAAGGAAAGGGGAATGAAGAAGAAGTGGAACAAGGAGGAGAAGAAGGGGAGGAAGAGCAAGTACTATAGGTAGAAAACGGGAAAGAAGGAGAAAAGAGGGAAGAAGAAGAACAAGTGGATGTAGTAGAAGGGGAAGAAGGTGAACAAGAGAAAGAAGAAGTAGTTGAAGGAGTGGGGATGACGGAGAAGAAGTGGAAGAAGGAGAACAAGACGTAGAAATGCAAGTGGAAGCAGAAGAAGGATAAAAAGATTGATATAACGAAGAAAACGAAGAAGAAGAAGGAGATGAAGAGGAAGAAAAGAAAGGAAAGGAGAGGATGAAGAAGAAGTGGAAGAAAGAGAACAAGAGGAGGCAGGAGAAGTGGAAGAAAGATAAGAAGACGAAGAAGAAGGAGAGTAACTAGAAGAAGTGGAAGAAGGAGAACAAAAGGAAGAAGAAGAAGACGTGGAAAGTGAAGAAGTTGAAGAAGGTGAGCAGGAGGAGGAATAAGAAGTAGTGGAAGGACGTGGGATGAAGAAGAAGAATTGGAACAAGGAGAAAAGGAGGAAAAGGAAGAAAGAGGGGAAGGGAAGGGAAGAAGAAGCAGAAGAAGTGGAATCTGGACGAGAAGAGGAAGAAGAAGAAGAAGTGTAAGCATAAGATTTGGGGGAAGGAGAAGAAGAGGATGAGCAACAATGGGAAGCAACAGTAGTGGGGGATGGAGAAAAAGAGGAAGGAGAAGACGGAAAGGAAAGAAGAAGAAGTTGTGGAAGGAGAAGAAATGGAAGAAGAGGAAGAAGAAGAAGTGTAAGCAGAAGTAGCGGAAGAAGGAGACGAAAATGAAGAAGAACAACTAGTAGAAGTAGAAGATGTGGTAGAAGGAGAGAATAAGAGGAATAGGAGGAAGTACTGGAATGAAAGGAGATGAAGAAGAAGAAGTGGAAGAAGGAAAACGGGAGGAGGAAGAAGAGGTGTCCGAAAGAGAAGAAAAGGAAGAACTGTAAGTGGAAGAAGGAGAACAATAGGAAGAAGAAGAATTGGAAGAATGAGAAAAAGAGGAGGAAGAAGAAGCAATGGAAGGAAAGGGGAATGAAGAAGAAGTGGAACAAGGAGGAGAAGAAGGGGAGGAAGAGCAAGTACTATAGGTAGAAAACGGGAAAGAAGGAGAAAAGAGGGAAGAAGAAGAACAAGTGGATGTAGTAGAAGGGGAAGAAGGTGAACAAGAGAAAGAAGAAGTAGTTGAAGGAGTGGGGATGACGGAGAAGAAGTGGAAGAAGGAGAACAAGACGTAGAAATGCAAGTGGAAGCAGAAGAAGGATAAAAAGATTGATATAACGAAGAAAACGAAGAAGAAGAAGGAGATGAAGAGGAAGAAAAGAAAGGAAAGGAGAGGATGAAGAAGAAGTGGAAGAAAGAGAACAAGAGGAGGCAGGAGAAGTGGAAGAAAGATAAGAAGACGAAGAAGAAGGAGAGTAACTAGAAGAAGTGGAAGAAGGAGAACAAAAGGAAGAAGAAGAAGACGTGGAAAGTGAAGAAGTTGAAGAAGGTGAGCAGGAGGAGGAATAAGAAGTAGTGGAAGGACGTGGGATGAAGAAGAAGAATTGGAACAAGGAGAAAAGGAGGAAAAGGAAGAAAGAGGGGAAGGGAAGGGAAGAAGAAGCAGAAGAAGTGGAATCTGGACGAGAAGAGGAAGAAGAAGAAGAAGTGTAAGCATAAGATTTGGGGGAAGGAGAAGAAGAGGATGAGCAACAATGGGAAGCAACAGTAGTGGGGGATGGAGAAAAAGAGGAAGGAGAAGACGGAAAGGAAAGAAGAAGAAGTTGTGGAAGGAGAAGAAATGGAAGAAGAGGAAGAAGAAGAAGTGTAAGCAGAAGTAGCGGAAGAAGGAGACGAAAATGAAGAAGAACAACTAGTAGAAGTAGAAGATGTGGTAGAAGGAGAGAATAAGAGGAATAGGAGGAAGTACTGGAATGAAAGGAGATGAAGAAGAAGAAGTGGAAGAAGGAAAACGGGAGGAGGAAGAAGAGGTGTCCGAAAGAGAAGAAAAGGAAGAACTGTAAGTGGAAGAAGGAGAACAATAGGAAGAAGAAGAATTGGAAGAATGAGAAAAAGAGGAGGAAGAAGAAGCAATGGAAGGAAAGGGGAATGAAGAAGAAGTGGAACAAGGAGGAGAAGAAGGGGAGGAAGAGCAAGTACTATAGGTAGAAAACGGGAAAGAAGGAGAAAAGAGGGAAGAAGAAGAACAAGTGGATGTAGTAGAAGGGGAAGAAGGTGAACAAGAGAAAGAAGAAGTAGTTGAAGGAGTGGGGATGACGGAGAAGAAGTGGAAGAAGGAGAACAAGACGTAGAAATGCAAGTGGAAGCAGAAGAAGGATAAAAAGATTGATATAACGAAGAAAACGAAGAAGAAGAAGGAGATGAAGAGGAAGAAAAGAAAGGAAAGGAGAGGATGAAGAAGAAGTGGAAGAAAGAGAACAAGAGGAGGCAGGAGAAGTGGAAGAAAGATAAGAAGACGAAGAAGAAGGAGAGTAACTAGAAGAAGTGGAAGAAGGAGAACAAAAGGAAGAAGAAGAAGACGTGGAAAGTGAAGAAGTTGAAGAAGGTGAGCAGGAGGAGGAATAAGAAGTAGTGGAAGGACGTGGGATGAAGAAGAAGAATTGGAACAAGGAGAAAAGGAGGAAAAGGAA
Organism: Psophocarpus tetragonolobus; assembly: GCA_037954015.1. NCBI lineage: Eukaryota > Viridiplantae > Streptophyta > Magnoliopsida > Fabales > Fabaceae > Psophocarpus > Psophocarpus tetragonolobus. The sequence continues at coordinate 57,181,530 of CM075690.1, read as the reverse complement.
GAAAGAGGGGAAGGGAAGGGAAGAAGAAGCAGAAGAAGTGGAATCTGGACGAGAAGAGGAAGAAGAAGAAGAAGTGTAAGCATAAGATTTGGGGGAAGGAGAAGAAGAGGATGAGCAACAATGGGAAGCAACAGTAGTGGGGGATGGAGAAAAAGAGGAAGGAGAAGACGGAAAGGAAAGAAGAAGAAGTTGTGGAAGGAGAAGAAATGGAAGAAGAGGAAGAAGAAGAAGTGTAAGCAGAAGTAGCGGAAGAAGGAGACGAAAATGAAGAAGAACAACTAGTAGAAGTAGAAGATGTGGTAGAAGGAGAGAATAAGAGGAATAGGAGGAAGTACTGGAATGAAAGGAGATGAAGAAGAAGAAGTGGAAGAAGGAAAACGGGAGGAGGAAGAAGAGGTGTCCGAAAGAGAAGAAAAGGAAGAACTGTAAGTGGAAGAAGGAGAACAATAGGAAGAAGAAGAATTGGAAGAATGAGAAAAAGAGGAGGAAGAAGAAGCAATGGAAGGAAAGGGGAATGAAGAAGAAGTGGAACAAGGAGGAGAAGAAGGGGAGGAAGAGCAAGTACTATAGGTAGAAAACGGGAAAGAAGGAGAAAAGAGGGAAGAAGAAGAACAAGTGGATGTAGTAGAAGGGGAAGAAGGTGAACAAGAGAAAGAAGAAGTAGTTGAAGGAGTGGGGATGACGGAGAAGAAGTGGAAGAAGGAGAACAAGACGTAGAAATGCAAGTGGAAGCAGAAGAAGGATAAAAAGATTGATATAACGAAGAAAACGAAGAAGAAGAAGGAGATGAAGAGGAAGAAAAGAAAGGAAAGGAGAGGATGAAGAAGAAGTGGAAGAAAGAGAACAAGAGGAGGCAGGAGAAGTGGAAGAAAGATAAGAAGACGAAGAAGAAGGAGAGTAACTAGAAGAAGTGGAAGAAGGAGAACAAAAGGAAGAAGAAGAAGACGTGGAAAGTGAAGAAGTTGAAGAAGGTGAGCAGGAGGAGGAATAAGAAGTAGTGGAAGGACGTGGGATGAAGAAGAAGAATTGGAACAAGGAGAAAAGGAGGAAAAGGAAGAAAGAGGGGAAGGGAAGGGAAGAAGAAGCAGAAGAAGTGGAATCTGGACGAGAAGAGGAAGAAGAAGAAGAAGTGTAAGCATAAGATTTGGGGGAAGGAGAAGAAGAGGATGAGCAACAATGGGAAGCAACAGTAGTGGGGGATGGAGAAAAAGAGGAAGGAGAAGACGGAAAGGAAAGAAGAAGAAGTTGTGGAAGGAGAAGAAATGGAAGAAGAGGAAGAAGAAGAAGTGTAAGCAGAAGTAGCGGAAGAAGGAGACGAAAATGAAGAAGAACAACTAGTAGAAGTAGAAGATGTGGTAGAAGGAGAGAATAAGAGGAATAGGAGGAAGTACTGGAATGAAAGGAGATGAAGAAGAAGAAGTGGAAGAAGGAAAACGGGAGGAGGAAGAAGAGGTGTCCGAAAGAGAAGAAAAGGAAGAACTGTAAGTGGAAGAAGGAGAACAATAGGAAGAAGAAGAATTGGAAGAATGAGAAAAAGAGGAGGAAGAAGAAGCAATGGAAGGAAAGGGGAATGAAGAAGAAGTGGAACAAGGAGGAGAAGAAGGGGAGGAAGAGCAAGTACTATAGGTAGAAAACGGGAAAGAAGGAGAAAAGAGGGAAGAAGAAGAACAAGTGGATGTAGTAGAAGGGGAAGAAGGTGAACAAGAGAAAGAAGAAGTAGTTGAAGGAGTGGGGATGACGGAGAAGAAGTGGAAGAAGGAGAACAAGACGTAGAAATGCAAGTGGAAGCAGAAGAAGGATAAAAAGATTGATATAACGAAGAAAACGAAGAAGAAGAAGGAGATGAAGAGGAAGAAAAGAAAGGAAAGGAGAGGATGAAGAAGAAGTGGAAGAAAGAGAACAAGAGGAGGCAGGAGAAGTGGAAGAAAGATAAGAAGACGAAGAAGAAGGAGAGTAACTAGAAGAAGTGGAAGAAGGAGAACAAAAGGAAGAAGAAGAAGACGTGGAAAGTGAAGAAGTTGAAGAAGGTGAGCAGGAGGAGGAATAAGAAGTAGTGGAAGGACGTGGGATGAAGAAGAAGAATTGGAACAAGGAGAAAAGGAGGAAAAGGAAGAAAGAGGGGAAGGGAAGGGAAGAAGAAGCAGAAGAAGTGGAATCTGGACGAGAAGAGGAAGAAGAAGAAGAAGTGTAAGCATAAGATTTGGGGGAAGGAGAAGAAGAGGATGAGCAACAATGGGAAGCAACAGTAGTGGGGGATGGAGAAAAAGAGGAAGGAGAAGACGGAAAGGAAAGAAGAAGAAGTTGTGGAAGGAGAAGAAATGGAAGAAGAGGAAGAAGAAGAAGTGTAAGCAGAAGTAGCGGAAGAAGGAGACGAAAATGAAGAAGAACAACTAGTAGAAGTAGAAGATGTGGTAGAAGGAGAGAATAAGAGGAATAGGAGGAAGTACTGGAATGAAAGGAGATGAAGAAGAAGAAGTGGAAGAAGGAAAACGGGAGGAGGAAGAAGAGGTGTCCGAAAGAGAAGAAAAGGAAGAACTGTAAGTGGAAGAAGGAGAACAATAGGAAGAAGAAGAATTGGAAGAATGAGAAAAAGAGGAGGAAGAAGAAGCAATGGAAGGAAAGGGGAATGAAGAAGAAGTGGAACAAGGAGGAGAAGAAGGGGAGGAAGAGCAAGTACTATAGGTAGAAAACGGGAAAGAAGGAGAAAAGAGGGAAGAAGAAGAACAAGTGGATGTAGTAGAAGGGGAAGAAGGTGAACAAGAGAAAGAAGAAGTAGTTGAAGGAGTGGGGATGACGGAGAAGAAGTGGAAGAAGGAGAACAAGACGTAGAAATGCAAGTGGAAGCAGAAGAAGGATAAAAAGATTGATATAACGAAGAAAACGAAGAAGAAGAAGGAGATGAAGAGGAAGAAAAGAAAGGAAAGGAGAGGATGAAGAAGAAGTGGAAGAAAGAGAACAAGAGGAGGCAGGAGAAGTGGAAGAAAGATAAGAAGACGAAGAAGAAGGAGAGTAACTAGAAGAAGTGGAAGAAGGAGAACAAAAGGAAGAAGAAGAAGACGTGGAAAGTGAAGAAGTTGAAGAAGGTGAGCAGGAGGAGGAATAAGAAGTAGTGGAAGGACGTGGGATGAAGAAGAAGAATTGGAACAAGGAGAAAAGGAGGAAAAGGAAGAAAGAGGGGAAGGGAAGGGAAGAAGAAGCAGAAGAAGTGGAATCTGGACGAGAAGAGGAAGAAGAAGAAGAAGTGTAAGCATAAGATTTGGGGGAAGGAGAAGAAGAGGATGAGCAACAATGGGAAGCAACAGTAGTGGGGGATGGAGAAAAAGAGGAAGGAGAAGACGGAAAGGAAAGAAGAAGAAGTTGTGGAAGGAGAAGAAATGGAAGAAGAGGAAGAAGAAGAAGTGTAAGCAGAAGTAGCGGAAGAAGGAGACGAAAATGAAGAAGAACAACTAGTAGAAGTAGAAGATGTGGTAGAAGGAGAGAATAAGAGGAATAGGAGGAAGTACTGGAATGAAAGGAGATGAAGAAGAAGAAGTGGAAGAAGGAAACCGGGAGGAGGAAGAAGAGGTGTCCGAAAGAGAAGAAAAGGAAGAACTGTAAGTGGAAGAAGGAGAACAATAGGAAGAAGAAGAATTGGAAGAATGAGAAAAAGAGGAGGAAGAAGAAGCAATGGAAGGAAAGGGGAATGAAGAAGAAGTGGAACAAGGAGGAGAAGAAGGGGAGGAAGAGCAAGTACTATAGGTAGAAAACGGGAAAGAAGGAGAAAAGAGGGAAGAAGAAGAACAAGTGGATGTAGTAGAAGGGGAAGAAGGTGAACAAGAGAAAGAAGAAGTAGTTGAAGGAGTGGGGATGACGGAGAAGAAGTGGAAGAAGGAGAACAAGACGTAGAAATGCAAGTGGAAGCAGAAGAAGGATAAAAAGATTGATATAACGAAGAAAACGAAGAAGAAGAAGGAGATGAAGAGGAAGAAAAGAAAGGAAAGGAGAGGATGAAGAAGAAGTGGAAGAAAGAGAACAAGAGGAGGCAGTAGAAGTGGAAGAAAGATAAGAAGACGAAGAAGAAGGAGAGTAACTAGAAGAAGTGGAAGAAGGAGAACAAAAGGAAGAAGAAGAAGACGTGGAAAGTGAAGAAGTTGAAGAAGGTGAGCAGGAGGAGGAATAAGAAGTAGTGGAAGGACGTGGGATGAAGAAGAAGAATTGGAACAAGGAGAAAAGGAGGAAAAGGAAGAAAGAGGGGAAGGGAAGGGAAGAAGAAGCAGAAGAAGTGGAATCTGGACGAGAAGAGGAAGAAGAAGAAGAAGTGTAAGCATAAGATTTGGGGGAAGGAGAAGAAGAGGATGAGCAACAATGGGAAGCAACAGTAGTGGGGGATGGAGAAAAAGAGGAAGGAGAAGACGGAAAGGAAAGAAGAAGAAGTTGTGGAAGGAGAAGAAATGGAAGAAGAGGAAGAAGAAGAAGTGTAAGCAGAAGTAGCGGAAGAAGGAGACGAAAATGAAGAAGAACAACTAGTAGAAGTAGAAGATGTGGTAGAAGGAGAGAATAAGAGGAATAGGAGGAAGTACTGGAATGAAAGGAGATGAAGAAGAAGAAGTGGAAGAAGGAAAACGGGAGGAGGAAGAAGAGGTGTCCGAAAGAGAAGAAAAGGAAGAACTGTAAGTGGAAGAAGGAGAACAATAGGAAGAAGAAGAATTGGAAGAATGAGAAAAAGAGGAGGAAGAAGAAGCAATGGAAGGAAAGGGGAATGAAGAAGAAGTGGAACAAGGAGGAGAAGAAGGGGAGGAAGAGCAAGTACTATAGGTAGAAAACGGGAAAGAAGGAGAAAAGAGGGAAGAAGAAGAACAAGTGGATGTAGTAGAAGGGGAAGAAGGTGAACAAGAGAAAGAAGAAGTAGTTGAAGGAGTGGGGATGACGGAGAAGAAGTGGAAGAAGGAGAACAAGACGTAGAAATGCAAGTGGAAGCAGAAGAAGGATAAAAAGATTGATATAACGAAGAAAACGAAGAAGAAGAAGGAGATGAAGAGGAAGAAAAGAAAGGAAAGGAGAGGATGAAGAAGAAGTGGAAGAAAGAGAACAAGAGGAGGCAGTAGAAGTGGAAGAAAGATAAGAAGACGAAGAAGAAGGAGAGTAACTAGAAGAAGTGGAAGAAGGAGAACAAAAGGAAGAAGAAGAAGACGTGGAAAGTGAAGAAGTTGAAGAAGGTGAGCAGGAGGAGGAATAAGAAGTAGTGGAAGGACGTGGGATGAAGAAGAAGAATTGGAACAAGGAGAAAAGGAGGAAAAGGAAGAAAGAGGGGAAGGGAAGGGAAGAAGAAGCAGAAGAAGTGGAATCTGGACGAGAAGAGGAAGAAGAAGAAGAAGTGTAAGCATAAGATTTGGGGGAAGGAGAAGAAGAGGATGAGCAACAATGGGAAGCAACAGTAGTGGGGGATGGAGAAAAAGAGGAAGGAGAAGACGGAAAGGAAAGAAGAAGAAGTTGTGGAAGGAGAAGAAATGGAAGAAGAGGAAGAAGAAGAAGTGTAAGCAGAAGTAGCGGAAGAAGGAGACGAAAATGAAGAAGAACAACTAGTAGAAGTAGAAGATGTGGTAGAAGGAGAGAATAAGAGGAATAGGAGGAAGTACTGGAATGAAAGGAGATGAAGAAGAAGAAGTGGAAGAAGGAAAACGGGAGGAGGAAGAAGAGGTGTCCGAAAGAGAAGAAAAGGAAGAACTGTAAGTGGAAGAAGGAGAACAATAGGAAGAAGAAGAATTGGAAGAATGAGAAAAAGAGGAGGAAGAAGAAGCAATGGAAGGAAAGGGGAATGAAGAAGAAGTGGAACAAGGAGGAGAAGAAGGGGAGGAAGAGCAAGTACTATAGGTAGAAAACGGGAAAGAAGGAGAAAAGAGGGAAGAAGAAGAACAAGTGGATGTAGTAGAAGGGGAAGAAGGTGAACAAGAGAAAGAAGAAGTAGTTGAAGGAGTGGGGATGACGGAGAAGAAGTGGAAGAAGGAGAACAAGACGTAGAAATGCAAGTGGAAGCAGAAGAAGGATAAAAAGATTGATATAACGAAGAAAACGAAGAAGAAGAAGGAGATGAAGAGGAAGAAAAGAAAGGAAAGGAGAGGATGAAGAAGAAGTGGAAGAAAGAGAACAAGAGGAGGCAGGAGAAGTGGAAGAAAGATAAGAAGACGAAGAAGAAGGAGAGTAACTAGAAGAAGTGGAAGAAGGAGAACAAAAGGAAGAAGAAGAAGACGTGGAAAGTGAAGAAGTTGAAGAAGGTGAGCAGGAGGAGGAATAAGAAGTAGTGGAAGGACGTGGGATGAAGAAGAAGAATTGGAACAAGGAGAAAAGGAGGAAAAGGAAGAAAGAGGGGAAGGGAAGGGAAGAAGAAGCAGAAGAAGTGGAATCTGGACGAGAAGAGGAAGAAGAAGAAGAAGTGTAAGCATAAGATTTGGGGGAAGGAGAAGAAGAGGATGAGCAACAATGGGAAGCAACAGTAGTGGGGGATGGAGAAAAAGAGGAAGGAGAAGACGGAAAGGAAAGAAGAAGAAGTTGTGGAAGGAGAAGAAATGGAAGAAGAGGAAGAAGAAGAAGTGTAAGCAGAAGTAGCGGAAGAAGGAGACGAAAATGAAGAAGAACAACTAGTAGAAGTAGAAGATGTGGTAGAAGGAGAGAATAAGAGGAATAGGAGGAAGTACTGGAATGAAAGGAGATGAAGAAGAAGAAGTGGAAGAAGGAAAACGGGAGGAGGAAGAAGAGGTGTCCGAAAGAGAAGAAAAGGAAGAACTGTAAGTGGAAGAAGGAGAACAATAGGAAGAAGAAGAATTGGAAGAATGAGAAAAAGAGGAGGAAGAAGAAGCAATGGAAGGAAAGGGGAATGAAGAAGAAGTGGAACAAGGAGGAGAAGAAGGGGAGGAAGAGCAAGTACTATAGGTAGAAAACGGGAAAGAAGGAGAAAAGAGGGAAGAAGAAGAACAAGTGGATGTAGTAGAAGGGGAAGAAGGTGAACAAGAGAAAGAAGAAGTAGTTGAAGGAGTGGGGATGACGGAGAAGAAGTGGAAGAAGGAGAACAAGACGTAGAAATGCAAGTGGAAGCAGAAGAAGGATAAAAAGATTGATATAACGAAGAAAACGAAGAAGAAGAAGGAGATGAAGAGGAAGAAAAGAAAGGAAAGGAGAGGATGAAGAAGAAGTGGAAGAAAGAGAACAAGAGGAGGCAGGAGAAGTGGAAGAAAGATAAGAAGACGAAGAAGAAGGAGAGTAACTAGAAGAAGTGGAAGAAGGAGAACAAAAGGAAGAAGAAGAAGACGTGGAAAGTGAAGAAGTTGAAGAAGGTGAGCAGGAGGAGGAATAAGAAGTAGTGGAAGGACGTGGGATGAAGAAGAAGAATTGGAACAAGGAGAAAAGGAGGAAAAGGAAGAAAGAGGGGAAGGGAAGGGAAGAAGAAGCAGAAGAAGTGGAATCTGGACGAGAAGAGGAAGAAGAAGAAGAAGTGTAAGCATAAGATTTGGGGGAAGGAGAAGAAGAGGATGAGCAACAATGGGAAGCAACAGTAGTGGGGGATGGAGAAAAAGAGGAAGGAGAAGACGGAAAGGAAAGAAGAAGAAGTTGTGGAAGGAGAAGAAATGGAAGAAGAGGAAGAAGAAGAAGTGTAAGCAGAAGTAGCGGAAGAAGGAGACGAAAATGAAGAAGAACAACTAGTAGAAGTAGAAGATGTGGTAGAAGGAGAGAATAAGAGGAATAGGAGGAAGTACTGGAATGAAAGGAGATGAAGAAGAAGAAGTGGAAGAAGGAAAACGGGAGGAGGAAGAAGAGGTGTCCGAAAGAGAAGAAAAGGAAGAACTGTAAGTGGAAGAAGGAGAACAATAGGAAGAAGAAGAATTGGAAGAATGAGAAAAAGAGGAGGAAGAAGAAGCAATGGAAGGAAAGGGGAATGAAGAAGAAGTGGAACAAGGAGGAGAAGAAGGGGAGGAAGAGCAAGTACTATAGGTAGAAAACGGGAAAGAAGGAGAAAAGAGGGAAGAAGAAGAACAAGTGGATGTAGTAGAAGTGGAAGAAGGTGAACAAGAGAAAGAAGAAGTAGTTGAAGGAGTGGGGATGACGGAGAAGAAGTGGAAGAAGGAGAACAAGACGTAGAAATGCAAGTGGAAGCAGAAGAAGGATAAAAAGATTGATATAACGAAGAAAACGAAGAAGAAGAAGGAGATGAAGAGGAAGAAAAGAAAGGAAAGGAGAGGATGAAGAAGAAGTGGAAGAAAGAGAACAAGAGGAGGCAGGAGAAGTGGAAGAAAGATAAGAAGACGAAGAAGAAGGAGAGTAACTAGAAGAAGTGGAAGAAGGAGAACAAAAGGAAGAAGAAGAAGACGTGGAAAGTGAAGAAGTTGAAGAAGGTGAGCAGGAGGAGGAATAAGAAGTAGTGGAAGGACGTGGGATGAAGAAGAAGAATTGGAACAAGGAGAAAAGGAGGAAAAGGAAGAAAGAGGGGAAGGGAAGGGAAGAAGAAGCAGAAGAAGTGGAATCTGGACGAGAAGAGGAAGAAGAAGAAGAAGTGTAAGCATAAGATTTGGGGGAAGGAGAAGAAGAGGATGAGCAACAATGGGAAGCAACAGTAGTGGGGGATGGAGAAAAAGAGGAAGGAGAAGACGGAAAGGAAAGAAGAAGAAGTTGTGGAAGGAGAAGAAATGGAAGAAGAGGAAGAAGAAGAAGTGTAAGCAGAAGTAGCGGAAGAAGGAGACGAAAATGAAGAAGAACAACTAGTAGAAGTAGAAGATGTGGTAGAAGGAGAGAATAAGAGGAATAGGAGGAAGTACTGGAATGAAAGGAGATGAAGAAGAAGAAGTGGAAGAAGGAAAACGGGAGGAGGAAGAAGAGGTGTCCGAAAGAGAAGAAAAGGAAGAACTGTAAGTGGAAGAAGGAGAACAATAGGAAGAAGAAGAATTGGAAGAATGAGAAAAAGAGGAGGAAGAAGAAGCAATGGAAGGAAAGGGGAATGAAGAAGAAGTGGAACAAGGAGGAGAAGAAGGGGAGGAAGAGCAAGTACTATAGGTAGAAAACGGGAAAGAAGGAGAAAAGAGGGAAGAAGAAGAACAAGTGGATGTAGTAGAAGGGGAAGAAGGTGAACAAGAGAAAGAAGAAGTAGTTGAAGGAGTGGGGATGACGGAGAAGAAGTGGAAGAAGGAGAACAAGACGTAGAAATGCAAGTGGAAGCAGAAGAAGGATAAAAAGATTGATATAACGAAGAAAACGAAGAAGAAGAAGGAGATGAAGAGGAAGAAAAGAAAGGAAAGGAGAGGATGAAGAAGAAGTGGAAGAAAGAGAACAAGAGGAGGCAGGAGAAGTGGAAGAAAGATAAGAAGACGAAGAAGAAGGAGAGTAACTAGAAGAAGTGGAAGAAGGAGAACAAAAGGAAGAAGAAGAAGACGTGGAAAGTGAAGAAGTTGAAGAAGGTGAGCAGGAGGAGGAATAAGAAGTAGTGGAAGGACGTGGGATGAAGAAGAAGAATTGGAACAAGGAGAAAAGGAGGAAAAGGAAGAAAGAGGGGAAGGGAAGGGAAGAAGAAGCAGAAGAAGTGGAATCTGGACGAGAAGAGGAAGAAGAAGAAGAAGTGTAAGCATAAGATTTGGGGGAAGGAGAAGAAGAGGATGAGCAACAATGGGAAGCAACAGTAGTGGGGGATGGAGAAAAAGAGGAAGGAGAAGACGGAAAGGAAAGAAGAAGAAGTTGTGGAAGGAGAAGAAATGGAAGAAGAGGAAGAAGAAGAAGTGTAAGCAGAAGTAGCGGAAGAAGGAGACGAAAATGAAGAAGAACAACTAGTAGAAGTAGAAGATGTGGTAGAAGGAGAGAATAAGAGGAATAGGAGGAAGTACTGGAATGAAAGGAGATGAAGAAGAAGAAGTGGAAGAAGGAAAACGGGAGGAGGAAGAAGAGGTGTCCGAAAGAGAAGAAAAGGAAGAACTGTAAGTGGAAGAAGGAGAACAATAGGAAGAAGAAGAATTGGAAGAATGAGAAAAAGAGGAGGAAGAAGAAGCAATGGAAGGAAAGGGGAATGAAGAAGAAGTGGAACAAGGAGGAGAAGAAGGGGAGGAAGAGCAAGTACTATAGGTAGAAAACGGGAAAGAAGGAGAAAAGAGGGAAGAAGAAGAACAAGTGGATGTAGTAGAAGGGGAAGAAGGTGAACAAGAGAAAGAAGAAGTAGTTGAAGGAGTGGGGATGACGGAGAAGAAGTGGAAGAAGGAGAACAAGACGTAGAAATGCAAGTGGAAGCAGAAGAAGGATAAAAAGATTGATATAACGAAGAAAACGAAGAAGAAGAAGGAGATGAAGAGGAAGAAAAGAAAGGAAAGGAGAGGATGAAGAAGAAGTGGAAGAAAGAGAACAAGAGGAGGCAGGAGAAGTGGAAGAAAGATAAGAAGACGAAGAAGAAGGAGAGTAACTAGAAGAAGTGGAAGAAGGAGAACAAAAGGAAGAAGAAGAAGACGTGGAAAGTGAAGAAGTTGAAGAAGGTGAGCAGGAGGAGGAATAAGAAGTAGTGGAAGGACGTGGGATGAAGAAGAAGAATTGGAACAAGGAGAAAAGGAGGAAAAGGAAGAAAGAGGGGAAGGGAAGGGAAGAAGAAGCAGAAGAAGTGGAATCTGGACGAGAAGAGGAAGAAGAAGAAGAAGTGTAAGCATAAGATTTGGGGGAAGGAGAAGAAGAGGATGAGCAACAATGGGAAGCAACAGTAGTGGGGGATGGAGAAAAAGAGGAAGGAGAAGACGGAAAGGAAAGAAGAAGAAGTTGTGGAAGGAGAAGAAATGGAAGAAGAGGAAGAAGAAGAAGTGTAAGCAGAAGTAGCGGAAGAAGGAGACGAAAATGAAGAAGAACAACTAGTAGAAGTAGAAGATGTGGTAGAAGGAGAGAATAAGAGGAATAGGAGGAAGTACTGGAATGAAAGGAGATGAAGAAGAAGAAGTGGAAGAAGGAAAACGGGAGGAGGAAGAAGAGGTGTCCGAAAGAGAAGAAAAGGAAGAACTGTAAGTGGAAGAAGGAGAACAATAGGAAGAAGAAGAATTGGAAGAATGAGAAAAAGAGGAGGAAGAAGAAGCAATGGAAGGAAAGGGGAATGAAGAAGAAGTGGAACAAGGAGGAGAAGAAGGGGAGGAAGAGCAAGTACTATAGGTAGAAAACGGGAAAGAAGGAGAAAAGAGGGAAGAAGAAGAACAAGTGGATGTAGTAGAAGGGGAAGAAGGTGAACAAGAGAAAGAAGAAGTAGTTGAAGGAGTGGGGATGACGGAGAAGAAGTGGAAGAAGGAGAACAAGACGTAGAAATGCAAGTGGAAGCAGAAGAAGGATAAAAAGATTGATATAACGAAGAAAACGAAGAAGAAGAAGGAGATGAAGAGGAAGAAAAGAAAGGAAAGGAGAGGATGAAGAAGAAGTGGAAGAAAGAGAACAAGAGGAGGCAGGAGAAGTGGAAGAAAGATAAGAAGACGAAGAAGAAGGAGAGTAACTAGAAGAAGTGGAAGAAGGAGAACAAAAGGAAGAAGAAGAAGACGTGGAAAGTGAAGAAGTTGAAGAAGGTGAGCAGGAGGAGGAATAAGAAGTAGTGGAAGGACGTGGGATGAAGAAGAAGAATTGGAACAAGGAGAAAAGGAGGAAAAGGAAGAAAGAGGGGAAGGGAAGGGAAGAAGAAGCAGAAGAAGTGGAATCTGGACGAGAAGAGGAAGAAGAAGAAGAAGTGTAAGCATAAGATTTGGGGGAAGGAGAAGAAGAGGATGAGCAACAATGGGAAGCAACAGTAGTGGGGGATGGAGAAAAAGAGGAAGGAGAAGACGGAAAGGAAAGAAGAAGAAGTTGTGGAAGGAGAAGAAATGGAAGAAGAGGAAGAAGAAGAAGTGTAAGCAGAAGTAGCGGAAGAAGGAGACGAAAATGAAGAAGAACAACTAGTAGAAGTAGAAGATGTGGTAGAAGGAGAGAATAAGAGGAATAGGAGGAAGTACTGGAATGAAAGGAGATGAAGAAGAAGAAGTGGAAGAAGGAAAACGGGAGGAGGAAGAAGAGGTGTCCGAAAGAGAAGAAAAGGAAGAACTGTAAGTGGAAGAAGGAGAACAATAGGAAGAAGAAGAATTGGAAGAATGAGAAAAAGAGGAGGAAGAAGAAGCAATGGAAGGAAAGGGGAATGAAGAAGAAGTGGAACAAGGAGGAGAAGAAGGGGAGGAAGAGCAAGTACTATAGGTAGAAAACGGGAAAGAAGGAGAAAAGAGGGAAGAAGAAGAACAAGTGGATGTAGTAGAAGGGGAAGAAGGTGAACAAGAGAAAGAAGAAGTAGTTGAAGGAGTGGGGATGACGGAGAAGAAGTGGAAGAAGGAGAACAAGACGTAGAAATGCAAGTGGAAGCAGAAGAAGGATAAAAAGATTGATATAACGAAGAAAACGAAGAAGAAGAAGGAGATGAAGAGGAAGAAAAGAAAGGAAAGGAGAGGATGAAGAAGAAGTGGAAGAAAGAGAACAAGAGGAGGCAGGAGAAGTGGAAGAAAGATAAGAAGACGAAGAAGAAGGAGAGTAACTAGAAGAAGTGGAAGAAGGAGAACAAAAGGAAGAAGAAGAAGACGTGGAAAGTGAAGAAGTTGAAGAAGGTGAGCAGGAGGAGGAATAAGAAGTAGTGGAAGGACGTGGGATGAAGAAGAAGAATTGGAACAAGGAGAAAAGGAGGAAAAGGAAGAAAGAGGGGAAGGGAAGGGAAGAAGAAGCAGAAGAAGTGGAATCTGGACGAGAAGAGGAAGAAGAAGAAGAAGTGTAAGCATAAGATTTGGGGGAAGGAGAAGAAGAGGATGAGCAACAATGGGAAGCAACAGTAGTGGGGGATGGAGAAAAAGAGGAAGGAGAAGACGGAAAGGAAAGAAGAAGAAGTTGTGGAAGGAGAAGAAATGGAAGAAGAGGAAGAAGAAGAAGTGTAAGCAGAAGTAGCGGAAGAAGGAGACGAAAATGAAGAAGAACAACTAGTAGAAGTAGAAGATGTGGTAGAAGGAGAGAATAAGAGGAATAGGAGGAAGTACTGGAATGAAAGGAGATGAAGAAGAAGAAGTGGAAGAAGGAAAACGGGAGGAGGAAGAAGAGGTGTCCGAAAGAGAAGAAAAGGAAGAACTGTAAGTGGAAGAAGGAGAACAATAGGAAGAAGAAGAATTGGAAGAATGAGAAAAAGAGGAGGAAGAAGAAGCAATGGAAGGAAAGGGGAATGAAGAAGAAGTGGAACAAGGAGGAGAAGAAGGGGAGGAAGAGCAAGTACTATAGGTAGAAAACGGGAAAGAAGGAGAAAAGAGGGAAGAAGAAGAACAAGTGGATGTAGTAGAAGGGGAAGAAGGTGAACAAGAGAAAGAAGAAGTAGTTGAAGGAGTGGGGATGACGGAGAAGAAGTGGAAGAAGGAGAACAAGACGTAGAAATGCAAGTGGAAGCAGAAGAAGGATAAAAAGATTGATATAACGAAGAAAACGAAGAAGAAGAAGGAGATGAAGAGGAAGAAAAGAAAGGAAAGGAGAGGATGAAGAAGAAGTGGAAGAAAGAGAACAAGAGGAGGCAGGAGAAGTGGAAGAAAGATAAGAAGACGAAGAAGAAGGAGAGTAACTAGAAGAAGTGGAAGAAGGAGAACAAAAGGAAGAAGAAGAAGACGTGGAAAGTGAAGAAGTTGAAGAAGGTGAGCAGGAGGAGGAATAAGAAGTAGTGGAAGGACGTGGGATGAAGAAGAAGAATTGGAACAAGGAGAAAAGGAGGAAAAGGAAGAAAGAGGGGAAGGGAAGGGAAGAAGAAGCAGAAGAAGTGGAATCTGGACGAGAAGAGGAAGAAGAAGAAGAAGTGTAAGCATAAGATTTGGGGGAAGGAGAAGAAGAGGATGAGCAACAATGGGAAGCAACAGTAGTGGGGGATGGAGAAAAAGAGGAAGGAGAAGACGGAAAGGAAAGAAGAAGAAGTTGTGGAAGGAGAAGAAATGGAAGAAGAGGAAGAAGAAGAAGTGTAAGCAGAAGTAGCGGAAGAAGGAGACGAAAATGAAGAAGAACAACTAGTAGAAGTAGAAGATGTGGTAGAAGGAGAGAATAAGAGGAATAGGAGGAAGTACTGGAATGAAAGGAGATGAAGAAGAAGAAGTGGAAGAAGGAAAACGGGAGGAGGAAGAAGAGGTGTCCGAAAGAGAAGAAAAGGAAGAACTGTAAGTGGAAGAAGGAGAACAATAGGAAGAAGAAGAATTGGAAGAATGAGAAAAAGAGGAGGAAGAAGAAGCAATGGAAGGAAAGGGGAATGAAGAAGAAGTGGAACAAGGAGGAGAAGAAGGGGAGGAAGAGCAAGTACTATAGGTAGAAAACGGGAAAGAAGGAGAAAAGAGGGAAGAAGAAGAACAAGTGGATGTAGTAGAAGGGGAAGAAGGTGAACAAGAGAAAGAAGAAGTAGTTGAAGGAGTGGGGATGACGGAGAAGAAGTGGAAGAAGGAGAACAAGACGTAGAAATGCAAGTGGAAGCAGAAGAAGGATAAAAAGATTGATATAACGAAGAAAACGAAGAAGAAGAAGGAGATGAAGAGGAAGAAAAGAAAGGAAAGGAGAGGATGAAGAAGAAGTGGAAGAAAGAGAACAAGAGGAGGCAGGAGAAGTGGAAGAAAGATAAGAAGACGAAGAAGAAGGAGAGTAACTAGAAGAAGTGGAAGAAGGAGAACAAAAGGAAGAAGAAGAAGACGTGGAAAGTGAAGAAGTTGAAGAAGGTGAGCAGGAGGAGGAATAAGAAGTAGTGGAAGGACGTGGGATGAAGAAGAAGAATTGGAACAAGGAGAAAAGGAGGAAAAGGAAGAAAGAGGGGAAGGGAAGGGAAGAAGAAGCAGAAGAAGTGGAATCTGGACGAGAAGAGGAAGAAGAAGAAGAAGTGTAAGCATAAGATTTGGGGGAAGGAGAAGAAGAGGATGAGCAACAATGGGAAGCAACAGTAGTGGGGGATGGAGAAAAAGAGGAAGGAGAAGACGGAAAGGAAAGAAGAAGAAGTTGTGGAAGGAGAAGAAATGGAAGAAGAGGAAGAAGAAGAAGTGTAAGCAGAAGTAGCGGAAGAAGGAGACGAAAATGAAGAAGAACAACTAGTAGAAGTAGAAGATGTGGTAGAAGGAGAGAATAAGAGGAATAGGAGGAAGTACTGGAATGAAAGGAGATGAAGAAGAAGAAGTGGAAGAAGGAAAACGGGAGGAGGAAGAAGAGGTGTCCGAAAGAGAAGAAAAGGAAGAACTGTAAGTGGAAGAAGGAGAACAATAGGAAGAAGAAGAATTGGAAGAATGAGAAAAAGAGGAGGAAGAAGAAGCAATGGAAGGAAAGGGGAATGAAGAAGAAGTGGAACAAGGAGGAGAAGAAGGGGAGGAAGAGCAAGTACTATAGGTAGAAAACGGGAAAGAAGGAGAAAAGAGGGAAGAAGAAGAACAAGTGGATGTAGTAGAAGGGGAAGAAGGTGAACAAGAGAAAGAAGAAGTAGTTGAAGGAGTGGGGATGACGGAGAAGAAGTGGAAGAAGGAGAACAAGACGTAGAAATGCAAGTGGAAGCAGAAGAAGGATAAAAAGATTGATATAACGAAGAAAACGAAGAAGAAGAAGGAGATGAAGAGGAAGAAAAGAAAGGAAAGGAGAGGATGAAGAAGAAGTGGAAGAAAGAGAACAAGAGGAGGCAGGAGAAGTGGAAGAAAGATAAGAAGACGAAGAAGAAGGAGAGTAACTAGAAGAAGTGGAAGAAGGAGAACAAAAGGAAGAAGAAGAAGACGTGGAAAGTGAAGAAGTTGAAGAAGGTGAGCAGGAGGAGGAATAAGAAGTAGTGGAAGGACGTGGGATGAAGAAGAAGAATTGGAACAAGGAGAAAAGGAGGAAAAGGAAGAAAGAGGGGAAGGGAAGGGAAGAAGAAGCAGAAGAAGTGGAATCTGGACGAGAAGAGGAAGAAGAAGAAGAAGTGTAAGCATAAGATTTGGGGGAAGGAGAAGAAGAGGATGAGCAACAATGGGAAGCAACAGTAGTGGGGGATGGAGAAAAAGAGGAAGGAGAAGACGGAAAGGAAAGAAGAAGAAGTTGTGGAAGGAGAAGAAATGGAAGAAGAGGAAGAAGAAGAAGTGTAAGCAGAAGTAGCGGAAGAAGGAGACGAAAATGAAGAAGAACAACTAGTAGAAGTAGAAGATGTGGTAGAAGGAGAGAATAAGAGGAATAGGAGGAAGTACTGGAATGAAAGGAGATGAAGAAGAAGAAGTGGAAGAAGGAAAACGGGAGGAGGAAGAAGAGGTGTCCGAAAGAGAAGAAAAGGAAGAACTGTAAGTGGAAGAAGGAGAACAATAGGAAGAAGAAGAATTGGAAGAATGAGAAAAAGAGGAGGAAGAAGAAGCAATGGAAGGAAAGGGGAATGAAGAAGAAGTGGAACAAGGAGGAGAAGAAGGGGAGGAAGAGCAAGTACTATAGGTAGAAAACGGGAAAGAAGGAGAAAAGAGGGAAGAAGAAGAACAAGTGGATGTAGTAGAAGGGGAAGAAGGTGAACAAGAGAAAGAAGAAGTAGTTGAAGGAGTGGGGATGACGGAGAAGAAGTGGAAGAAGGAGAACAAGACGTAGAAATGCAAGTGGAAGCAGAAGAAGGATAAAAAGATTGATATAACGAAGAAAACGAAGAAGAAGAAGGAGATGAAGAGGAAGAAAAGAAAGGAAAGGAGAGGATGAAGAAGAAGTGGAAGAAAGAGAACAAGAGGAGGCAGGAGAAGTGGAAGAAAGATAAGAAGACGAAGAAGAAGGAGAGTAACTAGAAGAAGTGGAAGAAGGAGAACAAAAGGAAGAAGAAGAAGACGTGGAAAGTGAAGAAGTTGAAGAAGGTGAGCAGGAGGAGGAATAAGAAGTAGTGGAAGGACGTGGGATGAAGAAGAAGAATTGGAACAAGGAGAAAAGGAGGAAAAGGAAGAAAGAGGGGAAGGGAAGGGAAGAAGAAGCAGAAGAAGTGGAATCTGGACGAGAAGAGGAAGAAGAAGAAGAAGTGTAAGCATAAGATTTGGGGGAAGGAGAAGAAGAGGATGAGCAACAATGGGAAGCAACAGTAGTGGGGGATGGAGAAAAAGAGGAAGGAGAAGACGGAAAGGAAAGAAGAAGAAGTTGTGGAAGGAGAAGAAATGGAAGAAGAGGAAGAAGAAGAAGTGTAAGCAGAAGTAGCGGAAGAAGGAGACGAAAATGAAGAAGAACAACTAGTAGAAGTAGAAGATGTGGTAGAAGGAGAGAATAAGAGGAATAGGAGGAAGTACTGGAATGAAAGGAGATGAAGAAGAAGAAGTGGAAGAAGGAAAACGGGAGGAGGAAGAAGAGGTGTCCGAAAGAGAAGAAAAGGAAGAACTGTAAGTGGAAGAAGGAGAACAATAGGAAGAAGAAGAATTGGAAGAATGAGAAAAAGAGGAGGAAGAAGAAGCAATGGAAGGAAAGGGGAATGAAGAAGAAGTGGAACAAGGAGGAGAAGAAGGGGAGGAAGAGCAAGTACTATAGGTAGAAAACGGGAAAGAAGGAGAAAAGAGGGAAGAAGAAGAACAAGTGGATGTAGTAGAAGGGGAAGAAGGTGAACAAGAGAAAGAAGAAGTAGTTGAAGGAGTGGGGATGACGGAGAAGAAGTGGAAGAAGGAGAACAAGACGTAGAAATGCAAGTGGAAGCAGAAGAAGGATAAAAAGATTGATATAACGAAGAAAACGAAGAAGAAGAAGGAGATGAAGAGGAAGAAAAGAAAGGAAAGGAGAGGATGAAGAAGAAGTGGAAGAAAGAGAACAAGAGGAGGCAGGAGAAGTGGAAGAAAGATAAGAAGACGAAGAAGAAGGAGAGTAACTAGAAGAAGTGGAAGAAGGAGAACAAAAGGAAGAAGAAGAAGACGTGGAAAGTGAAGAAGTTGAAGAAGGTGAGCAGGAGGAGGAATAAGAAGTAGTGGAAGGACGTGGGATGAAGAAGAAGAATTGGAACAAGGAGAAAAGGAGGAAAAGGAAGAAAGAGGGGAAGGGAAGGGAAGAAGAAGCAGAAGAAGTGGAATCTAGACGAGAAGAGGAAGAAGAAGAAGAAGTGTAAGCATAAGATTTGGGGGAAGGAGAAGAAGAGGATGAGCAACAATGGGAAGCAACAGTAGTGGGGGATGGAGAAAAAGAGGAAGGAGAAGACGGAAAGGAAAGAAGAAGAAGTTGTGGAAGGAGAAGAAATGGAAGAAGAGGAAGAAGAAGAAGTGTAAGCAGAAGTAGCGGAAGAAGGAGACGAAAATGAAGAAGAACAACTAGTAGAAGTAGAAGATGTGGTAGAAGGAGAGAATAAGAGGAATAGGAGGAAGTACTGGAATGAAAGGAGATGAAGAAGAAGAAGTGGAAGAAGGAAAACGGGAGGAGGAAGAAGAGGTGTCCGAAAGAGAAGAAAAGGAAGAACTGTAAGTGGAAGAAGGAGAACAATAGGAAGAAGAAGAATTGGAAGAATGAGAAAAAGAGGAGGAAGAAGAAGCAATGGAAGGAAAGGGGAATGAAGAAGAAGTGGAACAAGGAGGAGAAGAAGGGGAGGAAGAGCAAGTACTATAGGTAGAAAACGGGAAAGAAGGAGAAAAGAGGGAAGAAGAAGAACAAGTGGATGTAGTAGAAGGGGAAGAAGGTGAACAAGAGAAAGAAGAAGTAGTTGAAGGAGTGGGGATGACGGAGAAGAAGTGGAAGAAGGAGAACAAGACGTAGAAATGCAAGTGGAAGCAGAAGAAGGATAAAAAGATTGATATAACGAAGAAAACGAAGAAGAAGAAGGAGATGAAGAGGAAGAAAAGAAAGGAAAGGAGAGGATGAAGAAGAAGTGGAAGAAAGAGAACAAGAGGAGGCAGGAGAAGTGGAAGAAAGATAAGAAGACGAAGAAGAAGGAGAGTAACTAGAAGAAGTGGAAGAAGGAGAACAAAAGGAAGAAGAAGAAGACGTGGAAAGTGAAGAAGTTGAAGAAGGTGAGCAGGAGGAGGAATAAGAAGTAGTGGAAGGACGTGGGATGAAGAAGAAGAATTGGAACAAGGAGAAAAGGAGGAAAAGGAAGAAAGAGGGGAAGGGAAGGGAAGAAGAAGCAGAAGAAGTGGAATCTGGACGAGAAGAGGAAGAAGAAGAAGAAGTGTAAGCATAAGATTTGGGGGAAGGAGAAGAAGAGGATGAGCAACAATGGGAAGCAACAGTAGTGGGGGATGGAGAAAAAGAGGAAGGAGAAGACGGAAAGGAAAGAAGAAGAAGTTGTGGAAGGAGAAGAAATGGAAGAAGAGGAAGAAGAAGAAGTGTAAGCAGAAGTAGCGGAAGAAGGAGACGAAAATGAAGAAGAACAACTAGTAGAAGTAGAAGATGTGGTAGAAGGAGAGAATAAGAGGAATAGGAGGAAGTACTGGAATGAAAGGAGATGAAGAAGAAGAAGTGGAAGAAGGAAAACGGGAGGAGGAAGAAGAGGTGTCCGAAAGAGAAGAAAAGGAAGAACTGTAAGTGGAAGAAGGAGAACAATAGGAAGAAGAAGAATTGGAAGAATGAGAAAAAGAGGAGGAAGAAGAAGCAATGGAAGGAAAGGGGAATGAAGAAGAAGTGGAACAAGGAGGAGAAGAAGGGGAGGAAGAGCAAGTACTATAGGTAGAAAACGGGAAAGAAGGAGAAAAGAGGGAAGAAGAAGAACAAGTGGATGTAGTAGAAGGGGAAGAAGGTGAACAAGAGAAAGAAGAAGTAGTTGAAGGAGTGGGGATGACGGAGAAGAAGTGGAAGAAGGAGAACAAGACGTAGAAATGCAAGTGGAAGCAGAAGAAGGATAAAAAGATTGATATAACGAAGAAAACGAAGAAGAAGAAGGAGATGAAGAGGAAGAAAAGAAAGGAAAGGAGAGGATGAAGAAGAAGTGGAAGAAAGAGAACAAGAGGAGGCAGGAGAAGTGGAAGAAAGATAAGAAGACGAAGAAGAAGGAGAGTAACTAGAAGAAGTGGAAGAAGGAGAACAAAAGGAAGAAGAAGAAGACGTGGAAAGTGAAGAAGTTGAAGAAGGTGAGCAGGAGGAGGAATAAGAAGTAGTGGAAGGACGTGGGATGAAGAAGAAGAATTGGAACAAGGAGAAAAGGAGGAAAAGGAAGAAAGAGGGGAAGGGAAGGGAAGAAGAAGCAGAAGAAGTGGAATCTGGACGAGAAGAGGAAGAAGAAGAAGAAGTGTAAGCATAAGATTTGGGGGAAGGAGAAGAAGAGGATGAGCAACAATGGGAAGCAACAGTAGTGGGGGATGGAGAAAAAGAGGAAGGAGAAGACGGAAAGGAAAGAAGAAGAAGTTGTGGAAGGAGAAGAAATGGAAGAAGAGGAAGAAGAAGAAGTGTAAGCAGAAGTAGCGGAAGAAGGAGACGAAAATGAAGAAGAACAACTAGTAGAAGTAGAAGATGTGGTAGAAGGAGAGAATAAGAGGAATAGGAGGAAGTACTGGAATGAAAGGAGATGAAGAAGAAGAAGTGGAAGAAGGAAAACGGGAGGAGGAAGAAGAGGTGTCCGAAAGAGAAGAAAAGGAAGAACTGTAAGTGGAAGAAGGAGAACAATAGGAAGAAGAAGAATTGGAAGAATGAGAAAAAGAGGAGGAAGAAGAAGCAATGGAAGGAAAGGGGAATGAAGAAGAAGTGGAACAAGGAGGAGAAGAAGGGGAGGAAGAGCAAGTACTATAGGTAGAAAACGGGAAAGAAGGAGAAAAGAGGGAAGAAGAAGAACAAGTGGATGTAGTAGAAGGGGAAGAAGGTGAACAAGAGAAAGAAGAAGTAGTTGAAGGAGTGGGGATGACGGAGAAGAAGTGGAAGAAGGAGAACAAGACGTAGAAATGCAAGTGGAAGCAGAAGAAGGATAAAAAGATTGATATAACGAAGAAAACGAAGAAGAAGAAGGAGATGAAGAGGAAGAAAAGAAAGGAAAGGAGAGGATGAAGAAGAAGTGGAAGAAAGAGAACAAGAGGAGGCAGGAGAAGTGGAAGAAAGATAAGAAGACGAAGAAGAAGGAGAGTAACTAGAAGAAGTGGAAGAAGGAGAACAAAAGGAAGAAGAAGAAGACGTGGAAAGTGAAGAAGTTGAAGAAGGTGAGCAGGAGGAGGAATAAGAAGTAGTGGAAGGACGTGGGATGAAGAAGAAGAATTGGAACAAGGAGAAAAGGAGGAAAAGGAAGAAAGAGGGGAAGGGAAGGGAAGAAGAAGCAGAAGAAGTGGAATCTGGACGAGAAGAGGAAGAAGAAGAAGAAGTGTAAGCATAAGATTTGGGGGAAGGAGAAGAAGAGGATGAGCAACAATGGGAAGCAACAGTAGTGGGGGATGGAGAAAAAGAGGAAGGAGAAGACGGAAAGGAAAGAAGAAGAAGTTGTGGAAGGAGAAGAAATGGAAGAAGAGGAAGAAGAAGAAGTGTAAGCAGAAGTAGCGGAAGAAGGAGACGAAAATGAAGAAGAACAACTAGTAGAAGTAGAAGATGTGGTAGAAGGAGAGAATAAGAGGAATAGGAGGAAGTACTGGAATGAAAGGAGATGAAGAAGAAGAAGTGGAAGAAGGAAAACGGGAGGAGGAAGAAGAGGTGTCCGAAAGAGAAGAAAAGGAAGAACTGTAAGTGGAAGAAGGAGAACAATAGGAAGAAGAAGAATTGGAAGAATGAGAAAAAGAGGAGGAAGAAGAAGCAATGGAAGGAAAGGGGAATGAAGAAGAAGTGGAACAAGGAGGAGAAGAAGGGGAGGAAGAGCAAGTACTATAGGTAGAAAACGGGAAAGAAGGAGAAAAGAGGGAAGAAGAAGAACAAGTGGATGTAGTAGAAGGGGAAGAAGGTGAACAAGAGAAAGAAGAAGTAGTTGAAGGAGTGGGGATGACGGAGAAGAAGTGGAAGAAGGAGAACAAGACGTAGAAATGCAAGTGGAAGCAGAAGAAGGATAAAAAGATTGATATAACGAAGAAAACGAAGAAGAAGAAGGAGATGAAGAGGAAGAAAAGAAAGGAAAGGAGAGGATGAAGAAGAAGTGGAAGAAAGAGAACAAGAGGAGGCAGGAGAAGTGGAAGAAAGATAAGAAGACGAAGAAGAAGGAGAGTAACTAGAAGAAGTGGAAGAAGGAGAACAAAAGGAAGAAGAAGAAGACGTGGAAAGTGAAGAAGTTGAAGAAGGTGAGCAGGAGGAGGAATAAGAAGTAGTGGAAGGACGTGGGATGAAGAAGAAGAATTGGAACAAGGAGAAAAGGAGGAAAAGGAAGAAAGAGGGGAAGGGAAGGGAAGAAGAAGCAGAAGAAGTGGAATCTGGACGAGAAGAGGAAGAAGAAGAAGAAGTGTAAGCATAAGATTTGGGGGAAGGAGAAGAAGAGGATGAGCAACAATGGGAAGCAACAGTAGTGGGGGATGGAGAAAAAGAGGAAGGAGAAGACGGAAAGGAAAGAAGAAGAAGTTGTGGAAGGAGAAGAAATGGAAGAAGAGGAAGAAGAAGAAGTGTAAGCAGAAGTAGCGGAAGAAGGAGACGAAAATGAAGAAGAACAACTAGTAGAAGTAGAAGATGTGGTAGAAGGAGAGAATAAGAGGAATAGGAGGAAGTACTGGAATGAAAGGAGATGAAGAAGAAGAAGTGGAAGAAGGAAAACGGGAGGAGGAAGAAGAGGTGTCCGAAAGAGAAGAAAAGGAAGAACTGTAAGTGGAAGAAGGAGAACAATAGGAAGAAGAAGAATTGGAAGAATGAGAAAAAGAGGAGGAAGAAGAAGCAATGGAAGGAAAGGGGAATGAAGAAGAAGTGGAACAAGGAGGAGAAGAAGGGGAGGAAGAGCAAGTACTATAGGTAGAAAACGGGAAAGAAGGAGAAAAGAGGGAAGAAGAAGAACAAGTGGATGTAGTAGAAGGGGAAGAAGGTGAACAAGAGAAAGAAGAAGTAGTTGAAGGAGTGGGGATGACGGAGAAGAAGTGGAAGAAGGAGAACAAGACGTAGAAATGCAAGTGGAAGCAGAAGAAGGATAAAAAGATTGATATAACGAAGAAAACGAAGAAGAAGAAGGAGATGAAGAGGAAGAAAAGAAAGGAAAGGAGAGGATGAAGAAGAAGTGGAAGAAAGAGAACAAGAGGAGGCAGGAGAAGTGGAAGAAAGATAAGAAGACGAAGAAGAAGGAGAGTAACTAGAAGAAGTGGAAGAAGGAGAACAAAAGGAAGAAGAAGAAGACGTGGAAAGTGAAGAAGTTGAAGAAGGTGAGCAGGAGGAGGAATAAGAAGTAGTGGAAGGACGTGGGATGAAGAAGAAGAATTGGAACAAGGAGAAAAGGAGGAAAAGGAAGAAAGAGGGGAAGGGAAGGGAAGAAGAAGCAGAAGAAGTGGAATCTGGACGAGAAGAGGAAGAAGAAGAAGAAGTGTAAGCATAAGATTTGGGGGAAGGAGAAGAAGAGGATGAGCAACAATGGGAAGCAACAGTAGTGGGGGATGGAGAAAAAGAGGAAGGAGAAGACGGAAAGGAAAGAAGAAGAAGTTGTGGAAGGAGAAGAAATGGAAGAAGAGGAAGAAGAAGAAGTGTAAGCAGAAGTAGCGGAAGAAGGAGACGAAAATGAAGAAGAACAACTAGTAGAAGTAGAAGATGTGGTAGAAGGAGAGAATAAGAGGAATAGGAGGAAGTACTGGAATGAAAGGAGATGAAGAAGAAGAAGTGGAAGAAGGAAAACGGGAGGAGGAAGAAGAGGTGTCCGAAAGAGAAGAAAAGGAAGAACTGTAAGTGGAAGAAGGAGAACAATAGGAAGAAGAAGAATTGGAAGAATGAGAAAAAGAGGAGGAAGAAGAAGCAATGGAAGGAAAGGGGAATGAAGAAGAAGTGGAACAAGGAGGAGAAGAAGGGGAGGAAGAGCAAGTACTATAGGTAGAAAACGGGAAAGAAGGAGAAAAGAGGGAAGAAGAAGAACAAGTGGATGTAGTAGAAGGGGAAGAAGGTGAACAAGAGAAAGAAGAAGTAGTTGAAGGAGTGGGGATGACGGAGAAGAAGTGGAAGAAGGAGAACAAGACGTAGAAATGCAAGTGGAAGCAGAAGAAGGATAAAAAGATTGATATAACGAAGAAAACGAAGAAGAAGAAGGAGATGAAGAGGAAGAAAAGAAAGGAAAGGAGAGGATGAAGAAGAAGTGGAAGAAAGAGAACAAGAGGAGGCAGGAGAAGTGGAAGAAAGATAAGAAGACGAAGAAGAAGGAGAGTAACTAGAAGAAGTGGAAGAAGGAGAACAAAAGGAAGAAGAAGAAGACGTGGAAAGTGAAGAAGTTGAAGAAGGTGAGCAGGAGGAGGAATAAGAAGTAGTGGAAGGACGTGGGATGAAGAAGAAGAATTGGAACAAGGAGAAAAGGAGGAAAAGGAAGAAAGAGGGGAAGGGAAGGGAAGAAGAAGCAGAAGAAGTGGAATCTGGACGAGAAGAGGAAGAAGAAGAAGAAGTGTAAGCATAAGATTTGGGGGAAGGAGAAGAAGAGGATGAGCAACAATGGGAAGCAACAGTAGTGGGGGATGGAGAAAAAGAGGAAGGAGAAGACGGAAAGGAAAGAAGAAGAAGTTGTGGAAGGAGAAGAAATGGAAGAAGAGGAAGAAGAAGAAGTGTAAGCAGAAGTAGCGGAAGAAGGAGACGAAAATGAAGAAGAACAACTAGTAGAAGTAGAAGATGTGGTAGAAGGAGAGAATAAGAGGAATAGGAGGAAGTACTGGAATGAAAGGAGATGAAGAAGAAGAAGTGGAAGAAGGAAAACGGGAGGAGGAAGAAGAGGTGTCCGAAAGAGAAGAAAAGGAAGAACTGTAAGTGGAAGAAGGAGAACAATAGGAAGAAGAAGAATTGGAAGAATGAGAAAAAGAGGAGGAAGAAGAAGCAATGGAAGGAAAGGGGAATGAAGAAGAAGTGGAACAAGGAGGAGAAGAAGGGGAGGAAGAGCAAGTACTATAGGTAGAAAACGGGAAAGAAGGAGAAAAGAGGGAAGAAGAAGAACAAGTGGATGTAGTAGAAGGGGAAGAAGGTGAACAAGAGAAAGAAGAAGTAGTTGAAGGAGTGGGGATGACGGAGAAGAAGTGGAAGAAGGAGAACAAGACGTAGAAATGCAAGTGGAAGCAGAAGAAGGATAAAAAGATTGATATAACGAAGAAAACGAAGAAGAAGAAGGAGATGAAGAGGAAGAAAAGAAAGGAAAGGAGAGGATGAAGAAGAAGTGGAAGAAAGAGAACAAGAGGAGGCAGGAGAAGTGGAAGAAAGATAAGAAGACGAAGAAGAAGGAGAGTAACTAGAAGAAGTGGAAGAAGGAGAACAAAAGGAAGAAGAAGAAGACGTGGAAAGTGAAGAAGTTGAAGAAGGTGAGCAGGAGGAGGAATAAGAAGTAGTGGAAGGACGTGGGATGAAGAAGAAGAATTGGAACAAGGAGAAAAGGAGGAAAAGGAAGAAAGAGGGGAAGGGAAGGGAAGAAGAAGCAGAAGAAGTGGAATCTGGACGAGAAGAGGAAGAAGAAGAAGAAGTGTAAGCATAAGATTTGGGGGAAGGAGAAGAAGAGGATGAGCAACAATGGGAAGCAACAGTAGTGGGGGATGGAGAAAAAGAGGAAGGAGAAGACGGAAAGGAAAGAAGAAGAAGTTGTGGAAGGAGAAGAAATGGAAGAAGAGGAAGAAGAAGAAGTGTAAGCAGAAGTAGCGGAAGAAGGAGACGAAAATGAAGAAGAACAACTAGTAGAAGTAGAAGATGTGGTAGAAGGAGAGAATAAGAGGAATAGGAGGAAGTACTGGAATGAAAGGAGATGAAGAAGAAGAAGTGGAAGAAGGAAAACGGGAGGAGGAAGAAGAGGTGTCCGAAAGAGAAGAAAAGGAAGAACTGTAAGTGGAAGAAGGAGAACAATAGGAAGAAGAAGAATTGGAAGAATGAGAAAAAGAGGAGGAAGAAGAAGCAATGGAAGGAAAGGGGAATGAAGAAGAAGTGGAACAAGGAGGAGAAGAAGGGGAGGAAGAGCAAGTACTATAGGTAGAAAACGGGAAAGAAGGAGAAAAGAGGGAAGAAGAAGAACAAGTGGATGTAGTAGAAGGGGAAGAAGGTGAACAAGAGAAAGAAGAAGTAGTTGAAGGAGTGGGGATGACGGAGAAGAAGTGGAAGAAGGAGAACAAGACGTAGAAATGCAAGTGGAAGCAGAAGAAGGATAAAAAGATTGATATAACGAAGAAAACGAAGAAGAAGAAGGAGATGAAGAGGAAGAAAAGAAAGGAAAGGAGAGGATGAAGAAGAAGTGGAAGAAAGAGAACAAGAGGAGGCAGGAGAAGTGGAAGAAAGATAAGAAGACGAAGAAGAAGGAGAGTAACTAGAAGAAGTGGAAGAAGGAGAACAAAAGGAAGAAGAAGAAGACGTGGAAAGTGAAGAAGTTGAAGAAGGTGAGCAGGAGGAGGAATAAGAAGTAGTGGAAGGACGTGGGATGAAGAAGAAGAATTGGAACAAGGAGAAAAGGAGGAAAAGGAAGAAAGAGGGGAAGGGAAGGGAAGAAGAAGCAGAAGAAGTGGAATCTGGACGAGAAGAGGAAGAAGAAGAAGAAGTGTAAGCATAAGATTTGGGGGAAGGAGAAGAAGAGGATGAGCAACAATGGGAAGCAACAGTAGTGGGGGATGGAGAAAAAGAGGAAGGAGAAGACGGAAAGGAAAGAAGAAGAAGTTGTGGAAGGAGAAGAAATGGAAGAAGAGGAAGAAGAAGAAGTGTAAGCAGAAGTAGCGGAAGAAGGAGACGAAAATGAAGAAGAACAACTAGTAGAAGTAGAAGATGTGGTAGAAGGAGAGAATAAGAGGAATAGGAGGAAGTACTGGAATGAAAGGAGATGAAGAAGAAGAAGTGGAAGAAGGAAAACGGGAGGAGGAAGAAGAGGTGTCCGAAAGAGAAGAAAAGGAAGAACTGTAAGTGGAAGAAGGAGAACAATAGGAAGAAGAAGAATTGGAAGAATGAGAAAAAGAGGAGGAAGAAGAAGCAATGGAAGGAAAGGGGAATGAAGAAGAAGTGGAACAAGGAGGAGAAGAAGGGGAGGAAGAGCAAGTACTATAGGTAGAAAACGGGAAAGAAGTAGAAAAGAGGGAAGAAGAAGAACAAGTGGATGTAGTAGAAGTGGAAGAAGGTGAACAAGAGAAAGAAGAAGTAGTTGAAGGAGTGGGGATGACGGAGAAGAAGTGGAAGAAGGAGAACAAGACGTAGAAATGCAAGTGGAAGCAGAAGAAGGATAAAAAGATTGATATAACGAAGAAAACGAAGAAGAAGAAGGAGATGAAGAGGAAGAAAAGAAAGGAAAGGAGAGGATGAAGAAGAAGTGGAAGAAAGAGAACAAGAGGAGGCAGGAGAAGTGGAAGAAAGATAAGAAGACGAAGAAGAAGGAGAGTAACTAGAAGAAGTGGAAGAAGGAGAACAAAAGGAAGAAGAAGAAGACGTGGAAAGTGAAGAAGTTGAAGAAGGTGAGCAGGAGGAGGAATAAGAAGTAGTGGAAGGACGTGGGATGAAGAAGAAGAATTGGAACAAGGAGAAAAGGAGGAAAAGGAAGAAAGAGGGGAAGGGAAGGGAAGAAGAAGCAGAAGAAGTGGAATCTGGACGAGAAGAGGAAGAAGAAGAAGAAGTGTAAGCATAAGATTTGGGGGAAGGAGAAGAAGAGGATGAGCAACAATGGGAAGCAACAGTAGTGGGGGATGGAGAAAAAGAGGAAGGAGAAGACGGAAAGGAAAGAAGAAGAAGTTGTGGAAAGAGAAGAAATGGAAGAAGAGGAAGAAGAAGAAGTGTAAGCAGAAGTAGCGGAAGAAGGAGACGAAAATGAAGAAGAACAACTAGTAGAAGTAGAAGATGTGGTAGAAGGAGAGAATAAGAGGAATAGGAGGAAGTACTGGAATGAAAGGAGATGAAGAAGAAGAAGTGGAAGAAGGAAAACGGGAGGAGGAAGAAGAGGTGTCCGAAAGAGAAGAAAAGGAAGAACTGTAAGTGGAAGAAGGAGAACAATAGGAAGAAGAAGAATTGGAAGAATGAGAAAAAGAGGAGGAAGAAGAAGCAATGGAAGGAAAGGGGAATGAAGAAGAAGTGGAACAAGGAGGAGAAGAAGGGGAGGAAGAGCAAGTACTATAGGTAGAAAACGGGAAAGAAGGAGAAAAGAGGGAAGAAGAAGAACAAGTGGATGTAGTAGAAGTGGAAGAAGGTGAACAAGAGAAAGAAGAAGTAGTTGAAGGAGTGGGGATGACGGAGAAGAAGTGGAAGAAGGAGAACAAGACGTAGAAATGCAAGTGGAAGCAGAAGAAGGATAAAAAGATTGATATAACGAAGAAAACGAAGAAGAAGAAGGAGATGAAGAGGAAGAAAAGAAAGGAAAGGAGAGGATGAAGAAGAAGTGGAAGAAAGAGAACAAGAGGAGGCAGGAGAAGTGGAAGAAAGATAAGAAGACGAAGAAGAAGGAGAGTAACTAGAAGAAGTGGAAGAAGGAGAACAAAATGAAGAAGAAGAAGACGTGGAAAGTGAAGAAGTTGAAGAAGGTGAGCAGGAGGAGGAATAAGAAGTAGTGGAAGGACGTGGGATGAAGAAGAAGAATTGGAACAAGGAGAAAAGGAGGAAAAGGAAGAAGGAGGGGAGGGGAAGGGAAGGGAAGAAAGAGAACAAGAGGAGGTAGGAGAAGTGGAAGAAAGATAAGAAGAGGCAGAGGAAGCAGAGTAACTAAAGAAGTCGAAGCAGGAGAAGAAAAGGAAGAAGAAGAAGATGTGGAAAGTGAAGAAGGTGAACAAGAGGAGGAAGAAGAAATAGTGGAAGCAGGTGAGATGAATAAGAAGAATTGGAACAAGGAGAAAAGGAGGAAAAAGAAGAAGGAGGGGAAGGGAAGCGAAGAAGAAGCAGAGGAAGTGGAATCTGGAGGAGAAGAGGAATAACAAGAGGTAGTGTAAGCATAAGATTTGGGGGAAGGAGAAGAAGAGGAAGAGCAGCAATGGGAAGCAATAGAAGTGGGGGATGGAGAAAAAGAGGAAGGAGAAGACGGAAAGGAAAGAAGAAGAAGTTGTGGTAGGAGAAGAAATGGAAGAAGAGGAAGAAGAAGAAGTGTAAGCAGAAGAAGCGGAAGAAGGAGACGAAAATGAAGAAGAACAACAAGTAGAAGTAGAAGAAGTGGTAGAAGGAGAGAATAAGGGGAATAGGAGGAAGTAGTGGAATGAAAGGAGATGAAGAAGAAGAAGTGGAACAAGGAGAACGGGAGGAGGAAGAGGAGGTGACAGAAGGAGAAGAAGAGGAAGAAGAAGAAGTGGAAGAACGAGAAGAAAAGGAAAAAGTGCAAGTGGAAGAAGGAGAACAATTGGAAGAAGAAGGAGAAGTGGAAGAATGAGAAAAAGAGGAGGAAGAAGAAGCAATGGAAGGAAAAGGGATGAAGAAGAAGTGGAACAAGGAGGAGAAGAAGAAGGGGAGGAAGATGAAGTAGTGTAGGCAGAAGAAGGGCAGGAAGGAGAAGAGAGGGAAGAAGAAGAACAAAGTGGATGTAGTATAAGTCGAAGAAGGTGAACAAGAGGAGGAAGAAGAAGTAGTTGAAGGAGTGGGGATGGTGGAGAAGAAGTGGAAGAAGGAGAACAAGAGGTAGAAATGCAGGTGGAAGCAGAAGAAGGAGAAAAAGAGGGATATGACGAAGGCAAGGAAGAAGAAGAAGGAGATGAAGAGGAAGAAAAGAAAGGAAAGGAGAGGATGAAGAAGAAGTGGAAGAAAGAGAACAAGAGGAGCCAGGAGAAGTGGAAGAAAGATAAGAAGAAGGAGAATAACTAGAAGAAGTGGAAGAAGGACAAGAAAAGGAAGAAGAAGAAGATGTGGAAAGTGAAGAAGTTGAAGAAGGTGAACAAGAGGAGGAAGAAGAAGTAGTGGAAGGAGGTGAGATGAAGAAGAAGAATTGGAACAAGGAGAAAAGGAGGAAAGGGAAGAAGGAGGGGAAGGGAAGGGATGAAAAAGCAGAAGAAGTGGAATCTGGAGGAGAAGAGGAAGAAGAAGAAGAAGAGTAAGCATAAGATTTTGGGGAAGGAGAAGAAGAGGAAGAGCAACAATGGGAAGCAACAGAAGTGGGTGATCGAGAAAAAGAGGAAGGCGAAGACGGAAAGGAAAGAAGAATAAGTTGTGGAAGGAGAAGAAATGGAAGAAGAAGAAGCGGAAGAAGGAGACGAAAATGAAGAGGAAGAATAAGTAGAAGTAGAAGAAGTGGTAGAAGGAGAGAATAAGAGGAATAGGAGGAAGTAGTGTAACGAAAGGATATGAAGAGGAAGAAGTGGAAGAAGGAGAACGGGAGGAGGGAGAAGAGGTGGCAGAAGGAGAAAAAGAGGAAGAAGAAGAAGTGGAAGAACGAGAAGAAAAGGAAGAAGTGCAAGTGGAAGAAGGAGAACAATAGGAAGAAGAAGAAGAAGTGGAAGAATGAGAAAAAGAGGACGAACAAGAAGCAATGGAAGGAAAGGGGATGAAGAAGAAGTGGAACAAGGAGGAGCAGAAGAAAGGGAGGAAGAAGAAATAGTGTAGGCAAAAGAAGGGCAAGAAGGAGAAGAGAGGGAAGCAGAAGAACAAGTGGATGTAGTAAAAGTGGAAGAAGGTGAACAAGAGGAAGAGGAAGTAGTTGAAGGAGTGGGGATCATGGAGAAGAAGTGGAAGAAGGAGAACAAGAGGTAGAAATGCAAGTGGTAGCAGAAGAAGGAGAAAAAGAGGGATATGACGAAGGAAAGGAAGAAGAAGAAGGAGATGAAGAGGAAGAAAAGAAAGGAAACGAGAGGATGAAGAAGAAGTGGAAGAAAGAGAACAAGAGGAGGCAGGAGAAGTGGAAGAATGATAAGAAGAGGAAGAATAAGGAGAGTAACTAGAAGAAGTGGAAGAAGGAGAAGAAAAGGAAGAAGAAAGAGATGTGGAAAGTGAAGAAGGTGAACAAGAGGAGGAAGAAGAAGTAGTGGAAGAAGGTGAGATGAAGAAGAAGAATTGGAACAAGGAGAAAAGGCAGAAAAGGAAGAAGGAGGGGAAGGGAAGGGAAGAAGAAGCAGAAGAAGTCGAATCTGGAGGAGAAGAGGAAGAAGAAGAAGAAGTGTAAGCATAAGATTTGGGGGAAGGAGAAGAAGAGGAAGAAGAAGAAGAAGTGTAAGCATAAGATTTGGGGGAAGGAGAAGAAGAGGAAGAGCATCATTGGGAAGCAACAGAAGTAGGGGATGGAGAAAAAGAGGAAGGAGAAGACGGAAAGGAAAGAAGAAGAAGTTGTGGAAGGAGAACAAATGGAAGAAGAGGAAGAAGAACAAGTGTAACCAGAAGAAGCGGAAGAAGGAGATGAAAATGAAGAAGAACAACAAGTAGAAGTAGAAAAAGTGGTAGAAGGAGAGAATAAGAGGAATAGGAGGAAGTAGTGGAATGAAAGGAGATGAAGAAGAAGAAGTGGAAGAAGGAGAACGGGAGGAGGAGAAGAAGTGGCAGAAGAAGAATAAGAGGAAGAAGAAGAAGAAGGGGAAGAATGAGAAAAAGAGGAGGAAGAAGAAGCAATAGAAGGAAAAGGGGTGAAGAACAAGTCAAACAAGGAGGAGACGAAGAAGGGGAAGAAGGAGAAGTAATGTAGGCACAAGAAGGGCAAGAAGGAGAAGAGAGGGAAGAAGAAGAACAAGCGGATGTAGTAGAAGTGGAAGAAGGTGAATAAGAGGAAGAAGAAGAAGTAGTTGAAGGAGTGGGAATGATGGAGAAGAAGTGGAAAAAGGAGAACAAGAGGTAGAAATGCAAGTGGAAGCCGAAGAAGGAGAAAAAGAGGGATATGACGAAGGAAAGGAAGAAGAAGAAGGAGATGAAGAGGAAGAAAAGAAAGGAAAGGAGAGGATGAAGAAGAAGTGGAAGAAAGATAACAAGAGGAGGCAGGAGAAGTGGAAGAAAGAGAAGAAGAGGAAGCAGAAGGAGAGTAACGAGAAGAAGTGGAAGAAGGAGAAGAAAAGGAAGAAGAAGAAGATGTGGACAGTGAAGAAGGTGAGCAAGAGGAGGAAGAAGAAGTAGTGGAAGGAGGTGAGATGAAGAAGAAGAATTGGAACAAGGAGAAAAGGAGGAAAAGGAAGAAGGAGGGGAAGGGAAGGGAAGCGAAGAAGAAGCAGAAGAAGTGGAATCTGTAGGAGAAGAGGAAGAAGAAGAAGAAGTGTAAGCATAAGATTTGGGGGAAGGAGAAGAAGAGGAAGAGCAAAAATGGGAAGTAACAGAAGTGGGGGATGGAGAAAAAGAGGAAGGAGAAGACGGAAAGGAAAGAAGAAGAAGTTGTGGAAGGAGAAGAAATGGAATAAGAGGAAGAAGAAGAAGTGTAAGCAGAAGAAGCGGAAGACGGAGATGAAAATGAAGAAGAACAAGAAGTAGAAGTAGAAGAAGTGGTAGAAGGAGAGAATAAGAGGAATAGGAGGAAGTAGTGGAATGAAAGAAGATGAGGAAGAAGACGTAGAAGAAGGAGAACGGGAGGAGGGAGAAGAGGTGGCAGAAGGAGAAGAAGAGGAAGAAGAAGAAGTGGAAGAACGAGAAGAAAAGGAAGAGATGCAAGTGGAAGAAGGAGAATAATAGGAAGAAGAAGAAGAAGTGGAAGAATGAGAAAAAGAGGAGGAAGAAGAAGCAATGGAAGGAAAGGGGATGAAGAAGAAGTGGAACAAGAAGGAGAAGAAGAGGGGGAGGAAGAAGATGTAGTGTAGGCAGAAGAAGGGCAAGAAGGAGAAAAGAGGGCAGAAGAAGAACAAGTGGATGTAGTAGAAGTGGAAGAAGGTGAAGAAGAGGATGAAGAAGAAGTAGTTGAAGGAGTGGGGATGATGGAGAAGAAGTGGAAGAAGGAGAACAACAGGTAGAAATGCAAGTGGAAGCAGAAGAAGGAAAAAAAGAGGGATATGACGAAGGAAAGAAAGAAGAAGAAGGAGATGAAGAGGAAGAAAAGAAAGGAAGGGAGAGGATGAAGAAGAAGTGGAAGAAAGAGAACAAGAGGAGGCAGGAGAAGTGGAAGAAAGAGAACAAGAGGAAGAAGAAGGAGAGTAACTAGAACAAGTGGAAGAAGGAGGAAAAGGAAGAAGGAGGGGAAGGGAAGGGAAGAAGAAGGAGAAGAAGTGGTGATGCAATCTCACCTAGCATGCATCATGGCTAGGAGGACTCAAGGAAGGCATGGCATGGACAAAAGCTCATTGAAGATTCGAAGCCATAGACTTTGTTATTTTTAGCTTGTAAATATTTTATTTTAATTAGATAAATAGGAAAGTATTTTTAATTCCGTTAAGGCCATGTATTTCCGGCCATCTTCTTAGTTTATAAGGTATAGGTGTCTTTAGTTAAAAAGGAGGAGTAAGCTTATAATGGGTGCATAAGTTAAGACATGATTTTGGGCTAGCCCATTCACATTAAGATATGCTAATTGCACCCATAGGGGGTGAACTTAGGTGCCTCATTTAAGGCCTAAGACTTGGGTTAATTAGTTTTAATCCTAATTAAGCCCAAGTCCCACATTGCCTAGAAAAGTGTGCCTAAGCTCTCCCATTGGGCTATATATACTCATTCCCCCTCATTGTAAAATTTCACCTTTGAAGTTGAATGAAAATAGTCTCTTTGTGAGCACATTCTTAGTAAAAGGTCTTGAGGATCCTCTCTCTTGAGGAACCTCTTCCTAGTTGGTTTTTATCAAGGGTTCCTTCCCTTGTGGCAAACCTAAACACTTTGGCTTATCTCTCTTTGAGAGTGGTGCCCCACCTCCATTTTCTTTCCCCTCCATCATCCATTTCATGGTGCTTGGAACCTCAAGGAAAAAGATCAAGGGAGGCATGCATCATTTGGTATCAGAGCCAACTCCATGAGGTTCTTTTCTAGTCTTAATTTTCTTTAATTTTTTTCAGCTTTTCTTCTTAGAGTTCTTGCTTTTTCCTTTATTTTTTCCAGCCTTTGATTCTTGTCATTTAATTCCTTTTATGTCTTGTTAGTTTATGTTTTTGTAGTTTTCATTTTATGCAATTTATTTCCTAGTTTTTATTGCTTTCTAGATTCAATTTATCTTGTTCTTTTCCATTGAATCTTTATATGTTTCTTTTAGGATTGTTTCTTTAATTTTCTGCCCAGCTTTTTATTTTTTCCTTATTCTTGTGCAAATCCTAAGAAGATCATTGTAATGACTTCACAAAATTTGTGAAGGAAGCCACACATTGTGGTCTTGATCTTTGGATGCACGTTGTTCTTCTTATTTGAATTTTTAATTCTATTTTCCTGCACCTATTTTTCTGTTTTTCCAGCCCTTTGTTCTCTGTTTTGGGCATATATTTCTGGTTATTTTGAGTCATTTAATTTCAGTTTTTAATCTTCCAAGTTGTGTCTTAGTTGGTCATGTTGTAGCCCTTTTATTGTCTCTTAATTCTACATAGTTTTGCCTTTTTATTTTTACCATAAAAGTGTGTTATTTCTCTATTGGAAATTGAGCATCAAAGAGGCTTACTCTTGATCCCATGTCCTTAGAGTCTCACATGCTATTTAGATCTTAGCATGTTCTTAAAAAAAAAAATCTTCAAAAAAATTAATGCTCAATTTCTTCCAAATTTCATTCACTTGTTCAATAATTTTAGTATCTTAATTTTGTGCTAGTTTTTGTGGTGATTTTTGTTGATTGGCTTTGAGAGGCATGTTGGGTATGATTGGGCTGATTATTGAGTAATCAAGTTGTCCTCAACTTCCATAAAACTCTCCTTGTGCCATTTATTTTTTATCACCTAAAATTACTAGTTCATATTAGGTTGCTTTGTTTCTTAATTTTGCACTTTTGCATATCAATTATGGTGACCATTTCCTATCTTTTGTTCAAGCATTTATGATTGTTTGACTCCTCACTATATTTGCTACAAAATGTGTTAAGAGGTGTAGCAAAATTGTTTCAAAAAAAAAAAAAAAGAAGAAGAAAAGAAATCAAAAGTGTAAAATAAGTAAAAAAAAAAAAGAGTTAGTAAAAAGTGCTAAAAACAAGTAAAAAGAGTACAAAAAAATAAAATAAAAATTAGTGCACCTCAAAATTATTAAAAAATTCAAAGGAGTGTTAAATTTTATTGAAATTTGCTTGAATTTATTTGACTATGATTTAGCCACCTTGCTTTACAATTGTGCAAATCATTGAATTTGTTGAGTCTTTTTTGTTTTAAGTCCAATTCTATTTTAGGCCCATTCTAGGAATTTTTTTTTTTGTGTGCCAACTTTCTTTCTACACCTTTTATTTCTTGCTTGTCCTTATTGGCTTTCTTTGTGTTTGTCAAATAAATTATTTCCACTTGGATGTATTCCTATTGTTGTTAAGTGCTTTTTATTGCTTTTTGCTTTCAAATTCTACTTCCCTTGGTCTCTTGCTTGGGCGCTTGTTTTATCTTGGTAGGTAGCCAAATTGTTGAAATTTTCACAAGGGTAGCATCCTTAGGAAGTGTTGATTTAAAACCAAGGAAGAGGAGACTTGAAAAGGAGGCCAAGACTAGAGTGATACACTTGGTGAGGAGCACTTGAAGAAAGGAGCTACATTCAACTACTTTTAATTTTCTTTGTTTAATTTGGGTGTATTTTTAAAGGACATTTTAATTAGAGGTATTGGATGCCCATAAGGGTCACCTCTTTTGTGTGTAATAAACCTTAGTTTCTCGTTTTAGTGTGGATAAGGAATTGGTACCCCTTATTCATACTTAGGAGCACGTTAGAATCCTTTAGCTTTGCTTTAAGTTTCTTTATTTGCTTTCAACGTTTTAGAAAGTGTTAGAGTTCCAAAGACTCTTAACACTTTAGGAGAAAACAAAAAAGAGAGGAGTGTTTTGCATATTAGTTCCCTAGGCCTTACACTTTGACATGTTTTCACACACTTCTAGGAGTGTTAGGAGTAGTAATGAAACTAGGGAAAATAAAGGAGAAGAATGTGAGAATAGAATAAAAGAAAAGAATGAGAAGAGTGATAAACCAACCTTGCCCACATATCCATACTCTATTGATTGGGAAATAGTAGAAAAACAACGTAGGGAATTTTGGAAAAATGAGAGAAAACAAAGAGAGATGAGGAAAAGAGAACAAGAGGAACTAGATAGAGAGGAGAGAAGAGAGAAAGAACAAAAAGAAAAGGAGAGACAAGAAAGAAAAGAAAGAAGAGAAAAAGAGAGACAAATAGAGAGTAGGGAAAATGAAAAGAAAGAAAGAGAAGCAAGAGAAAAAGAAAGAGAAGAGAGAAGAGAAAAAGAGAAAAGAGAAAAAGAAAGAGAAAAAGAAGAAAACAAAAGAAAAGAGTTAGAGAGAAAAGAGAGAAGAGAAAGGAGAGAAAAAGAGAAGAAAGAATTGGAAAAGAGAGAAAAGGAACAAAATAAGTTAGAAAGAAGGGAAGAAATGAAGATACAAAAAGAGAGAGATGCCTATAAGAACTCTTGTGGTAACATTTACACACATTATAAAGACTTAGAGGAGCCTAAAATAATCCATGGCATTCATGCTTCTTCTAGTAAGAAGGAAAACCCTAAGAGGCATCCTAAGAAAAAGACAAACCCTTCTATAATTAAACCCAAAAGAGAGTCATCCAAAAGAAAGCATATTGAGAGAAAACCCTTGAGTATGAGTGACACCCCTACCACTAATTCGAGAACTCGTTTTCGAAGTCCTAAATGTTTTAAGTGTTTAGAAAAAGGGCATATTGCTTTGTTTTGCCCCAAAAGAAAAAGGACTTTAAAGGGAACATCAAATGAAAAGGGTATTCATTCATGTGATGATCTCTTCAAAGTGAAACAACTTCTTGGAAGCCATCCTTGTAAGGAAACCCAAACACAAAGAGAGAATGTTTTTCAAACAAGATGCAAAATTTTGGGCAAAACTTGTTCTCTTATTGTGGATGGTGGATCATGTTGTAATTTTTGTAGCACGAGGGTGGTGGAAAAGCTATCACTTGCTACTACTCCTCATCCTTCACCTTATTCTTTGCATGGACTTAATTATGAAGATGGTGTAGTAGTAAGAGAGCAAGTGGAGATTAGCTTCTTCATAGGGAAGTATCACGACAAAGTGTTATGTGATGTAGTCCCTATGGAAGCTAGTCACATGTTGCTGGGAAGGCCATGGCAACATGATAAGGAAACTTTGCACAATGGCCTCACTAATAAAATCACTCTCTCTCATAAAGGGAAAAAGATCACCTTACTTCCTCTTACCCCTACCGAGGTTATGGAGGATAGAAGGATCATGAAGCTTAAGAGAGAAAGGGATAAAAATGAAAATAAGGTTGTTGGTAGGAAGACCGAGTCTAAGGAAGATCCGCCTTTGCCTTCAAAGGAGGTTCTCTACATAGAAAAATTTTCCTGCCAACTCTTACAAAAAGAACAAGTTGAATTTGAGGATGTGCCTATATCTTTTGAGCACCTTGATCCACACCCTCAAATCCAACTTGATGAGTGCTCCATTCCACTTAGACTAGTCTCGCCAACTATTTCAAAACCTTTGAGGCTAGTATCTAGTGCAATTGGAGGAGGATAGGGAGCTGTTGTGTGGAGGCACATGCACACTAAAATATTTTCAAACTTTAGTGCCAACCTCCACTACCCCATTCTTAAAAGGCCTCCTTATAGACCTCTCACTTCCCCCAAAATCACTTGTCTGCATATACTTACTGCTTTCCTTATTTTCTTGCAGACTTTGAAAAAGCGGAAGAAAGACCTCAGGATTTGAGGTCAACTCCTCTCCAAGGGAGAGGAGATGATGCAACTCACCTAGCATGCATCATGGCTAGGAGGACTCAAGGAAGGCATGGCATGGACAAAAGCTCATTGAAGATTCGAAGCCATAGTCTTCGTTATTTTTAGCTTGTAAATATTTTATTTTAATTAGATAAATAGGAAAGTATTTTTAATTCCCTTAAGGCCATGTATTTCCGGCCATCTTCTTAGTTTATAAGGTATATGTGTCTTTAGTTAAAAAGGAGGAGTAAGCTTATAATGGGTGCATAAGTTAAGACATGATTTTGGGCTAGCCCATTCACATTAAGATATGCTAATTGCACCCATAGGGGGTGAACTTAGGTGCCTCACTTAAGGCCTAAGACTTGGGTTAATTAGTTTTAATCCTAATTAAGCCCAAGTCCCACATTGCCTAGAAAAGTGTGCCCAAGCTCTCCCATTGGGCTATATATACTCATTCCCCCTCATTGTAAAATTTCACCTTTGAAGTTGAATGAAAATAGTCTCTTTGTGAGCACATTCTTAGTAAAAGGTCTTGAGGATCCTCTCTCTTGAGGAACCTCTTCCTAGTTGGTTTTTATCAAGGGTTCCTTCCCTTGTGGCAAACCTAAACACTTTGGCTTATCTCTCTTTGAGAGTGGTGCCCCACCTCCATTTTCTTTCCCCTCCATCATCCATTTCATGGTGCTTGGAACCTCAAGGAAAAAGATCAAGGGAGGCATGCATCAAGTGGAATTTGGTGGAGAAGAGGACGAAGAAGAAGAAGAAGTGTAAGCATAAGATTTA
Organism: Psophocarpus tetragonolobus; assembly: GCA_037954015.1. Classification (NCBI taxonomy): domain Eukaryota; kingdom Viridiplantae; phylum Streptophyta; class Magnoliopsida; order Fabales; family Fabaceae; genus Psophocarpus; species Psophocarpus tetragonolobus. Next base: position 57,143,152 of record CM075690.1, on the reverse strand, counting down.
GGGGAAGGAGAAGAAGAGGAAAAGCAATAATGGGAAGCAACAGAAGTGGAGGATGGAGAAAAAAAGGAAGGAGGAGACGAAAAAGAAAGAAGAAGAAGTTGTGGAAGGAGAAGAAATGGAAGAAGAGGAAGAACAAGTTTTATAAGCAAAAGAAGCGGAAGAAGGAGACGAAACTGAAGAAGAACAACAAGTAGAAGTAGAAGAAGTGGTAGAAGGAGAGAATAAGAGGAATAGGAGGAAGTCGTGGAATAAAAGGAGATGAAGAAGAAGTGGAAGAAGGAGAACGGGAGGAGGAAGAAGAGGTGGCAGAAGGAGAAGAAGAGGAAGAAGAATAAGTGGAAAAACAAGAACAGAAGGAAGAAGTGCAAGTGGAAGAAGGAGAACAATAGGAAGAAGAAGAAGAAGTGGAAGAATGAGAAAAAGTGGAGGAAGAAGAAGCAATGGAAGGAAAGGGGATGAAGAAGAAGTGGAACAAGTAGGAGAAGAAGAAAGGGAGGAAGAAGAAGTAGTGTAGGCAAAAGAAGGGCAAGAAGGAGAAGAGGGGGAAGAAGAAGAACAAGTGGATGTAGTAGAAGTGGAAGAAGGTGAACAAGAGGAAGAAGAAGAAGTAGTTGATGGAGTGGGGATGATGGATAAGAAGTGGAAGAAGGAGAACAAGAGGTAGAAATGCAAGTGGAAGCAAAAGAAGGAGAAAAAGAGGGATATGACGAAGGAAAGGAAGAAGAAGAAGGAGATGAAGAGGAAGAAAAGAAAGGAAAGGAGAGGATGAAGAAGAAGTGGAAGAAAGAGAACAAGAGGAGGCAGGAGAAGTGGAAGAAAGATAAGAAGAGGAAGAAGAAGGAGAGTAACTAGAAGAAGTGGCAGAAGGAGAACAAAAGGAAGAAGAAGAAAATGTGGAAAGTGAAGAAGTTGAAGAAGGTCAACAAGAGGAGGAAGAAGAAGTAGTGGAAGGAGGTGAGAAGAAGAAGAAGAATTGGAACAAGGAGAAAAGGAGGAAAAGGAAGAAGCATGGGAAGGGAAGGGGAAAAGAAGCAGAAGAAGTGGAAGCTGGAGCAGAAGAGGAAGAAGTGTAAGCATAAGATTTGGGGGAAGGAGAAGAAGAGGATGAGCAACAATGGGAAGCAACAATAGTGGGGATGGAGAAAAAGAGGAAGGAGAATACGGAAAGGAAAGAAGAAGAAGTTGTGGAAGGAGAAGAAATGGAAGAAGAGGAAGGAGAAGAAGTGTAAGTAGAAGAAGCGAAAGAAGGAGACGAAAATGAAGAAGAACAACAAGTAGAAGTAGAAGAAGCGGTAGAAGGAGAGAATAAGAAGAATAGGAGGAAGTAGTGGAATGAAAAGAGATGAAGAGGAAGAAGTGGAAGAAGGAGAACGGGAGGAGGGAGAAGAGGTGGCAGAAGGAGAAGAAGAGGAAGAAGAAGAAGTGGAAGAACGAGAAGAAAAGGAAGACGTGCAAGTGGAAGAAGGAGAACAATAGGAAGAAGAAGAAGAAGTGGAAGAATGACAAAAAGAGGAGAAAGAAGAAGCAATGAAAGGAAATGGGATGAAGAAGAAGTGGAACAAGGAGGAGAAGAAGAAGGGGAGGAAGAACAAGAAGGAGAAGAGAGGGAAGAAGAAGAACAACTTGACGTAGTAGAAGTGGAAGAAGGTGAACAAGAGGAAGAAGAATAAGTAGTTGAAGGAGTGGGGATGATGAAGAAGAAGTCGAAGAAGGAGAAAAAGAGGTAGAAATACAAGTGGAAGCAGAAGAAGGAGAAAAAAGGGATATGACGAAGTAAAGGAAGAAGAAGAAGGACATGAAGAGGAAGAAAAGAAAGGAAAGGAGAGGATGGAGAAAAAGTGGAAGAAAGAGAACAAGAGGAGGCAGGAGAAGTGGAAGAAGGATAAGAAGAAGGAGAGTAACTAGAAGAAGTGGAAGAAGGAGACGAAAAGGAAGAAGAAGAAGATGCGGAAAGTAAAGAAGTTGAAGAAGGTGAACAAGAGGAGGAAGAAGAAGTAGTGGAAGGAGGTGACATGAAGAAGAAGAATTGGAACAAGGAGAAAAGGAGGAAAAGTAAGAAGGAGGGGAGGGGAAGGGAAGGGAAGAAGAAGCCGAAGAAGCGGAATCTGGAGGAGAAGAGGAGGAAGAAGAAGAAGTGTAACCATAAGATTTAGGGGAAGCAGAACAAGAGGAAGAGCAGCAATAGGAAGCAACAGAAGTGGGGGATGGAGAAAAAGAGGAAGGAGAAGACGTAAAGGAAAGAAGAAGAAGTTGTGGAAGGAGAAGAAATGGAAGAAGGGGAAGAAGAAGACAAAAATGAAGAAGAAAACCAAGTAGAAGTAGAAGGAGTGGTAGAAGGAGAGAATAAGAGGAATAGGAGGAAGTGAAAGAAGGAGAACGGGAGGAGGGAGAAGAGGTGGAAGAAGGAGAAGAAGAGGAAGAAGAAGAAGTGGAAGAACGAGAAGAAAAGCAAGAAGTGCAAGTGGAAGAAGGAGAACAATAGGAGGAAGAAGAAGAAGTGGAAGAATGAGAAAAAGAGGAGAAAGAAGAAGCAATGGAAGGAAAGGGGCTGAAGAAGAAGTGGAACAAGGAGGAGAAGAAGAAGGGGAGGAAGAACAAGAAGGAGAAGAGAGGGAAGAAGAAGAACAACTTGACGTAGTAGAAGTGGAAGAAGGTGAACAAGAGGAAGAAGAATAAGTAGTTGAAGGAGTGGGGATGATGAAGAAGAAGTCGAAGAAGGAGAAAAAGAGGTAGAAATACAAGTGGAAGCAGAAGAAGGAGAAAAGAGGGATATGACGAAGGAAAGGAAGAAGAAGAAGGACATGAAGAGGAAGAAAAGAAAGGAAAGGAGAGGATGGAGAAAAAGTGGAAGAAAGAGAACAAGAGGAGGCAGGAGAAGTGGAAGAAGGATAAGAAGAAGGAGAGTAACTAGAAGAAGTGGAAGAAGGAGACGAAAAGGAAGAAGAAGAAGATGCGGAAAGTAAAGAAGTTGAAGAAGGTGAACAAGAGGAGGAAGAAGAAGTAGTGGAAGGAGGTGACATGAAGAAGAAGAATTGGAACAAGGAGAAAAGGAGGAAAAGTAAGAAGGAGGGGAGGGGAAGGGAAGGGAAGAAGAAGCCGAAGAAGCGGAATCTGGAGGAGAAGAGGAGGAAGAAGAAGAAGTGTAACCATAAGATTTAGGGGAAGCAGAACAAGAGGAAGAGCAGCAATAGGAAGCAACAGAAGTGGGGGATGGAGAAAAAGAGGAAGGAGAAGACGTAAAGGAAAGAAGAAGAAGTTGTGGAAGGAGAAGAAATGGAAGAAGGGGAAGAAGAAGACAAAAATGAAGAAGAAAACCAAGTAGAAGTAGAAGGAGTGGTAGAAGGAGAGAATAAGAGGAATAGGAGGAAGTGAAAGAAGGAGAACGGGAGGAGGGAGAAGAGGTGGAAGAAGGAGAAGAAGAGGAAGAAGAAGAAGGGGAAGAACGAGAAGAAAAGCAAGAAGTGCAAGTGGAAGAAGGAGAACAATAGGAGGAAGAAGAAGAAGTGGAAGAATGAGAAAAAGAGGAGAAAGAAGAAGCAATGGAAGGAAAGGGGCTGAAGAAGAAGTGGAACAAGGAGGAGAAGAAAAAGGGGAGGAAGAAGAAGTAGTATAGGCAAGAAGGAGAAGAGAGGGAAGAAGAAGAACAAGTGGATGTAGTAGAAGTGGAAGAAGGTGAACAAGAGGAAGAAGAAGAAGTAGTTGAAGGAGTGGGGATGATGGAGAAGAAGTGGAAGAAGGAGGACAAGAGGTACAAATGCAAGTGGAAGCAGAAGAAGGAGAAAAAGAGGTATATGACGAAGGAAAGGAAGAAGAAGAAGGAGATGAAGCGGAAGAAAAGAAAGGAAAGGAGAGCATCAAGAAGAAGTGGAAGAAAGAGAACAAAAGGAGGCAGGAGAAGTGGAAGAAGGATAAGAAGAAGGAGAGTAACTAGAAGAAGTGGAAGAAGGAGGAGAAAAGGAAGAAGAAGAAGATGTGGAAAGGGAAGAAGTTGAAGAAGGTGAACAAGAGGAGGAAGAAGAAGTAGTGGAAGGAGGTGAGATGAAGAAGAAGAATTGGAACAAGGAGAAAAGGAGGAAAAGGAAGAAGGAGAGGAAGGGAAGGGAAGAAGAAGCAGAAGAAGTGGAATCTAGAGGAGAAGAGGAGGAAGAAGAAGAAGCGTAAGCACAAGATTTGGTGGAAGGAGAAGAAGAGGAAGAGCAGCAATGGGAAGCAACAAAAGTGGGGGATAGAGAAAAAGAGGAAGAAGAAGACGGAAAGGAAAGAAGAAGAAGTTGTGGAAGGAGAAGAAATGGAAGAAGATGAAGAAGAAAAAGTGTAAGCACAAGAAGCGGAAGAAGGAAACAAAAATGAAGAAGAACAACAAGTAGAAGTACAAGAAGTGGTAGAAGGAGATAATAAGAGGAATAGGAGGAAGTAGTGGAATGAAAGGAGATGAAGAAGAAGAAGTGGAAGAAGGAGAACGGGAGGAGGGAGAAGAGTTGGCAGAAGGAGAAGAAGAAGAAGAAGAAGAAGAAGGAGTGGAAGAACGAGAAGAAAAGGAAGAAGTGCAAGTGGAAGAAGGAGAACAATAGGAGGAAGAAGAAGACGTGGAAGAATGATAGAAAGAGGAGGAAGAAGAAGCAATGGAAGGAAAGGGGATGAAGAAGAAGTGGAACAAGGAGGAGAAGAAGAAGGGGAGGAAGAAGAAGTAGTGTAGGGAGAAGAAGGGCAAGAAGGAGAAGAGAGAGAAGAAGAAGAACAAGTGGATGTAGTAGAAGTGGAAGAAGGTGAACAAGAGGAAGAAGAAGAAGTGGAAGAAGGAGAACAAGAGGTAGAAATGCAAGTGGAAGCAGAAGAAGGAGAAAAAGAGGGATATGACGAAGGAAAGGAAGAAGAAGAAGGAGATGAAGCGGAAGAAAAGAAAGGAAAGGAGAGCATGAAGAAGAGGTGGAAGAAAGAGAACAAGAGGAGGCAGGAGAAGTGGAAGAAGGATAAGAAGAAGGAGAGTAACTAGAAGAAGTGGAAGAAGGAGGAGAAAAGGAAGAAGAAGAAGATGTGGAAAGGGAAGAAGTTGAAGAAGGTGAACAAGAGCAGCAAGAAGAAGTAGTGGGAGGAGGGGAGATGAAGAAGACTTGGAACAAGGAGAAAATGAGGAAAAGGAAGAAGGAAGGGAAGGGAAGGGAAGAAGAAGCAGTGTAAGCAGAAGAAGTGGAACAAAGAGAACAACAGGAGGCAGAAGAAGAAGTGGAAGAATGAGAAAAAGCGGAGGAAGAAGAAGCAATGGAAGTAAACGGGATAAAGAAGAAGTGCAACAAGGAGGAGAAGAAGAAGGGGAGCAAGAAGAAGTAGTGTAGGCAGAAGAAGGGCAAGAAGGAGAGGAGAGGGAAGAAGAAGAACAAGTGGATGTAGTAGAAGTGGAAGAAGGTGAACAAGAGGAAGAAGAAGAAGTAGTTGAAGGAGTGGGGATGATGGAGAAGAAGTGGAAGAAGGAGAAAAAAAGGGATATGACGAAGGAAAGGAAGAAGAATAAGGAGATGAAGAGGAAGAAGAGAAAGGAAAGGAGAGGATGACGAAGAAGTGGAAGAAGGAGAACAAGAGGAGGCAGGAAAAGTGGAAGAAAGATAAGAAGAGGAAGAAGAAGGAGAGTAACTAGAAGAAGTGGAAGAACGAGAAGAAAAGGAAGAAGAAGAAGATGTGGAAAGTGAAGAAGGTGAACAAGAAGAGGAAGAAGAAGTAGTGGAAGGAGGTTAGATGAAGAAGAAGAAGTGGAACAAGGAGAAAAGGAGGAAAAGGAAGAAGGAGGGGAAGCGAAGGGAAGCAGAAGCAGAAGAAGTGGAAGCTGGAGGAGAAGAGGAAGAAGAAGAAGAAGTGTAAGCATAGGATTTGGGGGAAGAAGAGGAAGAGGAAGAGCAACAATGGGAAGCAACAGAAGTGGGTGATTGAGAAAAAGAGGAAGGAGAAGGCGGAACAGAAAAAAGAAGAAGATGTGGAAGGAGAAGAAATGGAAGAAAGCGAAGAAGAAGAAGTGTAAGCAGAAGAAGCGGAAGAAGGAGACGAAAATGAAGAAGAACAACAAGTAGAAGTAGAAGAAGTTGTAGAAAGAGAGAATAAGAGGAATAGAGGAAGTAGTCGAATGAAAGGAGATGAAGAAGAAGAAGTGGAAGAAGGAGAACGGGAGGAGGGAGAAGAGGTGGCAGAAGGAGAAGAAGAAGAAGTGGGAGAACTAGAAGAAAAGGAAGAAGTGCAAGTGGAAGAAGGAGAACAATAGGAAGAAGAAGAAGAAGTGGAAGAATAAGAAAAAGAGGAGGAAGAAGAAGCAATGTAAGGAAAAGGGATGAAGAAGAAGTGGAACAAGGAGGAGAAGAAGAAGGGGAGGAAGAAGAAGTAGTGTAGGCAGAAGCAGGGCAAGAAGGAGAAGAGGGGGAAGAAGAAGAACAAGTGGATGTAGTAGTAGTGGAAGAAGGTGAACAAGAGGAAGAAGAAGAAGTAGTTGAAGGAGTGGGGATGATGGAGAAGAAGTGGAAGAAGGAGAGCAAGAGGTAGAAATACAAGTGGAAGCAGAAGAAGGAGAAAAAGTGGGATATGACAAAGGAAAGGAAGAAGAAGGAGAGTAACTAGAAGACGTGGAAGAAGGAGAAGAAAAGGAAGAAGAAGAAGATGTGGAAAGTGAAGAAGGTGAACAAGAGGAGGAAGAAGAAGTAGTGGAAGGAGGTGAGATGAAGAAGAAGAATTGGAACAAGGAGAAAAGCAGGAAAATGAAGAAGGAGGGGAAGGGAAGGGAAGAAGAAGCAGAAGAAGCAGAATCTGGAGGAGAAGAGGAAGAAGAAGAAGAAGTGTAAGCATAAGATTTGGGGGAAGGAAAAGAAGAGGAAGAGCAACAATGGGAAGCAACAGAAATGGGGGATGGAGAAAAATAGGAAGGAGAAGACAGAAAGGAAAGAAGAAGAAGTTGTGGAAGGAGAAGAAATGGAAGAAGAGGAAGAAGAAGAAGTGTAAACAGAAGAAGCGGAAGAAGGAGACGAAAATGAAGAAGAGCATCAAGTTGAAGTAGAAGAAGTGGTAGAGGGAGAGAATAAGAGGAATAGGAGGAAGTAGTGGAATGAAAGGAGATGAAGAAGAAGAAGTGGAAGAAGGAGAACGGGAGGAGGGAGAAGAGGTGGCAGAAGGAGAAGAAGAAGAAGTGGGAGAACGCGAAGAAAAGGAAGAAGTGCAAGTGGAAGAAGGAGAACAATAGGAAGAAGAAGAAGAAGTGGAAGAATGAGAAAAAGAGGAGGAAGAAGAAGCAATGGAAGGAAAGGGGATGAAGAAGAAGTGGAACAAGGAGGAGAAGAAGAAGGGAAGGAGGAAGAAGTAGTGTAGGCAGAAGCATCATAAGAAGGAGAAGAGAGGGAAGAAGAAGAACAAGTAGATATAGTAGAAGTGGAAGAAGGTGAACAAGAGGAAGAAGAAGAAGTAGTTGAAGGAGTGGGGATGGTGGAGAAGAAGTGGAAGAAGGAGAACAAGAGGTAGAAATGCAGGTGGAAGCAGAAGAAGGAGAAAAAGAGGGATATGACGAAGGAAAGGAAGAAGAAGAAGGAGATGAAGAGGAACAAAAGAAAGGAAAGGAGAGGATGGAGAAGAAGTGGAAGAAAGAGAACAAGAGAAGGCTGGAGAAGTGGAAGAAAGATAAGAAGAGGAAGAAGAAGGAGAGGAACTAGAAGAAGAGGAAGAAGGAGAAGAAAAGGAAGAAGAAGAAGATGTGGAAGAATGAGAAAAAGAGGAGGAAGAAGAAGCAATGGAAGGAAAGGGGATGAAGAAGAAGTAGAACAAGGAGGAGAAGAATAAGGGGAGGAAGAAGAAGTAGTGTAGGAAGAACAAGGGCAAGAAGGAGAAGATAGGGAAGCAGAAGAACAAGTGAATGTAGTAGAAGTGGAAGAAGGTGAACAAGAGGAAGAACAAGAAGTAGTTGAAGGAGTGGGGATGATGGAAAAGAAGTGGAAGAAGGAGAACAAGAGGTAGAAATGCAAGTGGAAGCAGAAGAAGGAGAAAAAGAGGGATATGAAGAAGGAAAGGAAGAAGAAGAAGGACATGAAGAGGAAGAAAAGAAAGGAAAGGAGAGGATGAAGAAGAAGCGGAAGAAAGAGAACAGGAGAAGTCGAAGAAAGATAAGAAGAGTAAGAAGAAGGAGAGTAACTAGAAGAAGTGGAAGAAGGAGAAGAAAAGGAAGAAGAAGAACATGTGGAAAGTGAAGAAGTTGAAGAAGGTGAACAAGAGCAGCAAGAAGAAGTAGTGGGAGGAGGTGAGATGAAGAAGACTTGGAACAAGGAGAAAATGAGGAAAAGGAAGAAGGAATGGAAGGGAAGGGAAGAAAAAGCAGTGTAAGCAGAAGAAGTGGAACAAAGAGAACAACAGGAGGCAGAAGAAGTAGTGGAAGGAGGTGAGATGAAGAAGAAGAGTTGGAACAAGGAGAAAAGAAGGAAAAGGAAGAAGGAGGGGAAGGGAAGGGAAGAAGAAGCAGAAGAAGTGGAATCTGGAGGAGAAGAGGAAGAAGAAGAAGTGTAAGCATAAGATTTGGGGGAAGGAGAACAAGAGGAAGAGCATATTAGGAAGCAACAGAAGTAGGGGATGGAGAAAAAAAGAAGGAGAAGAGAGGGAAGAAGAAGAACAAGTGGATGTAGTAGAAGTGCAAGAAGGTGAACAAGAGGAAGAAGTAGAAGTAGCTGAAGGAGTGGGGATGATGGAGAAGAAGTGGAAAAAGGAGAACAAGAGGTAGAAATGCAAGTGGAAGCAGAAGAAGGAGAAAAAGACAGATATGATGAAGGAACGGAAGAAGAAGAAGGAGATGAAGAGGAAGAAAACAAAGGAAAGGAGAGGATGAAGAAGAAGTCGAAGAAAGAGAACAAGAGGAGGCAGGAGAAGTGGAAGAAAGATAAGAAGAGGAAGAAGAAGGAGAGTTACTAGAGAAGTGGAAGAAGGAGAAGAACAGGAAGAAGAAGAAGATGTGGAAAGTTAAGAAGGTGAACAAGAGGAGGAAGAAGAAGTAGTGGAAGAAGGTGAGATGAAGAAGAAGAATTGGAACAAGGAGAAAAGAAGGAAAAGGAAGAAGGAGGGGAAGAGAAGGGAAGAAGAAGCAGAAGATGTGGAATCTGGAGGAGAAGAGGAAAAGAAGAAGAAGTGTAAGCATAAGATTTTGGGGATGGAGAGGAAGAGGAAGAGCAGCAATGGGAAGCAACAGAAGTAGGGGATGGAGAAAAAGAGGAAGGAGAAGACGGAAAGGAAACAAGAAGAAGTTGTGGAAGGAGAAGAAATGGAAGAAGAGGAAGAAGAAGAAGTGTAAGCAGAAGAAGCGTAAGAAGGAGACAAAAATGAAGAAGAACAACAAGTGGAAGTAGAAAAGGTGGTAGAAGGAGAGAATAAGAGGAATAAAAGGAAGTAGTGTAATGAAAGGAGGTGAAGAAGGAGAACGGGAGGAGGGAGAAAAGGTGGCAGAAGGAGAAGAAGAGGAAGAAGAAGAAGTGGAAGAACGAGAAGAAAAGGAAGAAGTGCAAATGGAAGAAGGAGAACAATAGGAGCAAGAAGAAGAAGTGGAAGAATGAGAAAAAGAGGAAGAAGAAGAATCAATGGAAGGAAAGGGGGTGAAGAAGAAGTGGAACAAGGGGGAGAAAAAGAAGGGGAGGAAGAAGAAATAGTGTAGGCAGAAGAAGGGTAAGAAGGAGAAGAGAGGGAAGAAGAATTACAATTGGATGTAGTAGAAGTGGAAGAAGGTGCACAAGAGGAGGAAGAAGAAGTAGTTCAAAGAGTGGGGATGACGAAGAAGAAGTGGAAGAAGGAGAGCAAGAGGTAGAAATGCAAGTGGAAGCAGAAGGAGGAGGAAAAGAGGGATATGACGAAGGAAAGGAAGCAGAAGAAGGAGATGAAGAGGAAGTGGAAGAATGAGAAAAAGAGGAGGAAGAAGAAGCAATTGAAGGAAAGGGGATGAAGAAGAAATGCAACAAGGAGGAGAAGAAGAAGGGGAGGAAGAAGAAGTAATGTAGGCAGAACAAGGGCAAGAAGGAGTAGAGAGGGAAGAAGAAGAACAAGTGGATGTAGTAGCAATGGAAGAAGGTGAACAAGAGGAAGAAGAAGAGTAGTTGAAGGACTGGGGATGATGGAGAAGAAGTGGAAGACGGAGAACAACAGGTAGAAATGCAAGTGGAAGCAGAAGAAGGAGAAAAAGAGGGATATGACGCAAGAAAGGAAGAAGAAGAAGGAGATGAAGAGGAAGAAAAGAAAGGAAAGGAGAGGACGAAGAAGAAGTGGAAGAAAGAGAACAAGAGGAGGCAGGAGAAGTGGAAGAAAGATAAGAAGAGGAAGAAGAAGGAGACTAACTAGAAGAAGTGGAAGAAGGAGGAGAAAAGGAAGAAGAAGAAGATGTGGAAAGTGAAGAAGTTGAAGAAGGTGAACAAGAGGAGGAAGAAGAAGTAGTGGAAGGAGGTGAGATGAAGAAGAAGAATTGGAACAAGGAGAAAAGGAGGAAAAGGAAGAAGGAGGGGAGGGGAAGGGAAGGGAAGAAGAAGCAGAAGAAGTGGAATCTGGAGGAGAAGAGGAAGAAGAAGAAGAAGTGTAAGCATAAGATTTGGGGGAAGGCGAAGAAGAGGAAGAGCAGCAATGGGAAGCAACAGAAGTGGGGGATGGAGAAAAAGAGGGAGGAGAAGACGGAAAGGAAAGAAGAAAAAGTTGTGGAAGGAGAAAAATAGAAGAAGAGGAAGAAGAAGAAGAGGAAGAAGAAGAAGAGGAAGAAGAAGAAGAGGAAGAAGAAGAAGTGTAAGCAGAAGAAGCGGAATAATGAGACGAAAATGAAGAAGAACAACAAGTAGAAGTAGAAGAAGTAGTAGAAGGAGAGAATAAGAGGAATAAGAGGAAGTAGTGGAATGAAAGGAGATGAAGAAGGAGAACGGGAGGAGGGAGAAGAGGTGGCAGAAGGAGCAGAAGAGGAAGAAGAGGAAGTTGAAGAACGAGAAGAAAAGGAAGAAGTGCAAGTGGGAGAAGGAGAACAATAGGAACAAGAAGAAGAAGTGGAAGAATGAGAAAAAGAGGAGGAAGAAGAAGCAATGGAAGGAAAGGGGGTGAAGAACAAGTGGAAGAAGGAGGAGAAAAAGGAGGGGAGGAAGAAGAAATAGTGTGGTCATAAGAAGGGCAAGAAGGAGAAGAGAGGGAAGAAGAAATACAATTGGATGTAGTAGAAGTGGAAGAAGGTGAACAAGAGGAAGAAGAAGAAGTAGTTGAAAGAGTGGGGATGACGGAGAAGAAGTGGAAGAAGGAGAGCAAGAGGTAGAAATGCAAGTGGAAGCAGATGAAGGAGGAAAAGAGGGATATGAGGAAGGTAAGGAAGAAGAACAAGGAGATGAAGAGGAAGTGGAAGAATGAGAAAAAGAGGAGGAAGAAGAAGCAATGGAAGGAAAGGGGATGAAGAAGAAATGCAACAAGGAGGAGAAGAAGAAGGGGAGGAAGAAGAAGTAAGGTAGGCAGAAGAATGGCAAGAAGGAGTAGAGAGGGAAGAAGAAGAACAAGTGGATGTAGTAGAAGTGGAAGAAGGTGAACAAGAGGAAGAAGAAGAAGTAGTTGAAGGAGTGGGGATGATGGAGAAGAAGTTGAAGAAGGTGAACAAGAGGAGCAAGAAGAAGTAGTGGAAGGAGGTGAGATGAAGAAGAAGAATTGGAACAAGGAGAAAAGGGGGAAAAGGAAGAAGGAGGGGAAGGGAACGGAAGAAGAAGCAGAATAAGTGGAATCTGGAGGAGAAGAGGAAGAAGAAGAAGAAGTGTAAGCATAAGATTTGGGGGAAGGAGAAGAAGAGGAAGAGCAACAATGGGAAGCAACAGAAGTAGGGGATGGAGAAAAAGAGGAAGGATAAGATGAAAAGGAAAGAAGAAGAAGTTGTGGAAGCAGAAGAAATGGAAGAAGAGGAAGAAAAAGAAGTTTAAGCAGAACAAGGAGAAGAAGGAGACGAAAATGAAGAAGAACAACAAGTAGACGTGGAAGAAGTGGTAGAAGGAGAGAATAAGAGGAATAGGAGGAACTAGGGGAATGAAAGGCGATGAAGAAGAAGAAGTGGAAGAAGGAGAACGGGAGGAGGGAGAAGAGTGGCAGAAGGAGAAGAACAGGAAGTAGAAGTGGAAGAACAAAAAGAAAAGGAAGAAGTGCAAGTGGAAGAAGGAGAACAATAGTAAGAAGAACAAGAAGTGGAAGAATGAGAAAAAGAGGAGGAAGAAGAAGCAATGGAAGGAAAGGGGATGAAGAAGAAGTGGAACAAGGAGGATAAGAGAAGGGGAGGAAGAAGAAGTAGTGTAGGCAGAAGAAGGGCAAGAAGGAGAAGAGAGGGAAGAAGAAGAACAAGTGGATGTAGTAGAAATGGAAGAAGGTGAACAAGAGGAAGAAGAAGAAGTAGTTGAAGGAGTGGGGATGATGGAGAAGAAGTGGAAGAAGGAGAACAAGAGGTAGAAATGTAAGTGGAAGCAGAAGAAGGAGAAAAAAAGGGATATGACGAAGGAAAGGAAGAAGAAGAAGGAGATGAAGAGGAAGAAAAGAAAGGAAAGGAGAGGATGAAAAAGAAACGCAAGAAAGAGAACAAGAGGAGGCAGGAGAAGTGGAAGAATGATAAGAAGAGGAAGAAGAAGGAGAGTAACTACAAGAAGTAGAAGAAGGAGAAGAAAAGGAAGAAGAAGAAGATGTGGAAAGTGAAGAAGTTGAAGAACGTGAACAAGAGGAGGAAGAAGAAGTAGTGGAAGGAGGTGAGATGAAGAAGAAGACTTGGAACAAGGAGAAAAAGAGGAAAAGGAAGAAGGAGGGAAAGGAAGGGAAGAAGAAGCAGAAGAAGTGGAAGTTGGAGGAGAAAAGGAAGAAGAAGAAGAAGTGTAAGCATAAGCTTGTGGGGAAGGAGAAGAAGAGGAAGAGCAACAATGGGAAGCGACAGAAGTGCGGGATGGAGAAAAAGAGGAAGGAGAAGACGGAAAGGAAAGAAGAAGAAGTTGTGGAAGGAGAAGAAATGGAAGAAGAGGAAGAAGAAGAAGTGCAAGCAGAAGAAGCGGAAGAAGGAGACGAAAATGAAGAAGAACAGCAAGTCGAAGTAGAAGAAGTGGTAGAAGGAGAGAATAAGAGGAATAGGAGGAAGTAGTGGAATGAAATGAGATGAAGAAGAAGAAGTGGAAGAAGGAGAACGGGAGGGGGGAGAAGAGGTGGCAGAAGGAGAAGAAGAAGAAGTAGAAGAACGAGAAGAAAAGGAAGAAGTGCAAGTGGAAGAGGGAGAACAATAGGAAGAAGAAAAAGAGGTGGAAGAATGAGAAAAAGAGGAGAAAGAAGAAGCAATGGAAGGAATGGGGATAAAGAAGAAGTGGAACAAGGAGGAGAAGAAGAAGGGGAGGAAGAAGAAGTAGTGTAGGCAGAAGAAGGGCAAGAAGGAGAAGAGAGAGAAGAAGAAAGACAAGTGGATGTAGTAGAAGTGGAAGAAGGTGAACAAGAGGAAGAAGAAGAAGTAGTTGAAGGAGTGGGGATGATGGAGAAGAAGTGGAAGAAGGAGAACAAGAGGTAGAAATGAAAGTGGAAGCAGAAGAAGGAGAAAAAGAGGGATATGAGGAAGGAAAGGAAGAAGAAGAAGGAGATGAAGAGGAAGAAAAGAAAGGAAAGGAGAGGATGAAGAAGAAGTGGAAGAAAGAGAACAAGAGGAGGTAGGAGAAGTGGAAGAAAGATAAGAAGAGGAAGAAGAAGGAGAGTAAGTAGAAGAAGTGGAATAAGGAGAAGAAAAGGAAGAAGAAGAAGATGTGGAAAGTGAAGAAGTTGAAGAAGGTGAACAAGAGGAGGAAGAAGAAGTAGTGGAAGGAGGTGAGATGAAGAAGAAGACTTGGAACAAGGAGAAAAAGAGGAAAAATAAGAAGGAGGGAAAGGAAGGGAAAAGAAGCGGAAGAAGTGGAAGCCGGAGGAGAAGAGGAAGAAGAAGAAGAAGTGTAAGCATAAGATTTGGGGGAAGGAGAAGAAGAGGAAGAGTAACAATGGGAAGTAACAGAAGTGGGGGATGGAGAAAAAGAGGAAGGAGAAGACGAAAAGGAAAGAAGAAGAAGTTGTGGAAGGAGAAGAAATGGAAGAAGAGGAAGAAGAAGAAGTGCAAGCAGAAGAAGCGGAAGAAGGAGACGAAAATGAAGAAGAACAGCAAGTAGATGTAGAAGAAGTGGTAGAAGCAGAGAATAAGAGGAATAGGAGGAAGTAGTGGAATCAAAGGAGATGAAGAAGAAGAAGTGGAAGAAGGAGAACGGGAGGGGGGAGAAGAGGTGGCAGAAGGAGAAGAAGAAGAAGTAGAAGAACAAGAAGAAAAGGAAGAAGTGCTAGTGGAAGAGGGAGAACAATAGGAAGAAGAATAAGAGGTGGAAGAATGAGAAAAAGAGGAGAAAGAAGAAGCAATGGAAGGAATGGGGATAAAGAAGAAGTGGACCAAGAAGGAGAAGAAGAAGGGGAGGAAGAAGAAGTAGTGTAGGCAGAAGAAGGGCAAGAAAGAGAAGAGAGGGAAGAAGAAGAACAAGTGGATGTAGTAGAATTTCAAGAAGGTGAACAAGAGGATGAAGAAGAAGTAGTTGAAGGAGTGGGGATGATGGAGAAGAAGTGAAAGAAGGAGAACAAGAGGTAGAAATGCAAGCAGAAGAAGGAGAAAAAGAGGCATACGACGAAGGAAAGGAAGAAGAAGAAGGAGAGGAAGAGGAAGAAAAGAAAGGAAAGGAGAGGATGAAGAAGAAGTGGAAGAAATAGAACAAGAGGAGGCAGGAGAAGTGGAAGAAAGATAAGAAGAGAAAGAAGAAGGAGAGTAACTAGAAGAAATGGATGAAAGAGAAGAAAAGGAAGAAGAAGAAGATGTGGAAAGTGAAGAAGGTGAACAAGAGGAGGAAGAAGAAGTAGTGGAAGGAGGTGAGATGAAGAAGAAGAATTGGAACAAGGAGAAAAGGAGGAAAAGGAAGAACGACGGGAAGGGAAGGGAAGCAGAAGCAAAAGAAGTGGAATCTGGAGGAGAAGAGGAAGAAGAAGAAGAAGTGTAAGCATAAGATTTGGGGGAAGCAGAAGAAGAGGAAGAGCAACAATGGGAAGCAACAGAAGTGGGGGATGGAGCGAAAGAGGAAGGAGAAGACGGAAAGGAAAGAAGAAGAAGTTGTGGAAGGAGAGGAAATGGAAGAAGAGAAAGAAGAAGAAGTGTAAGCAGAAAAAGCAGAAGAAGGAGACGAAAATGAAGAAGAACAACAAGTAGAAGTAGAAGAAGTGGTAGAAGGAGAGGAATAGGAGGAGGAAGTAGTGGAGTGAAAGGAGATGAAGAGGAAGTGGAAGAAGGAGAAGAAAAGGAAGAAGAAGAAGATGTGGAAGGTAAAGAAGTTGAACAAGAGGAGGAAGAAGAAGTAGTGGAAGGAGGTGATATGAAGAAGAAGAATTGGAACAAGGAGAAAAGGAGGAAAAGGAAGAAGGAGGGGAAGGGAAGGGAAGAAGAAGCAAAAGAAGTGGAATCTAGAGGAGAAGAGGAAGAAGAAGAAGAAGTGTAAGCATAAGATTTGGGGGAAGGAGAAGAAGTGGAAGAGCAACAATGGGAAGCAAAAGAAGTGGGGGATGGAGAAAAAGTGGAAGGAGAAGACGGAAAGGAAAGAAGAAGAAGTTGTGGAAGGAGAAGAAATGGAAGAAGAGGAAGAAGAAGAAGTGTAAGCAGAAGAAGCGGAAGAAGGAGACGAAAATGAAGAACAACAATGGGTAGAAGTAGAACACGTGGTAGAAGTAGTGGAATGAAAGGAGATGAACAAAAAAAAGTGGAAGAAGGAGAACGGGAGGAGGAAGAAGAGGTGGAAGAAGGAGAAGAAGAGGAAGAAGAACAACAAGTAGAAGTAGAAGAAGTGGTAGAAGGAGATAATAAGAGGAATAGGAGGAAGTAGTGGAAAGTGAAGAAGTTGAAGAAGGTGAACAAGAGGATGAAGAAGAAGTAGTGGAAGGAGGTGAGATGAAGAAGAAGAATTGAAACAAGGAGAAAAGGAGGAAAAGGAAGAAGGAGGGGAAGGGAAGGGAAGAAGAAGTAGAAGAAGTGGAATCTGGAGGAGAAGAGGAAGAAGAAGCAGAAGTGTAAGCATAAGATTTGGGGGAAGGAGAAGAAGAGGAAGAGCAACAATATGAAGCAACAGAAGTAGGGGATGGACAAAAAGAGGAAGGAGAACACAGAAAGGAAAGAAGAAGAAGGTGTGGCAGGAGAAGAAATGGAAGAAGACGAAGAAGAAGAAGTGTAGGCCGAAGAAGCGGAAGAAGGAGACGAAAATGAAAAAGAACAATAAGTAGAAGTAGAACACGTGGTAGAAGTAGTGGAATGAAAGGAGATGAAGAAGAAGAAGTGGAAGAAGGAGAACGGGAGGAGGGAGAAGAGCTGGCAGAAGGAGAAGAAGAGGAAGAAGAAGAAGTGGAAGAACGAGAAGAAAAGGAAGAAGTGCAAGTGGAAGAAGGAGAACAATAGGAAGAAGAAGAAGAAGGAAAGTGGATGAAGAAGGAGTGGAACAAGGAGGAGAAGAAGAAGGGGAGGAAGAAGAAGGGGAGGAAGAAGAAGTAGTGTAGGCAGAATAAGGGCAAGAACGAGAAGAGAGGGAAGAAGAAGAAGTGGAACAAGGAGGAGAAGAAGAAGTAGTGTAGGCAGAAGAAGGGCAAGAAGGAGAAGAGAGGGAAGAAGAAGAACAAGTGGATGTAGTAGAAGTGGAAGAAGGTGAACAAAAGGAAGAAGAAGAAGAAGTTGAAGGAGTGGGGATGATGGAGAAGAAGTGGAAGAAGGAGACGAAGAGGTAGAAATGTAAGTGGAAGCAGTAGAAGGAGAAACAAAGGGATATGATGAAGGAAAGGAAGTAGAAGAAGGAGATGAAGAGGAAGAAAAGAAAGGAAAAGAGAGGATGAAGAAGAAGTGGAAGAAAGAGAACAAGAGGAGGCAAGAGAAGTGGAAGAAAGATAAGAAGAGGAAGAAGAATGAGAGTAACTAGAAGAAGTGGAAGAAGAAGAAGATGTGGAAAGTGAAGAAGTTGAAGAAGGTGAACAAGAGGAGGAAGAAGAAGTAGTGGAAGGAGGTGAGATGAAGAAGAAGAATTGGAACAAGGAGAAAAGGAGGAAAAGGAAGAAGGAGGGGAACGAAAAGGAAGAAGAAGCAGAAGAAGTGGAATCTGGAAGAGAAGAGGAAGAAGAAGAAGAAGTGTAAGCATAAGATTTGGGGGAAGGAGAAGAAGAGGAAGAGCAACAATGGGAAGCAACAGAAGTGGGGGATGGAGAAAAAGACGAAGAAGAAGATGTGGAAAGTGAAGAAGTTGAAGAAGGAGAAGAAATGGAAGAAGAGGAAGAAGAAGTGTAAGCAGAAGAAGCGGAAGAAGGAGACGAAAATGAAGAAGAACAACAAGTAGAAGTAGAAGAAGTGGTAGAAGTAGTGGAATGAAAGGAGATGAAGAAGAAGAAGTGGAAGAAGGAGAACGGGAGGAGGGAGAGGAGTTGGCAGAAGGAGAAGAAGAGGAAGAAGAAGAAGTGGAAGAACGAGAAGAAAAGGAAGAAGTGCAAGTGGAAGAAGGAGGACAATAGGAAGAAGAAGAAGAAGTAGAAGAATGACAAAAAAAGGAGCAAGAAGAAGCAATGGAAGGAAAGGGGATGAAGAAGATGTGGAACAAGGAGGAGAAGAAGAAGGGGAGGAAGAAGAATTAGTGTAGGCAGAAGTAGGGCAAGAAGGAGAAGAAAGGGAAAAAGAAGAACAAGTGGATGTAGTAGAAGTGGGAGAAGGTGAACAAGAGGAAGAGGAAGAAGTAGTTGAAGGAGTGGGGATGATGGAGAAGAAGTGGAAGAAGGAGAACAAGAGGTAGAAATGCAAGTGGAAGCAGAAGAAGGAGAAAAAGAGTGATATGACGAAGGAAAGGAAGAAGAAGAAGGAGATGAAGAGGAAGAAAAGAAAGGAGAGGAGAGGATAAAGAAGAAGTGGAAGAAAGATAACAAGAGGAGGCAGGAGAAGTGGAAGAAAGATAAGAAGAGGAAGAAGAAGGAGAGTAACGAGAAGAAGTGGAAGAAGGAGAAGAAAAGGAAGAAGAAGAAGATGCGGACAGTGAAGAAGGTGAACAAGAGGAGGAAGAAGAAGTAGTGGAAGGAGGTGAGATGAAGAAGAAGAATTGGAACAAGGAGAAAAGGAGGAAAAGGAAGAAGGAGGGGAAGGGAAGGGAAGGGAAGGGAAGAAGAAGCAGAAGAAGTGGAATCTGGAGGAGAAGAGGAAGAAGAAGAAGAAGTGTAAGCATAAGATTTGGGGGAAGGAGAAGAAGAGGAAGAGCAAAAATGGGAAGTAACAGAAGTGGGGGATGGAGAAAAAGAGGAAGGAGAAGATGGAAGGGAAAGAAGAAGTTGTGGAAGGAGAAGAAATGGAAGAAGCGGAAGAAGAAGAAGTGTAAGCAGAAGAAGCGGAAGACGGAGACGAAAATGAAGAAGAACAACAAGTAGAAGTAGAAGAAGTGGTAGAAGGAAAGAATAAGAGGAATAGGAGGAAGTAGTTGAATGAAAGAAGATGAAGAAGAAGAAGTGGAAGAAGGAGAACGGGAGGAGGGAGAAGAGGTGGCAGAAGGAGAAGAAGAGGAAGAAGAAGAAGGGGAAGAACGAGAAGAAAAGGAAGACATGCATGTGGAAGAAGGAGAACAATAGGAAGAACAAGAAGAAGTGGAAGAATGAGAAAAAAAGGAGGAAGAAGAAGCAATGGAAGGAAAGGGGATGAAGAAGAAGTGGAACAAGAAGGAGAAGAAGAGGGGGAGGAAGAAGATGTAGTGTAGGCAGAAGAAGGGCAAGAAGGAGAAAAGAGGGAAGAAGAAGAACAAGTGGATGTAGTAGAAGTGGAAGAAGGTGAACAAGAGGATGAAGAAGAAGTAGTTGAAGGAGTGGGGATGATGGAGAAGAAGTGGAAGAAGGAGAACAAGAGGTAGAAATGCAAGTGGAAGCAGAAGAAGGAAAAAAAGAGGGATATGACGAAGGAAAGGAAGAAGAAGAAGGAGATGAAGAGGAAGAAAAGAAAGGAAAGGAGAGGATGAAGAACAAGTGGAAGAAAGAGAACAAGAGGAAGAAAGAGAACAAGAGGAGGCAGGAGAAGTGGAAGAAATATAAGAAGAGGAAGAAGAAGGAGAGTAACTAGAAAAAGTGGAAGGAGAAGACGGAAAGGAAAGAAGAAGAAGTTGTGGAAGGAGTAGAAATGTAAGAAGAGGAAGAAGAAGAAGTGTAAGCAGAAGAAGCGGAAGAAGGAGACGAAAATGAAGAAGAACAAGTAGAAGTAGAAGAAGTGGTAGAAGGAGAGGAATAGGAGGAAGTAGTGGAATGAAAGGAGAGGAAGAAGAAGAAGTGGAAGAAGGAGAACGGGAGGAGGGAGAAGAGGTGGCAGAAGGAGAAGCAGAGGAAGAAGAAGAAGTGGAAGAACAAGAAGAAAAGGAAGAAGTGCAAGTGGAAGAAGGAGAACAATAGGAAGAAGAAGAAGAAATGGAAGAATGAGAAAAAGAGGAGGAAGAAGAGGCAATGGAAGGAAATGGGATGAAGAAGAAGTGGAATAAGGAGGAGAAGTAGAAGGGGAGGAAGAAGAAATAGTGTAGGCAGAAGAAGGGCAAGAAGGAGAAGAGAGGGAAGAAGAAGAACAAGTGAATGTAGTAGAAGTGGAAGAAGGTGAACAAGTGGAAGAAGAAGAAGTAGTTGAAGGAGTGGGGATGATGGAGAAGAAGTGGAAGAAGGAGAACAAGAGGTAGAAATGCAAGTGGAAGCAGAAGAAGGAAAAAAAGAGGGATATGACAAAGGAAAGGAAGAAGAAGAAGGAGATAAAGAGGAAGAAAAGAAAGAAAGGAGAGGATGAAGAACAAGTGGAAGAAAGAGAACAAGAGGAGGTAGGAGAAGTGGAAGAAATATAAGAAGAGGAAGAAGAAAGAAAGTAACTTGAAGAAGTGGAAAAAGGAGAAGAAAACGAAGAAGAGGAAGATGTGGAAAGTGAAGAAGTTGAAGAAGGTGAACAATGCCCAAGCACTTGAAACACTTCACTTCTCTAGTCTTTTTAGGAGGATGTTCAGGTTGCTTTTGAGGTGCTTTTCCACGGTTAGAAAGTGATCCATTGCTTGAGGAGGCAGCACCCGCTTTGTTAACTCTATCCTTCCAATTTGAAGCATTATACCCGGTAGAACTTCTTCTTGTTGTACTCTTTCGTTTTATTTGCTGTTCAACTTGAATAGCCTTATGTAAAAGGTCCTCCATCTCCACAAACTCCTGCAACTCAACAACATCTCTAATGTCATGATTTAAACCACTAAGGAAGCGAGCCATAGTTAGCTCAGGATCTTCTTCAATTTGGGCTTGGATGATTAGCATCTCCATCTCCTTATAATACTCCTCCACTCCCTTGCTTCCTTGAGACAATTTTTGAAGTTTTAATTTTATATCCCTATGGAAGCTAAAAGGTATATGCCGCCTCCTCATGATCCTCTTCATTTCAGCCCAAGTGTCTACCCTAGGCTCCTCATTTCTAATCCTCTCCCTTTGCAACTTATTCCACCAAATGAGTGCATAATCAGAAAATTCAGCAGCTGCAAGTCTCACCTTTTGCTCCTCACTATAATTGTTGCAAGAGAACACATGCTCAATTTTTAACTCCCACTCCAAGTATGCCTCAGGATCACTCCTACCCTTGAAAGGAGGCACATTCAACTTCACTCCTTCTATTGTTCCTTCATTTCTATTTGGCCTTCCTCCTCCTCCTACTGGTGGGATTCTATTCTCCAACTGATCCAACCTCTAATGGAACTCATCTTGTTGTTGCTTCATCAATCTCTCTAAATGCTAAGATAGTGCAACAATTTGAAGCTGAAGATCATTATTATTATTTCTTTCCGCCATGATAAACAAACAGGTCAAATGTCACGAGAAAAAGTATGTATGTGGTGTTTGAAAATGTTCTCACCCACTCAAGTGTTTGCGCTAAAAAATATTGGCTTTTACTATAATGAAACTCTCTTGCCTTTTTCCTCTTTATTCCTCCTTAAGTTCTTAACAAACCAAAAGAGAAAAACTCAAAGACAAACACCAACTTGTGTGCAGGCAAATAAGATACAAGGAAACTAACAAAAATGACTAAAATGAAACCCAACGAAAGCAACAAATACTAGGCCAGCAACTGGATTTTTTTTTTTACACCAACAAGACAGAAGAAATTTGTCTCAAAATCGAAACAAAGGAAGTACGAAAAGAAATGGACAAAAACTGGGCACACAAAAACAAAGGTACAAACAGCCACAACCAGAATTTTGAGTAGAAAATTGTGCAGCCAATTTTAACAGGTAAAGACACAAACAGAGGATAAAATTTTGGCTTAAAATGAAACTAACAAGTGCAGCAAAATCCAGCAAGAATGTGCAGTATATGTGAAACCAAAACAGAGTGGAATTGACACAATTTGTAACTAAGAAGTGTAGCCCAAAATTTCAGAAATGTAAACTAACAAGGTGCAGTAATTTTTCCTTCAAATCAAACACAATATTACCTTCAAAATGAAGAATTTCTAGCATGAACCATTCAGCCAATTTTATATATATATATATATATATTTTAAACACATTTGCATTCTTTGTTTTGCTTCTTTTTTTTTCTCTATATTTTTTTTTCTTCAGATTTTCAAAATTCCTCTTCCTTTTTTTTTTTTTTAGAATCTCAGATTTTTTTAAGGGCTTAACTTTTGCAATGGTTCAGCCTAACTGATTGACAATTAAGGTAATATTATTGATGATAAGAAGCAAGGAAAGAAATTACCCGGAGTGCAGCCTTGCAATTCCTAGAAACCAAAGCTCTGATACCAAATGATATGAATTCTCTGTCAGTTTAGGATTCTGAAAGGACCCTAGGAATTTAGCTTGCCGCGTTAACAAAATTAATCAACGTGGAATGCAAATAATTGCAAAACATAAACTGAATAGAATTACTATCAAACTTTTAGACATAAGATGGAAATTAAAAGTTATTGAAATTCAATGACTAAACGAGTTTTCAAATAGTGTAGGACTTTCCTGTCATATAGTTTGCTGGGCAGAATTGAGTATGAATGAAAAAGACAGAAAATGGAATTGGAATTGATAGACTCCACACTTCCAAGGATGGAAGATATATCTACGAGATTGCACACACAAAGGGGTGAATTACCTTTGATAAATCTCAAAAGATTTTGGATTGTCAACAACCCAAAGGAGAGAAAACTCAACTAGTTTTTTTATTTCCAAAATATTCTGCTTACATATCAACCTTGCCCAAATTTATATGCCTAATAAACTCAGCTTATGTAGGTTTAGTGGCTTTCTAAATTCAGCTGAAGTTACAAAATAATAAAAACTAATAATGGGCGGCTTAATAACAAAGTGTAACTGCCAAAGCAAATTAAACATGTATACTAATTAGAATTGATAACCTAGGTGGCCGCAACTTTAATTAGACAATTCTGGTTGTCCACTATTAACTAAGTAAACTCCAAGAAAATGAGTTTAATTTATTCCAAACTTCTCTTCCATTAAGGTCAAACATTGCTCTCTTCAGTCCTGAGACAATTAACAATTTTAAACTTGATTTCTTCAATGTTTGGCTCTTTTTGCAAAAGGGCTGCCAATACTTGTTGAATAGCTTCCTTAGCTCTTCTTGTCCTTGCCCTTGTCATAGGTCCTCCAAGTCCTTCAAGCTTCATATCCTCAACATCTCCATCCCCCATTTCTTTGGCTTCCAATTGTTGCTCTTTGTCTTCTTCTCCTTCCCCCAAATCTTCTGTTTACATTTCTTCTTCCTCTTCTCCTCCATATGCCACTTCTTCTGCTTCTTCTTCCCTTCTTCCAGTTCTTCTTCTTCATCCGACCTCCTTCCACTACTTCTTCTTCCTCCTCTTGTTCACCTTCTTCCACTTCTTCTCGTTCAGAATCTTCTTCTTCTTTGTTTTCTTCTCCTTCTTCAACTTCTTCTTCTTACTCTCCTTCTTCTTCCTCTTCTTCTCTTTCTTCCACTTCTTTTGCCTCCTCTTGTTCTCTCTCTTCCACTTCTTCTTCATGTTCTCCTCTCCTTCGTTTTCTTCCTCTTCATCTCCTTCTTCTTCTTCCCTTTCATTCGTCTTCTCCCTCTTTTTCTTCTTCTACTTCTTCTTCTCCTTTTGTTCACCTTCTTCCACTTCTGCTGCTTCCGCTCGTTCTTCTTCTTCCTTCTTGCGCTTCTTCTGCCTACACTAGCTCTTCTTCCTCCCCTTCTTCTTTCTTGTACTTCTTCTGCCTACACTACCTCTTCATCCTCCCCTTCTTCTTCTCCTCCTTCTTCGACTTTTTCTTCCTCCTCCCTTTCCTTGCTTTCCTTCTTCTTACTCTTCTCCCTCTTCAACTACTTCTTATTTCTCCTCTGGTTAACCTTCTTCCACTTCTTCTTCTTCTTCCACTTCTTCTGCTTACTCTCCTTCTTTGTCCTCTTCTTTTCTTTCTTCCACTTCTTTTTCATCCTCTCCTCAACTACTTTTTCTTCCTCTTCATCTCCTTCTTCTTCTTCCCTTTACTTCGTCTTCTCCCTCTTTTCTCTCCTTCTTCAGCTTCCACTTCCATTTCTACCTCTTGTTCCCCTTCTTCCACTTCTTCTTCATCATCTCCACTCCTTCAACTACGTCTTCTTCTTCCACTTCTGCTGCTTCCACTTGTTCTTCTTCATCCTTCTTGCACTTCTTTTGCCTACACTACCTCTTCTTGCTCTCGCTCTTCTTCTCCTCCATCTTTGACTTCCTCTTCCTCCTCCTTTCCCTTCCCCTCCTTTTCTCCTTCTTCCAGTTCTTCTTCTTCTTCAGCCTACTTCCTTCCACTACTTCTTCTTCCTCTTCTTGTTCACCTTCTTCCACTTGTTCACCTTCTTCCACTTCTGCTACTTCCACTTGTTCTTCTTCTTCCTTCTTGCAGTTCTTCTGCCTACACTACCTCTTTTTCCACCCCTTCTTCTTCTCCTCATTCTTCCACTTCTTCTTCCTCCTCCCTTTCCTTGCTTTGCTTCATCTTACTCTTCTCCCTCTTCCACTACTTCTCCTTGCACTTCCTCTTGTTCTCCTTCTTCCACTTCATCTTCAGCATCCCCTTTTCTTCCACTGCTTCTTCTTCTTCCTCTTTTTTCTCATTCTTCTAGTTCTTCTTTTTCTTCCTATTGTAATCCTTCTCCCAGTTGCACTTCTTCCTCTTCTTCTCATTCTTCCACATCTTCTCCTTCTTCCACTTCTTCTTCCTCCTCCCATTCTCCGTCTACCAATTCTTCTGCTTCCACTTGTTGTTCTTCTGCTATTTCTTCTCCTTCTTCCACTTCTTCTGCTTAAACTTCTTGTTCTTACTCTTCTTTCATTTATTCTCCTTCCACTACTTCTTCTTCCCTTTACTTCTTCTCCTTCCTCTTTTTTCTCCATCACCCACTTCTTTTGTTTCCAATTGTTGCTTTTCCTCTTCTTCTCCTTCCCCCAAATCTTCTCCTTACACTTCCTCTTCTTCTTCTGCCTACACTAACTCTTCTTCCTACCCTTCTTCTTCTCCTCCTTCTTCCACTTCTTCTTCCTCCAACCTTTCCTTGCTTTCCTTCTTCTTACTGTTCTCCCTCTTCCACTACTTCTACTTCCATTTCTTCTATATCTTCTTGTTCTCCTTCTTCCACTTCTTCTTCAGCATTCCCTTTCCTTCCACTGTTGCGTCTTCTTCCTCTTTTTCTCATTTTTCTACTTCTTCTTGTTCTTCCTATTGCTTTGATGCTTCCACTTGCACTTCTTCCTCTTCTCTCCTTCCTTTTCTTCCTCTTCATCTCCTTCTTCGTCTTCCCTTTCCTTCATCTTCTCCCTCTTTTTCTCATCCCCACTGGTTCAACTACTTCTTCTTCTTCTCCCTCTTGTTCACCTTCTTCCACTTTTGCTGTTTCCACTTGTTCTTCTTCTTGCTTCTTGCACTTCTTCTGCCTACACTACCTCTTCTTCCTCCCCTTGTTCTTCTCCTCCTTCTTCCACTTCTTTTTCCTGCTCCCTTTCCTTGCTTTCATTCTTCTTACTCTTCTCCCTTTTCCATTACTTCTCTTTCCACTTCCTCTTGTTCTCCTTCTCCTAATTCTTCTTCAGCATCCTCTTTCCTTCCACTGCTTCTTTTTCTTCCTCTTTTTCTCATTCTTGCACTTTTTTTTCTTCCTATTGTTCTCCTTTTTCCACTTGCACTTCTTCCTCTTCTTCCCGTTCTTCCACTTCCTCCTCCTCCTCCTCCTCCCGTTCTCCTTCTTCCACTTCTTCTTCCTCCTCCCGTTCTCCTTCTTCCACTTCTTCTTCTTCATCCCCTCTCATTCCACTACTTCCTCCTATTCCTCTTATTCTCCTTCTACCATTTATGCTGCTTCCACTTGTTATTCTTCTTCTTTTTCGTCTCCTTTTTCCACTTCTTCTGCTTACACTTCTTCGTCTTCCTCTTCTTCCATTTCTTCTCCTTCCACTACTTCTTCTTCTTCCCTTTCCTTCTTCTCCTTCCTCTTTTTCTCCATCCCCACTTATTTTGCTTCCAATTGTTGCTCTTCCTCTTCTTCTCCTTCCCCTCAAATTTCTGCTTACACTTCTTCTTCTTCTTCCTCTTCTCCTCCATAATCCACTTCTTCCTCTTCTTCTCGTTCTTCCAGTTCTTCTCCTTCTTGCACTTCTTCTTCCTCCTCCCGTTATCCTTATTCCACTTCTTCTTCTTCATCCCCTCTCATTCCACTACTTCCTCCTATTCCTGTTATTCTCCTTCTACCACTTCTTCTGCTTCTACTTGTTTTTCTTCTTCTTTTTCGTCTCCTTCTTCCACTTCTTCTGGTTACACTTCATTTTCTTCCTCTTCTTCCATTTCTTCTCCTTCAACTACTTCTTCTTCTTCCCTTTCCTTCTTTAACTTCCTCTTTTTCTCCATCCCCCAAATCTTCTACTTACACTTCTTTTTCTTCCTCCTCTTCTCCTCCATATTCAACTGCTTGTTTTTCCCTTTTCTTCCCCTTCCACTTCTTCTGCCTCCTCTTGTTCTCTTTCTTCCACTTCTTCTTCATCCTATCCTCTCATTCTTTTTCTCGCTCTTCATCTCCTTCTTCTTCATCCCTTTCCTTCGTCTTCTCGCTCTTTTTCTCGTTCTTTTGCTTCCACATGCATTTCTACCTCTTTTTCTCCTTCTTCCACTTCTTCTTCATCATCCCCACTACTTCAACTACTTCTTCTTCCTCTTGTTCACCTTCTTCCACTTCTACTGCCTCCATTTGTTCTTCTTCTTCCTTCTTGAACTTCTTCTGCCTATACTATCTCTTCTTCTTCTCCTCCTTCTTCCACTTGTTCTTACTCCTCCCTTTCCTTGTTTTCCTTTTTCTTACTTTTCTCCTTCTACCACTACTTCTCCTTCCAGTTCTTCTTCTTCCTCTTGTTCTCCTTCTTCCTCTTCTTCTTAAGCATCCCCTTTCCTTCCATTGCTTCTTCTTCTTCCTCCTTTTCTCATTCTAACACTTCTTCTTCTTCTTACTATTGTTCTCCTTCTCCCACTTCCACTTCTTCCTCTTCTTCTCGTTCTTCCACTTCTTTTCCTTCTTTCACTTCTTCTTCCTCCTTTTATTCTCGTTCTACCACTCGTTCTACCTCCACTTGTTTTTCTTCTTCTTTTTCGTCTCCTTCTTCCACTTCTTCTGCTTTCACTTCTTCTTCTTCCTGTTCTACCATTTCTTCTCCTTCCACTTCTTCTTCTTCTTCCCTTTCCTTCTTCTCCTTCCTCTTTTTCTCCATCCCCAACTACTTTTGCTTCCAATTGTTGTTGTTCCTCTACTTCTCCTTCCCCCAAATCTTCTACTCACACTTCGTCTTCTTCTGCTTCCTCTTCTCCTCCATATTCCACTTCTTCTGGTTCTTCTTCCCTTCACTTCCCCTCCTTCTTCCTTTCCCTCCTTTTCTCCTTCTTCCAGTTCTTCTTCTTGATCCCACCTCCTTCCACTACTTTTTCTTCCTCCTTTTGTTTACCTTCTTCCACGTCTTCTTCTTCTTCCTTTTCTTTTCCTTCTTCCACTTCTTCCGCTTACTCTTCTTCTTCTTCCTCTTCTTCTCTTTCTTCCACTTCTTCTGCCTCCTCTTGTTCTCTTTCTCCTACTTCTTTCTCATCCTCTCCTATCCTTGTTTTACTTCCTCTTTATCTCCTTCTTCTTCTACCCTTTATTTCGTCTTCTCCCTCTTTTTCTCCTTCTTCAGCTTCCACTTGCATTTCTACCTCTTATTTTCCTTCTTCCACTTCTTCTTCATCATCCCTACTCCTTCAACTACTTCTTCTTCTTCCTCTTGTTCACCTTCTTCCACTTGTTGTTGTTCTTCTTCCTTCTTGCACTACTTCTGCCTACACTACCTCTTCTTCCTCCCCTTCTTGTTCTCCTCCTTCTTCCACTTCTTCTTCCTCCTCGCTTTCCTTCTTCCACTACTTCTCCTTCCACTTCTCCTTCTGCCTCTTGTTCTCCTTCTTGCACTTCTTCTTCAGCATGCCCTTTCTTTCCACTGCTTCTTCTTCTTCCTCTTTTTCTTATTCTTCCACTTCTTCTTTTTCTTGCTATTGTTCTCCTTCTTCCTCTTCTTCTCCTTCTTCCACTTCTTCTCCTTCTTCTACTTCTTCTTCCTCCTCCCGTTCTCTTGCTTCCACTTGTTCTTCTTCATCCCCTCTCATTCCACTACTTCCTTCTATTCCTCTTATTCTCCTACTACCACTTCTTTGGCTTCCACTTGCATTTCTACCTCTTGGTCACCTTCTTTCACTTCTTCATCATCCCCACTCCTTCAACTACTTCTTCTTCTTCCTCTTGTCCACCTTCTTCCACTTCTGTTGCTTCCACTTGTTCTTCATCTTCCTTTTTGCATTTCCTCTGCCTACACTACCGCTTCTTCCCCCCCTTCTTCTTCTCCTCCTTCTTCCGCTTCTTCTTCCACCTCCCTTTCCTTGCTTTCCCTCTTCTTACTCTTCTCCCTCTTCCACTACTTCTCCTTCCAGTTCTTCTTCTTTCTCTTGTTCTCCCTATTCCACTTCTTCGTCAGCATTCCCTTTTCTTCCACTACTTCTTCTTCCTCTTTTTCTCATTCTTCAACTTCTTCTTCTTCTTCCTATTGTTCTCGTTCTTCCACTTTCACTTCTTCCTTTTCTTCTCCTTCTTCCACTTCTTCTTTATCATCCCCACCCCTTCAACTACTTCTTCTTCTTCCTCTTGTTCACCTTCTTCCACTTTTACTGCTTCCACTTGTTCTTCTTCTTCCTTCTTCCACTTCTTCATCTTACTCTCCTTGTTCTTCCTCTTCTTCACTTTCTTCCACTTCTTCTGCCTCCTCTTGTTCTCTTTCTTTCACTTCTTCTTCATCCTCTCCTCTCCTTCTTTTTCTTCCTCTTCATCTCCTTGTTCTTCCATTTCCCTCGTCTTCTCCCTCCTTTTCTCCTTCTTCTGCTTCCACTTGCATTTCTACCTCTTGTTCTCCTTCTTCCACTTTTTCTTCATCATCCCCACTCCTTCAACTACTTCTTCTTCTTCCTCTTGTTCACCTTCTTCGACTTCTACTGCTTCCACTTGTTCTTCTTCTTCCTTCTTGCACTTCTTCTGCCTACACTACCTCTTCTTCCTCTCCTTCTTTTGCTCCTTCTTCCACTTCTTCTTCATCCTTCTTTCCTTACTTTCCCTCTTTGTACTCTTCTCCCTCTTCCACTACTTCTCCTTCCACTTCTTCTTCTCTTGTTCTCCTTCTTCCACTCCTTCTTCAGAACTGCTTTCCTTCCACTGCTTCTTCTTCTTCCTCTTTTTCTCATTCTTCCACTTCTTCTTCTTCCTATTCTTCTACTTCGTCCACTAGCACTTCATCCTTTTCTTCTCGTTCATGCACTTCGCTTCCTTCTTCCATTTCTTCTTCCTCCTCCCTTTCCTTGCTTTCCTTCTTCTTACTCTTCTCCCTCTTCGACTACTTCTCCTTCCACTTCTTCTTCTTGCTCTTGCTCTCCTTCTTCCACTTCTTCTTTAGCATCCCATTTTCTGTCCACTACTGCTTCTTCTTCCTCTTCTTCTCATTCTTCCACTTCTTCTTCTTCCTATTGTTCTCCTTCTTCCACTTCTTCTTCCTCCTCCTGTTGTCCTTCTTCCAGTTCTTCTTCTTCATCCCCTCTCATTCCACTACTTCCTCCTATTCCTCTTATTCTCCTTCTATCAGTTCTTCTGCTTCCACTTATTGTTCGTCTTCTTTTTTGTCTCCTTCTTCCACTTCTTCTTCTTCCTCTTCTTCCATTTCTTCTCCTTCCACTTCTTCCATTTCTTCTCCTTCCACTACTTCTTCTTCTTCCCTTTCCTTCTCTTTTTCTCCATCCCCCACTTCTTTTCTTCTCCTTCTTCCATTTATTCTACTTGTTCTCCTTCTTCTTCCTATTATTCTCTTTCTTCCACTTCTTCTTCATCTTTTCCTCTCCTTCTTTTTCTGCCTCTTCATCTCCTTCTTCTTTTTCCCTTTCCTTTGTCTTCTCCCTCTTTTTCTCCTTCTTCTGCTTGCACTTGGATTTCTACCTCTTCTTCTCCTCCTTCCACTTTTTCTTCCTCATCCCCACTCTGCCAACTACTTCTTCTTCTTCCTCTTGTTCACCTTTTCCCACTTCTGCTTCCACTGTTTCTTCTTCTTCCTTCTTGCACTTCTTCTGCCTACACTACCTCTTCTTCCTCCCCTTCTTCTTCTCCTCCTTCATCTACTTCATCTTCCTCTTACGTTTCCTTCTTCTTACTCTTCTCCCTCTTCCACTACTTCTCCTTCCTCTTGTTCTCCTTCTTCCACTTTTGCTTCAGCATCCCCTTTCCTTTCACTACTTCTTCTTCAACTTTTTTCTGATTCTTCCACATCTTCTTCTTCTTCCTATTGTTCTCCTTCTTCCACTTGCACTTTTCCCTCTTATTCTCCTTCTTTCACTTCTTCCTCCCATTCTCCTTCTTCGACTTCTTCTTCTTCATCCCCTCTCATTCCACTACTTACTCCAATTCCTCTTATCCTCCTTCTACCACTTCTTATGCTTCCACTTGTTGTTCTTCTTCCTTTTCGTCTCCTTCTTCTCCTTCTTCTACTTACACTTCTTCTTCTTCCTCTTCTTCCATTTCTTCTCCTTCCACTAATTCTTCTTCTTCCCTTTCCTTCTTCTTCCTTTTTTTCTCAATCCCCCACTTATTTTGCTTCCAATTGTTGCACTTCCTCTTCTTCTCCTTCCCCCAAATCTTCTGCTTACAATTCTTCTTCTTCTTCTTGCTTTTTTTCTCATTCTTCCACTTCTTCTTCTTCTTCGTATTGTTCTCCTTCTTCCACTTTTATTTCTTCCGCTTCTTTTGCTTCCACTTGTTCTTCCCTTTCCTTCTTTTCCTTCCTCTTTTTCTCCATCCTCGACTTCTTTTGCTTCCAATTGTAGTTCTTCCTTTTCTTCTCCTTCCCCCAAATCTTTTGCTTACACTTCTTCTTCTTTTTCCACTTCTCCTCCATATTCCACTTCTTCTACTTTTTCTTCCCTTCCCTTCCCCTCTTTTTTCCTTTTCCTCCTTTTCTCCTTCTTCCAATTCTACTACTTCACCCTACCTCTTTCCACTACTTCTTCTTCCTCCTCTTGTTCACCTTCTTCGACTTTTTCTCGTTCCACATCTTCTTCTTCTTCCTTTTCTTCTCCTTCTTCCACTTCTTCTACTTACTCTCCTCCTTCTTCCTCTTCTTCTCTTTCTTCTACTTCTTCATCTTCTCCTCTCCTTCTTTTTTTTCCTCTTCATCTCCTTCTTCTTCTCCCTCTTCTTCTCCTTCTTCTGCTTCCACTTGGATTTCTACCTCTTGTTCTCCTTCTTCCACATCTTCTTCATCATCCCCACTTAGACAACTACTACTTCTTCTTCCTCTTGTTCACCTTTTTTCCACTTTTGTTGCTTCGACTGTTTCTTCTTTTGCTTCCAATTCTTGCTTTTCCTCTTCTTCTCCTTCCCCCAAATCTTCTGCTTACACTTCTTCTCCTTCTTCCTCTTCTCCTGCATATTCCACTTCTTCTTCCCTTCCCTTCCCCTCCTTTTCTCCTTCTTCCAGTTCTTCTTCTTCATTCCACCTCCTTCCACTACTTCTTCTTCCTCCTCGTGTTCACCTTCTTCCATTTGTTCACCTTTTTTCCACTTCTGCTGCTTCCACTTGTTCACCTTCTTCATCCCCTTTCATTCCACTACTTCCTCTTATTCCTCTTATGCTCCATCTATCACTTCTTCTGCTTCCACTTGTTGTTCTTCTTCTTTTTTGTCTCCTTCTTCCACTTCTTTTGTTACGCTTCTTCTTCTTCCATTTCCTTTCCTTGCACTACTTCTTCTTCCCTTTCCTTCTTCTCCTTCCTCTTTTTCTCCATCCCCCACTTCTTTTGCTTCCAATTGTTGCTCTTCCTCTTCTTCTCCTTCCCCCAAATCTTCTACTTACACTTCTTCTTCTTCCTCTTCCTTTTCTCCTCCATATTCCACTTCTTCTACTTCTTCTTCCCTTCCCTTTCCCTCCTTCTCTCTTTTCCTCCTTTTCTCTTTGTTCCAATTCTTTTTCTTCATCTCACCTCCTTCCACTACTTCTTATTCCTCCTCTTGTTCACCTTCTTCACTTTCCACATGTTCTTCTTCTTCCTTTTCTTCTCCTTCTTCTACTTCTTCTAGTTACTCTCCTTCTTCTTCTTTTTCTTATCTTTTTTCCACTTCTCCTGCCTCCTCTTGTTCTCTTTCTTCCACTTCTTCTTCATCCTCTCCTTTCCTTTCTTTTCTTCCTCTTCATCTCCTTCTTCTTCTTCCTTTCCTTCGTCATATCCCTCTTTTTCTCCTTCTTCTGCTTCCACTTGCATTTCTACCTCTTGTTCTCCTCTTCCACTTCTTCTCCATCATCCCCACTCCTTCAACTACTTCTTCTTCTTCCTCTTGTTCACCTTCTTCCACCTCTACTACATCCACTTGTTCTTCTTCTTCCCTCTCTTCTCCTTCTTACCCTTTTTCTGCCTACACTACTTCTTCTTCCTCCCCTTCTTCTTCTCCTCCTTGTTCCACTTCTTCTTCATCACCTTTCCTTCCATTGCTTCTTCTTCCTCCTCTTTTTCTCATTCTTCCATTTCTTCTTCTTCTTATTGTTCTCGTTCTTCCACTTGCACTTCTTCCTTTTCTTCTCGTTCTTCCACTTCTTCTTCTTCCTCTTCTTCTCCTTCTGCCACCTCTTCTCCCTCCTTCCGTTGTCCTTCTTCCACTTCTTCTTCTTCATCTCCTTTCATTCCACTACTTCCTCCTATTCCTCTTATTCTTCTGCTTCCACTTGCATTTCTACCTCTTGTTCTCCTTCTTCCACTTCTGGTTCATCATCCCCACTCCTCCAACTACTTCTTCTTCTTCCTCTTGTTCACCTTCTTCCACTTCTGCTGCTTCCACATGTTCTTCCTTTTCCTTCTTGCACTTCTTCTTCCTCCTCCCTTTCCTTGCTTTCCTTCTTCTTACTCTTCTCCCTCTTCCACTACTTCTCCTTTCACTTCTTGTTCTTCCTCTTGTTCTCCTTTTTCTACTTATTCTTCAGCATCCCTTTTCCTTCCACTGCTTCTTCTTCTTCCTCTTTTTTCTCATCCTTCAACTTCTTCTTCTAGTTCCTATTGTTCTCCTTCTTCTACGTGCACTTCTTCCTCTTCTTCCTTTTCTTCCACTTCTTCTCTTTCGTCCACTTCTTCTTCCTCCTCACGTTCTCCTTGTTCCACTTCTTCTTATTCATCCCCTTTCATTCCACTACTTCCTCCTACTCCTCTTATTCTCCTTCTACCACTTCTTCTACTTCCACTTGTTGTTCTTCTTCTTTTTCGTCTCCTTCTTCCACTTCTTCTACTTACACTTCTTCTGCTTACTCTTCTCCTTCTTCTTCCTCTTCTGCTCATTCTTCCACTTCTTCTTCATCCTGTCCTCTCCTTCTTTTTCTTCCTCTTCATCTCCTTCTTCTTCTTCCCTTTCCTTCATCTTCTCCCTCTATTTCTCCTTCTGCTGCTTTCACTTGTTCTTCCTCTTCCTTCTTGCACTTCTTCTTCCTCCTCCCTTTCCTTGCTTTCCTTCTTCTTACTCTTCTCCCTCTCCCACTAATTTTTCATCCATTTCTTCTTTTTCCTCTTGTTCTCCTTTTCCTACTTCTTCTTCGGCATCCCCTTTCCTTCCACTGCTTCTTCTTCTTCCTCTTTTTTCTCATCCTTCCACTTCTTCTTCTTCTTCCTATTGTTCTCCTTCTTTCACTTGCACTTCTTCCTCTTCTTCTTGTTCTTCTACTTCGTCTTCTTCCTCTTCTCGTTCTCCTTCTTCCACTTCTTCTTCCACATCATCTCTCATTCCACTACTTCCTCCTATTCCTCTTATTCTCCTTGTACCACTTCTTCTGCTTCCACTTGTTTTTCTTCTTCTGTTTCAGCTCCTTCTTCTACTTCTTTTGCTTACACTTCTTCTTCTTCCTCGTCTTCCATTTCTTCTCCTTCACGACTTCTTTTTCTTCCCTTTCATTCTTATCCTTCCCCCAAATCTTCTGCTTACACTACTTCTTCTTCTTCCTCTTCTCTTCCATATTTCACTTCTTCTGCTTCTTCTTCCCTTCCCTTCCCCTCCTTCTTCCTTTCCCTCCTTTTCTCCTTCTTCCAGTTCTTCTTTTTCATCCCACCTCCTTCCACTACTTTTTCTTCCTCCTTCTGTTCTTCTTCTTCCACTTCTTCTTCAGCATCCCCTTTCCTTCCACTACTTCTTCTTCTTCATCTTTTTTCTTATTCTTCCACTTCTTCTTCTTCTTATTGTTCTCCTTCTTCCACTTGCACTTCTTCCTCTTCTTCTCGTTCTTCCACTTCTCCTTCCTCCACTTCTTCTTCGCCCTCCCATTCTCCTTCTTCCACTTCTGCTTGTTCATCCCCTCTCATTCCACTACTTCCTCTGATATGAATCCTGTTTGCCAGTTTAGGATTCTGAAAGGACCCTAGGAATTTAGCTTGGCGGCTTAACATAATTTATCAACGTGGAATGAAAACAATTGCCAAAAATAAATTGATTAGAATTACTATCAAACTTTTAGACAAAAAATGAAAATTAAAAGTTATTGAAATTCAACAATTAAGTGAGTTTTCGGATAGTGTAGGACTTTCCTATGCAATTGATCATAGAGTTTGCTGGGCTGAATTTAGTATGAACGAAAAAGACCGAAAATGGAATTGGAATTGATAGACTCCACACTTCCAAGGATGAAAGATATGTCTACGAGATTGAACACACAGAGGGGTGAATTACCTTTGATAAATCTCAAATGATTTTGGATTGTCAAGAACCCAAAGGAGAGAAAACCTCAACTAGTTTTTTTTTCTTTCCAAAACATTCTGTCTTACATATGAGTCTTGCCCAAATATATAAACTCAGCTTGTGTAGGTTTAGTGGCTTTCTACATTCAGCTGAAGTTACAAAATAATAAAAACTAATAATGGACAGCTTAATAACAAAGTGTAATTGCCAAAGCAAATTAAACATGTAGTCTAATTATAATTGATAACCTAGGTGGCTGCAACTTTAATTAGACAATTCTGGTCACCCACCATTAACTCCAAGAAAATGAGTTTAATTTATTCCAAACTTCTCTTCCATTAAGGTCAAGCATTGTTCTCTTCAGTCATGAGACAATTAACAATTTTAAACTTTATTTCTTCAATGCTTGGCACTTTTTGCAAAAGGGCTGCCAATACTTGTTGCATAGCTTCCTTAGCTCTCCTTGTCCTTGCCCTTGTCATAGGTCCTCCAAGTTCTTCAAGCTCCTTGCTCTTCATCTCTTCATCATCCTCGTATTCCTCTAATTCTTGTTCTACCACTTCTTCTGCTTCCACTTCTTGTTCTTCTTCTTTTTCATCTCCTTCTTCCACTTCTTCTGCTTACACTTCTTCTTCTTCCATTTCCTTTCCTTCCACTACTTCTTCTTCCCTTTCCTTCTTCTCCTTCCTCTTTTTCTCCATCCCCCACTTCTTTTGCTTCCAATTGTTGCTCTTCCTCTTCTTCTCCTTCCCCCAAATCTTCTGCTTACACTTCTTCTTCTTCTTCTTCCTCTTCTCCTCCATATTCCACTTCTTCTGCTTCTTGTTCCGTTCCCTTCCCCTTCTTCTTCCATTCCCTCCTTTTCTCCTTCTTCCAGTTCTTCTTCTTCATCCTACCTCCCTCCACTACTTCTTCTTCCATCTCTTGTTCACCTTCTTCCACTTCTTATTGTTCCACATCTTCTTCTTCTTCCTTTTCTACTCCTTCTTCCACTTCTTCTGCTTACGCTCCTTCTTCTTCCTCTTCTTCCTCTTCTTCCATTTCTTCTCCTTCCACTACTTCTTCTTCTTCCCTTTCCTTCTTCCCCTTTCTCTTTTTATCCATCACCCACTTCTTTTGCTTCCAATTGTTGCTCTTCCTCTTCTTCTCCTTCCCCCAAATCTTCTGCTTACACTTCTTCTTCTTCTTCTTCTTCTTCTTCTTCTTCTTCTTCTTCTTCTTCCTCTTCTCCTCCATATTCCACTTCTTCTGCTTCTTCTTCCCTTCCCTTCACCTCCTTCTTCTATTCCCTCCTTTTCTCCTTCTACCAGTTCTTCTTCGTCATCCCACCTCCCTCCACTACTTCTTCTTCCACCTCTTGTTCACCTTCTTCTCGTTCCACATCTTCTTCTTTTTCCTTTTCTTATCCTTCTTCCACTTCTTATGCTTACACTCCTTCTTCTTCCTCTTCTTCCATTTCTTCTCCTTCCACTACTTCTTCTTCGCTTTCCTTCTTCTCCTTTCTCTTTTACTCCATCCCCCACTTCTTTTGCTTCCAATTGTTGCTCTTCCTCTTTTTCTCCTTCCCCCAAATCTTCAACTTACACTTCTTCTTCTTCTTCTTCCTCTTCTCCTCCATATTCCAGTTCTTTTGCTTCTTCGTCTTCCTCTTCTTCTCTTTCTTCCACTTCTTCTGCCTCCTCTTGTTCTCCTTCTTCCACTTCTTCTTCCTCCTCTTGTTCTCCTTCTTCCACTTCTTCTGGTTACTCTCCTTCTCCTTCCTCTTTTTCTCCATTCCCCACTTCTTTTGCTTCAAATTGTTGCTCTTCCTCTTCTTCTCCTTCCCCCAAATCTTCTGCTTACACTTCTTCTTCCTCTTCTCCTCGATATTCCACTTCTTCTGCTTCTTCTTCCCTTCCCTTCCCCTCTTTCTTCCATTTCCTCCTTTTCTCCTTCCTTAAGTTCTTCTTCTTCATCCCACCTCCCACCACTAATGCTTCTTCCACCTCTTGCTCACCTTCTTCCACTTCCTCTCGTTCCACATCTTCTTCTTCTTCCTTTTCTTCTTCTTCTTTCAATTCTTCTGCTTACTCTCCTTCTTTTTCCTCTTGTTCTCTTTCTTCCACTTCTTCTGCCACCTCTTGTTCTCTTTCTTCCACTTCTTCTACCTCTCATTCAACTACTTCCTCCTATTCCTCTTATTATTCTTCTACCACTACTTCTGCTTCCACTTGTTGTTCTTCTTCTTTTTCGTCTCCTTCTTCCACTTCTTTTGCTTATACTTCTTCTTCTTCCTCTTCCTCCATTTCTTCTCCTTCCCCTACTTCTTTTTCTTTATCCCACCTCCTTCCACTACTTCTTCTTCCTCCTTTTGTTCACCTTGTTCCACTTCTTCTCGTTCCACATCTTCTTATTCTTCCTTCTCTTCTCCTCCTTCCACTTCTTCTGCTTACTCTCCTTCTTGTTCCTCTTCTTCTTTTTCTTCCGCTTCTTTTTCTTCCTCTTTATCTCCTTCTTCTTCTTCCCTTTCATTCATCTTCTCCCTCTTTTTGTCCTTCTGCTACTTCAACTTGTTCTTCTTCTTCCTTCTTGCACTTCTTTTTCCTATACTACCTATACTTCCTCCCCTTCTTCTTCTTCTCCTTTTTCCACTTCTTCTTCCTCGTCCCTTTCCTTGCTTTCCTTCTTCTTACACTTGTCACTCTTCCAGTACTACTCCTTCCACTTGCACTTCTTCGTGTTCTTCTCCTTCTTCCACTTCTTCTTGATCCTCTCCTCTCCTTCTTTTTCTTCCTTTTCATCTTCTTCTTCTTCTTTTGTTTCCTTCGTCTTCTCTCTCTTTTTCTTCTTCCTCTGTTTCCACTTGCATTTCTACCTGTTGTTCTCCTTCTTCCACTTCTTCTTCATCATCCCCACTCCTTCAACTACTTCTTCTTCTTCGTCATTTTCACCTTCTTCCACTTCTGCTGCTTCCACTTCTTCTTCTTCTTCCTTCTTGCACCTCTTGTGCCTAAACTACCTCTTCTTCCTACCCTTCTTCTTCTCCTCCTTCTTCTATTTGTTGTTCTTCTTCTTTTCCGTCTCCTTCTTCCACTTCTTCTTCTTAAATTTCTTCTTCTTCCTCTTTTTCCATTTCTTCTCCTTCCATTACTTCTTCTTCTTCCCTTTCCTTCTTCTCCTTCCTCTTTTTCTGCATCCCCCATTTCTTTTGCTTTCAATTGTTGCTCTTCCTCTTCTTCTCCTACCCCCAAATCTTCTGCTTACACATCCTCTTCTTCTTCCTCTTCTCCTCCATATTCCACTTCTTCTGCTTCTTCTGCCCTTCCCTTCCCCTCCCACTTCCTTTCCCTCCTTTTCTCCTTCTTCCAGTTCTTCTTCTTCATCCCACCTTCTTCCACTACTTCTTGTTCCTCCTCTTCTTCACCATCTTCCACTTTTACGCGGTCCACATCTTTTTCTTCTTCCTTATCTTCTCCTTCTTACACTTTTTCTGGTTACTCTCCTTCTTCTTCCTCTTCTTTTCTTTCTTCCACTTGTTCTGCCTCCTCTTGTTCTTCTTTCTTCCACTTCTCCTTCATCCTCTCCTCTCCTTCTTTTTCTTCCTCTTCATCTCCTTCTTCTTCTTTTGTTTCTTTCGTCTTCTCCCTCTTTTTCTCCTTCCTCTGCTTCCACTTGCATTTCTTCCTCTTGTTCTCCTTCTTCCACTTCTTCTTCTTCATCGCCTCTCAGTCCACTACTTCCTTCTATTCCTCTTATTCTCGTTCTACCACTTATTCTGCTTCCACTTGTTGTTCTTCTTCTTTTTTGTCTCCTTCTTCCACTTCTTCTGCTTACAGTTCTTTTTCTTCCTCTTCTTCCATTTCTTCTCCTTCCACTTTTTCTCCATCCCCAACTTCTTTCGCTTCCAATTGTTCCTCTTCCTCTAATTCTCCTTCCCCCAAATCTTCTGGTTACAATTCTTCTTCTTCTTCCTCTTCTCCTCCATATTCCACTTATTCTACTTGTTCTTCCCTTCCCTTCCCCTCATTCTTCCTTTCCCTCCTTTTCTCCTTCTTCCAGTTCTTCCTCTTCCTCCTCTTGTTCACCTTCTTCCACTTCTTCTCGCTCCACATCTTCTTTTTCATCCTTTTCTTCTCCTTCTTCCATTTCTTCTGCTTGCTTTCCTTATTCTTCCTCTTCTTCTCTTTCTTCCACTTCTTCTGCTTCTTCTTGTTCTCTTTCTTCCACTTCTTCTTCATCCTCTCCTCTCCTTCTTTTTCTTCCTCTTCATCTCCTCCTTCTTCTTTTGTTTCCTTCGTCGTCTCCCTATTTTTCTCCATCCTCTGCTTCCACTTGCATTTCTACCTCTTGTTCTCCTTCTTCCAGTTCTTCTTCATCATCCCCACTCCTTCAACTACTTCTTCTTCGTCAATTTCACCTTCTTCCACTTCTGCTGCTTCCACTTCTTCTTCTTCCTTCTTGCACCTCTTCTGCCTAAAGTACCTCCCTCTTCTTCCTACCCTTCTTCTTCTGCTCCTTCTTCCACTTGTTGTTCTTCTTCTTTTCCGTCTCCTTCTTCCACTTCTTCTGCTTACACTTCTTCTTCTTCCCCTTTTTCCATTTCTTCTCCTTCCATTACTTCTTCTTCTTCCCTTTCCTTCTTCTCCTTCCTCTTTTTCTGCATCCCCCATTTCTTTTGCTTCTAATTGTTGCGCTTCCTCTTCTTCTCCTGCCCCTAAATCTTGTGCCTGCACGTCTTCTTCTTCTTCCTCTTATCCTCCATATTCCACTTCTTTTGCTTCTTCTGCCCTTCCCTTCCCCTCCCACTTCCATTCCCTCCTTTTCTCCTTCTTCCAGTTCTTCTTCTTCACCCCACCTTCTTCCACTACTTCTTGTTCCTGCTCTTCTTCACCATCTTCCACTTCTACGCGGTCCACATCTTCTTCTTCTTCCTTTTGCATCTCCTTCTTCCACTTCTTCTGCTTACTCTCTTTCTTCTTCTTTTTTTCCTTCGTCTTCTCCCTCTTTTTCTCCTTCTTCTGCTTCCACTCTCATTTCTCCCTCTTGTTCCCCTTCCTCCACTTCTTCTTCATCATCCCCACTCCTTCAACTACTTCTTCTTCTTCCTCTTGTTCTCCTTCTTCCACTTCTGCTGCTTCCACTTGTTCTTCTTCTTCCTTCTTGCATTTCTTCTGCCTACACTAACTCTTCTTCCTCCCCTTCTTATTCTCCTCGTTGTTCCACTTCTTCTTCCAGTTCCCATTCCTTGCTTTGCTTCTCCTTAGTCTTCTGCCTTTTACACTACATCACCTTCCATTTCTTCTTCTTCCTCTTGTTCTCCTTCTTCCACTTCTTCTTCAACATCCCCTTTACTTCCACTGCTTCTTCTTCTTCCTCTTTTTCTCATTCTTCCACTTCTTCTTCTTCCTATTGTTCTCCTTCTTCCTCTTCTTCTCATTCTTCCACTTCTTCTCCTTCTTCAACTTCTTCTTCTTCATCCCCTCTCATTCCACTACTTCCTCCTATTCCTCTTATTCTCCTTCTACCACTTCTTCTACTTCCACTTGTCTTCTTTTTTGTCTCCTTCTTCCATTTTTTCTGCGTACACTTCTTCTTCTTCCTCTTGTTCTTCTCCTTATTATCGTTCTACCACGTCTTCTGCTTCCATTTTTTGTTCTTCTTCTTTTTCGTTTCCTTCTTCCACTACTTCTGCTTACACTTCTTCTTCTTTCTCTTCTTCCATTTCTTCTTCCACCACTTCTTCTTCTTCCCTTTCCTTCTTCTCCTTCCCCCAAATCTTTTGCTTACACTTCTTCTTCTTCTTCCTCTTCTCCTCCATATTCTACTTCTTCTGCTTCTTCTTCCCTTTCCTTCTGTTTTTCTCCATCCCCCATTTTCTTTTGCTTCCAATGGTTGTCGCTCTTCCTTTTCTTCTTCTTCCCCCAAATCTCCTGCTTACACTTCTTCTTCTTCTTCTTCCTCTTTTCCTCCATATTCCACTTCTTCTGCTTCTTCTTCCCTTCTTCCAGTTCTTCTTCTTCATCCCACCTCCTTCCATTACTTCTTATTCCTCCTTTTGTTCTCCTTCTTCCACTTCTTCTTCAACATCCCCTTTCCCTTCACTACTTCTTCTTCTTCCTCTTTTTTCTCATTCTTCCACTTCTTCTTCATCCTATTGTTCTCCTTATTCCACTTGCACTTCTTCCTCTTCTTCTCGTTCTTTGGCTTCTTCTCCTTCTTCCACTTCCTCTTCCCCCTCCCGTTATCCTTCTTCCACTTCTTCTTCTTCATCCCCTGTCATTACACTACCTCGTCTTATTCCTCTTATTCTCCTTCTACCACTTCTTCTGCTTCCACTTGTTGTTCTTCTTCTTTTTCGTCCCCTTCTTCTACTTCTTCTACTTATAGTTCTTCTTCTTCCTCTTCTTCAATTTCTTCTCCTTCCACTACCTCTTCTTCTTCCCTTTCCTTCGTCTGCTACCTCTTTTGCTCTATCCCCCAGTTCTTTTGCTTCCAATTATTGCTCTTCCTCTTCTTCTCCTTCCCCTAAATCTTCTGGTTACACTTCTTCTTCTTCCTCTTCTCCTCCATATTCCACTTCTTCTACTTCTTCCTCCCTTCCCTTCCCCTCCTTCTTCTATTCCCTCCTTTTCTCCTTCTTCCAGTTCTTCTTATTCATCCCACCTCCCTCGACTACTTCTTCTTCCTCCATTTTTTCACCTTCTTCCACTTCTTCTCGTTCCACATCTTCTTCTTCTTCCTTCTCTTCTACTTACACTTCTTCTTCGTTATATCCCTCTTTTTCTCCTTCTTCTCTTACACTTGCATTTCTACCTCTTGTTCTCCTTCTTCCACTTCTTCTCCATCATCCTCACTCCTTCAACTACTTCTTCTTCTTTCTCTTGTTCACCTTCTTCCACGTCTACTACATCCGCTTGTTCTTCTTCTTCCCTCTCTTCTCCTTCCTGCCCTTCTTCTGCCTACACTACTTCTTCTTCCTCCCTTTCTTCTTCTCCTCCTTGTTCCACTTCTTCTTCCTCTCTTTTTATCATTCTTCCACTTCTTCTTATTCTTCCTATTGTTCTCTTTCTTCCAGTTGCACTTCTTCCTTTTCTTCTCGTTCTTCCACTTCTTCTTCTTCCTCTTCTTCTCATTCTGCCACATCTTCTTCCTCCTCCCGTTCTCCTTCTTCCACTTCTTCTTCATCTCCTTTTATTCCACTACTTCCTCCTATTCCTCTTATTCTCTCCTTCTACCACTTCTTCTACTTCTACTTGTTGTTCTTCTTCATTTTCGTCTCCCTCTTCCGCTTCTTCTACTTACACTTCTTTTTCTTCCATTTCTTTTCCTTGCACAACTTCTTCTTCTTTCCTTTCTGTCTTCTCCTTCCTCTTTTTCTCCATCCCCCACTTCTGTGGCTTTCCATTGTTGCTCTTCCTCTTCTTCTCCTTCCCCCAAATCTTATGCCTACACTTCTTCTTCTTCTTCCTCTTCTCCTCCAGATTCCACTTCTTCTGCTTCTTCTTCCCTTCCCTTCCCCTCCTTCTTCCTTTTCCTCCTTTTCTACTTGTTCCAGTTCTTCTTCTTCATCTCACCTCCTTCCACTACTTCTTCTTCCTCCTCTTGTTCACCTTCTTCAACTTCTTCACTTTCCACATCTTCTTCTTCTTCCTTTTCTTGTCCTTCTTCCACTTCTCCTGCCTCCTCTTGTTCTTTTTCTTCCACTTCTTCTTCATCCTCTCCTTTCCTTTCTTTTCTTCCACTTCATCTCCTTCTTCTTCTTCCTTTCCTTCGTCATATCCCTCTTTTTCTCCTTCTTCTACTTCCACTTGCATTTCTACCTATTGTTCTCCTTCTTCCACTTCTTCTCCATCATCCCCACTCCTTCAACTACTTCTTCTTCTTCCTCTTGTTCACCTTTTTACACTTCTATTACATCCACTTGTTCTTCTTCTTCCCTCTCTTCTCGTTCTTGCCCTTATTCTGCCTACACTACTTCTTCTTCCTCCCCTTCTTCTTCTCCTCCTTGTTCCACTCCTTCTTCATCCCCTTTCCTTCCATTGCTTCTTCTTCCTCCTCTTTTTCTCGTTCTTCCACTTCTTCTTCTTCTTCGTCTTCTTCTCCTTCTGCCAACTCTTCTCCTCCTCCCGTTATCCTTCTTCCACTACTTCCTCCTATTCCTCTTATTGTCTCCTTCTACCACTTCTTCTACTTCTACTTGTTGTTCTTCTTCATTTTCGTCTCCTTCTTCCACTTCCACTTCTTCCTTTTCTTCTCATTCTTCCACTTCTTTTTCTTCCTCTTCTTCTCCTTCTGCCACCTCTTCTCCCTCCTCACGTTCTCCTTCTTCCACTTCTTCCCTATCATCCCCACTCCTTCAACTACTTCTTCTTGTTCCTCTTGTTCACCTTCTTCCACTTCTATTACATCCACTTGTTCTTCTTCTTCCCTCTCTTCTCCTTCTTGCCCTTCTTCTGCCTACACTACTTCTTCTTCCTCCCCTTCTTCTTCTCCTCCTTGTTCCACTCCTTCTTCATCCCCTTTCCTTCCATTGCTTCTTCTTCCTCCTCTTTTTCTCATTCTTCCACTTCTTCTTCTTCTTCCTCTTCTTCTCCTTCTGCCACCTCTTCTCCTCCTCCCGTTCTCCTTCTTCCACTTCTTCTTCTTCATCTCCTTTCATTCCACTACTTACTCCTATTCCTCTTATTCTCTCCTTCTACCACTTCTTCTACTTGTACTTGTTGCTCTTCTTCATTTTCGTCTCCTTCTTCCGCTTCTTCTGCTTACACTTCTTCATCTTTGTCTTCTTCCATTTCTTCTCCTTCCACACCTTCTTCTTCTTTCCTTTCCGTCTTCTCCTTCCTCTTTTTCTCCATCCCCCACTTCTGTTGCTTGATATTGTTGCTCTTCCTCTTCTCCTCCTTCCCCCAAATCTTATGCTTACACTACTGCTTCTTCCTCCCCTTCTTCTTCTCCTCCTTGTTCCACTTCTTCTTCATCCCCTTTCATTCCATTGCTTCTTGTTCTTCCTCTTTTTCTCATTCTTCCACTTCTTCTTCTTCTTCCTCTTCTTCTCCTTCTGCCACCTCTTCTCCTCCTCCCGTTCTCCTTCTTCCACTTCTTCTTCTTCATCTCCTTTCATTCCACTACTTCCTCATATTCCTCTTATTCTCTCCTTCTACCACTTCTTCTACTTCTACTTGTTGTTCTTCATTTTCGTCTCCTTCTTCCGCTTCTTCTGCTTACACTTCTTCTTCTTCCTCTTCTTCCATTTCTTCTCCTTCCACAACTTCTTCTTCTTTCCTTTCCGTCTTCTCCTTCCTCTTTTTCTCCATCCCCTACTTCTGTTGCTTCCCAATGATGCTCTTCCTTTTGTTCTCCTTCCCCAAATCTTATGCTTACACTTCTTCTTCTTCCTCTTCTCCTCCAGATTCCGCTTCTTCGGCTTCTTCTTCCCTTCCCTTCCCCTCCTTCTTCCTTTTCCTTCTTTTCTCCTTGTTCCAATTCTTTTTCTTCATCTCACCTTCTTCCACTACTTCTTCTTCCTCCTCTTGTTCACCTTCTTCACTTTCCACATCTTCTTCTTCTTCCTTTTTTTCTCCTTCTTCCAATTCTTCTAGTAATTCTTCTTCTTCTTCCTCTTCTTATCTTTCTTCTACTTCTCCTGCCTCCTCTTGTTCTCTTTCTTCCACTTCTTCTTCATCCTCTCCTTTCCTTTCTTTTCTTCCTCTTCATCTCCTTCTTCTTCTTCTTTTCCTTCATCATATCCCTCTTTTTCTCCTTCTTCTGTTCCACTTGCATTTCTACCTCTTGTTCTCCTTCTTCCCCTTCTTCTCCATCATCCCCACTCCTTCAACTACTTCTTCTTCTTCCTCTTGTTTACCTTCTTCCACTTCTACAACATCCACTTGTTCTTCTTCTTCCCTCTCTTCTCCTTCTTGCTCTTCTTCTGCCTACATTACTTCTTCTTCCTCCAGTTCTTCTTCTCCTCCTTGTTCACTTCTTCTTCATCCCCTTTCCTTCCATTACTTCTTGTTCCTCTTTTTCTCATTCTTCTACTTCTTCTTCTTCTTCCTATTGTTCTCTTTCTTCCACATGCACTTCTACCTTTTCTTCTCGTTCTTCCACTTCTTCTGCTTCATCTCCTTTCATTCCACTACTTCCTCCTATTCCTCTTATTCTCTCCTTCTACCACTTCTTCTACTTCTACTTGTTGTTCTTCTTCATTTTTGTCTCCTTCTTCCGCTTCTTCTGCTTACACTTCTTCTTCTTCCTCTTCTTCCAATTCTTCTTCCTCCACAACTTCTTCTTCTTTCCTTTTCGTCTTCTCCTTCATCTTTTTCTCCATCCTCCACTTCTGTTGCTTCCCATTGTTGCTCTTCCTCTTCTTCTCCTTCCCCCAAATCTTATGCTTACTTTTCTTCTTCTTCTTCCTCTTCTCCTCCAGATTCTACCTCTTCTGCTTCTTCTTCCCTTCGCTTCCCCTCCTTCTTCCTTTTCCTCCTTTTCTCCTTGTTCCAATTCTTCTTCTTCATCTCACCTCCTTCCACTACTTCTTCTTCCTCCTCTTGTTCACCTTCTTCAACTTCTTCACTTTCCACATCTTCTTCTTCTTCCTCCTTTTCTTCTCCTTCTTCCACTTCTTCTAGTTACTCTCCTTCTTCATCCTTTTCTTATCTTTCTTCCACTTCTCCTACCTTCTCTTGTTCTCTTT
This sequence comes from Psophocarpus tetragonolobus, assembly GCA_037954015.1. Lineage (NCBI taxonomy): Eukaryota > Viridiplantae > Streptophyta > Magnoliopsida > Fabales > Fabaceae > Psophocarpus > Psophocarpus tetragonolobus. The sequence continues at coordinate 57,098,175 of CM075690.1, read as the reverse complement.
CTTCCACTTCTTCTTCATCTTCTCCTTTTCTTTCTTTTCTTCCTCTTCATCTCCTTCTTCTTCTTCCTTTCCTTCGTCATATCCCTCTTTTTCTCCTTCTTCTGCTTCCACTTGCATTTCTACATCTTGTTCTCCTTCTTCCACTTCTTCTCCATCATCCCCACCCCTTCAACTACTTGTTCTTCTTCCTCTTGTTCACCTTCTTCCACTTATACTACATCCACTTGTTCTTCTTCTTCCCTCTCTTCTCCTTCTTGCCCTTCTTCTGCCTATACTACTTCTTCTTCCTCCAGTTCTTCTTCTCCTCCTTGTTCACTTCTTCTTCATCCCCTTTCCTTCCATTACTTCTTGTTCCTCTTTTTCTCATTCTTCTACTTCTTCTTCTTCTTCCTATTGTTCTCTTTCTTCCACATGCACTTCTACCTTTTCTTCTCGTTCTTCCACTTCTTCTCCTTCTGCCACCTCTTCTCCCTCTTCCCGTTCTCCTTCTTCCACTTCTTCTTCTTTGTCTCCTTTCATTCCACTACTTCCTCCTATTCCTCTTATTCTCTCCTTCAACCACTTCTTCTACTTCTGCTTGGGAGTCATCCAAGGGATGAGGATTGAAGCCCAAAGTCCAATCAATACCCTCCTTTAGATGAGAATTGGTGCCCAAGCTACGTCATCCAAGGGCCAAGATTACTCCTTTATTAGTTTCGGGTTTTATTTAGCAAAAGAGGGTATAGTTATCAAACTACCCCCTTATTTCCTAAATAAAGGCCCAAAAGCTAATCTTACCCCTTCTTATTACTAAGACACCTCCTAGAAAATTAAGTGGACTAATACATGTCCAAAATAAAATCCTAGGTTCCTAAAATAAAAATTACAAGTAAATAAGTCATGGCTTGCATAACTTGATGGTCATATGGAGGTGAGATCTTCCTCCCTCTACTCTAGCCATGTCTTCTTCTATTCTCCTAGCCATGGCCCTAGTGATAGGGCCTTTACTTGGGGAGAATGCATCATCCCCTCCCCCTTGGGAAGGATTTGACCTCAAATTTGATAGGTCCTCCTCTTCTTCATCAGTACCTACAAAAGGGATCAAATCACAAACATTAAAGGTAGTACTGACACCATAGTCCTCAGGGAGATCTAATATATATGCATTGTTGTTCACTCTCCTAAGGACTTGAAAGGGACCATCTCCTCGGGGGCTAAGCTTGGACTTCCTTTGAGTAGGGAAGCGATCCTTCCTCAAATGAAGCCATACCCAATCCCCTTCATTGAAGATAATTTCTTTCCTGCCCCTATTAGCTTTACTAGCATACTCCTTTGAATGATGTTCAATGTTGGCCTTTACCCTTTCATGTAATTTTTTAACAAAATCCGCTCTTACTATTCGTTCTTTGTGAACAGAAGAAGGGAAGGGTAAGGGCAAGATATCAAGAGGAGTAAGGGGGTTGAAGCCATAGACAACTTCAAAGGGAGAATTCTTGGTGGTCCTTTGAACCACCCGGTTGTATGCAAACTCAATATGGGGTAGGTATTCATCCCAAGACTTGTGATTTCCTCGAAGAAGTGTCCTAAGCATAGTAGATAGAGATCTATTTATTACCTCAGTCTGCCTATCAATTTAGGGGTGACATGTGGTAGAAAATAAGAGTTTAGTTCCTAGCCTTGCCCACAATGTTTTCCAAAAGTGGCTAAGGAACTTCACATCTCTATCAGAGACTATGGATTGGGGAATTCCATGTAAACGGACAACTTCTTTAAAGAAAAGTCTCGCAATGTTGCTCGCATCATCTATCTTGTGGCATGGTATAAAGTGAGCCATTTTTGAAAATCTATCTACCACTACAAAGATAGAGTCTGCACCTCGTTGGGTTCGAGGCAGGCCAAGGATGAAATCCATACTAATATCCAGCCAAGGTGCAGAAAGGAGCAGGTAAGGGTGTGTACAATCCATGAGCCATTGTCTTAGACTTAGCTTGCAAGCAAGCAATGCATCTACAACAATGTCTATAGACGTCTTTCTTCATATGGGGCCAAAAGAATTTTTCTTATAAAAGCAGAAGAGTTTTGTTAATTCCAAAATGCCCCATGAGCCCACCCTCATGGCTCTCTTTTGTCAACAGATTTCTCATAGATCCTTGGGGTACACAAAGTCTGCTACCTTTGAAAAGGTACCCCTCACTCACAAAGAACCCATTTTGGGTTTTACATGCAAATGTAGAGGCAGCATAAATGGATCCAAAATCCTTATCAGAAAGATACATTTCTCTAATATTATCAAATCCAAGAATCTTTGCACTTAAGGTGGTGTAAAGGGTATGTCTACGAGACAAAGCATCAGCCACCACATTATGTTTTCCTTTCTTGTATTTGATGATATAAGGGAAAGTCTCAAGAAATTCTACCAATTTAGCATGCCTTTTATTAAGCTTGCCTTGACCCTTCAAATACTTAAGTGACTCATGGTCACTATGAATGATGAACTCCTTGGGTACAAGATAATGTTCCCAAGTTTGAAGGGCCCTTATCAAAGAGTAAAACTCTTTACCATAGGTGGGGTAGTTTAAGGCGGCTCCATTTAGTTTTTCACTAAAATAAGCCACGGGATGACCACCTTGTAACAACACAGCTCCCACACCCACTCCCGATGCATCACACTCTAGCTCAAAAGATTTAGAAAAGTCAGGAAGAGCTAAAACTGGTGCATGGGTCAGTTTCTCTTTGATAAGTTCAAAGGCTTTTTGTTGTTTTTCACCCCAAAAGGAAAGGAGTATCCTTCTTCACCAAATCATTGACTGGTGAGAAAAGTGTGGAGAAGTTAGGCACAAAGCGCCTGTAAAAGCTCGCGAGACCATGAAAACTCTTGATCTCAGTCACACTTTTTGGGGTGGGCCATTCTTGGATGGCTTTGATTTTGTCAGGGTCTACTTGAACCCCATTTTTATTAACTATAAAACCTAAGAACACCACACTCTCCACACAAAAATTACATTTTTCAAGATTTCCATAGAGTTGGTGTGACCTAAGAATGCAAAAGACGCGCCTAAGATGGCCTACATGTTCATCTAGGCTCTTGCTATACACTAAGATGTCATCAAAATAAACAACACAAAATTTTCCTAAGCAATCCCTAAGGACATGATTCATAAGCCTCATGAAGGTGCTTGGGGCATTGGTAAGCCCAAAGGGCATTACCAACCACTCATACAGCCCAAACTTGGTCTTAAAAGCGGTTTTCCACTCATCACCTTCCTTGATGCGGATTTGGTGATAACCACTCTTAAGATCAATTTTTGAAAATAATTGGGCCCCATGCAATTCATCAAGCATGTCATCAAGCCAAGAGATAGGGTTCCTATATTTGATGGTGATGTTATTGATTGCTCGACAATCAATGCACATCCTCCATTGGCCATTCTTCTTAGGCACCAACAAAACTGGCACAACACAAGGGCTTAGGCTCTCTTGAACCCAACCCTTCTCCAATAGTTCTTGGACTTGAGATTCAATCTCCTTGGTCTCCATGGGATTAGTCCTATAAGCAGGCCTATTAGGCAGGCTAGCCCCAGGTACCAAGTCTATTTGGTGTTCTATACCCCTAATTGGAGGAAGTCCTTTGGGAACTTCATTAGGGAATATATCACAAAACTCCTTTAAAAGCTCTTGAACCTCTTGAGGTAGGTTCTCAGGTCCAAGTTCTATGGTAGTGCTAGAACTAGAAAGAAAAAAAGTGGAGGGGGAAGAAATGGGGGATGCCTCTTTGCAAAGGAGGAGATAGACAGGTCTGTTAGTTAAGGGGGCTTCCTTTAAATCCAATTTTGTCGCAAATAAACTCCCTTTACTAATGACTTTCTTGGAAGGGGCACCAACCTCCAACTCAACCTCTTTACCCCTTTCAAGCTTTAGGGGTAAAGCTTTGCTTTTTTTTTCTCCTCATCTCTTTTATGTTTCATGATGAGTTGGTCCTCCGCCACTTGTGAAGGTGTTAGAGAACACAACTTAATGCGCTTATCCTTATGAGTGAGGATGATGTTATTGGAATGACCATGGTGTATGGCTTTCTTATCAAATTGCTATGGTCTTCCTAGCAAGATATGGCCATCTTCCATTGGGAGTATGTCACACAGGATCTCATCTTTATAAGACCCAATGGAAATTGGAACCTTGACTTGCTCATTGACCTCCATTTCCCCTTGCTCATTGAGCCATTGAAGCTTGTAAGGCTTAGGGTGGGGAAGTGGGGTCAAGGCTAGCTTTTCCACCAACCTTGAGCTACAACAATTGCAGCATGACCCACTATCCACAATGAGAGAACATATTTTGTCATTCACCTTACAGCGAGTGTGGAATATGTTCTCCCTTTGAGATGAGGACACTTTCAAAGGTTGGCTTCCAAGAAGTCTTCTTATCATTAAGTGGTCTCCCTCACATGCATAAGCGGTTTCATCACAATCAGATTGGTATGCATGAACCCGTTCTCCTCCGCTCTCACTAGAGGAGTGTGAGCTAGACTCACTACTATAAACATCTTGGGCCCTCATGATGATGTTTCTCTTAGTAGGGCATTGAGAGGCAATGTGGCCTCTCCCAAGACATTTAAAGCATTTGATACTACTAACTTTCTCATGAAAGTTAGTAGTAGGGGTTTTTCTCTCTATATGTGATGTTTTATGCTCTTTGAAGTGCTTGGGATGTTCCTCTTTGGGGTAACTCTTGAAAGAGTTCCCCGTAGGTTGGTCCCTCTTTACATAAGGTGGGTTATCCTTTTTAAAAGTTTTCCTTCTAAGTTGATTTTCCACCTTCATGCAAAGTTGAACTAACTCATCAAAGGAATTGTATGAGAAGAGCTCCACCTTATCACGAATTTCCGGGCTCAACCCACACAGAAACCTTGCCATAGTGGCCTTGGGTTCCTCAATGATACCCGCCCTCAAGATAAGAAGTTCCATCTTTTGTCTATACTCTTCTATACTAAGGTTGGTTTGCCTTAGCCTTTGGAGTCTATCCAAAAGATCTCTTTCATACCAAGAGGGAATATGCCTTCTTCTTAGAGCACTTCTAAGATCATTCCAATATCTTATGGAAGGCATATTGGTGTGGATTCTCTCATTGGTTAAACCAACCCACCAATGCATGGCATGCCCTTGGAAGCTAAGGGTTGCCATTGGAACCTTTCTTTCTTCTCTTACCTCATGGCAAGTGAAGAGTTATTCTACCTTGATTTCCCAATCAAGGTAGGCTTCCACATCTTCCCTCCCATGAAATGGGGGGAGATCAATTTTGGGCTCCCTTGGAGGGGCCCCATTATTATGCATGGATGAATGGGAGTTTCTCCTAGGATGATTGTAGTATTCTTCCTCACTTTCACTCCTATGGGTATGTCTAGATGGGGAACCTAAGACTATCCCTTTCATTTTGTAATTCTCACCATTCCCCCCATGCTTTCTTTTTTCTTCTTCTATCTCTTTTCTTCTTTCTCTTTCTTTTCTTTCTCTCCTTTCTTCATCTTCTCTCCTTTCTCTTATTCTTCTCTCTTCCTTCTCTCTTTTTTCTCTCTTTTCTTCCTCTCTTTTTTTTATTTTTCTTTTCTCCTTGGACTCTTTTTCTCTCCTTTTTTCTTCTCTTCTCTCTTGTTCTTTTGCCATCCACTCCCTAAAGTCCATGTTTAAGTTTTCTAGAGTGTAATCTTTAGAAATATTTCTTTGGTTTACACTCTTGTTTGATGAATAACTATGAGCACTAGAGTGGGTGTGTGATGTCATTGTGCTTGAATTTCTAAGAGTAAAAAGGTGGCTAAAAAATTTTCACAAACAAACACTCCTCTCTTTTTGTGTTTTCTTGCCTAAAATGGCTTGATGAGTCTTTGGAACTCTTTAGCCTTCTAAGCGCTTTGAATAAGAAAAATAAAGCAAGAATTTTAAAGCAAAAATTGAAAAGATAAGGGATCTAAAGCGAGCTCCTAAGGTGTTGAAGGAAGTGTACCACTTCTTCCTTCTTCACCTAATTTTCGAGAAACTAAAAAATTGATTAAATTTTATTACAACCAAAGGGAGGGCCTTAAGGGCACTCAAACTCCCAATTACAAAATTAATACACCCAAATTAAAGAAAAAGTAAAGTCTTCAAAAAATGATTCTCCAAATGCTCCCTTAAATCAAAGCCCTCACGGCTAGGTGTATTTCCTTTTAAGGTGATCCCTTAGGCTCTTAATCCAACCTTCCAAAATATGCTACCCTTGTGGTAAGCTCCTTTTTCAAGCTTTCTCCCAAAAGTGACACTAACACACAAACCAAAGAAACCAAAAGTAGCAAGGGGAGGTGCGAATAGAAACTCAAAAAGCAATAAAAGATAACACAATCAAAAGGACACTTAACCAAATGGTAAGAGTATATAAGACAAACTAGAAAGATGATTTAAAAGACAAGCAACAACTAAAAGGTAAACAAAAGAAAGAGAGCACACAATGGAATACCTAAGAATGGCACTAGATTAAAGAGTAGAAGAACACAAATATCAAGTTCTAGTGTACCAAAAGTAATAAAATTTCTTTTAAGGTTCCAAGTTCAAAGTTGAAGCACTTGCTAATTTTAGGTTAGGTACATCAAATGAATTTTTTTTTCAAACTTTCTTTTCTTTTGTTTGTTCTCTTTTTTTTTTTAATCCTTCGTTGTTTTTTTTGTATTTTATTTTAGACTTTGTTTTCTTGTTTTTTTTTTAATATTTACTAGATGCACCTAAATTGATTGTGAATTTAGTGCTTGATAACAAAGAGTTATGCGCTTGGAACAATAAAGAAAATTAAAAGCAACAATTTAGGTACTACTAGAAATGACTTCAAAATGCAAAGTAGCTATAGATGTGTTAATGGTTTAGTAGTTTGGTGTGCCACTGGACTCAATCTTTGTTAAGTTTTTAGTAATTTGTTGAACACAAATACCAAACTTATAGCTTAAGTGAAAGCACCCACAAACAAGAACTACCTTTACCACACAAGTGAGCTACTAATTATACGTATAAGGAAAATAAAGACAAAGGAAATTGAGCAACTATTTTTGAATTTTTTTTTAAGAATATGCTTGAAACTAAAAGCACATGAACTTCTAAAGAGACTTAGACATGAGGTATGACCCTCTATGTTGCTCAATTTAAGAAGTTTCAAATTTTTTTTTGTAAAAACAAAAGAGGCTAAACTTAAAAGGAATTAATAGACAAAATGGGAAACTATAAACATGACTTATAGACAACTACACAAGAGTATAAAAGTGAAAAATAAAAGCTAAAAATAAAGCAAAAACAAGGCAACTAGGTGCAAGGAAACACAAGAATTTGGTCTAAATTTCTTGACCACAAGGTTGTGGAATTCACCACAACGGCATGAATTTTTAGCAAGAAATTCTCAAAACCAAAATTCAAGCAGGAAAGCACCCAACTCAAAGCTTAAGCGGAAATTAATGAATATGGGAGAGACGTAGATGCAAAGAAAAGAACAATATAAATTGCATCAAGCCAAAAATAAATGGTGCAAATAAACTATAAATCAAAACAATAAACTCAAGACATAAATGGAAATGATAAACAACAATGGAAAGCTAGAAAAAATTGCGGAAATTAAAGATAAAATAAAATAGGAAAACGGAAAGAAAAAATAAATGAGATAGGAAGAGAGTTTAGACCTCTAGAACCAATGCTCTAGATACCAAATGATGCATGCCTCCCTTGATCTTTTTCTAGAGGTCTTCTTCTTTGGTGAAATGGTTTGTGGAGAGGTAAGAAGTGAGGTGGTTTTAGGCGCCACTTAAGGTAAGATAAGCCTAAGAGGGAAAGTTTGCCACAAGGGATGGAACCCTTGATAAAAACCTAAGGAATTTTGAAAGAGAGAAGGGTGGACACTAAGAGAATTTTGGCCAACTCAAGGTTTTTCCATTCAATAAAGTGTAAAAAAAACAAGAGTGTGAAGGAACACCTTTTTATAGAGGGAGCTAACCTCTTGGACAAGTCATGAAGGAAATGAAGGGCTAGGATTATAAGGAGTCATCCAAGGGATGAGGATTGAAGCCCAAAGTCCAATCAATACCCTCCTTTAGATGAGAATTGGTGTCCAGGCTACCTCATCCAAGGGCCAAGATTACTCCTTTATTAGTTTTGTGTTTTATTTAGCAAAAGAGGGTGTAGTTATCAAACTACCCCCTTATTTCCTAAATAAAGGCCCAAAAGCTAATCTTACCCCTTCTTATTACTAAGACACCTCCTAGAAAATTAAATGGACTAATACATGTCCAAAATAAAATCCTAGGTTCCTAAAATAAAAATTACAAGTAAATAAGTCATGGCTTGCATAACTTGATGGTCATATGGAGGTGAGATCTTCCTCCCTCTACTCTAGCCATGTCTTCTTCTATTCTCCTAGCCATGGCCTTAGTGATAGGCCCTTTGCTTGGGGAGAATGCATCATTCTTCTTCTTCTTCTTCTCCTTCTGCCACCTCTTCTCCTCCTCCTATTCTCCTTCTTCCACTTCTTCTTCTTCATCTCCTTTCATTCCACTACTTCCTCCTATTCCTCTTATTCTCTCCTGCTACCACTTTTTCTACTTCTACTTTTTGTTCTTCTTCATTTTCGTCTCCTTCTTCCGCTTCTTCTGCTTAGACTTGTTCTTCTTCCTCTTCTTCCATTTCTTTTCCTTCCACAACTTCTTCTTCTTTCCTTTCCGTCTTCTCCTTCCTCTTTTTCTCCATCCCCCACCTCTATTGCTTCCCATTGCTGCTCTTCCTCTTCTTCTCCTTCCCCGAAATCTTATGCTTACACTTCTTCTTCTTCTTCCTCTTCTCCTCCAGCTTCCACTTCTTCTGTTTCTTCTTCGCTTCCCTTCCCTTCCCCTACTTCTTGCTTTTCCTCCTTGTTCCAATTCTTCTTCTTCATCTCACCTCCTTCCACCACTTCCTCTTCCTCCTCTTGTTCACCTTCTTCAAATTCTTCACTTTCCACATCTTCTTCTTCTTCCTTTTCTTCTCCTTCTTCCACTTCTTTTAGTTACTCTCCTTCCTCTTCTTATCATTCTTCCACTTCTCCTGCCTCCTCTTGTTCTCTTTCTTCCACTTCTTCTTCATCCTCTCCTTTCCTTTCTTTTGTTCCTCTTCATCTCCTTCTTCTTCTTCCTTTCCTTCGTCATGTCGCTCTTTTTCTCCTTCTTCTGCTTCCACTTGTATTTTTACCTCGTGTTCTCCTTCTTCCACTTCTTCTACTTCTACATTTTGTTCTTCTTCATTTTCGTCTCCTTCTTCCGCTTCTTCTGCTTAGACTTCTTCTTCTTCCTCTTCTTCCATTTCTTCTCCTTCCACAACTTCTTCTTCTTTCCTTTCCGTCTTCTCCCTCCTCTTTTTCTCCATCCCCCACCTCTGTTGCTTCCCATTCGTTCTCTTCCTCTTCTTCTCCTTCCCCCAAATCTTATGCTTACACTGCTTCTTCTTCTTCCTCTTCTTCTCCAGCTTCCACTTCTTCTGCTTCTTCTTCCCTTCCCTTCCCCTCCTTCTTCCTTTTCCTCCTTTTCTCCTTGTTCCAATTCTTCTTCTTAATCACACCTCCTTCCACTACGTATTTTTCCTCCTCTTGTTCACCTTCTTCAACTTCTTCACTTTCCACATCTTCTTCTTCTTCCTTTTCTTCTCCTTCTTCCACTTCTTCTAGTTACTCTCCTTCTTCTTCCTCTTCTTATGTTTCTTCCACTTCTACTGCCTCCTCTTGTTCTCTTTCTTCCATTTTTTCTTCATCCTCTCCTTTCCTTTCTTTTCTTCCTCTTCTTCTCCTTCTTCTTCTTCCTTTCCTTCGTCATATCCCTCTTTTTCTCCTTCTTCTGCTTCCACTTGCATTTCTACCTCTTGTTCTCGTTCTTCCATTTCATCCCCTCTCCTTCAACTACTTCTTCTTCTTCCTCTTGTTCACCTTCTTCCACTTCTACTACATCCACTTGTTCTTCTTCTTCTCTCTCTCTACCTCTTCTTCTACTTCTACTTGTTGTTCTTCTTCATTTTCGTCTCCTTCTTCCATTTCTTCTGCTTGCACTTCGTCTTCTTCCTCTTCTTCCATTTCTTCTTCCACAACGTCTTCTTCTTTCCTTTCTGTCTTCTCCTTCCTCTTTTTCTCCATCCCCCCACTTCTGTTGCTTCCCATTGTTGCTCTTCCTCTTCTTCTCCTTCCCCCAAATCTTATGCTTAAACTTCTTCTTCTTCCTCTTCTCCTCCAGATTCCACTTCTTCTGCTTCTTGTTCCCTTCCCTTCCCCTCCTTTTCTCCTTGTCCCAATTCTTCTTCTTCATCTCACCTCTTTCCACTACTTCTTCTTCCTACTCTTCTTCAGCTTCTTCACTTTCCACATCTTCTTCTTCTTCCTTTTCTTCTCCTTCTTCCACTTCTCCTGCCTCCTCCGGTTCCCTTTCTTCCACTTCTTCTTCATCCCCTTTCCTTTCATTGCTTCTTCTACCTCCTCTTTTTCTCATTCTTCCACTTCTTTTTCTTCTTCCTATTGTTCTCCTTCTTCCACTTCCACTTCTTCCTTTTCTTCTCGTTGTTCCACTTCTGCTTCTCCTTCTGCCACCTCTTCTCCCTCCTCCTGTTCTCCTTCTTCCACTTCTTCCTCTTCATCTCCTTTAATTCCACTACTTCTACTACTTCTTCTACTTCTACTTGTCGTTCTTCTTCATTTTCGTCTCCTGCTTCCGCTTCTTCTGCTTGCACTTCTTCTTCTTCCTTTTCTATCATTTCTTCTCCTTCCACAACTTCTTCTTCTTTCCTTTCCGTCTTCTCTTCCTCTTTTTCTCCACCCCCCACTTCTGTTGCTTCCCATTGTTGCTCTTCCTCTTCTTCTCCTTCCCGCAAATCTTATGCTTACACTTCTTCTTCTTTTTCCTCTTCTCCTCCAGATTCCACTTCTTCTGCCTCTTGTTCCCTTGCCTTCCCCTCCTTCTTTCTTTTCCTCCTTTTCTCCTTGTTCCAATTCTTCTTCTTCATCTCAGCGCCTTCCACTACTTCTTCTTCCTCCTCTTGTTCACCTTCTTCAACTTCTTCACTTTCCACATCTTCTTCGTCTTCCTTTTCTTGTCCTTCTTCCACTTCTCCTGCCTCTTCTTGTTCTCCTTCTTCCACTTCTTCTTCATCCTCTCCTTTCCTTTCGTTTCTTCCTCTTCATCTCCTTCTTCTTCTTCCTTTCCTTCGTCGTATCCCTCTTTTTTTCCTTCTTCTGCTTCCACTTGCATTTCTACCTCTTGTTCTCCTTCTTCCACTTCTTCTCCATCATCCCCACTCCTTCAACTACTTCTTCTTCTTCCTCTTGTTCACCTTCTTCCACTTCTACTACATCCACTTGTTCTTCTTCTTCCCTCTCTTCTCCTTCATGCCCTTCTTCTGCCTACACTACTTCTTCCTCCACTTCTTATTCTCCTCCTTGTTCCACTTCTTCTTCATTCCCTTTTCCTTCCATTGCTTCTTCTTCCTCCTCTTTTTCTCATACTTCCACTTCTTGTTCTTCTTCCTATTATTCTCCTTCTTCCACTTGCACTTCTTCCTTTTCTTCTCGTTCTTCCACTTCTACTTCTTCCTCTTCTTCTCCTTCTGCCACGTCTTCTCCCTCCTCCCGTTCTCCTTCTTCCACTTCTTCTTCTTCATCTCCTTTCCTTCCACTAGTTCCTCTTATTCCTCTTATTCTCTCCTTCTACCACTTCTTCTACTTCTACTTGTTGTTCTCCTTCTTCCACTTGCACTTCTTCCTCCTCTTTTTCTCCTTCTTCCACTTCTTCTTCTTCTTCCTCTTCTTCTTCTTCTGCCACCTCTTCTCCTCCTCCCGTTCTCCTTCTTCCACTTCTTCTTTTTCATCTCCTTTCATTCCACTACTTCCTCCTATTCCTCTTATTCTCTCCTTCTACCACTTCTTTTACTTCTACTTGTTGTTCTTCTTCATTTTCGTCTCCTTCTTCCGCTTCTTCTGCTTACACTTATTGTTCTTCCTCTTCTTCAATTTCTTCTCGTTCCACAACCTCTTCTTCTTTCCTTTCCGTCTTCTCCTTCCTCTTTCACTCGATCCCCCACTTCTGTGGCTTCCCATTGTTGCTCTTCCTCTTCTTCTCCTTCCCCCAAATCTTATGCTTACACTTCTTCTTCTTCTTCCTCTTCTCCTCCAGCTTCCATTTCTTCTGCTTCTTCTTCCCTTCCCTTCCCCTCCTTCTTCCTTTTCCTCCATTTCTCTTTGTTCCTATTCTTGTTCTTCATCTCACTTCCTTCCACTACTTCTTCTTCCTCCTCTTGTTCATCTTCTTCACTTTCCACATCTTTTTCTTCTTCCTTTTCTTCTCCTTCTTCCATTTCTTCTAGTTACACTCCTTTTTCTTCTTCTCCTTATCTTTCTTCCACTTCTCCTGCCTCCTCTTGCTCTCTTTCGTCCATTTCTTCTTCATCCTCTCCTTTCCTTTCTTTTTTTCCTCTTCATCTCCTTCTTCTTCTTCCTTTTGCTTCGTCATATCCCTCTTTTTCTCCTTCTTCTGCTTCCACTTGCATTTCTGTCTCTTGTTTTCCTTCTTCCACTTCTTCTCCATCATCCCCACTCCTTCAACTACTTCTTCTTCTTCCTCTTGTTCACCTTCTTCCACTTCTACTACATCCACTTGTTCTTCTTCTTCTATTTCTTCTCCTTCTTGCCCTTTTTCTGCCTGCACCACTTCTTCTTCCTCCCCTTCTTCTTCTCCTCCTTGTTCTACTTCTTCTTCATCCCCTTTCCTTCCATTGCTTCTTCTTCCTCCTCTTTTTCTCATTCTTCCACTTCTTCTTCTTCTTCCTATTGTTGTCTTTCTTCCACTTGCACTTCGTCCTTTTCTTCTCTTTCTTCCACTTCTTCTTCTTCCTCTTCTACTCCTTCTGCCACCTCTTCTCCCTCCACCCATTCTCCTTCTTCCACTTCTTCTTCTTCATCTCCTTTCATTCCACTACTTCCTCTTGTTCCTCTTATTCTGTCCTTCTACCACTTCCTCTACTTCTACTTGTTGTTCTTCTTCATTTTTGTCTCCTTCTTCCGCTTCTTCTGCTTACACTTCTTCTTCTTCCTCTTCTTCCATTTCTTCTCCTTCCACAACTTCTTCTTCTTGCCTTTCCGTCTTCTCCTTCTTCCACTTCTCCACTTCTTATTCTACTCCAGATAGAAAGGTCTGTTAGTTAAGGGGGCTTCCTTTAAATCCAATTTTGTCGCAAATAAACTGCCTTTACTAATCACTTTCTTGGAAGGGGCACCAACTTCCAACTCAACCGCTTTACCCCTTTCAAGCTTTAGGGGTAAAGCTTTGCTTTTTTTTTTCTCCTCATCTCTCTTATGTTTGATGATGAGTTGGTCCTCCGCCACTTGTGAAGGTGTTAGAGAACACAACTTAATGCGCTTATCCTTATGAGTGAGGATGATGTTATTGGAATGACCATGGTGTATGGCTTTCTTATCAAATTGCCATGGTCTTCCTAGTAAGATATGGCCAGCTTCCATTGGGACTATGTCACACAGGATCTCATCTTTATAAGACCCAATGGAAATTGGAACCTTGACTTGCTCATTGACCTCCATTTCCCCTTGCTCATTGAGCCATTGAAGCTTGTAAGGCTTAGGGTGGGGAAGTGGGGTCAAGGCTAGCTTTTCCACCAACCTTGAGCTACAACAATTGCAGTATGACCCACTATCCACAATGAGAGAACATATTTTGTCATTCACCTTACAGCGAGTGTGGAATATGTTCTCCCTTTGAGATGAGGACACTTTCAAAGGTTGGCTTCCAAGAAGTCTTCTTATCATTAAGAGGTCTCCCTCACATGCATAAGCGGTTTCATGACAATCAGATTGGTATGCATGAACCCCTTCTCCTTCGCTCTCACTAGAGGAGTGTGAGCTAGACTCACTACTATAAACATCTTGGGCCCTCATGATGATGTTTCTCTTAGTAGGGCATTGAGAGGCAATGTGGCCTCTCCCAAGACATTTAAAGCATTTGATACTACTAACTTTCTCATGAAAGTTAGTAGTAGGGGTTTTTCTCTCTATATGTGATGTTTTATGCTCTTTGAAGTGCTTGGGATGTTCCTCTTTGGGGTAACTCTTGAAAGAGTTCCCCGTAGGTTGGTCCCTCTTTACATAAGGTGGGTTATCCTTTTTAAAAGTTTTCCTTCTAAGTTGATTTTCCACCTTGATGCAAAGTTGAACTAACTCATCAAGGGAATTGTATGAGAAGAGCTCCACCTTATCACGAATTTCCGGGCTCAACCCACACAAAAACCTTGCCATAGTGGCCTTGGGTTCCTCAATGATACCCGCCCTCAAGATAAGAAGTTCCATCTTTTGTCTATACTCTTCTATACTAAGGTTGGTTTGCCTTAGCCTTTGGAGTCTATCCAAAAGATCTCTTTCATACCAAGAGGGAATATGCCTTCTTCTTAGAGCACTTCTAAGATCATTCCAATATCTTATGGAAGGCATATTGGTGCGGATTCTCTCATTGGTTAACCCAACCCACCAATGCGTGGCATGCCCTTGGAAGCTAAGGGTTGCCATTGGAACCTTTCTTTCTTCTCTTACCTCATGGCAAGTGAAGAGTTGTTCTACCTTGATTTCCCAATCAAGGTAGGCTTCCACATCTTCCCTCCCATGAAATGGGGGGAGATCAATTTTGGGCTCCCTTGGAGGGGCCCCATTATTATGCATGGATGAATGGGAGTTTCTCCTAGGATGATTGTAGTATTCTTCCTCACTTTCACTCCTATGAGTATGTCTAGATGGGGAACCTAAGACTATCCCTTTCATTTTGTAATTCTCACCATTCCCATGCTTTCTTTTTTCTTCTTCTTTCCCTTTTCTTCTTTCTCTTTCTTTTCTTTCTCTCATTTCTTCATCTTCTCTCCTTTCTCTTATTCTTCTCTCTTCCTTCTCTCTTTTTTCTCTCGTTTCTTCCTCTCTTTCTTTTATTTTTCTTTTTTCCTTGGACTCTTTTTCTCTCCTTTTTTCTTCTCTTCTCTCTTGTTCTTTTGCCATCCACTCCCTAAAGTCCATGTTTAAGTTTTCTAGAGTGTAATCTTTAGAAATATTTCTTTGGTTTACACTCTTGTTTGATGAATAACTATGAGCACTAGAGTGGGTGTGTGATGTCATTGTGCTTGAATTTCTAAGAGGAAAAAGGTGGCTAAAAAATTTTCACAAACAAACACTCCTCTCTTTTTGTGTTTTCTTGCCTAAAATGGCTTGATGAGTCTTTGGAACTCTTTAGCCTTCTAAGCGCTTTGAATAAGAAAAATAAAGCAAGAATTTTAAAGCAAAAATTCAAAAGAGAAGGGATCTAAAGCGAGCTCCTAAGGTGTTGAAGGAAGTGTACCACTTCTTCCTTCTTCACCTAATTTTCGAGAAACTAAAAAATTGATTAAATTTTATTACAACCAAAGGGAGGGCCTTAAGGGCACTCAAACTCCCAACTACAAAATTAATACACCCAAATTAAAGAAAAAGTAAAGTCTTCAAAAAATGATTCTCCAAATGCTCCCTCAAATCAAAGTCCTCACGGCTAGGTGTATTTCCTTTTGAGGTGATCCCTTAGGCTCTTAGTCCAACCTTCCAAAATATGCTACCCTTGTGGTAAGCTCCTTTTTCAAGCTTTCTCCCAAAAGTGACACTAACACACAAACCAAAGAAACCAAAAGTAGCAAGGGGAGGTGCGAATAGAAACTCAAAAAGCAATAAAAGATAACACAATCAAAAGGACACTTAACCAAATGGTAAGAGTATATAAGACAAACTAGAAAGATGATTTAAAAGACAAGCAACAACTAAAAGGTAAACAAAAGAAAGAAAGCACACAGTGGAATACCTAAGAATGGCACTAGATTAAAGAGTAGAAGAACACAAATATCAAGTTCTAGTGTACCAAAAGTAATAAAATTTCTTTTAAGGTTCCAAGTTCGAAGTTGAAGCACTTGCTAATTTTAGGTTAGGTACATCAAATGAATTTTTTTCAAACTTTCTTTTCTTTTGTTTGTTCTCTTTTTTTTTTTTTGAATCCTTCATTGTTTTTTTTTTGTATTTTATTTTAGACTTTGTTTTCTTGTTTTTTTTTAATATTTACTAGATGCACCTAAATTGATTGTGAATTTAGTGCTTGATAACAAAGAGTTATGCGCTTGGAACAATAAAGAAAATTAAAAGCAACAATTTCGGTACTACTAGAAATGACTTCAAAAGGCAAAGTAGCTATAGATGTGTTAATGGTTTAGTAGTTTGGTGTGCCACTGGACTCAAGCTTTGTTAAGTTTTTAGGAATTTGTTGAACACAAATACCAAACTTATAGCTTAAGTGAAAGCACCCACAAACAAGAACTACCTTTACCACACAAATGAGCTACTAATTATACGTATAAGGAAAATAAAGACAAAGGAAATTGAGCAACTATTTTTGAATTTTTTTTTTAAGAATATGATTGAAACTAAAAGCACATGAACTTCTAAAGAGACTCAGACATGAGGTATCACCCTCTATGTTGCTCAATTTAAGAAGTTTCAAATTTTTTTTTTGTAAAAAAAAAAGAGGCTAAACTTAAAAGGAATTAATAGACAAAATGGGAAACTATAAACATGACTTATAGACAACTACACAAGAGTATAAAAGTGAAAAATAAAAGCTAAAAATAAAGCAAAAACAAGGCAACTAGGTGCAAGGAAACACAAGAATTTGGTCTAAATTTCTTGACCACAAGGTTGTGGAATTCACCACAACGGCATGGATTTTTAGCAAGAAATTCTCAAAACCAAAATTCAAGCAAGAAAGCACCCAACTCAAAGCTTAAGCGGAAATTAATGAATATGGGAGAGACGTGATGCAAAGAAAAGAACAATATAAAATGCATCAAGCAAAAAATAAATGGTGCAAATAAACTATAACTCAAAACAATAAACTCAAGACATAAATGGAAATGATAAACAACAATGGAAAGCTAGAAAAAATTGCGGAAATTAAAGATAAAATAAAATAGGAAAACAGAAAGAAAAAATAAATGAGATAGGAAGAGAGTTTAGACCTCTAGAACCAATGCTCTAGATACTAAATGATGTATGCCTCCCTTGATCTTTTTCCAGAGGTTTTCTTCTTTGGTGAAATGGTTTGTGGAGACGTAAGAAGTGAGGTGGTTTTAGGCGCCACTTAAGGTAAGATAAGCCTAAGAGGGAAAGTTTGCCACAAGGGATGGAACCCTTGATAAAAACTTAAGGAATTCTCAAAGAGAGAAGGGTGGACACTAAGAGAATTTTGACCAACTCAAGGTTTTTCCATTCAATAAAGTGTAAAAAAAACAAGAGTGTGAAGGAGCACCTTTTTATAGAGGGAGCTAACCTCTTGGACAAGTCATGAAGGAAATGAAGGGCTAGGATTAAAAGGAGTCATCCAAGGGAGGAGGATTGAAGCCCAAAGTCCAATCAATACCCTCCTTTAGATGAGAATTGGTGCCCAAGCTACCTCATTCAAGGGCCAAGATTACTCCTTTATTAGTTTTGGGTTTTATTTAGCAAAAGAGGGTATAGTTATCAAACTACCCCCTTATTTCCTAAATAAAGGCCCAAAAGCTAATCTTACCCCTTCTTATTACTAAGACACCTCCTAGAAAATTAAATGGACTAATACATGTCCAAAATAAAATCCTAGGTTCCTTCAACTACTTCTTCTTCTTCCTCTTGTTCACCTTCTTCCACTTCTACTACATCCACTTGTTCTTCTTCTTCCTTCTCTTCTCCTTCTTGCCCTTTTTCTGGCTACACTACTTCTTCTTCCTCCCCTTTTTCTTGTCCTCCTTGTCCCACTTCTTCTTCATTCCCCTTTCCTTCCATTGCTTCTTCTTCCTCCTCTTTTTCTCATTCTTCCACTTCTTGTTCTTCTTCCTATTGTTCTCCTTCTTCCACTTGCACTTCTTCCTTTTCTTCTCGTTCTTCCACTTCTTCTTCCTCTTCTTCTCCTTCTGCCACCCCTTCTTCCTCCTCCCGTCCTCCTTCTTCCACTGCTTCTTCTTCATCTCCTTTCATTCCACTACTTCCTCCCATTCCTCTTATTCTCTCCTTCTACCACTTCTTGTACTTCTACTTGTTGTTCTTCTTCCTTTTTGTCTCCTTCTTCCGCTTCTTCTTCCTCTTCTTCCATTTCTTCTCCTTCCACAACTTCTTCTTCATTCCTTTCCGTCTTCTTCTTCCTCTTTTTCTCCATCCCCCACTTCTGTTGCTTCCCATTGTTGCTCTTCCTCTTCTTCTCCTTCCCCCAAATCTTATGCTTACACTTCTTCTTCTTCTTCCTCTTCTCCTCCAGATTCCACTTCTTCTGCTTCTTCTTCCCTTCCCTTCCCCTCCTTCTTCCTTTTCCTCCTTTTCTCCTTGTTCCAATTCTTCTTCTTCATCTCATCTCCTTCCACTACTTCTTCTTCCTCCTCTTGTTCACCTTCTTCACTTTTCACATCTTCTTCTTCTTCTTCCTTTTCTTATCCTTCTTCCACTTCTTCTAGTTACCCTCCTTCTCCTTCCTCTTCTTATCTTTCTTCTACTTCTCCTGCCTCCTTTTGTTCTCTTTCTTCCACTTCTTCTTCATCCTCTCCATTCCTTTCTTTTTGTCCTCTTCATCTCCTTCTTCTTCTTCTTCTTCTTCTTCCTTTTCCTTCATCACATCCCTCTTTTTCTCCTGCTTCTGCTTCCACTTGATTTCTACCTCTTGATCTCCTTCTTCCACTTCTTCTCCATCATCCCCACGCCTTAAACTACTTCTTCTTCTTCCTCTTGTTCACCCTCTTCTACTTCTACTACATCCACTTGTTCTTCTTCTACCCTCTCTTCTCCTTCTTGCCCTTCTTCTGCCTACACTACTTCTTTTTCCTCCCCTTCTTCTTCTCCTCGTTGTTCCACTTCTTCTACATTCCCCTTTCCTTACATTGCTTCTTCTTCCTCCTCTTTTTCTCATTCTTCCTCTTCTTCTTCTTCTTCCTATTGTTCTCCTTCTTCCACTTGCACTTCTTCCTTTTCTTCTCATTCTTCCACTTCTTCTTCTTCCTCTTCTTCTTCCTATTGTTCTCCTTCTTCAACTTGTACTTCTTCCTTTTCTTCTCGTTCTTCCAGTTCTTCTTCTTCCTCTTCCTCTCCTTCTGCCACCTCTTCTTCCTCCTCCCGTTCTCCTTCTTCCACTGCTTCTTCTTCATCTCTTTTCATTCCACTACTTCCTCTTATTCCTCTTATTCTCTCCTTATACCACTTCTTCTACTTCTACTTGTTGTTCTTCTTCATTTTTGTCTCCTTCTTGCACTTCTTCTGCTTACAATTCTTGTTCTGCCTCTTCTTCCATTTCTTCTCCTTCCATCACTTCTTCTTCTTTCCTTTCCATCTTCTTCTTTCTCTTTTTCTCCATCCCCCACTTCTGTTGCATCCCGTTGTTGCTCTTCCTCTTCTTCTCCTTCCCCCAAATCTTATGCTTACACTTCTTCTTCTTCTTCCTCTTCTCCTCCAGATTCCACTTTTTCTGCTTCTTCTTCCCTTCCCGTCCCCTCCTTCTTCCTTTTCCTCCTTTTCTCCTTGTTCCAATTCTTCTTCTTCATCTCACCTCCTTCCACTACTTCTTCTTCCTCCTCTTGTTCACCTTCTTCAACTTCTTCACTTTGCACATCTTCTTCTTCTTCCTTTTCTTCTCCTTCTTCCACTTCTTCTAGTTACTCTCCTTCTTCTTCCTCTTGTTATCTTTCTTCCACTTCTCCTGCCTTCTCTTGTTCTCTTTCTTCCACTTCTTCTTCGTCCTCTCCTTTCCTTTCTTTTCTTCCTCTTCATCTCCTTCTTCTTCTTCTTCTTCTTCCTTTTCCTTCATCATATCCCTCTTTTTCTCCTTCTTATGCTTCCACTTGCATTTCTACCTCTTGTTCTCCTTCTTCCACTTCTTCTCCATCATCTCTACACCTTCAAGTACTTCTTCTTCTTCCTCTTGTTCACCCTCTTCCACTTCTACTACATCCACTTGTTCTTCTTCTACCCTCTCTTCTCCTTCTTGCCCTTCTCCTGCCTACACTACTTCTTCTTCCTCCCCTTCTTCTTCTCCTCCTTGTTCCACTTCTTCTTCATTCCCCTTTCCTTCTATTACTTCTTTTTCCTCCTTTTTTTCTCTTTCTTCCACTTCTTCTTCTTCTTGTTCTTCCTAATGTTCTTCTTCTTCCACTTGCACTTCTTCCTTTTTTTCTCGTTCTTCCACTTGTTCTTCTTCCTCTTCTTCTCCTTCTGCCACCTCTTCTTCCTCCTCCCGTTCTCCTTCTTCCACTTCTTCTTCTTCATCTCCTTTCATTCCACTACTTCCTCATATTCCTCTTATTCTGTCTTTCTACCACTTTTTTTACTTCTACTTGTTGTTCTTCTTCATTTTCGTCTCCTTCTTCTGCTTCTTCTGCTTCTTCTGCGTACACTTCTTCTTCTTCCTCTTCTTCCATTTCTTCTCCTTCCACAACTTATTTTTCTTCCCTTTCCGTCTTCTCCTTGCTCTTTTTCTCCATCCCCCGTTGCTTCCCATTGTTGCTCTTCCTCTTCTTCTGCTTGCCCCAAATCTTATGCTTACACTTCTTCTTCTTCTTCCTCTTCTCCTCTAGATTCCACTTCTTCTGCTTCTTCATCCCTTCCCTTCCCCTCCTTCTTCCATTTCCTCCTTTTCTCCTTGTTCCAATTCTTCTTCTTCATCTCACCTTCTTCCACTACTTCTTCTTCCTTCTCTTGTTCAGCTTCTTCACTTTCCACATCTTCTTATTCTTCCTTTTCTTCTCCTTCATCCACTTCTTCTAGTTACTCTCCTTTTTCTTCCTCTTCTTATCTTTCTTCCAGTTCTCCTGCCTCCTCTTGTTCTCTTTCTTCCATTTCTTCTTCATCCTCTCCTTTCCTTTCTTTTCTTCCTATTCATCTCGTTCTTCTTCTTCCTTTCGTTCGTCATATCCCTCTTTTTCTCCTTCTTCTGCTTCCACTTGCATTTCTACCTCTTGTTCTCCTTCTTCCACGTCTTCTCCATCATCCTCACTCCTTCAACTACTTCTTCTTCTTCCTCTTGTTCACCTTCTTACACTTCTACTACATCCACTTATTCTTCTTCTTCCCTCTCTTCTCCTTCTTTCCCTTCTTCTGCCTACACTACTTCTTCTTCCTCCCTTTCTTCTTCTCCTCCTTGTTCCACTTCTTCTTCATCTGCTTTTCTTCCATTGCTTCTTCTTCCTCCTTTTTTTCTCATTCTTCCACTTCTTCTTCTTCTTTCTATTGTTCCCCTTCTTTCACTTGCACTTCTTCCTTTTCTTCTCGTTCTTCCACTTCTTCTTCTTCATCTCCTCTCATTCCACTACTTCCTCCTATTTCTCTTATTCTCTCCTGCTACCACTTCTTCTGCTTCTACTTGTTGTTCTTCTTCATTTTTGTCTCCTTCTTCCGCTTCTTCTGCTTACACTTCTTCTTCTTCCTCTTCTTCCATTTCTTCTCCTTCCATAACTTCTTCTTTCCTTTCTGTCTTCTCCTTCCTCTTTTTCTCCATCCCCCACTTCTGTTGCTTCCCATTGTTGCTCTTCCTCTTTTTCTCCTTCCCCTAAATCTTATGCTTACACTTCTTCTTCTTCTTCCTCTTCTCCTCCAGATTCCACTTTTTCTGCTTCTTCTTCCCTTCCCGTCCCCTCCTTCTTCCTTTTCCTCCTTTTCTCCTTGTTCCAATTCTTCTTCTTCATCTCACCTCCTTCCACTACTTCTTCTTCCTCCTCTTGTTCACCTTCTTCAACTTCTTCACTTTGCACATCTTCTTCTTCTTCCTTTTCTTCTCCTTCTTCCACTTCTTCTAGTTACTCTCCTTCTTCTTCCTCTTGTTATCTTTCTTCCACTTCTCCTGCCTTCTCTTGTTCTCTTTCTTCCACTTCTTCTTCATCCTCTCCTTTCCTTTCTTTTCTTCCTCTTCATCTCCTTCTTCTTCTTCTTCTTCTTCCTTTTCCTTCATCATATCCCTCTTTTTCTCCTTCTTATGCTTCCACTTGCATTTCTACCTCTTGTTCTCCTTCTTCCACTTCTTCTCCATCATCTCTACACCTTCAAGTACTTCTTCTTCTTCCTCTTGTTCACCCTCTTCCACTTCTACTACATCCACTTGTTCTTCTTCTACCCTCTCTTCTCCTTCTTGCCTTTCTCCTGCCTACACTACTTCTTCTTCCTCCCCTTCTTCTTCTCCTCCTTGTTCCACTTCTTCTTCATTCCCCTTTCCTTCTATTACTTCTTTTTCCTCCTTTTTTTCTCTTTCTTCCACTTCTTCTTCTTCTTGTTCTTCCTAATGTTCTTCTTCTTCCACTTGCACTTCTTCCTTTTTTTCTCGTTCTTCCACTTGTTCTTCTTCCTCTTCTTCTCCTTCTGCCACCTCTTCTTCCTCCTCCCGTTCTCCTTCTTCCACTTCTTCTTCTTCATCTCCTTTCATTCCACTACTTCCTCATATTCCTCTTATTCTGTCTTTCTACCACTTTTTTTACTTCTACTTGTTGTTCTTCTTCATTTTCGTCTCCTTCTTCTGCTTCTTCTGCGTACACTTCTTCTTCTTCCTCTTCTTCCATTTCTTCTCCTTCCACAACTTATTTTTCTTTCCTTTCCGTCTTCTCCTTCCTCTTTTTCTCCATCCCCCGTTGCTTCCCATTGTTGCTCTTCCTCTTCTTCTCCTTGCCCCAAATCTTATGCTTACACTTCTTCTTCTTCTTCCTCTTCTCCTCTAGATTCCACTTCTTCTGCTTCTTCATCGCTTCCCTTCCCCTCCTTCTTCCATTTCCTCCTTTTCTCCTTGTTCCAATTCTTCTTCTTCATCTCACCTTCTTCCACTACTTCTTCTTCCTTCTCTTGTTCAGCTTCTTCACTTTCCACATCTTCTTATTCTTCCTTTTCTTCTCCTTCATCCACTTCTTCTAGTTACTCTCTTTTTTCTTCCTCTTCTTATCTTTCTTCCACTTCTCCTGCCTCCTCTTGTTCTCTTTCTTCCACTTCTTCTTCATCCTCTCCTTTCCTTTCTTTTCTTCCTATTCATCTCGTTCTTCTTCTTCCTTTCGTTCGTCATATCCCTCTTTTTCTCCTTCTTCTGCTTCCACTTGCATTTCTACCTCTTGTTCTCCTTCTTCCACGTCTTCTCCATCATCCTCACTCCTTCAACTACTTCTTCTTCTTCCTCTTGTTCACCTTCTTACACTTCTACTACATCCACTTATTCTTCTTCTTCCCTCTCTTCTCCTTCTTTCCCTTCTTCTGCCTACACTACTTCTTCTTCCTCCCTTTCTTCTTCTCCTCCTTGTTCCACTTCTTCTTCATCTGCTTTTCTTCCATTGCTTCTTCTTCCTCCTTTTTTTCTCATTCTTCCACTTCTTCTTCTTCTTTCTATTGTTCCCCTTCTTTCACTTGCACTTCTTCCTTTTCTTCTTGTTCTTCCACTTCTTCTTCTTCCTCTTCTTCTCCTTCTGCCACCTCTTCTCCCTCCTCCCATTCTCCTTCTTCCACTTCTTCTTCTTCATCTCCTCTCATTCCACTACTTCCTCCTATTCCTCTTATTCTCTCCTGCTACCACTTCTTCTGCTTCTACTTGTTGTTCTTCTTCATTTTCGTCTCCTTCTTCCGCTTCTTCTGCTTACACTTCTTCTTCTTCCTCTTTTTCCATTTCTTCTCCTTCCATAACTTCTTCTTTCCTTTCTGTCTTCTCCTTCCTCTTTTTCTCCATCCCCCACTTCTGTTGCTTCCCATTGTTGCCCTTCCTCTTTTTCTCCTTCCCCTAAATCTTATGCTTACACTTCTTCTTCTTCTTCTTCCTATTCTCCTCCAGCTTCCACTTCTTCTGCTTCTTCTTCCCTTCCCTTCCCCTCCTTCTTCCTTTTCCTCTTTTTCTCCTTGTTCCAATTCTTGTTCTTCATCTCACCTCCTTTCACTACTTCTTCTTCCTCCTCTTGTTCACCTTTTTTACTTTCCACATCTTCTTCTTCTTCCTTTTGTTCTCCTTCTTCCACTTCTTCTAGTTACTCTCCTTCTTCTTCCTCGTCTTATCTTTCTTACACTTCTCCTGCCTCCTCTTGTTCTCTTTCTTCCACTTCTTCTTCATCCTCTCCTTTCCTTTCCTTTCTTTTCTTCCTCTTCATCTCCTTCTTATTCTTCCTTTCCTTCGTCACATCCCTCTTTTTCTCCTTCTTCTACTTCCACTTCATTTCTACCTCTTGTTTTCTCCTTCTTCCACTTCGTCTCCATCATCCCCACTCCTTCAACTACTTCTTCTTCCTCTTTTTCACGTTCTTCCACTTTTACTACATCCACTTGTTCTTCTTCTTCCCTCTCTTCTCCTTCTTGCCTTTCTTCTGCCTACACTACTTCTTCTTCCTCCCCTTCTTCTTCTCCTCCTTGTTCTGCTTCTTCTTCATCCCCTTTTGTTCCATTGCTTCTTCTTCCTCCTCTTATTCTCATTCTTCCACTTCTTCTTCTTCGTCCTATTATTGTTCTCCTTCTTCCACTTTCACTTTCTCCTTTTCTTCTCGTTCTTCCACTTCTTCTTCCTCTTCTTCTCCTTCTGCCACCTCTTCTCCCTCCTCCTGTTCTCCTTCTTCCACTTCTTCTTCTTCATCTCCTTTCATTCCACTACTTCTACCACTTTTTCTACTTCTACTTGTTGTTCTTCTTCATTTTCGTCTCCTTCTTTCGCTTCTTCTGGTTACACTTCTTCTTCTTCCTCTTCCATTTTTTCTCCTTCCACGACTTCTTCTTCTTTCCTTTACATCTTCTCCTTCCTCTTTTTCTCCATCCCCCACTTCTTTTGCTTCTGATTATTGCTGTTCCTCTTCTTCTCCTTCCCCCAAAGAAGGAAAAGTGAAGGAAGAAGAAGAACAAGTGGAAGAAGGAGTGGGGATGATTAAGAAGAAGTGCAAGAAGGACAACAAGAGGTATAAATACAAGTGGAAGCAAAAGAAGGAGAAAACAAGGGAAAAGACGAAGGAAAGGGAAGAAGAAGAAGGAGACAAAGAAGAAGAAAAAGAAGGAGAGGAGAGGATGAAGAAGAAGTGGAAGAAAGAGAGCAAGAGCAGGCAGAAAAAGTAGAAGAAAGAAAAGAAGAGGAAGAATAAGGAGAGTAACAGAAGAAGTGGAAGAAGGAGAAGAAAAGGAAGAAGAATAAGATGTCGAACGAGAAGAAGTGGAAGAAGGTAAACAACAGGAGAAAGAAGAAGTACCGGAAGGAGGTGGGATGAAGAAGAAGAACTGGAAGAAGGAGAAAAGGAAGGAAAGGAAGACGGAGGGGAACAGAAGCGAAGAAGAAGTATAAGAAGTGGAATATGGAGGAGAAGAGGAAGAAGAAGAAGAAGTGTAAGCAGAAGATTCAGGGGAAGGAGAAGAAGAGGAAGAGCAACAATTGGAAGCAAAAGAAGTGGGGGATGGAGAAAAAGAGGAAGGAGAAGAAGAAGTAGTAGTAGGAGAAGAAATAGAAGAAGAGGAAGAAGAAGAAGTTTAAGCTGAAGAAGTGGAAGAAGGAGGCGAAAAAGAAGAATAACAACAAATGGAAGCAGAAGAAGTGGTAGAAGGAGAATAAGAGTAGCAAAAGAATTGGAAGAAGAAGTGGTACAAGAAGAATGAAAGGAATAGCAGGAAGTAGTGGAATAAGAGGGGATGAAAAAGAAGAAGAGGAAGAAGGTAAACGGGAGGAGGAAGAAGAAGTGGAAGATAGAGAAGAAGAGGAAGAAGTGCAAGTGGAAGAAGGAGAATAATAGGAAGATGAAGAACAAGTTGAAGAAGCAGATTTGGGGGAAGGAGAAGAAGGAAATGGAAGAAGAAGAAGTAGTGGAAGGAGAAGAAGACGAAGAAGAAGAATTATAAGCAGAACTAGTGGAAGAAGGAGATGAAAAAGAAGAAGTACAACAAGTGGAAGCAGAAGAAGTGGTAGAAGGCAAATAAGAGGAACTGGAGGAAGTAGTGGAATGAGGGGGGATGAAGAAGAAGACATATAAGAAGGAGAATAATAGGAAGAAGAAGAAGATGTGGAAGAATGAGAAAAAGTGGAAGAAGAAGTGGTGGAAGAAAAGGGGGTGTTGAAGAAGAAGCGGAAGAAGGAGAACAAGAGGAAGAAGAAGAAGTGGAAGGAGAGGTAGTAGAAGAGGGAGAAGAGTAAGAAGAAAGAAAGCAGGGAAAAGGAGGAGGAAGAAGGAGTGGAAGAAGGAGGAGAAGAAGAAGGGGAGGAAGAAGAGGTAGCGTAGGCAAAAGAGGTGCAAAAAAAAGAAGAGAAGGAAGAAGAAGAACAAGTGGAGGTAGTAGAAGTGTAAGAAGGTGACGAAAAAGAAGAACAACAACAAATGGAAGCTGAAAGAGTGGTAGAAGGAGAATAAGAGGCATAGGACGAAGTAGTGGAATGAAAGGGGATGAAGAAGAAGAAGTGGAAGAAGGAGAACGAGAGGAGGAAGAAGAAGTGGAAGAAGGAGAAGAAGTGGTACAATGAGAAAAAGAAGAAGAAGAAAAAGAAGTTGATGGAAAGGCGATGTTGAAGAAGAAGTGGTAGAAGTAGAAGAAGAAAAAGAACTACAAGTCGAAGAAGGGGAACAAAAGGAAGAAGAAGATAAAGTGGAAGAATGGGAAAAAGAGGAAGAAGAAGAAGCAATGAAAGGAAAGGGGATGTTGAAGAAGAAATGGAAGAAGGAGAACAAGAGGAAGAAGAAGTACTGGAAGAAGAAGTAGTGGAAGAGCAAGACTAAAAAGAAGGAAATGAAGGAAAGGGAGGAGGAAGAAGAAGTGGAAGAAAGAGAACAAGAGCAGGCAGAAGAAGTGGAAGAAAGAGAAGAAGAGGAAGACGAAGGAGAGTAAGCAGAAGAAGTGGAAGAAGAAGAAGATGTAGAAGGAGAAGAAGTGAAAAAAGGTGAACAAGAGGAGGAAGAAGAAGTAATGGACGTAGGTGGGATGAAGCAAAAAAACTGGAAGAAGGAGAAAAGGAGGCAAAGGAAAAAAGAGGGGAAGGGAAAGGAAGAAGAAGCAGAAGAAGTGGAATATAGAGGAGAAGAGGAAGAAGAAGAAGAAGAAGAAGAAGAAGTGTAAGCAGAATATTTGGGGGAAGAAGAAGAGGAAGAGCAACAATTGGAAGCAAAAGAAGTAGGGGATGGAGAAAAAGAGCAAGGAGAAGAAGGAAAGGGAAGAAGAAGAAGTAGTGGAAGGAGAACAAATGGAAGAAGAGGAAGAAGAAGAAGTGGAAGAAGGAGACGAAACAGACGAAGAACAACAAGCGGAAGCAGAAAAAGTGGTACAAGGAGAATAAGAGGAATAGGAGGAAGTAGTGGAATGAGAGGGAATGAAGAAGAAGAAATGGAAGAAGGAGAACCGGAGGAGGAAGAAGAAGTGGAAGAAGGAGACGAGGAGGAAGTGATGCACTCCCTTGATCTCTTCAACCAAGGTTCCTTCCTCTAAGAAAATGGAGGATAGAGAGGTTAGAAATGGGAAAGGGTTGACGCCACTTTCTAGGAGAAAGATGAGTCAAAAAATTTTATGTTGCTTGCCACAAGGGAGAGGTCCCTTGATAAAAGCTTTAAGGGAGAGATTCCTCAACAGAGAGGATTCTCAAAGACACTCAAGAATAAATTGGTAAAAAAGAGTCTTACTTCATTCAATCAAGTGTGTTTTGTACAAGAGAGACTAGGTGTATTTATAGCCCAAAGAGGGAGCAAGGCACTCAAAACTAGGCAATGTGGGACTTGAGCCTAATTAGTATTAGGAGCACTAATCCCTCTTAGGCCCACTAAAAGTGATGCCTAGCCTTAAGCTAGGGAGTGTCACGGTTTAATCAAGGGGGTGTGGAAAGAGATCCATACTCCTTTGTGTTATTAGGCCCTTTACTCCCCTCACCTCCCTTCCTAAGCTAATTAGACCATAAACTCTACAAACTAAAATAAATGGCCAAAATACAAGGCCTAAAAGGGAAATAAAAAGCTAATTAATATTTACAAGAGGAAAACTAAGGACTATGGCCTAAAATATCTATCTCCATCATGAGCTGGGGTCTTGATGAGTTTTCCGGGCCAAGTCCTCTTCAATCCTCCTAGCAATTGCCCTAGTGAGAGGGCCTTTGATAGGTAGGATTGCGTCATCTCCTCCCCCATCGGAAGGATTTGTCCTCAAATCTGAAGGGTCGTCCTCTTCCATGTCAGCACCTAAAAAGGGGGTAAGATCACAAACATTAAAGGTGGTGCTAACTCCATAATCCTCGGGAAGGTCTAACTTATATGCATTATTATTTACCTTCTCAAGGATTTGGAAGGGACCATCTCTTCGAAGGCTAAGTTTGGACTTCCTCTTAGAAGGGAAACGATCCTTTCTTAGGTGAAGCCAAACCCAATCGCCCTTTTCGAAGATGACTTCCTTCCTCCCCTTGTTGCTAGATGAAGCATACCCCTTAGATTGGGTTTCAATATTAGTTTTGACCCTCTCATGTAATTTTTTGACAAAATCAGCCCTAGTTTTCCCTTCTTTATGAAAAATTTGGGTGTTAGGGAGTGGTAACAAGTCCAGAGGGGTGAGAGGATTAAAACCATATACAACCTCAAAAGGGGAGTGCTTAGTGGTTCGATGAACCACCCTATTATATGCAAATTCAATGTGGGGGAGATATTCATCCCAAGATTTGTGGTTGCCTTTCAAGAGTACCCTCAACATAGTGGATAGGGATCTATTTACTACCTCAGTTTGTCCATCTGTTTGAGGATGACAAGTGGTAGAAAATAAGAGCATAGTTCCTAGCCTTGCCCAAAGAGTTTTCCAAAAATGGCCAAGGAACTTAGCATCCTATCAGAGACTATGGTTGAGGGTATTCCGCGCAAGCGGACAACCTCACAAAGAAAAGCCTTGTGATGTGACTCGCGTCATCCACTTTGTGGCAGGGAATGAAATGTGCCATTTTACTAAAGCGGTCCACTACCACAAATGTGCTTCCCATTGTTGCTCTTCCTCTTCTTCTCCTTCCCCCAAATCTTCTGCTTACACTTCTTCTTCTTCTTCCTCTTCTCCTCCAGCTTCCACTTCTTCTGCTTCTTCTTCCCTTCCCTTCCCCTCCTACTTCCTTTTCCTCCTTTTATCCTTACTCCAATTCTTCTTCTTCATCTCACCTCTTTCCACTACTTCTTCTTCCTCCTCTTGTTCACCTTCTTCACTTTCCACATCTTCTTCTTCTTCCTTTTCTTCTCCTTCTTCCACTTCTTCTGGTTACTCTCCTTCTTCTTCCTCTTCTTATCTTTCTTCCACGTCTCATGCCTCCTCTTGTTCTCTTTCTTCCGCTTCTTCTTGATCCTCTCCTTTCCTTACTTTCTTCCTCTTTATCTCCTTCTTCTTCTTCCTTTCCTTCGTCATGTCCCTCTTTTTCTCCTTCTTCTCCTTCCACTTGCATTTCTACCTCTTGTTCTCCTTCTTCCACTTCTTCTCTATCATCCCCACTCCTTCAACTACTTCTTTTTCTTCCTCTTGTTCACCTTCTTCCACTTCTACTACATCCACTTGTTGTTCTTCTTCCCTCTCTTATCCTTCTTTCCCTTCTTCTCCCTACACTACTTCTTCTTCCTCCCCTTCTTCTTCTCCTCCTTGTTCCACTTCTTCTTCACCCCCTTTCCTTCCATTGCTTCTTCTTCCTCCTCTTTTTCTCATTCTTCCACTTCTTCTTCTTCTTCCTATTGTTCTCCTTCTTCCACTTGCACTTCTTCCTTTTCTTCTCGTTCTTCCACTTCTTCTTCTTCCTCCTCTTTTTCTCATTCTTCCACTTCTTGTTCTTCTTCCTATTGTTCTCCTTCTTCCTTTTCTTCTCCTTCTTCCACTTCTTCTTTTTCCTTTTCTTCTCCTTCTGCCACCTCTTCTCCCTCATCCCATTCTGCTTCTTCCACTTCTTCTTCTTCATCTCCTTTCATTCCACTACTTCCTCCTATTCCTCTTATTCTCTCCTTCTACCACTTCTTCTACTTCTCCTTGTTGTTCGTCTTCATTTTCATCTCCTTCTTCTGCTTCTTCTGCTTACACTTCTTCTTCTTCCTCTTCTTCCATTTCTTTTCCTTCCACAACTTCTTCTTCTTTCCTTACCGTCTTCTCCTTCCTCTTTTTCTCCATCCCCTACTTCTATTGCTTCCCATTGTTGCTCTTCCTCTTGTTCTCCTTCCCCCAAATCTTATGCTTCCACTTCTTCTGCTTCTTCTTCCCTTCCCTTCCCCTCCTTCTTCCTTTTCCTCCTTTTCTCCTTGTTCCAATTGTTCTTCTTCATCTCACCTTCTTCCAATACTTCTTCTTCCTCCTCTTGTTCACCTTCTTCACTTTCCACATCTTCTTTTTCTTCCTTTTCTTCTCCTTCTTCCACTTCTTCTAGTTACTCTCCTTCTTCTTCGTCTTCTTATCTTTCTTCCACTTCTCCTGCCTCCTCTTCTTCTCTCTCTTCCACTTCTTCTTCATCCTCTCTTTTCCTTTCTTTTCTTCCTCTTCATCTCCTTCTTCTTCTTCCTTTCCTTCGTCATATCCCTCTTTTTCTCCTTCTTCTGCTTCCACTTGCATTTCTAACTCTTGTTCTCCTTCCTCCACTTCTTCTCCATCATCCACACTCCTTCAACTACTACTTCTTCTTCCTCTTGTTCACCTTCTTCCACTTCTACTACATCCACTTGTTCTTCTTCTTCCCTCTCTTCTCCTTCTTGCCCTTCTTCTGCCTACACTACTTCTTCTTCCTCCCTTCTTCTTCTCCTCCTTGTTCCACTTCTTCTTCATCCCCTTTCCTTTTATTGCTTCTTCTTCCTCCTCTTTTTCTCATTCTTTCACTTCTTCTTCTTCTTCCTATTGTTCTCCTTCTTCCACTTGCACTTCTTCCTTTTCTTCTCGTTCTTCCACTTCTTCTTCTTCCTCTTCTTCTCCTTCTGCCACCTCTTCTCCCTCCTCCCGTTCTCCTTCTTCCACTTCTTCTTCTTCATCTCCTTTCATTCCACTACTTCCTCCTATTCCTCTTATTCTCTCCTTCTACTACTTCTTCTACTTCTACTTATTGTTCTTCTTGATTTTCGTCTCCTTCTTCCGCTTCTTCAGCTTACACTTCTTCTTCTTCCTCTTCTTCCATTTCTTCTCCTTCCACAACTTCTTCTTCTTTCCTTTCCGTCTTATCCTTACTTTTTTTCTCCATCCCCCACTTTTGTTGCTTCCCATTGTTGCTCTTCCTCTTTTTCTCCTTCCCCCAAATCTTATGTGATGTGACCATGCCTAGCCAAGGACCTACCACTAGGGCCATGGCTAGAAGGATTGAAGAAGACCAGCCCTTGCAGACAAAGGAAGACTTCACCTCCTATGGAGAGTGAAGATATTAGGCTAGGGACTTTAGTTAATAAAATGTAATTTTCCTTTATTTTAATTTTGAGTAGCATTAAGAATTTAATTTGGGACATGTATTTAGTCCATTTATTTATTTTTAGGAGGTGTCTTAGGAATTTAGAGGGTGGATTTAGCTTTTTGGGTCTTTATGAAGGAAATAAGGGGTAGCCTTGATATCTACACCCCTCTTTTCTACATAAACCCCCTAAGCTAATAAGAAGGAATCTTGGCCCTTGGGTTGAGAAACTTGGGCACCAAGTTTGATGATCTAAGGAGGGAATTGTTTCTCAATTCTCCTCCCTTAGATATCTCCTTTTAATCCTAGCCCTTCTTTTTTAGGTTATCTTGTTCAAGAGGTTAGCTACCTCTATAAATAGGAGCTCCTCCCTCACTTGTATTTTTACACACTTGAATTTAATCCTAGAGACCATATTGGTTGAGGTTCTTACCTTTGAGTCCCCCTTTCTCCTTTGTGAGAGCTTCTAAGAGTTATCAAGGGACCCCTCCCTTATGGCCTCTCCCCTTTGGCTTATCAAACCTAGTATTTGTGGCGCCTCACCCCATTCCTTTCCTCTCCATAAATCCATTTCCCTTCCAAGTGACCTTAGAAAGGATTCTTTGGGCACGTGATCATCAAAGATCACGTCAAGTGGTATCTAGAGCCACTTTCTAAAGGTCACGTTCTTTCTCAAATTTTTTTTGCTTTGTTGTTTATTTCTTTGATCTCTTTATTTTAAAGTCCTTCATTTTTTTTCATCTTTATTTCCTTTATTGTCTAGTAGTATAGCTTTTTATTCTTGCTATTATATGCGCTTTTGTTTTCTATCTACGAGCCTATTTTCCATTTAATTTGATGCGATTTTATTTGTTCCTTTCTTTGCATCTTATTTTCGTGTTCAAGTTGCTTAATTTTCCCTTGGTTTTTTATGTTAAAGTGTGCCTAAGAAGTTGTGACCATTAAACCCACATGGTTGAGGATTTTTCCACACCATTGTGGTGATCAACTTTGGCCACTTTGTTGTGCCTTTTGTTTTGAGTCTCTTGCTGAAATTTTTGCTCTATTTTTAGGTGTGTTATTTTTTCTTAATCTTGTGTTTTGTCAAATACTAGTCATGTTAGTTTCCTATTTTGTCTCATTTAAATTCCATAGGTTTTAGCCTCTTAAAATTTTTACAAAAAAAAGCTTTCAAAAACATTTTGAATTGAGCTCCTAAGAGGTGAACCTCTTATTGAGTCTCTTAAGTCTTTTATGCTTTTAGTTCAAGCATATTAATCTCTTTGTTGTTCTTAAATATTTGCTCAATTCAATCTTTATATGTTTCTTGTTTTATGTTGAATTATTAGTAGCTTTCCACTTGGTTTACCTTCACTATTGGTGCCTCTTTATGGAATTTTAGCTTGGGTGAATTGTGTTAGTAATTTGAGCAATCAATTTACTTCAAAATCAGCCCTAAATCATTCCTTAAGCACCATTAGTTCAGTGGTATTTGGAACTACTAAGTTGTTTTGCCTTTAGTTGCATGCATTGCTTGAAAATTGTGTGACCTTACTTTGTGCTTATTCACTCAAGCGTTATTATTTCAAGCATCCTCATTAAAATTTCAATTCAACAAGCTATTAGGTACAGCAAAAAGATTAGAAAAGGTTAAAAAAAAATAGAAAAAGTTCAAGTTAAAAAAAAAAAAAGAAGATAAAGAACTCAAAAGAAAGACAAATTTGAAGT
Organism: Psophocarpus tetragonolobus; assembly: GCA_037954015.1. Classification (NCBI taxonomy): domain Eukaryota; kingdom Viridiplantae; phylum Streptophyta; class Magnoliopsida; order Fabales; family Fabaceae; genus Psophocarpus; species Psophocarpus tetragonolobus. The sequence continues at coordinate 57,065,093 of CM075690.1, read as the reverse complement.
TGTGTACCTAATAGTAGAAACATTTGATATGAGGAACCAATTGTGATTCAAAACAAATTACTTGAGTAAGCTTTTTAGTTTTGGTCACTTAAATTTTGTTAAGTGTGCAACTATTGGTTTCATTTTTTTTGTTTGAGTCTTTTTTCATCTCTACTCTTAGAGCTAATCTAGGAAAGTTATTTGTGTGCTACCTTCCTTTGTGAGCCTTATGTTATCTTGCTTGTCTTTTTTACTTCTTTGAGTTTGTCATTGTTTAATCTATCCACTTGGATTTGTGAACCTTGTTTTGTTATTCACCTTTGTTTGTTGTCTTGTGTTGTATTCGGCCTTGGTAAGGAAATGTTGGGAAAGGTTCCATATATAAAATTTTGGCAAGTCCAAACAAGAGGAAACAAGGGTAGCATTCTTGGGGTGAGTTGATGCAACTCAAAGGGGCTTGATCAAAAGGAGACAAACACCAAAAAGCTTGGAGTGAAGACTTTGTTTTATTTTTTTTATTCTTTGTATTGTGTATACTTAATTTTAGATTGGGAGTTTGAGTGCCCTTAAGGCCCTCCCTTGGTTTGTAATAATTTTGGTTAATTTTAGCATAGTTCCTCGTTAATTAGGTGAAGAAGGGAGAAGTGGTACACTTCCTTCAACACCTTAGGAGCACGATTAGAGCCTTTTCTCTTTTACATTCTTGAACTTTTATTTTATTTTATGTTATTTTGAAAAAACGTGTAGAGGCTAAGAGTTCCAAAGACTCATCAAGCCACCTTAGGTGAGAAAACAAAAAAAAATAAAGTTTTTGGCCTACCCTTTAGTTTTTAGCATCCAAGCACCATGACTTCCCACACACATTCTAGTGTACATAGTTGTTCATCAAGTAAGAGTGTCAACCAAAGAAAACCTTCTAAGGGAGACACTCTTGAAAACCTTAACTTAGAATTTAGGGAATGGATGGCTAAAGAACAAGAAAGGAGAGAAGAAAAAGAGAGAAAAAAAGAAATAAAAGAAAAGGAAAAACAAAAAGAGAAGGAAGAGTTAAAACAAGAGATGTTGGAAATGAGAAAAGAGAAAAAAGAGCGAGAAGAGATAAGGCAAAGAGAGAGAAGAGAGGATGAAGAAAGGAGAAGAAGGAAAGAACTAGAAAGAAAAAGAGAAAAAGAGGAAGAAGAGAGAAGGAGAGGAGAAGAGAGTAAGAGGAGAGATGGGAGGGAGAGTGATAGAAAAAATAAAGGAATTCTCATAAGATCCCCATCTAGGCATTTAGCTCTAGTGAAGAAGAATACTATAGAAATCAACATAAGCATCACTCTCATTCATCATACAATCATCATTCTCCTCAAGAGAACATAAATCATGCTAGGGAACCAAAGGTAGACCTACCCCATTTTCATGGTAGGGAAGATGTTGAGACTTACCTAGATTGGGAAGTCAAAGTGGAACAACTCTTTCGATGCTATGAAATTAGGGAAGAAAGGAAAGTACCTTTGGCCTCCCTTAGTTTTCAAGGTTCTGCTTTGCATTGGTGGGATGGGTTAGTCAAGGATAGGGCCCGTAAACAAATGCCTGACATTCGCTACTGGAATGATTTAAAAACTTGTTTGCGAAGAAGGCACATTCCTTCATATTATGAGAGGGATCTTTTGGATAGGCTCCAAAGACTTACGCAACATAACCTAAGTATTGAGGAGTATAGACAAAAGATGAAGCTTCTCATACTAAGGGCCAATATCATTGAGGAACCCAATGCCACCCTTGCTAGGTTTTTGTGTGGATTAACTCTAACATTAGAGATAAGGTAGAGCTTCTTTCATACTCAAACCTTGATGAGTTTGGTAGAACTTTGTGTAAGAGCTGAGAATCAACTCAAGAGAAAAAACTTTAAAAAAGATTCTCCCTCTTACTCAAAGAGAGACCAACTTAAGGGAAACTCTTTCAAGGGTTTTCCCAAAGAGGAACCCAAGCATTTTCAAGATACAAAAGCACCTCATGTAGAGAGAAAAACCCCTACTACTAAGCCTACTGAGAGGCAAAGTAGTATCAAATGCTTCAAATGTCTTGGGAGAGGCCACATTGCCTCTCAATGCCCTAACAAGAAAACCATGATTATAAGGGGACAAGACATTTGTAGTGAGAATAGCTCATCTTCCTCCTCTAGTGAGAGTGAGGAAGAAGGGGGACATACTTTTGAACAACAGTGTAAGGAAGCTTTTCCTTATGAGGGGGACCTCCTTATGGTTCAAAGGCTTCTTGGAAGCCAACCTCTAGAGCTTGGCCAGTCACAAAGAGAGAACATCTTCCATACAAGATGTAAAGTAAATGACAAAGTATGTTCTCTCCTTGTTAATAGTGGCTCCTGTTGTAACTGTTGTAGCTCTAGGTTGGTTGAAAAGCTAGCCTTGACTACCATGCCCCATCCCAAACCTTACAAATTGCAATGGCTCAATAAGCAAGGGGAGATGGTAGTCAATGAACAAGTTATGGTTCCAATTTCCATAGGATCTTATAATGATGAGATTCTTTGTGACATAGTTCCTATGGAGGCTGGTCATATCCTGTTGGGAAGACCATGGCAATTTGACAAAAAAGCTATTCACCATGGTCACTCCAACCAAATAATTGTTACCCATAATGAAAAGCGCTTCAAATTGTATCCGTTGTCACCTTCTCAAGTGGCTGAAGATCAATTTGCGATGAAAAAGAAAAGAGTTGAGGAAAAACAAAAACAAAAAAAAATACAACAAGCTTTACCCTTAAAGCTTGAAAAGGGTAAAGAGAGAGAGTCGGAAGGTGATGCCCCTTCGAAAGGTAATATTAGTAAAAGGAGCTTATTTGCTACTAAACGTGATTTAAAAGAAGCTCCTTTGACTAACAAGCCCTTTTATCTCCTCTTTTGCAAAGAAGCATCAAATCCTTCTCCCATTTTGCATTCTTCTGCTGAGAGCACTGCCACAGCCCATGCACATGAGCACCTTCCTCAAGGGGTTCAAGATATTTAAAAAGAATTTGATGACATATTCCCTAATGAGGTTCCGAAAGGACTTCCTCCCATTAGGGGTATAGAACATCAAATTGATTTGGTGCCTGGCGCAAGTCTACCTAATAGACCTGCCTATAGGACCAACCCCATGGAGACCCAAGAGATTGAGTCTCAAGTGAATGAGCTGTTGGAGAAGGGTTGGATTCAAAAGAGCCTAAGCCCTTGTGCTGTGCCAGTCTTGTTGGTGCCCAAGAAGAATGGCCAATGGAGGATGTGTGTTGATTGTCGTGCAATCAACAACATCACCATCAAATATAGGCACCCAATCCCCCGTCTTGATGACATGTTGGATGAATTGCATGGGGCAAAAATATTTTCAAAAATAGATCTTAGAAGTGGTTACCACCAAATAAGGATCAAAGAGGGTGATGAGTGGAAAACTGCTTTTAAGACTAAATTTGGTCTTTATGAGTGGTTGGTTATGCCTTTTGGGCTAACTAATGCCCCAAGCACATTCATGCGCTTAATGAATCACGTACTAAGGGATTGCCTTGGTAAATTTTGTGTAGTTTACTTTGATGACATTTTAGTTTACTCTAGGAACCTAGATGATCATTTAGGACATCTAAGGCATGTTTTTTCTCTTCTTAGGAGTAATCATCTTTTTGGTAACTTAGAAAAATGCACTTTTTGTGTAGATAGTGTAGTTTTCCTAGGTTTTGTAGTTAGCACAAAAGAGGTTTATGTTGACCCCGAAAAGATAAAAGTTATTCAAGAATGGCCCACCCCAAAGAGTGTGACAGGGATCAAAAGCTTTCATGGTCTCGCTGGATTTTATAGGCGCTTTGTGCCTAATTTCTCCACGCTCTTCGCACCAATAAATGATTTGGTGAAAAAGGAAGTTCCTTTCCTTTGGGGTGAGAAACAAGAGAAAGCCTTCTAGCTAATTAAGCATAAACTGACCCATGCACCAGTCTTGGCATTACCTGACTTTTCTAAAACATTTGAACTTGAATGTGATGCCTCAGGTGTAGGTGTGGGGGCTGTCTTGTTGCAAGGAGGGCACCCCATTGCGTATTTCAGTGAAAAACTCAATGGTGCCCCCCTCAACTACCCCACCTATGATAAGGAGTTTTATGCTCTAATTAGGGCCCTTCAAACTTGGGAGCATTACCTTGCTCCCAAGGAGTTTGTCATTCATAGTGACCATGAGTCACTAAAATATTTGAGGGGTCAAGGTAAATTGAACAAAAGGCATGCAACGTGGGTGGAATATCTTGAATCCTTCCCTTATGTCATCAAGTACAAGAAAGGAAAACAAAATGTGGTGGCTAATGCTCTTTCTAGGCATCATGCCCTTTATTCATCCTTGAGTGCAAAAATCTTGGGATTTGATGACATTCGGGCTATGTATCCGTCTGATAAGGATTTCGGCCCCATATTTGCTACCTCTGCATCTGCATTTGCATTAAAGGCCCATGATGGGTACTTCATCAGTGAGGGGTATCTTTACAAAGGGAGTAAGCTTTGTATACCCCAAGGATCAATTAGGAACTTACTTACAAAAGAAAGTCATGAAGGTGGGCTCATGGGGGATTTTGGGATTTCAAAAACCCTCATGCTTTTACAAGAGAAATTCTTTTGGCCCCATATGCGTAGAGATGTCCATAGACATTGCTCTAAATGTATAGCTTGCTTGCAAGCAAAGTCTAAAGCAATGCCTCATGGACTATACACACCTTTACCTGTTCCTTCTGCACCTTGGAAGGATATTAGCATGGATTTCATCCTTGGGCTCCCAAGAACCCAACGAGGTGCAGACTCCATATTTGTGGTGGTGGACCGATTTTCAAAAATGGCCCATTTTATTCCCTGCAACAAAGTGGATGATGCGAGCAACATCGCAAGACTTTTCTTTAAAGAGGTTGTCCGATTGCATGCTATACCCTCTTCAATAGTGTCAGATAGGGATGTGAAGTTCCTTAGCCATTTTTGGAAAACTCTTTGGGCTAAGCTGGGAACTAAACTTCTTTTTTCCACTACCTGTCACCCTCAAACTGATGGGCAAACATAAGTGGTGAATAGATCTTTATCCATTATGCTGAGGGCTCTCCTTAAAGGCAACCATAAGTCTTCGGATGAGTACCTTCCCCACATTGAATTTGCTTATAACCGGGTGGTTCATAGAACCACCAAGCATTCTCCTTTTGAGGTGGTCTATGGCTTTAATCCTCGTACTCCTCTAGATCTTTTACCTCTTCCTCTTTCTGTTGCTGTGCATAAAACAATCCTTGAGATGCTACTTTCGCCAATAGGGGGAGGAAAGAAGTCATCTTTGAAAAGGGCGACTGGGTATGGCTTCACTTGAGATTGTTGCTCTTCCTCTTCTTCTCCTTCCCCCAAATCTTATGCTTACACTTCTTCTTCTTCTTCCTCTTCTCCTCCAGATTCCACTTCTTCTGCTTTTAATTCCCCTCCCTTCCCCTCCTTCTTCCTTTTGCTCCTTTTCTCCATGTTCCAATTCTTCTTCTTCATCTCACCTCCTTCCACTACTTCTTCCTCCTCCTCTTGTTCACCTTCTTCACTTTTCGCATCTTCTTCTTCTTCATTTTCTTCTCCTTCTTCCACTTATTCCAGTTACTCTCCTTCTTCTTCCTCTTCTTATCTTTCTTCCACTTCTCCTGCCTCCTCTTGTTCCCTTTCTTCCAATTCTTCTTCATCCTCTCCTTTCCTTTCTTTTCTTCCTCTTCATCTCCTTCTTCTTCTTCCTTTCCTTCGTCACATCCCTCTTTTTCTCCTTCTTCTGCTTCCACTTGCATTTCTACCTCTTATTCTCCTTCTTCCATTTCTTCTCCATCATCCCCACTCCTTCAACTAGTTCTTCTTCTTCCTCTTGTTCACCTTCTTCCACTTCTACTACATCCACTTGTTCTTCTTCTTCCTTCTCTTCTCCTTCTTGCCCTTCTTCTCCCTACACTACTTCTTCTCCCTCCCCTTCTTCTTCCCCTCCTCGTTCCACATCTTCCTCATCCCCTTTCCTTGCATTGCTTCTTCTTCCTTCTCTTCTACTCATTCTTCCATTTCTTCTTCTTCTTCCTATTTTCTCCTTCTTCCACTTGCACTTCTTCCTTTTCTTCGCGTTCTTCCACTTGTTCTTCTTCCTCTTCTTCTCCTTCTGCCACCTCTTCTCCCTCCTCCCGTTCTCCTTCTTCCACTTTTTCTTCTTTATCTCCTTTCATTCCACTACTTCCTCCTATTCCTCTTATTCTCTCCTTCTACCACTTCTTCTACTTCTACTTGTTGTTCATCTTCATTTTCGTCTCCTTCTTCCGCTTCTTCTGCTTACACTTCTTCTTCTTCCTCTTCTTCCATTTCTTCTCCTTCCACAACTTCTTCTTCTTTCCTTTCCGTCTTCTACTTCCTCTTTTTCTCCATCCCCCACTTCTGTTGTTTCCCATTCTTGCTCTTCCTCTTCTTCTCCTTCCCCCAAATCTTATGCTTACACTTCTTCTTCTTCTTCCTCTTCTCCTCCAGCTTCCACTTCTTCTGCTTCTTCTTCCCTTCCCTTCCCCTCCTTCTTCCTTTTCCTCCTCTTCTCCTTGTTCCAATTCTTCTTCTTCATCTCACCTCCTTCCACTACTTCTTCTTCCTCCTCTTGCTCACCTTCTTCAGTTTCCACATCTTCTTCTTCTTCCTTTTCTTCTCCTTCTTCCAATTCTTCTAGTTACTCTCCTTCCTCTTCCTCTTCTTATCTTTCTTCCACTTCTCCTGCCTCCTCTTGTTCTCTTTCTTCCACTTCTTCATCGTCCTCTCCTTTCCTTTCTTTTCTTCCTCTTCATCTCCTTCTTCTTCTTCCTTTCCTTCGTCATATCCCTCTTTTTCTCCTTCTTCTGATTCCACTTGCATTTCTACCTCTTGTTCTCCTTCTTCCACTTCATCCTCACTCCTTCAACTACTTCTTCTTCTTCCTATTGTTCTCGTTCTTCCACTTCTTCTTCTTCCTTTTCTTCTCCTTTTGCCACCTCTTCTTCCTCCTCCCGTTCTCCTTCTTCCACTTCTTCTTCTTCATCTCCTTTCAGTCCACTACTTCTTCCTATTCCTCTTATTCTCTCCTTCTACAACTTCTTCTACTTGTAGTTGTTGTTCTTCTGCATTTTCGTCTCCTTCTTCCGCTTCTTTCTGCTTACACTTCTTGTTCTTCCTCTTCTTTCCCTTCTTCTCCTACCACAACTTTTTCTTCTTTCCTTTCCGTCTTCTCCTTCCTCTTTTTCTCCATCCCCCACTTCTGTTGCTTCCAATTGTTTCTCTTCCTCTTCTTCTCCTTCCCCCAAATCTTATGCTTACACTTCTTCTTCTTCTTCCTCTTCTCCTCCAGCTTCCACTTCTTCTGCTTCTTCTTCCCTTCCCTTCCCCTCCTTCTTCCTTTTCCTCCTTTTCCCCTTGTTCTAATTCTTCTTCTTCATCTCACCTCCTCCCACTACTTCTTCTTGCTCCACTTGTTCACCTTCCTCAACTTCTTCACTTTCCACATCTTCTTCTTCTTCCTTTTCTTTTCCTTCTTCCACTTCTTCTAGTTACTCTCCTTCTACTTCCTCTTCTTATCTTTCTTCCGCTTTTCCTGCCTCCTCTTGTTCTCTTTCTGGCACTTCTTCTTCATCCTTTCCTTTCCTTTCTTTTCTTCCTCTTCATCTCCTTCTTCTTCTTCCTTTCCTTGGTCATATCCCTCTTTTTCTCCTTCTTCTGCTTCCACTTGCATTTCTACCTCTTGTTCTCCTTCTTCCACTTCTTCTCCATCATCCCCACTCCTTCTTCTGCCTACACTACTTCTTCTTCCTCCCCTTCTTCTTCTCCTCCTTGTTCCACTTCTTTTTCATCCCCTTTCCTTCCATTGCTTCTTCTTCCTCCTCTTTTTCTCATTCTTCCACTTCTTCTTCTTCTTCCGATTGTTCTCCTTCTTCCACGTGCACCACTTCCTCCTAATCCTCTTATTGCTCTTCCTCTTCTTCTCCTTCCCCCAAATCTTATGCTTACACTTCTTCTTCCTCTTCTCCTCCAGATTCCACTTCTTCTGCTTCTGCTTCCCTTCCCTTCCCCTTCTTCTTCCTTTTCCTCCTTCCACAACTTCTTCTTCTTTCCTTTCCGTCTTCTCCTTCCTCTATTTCTCCATCCCTCACTCCTATTGCTTCCCATTGTTGCTCGTCCTCATCTTCTCCTTCCCCAAAATCTTATGCTTACACTTCTTCTTCTTCTTCCTCTTCTCCTCCAGATTCCAATTCTTCTGCTTCTTCTTCCCTTCCGTTCCCCTCGTTCTTCCTTTTCCTCCTTTTCTCCTTGTTCCAATTCTTCTTCATCATCTCACCTCCTTCCACTACTTCTTCTTCCTCCTCTTGTTCACCTTCTTCAACTTCCTCACTATCCACATCTTCTTCTTCTTCCTTTTCTTCCCCTTCTTCCACTTCTTCTAGTTACTCTCCTTCTTCTTCCCCTTCTTATCTTTCTTCCATTTCTCCTGCCTCCTCTTGTTCTCTTTCTTCCACTACTTCTTCATCCTCTCCTTTCCTTTCTTTTCTTCGTCTTCATCTCCTTCTTCTTCTTCCTTTCCTTCATCATATCCCTCTTTTTCTCCTTCTTCTGCTTCCACTTGCATTTCTACCTGTTGTTCTCCTTCTTCTACTTCATCCCCACTCCTTCAACTACTTCTTCTTCTTCCTCTTGCTCACCTTCTTCCACTTTTACTACATCCACTTGTTATTCTTCTTCCATCTCTTCTCCTTGTTGCCCTTCTTCTGCCTACACTGCTTCTTCTGCCTCCCCTTCTTCTTCTCCTCCTTGTACCACTTCTTCTTCATCCCGTTTCCTTCCACAGCTTCTCCTTCCGCCTCTTTTTCTCATTCTTCCACTTCTTCTTCTTCCTATTGTTCTCCTTCTTCCACTTGCACTTCTTCCTTTTCTTCTCGTTCTTCCATTTCTTCTTCTTCCTCTTCTTCTCTTTCTGCCACCTCTTCTCTCTTCTCTCGTTCTCCTTCTTCCCCTTCTTCTTCTTTATCTCCTTTCATTCCACTACTTCCTCCTATTCCTCTTATTCTCTCCTTCTACCACTTCTTCTACTTCTACTTGTTGTTCTTCTTCATTTTCGTCTCCTTCTAACGCTTCTTCTGCTTACACTTCTTGTTCTTCCTCTTCTTCCATTTCTTCTCCTTCCACAACTTCTTCTTCTTTCCTTTCCGTCTTCTCCTTCCTCTTTTTCTCCATCCCCCACTTCTGTTGCTTCCAATTGTTTCTCTTCCTCTTCTTCTCCTTCCCCCAAATCTTATGCTTACACTTCTTCTTCTTCTTCCTCTTCTCCTCCAGCTTCCACTTCTTCTCCTTCTTCTTCCCTTCCCTTCCCCTCCTTCTTCCTTTTCCTTCTTTTCCCCTTGTTCTAATTCTTCTTCTTCATCTCACCTCCTCCCACTACTTCTTCTTCCTCCACTTGTTCACCTTCCTCAACTTCTTCACTTTCCACATCTTCTTCTTCTTCCTTTTCTTTTCCTTCTTCCACTTCTTCTAGTTACTCTCCTTCTACTTCCTCTTCTTATCTTTCTTCCGCTTTTCCTGCCTCCTCTTGTTCTCTTTCTGGCACTTCTTCTTCATCCTTTCCTTTCCTTTCTTTTCTTCCTCTTCATCTCCTTCTTCTTCTTCCTTTCCTTGGTCATATCCCTCTTTTTCTCCTTCTTCTGCTTCCACTTGCATTTCTACCTCTTGTTCTCCTTCTTCCACTTCTTCTCCATCATCCCCACTCCTTCTTCTGCCTACACTACTTCTTCTTCCTCCCCTTCTTCTTCTCCTCCTTGTTCCACTTCTTTTTCATCCCCTTTCCTTCCATTGCTTCTTCTTCCTCCTCTTTTTCTCATTCTTCCACTTCTTCTTCTTCATCTCCTTTGATTCCACTACTTCCTCCAATTCCTGTTATCCTCTCCTTCTACCACTTCTTCTACTTCTACTTGTTGTTCTTCTTCATTTTCGTCTCCTTCTTCCGCTTCTTCTGCTTACACTTCTTCTTCTTCCTCTTCTTCCATTTCTTCTCCTTCCATAACTTCTTCTTCTTTCCTTTCCGTCTTCTCCTTCCTTTTTTTCTCCATCCCCCACTCTGCTGCTTCCCATTGTTGCTCTTCCTCTTCTTCTCCTTCCCTAAAATCTTATGCTTACACTTCTTCTTCTTCTTCCTCTTTTCCTCCAGATTCCACTTCTTCTCCTTCTGCTTCCCTTCCCTTCCCCTCCTTCTTCCTTTTCCTCCTTTTCTCGTTGTTCCAATTCTTCTTCTTCATCTCACCTCCTTCCACTACTTCTTCTTCCTCCTCTTGTTCACCTTCTTCACATTCCACATCTTCTTCTTCTTCCTTTTCTTCTCCTTCTTCCACTTCTTCTAGTTGCTCTCCTTCTTCGTCCTCTTCTTATCTTTCTTCCACTTCTCCTGCCTCGTCTTGTTCTCTTTCTTGCACTTCTTCTTCATCCTCTCCTTTCCTTTCTTTTCTTCCTCTTCATCTCTTTCTTCTTCTTCCTTTCCTTCGTCATATACATCTTTTTCTACTTCTTCTGCTTCTAATTGCATTTCTACCTCTTGTTCTCCTTCTTCCACTTCTTCTCCATCATCCCCACCCCTTCAACTACTTCTTCTTCTTCCACTTCTACTACATCCACTTGTTCTTCTTCTTCCCTCGCTTCTCCTTCTTACCCTTCTTCTGCCTACACTACTTCTTCTTCCTCCCCTTCTTCTTCTCCTCCTTGTTCCACTTCTTCTTCATCCCCTTTCCTTCCATTGCTTCTTCTTCCTCCTCTTTTTCTCATTCTTCCACTTCTTCTTCTTTTTCCTATTGTTCTCCTTCTTCCACTTGCACTTCTTCCTTTTTTTCTCGTTCTTCCACTTGTTCTTCTTCCTCTTCTTCTCCTTCTGCCACCTCTTCTCCCTCCTCCCGTTCTCCTTCTTTCACTGTTGCTACATCCACTTGTTCTTCTTCTTCCCTCTCTTCTCCTTCTTGCCCTTCTTCTGCCTACACTAGTTTTTCTTTCTCCCCTTCTTCTTCTCCTCCTTGTTCCACTTCTTCTTCATCCCCTTTCCTTCCATTGCTTCTTCTTCCTCCTCTTTTTCTCATTCTTCCACTTCGTCTTCTTCATCTTCTTTGATTCCACTACTTCCTCGAATTCCTGTTATCCTCTCCTTCTACCACTTCTTCTACTTGTACTTGTTGTTCTTCTTCATTTTCGTCTCCTTCTTCCGCTTCTTCTGCTTACACTTCTTCTTCTTCCTCTTCTTCCATTTCTTCTCCTTCCACAACTTCTTCTTCTTTCCTTTCCGTCTTCTCCTTCCTCTTTTTCTCCATCCCCCACTTCTGTTACTTCCCATTGTTGCTCTTCCTCTTCTTCTTCTTCCCCCAAATCTTATGCTTACACTTCTTCTTCTTCTTCCTCTTCTCCTCCAGATTCCACTTCTTCTGCTTCTGCTTCCCTTCCCTTCCCCTCTGATGCATGCCGCCCTTGATCTTTTTCCTTGAGGTTCCAAGCACCATGAAATGGATGATGGAGGGGAAAGAAAATGGAGGTGGGGCACCACTCTCAAAGAGAGATAAGCCAAAGTGTTTAGGTTTGCCACAAGGGAAGGAACCCTTGATAAAAACCAACTAGGAAGAGGTTCCTCAAGAGAGAGGATCCTCAAGACCTTTTACTAAGAATGTGCTCACAAAGAGACTATTTTCATTCAACTTCAAAGGTGAAATTTTACAATGAGGGGGAATGAGTATATATAGCCCAATGGGAGAGCTTGGGCACACTTTTCTAGGCAATGTGAGACTTGGGCTTAATTAGGATTAAAACTAATTAACCCAAGTCTCAGGCCTTAAGTGAGGCACCTAAGTTCACCCCCTATGGGTGCAATTAGCATATCTTAATGTGAATGGGCTAGCCCAAAATCATGTCTTAACTTATGCACCCATTATAAGCTTACTCCTCCTTTTTAACTAAAGACACCTATACCTTATAAACTAAGAAGATGGCCGGAAATACATGGCCTTAAGGGAATTAAAAATACTTTCCTATTTATCTAATTAAAATAAAATATTTACAAGCTAAAAATAACAAAGACTATGGCTTCGAATCTTCAATGAGCTTTTGTCCATGCCATGCCTTCCTTGAGTCCTCCTAGCCATGATGCATGCTAGGTGAGATTGCATCACCCTCCTTCTTCCTTTTCCTCCTTTTCTACTTGTTCCAATTCTTCTTCTTCATCTCACCTTCTTGCACTACTTCTTATTCCTCCTATTGTCGACCTTCTTCAACTTCTTCACTTTCCACATCTTCTTCTTCTTCCTTTTCTTCTCCTTCTTCCACTTCTTCTGGTTGCTCTCCTTCTTCGTCCTCTTCTTATCTTTCTTCCACTTCTCCTGCCTCCTCTTGTTTTCTTTCTTGCACTTCTTCTTCATCCTCTCCTTTCCTTTCTTTTCTTCCTCTTCATCTCCTTCTTCTTCTTCCTTTCCTTCGTCATATCCCTCTTTTTCTACTTCTTCTGCTTCTAATTGCATTTCTACCTCTTGTTCTCCTTCTTCCACTTCTTCTCCATCATCCCCACTCCTTCAACTACTTGTTCTTCTTCCTCTTGTTCACCTTCTTACACTTCTACTACATCCACTTGTTCTTTTTCTTCCCTCTCTTCTCCTTCTTGCCCTTCTTCTGCCTACACTACTTCTTCTTCCTCCCCTTCTTCTTCTACTCCTTGTTCCACTTCTACTTCATTCCCCTTTCCTTCCATTGCTTCTTCTTCCTCTTCTTTTTCTCATTCTTCCACTTCTTCTTCTTCTTCTTCCTATTGTTCTCCTTCTTTTACTTGCACTTCTTCCTTTTCTTCTTGTTCTTGCACTTCTTCTTGATGCATGCCTCCCTTGATATTTTTCTAGAGGTTTTCTTCTTTGGTGAAATGGTTTGTGGAGAGGTAAGAAGTGAGGTGGTTTTAGGCGCCAGTTAAGGTAAGATATGCCTAAGAGGGAAAGTTTGCCACAAGGGATGGAACCGTTGATAAAAACCTAAGGAATTCTGAAAGAGAGAAGGGTGGACACTAAGAGAATTTTGGCCAACTCAAGGTTTTTCCATTCAATCAAGTGTAAAAAATACAAGAGTGTGAAGGAGCACCTTTTTATAGAGGGAGCTAACCTCTTGGACAAGTCATGAAGGAAATGAAGGACTAGGATTAAAAGGAGTCATCCAAGGGAGGAGGATTGAAACCCAAAGTCCAATCAATACCCTCCTTTAGATGAGAATTGGTGCCCAAGCTACCTCATCCAAGGGCCAAGATTACTCCTTTATTAGTTTTGGGTTTTATTTAGAAAAAGAGGGTGTAGTTATCAAACTACCCCCTTATTTCCTAAATAAAGGCCCAAAAGCTAATCTTACCCCTTCTTATTACTAAGACACCTCCTAGAAAATTAAATGGACTAATACATGTCCAAACTAAAATCCTAGGTTCCTAAAATAAAAATTACAAGTAAATAAGTCATGGCTTGCATAACTTGATGGTCATATGGAGGTGAGATCTTCCTCCCTCTACTCTAGCCATGTCTTCTTCTATTTTCCTAGCCAAGGCCCTAGTGATAGGGCCCTTGCTTGGGGAGAATGCATCATCCCCTCCCCCTTGGGAAGGATTTGACCTCAAATCTGATAGTGCTCCTCTTCTTCATCAGTACCTACAAAAGGGATCAAATCACAAACATTAAAGGTAGTACTGACATCATAGTCCTCAGGGAGATCTAATATGTATGCATTGTTGTTCACTCTCTTGAGGACTTGAAAGGGACCATCTCCTCGGGGGCTAAGCTTGGACTTCCTTTGAGTAGGGAAGCGATCCTTCCTCAATGAAGCCATACCCAATCCCCTTCATTGAAGATAATTTCTTTCCTGCCCCTATTGGCTTTACTAGCATACTCCTTTGAATGATGTTCAATGTTGGCCTTTACCCTTTCATTTAATTTTTTAACAAAATATGCTCTTACTATTCCTTCTTTGTGAACAGAAGAAGGGAAGGGTAAGGGCAAGATATCAAGAGGAGTAAGGGGGTTGAAGCCATAAACAACTTCAAAGGGAGAATGCTTGGTGGTCCTTTGAACCACCCGGTTGTATGGAAACTCAATATGGGGTAGGTATTCATCCCAAGACTTGTGATTTCCTCAAAGAAGTGTCCTAAGCATAGTAGATAGAGTTCTATTTACTACCTTAGTCTGCCCATCAGTTTGGGGGTGACATGTGGTAGAAAATAAGAGTTTAGTTCCTAGCCTTGCCCACAATGTTTTCCAAAAGTGGCTAAGGAACTTCACATCTCTATCAGAGACTATGGATTGGGGAATTCCATGTAAACGGACAACTTCTTTAAAGAAAAGTCTCGCAATGTTGCTCGCATCATCTATCTTGTGGCATGGTATAAAGTGAGCCATTTTTGAAAATCTATCTACCACTACAAAGATAGAGTCTGCACCTCGTTGGGTTCGAGGCAGGCCAAGGATGAAATCCATACTAATATCCAGCCAAGGTGCAGAAGGAGCAGGTAAGGGTGTGTACAATCCATGAGCCATTGTCTTAGACTTAGCTTGCAAGCAAGCAATGCATCTACGACAATGTCTATAGACGTCTTTCTTCATATGGGGCCAAAAGAATTTTTTTGTAAAAGCAGAAGAGTTTTGTTAATTCCAAAATGCCCCATGAGCCCACCCTCATGGCTCTCTTTTGTCAACAGATTTCTCATAGATCCTTGGGGTACACAAAGTCTGCTACCTTTGAAAAGGTACCCCTCACTCACAAAGAACCCATTTTGGGTTTTACATGCAAATGTAGAGGCAGCATAAATGGATCCAAAATCCTTATCAGAAAAATACATTTCTCTAATATTATCAAATCCAAGAATCTTTGCACTTAAGGTGGTGTAAAGGGTATGTCTACGAGACAAAGCATCAGCCACCACATTATGTTTTCCTTTCTTGTATTTGATGATATAAGGGAAAGTCTCAAGAAATTCTACCCATTTAACATGCCTTTTATTAAGCTTGCCTTGACCCTTCAAATACTTAAGTGACTCATGGTCACTATGAATGATGAACTCCTTGGGTACAAGATAATGTTCCCAAGTTTGAAGGGCCCTTATCAAAGAGTAAAACTCTTTATCATAGGTGGGGTAGTTTAAGGCGACTCCATTTAGTTTTTCACTAAAATAAGCCACGGGATGACCACCTTGTAACAACACAACTCCCACACCCACTCCCGATGCATCACACTCTAGCTCAAAAGTTTTAGAAAAGTCAGGAAGAGCTAAAACTGGTGCATGGGTCAGTTTCTCTTTGATAAGTTCAAAGGCTTTTTGTTGTTTTTCACCCAAAGGAAAGGAGTATCCTTCTTCACCAAATCATTGATTGGTGAGAAAAGTGTGGAGAAGTTAGGCACAAAGCGCCTGTAAAAGCTCGCGAGACCATGAAAACTCTTGATCTCAGTCACACTTTTTGGGGTGGGCCATTCTTGGATGGCTTTGATTTTGTCGGGGTCTACTTGAACCCCATTTTTATTAACTATAAAACCTAAGAAAACCACACTCTCCACACAAAAATTACATTTTTCAAGATTTCCATAGAGTTGGTGTGACCTAAGAATGCAAAAGACGCGCCTAAGATGGCCTACATGTTCATCTAGGCTCTTGCTATACACTAAGATGTCATCAAAATAAACAACACAAAATTTTCCTAAGCAATCCCTAAGGACATGATTCATAAGCCTCATGAAGGTGCTTGGGGCATTGGTAAGCCCAAAGGGCATTACCAACCACTCATACAACCCAAACTTGATCTTAAAAGCGGTTTTCCACTCATCACCTTCCTTGATGCGGATTTGGTGATAACCACTCTTAAGATCAATTTTTGAAAATAATTGGGCCCCATGCAATTCATCAAGCATGTCATCAAGCCTAGGGATAGGGTGCCTATATTTGATGGTGATGTTATTGATTGCTCGACAATCAATGCACATCCTCCATTGGCCATTCTTCTTAGGCACCAACAAAACTGGCACAGCACAAGGGCTTAGGCTCTCTTGAACCCAACCTTTCTCCAATAGTTCTTGGACTTGAGATTCAATCTCCTTGGTCTCCATGGGATTAGTCTTATAAGCAGGCCTATTAGGCAGGCTAGCCCCAGGTACCAAGTCTATTTGGTGTTCTATACCCCTAATTGGAGGAAGTCCTTTGGGAACTTCATTAGGAATATATTACAAAACTCCTTTAAAAGCTCTTGAACCTCTTGAGGTAGGTTCTCAGGTCCAAGTTCTATGGCAGTGCTAGAACTAGAAGGGAAAAAAGTGGAGGGGGAAGAAATGGGGGATGCCTCTTTGCAAAGGAGGAGATAGAAAGGTCTGTTAGTTAAGGGGGCTTCCTTTAAATCCAATTTTGTCGCAAATAAACTCCCTTTACTAATGACTTTCTTGGAAGGGGCACCAACTTCCAACTCAACCTCTTTACCCCTTTCAAGCTTTAGGGGTAAAGCTTTGCTTTTTTTTTCTCCTCATCTCTCTTATGTTTCATGATGAGTTGGTCCTCTGCCACTTGTGAAGGTGTTAGAAGACACAACTTAATGCGCTTATCCTTATGAGTGAGGATGATGTTATTGGAATGACCATGGTGTATGGCTTTCTTATCAAATTGCCATGGTCTTCCTAGCAAGATATGGCTAGCTTCCATTGGGACTATGTCACACAGGATCTCATCTTTATAAGACCCAATGGAAATTGGAACCTTGACTTGCTCATTGACCTTCATTTCCCCTTGCTCATTGAGCCATTGAAGCTTGTAAGGCTTAGGGTGGGGAAGTGGGGTCAAGGCTAGCTTTTCCACCAACCTTGAGCTACAACAATTGCAGTATGACCCACTATCCACAATGAGAGAACATATTTTGTCATTCACCTTACAGCGAGTGTGGAATATGTTCTCCCTTTGAGATGAGAACACTTTCAAAGGTTGGCTTCCAAGAAGTCTTCTTATCATTAAGAGGTCTCCCTCACATGCATAAGCGGTTTCATCACAATCAGATTGGTATGCATGAACCCCTTCTCCTTGGCTCTCACTAGAGGAGTGTGAGCTAGACTCACTACTATAAACATCTTGGGCCCTCATGATGATGTTTTTCTTAGTAGGGCATTGAGACGCAATGTGGCCTCTCCCAAGACATTTAAAGCATTTGATACTACTAACTTTCTCGTGAGAGTTAGTAGTAGGGGTTTTTCTCTCTATATGTGATGTTTTATGCTCTTTGAAGTGCTTGGGATGTTCCTCTTTGGGGTAACTCTTGAAAGAGTTCCCCGTAGGTTGGTCCCTCTTTACATAAGGTGGGTTATCCTTTTTAAAAATTTTCCTTCTAAGTTGATTTTCCACCTTGATGGAAAGTTGAACTAACTCATCAAGGGAATTGTATGAGAAGAGCTCCACCTTATCATGAATTTCGGGGCTCAACCCACACAAAAACCTTGCCATAGTGGCCTTGGGTTCCTCAATGATACCCGCCCTCAAGATAAGAAGTTCCATCTTTTGTCTATACTCTTCTATACTAAGGTTGGTTTGCCTTAGCCTTTGGAGTCTATCCAAAAGATCTCTTTCATACCAAGAGGGAATATGCCTTCTTCTTAGAGCACTTCTAAGATAATTCCAATATCTTATGGAAGGCATATTGGTGCGGATTCTCTCATTGGTTAACCCAACCCACCAATGCATGGCATGCCCTTGGAAGCTAAGGGTTGCCATTGGAACCTTTCTTTCTTCTCTTACCTCATGGCAAGTGAAGAGTTGTTCTACCTTGATTTCCCAATCAAGGTAGGCTTCCACATCTTCCCTCCCATGAAATGGGGGGAGATCAATTTTGGGCTCCCTTGGAGGGGCCCCATTATTATGCATGGATGAATGGGAGTTTCTCCTAGGATGATTGTAGTATTCTTCCTCACTTTCACTCCTATGGGTATGTCTAGATGGGGAACCTAAGACTATCCCTTTCATTTTGTAATTCTCACCATTCCCATGCTTTCTTTTTTCTTCTTCTTTCTCTTTTCTTCTTTCTCTTTCTTTTCTTTCTCTCCTTTCTTCATCTTCTCTCCTTTCTCTTATTCTTCTCTCTTCCTTCTCTCTTTTTTCTCTCTTTTCTTCCTCTCTTTCTTTTATTTTTCTTTTCTCCTTGGACTCTTTTTCTCTCCTTTTTTCTTCTCTTCTCTCTTGTTCTTTTGCAATCCACTCCCTAAAGTCCATGTTTAAGTTTTCTAGAGTGTAATCTTTAGAAATATTTCTTTGGTTTACACTCTTGTTTGATGAATAACTATGAGCACTAGAGTGGGTGTGTGATGTCATTGTGCTTGAATTTCTAAGAGGAAAAAGGTGGCTAAAAAATTTTCACAAACAAACACTCCTCTCTTTTTGTGTTTTGTTGCCTAAAATGGCTTGATGAGTCTTTGGAACTCTTTAGCCTTCTAAGCGCTTTGAATAAGAAAAATAAAGCAAGAGTTTTAAAGCAAAAATTCAAAAGAGAAGGGATCTAAAGCGAGCTCCTAAGGTGTTGAAGGAAGTGTACCACTTCTTCCTTCTTCACCTAATTTTCGAGAAACTAAAAAATTGATTAAATTTTATTACAACCAAAGGGAGGGCCTTAAGGGCACTCAAACTCCCAACTACAAAATTAATACACCCAAATTAAAGGAAAAGTAAAGTCTTCAAAAAATGATTCCCCAAATGCTCCCTCAAATCAAAGTCCTCACGGCTAGGTGTATTTCCTTTTGAGGTGATCCCTTAGGCTCTTAGTCCAACCTTCCAAAATATGCTGCCCTTGTGGTAAGCTCCTTTTTCAAGCTTTCTCCCAAAAGTGACACTAACACAAAAACCAAAGAAACCAAAAGTAGCAAGGGGAGGTACGAATAGAAACTCAAAAAGCAATAAAAGATAACACAATCAAAAGGACACTTAACCAAATGGTAAGAGTATATAAGACAAACTAGAAAGATGATTTAAAAGACAAGTAACAACTAAAAGGTAAACAAAAGAAAGAGAGCACACAATGGAATACCTAAGAATGGCACTAGATTAAAGAGTAGAAGAACACAAATATCAAGTTCTAGTGTACCAAAAGTAATAAAAAATTTCTTTTAAGGTTCCAAGTTCAAAGTTGAAGCACTTGCTAATTTTAGGTTAGGTACATCAAATGAATTTTTTTCAAACTTTCTTTTCTTTTGTTTGTTCTCTTTTTTTTTTTTTTTGAATCCTTCGTTTTTTTTTTGTATTTTATTTTAGACTTTGTTTTCTTGTTGTTTTTTTTTTTGAATATTTACTAGATGCACCTAAATTGATTGTGAATTTAGTGCTTGATAACAAAGATTTATGCGCTTGGAACAATAAAGAAAATTAAAAGCAACAATTTAGGTACTACTAGAAATGACTTCAAAATGCAACGTAGCTATAGATGTGTTAATGGTTTAGTAGTTTGGTGTGCCACTGGACTCAAGCTTTGTTAAGTTTTTAGTAATTTGTTGAACACAAATACCAAACTTATAGCTTAAGTGAAAGCACCCACAAACAAGAACTACCTTTACCACACAAATGAGCTACTAATTATAAGGAAAATAAAGACGAAGGAAATTGAGCAACTATTTTTGAATTTTTTTTTTAATAATATGCTTGAAACTAAAAGCACATGAACTTCTAAAGAGACTTAGACATGAGGTATGACCCTCTATGTTGCTCAATTTAAGAAGTTTCAAATTTTTTTTTGTAAAAACAAAAGAGGCTAAACTTAAAAGGAATTAATAGACAAAATGACAAACTATAAACATGACTTAGAGACAACTACACAAGAGCATAAAAGTGAAAAATAAAAGCTAAAAATAAAGCAAAAACAAGGCAACTAGGTGCAAGGAAACACAAGAATTTGGTCTAAATTTCTTGACCACAAGGTTGTGGAATTCACCACAACGGCATGGATTTTTAGTAAGAAATTCTCAAAACCAAAATTCAAGCAAAAAAGCACCCAACTCAAAGCTTAAGCGGAAATTAATGAATATGGGAGAGATGTAGATGCACAGAAAAGAACAATATAAATTGCATCAAGCAAAAAATAAATGGTGCAAATAAACTATAACTCAAAACAATAAACTCAAGACATAAATTGAAATGATAAACAACAATGGAAAGCTAGAAAAAATTGTGGAAATTAAAGATAAAATAAAATAGGAAAAGGAAAAGAAAAAATAAATGAGATAGGAAGAGAGTTTAGACCTCTAGGACCAGGCTCTGATACCAAATGATGCATGCCTACCTTGATCTTTTTCTAGAGGTTTTCTTCTTTGGTGAAATGGTTTGTGGAGAGGTAAGAAGTGAGGTGGTTTAAGCGCCACTTAAGGTAAGATAAGCCTAAGAGGGAAAGTTTGCCACAAGGGATGGAACCCTTGATAAAAACCTAAGGAATTCTCAAAGAGAGAAGGGTGGACACTAAGAGAATTTTGGCCAACTCAAGGTTTTTCCATTCAATCAAGTGTAAAAAATACAAGAGTGTCAAGGAGCACCTTTTTATAGAGGGAGCTAACCTCTTGGACAAGTCATGAAGGAAATGAAGGGCTAGGATTAAAAGGAGTCATCCACGGGAGGAGGATTGAAGCCCAAAGTTCAATCAATACCCTCCTTTAGATGAGAATTGGTGCCCAAGCTACCTCATTCAAGGGCCAAGATTACTCCTTTATTAGTTTTGGGTTTTATTTAGCAAAAGAGGGTGTAGTTATCAAACTACCCCCTTATTTCCTAAATAAAGGCCCAAAAGCTAATCTTACCCCTTCTTATTACTAAGACACCTCCTAGAAAATTAAATGGACTAATACATGTCCAAAATAAAATCCTAGGTTCCTAAAATAAAAATTACAAGTAAATAAGTCATGGCTTGCATAACTTGATGGTCATATGGAGGTGAGATCTTCCTCCCTCTACTCTAGCCATGTCTTCTTCTATTTTCCTAGCCATGGCCCTAGTGATAGGGCCTTTGCTTGGGGAGAATGCATCACTTCTTCTTCCTCTTCTTCTCCTTCTGCCACCTCTTCTCCCTCCTCCCGTTCTCCTTCTTACACTTCTTCTTCTTCATCTCCTTTCATTCCACTACTTCCTCCAATTCTTCTTATTCTCTCCTTCTACCACTTCTTCTACTTCTACTTGTTGTTCTTCTTCATTTTCATCTCCTTTTTCCGCTTCTTCAGCTTACACTTCTTCTTCTTCCTCTTCTTCCATTTCTTCTCTTTCCTCTTTTTCTCCATCCCCCACTTCTGTGGCTTCCCATTGTTGCTCTTCCTCTTCTTCTCCTTACCCCAAATCTTATGCTTACACTTCTTCTACTTCTTCCTCTTCTGCTCGAGATTCCACCTCTTCTGCTTCTTCTTCCCTTCCCTTCCCCTCCTTTTTCCTTTTCCTCCTTTTCTCCTTGTTCCAATTCTTCTTCTTCATCTCACCTCCTTCCACTACTTCTCCTTCCTCCTCTTGTTCACCTTCTTCAACGTCTTCACTTTCCACATCTTCTTCTTCTTCCTTTTCTTCTCCTTCTTCCACTTCTTCTCGTTACTCTCCCTCTTCTTCCTGTTCTTACCTTTCTTCCACTTCTCCTGCCTCCTCTTGTTGTCTTTCTTCCACTTCTTCTTCATCCTCTCCTTTCCTTTCTTTTCTTCCTCTTCATCTCCTTCTTCTTCTTCCTTTCCTTCGTCATTCCCTCTTTTTCTCCTTCTTCTGCTTCTTCTCCATCATCCCCACTCCTTCAACTACTTCTTCTTCTTCCTCTTGTTCACCTTCTTCCACTTCTACTACATCCACTTGTTCTTCTTCTTCCCTCTCTTCTCCTTCTTGCCCTTCTTCTGCATACACTACTTCTTCTTCCTCCCCTTCTTCTTCTCCTCCTTGCTCCACTTCTTCTTCATCCCCTTTCCTTCCATTGCTTCTTCTTCCTCCACTTTTTCTCATTCTTCCACTTCTTCTTCTTCTTGCTATTGTTCTCCTTGTTCCACTTGCACTTCTTCCATTTCTTCTCGTTCTTCCACTTCTTCGTCTTCCTCTTCTTCTCCTTCTGCCACCTCTTCTCCCTCCTCCTGTTCTCCTTCTTCCACTTCTTCTTCTTCATCTCCTTTCATTCCACTAGTTCCTCAAATTCCTCTTATTCTCTTCTTTTACCACTTCTTCTACTTCTACTTGTTGTTCCTCCTCATTTTCGTCTCCTTCTTCCGCTTCTTCTGCTTACACTTTTTCTTCTTCCTCTTCTTCCATTTCTTCCCCTTCCACAACTTCTTCTTCTTTCCTTTTCCGTCTTCTCCTTCCTCTTTTTCTCCATCCCCCACTTTTGTTGCTTCCCATTGTTGCTCTTGCTCTTCTTCTCCTTCCTGCAAATCTTATGCTTACACTTCTTCTTCTTCTTCCTCTTCTCTTCGAGCTTCCACTTCTTCTGCTTCTTCTTCTCTTCCCTTCCCCTCCTCTTCCTTTTCCTCCTTTTCTCCTTGTTCCAAGTCTTCTTCTTCATCTCACCTCCTTCCACTACTTCTTGTTCCTCTTCTTGTTCACCTTCTTCACTTTCCACATCTTCTTCTTCTTCCTTTTCTTCTCGTTCTTCCACTTCTTCTAGTTACTCTCCTTCTTCTTCCTCTTCTTATCTTTCTTCCACTTCTCCTGCCTCCTCTTGTTCTCTTTCTTCAACTTCTTCTTCATCCTCTCCTTTCCTTTCTTTTCTTCCTCTTCATCTCCTTCTTCTTCTTCCTTTCATTCGTCATATCCCTCTTTTTCTCCTTCTTCTGCTTCCACTTGCATTTGTACCTCTTGGTCTCCTTCTTCCACTTCTTCTCCATCATCCTGACTCCTTCAACTACTTCTTCTTCTTGCTCTTGTTCACCTTCTTCCACTCCTACTACATCCACCTGTTCTTCTTCTTCCCTCTCTTCTCCTTCTTGCCCTTCTTCTGCCTACACTACTTCTTCTTCCTCCCCTTCTTCTTCTCCTCCTTGTTCTATTTCTTCTTCATCCCCTTTCCTTCCATTGCTTCTTCTTCCTCCTCTTTTTCTCATTCTTCCACTTCTTCTTCTTCTTCCTATTGTTCTCCTTCTTCCACTTGCACTTCTTCCTTTTCTTCTCCTTCTTCCACTTCTTCTTCTTCCTCTTCTTCTCCTTCTGCCACCTCTTCTCCCTCCTCCCGTTCTCCTTCTTCCACTTCTTCTTCTTCATCTCCTTTCATTCCACTACTTCCTCCAATTCCTCTTATTCTCTCCTTCTACCACTTCTCCTACTTCTACTTGTTGTTCTTCTTCATTTTCGTCTCCTTCTTCTACTTCTTCTGCTTACACTTCCTCTTCTTCCTCTTCTTCCATTTCTTCTCCTTCCACAACTTCTTCTTCTTTCATTTCCGTCTTCTCCTTCCTCTTTTTCTCCATCCCCCACTTCTGTTGCTTCCCATTATTGCTCTTCCTCTTCTTCTCTATCCCACAAATCTTATGCTTACACTTCTTCTTCTTCTTCCTCTTCTGCTCCAGATTCCACCTCTTCTGCTTCTTCTTCCCTTCCCATCCTTCTTCCTTTTCCTGCTTTTCTCCTTGTTCCAATTCTTCTTCTTTATCTCACCTCCTTCCACTACTTCATCTTCCTCCTCTTGTTCACCATCTTCAACTTCTTCACTTTCAACATTTTCTTCTTCTTCATTTTCTTCTCCTTCTTCCACTTCTTCTAGTTACTCTCCTTCTTCTTCCTCTTCTTATCTTTCTTCCACTTCTACTGCCTCCTCTTGTTCTCTTTCTTCCACTTGCACTTCTTCCTTTTCTTCTCCTTCTTCCACTTCTTCTTCTACCTCTTCTTCTCCTTCTGCCACCTCTTCTCCCTCCTCCCGTTCTCCTTCTTCCACTTCTTCTTCTTCATCTCCTTTCATTCCACTACTTCCTCCAATTCCTCTTATTCTCTCCTTCTACCACTTCTCCTACTTCTACTTGTTGTTCTTCTTCATTTTCGTCTCCTTCTTCTACTTCTTCTGCTTACACTTCCTCTTCTTCCTCTTCTTCCATTTCTTCTCCTTCCACAACTTCTTCTTCTTTCATTTCCGTCTTCTCCTTCCTCTTTTTCTCCATCCCCCACTTCTGTTGCTTCCCATTATTGCTCTTCCTCTTCTTCTCTATCCCACAAATCTTATGCTTACACTTCTTCTTCTTCTTCCTCTTCTGCTCCAGATTCCACCTCTTCTGCTTCTTCTTCCCTTCCCATCCTTCTTCCTTTTCCTCCTTTTCTCCTTGTTCCAATTCTTCTTCTTTATCTCACCTCCTTCCACTACTTCATCTTCCTCCTCTTGTTCACCTTCTTCAACTTCTTCACTTTCAACATTTTCTTCTTCCTCATTTTCTTCTCCTTCTTCCACTTCTTCTAGTTACTCTCCTTCTTCTTCCTCTTCTTATCTTTCTTCCACTTCTCCTGCCTCCTCTTGTTCTCTTTCTTCCGCTTGCACTTCTTCCTTTTCTTCTCCTTCTTCCACTTCTTCTTCTACCTCTTCTTCTCCTTCTGCCACCTCTTCTCCCTCCTCCCGTTCTCCTTCTTCCACTTCTTCTTCTTCATCTCCTTTCATTCCACTACTTCCTCCAATTCCTCTTATTCTCTCCTTCTACCAGTTCTTCTACTTCTACTTGTTGTTCTTCTTAATTTTCGTCTCCTTCTTCCGTTTTTTCTTCATACACTTCTTCTTCTTCCTCTTCTTCCATTTCTTCTCCTTCCACAACTTCTTCTTCTTTCCTTTCCGTCTTCTCCTTCCTCTTTTTCTCCATCCCCCACTTTTGTTGCTTCCCATTGTTGCTCTTCCTCTTCTTCTCCTTCCCCAAAATCTTATGCTTACACTTCTTCTTCTTCTTTCTCTTCTCCCCCAGATTCCACTTCTTCTGCTTCTGCTTCCCTTCCCTTCCCCTCCTTCTTCCTTTTCCTACTTTTCTACTTGTTCCAATTCTTCTTCTTCATCTCACCTTCTTGCACTACTTCTTCTTCCTCCTCTTGTCGACCTTCTTCACTTTGCACATCTTCTTCTTCTAACTTTTCTTCTCCTTCTTCCACTTCTTCTAGTTACTCTCCTTCTTCTTCTTCTTCTTATCTTTCTTCCACTTCTCCTGCCTCCCCTTGTTCTCTTTCTTCCACTTCTTCTTCTTCCTCTCCTTTCCTTTCTTTTCTTCCTCTTCATCTGCTTCTTCTTCTTCCTTTCCTTCGTCATATCCCTCTTTTTCTCCTTCTTCTGCTTCCACTTGCATTTCTACCTATTGTTCTCCTTCTTCCACTTCTTCTTCATCGTCCCAACTCCTTCAACTACTTCTTCTTCTTCCTCTTGTTCACCTTCTTCAACTTCTACTACATCCACTTGCTCTTCTTCCTCTCTCTCTTCTTCTTCTTGCCCTTCTTCTGCCTACACTACTTCTTCTTCCTCCCCTTCTTCTTCTCCTCCTTGTTCCACTTCTTCTTTATCCCCTTTCCTTCCATTGCTTCTTCTTCCTCCTCTTTTTCTCATTCTTCCACTTCCTCTTCTTCTTCCTATTGTTCTACTTCTTCCACTTGCACTTCTTCTCCTTCTTCCACCTATGCTCTGTCCTCCCGTTCTCCTTCTTCCACTTCTTCTTCTTCATCTCCTTTCATTCCACTACTTCCTCCTGTTCCTCTTATTCTCTCCTTCTACCACTTCTTCTACTTCTACTTGTTGTTCTTCTTCATTTTTGTCTCCTTCTTCCGCTTCTTCTGCTTACACTTCTTCTTCTTCCTCTTCTTCCATTTCTTCTCTTTCCACAACTTCTTCTTCTTTCCTTTCCGTCTTCTCCTTCCTTTTTTTCTCCATCCCCCACTTCTGTTACTTCCCATTGTTGCTCTTCCTCTTCTTTTCCTTCCCCCAAATCTTATTCTTACACTTCTTCTTCTTCTACCTCTTCTCCTCCAGATTCCATTTCTTCTGCTTCTTCTTCCCTTCCCTTCCCCTCCTTCTTCCTTTTCCTTGTTTTCTCCTTGTTCCAATTCTTCTTCTTCATCTCACCTCCTTCCACTACTGCTTCTTCCTCCTCTTGTTCACCTTCTTCAACTTCTTCACTTTCCACATCTTCTTCTTCTTCCTTTTCTTCTCCTTCTTCCACTTCTTTTAGTTACTCTCCTTCTTCTTCCTCTTCTTATCTTTCTTCCACTTCTCCTGCCTCCTCTTGTTCTCTTTCTCTACTTCTTCTTCATCCTCTCCTTTCCTTTCTTTTCTTCCTCTTCATCTCCTTCTTCTTCTTCCTTTCTGTTGTCATATCCCTCTTTTTCTCCTTCTTCTGCCTCCACTTGCATTTCTACCTCTTCTTCTCCTTCTTCCACTTCTTCTCCATCATACCCACTCCTTCAACTACTTCTTCTTCCTCTTGTTCACCTTCTTCCACTTCTACTACATCCACTTGTTCTTCTTCTTCCCTCTCTTCTCCTTCTTGCCCTTCTTCTGCCTACACTACTTCTTCTTCCTCCCCTTCTTCTTCTCCTCCTTGTTCCACTTCTTCTTCATCCCCTTTCCTTCCATTGCTTCTTCTTCCTCCTCTTTTTCTCATTCTTCCAATTCTTCTTCTTCTTCCTGTTGTTCTGCTTCTTCCACTTGCACTTCTTCCTTTTCTTCTCGTTCTTCCACTTCTTCTTCTTCCTTTTCTTCTCCTTCTGCCACCTCTTCTTCCTCCTCTCGTTCTGCTTCTTCCACTTCTTCTTCTTCATCTCCGTTCATTCCACTACTTCCTCCTATTCCTCTTATTCTCTCCTTCTACCACTTCTTCTACTTCTACTTGTTGTTCTTCTTCATTTTCGTCTCCTTCTTCCGCTTCTTCTGCTTACACTTCTTCTTCTTCCGTTTCTTCTCCTTGCACAACTTCTTCTTTGCTTTCTGCCTTCTCCTTCCTCTTTTTCTCCATCCTCCGCTTCTGTTGCTTCCCATTGTTGCTCTTCCTCTTCTTTTCCTTCCCCCAAATCTTATGCTTACACTTCTTCTTCTTCTTCCTCTTCTCCTCCAGATTCCACTTCTTCTGCTTCTTCTTCCCTTCCCTTGCCCTCCTTCTTCCTTTTCCTCCTTTTCTTCAAGTTCCAATTCTTCTTCTTCATCTCACCTCCTTCCACTACTTCTTCTTCCTCCTCTTGTTCACCTTCTTCACTTTCCACATCTTCTTCTTCTTCTTCTTCCTTTTCTTCTCCTTCTTCCACTTTTTCTAGTTACTCTCCTTCTTCTTCCTCTTCTTATCTTTCTTCCACTTCTCCTGCCTCCTCTTGTTCTCTTTCTTCCATTTCTTCTTCATCCTCTCCTTTCCTTTCTTTTCTTCCTCTTCATCTCCTTCTTCTTCTTCCTTTCCTTTGTGATATCCCTCTTTTTCTCCTTCTTATACTTCCACTTGCATTTCTACCTCTTGTTCTCCTTCTTCCATTTCTTTTCCATCATCCCCACTCCTTCAACTACTTCTTCTTCTTCCTTTTGTTCACCTTCTTCCACTTCTACTACATCCACTTGTTCTTCTTCTTCCCTCTCTTCTCCTTCTTGCCCTTTTTCTGCGTACACTACTTCTTCTTCCTCCCCTTCTTCTTCTCCTCCTTGTTCCACTTCTTCTTCATTCCCCTTTCCTTCCATTGCTTCTTCTTCCTCCTCTTTTTCTCATTCTTCCACTTCTTCTTCTTCTTCCTATTGTTCTCCTTCTTCCACTTGCACTTCTTCCTTTTCTTCTCCTTCTTCCACTTCTTCTTCTTCCTCTTCTTCTCCTTCTGCCACCTCTTCTTCCTCCTCCTGTTCTCCTTCTTCCACTTCTTCTTCTTCATCTCCGTTCATTCCACTACTTCCTCCTATTCCTCTTATTCTCTCCTTCTACCACTTCTTCTACTTCTACTTGTTGTTCTTCTTCATTTTCGTCTCCTTCTTCCGCTTCTTCTGCTTACACTTCTTCTTCTTCCTCTTCTTCCATTTCTTCTCCTTGCACAACTTCTTCTTTCCTTTCCGCCTTCTCTTTCCTCTTTTTCTCCATCCCCCGCTTCTGTTGCTTCCCATTGTTGCTCTTCCTCTTCTTCTCCTTCCCCCAAATCTTATGTTACACTTCTTCTTCTTCTTCTTCTCCTCCAGATTCCACTTCTTCTGCTTCTTCTTCCCTTCCCTTGCCCTCCTTCTTCCTTTTCCTCCTTTTCTTCTTGTTCCAATTCTTCTTCTTCATCTCACCTCCTTCCACTACTTCTTCTTCCTCCTCTTATTCACCTTCTTCACTTTCCACATCTTCTTCTTCTTCCTTTTCTTCTCCTTCTTCCACTTTTTCTAGTTACTCTCCTTCTTCTTCCTCTTCTTATCTTTCTTCCACTTCTCCTGCCTCCTCTTGTTCTCTTTCTTCCATTTCTTCTTCATCCTCTCCTTTCCTTTCTTTTCTTCCTCTTCATCTCCTTCTTCTTCTTCCTTTCCTTTGTGATATCCCTCTTTTTCTCCTTCTTATACTTCCACTTGCATTTCTACCTCTTGTTCTCCTTCTTCCATTTCTTTTCCATCATCCCCACTCCTTCAACTACTTCTTCTTCTTCCTTTTGTTCACCTTCTTCCACTTCTACTACATCCACTTGTTCTTCTTCTTCCCTCTCTTCTCCTTCTTGCCCTTTTTCTGCGTACACTACTTCTTCTTCCTCCCCTTCTTCTTCTCCTCCTTGTTCCACTTCTTCTTCATTCCCCTTTCCTTCCATTGCTTCTTCTTCCTCCTCTTTTTCTCATTCTTCCACTTCTTCTTCTTCTTCCTATTGTTCTCCTTCTTCCACTTGCACTTCTTCCTTTTCTTCTCCTTCTTCCACTTCTTCTTCTTCCTCTTCTTCTCCTTCTGCCACCTCTTCTTCCTCCTCCTGTTCTCCTTCTTCCACTTCTTCTTCTTCATCTCCGTTCATTCCACTACTTCCTCCTATTCCTCTTATTCTCTCCTTCTACCACTTCTTCTACTTCTACTTGTTGTTCTTCTTCATTTTCGTCTCCTTCTTCCGCTTCTTCTGCTTACACTTCTTCTTCTTCCTCTTCTTCCATTTCTTCTCCTTGCACAACTTCTTCTTTCCTTTCCGCCTTCTCTTTCCTCTTTTTCTCCATCCCCCGCTTCTGTTGCTTCCCATTGTTGCTCTTCCTCTTCTTCTCCTTCCCCCAAATCTTATGTTACACTTCTTCTTCTTCTTCTTCTCCTCCAGATTCCACTTCTTCTGCTTCTTCTTCCCTTCCCTTGCCCTCCTTCTTCCTTTTCCTCCTTTTCTTCTTGTTCCAATTCTTCTTCTTCATCTCACCTCCTTCCACTACTTCTTCTTCCTCCTCTTATTCACCTTCTTCACTTTCCACATCTTCTTCTTCTTCCTTTTCTTCTCCTTCTTCCACTTTTTCTAGTTACTCTCCTTCTTCTTCCTCTTCTTATCTTTCTTCCACTTCTCCTGCCTCCTCTTGTTCTCTTTCTTCCATTTCTTCTTCATCCTCTCCTTTCCTTTCTTTTCTTCCTCTTCATCTCCTTCTTCTTCTTCCTTTCCTTTGTGATATCCCTCTTTTTCTCCTTCTTATACTTCCACTTGCATTTCTACCTCTTGTTCTCCTTCTTCCATTTCTTTTCCATCATCCCCACTCCTTCAACTACTTCTTCTTCTTCCTTTTGTTCACCTTCTTCCACTTCTACTACATCCACTTGTTCTTCTTCTTCCCTCTCTTCTCCTTCTTGCCCTTTTTCTGCGTACACTACTTCTTCTTCCTCCCCTTCTTCTTCTCCTCCTTGTTCCACTTCTTCTTCATTCCCCTTTCCTTCCATTGCTTCTTCTTCCTCCTCTTTTTCTCATTCTTCCACTTCTTCTTCTTCTTCCTATTGTTCTCCTTCTTCCACTTGCACTTCTTCCTTTTCTTCTCCTTCTTCCACTTCTTCTTCTTCCTCTTCTTCTCCTTTTGCCACCTCTTATTCCTCCTCCTGTTCTCCTTCTTCCACTTCTTCTTCTTCATCTCCGTTCATTCCACTACTTCCTCCTATTCCTCTTATTCTCTCCTTCTACCACTTCTTCTACTTCTACTTGTTGTTCTTCTTCATTTTTGTCTCCTTCTTCCGCTTCTTCTGCTTACACTTCTTCTTCTTCCTCTTCTTCCATTTCTTCTCTTTCCACAACTTCTTCTTCTTTCCTTTCCATCTTCTCCTTCCTTTTTTTCTCCATCCCCCACTTCTGTTACTTCCCATTGTTGCTCTTCCTCTTCTTTTCCTTCCCCCAAATCTTATTCTTACACTTCTTCTTCTTCTACCTCTTCTCCTCCAGATTCCATTTCTTCTGCTTCTTCTTCCCTTCCCTTCCCCTCCTTCTTCCTTTTCCTTGTTTTCTCCTTGTTCCAATTCTTCTTCTTCATCTCACCTCCTTCCACTACTGCTTCTTCCTCCTCTTGTTCACCTTCTTCAACTTCTTCACTTTCCACATCTTCTTCTTCTTCCTTTTCTTCTCCTTCTTCCACTTCTTTTAGTTACTCTCCTTCTTCTTCCTCTTCTTATCTTTCTTCCACTTCTCCTGCCTCCTCTTGTTCTCTTTCTCTACTTCTTCTTCATCCTCTCCTTTCCTTTCTTTTCTTCCTCTTCATCTCCTTCTTCTTCTTCCTTTCTGTTGTCATATCCCTCTTTTTCTCCTTCTTCTGCCTCCACTTGCATTTCTACCTCTTCTTCTCCTTCTTCCACTTCTTCTCCATCATACCCACTCCTTCAACTACTTCTTCTTCCTCTTGTTCACCTTCTTCCACTTCTACTATATCCACTTGTTCTTCTTCTTCCCTCTCTTCTCCTTCTTGCCCTTCTTCTGCCTACACTACTTCTTCTTCCTCCCCTTCTTCTTCTCCTCCTTGTTCCACTTCTTCTTCATCCCCTTTCCTTCCATTGCTTCTTCTTCCTCCTCTTTTTCTCATTCTTCCAATTCTTCTTCTTCTTCCTGTTGTTCTGCTTCTTCCACTTGCACTTCTTCCTTTTCTTCTCGTTCTTCCACTTCTTCTTCTTCCTTTTCTTCTCCTTCTGCCACCTCTTCTTCCTCCTCTCGTTCTGCTTCTTCCACTTCTTCTTCTTCATCTCCGTTCATTCCACTACTTCCTCCTATTCCTCTTATTCTCTCCTTCTACCACTTCTTCTACTTCTACTTGTTGTTCTTCTTCATTTTCGTCTCCTTCTTCCGCTTCTTCTGCTTACACTTCTTCTTCTTCCGTTTCTTCTCCTTGCACAACTTCTTCTTTGCTTTCTGCCTTCTCCTTCCTCTTTTTCTCCATCCTCCGCTTCTGTTGCTTCCCATTGTTGCTCTTCCTCTTCTTTTCCTTCCCCCAAATCTTATGCTTACACTTCTTCTTCTTCTTCCTCTTCTCCTCCAGATTCCACTTCTTCTGCTTCTTCTTCCCTTCCCTTGCCCTCCTTCTTCCTTTTCCTCCTTTTCTCCAAGTTCCAATTCTTCTTCTTCATCTCACCTCCTTCCACTACTTCTTCTTCCTCCTCTTGTTCACCTTCTTCACTTTCCACATCTTCTTCTTCTTCTTCTTCCTTTTCTTCTCCTTCTTCCACTTTTTCTAGTTACTCTCCTTCTTCTTCCTCTTCTTATCTTTCTTCCACTTCTCCTGCCTCCTCTTGTTCTCTTTCTTCCATTTCTTCTTCATCCTCTCCTTTCCTTTCTTTTCTTCCTCTTCATCTCCTTCTTCTTCTTCCTTTCCTTTGTGATATCCCTCTTTTTCTCCTTCTTATACTTCCACTTGCATTTCTACCTCTTGTTCTCCTTCTTCCATTTCTTTTCCATCATCCCCACTCCTTCAACTACTTCTTCTTCTTCCTTTTGTTCACCTTCTTCCACTTCTACTACATCCACTTGTTCTTCTTCTTCCCTCTCTTCTCCTTCTTGCCCTTTTTCTGCGTACACTACTTCTTCTTCCTCCCCTTCTTCTTCTCCTCCTTGTTCCACTTCTTCTTCATTCCCTTTTCCTTCCATTGCTTCTTCTTCCTCCTCTTTTTCTCATTCTTCCACTTCTTCTTCTTCTTCCTATTGTTCTCCTTCTTCCACTTGCACTTCTTCCTTTTCTTCTCCTTCTTCCACTTCTTCTTCTTCCTCTTCTTCTCCTTCTGCCACCTCTTCTTCCTCCTCCTGTTCTCCTTCTTCCACTTCTTCTTCTTCATCTCCGTTCATTCCACTACTTCCTCCTATTCCTCTTATTCTCTCCTTCTACCACTTCTTCTACTTCTACTTGTTGTTCTTCTTCATTTTCGTCTCCTTCTTCCGCTTCTTCTGCTTACACTTCTTCTTCTTCCTCTTCTTCCATTTCTTCTCCTTGCACAACTTCTTCTTTCCTTTCCGCCTTCTCTTTCCTCTTTTTCTCCATCCCCCGCTTCTGTTGCTTCCCATTGTTGCTCTTCCTCTTCTTCTCCTTCCCCCAAATCTTATGTTACACTTCTTCTTCTTCTTCTTCTCCTCCAGATTCCACTTCTTCTGCTTCTTCTTCCCTTCCCTTGCCCTCCTTCTTCCTTTTCCTCCTTTTCTTCTTGTTCCAATTCTTCTTCTTCATCTCACCTCCTTCCACTACTTCTTCTTCCTCCTCTTATTCACCTTCTTCACTTTCCACATCTTCTTCTTCTTCCTTTTCTTCTCCTTCTTCCACTTTTTCTAGTTACTCTCCTTCTTCTTCCTCTTCTTATCTTTCTTCCACTTCTCCTGCCTCCTCTTGTTCTCTTTCTTCCATTTCTTCTTCATCCTCTCCTTTCCTTTCTTTTCTTCCTCTTCATCTCCTTCTTCTTCTTCCTTTCCTTTGTGATATCCCTCTTTTTCTCCTTCTTATACTTCCACTTGCATTTCTACCTCTTGTTCTCCTTCTTCCATTTCTTTTCCATCATCCCCACTCCTTCAACTACTTCTTCTTCTTCCTTTTGTTCACCTTCTTCCACTTCTACTACATCCACTTGTTCTTCTTCTTCCCTCTCTTCTCCTTCTTGCCCTTTTTCTGCGTACACTACTTCTTCTTCCTCCCCTTCTTCTTCTCCTCCTTGTTCCACTTCTTCTTCATTCCCCTTTCCTTCCATTGCTTCTTCTTCCTCCTCTTTTTCTCATTCTTCCACTTCTTCTTCTTCTTCCTATTGTTCTCCTTCTTCCACTTGCACTTCTTCCTTTTCTTCTCCTTCTTCCACTTCTTCTTCTTCCTCTTCTTCTCCTTTTGCCACCTCTTCTTCCTCCTCCTGTTCTCCTTCTTCCACTTCTTCTTCTTCATCTCCGTTCATTCCACTACTTCCTCCTATTCCTCTTATTCTCTCCTTCTACCACTTCTTCTACTTCTACTTGTTGTTCTTCTTCATTTTCGTCTCCTTCTTCCGCTTCTTCTGCTTACACTTCTTCTTCTTCCTCTTCTTCCATTTCTTCTCCTTGCACAACTTCTTCTTTCCTTTCCGCCTTCTCTTTCCTCTTTTTCTCCATCCCCCGCTTCTGTTGCTTCCCATTGTTGCTCTTCCTCTTCTTCTCCTTCCCCCAAATCTTATGTTACACTTCTTCTGCTTCTTCTTCTCCTCCAGATTCCACTTCTTCTGCTTCTTCTTCCCTTCCCTTGCCCTCCTTCTTCCTTTTCCTCCTTTTCTTCTTGTTCCAATTCTTCTTCTTCATCTCACCTCCTTCCACTACTTCTTCTTCCTCCTCTTATTCACCTTCTTCACTTTCCACATCTTCTTCTTCTTCCTTTTCTTCTCCTTCTTCCACTTTTTCTAGTTACTCTCCTTCTTCTTCCTCTTCTTATCTTTCTTCCACTTCTCCTGCCTCCTCTTGTTCTCTTTCTTCCATTTCTTCTTCATCCTCTCCTTTCCTTTCTTTTCTTCCTCTTCATCTCCTTCTTCTTCTTCCTTTCCTTTGTGATATCCCTCTTTTTCTCCTTCTTATACTTCCACTTGCATTTCTACCTCTTGTTCTCCTTCTTCCATTTCTTTTCCATCATCCCCACTCCTTCAACTACTTCTTCTTCTTCCTTTTGTTCACCTTCTTCCACTTCTACTACATCCACTTGTTCTTCTTCTTCCCTCTCTTCTCCTTCTTGCCCTTTTTCTGCGTACACTACTTCTTCTTCCTCCCCTTCTTCTTCTCCTCCTTGTTCCACTTCTTCTTCATTCCCCTTTCCTTCCATTGCTTCTTCTTCCTCCTCTTTTTCTCATTCTTCCACTTCTTCTTCTTCTTCCTATTGTTCTCCTTCTTCCACTTGCACTTCTTCCTTTTCTTCTCCTTCTTCCACTTCTTCTTCTTCCTCTTCTTCTCCTTCTGCCACCTCTTCTTCCTCCTCCTGTTCTCCTTCTTCCACTTCTTCTTCTTCATCTCCGTTCATTCCACTACTTCCTCCTATTCCTCTTATTCTCTCCTTCTACCACTTCTTCTACTTCTACTTGTTGTTCTTCTTCATTTTCGTCTCCTTCTTCCGCTTCTTCTGCTTACACTTCTTCTTCTTCCTCTTCTTCCATTTCTTCTCCTTGCACAACTTCTTCTTTCCTTTCCGCCTTCTCTTTCCTCTTTTTCTCCATCCCCCGCTTCTGTTGCTTCCCATTGTTGCTCTTCCTCTTCTTCTCCTTCCCCCAAATCTTATGTTACACTTCTTCTTCTTCTTCTTCTCCTCCAGATTCCACTTCTTCTGCTTCTTCTTCCCTTCCCTTGCCCTCCTTCTTCCTTTTCCTCCTTTTCTTCTTGTTCCAATTCTTCTTCTTCATCTCACCTCCTTCCACTACTTCTTCTTCCTCCTCTTATTCACCTTCTTCACTTTCCACATCTTCTTCTTCTTCCTTTTCTTCTCCTTCTTCCACTTTTTCTAGTTACTCTCCTTCTTCTTCCTCTTCTTATCTTTCTTCCACTTCTCCTGCCTCCTCTTGTTCTCTTTCTTCCATTTCTTCTTCATCCTCTCCTTTCCTTTCTTTTCTTCCTCTTCATCTCCTTCTTCTTCTTCCTTTCCTTCGTGATATCCCTCTTTTTCTCCTTCTTATACTTCCACTTGCATTTCTACCTCTTGTTCTCCTTCTTCCATTTCTTCTCCATCATCCCCACTCCTTCAACTGCTTCTTCTTCTTCCTTTTGTTCACCTTCTTCCACTTCTACTACATCCACTTGTTCTTCTTCTTCCCTCTCTTCTCCTTCTTGCCCTTCTTCTGCCTATACTACTTCTTCTTCCTCCCCTTCTTCTTCTCCTCCTTGTTCCACTTCTTCTTCATTCCCCTTTCTGGAGGAGAAGAGGAAGAAGAAGAAGAAGTGATGCATGCATGCCTAGCATGGGCTTGAGCTAGGACCAACAAGAAAGGAGCATGACTTGGATGAGGCTTCAAGGAGCTTATTTTAGGAAATGTTCCATTTAATTGTATTAATTTGACCATTTTTAGGCTTGTATAAGCACCCCTAAGTCATTAGGATTATAGGGGTTTAGCTAGTTTAATTTTCGGCCTTGTATTTTGGCCTATGGGTTGTATTTTCTTTAGGAGGTGTAATTAGTCTCCTTGTGGAGAGTGTTAATTAGTTTGGGCTGGTCCAAGAGGATTTGGACGTGTGGTTATTAATTTCCACACCCCTAATTCCTCTTCACACCCTTCTAACCAACACATGAAGCATGTATGAGACACGTGGGCCCCCTTGTCCCCTTGTTTTACTCCACATGTGCTTTCTCTCTCCTACATGGCTGATTCTTGTTGCTTCTTATTTGAATTTGAATTTTGGAAGTGCAATGTCATTTCCCTCCGAAATTCAAATTCAAACTAGAGGGAACATAGATCCATTTTTTTAGGGCCATGTTTGGATCTTTAGTTGGATTAAATTAGTGTTAATTGAGCACATGCTAAATTAAGACTAAATTAAGCTAACTAACCCTTAATTAAGCATGTTGGACGTTCAACTTGAGGTTCCTAAACCCATGGTTCATGCTTTGCTCTATAAATAGAGCATTCCCTCCTTCATGTACATTAGAACACTCATTTTGAATGGAAATTATACTTCTCTAAATTGAGAGCTCTTTTGTTCTTGAGAGTGTTCATGTTCTCTCCTTCGTGAGAGTTCTTCATGCTATTATCAAGGGTTCCTTCCCTTGTGGCTAGCTTCATCCTTTGGCTTATCTCCTTCAACAAGAGTGGCGCCTACTTCTCCTCCATTTTCTAGTCTTCCACCTCCATTTCTTCAACCTTGGAACCTCTATGAGCAAGGATCTTGGGAGCATTCTCTTCATCAAGGATTCTTCAAACTTGCCTTGGGGAGGGATGCATCAAGTGGTATCAAAGCTTAGGCTCTGATGGAGGTTCTTGTTATATCCTATCTTGCTTAAATTTTCGGTTCATTTTGTGTATTGTCATCTTCTCTTCTACTCCAATTCTATTTTAATTTCAGTCCATCCGTGTTGTTTGTTAATTTTCATTTACTTGTCTTGATGTGTATTGTCTTGAAGTTGTGTTTTCAATTTTTGCTTCTAAAATTTCAAAAAAATTCTAGGCACAAGTTTTGTGCTACATCTTCTAAAAATTTTGATTCAATTTTTGTGTTCTTTCATTGAATCATAATTCTGTTTTAGATCTGATTTTTTCCGCTGCATATTCTTGCTGTCTCTTTGTGTTGTTCATGCTTGGATCAATCCTAAGAAACACTAAATAGTGATTCCATAATTTTTTGGATGGAACCACACATGTGTGGTTAGTGTTTTGGATTGAAACTAGCTTTTCATGTGGTGTTTTTTGTGCAGTTTTAATTCTCTGTTTCCAGTTTTGTTTTGAGCGTTTTGTGCAGTCCAATTTGTGCTTGTTTTAGTCCTTGATTGCCTAAGCTTGGAGCCTAAGAGGAGTTGTGGAATAAATCCACACGGCTGTGGCAAAAACCACAGTGTTGTGGTCACATCCTTGGCTAGTTTTGCATCAAGACTAGTGCAGTTTTTTGCTCTGTTTTGGTTCTGTTTTTAGGTGTTAATTTTCAGTTTTATAATCTGCTTGTTATGTCATTAGATTAGTCTTGTTTAGTCCTTAATTTGTCAATTTAAAATTCCTTAGGTTTTACTAAATTTTTGTGTTGTTTTGAGTCTTGAAAAAGTGTTGTGTAAGCTTCTTGAAATTGAGCTTCTAAGAGAGGTTTTCTCTCTTCTTTAAGTCTTTTAAGAAGTGTCACATGCTTTTAGTTCAAGCATGTTTCCTAAATAAAATTCTCAAAAAAATTTATAGCTCAATTTCATCTTCTAAATTTTAGTGTGTTGTTGAGTTTTTTTAGTAGCTTTTAGTGTGCTTGTTTGAAGTGAATCTTGTTTGGTGTGTGGAGCTGTTTTGGCTGAATGTTATTGAACAAAATCTTGTGCAAAACAAGTTAGTTCATGCACAAATCAAGCACTCCTAAGCATACCTTAAAACACTTCAAATGTTAG
Organism: Psophocarpus tetragonolobus; assembly: GCA_037954015.1. NCBI lineage: Eukaryota > Viridiplantae > Streptophyta > Magnoliopsida > Fabales > Fabaceae > Psophocarpus > Psophocarpus tetragonolobus. Next base: position 57,027,719 of record CM075690.1, on the reverse strand, counting down.
TGCACTTTGAGTTACCAAAATTTTCTTAGATTGCATCTTTGGTTTGGAAATTGTGTGGCCTTGCTTGCTGAAAATTTTCAAGTGATTAGTACCTCTTTATTCCTCATTAAATTTGCAAACCAAATCTGAAAAAAAAATTAATTAGGTGCAGCCAAAAGAAATTTAAAAAAAAAAAAGAGAAGAATTCGAAAGACAATTTGAAAAGAAAGAACAAAAATAAAAAAGTGCTAAAACAAAGAAGTAAAAAACAATACATAGAAAAAATTGGTGTACCTAATAGAAAATTATTTTAATTGAAAAAGAGGACTTAATATTGTTGTAATTGCTTGGAAACATTACCTAAAACATTCAGCCATTCATATTTATATTGGTGCAATTTTTGAAAATTATTTGTGTCATTTTACATTTTTAGTCCTTATCCTTATCTAGAATTTTTCTAGGATTTCCTTTGTGTGCTTAGCCTTCTTTCTACCTTTATTTTTAGTTTGTCTTCTTTGAATTCTTTGAGTCATGTCTTCATCAATCTTTCCATTTGGATAGTTTACCATTCAAATTATACTTTTCTTGCTTTACTTTTGCTTGTCCTTCTTTTTGGTTCTTGCCTTGGTTTGGTGCCACTTTTGTGTAGGTAAGCCTTGAGTAAGGAAGCCTTCCACAAGGGTAGCCTCTTAAGGAAGAGTTGAAATAGCTAAAAGGACTTGAACAAAAGAAAGAGCATGGACAAAAAGTGAAACACCTTAGGAGAGATTGCTTGGCAGACACTTGAAGAATTGTTTTTAGTTTTATTCCTTAATTGTATTTTCTTTTCCTTGGTTTGTAAAAGGCCATTATTCTTAAGTATTTAGCTTAGTCTCTCGCTAATTAAGGTGTGAAGGAGGAAGTGGTACACCACCTTCCATACCTTTAGGGGCACGTTAGATCCCTTTCCTTTTTTAGTTTTTTGCCTTAGTTTACCTTAGCTTTTTTTCATGCGTTTTTTAGAGGAGTGTATGGAGTTCCAAAGGCTCTTGCACTTGTAGCAATTCGTGTAGGTTAGTGGTATATGCTCTTGCATTTTCTAGGTGGTGTTTTAGTTGAGAAACAAAAAAAAAGAGGGTGAGGTGAGTGAGTTCTATTCTTGGTACAAACCTCCTCCTAGTGCTTACCATGACCCAAGTTCTCCCTTATTTTACACTCCTTTTTCCTACCCCTATGAAAGAATAGAAAAAGAAAGAAAAGAGTGTAGAGAAAGAGAAAGAAAAATAAAAGAGAGATATAGGAAAGAAAGGATAGAAAGAAAAGAAAGAGAGGAAAAAGAAAGAAGAGAAAGAGAGGAAAAAGAGAGGAGAGAAAATTATGAAAAAGAGAGAAAAGAGAGAGAAGAAAAATGGGAAAGAGAAAAGAGGGAAAGAGATAAGATATGGGAAGAAAAAGAGAAAAAATGGAGAAAGGAAAAAGAAGAAAGTTGGGAGCGTTTAGAAAAGAGTTTGATAAAATTGGAAAGAGAAATAAAAAGAGAAAAAAAGGAAAAAGAAAGAGAAAGAAAACTCAAGAGGGAAAGAGAGAAGAAAAGGAGAGAAGAGGAGAAAGGAGATAGAAAAAACACACACACCCTTGAAAATTCTAAAAATATAAAATTAGAAAAGAGATTGGTGAGAAGAGTGAGCCTAGCCAAGATCTAGTTTTGAACTCTAGCTTAGGTCAATCTTCTAACCAATCCATTAACACACAAGTGGAATTTGAGATTGTGTAAAAATCTTTTGAGCACATTGACTCACAATCTCAAATTCACCTTGAATATGATTCTTCATCAAACACTTTAACAAGTGTTGGACTTATATCTTTACCTTTTGAGAAACAAAATTGTGAAGTCCAATGCTTGGAAAAGGTCTTGATGGAGAAAGGTGAATGTGAAGTCCAACTTGACACTTCACCAAGTTTTGAACTTGAGCCTACATCCTTAAGGTTCAAATCAAATCCTCAAGTTCAAAACTTGGTCAAAAGTGAGAGAGAAGAAGGTCTTCAAGAAGATTACTCCTTAAGTCCTAAGGGGGATCTTATTAAAGAAACTTCTCTCTTAGGACAAGTGCAAGTGGAGGTTGTGTCTCAATCATTTGAACACATCTTTCCACAACCTCTAGTTGCACATAAAGAAGAAAATTCACCAAGTTTTGAACTTGAACATTTATTCATAAAGCTCAAACAAGAACCTCAAGTTCAACACTTGAATGAAAAGGAAGTTGTTCTTCAAGGAGATTTATCCTTGCAATCCAAGGAAAATCTAATTGAAAACAACCTTCCCATGTTGCAAGTAGGAAATGAGATTGTGCCCATAACTTTTGAGCACAATGAAACACAAACTCAAGACCCACTTGTGGATATGGCCAAGTTTGGTCAAGAGATTGGCCTACGAATATTTTCTATCCATAGCCAATCTCAAGGCCCACTCAAAGAGACCTTGAAAGAAAGGTCCACCTCTAGGCCTATCATCATCTTGTGGGGTGAACAACAACATAAAGCCTACTTGGCTTTCTTGGATGAGTGCTCCAAGGAACCTAAGCTTGTCTCATCTCCTCCTCGGATGAGATTAGCCTTTAGTGAACTTAAAGCCACTTGGGGAATTGTTGTGTGGGGGCAGAAGCACAACAAACATTTTTTAAACCTCAGTGCATACCCCCACCACCCCAAGTCTATGAGGTCTCCCTATAGACCTCCTACCCTTAACATTTGTGTACATAATCATATACTCATTCCTATGCGGGTGCTTTTGCAGGATTGGAAAAAGAGGAAGAAAGACCACAGGATTTGAGGTCAAATCCTAATCAAGGGAGAGGATATGATGCATGCACGCCTAGCATGGGCTTGAGCTAGGACCAATAAAAAAGGAGCATGACTTGGATGAAGCTTCAAGGAGCTTATTTTAGGAAATGTTCCATTTAATTGTATTAATTTGACCATTTTTAGGCTTGTATAAGCACCCTTAAGTCATTAGGATTATAGGGGTGTAGCTAGTTTAATTTTCGGCCTTGTATTTTGCCCTATAGGTTCTATTTTCTTTAGGAGGTGTAATTAGTCTCCTTGTGGAGTGTGTTAATTAGTTTGCGCTGGTCCAAGAGGATTTGGACGTGTGGTTATTAATTTCCACACCCCTAATTCCTCTTCACACCCTTCTAACCAACACATGAAGCATGTATGAAGGGCAATGTCATTTCCCTCCAAAATTCAAATTCAAACTAGAGGGAACATAGATCCATTTTTTTAGGGCCATGTTTGGATCTTTAGTTGGATTAAATTAGTGTTAATTGAGCACATGCTAAATTAACACTAAATTAAGCTAACTAACCCTTAAGTAAGCATGTTGGACGTTCAACTTGAGGTTCCTAAACCCATGGTTCATGCTTTGCTCTATAAATAGAGCATTCCCTCCTTCATGTACATTAGAACACTCATTTTGAATGGAAATTATACTTCTCTAAATTGAGAGCTCTTTTGTTCTTGAGAGTGTTCATGTTCTCTCCTTAGTGAGAGTTCTTCATGCTATTATCAAGGGTTCCTTCCCTTGTGGCTAGCTTCATCCTTTGGCTTATCTCCTTCAACAAGAGTGGCGCCTACTTCTCCTCCATTTTCGAGTCTTCCACCTCCATTTCTTCAACCTTGGAACCTCTATGAGCAAGGATCTTGGGAGCATTCTCTTCGTCAAGGATTCTTCAAACTTGCCTTGGGGAGGGATACATCACCTTTTCTTCTCGTTGTTCCACTTCTTCTTCTTCCTCTTCTTCTCCTTCTGCCACCTCTTCTCCCTCCTCCCGTTCTCCTTCTTCCACTTCTCCTTCTTCATCTCCTTTCATTCCACTACTTCCTCCTATTCCTCTTATTCTCTCCCTCTACCACTTTTTCTACTTCTACTTGTTGTTCTTCTTCATTTTCGTCTCCTTCTTCTGCTTCTTCTCCTTACACTTCTTGTTCTCCTCTTCTTCCATTTCTTCTGCTTCCACAACTTCTTCTTCTTTCCTCTCCATCTTCTCCTTCCTCTTTTTCTCCATCCGCCACTTCTGTTGCTTCCCATTGTTGCTCTACCTCTTCTTCTCCTTCCCCCAAATCTTATGCTTACACTTCTTCTTTTTCTTCCTCTTCTCCTCCAGATTCCACTTCTTCTGCTTCTTCTTCCCTTCCCTTCCCATCCCCTCCTTCTTCCTTTTCCTCCTTTTCTCCTTGTTCCAATTCTTCTTCTTCATCTCACCTCGTTCCACTACTTCTTCTTCCTCCTCTTGTTGACCTTCTTCACTTTCCACATCATCTTCTTCTTCCTTTTCTTCTCCTTCTTCCACTTCTTTTAGTTACTCTCCTTCTTCTTCCTCTTCTTATCTTTCTTCCACTTCTTCTGCCTCCTCTTGTTCTCTTTCTTCCACTTCTTCTTCATCCTCTTCTTTCCTTTCTTTTCTTCCTCTTCATCTCCTTCTTCTTCTTCCTTTCCTTTGTCATATCCCTCTTTTTCTCCTTCTTCTGCTTCCACTTGCAATTCTACCTCTTGTTCTCCTTCCTCCAATTCTTCTCCATCATCCCCACTCCTTCAACTACTTCTTCTTCCTTTTGTTCACCTTCTTCCACTTCTACTACATCCACTTGTTCTTCTTCTTCCCTCTCTTCTCCTTCTTGCTCTTCTTCAGCCTACACTACTTCTTCTTCCTCCCCTTCTTCTTCTCCTCCTTTTTCCATTTCTTCTTCATCCCCTTTCCTTCCATTGCTTCTTCTTCCTCCTCTTTTTCTCATTCTTCCACTTCTTCTTCTTCTTCCTTTTGTTCTCTTCTTCCACTTGCACGTCTTCCTTTTCTTCTCGTTCTGCCACCTCTTCTCCCTCCTCCTGTTCTCCTTCTTCCACTTCTTCTTCTTCATCTCCTTTCATTCCACTACTTCCTCCTATTCCTCTTATTCTCTCCTTCTACCACTTCTTCTACTTATACTTGGTGTTCTTCTTCATTTTCGTATCCTTCTTCCGCTTCTTCTGCTTACACTTCTTCTTCTTCCTCTTCTTCCATTTCTTCTCCTTCCGCAACTTCTTCTTCTTTCCTTTCCGTCTTTTCCTTCCTCTTTTTCTCCATCCCCCACTTCTGTTGCTTCCCATTGTTGCTCTTCCTCTCCTTCTCCTTCCCCCAAATCTTATGCTTACACTTCTTCTCCTTCTTCCTCTTCTCCTCCAGCTTCCACTTCTTCTGCTTCTTCTTCCCTTCCCTTCCCTTCCCCTCATTCTTCCTTTTCCTCTTTTTCTCCTTGTTCCAATTCTTCGTCTTCATCTCACCTCCTTCCACTACTTCTTCTTCCTCCTCTTGTTCACCTTCTTCAACCTCTTCACTTTCCACATCTTCTTCTTCTTCCTTTTCTTCTCCTTCTTCCACTTCTTATAGTTACTCTCCTTCTACTTCCTCTTCTTATCTTTCTTCTACTTCTCCTGCCTCCTCTTGTTCTCCTTTTTCCACTTCTTCTTCATCCTCTCCTTTCCTTTCTTTTCTTCCTCTTCATCTCCTTCTTCTTCTTCCTTTCCTTCGTCATATCCCTCTTTTTCTCCTTCTTCTGCATCCACTTGCATTTCTACCTCTTGTTCTCCTTCTTCCACTTCTTCTCCATCATCCCCACTCCTTCAACTACTACTTCTTCTTTCTCTTGTTCACGTTCTTCCACTTCTACTACATCCACTTGTTCTTCTTCTTCCCTCTCTTGTCCTTCTCGCCCTTCTTCTTCTCCTCTTCTCCTCCAGCTTCCACTTTTTCTGCTTCTTCTTCCCTTCCCTTCCCCTCCTTCTTCCTTTTCCTCCTTTTCTCCTTGTTCCAATTCTTCTTCATCATCTCACCTTCTTCCACTACTTCTTCTTTCTCCTCTTGTTCATCTTCTTCAACTTCTTCACAATCCATATCTTCTTCTTCTTCCTTTTCTTCCCCTACTTCCACTTCTTCTAGTTACTCTCCTTCTTCTTCCTCTTCTTATCTTTCTTCCACTTCTCCTGCCTCCTCTTGTTCTCTTTCTTCTGCTTCTTCTGCATCCTGTCCTTTCCTTTGTTTTCTTCCTCGTCATATCCCTCTTTTTCTCCTTCTTCTTCTTCCACTTGCATTTCTACCTCTTGTTCTCCTTCTTCCACTTGTTCTCCATCATCCTCACTCGTTCAACTACTGCTTTTTCTTCCTCTTGTTCACCTTCTTCCACTTCTACTACATCCACTTGTTCTTCTTCTTCCCTCTCTTCTCCTTCTTACCCTTCTTCTGCCTACACTACTTCTTCTTCCTCCCCTTCTTCTTCTCCTCCTTGTTCTACTTCTTCTTCATCCTCTTTCCTTCCATTGCTTATTCTTCCTCCTCTCCTTCTGATTCTTCCACTTCTTCTTCTTCCTACTGTTCTCCTTCTTCCACTTGCACTTCTTCCTTTTCTTCTCGTTCTTCCATTTCTTCTTCTTCCTCTTCTTCTCCTTCTGCCACCTGATACATTCTCCCCAAGCAAGGGCCCTATCACTAGGGCCATGGCTAGGAGAATAGAAGAAGACATGGCTAGAGTAGAGGGAGGAAGATCTCACCTCCATATGACCATCAAGTTATGCAAGCCATGACTTATTTACTTGTAGTTTTTATTTTAGGAACCTAGGATTTTATTTTGGACATGTATTAGTCCATTTAATTTGCTAGGAGGTGTCTTAGTAATAAGAAGGGGTAAGATTAGCTTTTGGGCCTTTATTTAGGAAATAAGGGGGTAGTTTGATAACTACACCCTCTTTTGCTAAATAAAACCCAAAACTAATAAAGGAGTAATCTTGACCCTTGGATGAGGTAGCTTGGGCACCAATTCTCATCTAAAGGAGGGTATTGATTGGACTTTGGGTGATGCAATCTCACCTAGCATGCATCATGGCTAGGAGGACTCAAGGAAGGCATGGCATGGACAAAAGCTCATTGAAGATTCGAAGCCATAGTCTTCGTTATTTTTAGCTTGTAAATATTTTATTTTAATTAGATAAATAGGAAAGTATTTTTAATTCCCTTAAGGCCATGTATTTCCGGCCATCTTCTTAGTTTATAAGGTATAGGTGTCTTTAGTTAAAAAGGAGGAGTAAGCTTATAATGGGTGCATAAGTTAAGACATGATTTTGGGCTAGCCCATTCACATTAAGATATGCTAATTGCACCCATAGGGGGTGAACTTAGGTGCCTCACTTAAGGCCTAAGACTTGGGTTAATTAGTTTTAATCCTAATTAAGCCCAAGTCCCACATTGCCTAGAAAAGTGTGCCCAAGCTCTCCCATTGGGCTATATATACTCATTCCCCCTCATTGTAAAATTTCACCTTTGAAGTTGAATGAAAATAGTCTCTTTGTGAGCACATTCTTAGTAAAAGGTCTTGAGGATCCTCTCTCTTGAGGAACCTCTTCCTAGTTGGTTTTTATCAAGGGTTCCTTCCCTTGTGGCAAACCTAAACACTTTGGCTTATCTCTCTTTGAGAGTGGCGCCCCACCTCCATTTTCTTTCCCCTCCATCATCCATTTCATGGTGCTTGGAACCTCAAGGAAAAAGATCAAGGGAGGCATGCATCAAAACTTTCCCTCTTAGGCTTATCTTACCTTAAGTGGCGCCTAAAACTACCTCACTTCTTACCTCTCCACAAACCATTTCACCAAAGAAGAAAACCTATAGCAAAAGATCAAGGGAGGCATGCATCAGGGAGGAAAGAGGTCACCTTTGAAAAGGGCGACTGGGTATGGCTTCACTTGGGAAAGGATAGATTTCCTTCTCAAAGGAAGTCCAAACTTAGCCCTAGAGGCGATGGACCTTTCCAAATCCTTGAGCGGATCGGTAATAATGCCTACGTTTTAGATCTGCCTGAGGATTATGGGGTAAGCACCAGTTTTAATGTTTCTGATTTGTCTCCATTTGTAGGTGCTGAAAATGACGAAGACCCCATGGATTTGAGGTCAAATCCTCTTCAAGGGGGAGGAGATGATATGACCATGCCTAGCCAAGGACCTATCACTAGGGCCATAGCTAGAAGGATTGCAGAAGACCTAGCCCTTGCAGACAAAGGAAGACTTCACCTCCTATGGAGAGTGAAGATATTAGGCTAGGGACTTTAGTTAATAAAATGTAATTTTTCTTTATTTTAATTTTGAGGAGCATTAAGAATTTAATTTGGGACATGTATTTAGTCCATTTTTTATTTTTAGGAGGTGTCTTAGGAATTTAGAGGGTGGATTTAGCTTTTTGGGTCTTTATGAAGGAAATAAGGGGTAGCCTTGATATCTACACCCCTCTTTTCCTACATAAACCCCCTAAGCTAATAAGAAGGAATCTTGGCCCTTGGTTTGAGAAACTTGGGCACCAAGTTTGATGATCTAAGGAGGGAATTGTTTCTCAATTCTCCTCCATTAGATCTCTCCTTTTAATCCTAGCCCTTCTTTTTTAGGTTATCTTGTTCAAGAGGTTAGCTACCTCTATAAATAGGAGCTCCTCCCTCACTTGTATTTTTTACACTTGAATTTAATCCTAGAGACCATATTGGTTGAGGTTCTTACCTTTGAGTGTCCCCCTTTCTCCTTTGTGAGAGCTTCTAAGAGTTATCAAGGGACCCCTCCCTTGTGGCCTCTCCCCTTTGGCTTATCAAACCTAGTATTTGTGGCGCCTCACCCCATTCCTTTCGTCTCCATAAATCCATTTCCCTTCCAAGTGACCTTAGAAAGGATCCTTTGGACACGTGATCATCAAAGATCACATCACACATACATAAGCGGTGTCATCACAATCAGATTGGTATGCATGAACCCCTTCTCCTTCGCTCTCACTAGAGGAGTGTGAGCTAGACTCACTATTATAAACATCTTGGGCCCTCATGATGATGTTTCTATTAGTAGGGCATTGAGAGGCAATGTGGCCTCTCCCAAGACATTTAAAGCATTTGATACTACTAAATTTCTCATGAGAGTTAGTAGTAGGGGTTTTTCTCTCTACATGTGATGTTTTACGCTCTTTGAAGTGCTTGGGATGTTTCTCTTTGGGGTAACTCTTGAAAGAGTTCCCCTTAGGTTGGTCCCTCTTTACATAAGGTGGGTTATCCTTTTTAAAGGTTTTCCTTCTAAGTTGATTTTCCACCTTGATGCAAAGTTAAACTAACTCATCAAGGGAATTGTATGAGAAGAGCTCCACCTTATCACGAATTTCGGGGCTCAACCCACACAAAAACCTTGCCATAGTGGCCTTGGGTACCTCAATGATACCCGCCCTCAAGATAAGAAGTTCCATCTTTTGTCTATACTCTTCTATACCAAGGTTGGTTTGCCTTAGTCTTTGGAGTCTATCCAAAAGATCTCTTTCATACCAAGAGGGAATATGCCTTCTTCTTAGAGCACTTCTAAGATCATTCCAATATCTTATGGAAGGCATCTTGGTGCAGATTCTCTCATTGGTTAACCCAACCCACCAATGCATGGCATGCCCTTGGAAACTAAGGGTTGCCATTGGAACCTTTCTTTCTTCTCTTACCTCATGGCAAGTGAAGAGTTGTTCTACCTTGATTTCCCAATCAAGGTAGGGGGGAGATCAATTTTGGGCTCCCTTGGAGGGGCCCCATTATTATGCATGGATGAATGGGAGTTTCTCCTAGGATGATTGTAGTATTCTTCCTCACTTTCACTCCTATGGGTATGTCTAGATGGGGAACCTAAGACGATACCTTTCATTTCGTAATTCTCACCATTCCCATGCTTCCTTTTTTCTTCTTCTTTCTCTTTTCTTCTTTCTCTTTCTTTTCTCTCTCTCCTTTCTTCATCTTCTCTCCTTTCTCTTATTCTTCTCTCTTCCTTCTCTCTTTTTTCTCTCTTTTCTTCCTCTCTTTCTTTTATGTTTCTTTTCTACTTGGACTCTTTTTCTCTCCTTTTTTTCTTCTCTTCTCTCTTGTTCTTTTGCCATCCACTCCCTAAAGTCCATGTTTAAGTTTTCTAGAGTGTAATCTTTAGAAATATTTCTTTGATTTACACTCTTGTTTGATGAATAACTATGACCACTAGAGTGGGTGTGTGATGTCATTGTGCTTGAATTTCTAAAAGGAAAAAGGTGGCTAAAAACTTTTCACAAACAAACACTCCTCACTTTTTGTGTTTTCTTGCCTAAAATGGCTTGATGAGTCTTTAGAACTCTTTAGCCTTCTAAGTGATTTGAATAAGAAAAATAAAGCAAGAATTTTAAAGCAAAAATTCAAAAGAGAAGGGATCTAAATCGCTCCTAAGGTGTTGAAGGAAGTGTACCACTTCTTCCTTCTTCACCTAATTTTCTAGAAACTAAAAAATTAACTAAATCTTATTACAACCAAAGGGAGGGCCTTAAGGGCACTCAAACTCCCAACTACAAAATTAATACACCCAAATTAAAGAAAAAGTAAAGTCTTCAAAAAATTATTCTCCAAATGCTCCCTCAAATCAAAGTCCTCATGGTTGTGTGTTTTCTTTTGAGGTGATCCCTTAGGCTCTTAGTCCAACCTTCCAAAATATGCTACCCTTGTGGTAAGCTCCTTTTTCAAGCTTTCTCCCAAAAGTGGCACTAACACAGAAACCAAAGAAACCAAAAGTAGCAAGGGGATGTGCGAATAGAAACTCAAAAAGCAATAAAAGATAACACAATCAAAAGGACACTTAACCAAATGGTAAGAGTATATAAGACAAACTAGAAAGATGATTTAAAAGACAAGCAACAACTAAAAGGTAAACAAAAGAAAGAGAGCACACAATGGAATACCTAAGAATGGCACTAGATTAAAGAGTAGAAAGACACAAATATCAAGTTCTAGTGTACCAAAAGTAATAAAATTTCTTTTAAGGTTCTAAGTTCAAAGTTGAAGCACTTGCTAATTTTAGGTTAGGTACATCAAATGAATTTTTCAAACTTTCTTTTCTTTTGTTTGTTCTCTCTTTTTTTTTTTAATCCTTCGTAGTTTTTTTTTTGTATTTTATTTTAAACTTTGTTCACTTTTTTTTTTTGAATATTTACTAGATGCACCTAAATTGATTGTGAATTTAGTGCTTAATAACAAAGAGTTATGTGCTTGGAACAATAAAGAAAATTAAAAGCAACAATTTAGGTACTACTAGAAATGACTTCAAAATGCAAAGTAGCTATAGATGTGATGCATGCCTCCCTTGATCTTTTTCTAGAGGTTTTCTTCTTTGGTGAAATGGTTTGTGGAGAGGTAAGAAGTGAGGTGGTTTTAGGTGCCACTTAAGGTAAGATAAGCCTAAGAGGGAAAGTTTGCCACAAGGGATGGAACCCTTGATAAAAACCTAAGGAATTCTCAAAGAGAGAAGAGTGGACAGTAAGAGAATTTTGGCCAACTCAAGGTTTTTCCATTCAATCAAGTGTAAAAAATACAAGAGTGTGAAGGAGCACCTTTTTATAGAGGGAGCTAACCTCTTGGACAAGTCATGAAGGAAATGAAGGGCTAGGATTAAAAGGAGTCATCCAAGGGAGGAGGATTGAAGCCCAAAGTCCAATCAATAGCCTCCTTTAGATGAGAATTGGTGCCCAAGCTACCTCATCCAAGGGCCAAGATTACTCCTTTATTAGTTTTGGGTTTTATTTAGCAAAAGAGGGTGTAGTTATCAAACTACCCCCTTATTTCCTACATAAAGGCCCAAAAGCTAATCTTACCACTTCTTATTACTAAGACACCTCCTAGAAAATTAACTGGACTAAGACACCTCCTAGAAAATTAACTGGACTAATACATGTCTAAAATAAAATCCTAGGTTCCTAAAATAAAAATTACAAGTAAATAAGTCATGGCTTGCATAACTTGATGGTCATATGGAGGTGAGATCTTCCTCCCTCTACTCTAGCCATGTCTTCTTCTATTCTCCAAGCCATGGGCCTGGTGGTACGGCCCTTGCTTGGGGAGAATGCATCATCCCCTCCCCCTTGGGAAGGATTTGACCTCAAATCTGATAGGTCCTCCTCTTCTTCATCAGTACCTACAAAAGGGATCAAATCACAAACATTAAAGGTAGTACTGACACCATAGTCCTCAGGGAGATCTAATATGTATGCATTGTTGTTCACTCTCTTGAGGACTTGAAAGGGACCATCTCCTCGGGGGCTAAGCTTGGACTTCATTTGAGTAGGGAAGCGATCCTTCCTCAAATGAAGCCATACCTAATCCCCTTCATTGAAGATAATTTCTTTCTTGTCCCTATTGGCTTTACTAGCATACTCCTTTGAATGATGTTCAATGTTGGCCTTTACCCTTTCATGTAATTTTTTAACAAAAATCCGCTCTTACTATTCCTTCATTGTGAACAGAAGAAAGGAAGGGTAAGGGCAAGATGTCAAGAGGAATAAAGGGGTTGAAGCCATAAACAACTTCAAAGGGAGAATGCTTGGTGGTCCTTTGAACCACCCGGTTGTATGCAAACTCAATATGGGCTAGGTATGCATCCCAAGACTTGTGATTTCCTCGAAGAAGTGTCCTAAGCATAGTAGATAGAGATCTATTTACTACCTCAGTCTGCCCATCAGTTTGGGGGTGACATGTGGTAGAAAATAAGAGTTTAGTTCCTAGCCTTGCCCACAATGTTTTCCAAAAGTGGCTAAGGAACTTCACATCTCTATCAGAGACTATGGATTGGGGAATTCCATGTAAACGGACAACTTCTTTAAAGAAAAGTCTCGCAATGTTGCTCGCATCATCTATCTTGTGGCATGGTATAAAGTGAGCCATTTTTGAAAATCTATCTACCACTACAAAGATAGAGTCTGCACCTCGTTGGGTTCGAGGCAGGCCAAGGATGAAATCCATACTAATATCCATCTAAGGTGCAGAAGGAGTAGGTAAGGGTGTGTACAATGCATGAGCCATTGTCTTAGACTTAGCTTGCAAGCAAGCAATGCATCTATGCCAATGTCTATAGACGTCTTTCTTCATATGGGGCCAAAAGAATTTTTCTTGTAAAAGCAGAAGAGTTTTGTTAATTCCAAAATGCCCCATGAGCCCACCCTCATGGCTCTCTTTTGTCAACAGATTTCTCAGAGATCCTTGGGGTACACAAAGTCTGCTACCTTTGAAAAGGTACCCCTCACTCACAAAGAACCCATTTTGGGTTTTACATGCAAATGTAGAGGCAGCATAAATGGATCCAAAATCCTTATCAGAAAGATACATTTCTCTAATATTATCAAATCCAAGAATCTTTGCACTTAAGGTGGTGTTAAGGGTATGTCTACGAGACAAGGCATCAGCCACCACATTATGTTTTCCTTTCTTGTATTTGATGATATAAGGGAAAGTCTCAAGAAATTCTACCCATTTAGCATGCCTTTTATTAAGCTTGCCTTGACCCTTCAAATACTTAAGTGACTCATGGTCACTATGAATGATGAACTCCTTGGGTACAAGATAATGTTCCCAAGTTTGAAGGGCCCTTATCAAAGAGTAAAACTCTTTATCATAGGTGGGGTAGTTTAAGGCGGCTCCATTTAGTTTTTCACTAAAATAAGCCACGGGATGACCACCTTGTAACAACACAGCTCCCACACCCACTCCCGATGTGTCACACTCTAGCTCAAAAGTTTTAGAAAAGTCAGGAAGAGCTAAAATTGGTGCATGGGTCAGTTTCTGGTGCTTAGGGAATTGGTAAGCCCAAAGGGCATTACCAACCACTCATACAGCCCAAACTTGGTCTTAAAAGCGGTTTTCCACTCATCACCTTCCTTGATGCGGATTTGGTGATAACCACTCTTAAGATCAATTTTTGAAAATAATTGGGCCCCATGCAATTCATCAAGCATGTCATCAAGCCTAGGGATAGGGTACCTATATTTGATGGTGATGTTATTGATTGCTCGACAATCAATGCACATCCTCCATTGGCCATTCTTCTTAGGCACCAACAAAACTGGCACAGCACAAGGGCTTAGGCTCTTTTGAACCCAACCCTTCTCCAATAGTTCTTGGACTTGAGATTCAATCTCCTTGGTCTCCATGGGATTAGTCCTATAAGCAGGCCTATTAGGCAGGCTAGCCCCAGGTACCAAGTCTATTTGGTGTTCTATACCCCTAATTGGAGGAAGTCCTTTGGGAACTTCATTAGGGAATATATCACCAAACTCCTTTAAAAGCTCTTGAACCTCTTGAGGTAGGTTCTCAGGTCCAAGTTCTATGGCAGTGCTAGAACTAGAAGGGAAAAAAGTGGAGGGGGAAGAAATGGGGGATGCCTCTTTGCAAAGGAGGAGATAGAAAGGTATGTTAGTTAAGGGGGCTTCCTTTAAATCCAATTTTGTCGCAAATAAACTCCCTTTACTAATGACTTTCTTGGAAGGGGCACCAACTTCCAACTCAATCTCTTTACCCCTTTCAAGCTTTAGGGGTAAAGCTTTGCTTTTTTTTTTCTCCTCATCTCTCTTATGTTTCATGATGAGTTGGTCCTCCGCCACTTGTGAAGGTGTTAGAGGACACAACTTAATGCACTTAACCTTATGAGTGAGGATGATGTTATTGGAATAACCATGGTGTATGACTTTCTTATCAAATTGCTATGGTCTTCCTAGCAAGATATGGCCAGCTTCCATTGGGTCTATGTCACATAGGATCATATCTTTATAAGACCCAATGGAAATTGGAACCCTGACTTGCTCGTTGACCTCCATTTCCCCTTGCTCATTGAGCCATTGAAGCTTGTAAGGCTTAGGGTGGGGAACTGGGGTCAAGGCTAGCTTCTCCACCAACCTTGAGCTACAACAATTGCAACATGACCCACTATCCACAATGAGAGAACATATTTTGTCATTCACCTTACAGCGAGTGTGGAATATGTTCTCCCTTTGAGATGAGGACACTTTCAAAGGTTGGCTTCCAGGAAGTCTTCTTATCATTAAGAGGTCTCCCTCACATGCATAAGCGGTTTCATCACAATCAGATTGGTATGCATGAACCTCTTCTCCTTCGCTCTCACTAAAGGAGTGTGAGCTAGACTCACTACTATAATCATCTTGGGCCCTCATGATGATGTTTCTCTTAGTAGGGCATTGAGAGGCAATGTGGCCTCTCCCAAGACATTTAAAGCATTTGATACTACTAACTTTCTCGTGAGAGTTAGTAGTAGCGGTTTTTCTCTCTATATGTGATGTTTTATGCTCTTTGAATTGCTTGGGATGTTCCTCTTTGGGGTAACTCTTGAAAGAGTTCCCCGTAGGTTGGTCCCTCTTTACATAAGGTGGGTTATCCTTTTTAAAAGTTTTCCTTCTAAGCTGATTTTCCACCTTGATGCAAAGTTGAACTAACTCATCAAGGGAATTGTATGAGAAGAGCTCCACCTTATCACGAATTTCGGGGCTCAACCCACACAAAAACCTTGCCATAGTGGCCTTGGGTTCCTCAATGATACCCGCCCTCAAGATAAGAAGTTCCATCTTTTGTCTATACTCTTCTATACTAAGGTTGGTTTGCCTTAGCCTTTGGAGTCTATCCAAAAGATCTCTTTCATACCAAGAGGGAATATGCCTTCTTCTTAGAGCACTTCTAAGATCATTCCAATATCTTATGGAAGGCATATTGGTGCGGATTCTCTCATTGGTTAACCCAACCCACCAATGCATGGCATGCCCTTGGAAGCTAAGGGTTGCCATTGGAACCTTTGTTTCTTCTCTTACCTCATGGCAAGTGAAGAGTTGTTCTACCTTGATTTCCCAATCAAGGTAGGCTTCCACATCTTCCCTCCCATGAAATGGGGGGAGATCAATTTTGGGCTCCCTTGGAGGGGCCCCATTATTATGCATGGATGAATGGGAGTTTCTCCTAGGATGATTGTAGTATTCTTCCTCACTTTCACTCCTATGGGTATGTCTAGATGGGGAACCTAAGACTATCCCTTTCATTTTGTAATTCTCACCATTCCCATGCTTCCTTTTTTCTTCTCCTTTCTCTTTTCTTCTTTCTCTTTCTTTTCTTTCTCTCCTTTCTTCATTTTCTCTCCTTTCTCTTATTCTTCTCTCTTCCTTCTCTCTTTTTTCTCTCTTTTCTTCCTCTCTTTCTTTTATTTTTCTTTTCTCCTTGGACTCTTTTTCTCTCCTTTTTTCTTCTCTTCTCTCTTGTTCTTTTGCCATCCACTCCCTAAAGTCCATGTTTAAGTTTTCTAGAGTGTAATCTTTAGAAATATTTCTTTGGTTTACACTCTTGTTTGATGAATAACTATGACCACTAGAGTGGGTGTGTGATGTCATTGTGCTTGAATTTCTAAAAGGAAAAAGGTGGCTAAAAAATTTTCACAAACAAACACTCCTCTCTTTTTGTGTTTTCTTGCCTAAAATGGCTTGATGAGCCTTTTGAACTCTTTAGCCTTCTAAGCGCTTTGAATAAGAAAAATAAAGCAAGAATTTTAAAGCAAAAATTCAAAAGAGAAGGGATCTAAAGCGAGCTCCTAAGGTGTTGAAGGAAGTGTACCACTTCTTCCTTCTTCACCTAATTTTCGAGAAACTAAAAAATTGATTAAATTTTATTACAATCAAAGGGAGGGCCTTAAGGGCACTCAAACTCCCAACTACAAAATTAATACACCCAAATTAAAGAAAAAGTAAAGTCTTCAAAAAATGATTCTCCAAATACTCCCTCAAATCAAAGTCTTCACGGCTAGGTGTATTTCCTTTTGAGGTGATCCCTTAGGCTCTTAGTCCAACCTTCCAAAATATGCTACCCTTGTGGTAAGCTCCTTTTTGAAGCTTTCTCCCAGAAGTGACACTAACACACAAACCAAAGAAACCAAAAGTAGCAAGGGGAGGTGCGAATAGAAACTCAAAAAGCAATAAAAGATAACACAATCAAAAGGACACTTAACCAAATGGTAAGAGTATATAAGACAAGCTAGAAAGATGATTTAAAAGACAAGCAACAACTAAAAGATAAACAAAAGAAGAGAGCACACAATGGAATACCTAAGAATGGCACTAGATTAATGAGTAGAAGAACACAAATATCAAGTTCTAGTGTACCAAAAGTAATAAAATTTCTTTTAAGGTTCCAAGTTCAAAGTTGAAGCACTTGCTAATTTTAGGTTAGGTACATCAAATGAATTTTTTTCAAACTTTCTTTTCTTTTGTTTGTTCTCTTTTCTTTTTTTTTTGAATCCTTCGTTGTTTTTTTGTATTTTATTTTAGACTTTGTTTTCTTGTTTTTTTTTTTTTGAATATTTACTAGATGCACCTAAATTAATTGTGAATTTAGTGCTTGATAACAAAGAGTTATGCGCTTGGAACAGTAAAGAAAATTAAAAGCAACAATTTAGGTACCACTAGAAATTACTTCAAAATGCAAAGTAGCTATAGATGTGTTAAAGGTTTAGTAGTTTGGTGTTTCACTGGACTCAAGCGTTGTTAAGTTTTTAGTAATTTGTTGAACACAAATACCAAACTTATAGCTTAAGTGAAAGCACCCACAAACAAGAACTACCTTTACCACACAAATGAGCTACTAATTATACGTATAAGGAAAATAAAGACAAAGGAAATTGAGCAACTATTTTTGAATTTTTTTTTTAAGAATATGATTGAAACTAAAAGCACATGAACTTCTAAAGAGACTCAGACATGAGGTATCACCCTCTATGTTGCTCAATTTAAGAAGTTTCAATTTTTTTTTTTGTAAAAACAAAAGAGGCTAAACTTAAAAGGAATTAATAGACAAAATGGGAAACTATAAACATGACTTATAGACAACTACACGAGAGTATAAAAGTGAAAAATAAAAGCTAAAAATAAAGCAAAAACAAGGCAACTAGGTGCAAGGAAACACAAGATTTGGTCTAAATTTCTTGACCACAAGGTTGTGGAATTCACCACAACGGCATGGATTTTTAGCAAGAAATTCTCAAAACCAAAATTCAAGTAAGAAAGCACCCAACTCAAAGCTTAAGTGGAAATTAATGAATATGGGAGAGACGTAGATGCAAAGAAAAGAACAATATAAATTGCATCAAGCAAAAAATAAATGGTGCAAGTAAACTATAACTCAAAACAATAAACTCAAGACATAAATGGAAATGATAACCAACAATGGAAACCTAGAAAAATTGCGGAAATTAAAGATAAAATAAAATAGGAAAACGGAAAGAAAAAATAAATGAGATAGGAAGAGAGATTAGACCTCTAGAACCAATGCTCTGATACCAAATGATGCATGCCTCCCTTGATCTTTTTCTAGAGGTTTTCTTCTTTGGTGAAATGGTTTTTGGAGAGGTAAGAAGTGAGGTGGTTTTAGGCGCCACTTAAGGTAAGATAAGCCTAAGAGGGAAAGTTTGCCACAAGGGATGGAACCCTTGATAAAAACCTAAGGAATTCTCAAAGAGAGAAGGGTGGACAGTAAGAGAATTTTGGCCAACTCAAGGTTTTTCCATTCAATCAAGTGTAAAAAATACAAGAGTGTGAAGGAGCACCTTTTTATAGAGGGAGCTAACCTCTTGGACAAGTCAAGAAGGAAATGAAGGGCTAGGATTAAAAGGAGTCATCCAAGGGAGGAGGATTGAAGCCCAAAGTCCAATCAATACCCTCCTTTAGATGAGAATTGGTGCCCAAGCTACCTCATCTAAGGGCCAAGATTACTCCTTTATTAGTTTTCGGTTTTATTTAGGAAAAGAGGGTGTAGTTATCCAACTACCCCCTTATTTCCTAAATAAAGGCCCAAAAGCTAATCTTACCCCTTCTTATTACTAAGACACCTCCTAGAAAATTAAATGGACTAATACATGTCCAAAATAAAATCCTAGGTTCCTAAAATAAAAATTACAAGTAAATAAATCATGACTTGCATAACTTGATGGTCATATGGAGGTGAGATCTTCCTCCTTCTACTCTAGCCATTTCTTCTTCTATTCTCCTAGCCATGGCCCTAGTGGTAAGGCCCTTGCTTGGGGAGAATGCATCACCACCACTTCTTCTTCTTTCCTTTCCTTCTTCTCCCTCTTCTCCTTCTTCTTTTTCTCAATCCCCCATTTCTTTTACTTCCAATTGTTGCTCTTCCTCTTCTTCTCCTTCCCCCAAATCTTCTGCTTACACTTCTTTTTCTTCTTCTTCCTCTTTTCCTCTTGTTCTCGTTCCACTACTTCTTCTTCCTGCTCTTGTTCACCTTTTTCAACTTCTTCTCGTTCCACATCTTCTTCTTCTTCCTTTTCTCCTCCTTCTTCCACTTCTTCTGCTTACTCTCCTTCTTCTTCCTCTTCTACTCCATATTCCACTTCTTTTGCTTCTTCTTCCCTTCTTCCCCTCCTTCTTCCTTTCCCTCATTTTCTCCTTCTTCCAGTTATTCTTCTTCATCCCTCCTCTGTCTGCTACTTCTTCTTCCTCCTGTTGTTCACCTTCTTCCACTTTTTCTCGTTCCACATCTTCTTCAACTTCCTTTTCTTCTCCTTCTTCTGCTTACTTCCTACTTTTTCCTCTTCTTCTCTTTCTTCCACTTCTTCTGGCTCCTCTTATTCTCTTTCTTCCAGTTGTTCTTCATCTTCTCCTTTCTTTCTTTTTCTTCCTCTTCATCTCTTTCTTCTTCTTCTGTTTTCTTCATCTTCTCCCTCTTTGTCTCCTTCTTCTGCTTCCACTTGCATTTCTACCTCTTGTTCTCCTTCTTCTATTTCTTCTTTATCATCCCCACTCCTTCAACTACTTCTTCTTCTTCCTCTTGTTCACGTTCTTCCACTTGTTCTTCTTCTTCCTTCTTGCACTTCTTCTGCCTAAATTACCTCTTCTTCCTCCCCTTTTTCTTCCCCTCCTTCATCCACTTCCCTTTCCTTCTTCTTACTCTTCTCCCTCTTCCACTACTTCTCCTTCCACTTCTTCTTGTTCTCCTTCTTCAACTTTTTCTTCAGCATCCCTTTTCCTTCCACTGCTTCTTCTTCTTCCTTTTTTTCCTCGTTCTTCCACATCTTCTTCTTCTTCCTATTGTTCTCCTTCTTCCACTTGCACATTTTCCTTTTCTTCTCCTTCTTCCACTTCTTCTTCTTCCTCTTCTTCTCGTTCTTCCACTTCTTCTCCTTCTTCTACTTCTTCTTCTTCCTCCTGTTCTCCTTCTTCCACTTTTTCTTCTTCCTCTTCTTCTCGTTCTTCCACTTCTTCTCCTTCTTCTACTTCTTCTTCCTCCTCCTGTTCTCCTTCTTCCACTTCTTCTTCTTCATCCCCTCTCATTCCACTACTTCCTCCAATTCCTCTTATCCTCCTTCTACCACTTCTTCTGCATCCACTTGTTGTTCTTCTTTTTTGTCTCCTTCTTCCACTTCTTCTTCTTCCTCTTCTTCCATTTCTTCTCCTTCCACTAATTCTTCTTCTTCCTCTTCTTCCATTTCTTCTCCTTCAACTACTTCTTCTTCCTCCCTTTCCTTCTTTTCCTTCCTTTTTTTTGCCATCCCCCACTTCTTTTGCTTCCAATTGTTGCTGTTCCTCTTCTTCTCCTTCCCCCAAATCTTCTGCTTACAGTTCTTCTTCTTCTTCTTCCTCTTTTGCTCCATATTCCACTTCTTCTGCGTCTTTTTCCCGTCCTTTCCCCGCCATATTCCACTACTTCCTCTAATTCCTCTTATCCTCCTTCTACCACTTCTTCTGCATCCACTTGTGGTTCTTCTTCTTTTTCGTCTCCTTCTTCCACTTCTTCTTCTTACACTTCTTCTTCTTCCTCTTCTTCCATTTGTTCTCCTTCCACTAATTCTTCTTATTCCTCTTCTTCCATTTCTTCTACTTCCACTAGTTCTTCTTCCTCCCTTTCATTCTTTTCCTTCCTTTTTTTCTCCATCCCCCACTTCTTTTGCTTCCAATTGTTGCTCTTCCTCTTCTTGTCCTTCCCTCAAATTTTCTGCTTACAGTTCTTCTTCTTCTTCTTCCTCTTCTGCTTGATATTCCACTTCTTCTGCTTCTTTTTCCCTTCCTTTCCACTCCTTCTTAATTTCCCTCCTTTTCTCCTTCTTCCAATTCTTCTTCTTCATCCCACCTCCTTCCACTACTTCTTCTTCCTCCTCATGTTCACCTTCTTCCACTTCTTCTCATTCCACATCTTCTTCTATTTCCTTCTCTTCTCCTTCTTGCACCTTTTCTGCCTACATTACCTTTTTTTCCTCCCCTTCTGCTTCTCCTCCTTCTTCTACTTCTTCTTCCTCCTCCCTTTCCTTGCTTTCCTTTTTCTTACTCTTCCTCTTCCATTACTTCTCCCTGCACTTTTTCTTCTTCCTCTTGTTCTCCTTCTTCCACTTCTTCTTCAGCATCCCCTTTCCTTCCACTGCTTCTTCTTCTTCCTCTATTTTCGCATTCTTCCACTTCTTCTTCTTCTTCCTCTATTTTCTCATTCTTCCACTTCTTCTTCTTCTTCCTATTGTTCTCCTTCTTCCACTTGCACTTTTTCCTCTTCTACTCCTTCTTCCACTTCTTCTCCTTCTTCCACTAATTCTTCTTGCTCCCGTTCTCCTTCTTCCACTAATTCTTCTTGCTCCCGTTCTCCTTCTTCCACTTCTTCTTCTTCATCCCCTCTCATTACACTACTTCCTCATATTCCTCTTATTCTACTTCTACTGCTTCTTCTGCTTCCACTTGTTGTTGTTCTTCTTTTTTGTCTGATTCTTCCACTTCTTCTTCTTCCTCTTCTTCCATTTCTTCTCCTTCCTCTTTTTCTCCATCCCCCACTTCTTTTACTTCCAATTGTTGCTCTTCCTCTTCTTTTCCTTCCCCCGAATGTTCTGTTTACACTTCTTTTTCTTCTTCTTCCTCTTCCCCTCTTGTTCTCGTTCCACTACTTCTTCTTCCTCCTCTTGTTCACCTTTTTCAACTTCTTCTCACTCCACATCTTCTTATTCTTCCTTTTCTCCTCCTTCTTCCACTTCTCTGCTTACTGTCCTTCTTCTTCCTCTTCTCCTCCCTATTCCACTTCTTCCCCTCCTTCTTCCCTTCTTCCCCTCCTTCTTCCTTTCCCTCCTTTTCTCCTTCTTCCAGTTCTTCTTCTTCATCCCTCCTCCATCCACTACTTCTTCTTCCTGCTCTTGTTCACCTTCTTCCACTTCTTCTCGTTCTGCATCTTCTTCAACTTCCTTTTCCTCTCCTTCTTCCACTTCTTCTGCTTACTCCCCTTCTTCTTCCTCTTCTTTTCTTTGTTCCCCTTCTTATGCTTCCTCTTGTTCTCTTTCCTACACTTCTTCTTCATCCTCTCCTCTTCTTCTCTTTCTTCCTCTTCACCTCCTTCTTCTTCTTCTCTTTCCTTCGTCTTCTCCCTCTTTTTCTCCTTCTTTTGCTCCACTTGCATTTCTACCTCTTGTTCTCCTTCTTCCACTTCTTCTTTATCATCCCCACTCCGTCAACTACTTCTTCTTCTTCCTCTTGTTCACATTCTTCCACTTCTTCTTCTTCTTCCTTTTTGCACTTCTTCTACCTACACTACCTCTTCTTCCTCCCCTTTTTCTTCTCCTCCTTCATCCACTTCCTCTTCCTCTTCCTTTTCCTTATTCTTACTCTTCTCCCTCTTCCACTACTTCTCCTTCCACTTCTTCTTCTTCCTCTTGCTCTCCTTCTGATGAGGACATGAAGCTTGAAGGACTTGGAGGACCTATGACAAGGGCAAGGACAAGAAGAGCTAAGGAAGCTATGCAACAAGTTTTGACAACCCTTTTGCAAAAAGAGCCAAACATTGAAGAAATAAAGTTTAAAATAGTTAATTGTCTCAGGACTGAAGAGAACAATGCTTGACCTTAATGGAAGAGAAGTTTGGAATAAGTTAAACTCATTTTCTTGGAGTTTACTTAGTTAATGGTGGGCAACCAGAATTGTCTAATTAAAGTTGCAGCCACCTAGGTTATCAATTCTAATTAGTATACATGTTTAATTTGCTTCGGTAGTTACACTTTGTTATTAAGCTGCCTATTATTAGTTTTTATTAAGCGTATTTTGTAACTCCAGATGAATGTAGAAAGCCACTGAACCTACACACAAGATGAGTTTATTAGGCATATATATTTGTGCAAGACTCAAATGTGAGAACAAAATTTTTGGAAAAAAAAAACTAGTTGAGGTTTTCTCTCCTTTGGGTTCTTGACAATCCAAAATCTTTTGAGATTTATCAAAGGTAATTCACCCCTTTGTGTGTGCAATCTCGTAGACATATCTTCCATCCTTGGAAGTGTGGAGTCTATAAATTCCAATTCCATTTTCTATCTTTTCCATTCATACTCAATTATGCCCAGCAAACTCTATGATCAATTGCACAAGAAAGTCCTACACTATTCGAAAACTCGTTTACTTGTTGAATTTCAATAACTTTTAATTTCTATTCTATGTCTAAGAGTTTGATAGTAATTCTAATCAGTTTATTTTTGGCAATTGTTTGCATTCCACGTTGATCAATTTAGTTAAGGTGACAAGCTAAATTCCTAGGGTCCTTTCAGAATCCTAATTTGACAGAGGATATCATTTGGTATCAGAACAAGGATTTCAGCATCAATGTGTCCATTGTTTATTTGAAATTTTGTGGAAATATTCTTGGTGATTTATTAGGGTTGGAGTGCTTGTGAAGCGTCAAACTTATTCGAATTCACGGTTCAAGCAGGTGCACAATTCAAGTTCCTTGTGTCAATTTTGCTAAATTTCTTTACGCATCAGTGTTATTGGAAATTTATGTTCGTGAAAATTTCTTGCATCAATGGGTACCATATATTTCCTTGTGTCGGTTTTATTATGCCTTGAAATTGTTGTGTTCATTCAATTTTTTTATTTTATTTTTGCTTTTATCCACTATCTAGTTTAATTGAGTTTGTTCTCATGTTTCTGTGTTCTAATTGAGTCAATTTTGCACTAGTATTTTTGCGTATTTCTAGAAATTGGAGAATATCACTCATTATCTTTATGGTGTTCATGAAAATTTTGATGTAGATTATTGTTTGATTAAAAAAAGATTGGTTTGATAGACAGTTTGGCAAAAAAAAAAGAGAAGAGATTATTCAGAAGTAAAAAGAAAAGAACAAAAAAAAATATATAGTGGGAAAAATTACACTTATAAAAAAATATTTTGCAGCCAAAGTGTAAAAAAAAAAATAGAGAAAATTATGCCCCATATAAAGTTCTTCTACATCAAATTCAAGTCTTTTAAATACACTAATTCTGAATGTTGTGTGGTTTTTGGTTTGAGTTGTCTTTGTCTTGTTATTTTTCCAGTTTGTGTTTCTTTGGCATTCTACTTTGAGTTACCTTTTCATTTCTTTTTTTAGCTTGTCTTGATTGATTGTCTTTAAAATTTCCTTGGTTTTGTCTTGGAGTTTTCTCATTCCTTGGCCTTTTGAGTTGAGCTTGAAATTCGTTACATATTTCACATTGAATATTGTCTTGATTTGGATTTTGGAGGTTCAATTTAAGAGCTTGTAGAGGAACAATAGTGGAAAAAGGCATGAGTGAAACATTAGAAAAAGCCTCAAAAGTGTGAAACACGAGTGACTTTTGAGTGGAAACACTTAGAGAGTGGTGAGGTCCTATTTTTCTTTCATTTTTGTTTCCTTTGCTTGAATCATGACAGGTACTAGTTGTGAAGGTAACCCTCCTCTAGTGGGCAACAACAAGTTTATATTTGATGCTTTTGCAGATCAAATGCAACAGTTCATGAACACGTATTCATACAAAAAGATATGTCACCATGATTCTTCTAGTAGTAAGGACACGTCCAAGAAGGAGGGATTTTCCTTACCTAGGGAACAAGGTTCAAAGTCTTCAAGTGGTAAACATGTTCCTAACCCTTTCACTTCTTCTACTTCCAAGATTAATACAATTAAATGTTTTAAATGTTTGGGTAAAGGTCATATTGCTTTAAATTGTCCAAACAAGAAAAGAAAAATTTTGGGGGACAATGAGATTGCAACTATTGAGGTTAAGGGTAGGGTTGAGATTCAAAAAGGAAGCTTATTTCAAACTAGATGTTCAATTGAAGGAAAGATTTGCTCAATCATTATTTATGGAGGAAATTGTACCAATCTGGCTAGTTCAAGATTAGTAACCAAATTGAATTTAGAGACTACACCACACCCACAACCTTACAAACTTCAAAGTCTTGGTGAAAATAGTGGCATAACTGTGAATAAGCAAGTTGAAGTGAAGTTTTCCATTGAAAAATATGAAGATGTTGTGTGGTGTGATGTGGTGCCCATGGATGTTTGCCACTTACTTCTTGGTAAATCATGGCAAGTTGAAAGAAATGTGAATTACAATGAGAAAACAAATAAAATTTCTTTTATGCACCAAGGATGCAAATTGAGAATTGCATTACTTTCACCTAAAGAAGCAATTGAGGATTTAATCAGGTTGAAAACAAAAATAGGACAAGAGAGAAAAGAGGAAAAAGAAAAAGAAATAAAAGAAAAAGAGTTGAGAGAAAAAGAAATGAGAGAAAAGGAGTTAAGGGAAAAAGAAAAAGAAATAAAAGAGAAAGAGTTGAAAGAAAAAGAAATGAGAGAAAAGGAGTTGAGGGAAAAAGAAAAAGTAATCAAAGAAAAAGAGTCGAGAGAATCCAAAAGTCTAATGCCTTCTCCTAGATTGAATGGTGAAATTAACTCTTCCAGTAAAATTTCTGTTGCTTCTAACGATAAAAATTATTTTGTTTTGATGACTAAGGAAGAGCTATTCATAAAGGAGCAGTGGACAAGACAATTTAGGGAAGACACGGAGGCACATGAGAATCCAAGCAACAATTGGAAGAAGAAGATTTTTTATGAGCTCATGTTTATGCCTAATGTTTTCATTGATATACATTGTGTTTTAACTCTTGATTTGCACGATATTTGTGGATTGCATGATTCTTTAGATGAAATATATCATGATAAGAATTTGTTGGATGAGAATTTGTTGGATACTTTGTTGGATTCTTTAGATGAAATATATCATGATAAGAATTTGTTGGATACTTTGAATTTTCAGAAGAGTTTACATGCATTGATTAAGAAATTCTTAAGATCTCATATGAAACTTCATGTATATAAGATGTGTGCAAGCATTGAGAATCGAATGACTTGCTTAAGATTGTTTATTCATGAGTTGTATGTTATATTGATGATAAATTGTGATGACTTCTTTAAGTTTTGTTTTGATCCAGGAAGACAAGTTAATAGGTGCTTGAATAATAAGAGATACATCATTCCTATGCACATTTACCCCAAATTCGAGGTCAAATTTTCTTCAAGAAGGAGGGTATGATAGAGGACTACGAAGGAGACATCAAACTTTTCTAGAAGATTATGAATATTGGACTAAAGTTAAATTAAAACCCATATTCTATATTTAATTTGTATTTTCGTAGTAATTTTATGTAATAAGTTCATATGACTCTTGACTTGTTTTGGGTCAGTTTTATCTTTGTTTTAAAGTCATTAAGTGGTTAGTGGATTTTTATGTAAGTGGAAATTTAATTCCTATTAATTATCAATTTGTTTCTTTAGAAATCCTAGGCTATATAAATAGGCCTAAGGAAACCTTTGTAAGATACACTTGGAAGAAATCAAATATAGATTTTGCCATAGTGAGAGTGTTTTCTCTCTGGGTTCTTGAGTAGAAGCTTTTCAAATTCTTATCAAAGAATTCTTATTCTTTGTGGCAAATTCTCCTCAAATTATCAATCCTTAGGGATTGTGGCGTTGTTCTTTCCATTTCTTTGCATCAATCCATTTTTTTATCTTTTCTTCTACAAATATTTCCTTTTAATTTTCTTCTTGTTGATATTGAAATTTATCGATCAGAAAATAGGTTCATATCACCTTCTTCCACTTCTTCTTTAGCATCCATTTCCTTCCACTGCTTCTTCTTCTTCCTCTTTTTTCTCATTCTTCCACATCTCCTTCTTCCTATTGTTCTCCTTCTTCCACTTGCACTTTTTCCTTTTCTTCTCCTTCTTCCACTTCTTCTTCTTCCTCCCGTTCACCTTCTTCCACTTCTTCTTCTTTATCCCCTCTCATTCCACTACTTCCTCCAATTCCTCTTATCCTCCTTCTACCCCTTCTTCTGCATCCACTTGTTGTTCTTCTTCTTTTTCGTCTCCTTCTTCCACTTCTTCTGCTTACACTTCTTCTTCTTCCTCTTCTTCCATTTCTTCTCCTTCCACTAATTCTTCTTCTTCCTCTTCTTCCATTTCTTCTCCTTCATTACTTCTTCTTCCTCCCTTTCCTTCTTTTCCTTCATTTTTTTCTCCATCCCTCGCTTCTTTTGCTTCCAATTGTTGCTCTTCCTCTTCTTCTCCTTCCCCCAAATCTTCTGCTTACAGTTCTTCTTCTTCTTCTTCCTCTTCTACTCCATATTTCACTTCTTCTGCGTCTTTTTCCCTTCCCTTCCCCTCCTTCTTCATTTTCCTCCTTTTCTCCTTCTTCCAATTCTTCTTCTTCATCCCACCTCCTTCCACTACTTCTTTTACCTCCTCTTGTTCACCTTCTTCCACTTCTACTCATTCAACATCTTCTTCTTCTTCTTCTTCTTCTTCTCATTCTTCCACTTCTTCTGCTTACTCTCCTTTTTGTTTCTCTTCTTCTCTTTCTTCCACTTCTTCAGCTTTCTCTTGTTCTCTTTCTTCCATTTCTCCTTCATCCTCTCCTCTCCTTCTTTTTCTTCCTCTTCATCTCCTTTTTCTTCTTCCCTTTCTTTCGTCTTCTCCCTCTTTTTCTCCTTCTTCAGCTTCCACTTGCATTTCTACCTCTTGTTCTCCTTCTTCCACTTCCTCTTTATCATCCTGACTCCTTCAACTACTTGTTCTTCTTCCTCTAGTTCACCTTCTTCAACTTATAATACTTCCACGTGTACTTCTTCTTCCTTCTTGCACTTCTTCTGCCTATACTACCTTTTCTTGCTCTCCATCTTCTTCTCCTCCTTCTTCCACTTCTTCTTCCTCCTCCTTTTCCTTGCCTTCCTTCTTCTTACTGTTCTCCCTCTTCCACTACTTCTCCTTCCACTTCTTCTTCTTCCTCTTATTCTCCTTCCTCCACTTCTTCTTCAGCATCCCTTTTTCCTTCCACCGCTTCTTCTTCTTCCTCTTTTTCTCATTCTTCCAGTTCTTATTCTTCCTCCTATTGTTCTCCTTCCTCCTCTTCTTCTCCTTCTTCCACTTCTTCTTCCTCCTCCCGTTCACCTTCTTCTCGTTCCATATCTTCTTCTTCTTCCTTTTCTTTGCCTTCTTCCACTTCTTCTACTTACTCTCCTTCTTCTTCCTCTTCATCTCCTTATTCTTCTTCCCTTCCCTTTCCCTCCTTGTTCCTTTCCCTCCTTTTGTACTTCTTCCAGTTCTTCTTCTTCATCCCACTCCCTCCACTACTTCTTCTTCCTCCTCTTGTTCACGTTCTTCCACTTCTTCTTGTTCCACATCTTCTTCCTCTTACTTTTCTTCTCCGTCTTCCACTTCTTCTGCTTACACTTCTTCTTCTTCTTCTTCCCTTTCCTTCTTCTCCTTCCTCTTCTTCTCTTTCCTTCTTCTCCTTCCTCTTCTTCTCTTCTTCCTCTTCTCCTCCATATCTCACTTCTTCTACTTCTTCTTCCCTTCCTTTCCCCGCCTTCTTCCTTTCCCTCCTTTTCTGCTTCATCCAGTTCTTCTTCTTCATCCCACCTCCTTCCACTACTTCTTCCTCCTCTTGTTCACCTTCTTCCACTTCTTCTCGTGCCACATCTTCTTCTTCTTCCTTTTCCTCTCCTTCTTCCACTTCTTCTGCTTACTCTCCCTCTTCTTCCTCTTCTTCTCTTTCTTCCACTTGTTATTCATCTTCTCCTCTCTTTCTTTTTCTTCCTCTTCATCTCCTTCTTCTTGTTCCCTTTCGTTCGTCTTCTTCCTCTTTTTCTCCTTCTTCTGCTTCCACTTGCATTTCTACCTCTTGTTCTCCTTCTTCCACTTCTTCTTTATTATCCCTGCTTCTTCAACTACTTCTTCTTCTTCCTCTTCTTCACCTTCATCCACTTGTTCTTCTTCTTCCTTCTTGCACTTCTTCTGGTTACACTACCTCTTCTTCCTCCGCTTCTTCTTCTCTTCCTTAATCCACTTCTTCTTCCTCTTACCTTTCCTTCTTCTTCCTCTTTTTTCTGATTATTCCACATCTTCTTCTTCTTCCTATTGTTCTCCTTCTTCCACTTGCACATTTTCCTCTTCTTCTCCTTCTTGCTGTCGTTCTCCTTCTTCCACTTCTTCTTCTTCATCCCTTCTCATTCGACTACTTCCTCCAATTCCTCTTATCATCGTTCTACCACTTCTTCTGCTTCCACTTGTTGTCTTCTTCTTTTTCGTCTCCTTCTTCCACTTCTTCTGCTTACAGTTCTTCTTCTTCCTCTTCTTC
Source organism: Psophocarpus tetragonolobus (assembly GCA_037954015.1). Taxonomy (NCBI): domain Eukaryota; kingdom Viridiplantae; phylum Streptophyta; class Magnoliopsida; order Fabales; family Fabaceae; genus Psophocarpus; species Psophocarpus tetragonolobus. The sequence continues at coordinate 56,998,447 of CM075690.1, read as the reverse complement.
CATTTCTTCTCCTTCCACTAATTCTTCTTCTTCCCTTTCCTTCTTCTACTTCCTCTTTTTCTCAATCCTCCACTTCTTTTGCTTCCAATTGTTGCTCTTCGTCTTCTTCTCCTTCCCCCAAATCTTCTACTTAGAATTCTTCTTTTTCTTCCTCGTTTTCTCATTCTTCCACTTCTTCTTCTTCTTCCTATTGTTGTCCTTCTTCCACTTGCAGTTCTTCCTCTTCTTCTGCTTCGACTTGTTGTTCTTCTTCTCTTTCGTCTCCTTCTTCCACTTCTTCTGCTTACACTTCTTCTTCTTCCTCTTCTTCCATTTCTTCTCCTTCCACAACGTCTTCTTCTTCCCTTTCCTTCTTCTCTATCCTCTTTTTCTCTATCCCCGACTTCTTTTGCTTCCAATTGTAGCTCTTCCTCTTATTCTCCTTCCCCCAAATCTTTGGGTTACACTTGTTCTTCTTTTTTCTCTTCTCCTCCATATTCCACTTCTTCTGGTTCTTCTTCCCTTCCCTTCCCCTCTTTCTTCCTTTATCTTCTTTTCTTCTTCTTCTGGTTCTGCTTCTTCACCCCACCTCCTTCCACTACCTCTTCTTCCTCCTCTTGTTCACCTTCTTCCACTTCTTCTCGTTCCAGATCTTCTTCTTCTTTCTTTTCTTCTCCTTCTTCCACTTCTTCTGCTTACTCTCCTTCTTCTTCCTCTTGTTCTCTTTCTTCCACTTGGATTTCTACCTCTTGTTCTCCTTCTTCCACTTCTTCTTCATCATCCCACTTCGCCACATTCTTCTTCTTCCTCTTGTTCACCTTCTTCCAGTTCTGCTGCCTCCACTGTTTCTTCTTCTTCCTTCTTGCACATCTTCTGCCTACACTACCTCTTTTTCCTCCCTTCTTCTTCTCCTCCTTCTTCCACTTCTTCTTCCTCATCCCTTTCCTTGCTTTCCTTCTTCTTACTCTTCTCCCTAGTCCACTACTTCTCCTTCCACTTCTTCTTCTTCCTCTTGTTCTCCTTCTTCCACTTCTTCTTCCTCTTGTTCTCCTTCTTCCACTTCTTCTTCAGCATCCGCTTTCCTTCCACTGCATCTTCTTCTTCCTCTTTTTCTCATTCTTCCACTTCTTCTTCTTCTTCCTATTGTTCTCCTTCTTCCACTTGCACTTCTTCCTCTTCTTCCACTCTTCTCCTTCTTCAACTCCTTCTTCCACTTTTTCTTCTTCATCCCCTCTCATTCCACTACTTCATCCTATTCCTTTTATTATCCTTCTACCACTTCTTCTTTTTACTCTTCTCCTCCATATTCCACTTATTCTGCTTCTTTTTCCCTTCCCTTCCCCTCTTTCTTCCTTTCCCTCCTCTTCTACTTCTTCTAGTCCTTCTTTTTCATCCGTTCCACTACATCTTCTTCCTTGTCTTGTTTACCTTCTTCCACTTCTTCTCGTTCCACATCTTCTTCTTTTTCTGCTTTTTCTACGTCTTCCACTTCCTCGCTTACTGTCCTTCTTGTTCCTCTTCTTCTCTTTCTTCCACTTTTGCTGCTTCCTCTTGTTCTCTTTCTTCCATTTCTTCTTCATCCTCTCCTCTCCTTATTTTTCTTATTCTTCATCTCCTCCTTCTTCTTCCCTTTCCTTCTTCTCCCTTTTTTTCTCCTTCTTCAGCTTCCCTTTGCATTTCTACCTCTTGTTCTCCTTCTTCCACTTCTTCTTCATCATGCTCACTCCTTCAACTACTTCTTCTTCTTCCTCCCGTTCTGCCTACACTACCTCTTCTTGCTCCCCATCTTCATCTCCTCCTTCTTCCACTTCTTTCACCTCCTCTCTTTCCTTAAATTCCTGGTTCTTACTGTTCTCCCTCTTCCACTACTTCTCCTTCCACTTCTTCTTCTTCCAGTTGTTCTCCTTCCTTCACTTCTTCTTCAGCATCCTTTTTCTTTTCATCGCTTCTTCTTCTTCCTTTATTTCTCATTCTTCCACTTCTTCTTCTTCCTATTGTTCTCCTTCTTCCTCTACTTCTCGTTCTTCCACTTCGTCTCCTTCTTCCACTTCTTCTTCCTCCTCCTGTTCACCTTCTTCCACTTCTTCTCGTTCCACATCTTCTTCTTCTTCCTTTTCTTTGCCTTTTTCCACTTACTACTCTCCTTCTTCTTCCTCTTCATCTCCTTTTTCTTCTTCCCTTCCCTTCCCTTCCCCTCCTTGTTCCTTTCCCTCCTTTTGTCCTTCTTCCAGTTCTTCTTCTTCATCCCAACTCCCTAAACTACATCTTCTTCCTCCTCTTGTTCACCTTCTTCCACTTCTTCTCGTTCCACATCTTCTTCCTTTTACTTTTCTTCTTCGTCTTCCACTTCTTCTTCTTCCTCTTCTCCTCCATATCCCACTTCTTCTGCTTCTTCTTCCCTTCCTTTCCACTCCTTCTTCCTTTGCCTCCTTTTCTCCTTTTACAGTTCTTTTTCTTGATCCCACCTCCTTCCACTACTTCTTCTTCCTCCTATTGTTCACCTTCTTCCACTTCTTCTCGTTCCACATCTTCTTGTTCTTCCATTTGTTCTACTTCTTCCGCTTCTTCTGCTTACTCTCCTTCTACTTCCTTTTCTTCCACTTCTTCTGGCTCCTCTTGTTCTCCTTCTTCCACTTCTTCCTCTTCGTCTTGTTCACCTTCTTCCTTCTTGCACTTCTTCCTACACTACCTCTTCTTCCTCCCCTTCTTCTTCTCCTCCTCCATCTACTTCTTCTTCCTCTTACCTTTCCTTCTTCCACTACTTCTCCTTCCACTATTTCTTCTTCCTCTTGTTCTCCTTCTTCCATTTCTACTTCAGCATCCCCTTTCCTTCCACTGCTTCGTCTTCTTCTTTCTCTTTTTCTCATTGTTCCACTTCTTCTTCTTCTTCCAATTGTTCTCCTTCTTCCACCTTCACTTCTTCCTCTTCTTCTCGTTCTTCCACTTCTTCTCCTCCTTCCACTTCTTCTTCCTCCTTCCGCTCTCCTTCTTCTACTTCTTCTTTTTCATCCCCTCTCATTCCACTACTTACTCCTATTCCTCTTATTCTCCTTCTACCACTTCTTCTGCTTCCACTTGTTGTTGTTCTTCTTTTTCGTCTCCTTCTTCTACTTCTTCTGCTTACACTTGATCTTCTTCTATTTCTTCTCCTTCCACTACTTCTTTTTCTTCCCTTTCCTTCATCTACTCCCTCTTTTCCTCCATTCCCAACTTCCTTTGGTTCCAATTGTTGCTTATCCTCTTCTTCTCCTTCACCCAAATCTTCTGCTTACACTCTTCTTCTTCTTCCTCTTCTCCTCCATATTCAACTTCTTCTGCTTCTTCTTCCATTGCCTTACCCTTCTTCTTCCTTTACTTTCTTTTCTCCTTCTTCCAGTTCCTATTCGTCATCCCACCTCCTTCCACTGCTTCTTCTTCCTCCTTTTGTTCACCTTCTTACACTTCTTCTTCCTTTTCTTTTCCTTCTTCCACTTATTCTGCTTACTCTCCTTCTTCTTCCTCTTCTTCTCTTTCTTCCACTTCTGCTGCCTCCTCTTGTTCTCTTTCTTCCCTTTCTTCTTCATCCTCTCCTCTCCTTCTTTTTCTTCCTCTTCATATCCTTCCTCTTCTCCCCTTTCCTTTGTCTTGTCCCTCTTTTTCTCCTTCTTCTGCTTCCACTTACATTTCTACCTCTTGTTCTTCTTCTTCCACTTCTTCTTCATCATCCCCACTCCTTCAACTACTTCTTCTTCTTTCTTTTGTTCACCTTCTTCCACTTCTGCTGCTTCCACTTGTTCTACTTCTTCCTTCTTGCACTTCTTCTGCCTACACTACCCCTTCTTCCTCCCCTTCTTCTTCTCCACCTTCTTCCACTTCTTCTTCGTCCTCCCTTTCCTTTCCTTCATTCTTCTTAATCTTCTCTCTTTTCCACTACTTCTCCTTCCACTTTTTCTTCTTCCTCCTGTTCTCCTTCTTCAACTTCTTCTTCAGCATCCCCTTTACTTCCACTGCTTTTTCTTCTTCCTCTTTTTCTCATTCTTCCACATCTTCTTCTTCTTCCTATTGTTCTCCTTCTTCCAGTTGCACTTCTTCCTCTTCTTCTCGTTCTTCCACTTCTTCTTCCTCCTCTCGTTCTTATTCTTCCACTTCTTCTTCTTCATCCCCTCTCATTCCACTACTTCCTCCTATTCCTCTTATTCTCCTTCTACCACTTCTTCTGCTTCCACTTGTTGTTGTTCATCTTTTTCGTCTCCTTCTTCCACTTCTTCTGCTTACACTTGTTCTTCTTCCTCTTCTTCCATTTCTTCTCCTTCCACTACTTCTTCTTCTTCCCTTTCCATATTCTCCTTCCTCTTTTTCTCCATCCCTCACTTCTTTTGCTTCCAATTGTGTCTCTTCCCCTTCTTCTCCTTCCCCCAAAATCTTCTGCTTACATTTCTTCTTCTTCTTTTTCTTCTTCATATTCTCCTCCATATTCCACTTTTTCTGCTTCTTCTTCCCTTCCCTTCCCCTCCTTCTTCCTTTCCCTCCTTTTCTCCTTCTTCCAGTTCTTCTTCTTAATCCCACCTCCTTCCACTACTTCTTCTTCCTCCTCTTATTCCCCTTCATCCACTTCTCCTTGTTCCACATCTTCTTCTTCTTCCTTTTCTTCTCCTTCTTGCACTTCTTCTGCTTACTCTCCCTCTTCTTCCTCTTCTTCTCTTTATTCCACTTCTTCTACCCCCACTTGTTCTTCTTCTTCCTTCTTGCACTTCTTCTGCCTACACTACCTCATCTTCCTCCCTTTCTTCTTCTCCTCTTTCTACAACTTCTTCTTCCTCCTCCCTTTCCTTGCTTTTCTTCTTCTTACTCTTCTTAAACTTCCACTAGTTCTCCTTCCACTTCTTCCCACTCTTGTTGTTCTCCTTCTTCCACTTCATCTTTAGTATCCCCTTTCCTTCCATTGCTTCTTCTTCTTCCTCTTTTTCTCATTCTTCCACTTCTTCTTCTACTTCCTATGGTTCTCCTTCTTCCACTTCCACTTCTTCCTCTTCTTCTCGTTCTTCCACTTCTTCTCCTTCTTCCACTTCTTCTTCCTCCTTCCATTCTCCTTCTTGCACTTCTTCTTCTTTATCCCCTCTCATTCCACTACGTCTTCCTATTCGTCTTATTGACTTTCTACCATTTCTTCTGCTTTCACTTGTTGTTCTTCTTCTTTCTCCTCTTCTTCTTCCATGTCTTCTTCTTCCTCTTCTTCCATTTCTTCTCCTTCAACTTCTTCTTCCTTTTCCCTTTCGTCCTGTTTTTCTCCATCCCCCACTTCTTTTGCTTCCAATTGTTGCTCTTCCTCTTCTTCTCCTTCCCCCAAATCTTCTGCTTACACTTCTTCTTCTTCTTCTTTCTATTCTCCTCCACATTCCGCTTCTTCTGCTTCTTCTTCCCTTCCCTTCCCCTCCTTCTTCCTTTCCCTCCTTTTCTCTTCCTTCCTGTTCTTCTTCTTCATCCCACCTCCTTAAACTACTTCTTCTTCCTCCTCTTGTTCACCTTTTTCCACTTCTTCTCCTTACTCTCCTTCTTCTTCCTCTTCATCTCCTTCTTCTTGTTCCCTTTCCTTCGTCTTCACCCTCTTTTTCTCCTTCTTCTGCTCCCACTTTCATTTCTACCTCTTGTCCTTCTTCTTCCACTTCTTCTTCATCAACCCCACTCCTTCAACTACTTCTTCTTCTTCCTCTTGTTCACCTTCTTCCACTTGTTCTTCTTCTTCTTCCTTGCACTTCTTCTGCCTACACTACCTCTTTTGCCTCCCCCTCTTCTTCTCTTCCTTCTTCCACTTCTTCTTCCTCCTCCCTTTCCTTGCTTTCCTTCTTCTTACTCTTTTCCCTCTTCCACTACTTCTTCTTCCTCATGTTCTCCTTCTTCCACTTCTTCTTCAGCATCCCCTTTCCTTTCACTGCTTCTTCTTCTTCCTCTTTTTCTCATTCTTCCACTTCTTCTTCTTCTTCCTATTGTTCTCCTTCTTCAACTTGCACTTCTTCCGCTTCTTCTTGTTCTTACGCTTCTTCTTCCTCCTCCCATTCTCTTTCTTCCACTTCTTCTTCTTCATCCCCTCTCATTCCACTACTTCCTCCTATTCCTCTTATTCTCCTTCTACCACTTCTTCTGCTTCCATTTGTTGTTCTTCTTCTTTTTTGTCTCCTTCTTCCACTTTTTCTACTTACACTTCTTCTTCTTCCTCTTCTTCCATTCTTCTCCTTCCCCTACTTCTTCTTTTTCCCTTTCCTTCCCTTTTTCTCCATCCCCACTTCTTTTGTTTCCAATTGTTGCTCTTTTTCTTGTTCTCTTTCCCCCAAATCTTCTGCTTACACTTCTTCCTTTTCTTCTTGTGCTTCCACTTGCATTTCTATCTCTTGTTCTCCTTCTTCTATTTCTTCTTCATCATCCCAACTCCTTAAACTACTTCTTCTTCTTCTTGTTCACCTTCTTCCACTTCTGCTGCTTCTACCTTTTCTTCTTCTTCCTTCTTACACTTCTACTGCCTACACTACCTCTTTTTCTTCCCCTTCTTCTTCTCCTCCTTCTTCCACTTCTTCTTCCTCCTCCCTTTCCTTGTGATGTGAATGCCGAAGACAATGACTTTTCATTTTTTTTAACGTTTCATTAATTTAGGAATTAATGTAACATGCAATTAATCATGTGTGATAATTGCGTGATAATGGAGTATTTAATTTTTCTTTTGGTAGTTACGATTTTGAACAGCCACCTAGTTCTGTAAATAGGGTTGAATTGTACTCAAATGACACCCATTGAATTAGTGAAATTATATTTGGGTTTTACCCTTTTGTGAGAGATGAATTTCTCTTTAGAACTTATCAAGGAATTTTTCCTTATGGCGTTCTGCTAAACTTATCAAGGGTAAATCACTACCCTTGTGGCGTCATATGACTTATCTTCCATCCTTGGTCATTTATCCCTTCGTTAAACCATTTTCATCCTTTCCATTTTCTTGTTTACCCAATTCTCATTGTTTTATTAACTTATTACCTTCCAACCTAGATAGATCCGCAAAACAAATCCAACCCCTCTGGATTTCTATCACCTTGCTTTCCTTCTTCTTACTCTTCTCCCTCTTCCACTACTTCTCCTTCCATTTCTTCTTCTTCCTCTTGTTCTCCTTCTTCCACTTCTTCTTCAGCATCCCCTTTCCTTCCACTGCTTCTTCTTCCTCCTCCCTTTCCTTGCTTTCCTTCTTCATACTCCTCCTCTTGCACTACTTCTCCTTCCACTTCTTCTTCTTCCTCTTGTTCTCCTTCTTCCATATCTTCTTCAACATCCTGTTTCCTTCCATTGCTTCTTCCTCTTCCTCTTTTTCTCATTCTTCCACTTCTTCTTCTTCTTCTTCTTCCTATTATTCTCCTTCTTCCACTTGCACTTCTTCCACTTGTTCTCCTTCTTCCACTTCTTCTTCCTCCTCCCGTTCTCCTTCTTCCACTTCTTCTTCTTCATCCCCTCTCATTCCACTAATTCCTCTTATTCTCCTTCTACCACTTCTTTTGCTTCCACTTGTTGTTGTTCTTCTTTTTCGTCTCCTTCTTCTCTACTTCTGCTTATAGTTCTTGCCTTCCCTTCCCCTCCTTCTTCCTTTGCCTCCTTTTCTCCTTCTTCCAGTTCTTCTTCTTGATCCCAACTCCTACACTACTTTTTCTTCCTCCTCTTATTCACTTTCTTGCACTTCTTCTTGTTCCACATCTTCTTCTTCTGTCTTTTCTTCTCTTTCTACAACTTCTTCTGCTTACTCTTCTTCTTCCTATTGTTCTCCTTCTTCCACTTGCACTTCGTCCTCTTCTCCCTCTTCCACTGCTTCTCCTTCCACTTCTTCTTCTTCCTCTTGTTCTCCTTCTTCCACTTCTTCTTCTTTAACTACTGCTTCTCCTTCCACCACTTCTTCTTCCTCTTGTTCTCCCTCTTGTTCTCCCTACTGCTTTAACTACTTCTTCTTCCTTTTCTTCTCTTTCTTCCACTTCTTCTGCCTTCTCTTATTCTCTTTCTTCCACTTCTTGTTAATCGTTTGCCCTCCTTGTTTTTCTTCCTCTTCATCTCCTTCTTCTTCTTCCCTTTCCTTCGTCTTCTCCCTCTTTTTCTCCTTCTTCTGCTTCCACTTGTATTTCTACCTCTTGCTCTCCTTCTTGCACTTCTTCTTCATCATCCCCACTCCTTTACCTACTTTTTCTTCTTCCTCTTGTTCAGCTTCTTCCACTTTTGCTGCTTCCACTTGTTCTTCTTCTTCCTCGTTGCACTTCTTCTGCCTACACTACCTCTTCGTCCTCCCCTTCTTCTTCTCCTCCATCTCTTCTTCTTCCTCCTCCCTTTCCTTGTTTTCCTTCTTCTTACTCTTCTCCCTCTTCCACTGCTTCTCCTTCCACTTCTTCTTCTTCCTCTTGTTCTCCTTCTTCCACTTCTTCTTTAGCATCCCCTTTCCTTCCACTACTTCTTCTTCCTCCTCGTTTTCTTATTCTTCCACTTCTTCTTCTTCTTCCTATTGTTCTCCTTCTTCCACTTGCACTTCGTCCTCTTCTTCTGGTTCTACAACTTCTTCCTTTGCCTCCTTTTCTCCTTCTTCCAGTTCTTCTTCGTCATCCCACCTGCCTCCACTACTTCTTCTTCCTCTTCTTGTTCACCTTCTTCCACTTCTTCTCGTTCCACATCTTCTTCTTCTTCCTTTTCTTCTCCCTCTTACGCTTCTTCTGCTTACTCTCCTTCTTCTTCCTCTTCTTCTCTTTCTTCCACTTCTTCTGCCTCCTCTTGTTCTCTTTCTTTCACTTCTTCTTCATCCTCTCCTCTCCTTCTTTTTCTTTCTCTTCATCTCCTTCTACTTCTTCCCCTTCCTTGTTCTTTTCTGTCTTTTTCTCCTTCTTCTGCTTCCACTTCTTCTTCACCATCCCTACTGCTTTAACTACTTCTTCTTCCATTTCTTCTCCTTCTACTACTTCTTCATCCTCTCCTTCTACTACTTCTTCATCCTCTCCTTCTTTTTCTTCCTCTTCATCTCCTTTTTCTTCTTCCCTTTCTTTCGTCTTCTCCCTTTTTTTCTCCTCTGCCTCCTTCTTTTTCTTCTTCTGCTTGCAATTTCATTTCTACCTCCTGTTCTCCTTCTTCCACTTCTTCAGCATCCCCACTCCTTCAACTACTTCTTCTTCCTCTTGTTCACCTTCTTCCACTTTTGCTGCGTCCACTTCTTCTTCTTCCTTTTTTTTCTCATTCTTCCACTTCTTCTTCTTCTTCTTCCTATTGTCCTCGTTCTTCCACTTGAGCTTCTTCCTCTTCTTCATCCCCTGTCATTCCACTACTTCCTCCTATTCCACTTATTCCCCTTCTACCAGTTCTTCGCCTCCACTTGTTGTTTTTCATCTTTTTCGTCTTCTTGTTCCACTTCTTTTTCCTCCTCCCTTTCCTTGCTTTCCTTCTTCTTACTCTTCTCCCTCTTCCACTGCTTCTCCTTCCACTTCTTCTTCTTCCTATTGTTCTCTTTGTTCAACTTCTTCTTCAACATCCCCTTTCCTTCCAATACTTCATTTTCTTTTTTCTCTTTTTCTCATTGTTCCACTTCTTCTTCTTGTTCCAATTGTTCTCCTTCTTCCAGTTGCACTTCTTCCTCTTCTTGTCCTTCTTCCACTTCTTCTTCCTACTCCCCTTTTCCTTCTTCCACTTCTTCTTCTTCATCCCCTGTCATTCAACTACTTCCTCCTATTCTACTTCTTCTTCTTCTTCTTCCTCTCCTTCTCCATATTCCACTTCTACTGCTTCTTCTTCCCTTCCCTTCCCCTCCTTCTTCCTTTCCCTCCTCTTCTCCTTCTTCCAATTCTTCTTCTTCATCCCACCTCCTTCCACTACTTCTTCTTCCTCCTCTTGATCACCTTCTTCCACTTCTTCTCATTCCACATCTTCTTCTTCTTCCTTTTCTTATCCTTCTTCCAGTTCTTCTGCTTACTCTCCTTCTTCTTCCTCTTCTTCTCTTTCTTCCACTTCTTCTTCATCTTCTCCTCTCCTTCTTTTTATTCCTCTTCATCTCCTTCTTCTTCTTCCCTTTCCTTTGTCTTCTCCCTCTTCTTCTCTTTCTTCTGCTTCCACTTGCATTTCTACGTCCCTTTTCTCCTTCTTCCACTTCTTCTTCATCATCCCCACTCCTTCAACTACTTCTTCTTTTTCCTCTTGTTCACTTTCTTCCACTTCTACTACATCGACTTGTTTTTCTTCTTCCCTCTCTTCTCCTTCTTGCCTTCTTCTGCCTACACTACTTCTTCTTCCTCCCCTTCTTCTTCTCCTCCTTGTTCCACTTCTTCTTCATTCCCCTTTCCTTCCATTGCTTCTTCTTCCTCCTCTTTTTCTCATTCTTCCACTTCTTCTCATTCTTCCACTTCTTCTTCTTCTTCCAAGTCTGCTGCTTCGACTTGTTCTTCTGCTTCCTTCTTGCACTTCTTCTGCCTACACTACCTTTTCTTCCACCCCTTCTTCTTCTCTTCCTTCTTCCACTTCTTCTTGCTCCTCCCTTTCCTTGTTTTGCTTTTTTCTTACTCTTCTTCCTCTTGTTCTCCTTCTACGACTTCTTCTTCAGCGTCCCCTTTCCTTCCTCTTCTTCTTCTTCTTCTTCTTCTTCTTCTTCTTCTTCTTCTTCTTCTTCTTCTTCTTCTTCTTCTTTTTCTCATTCTTCCACTTCTTTTCCTTCTTGCACTTCTTCTTCTTCATCCTCTCATTCCACTACTTCCTCCTATTCTTCTTATTCTCCTTCTACCATTTCTTTTGCTTCCACTTATTGTTCTTCTTCTTTTTCGTCTCCTTCTTCCACTTCTTCAGCTTACACTTCTTCTTCCTCTTCTTACATTTGTTTTGTGAAGCGTGTGATCACCCAGATTCCTAATTCCTTATATATCTTAATTATATATAATAATCAACGTCATCCCTTCTTCCTATCTTCACCCTTCCTACTCTAGCTAATGGAAAAAGGCCTTTGAATGGTCGTATTTGTCGACAACCCAACCGACGTCCACCATAGGCTCGGCGACCTGTACTCCTAGATTTCCTGATGGTAATGCCAGGGCCTTTTCAGTACAAACGACGCTTGATGCCAAGAAGGAGATCGACTAGACAAAATAGACCATTGTTCATCGGTTGGTTATAAGCCCGGAGATCGAATCTAATTCATCCCCTTTGAGAGCCACTACTTCTTCTTCTTCCCTTTCCTTCTTCTCCTTCCCCCAAATCTTCTGCTTACACTTCTTCTTCTTCTTCTTCTTCCTCCTCTTCTCCTTCTTCTCCTTTTTCTCTTTCCTCTTTTTCTCCAACCCTCACTTCTTTTGCTTCTAATTGTTGCTCTTCCTCCTCTTCTCCTTCCCGCAAATCTTCTGCTTACACTTTTTCTTCTTCTTCTTCCTCTTCTCCTCCATATTCCACTTCTTTTTCCCTTCCCTTCCCCTCCTTCTTCCTTTCCCTCCTTTCCTCCTTCTTCCAGTTCTTCTTCTTTTTCATTCCACCTCCTTCCACAACTTCTTGTTCCTCAACTTGTTCACCTTTTTCCACTTCTTCTCATTCCACATCTTCTTCTTCTTCTGCTTCTTCTCTTTCTTCCACTTCTTCTACCTCCTTTTATTCTCTTTCTTCCACTTCTTCTTCATCCTCTCCTCTCCTTCTTTTTCTTCCTTTTCATCTCCTTCTTCATCTTTCCTTTCCTTCGTCTTCTCCCTCTTTTTCTCCTTCTGCTTCCATGTTCATGTGCTTTTAGTTTCAAGCATATTCTTAAAAAAAATTCCAAAATAGTTGCTCAATTCCGTATGTCTTTATTTTCCTTATATGTATAATTAGTAGCTCATTTGTGTGGTAAAGGTAGTTCTTGTTTGTGGGTGTTTTCAATTAATCTATAAGTTTGGTATTTGTGTTCAACAAATTACTAAAAACTTAACAAAGCTTGAGTCCAGTGGCACACCAAACTACTAAACCATTAACACATCTATAGCTACTTTGCATTTTGAAGTCATATCTAGTAGTACCTAAATTGTTGCTTTTAATTTTCTTTATTGTTCCAAGCGCATAACTCTTTGTTATTAAGCACTAAATTCACAATCAATTTAGGTGCATTTAGTAAATATTAAAAAAAAAGAGAACAAAGTCTAAAATAAAATACAAAAAAAAAACTACAAAGGATTCAAAAAAAAAAAAAAAGAGAGAACAAACAAAAGAAAAGAAAGTTTGAAAAATTCATTTGATGTACCTAACCTAAAATTAGCAAGTGCTTCAACTTTGAACTTGGAACCTTAAAAGAAATTTTATTACTTTTGGTACACTAGAACTTGATATTTGTGTTTTTCTACTCTTTAATCTAGTGCCATTCCTAGGTATTCCATTGTGTGCTCTCTTTCTTTTGTTTACCTTTTAGTTGTTGCTTGTCTTTTAAATCATCTTTCTAGTTTGTATTATATACTCTTACCATTTGGTTAAGTGTCCTTTTGATTGTGTTATCTTTTATTGCTTTTTGAGTTTCTATTCGTACCACCCCTTGCTACTTTTGGTTTCTTTGGTTTGTGTGTTAGTGCCACTTTTGGGAGAAAGCTTGAAAAAAGGAGCTTACCACAAGGGTAGCATATTTTGGAAGGTTGGACTAAGAGCCTAAGGGATCACCTCAAAAGGAAACACACCTGCCGTGAGGACTTTGATTTGAGGGAGCATTTGGAGAATCATTTTTTGAAGACTTTACTTTTTCTTTAATTTGGGTGTATTAATTTTGTAGTTGGGAGTTTGAGTTCCCTTAAGGCCCTCCCTTTGGTTGTAATAAGATTAAGTTAATTTTTTAGTTTCTCGAAAATTAGGTGAAGAAGGAAGAAGTGGTACACTTCCTTCAACACCTTAGGAGCTCGCTTTAGATCCCTTCTCTTTTGAATTTTTGCTTTAAAGAAGTGTAAGTAGAAGAAGTGGAAGGAGACGAAAAAGAAGAAGAAGAACTAGTGGAAGCAGAAGAAGTGGTAGAAGGAGAATAAAAGGAATAGGAGGAAGTAGTGGTGATGCATGCCTCCCTTGATCTTTTTCTAGAGGTTTTCTTCTTTGGTGAAATGGTTTGTGGAGAGGTAAGAAGTAAGGTGGTTTTAGGCGCCACTTAAGGTAAGATAAGCCTAAGAGGGAAAGTTTGCCACAAGGGATGGAACCCTTGATAAAAACCTAAGGAATTCTCAAAGAGAAAAGGGTGGACACTAAGAGAATTTTGGACAACTCAAGGTTTTTCCATTCAATCAAGTGTAACAAATACAAGAGTGTGAAGGAGCACCTTTTTATAGAGGGAGCTAACCTCTTGGACAAGTCATGAAGGAAATAAAGGGCTAGGATTAAAAGAAGTCATCTAAGGGAGGAGGATTGAAGCCCAAAGTCCAATCAATACCCTCCTTTAGATGAGAATTGGTGCCCAAGCTACCTCATCCAAGGGCCAAGATTACTCCTTTATTAGTTTTGGGTTTTATTTAGCAAAAGAGGGTGTAGTTATCAAACTACCCCCTTATTTCCTAAATAAAGGCCCAAAAGCTAATCTTACCCCATCTTATTACTAAGACACCTCCTAGAAAATTAAATGGGCTAATACATGTCCAAAATAAAATCCTAGGTTCCTAAAATAAAAATTACAAGTAAATAAGTCATGGCTTGCATAACTTGATGGTCATATGGAGGTGAGATCTTCCTCCCTCTACTCTAGCCATGTCTTCTTCTATTCTCCTAGCCATGGCCCTAGTGATACGGCCCTTGCTTGGGGAGAAGGACTAATACATGTCCAAAATAAAATCCTAGGTTCCTAAAATAAAAATTACAAGTAAATAAGTCATGGCTTGCATAACTTGATGGTCATATGGAGGTGGGATCTTCCTCCCTCTACTCTAGCCATGTCTTCTTCTATTCTCCTAGTCATTGCCCTAGTGATAGGGCCCTTGCTTGGGGAGAATGCATCATCCCCTCCCCCTTGGGAAGGATTTGACCTCAAATCTGATAGGTCCTCCTCTTCTTCATCAGTACCTACAAAAGGGATCAAATCACAAACATTAAAGGTAGTACTGACACCATAGTCCTCAGGAGATCTAATATGTATGCATTGTTGTTCACTCTCTTGAGGACTTGAAAGGGACCATCTCCTTGGGGGCTAAGCTTGGACTTCCTTTGAGTAGGGAAGCGATCCTTCCTCAAATGAAGCCATACCCAATCCCCTTCATTGAAGATAATTTCTTTCCTGTCCGTATTGGCTTTACTAGCATACTCCTTTGAATGATGTTCAATGTTGGCCTTTACCCTTTCATGTAATTTTTTAACAAAATCCGCTCTTACTATTCCTTCTTTGTGAACAGAAGAAGGGAAGGGTAAGGTCAAGCTATCAAGAGGAGTAAGGGGGTTGAAGCCATAAACAACTTCAAAGGGAGAATGCTTGGTGGTCCTTTGAACCACCCGGTTGTATGCAAACTCAATATGGGGTAGGTATTCATCCCAAGACTTGTGATTTCCTCGAAGAAGTGTCCTAAGCATAGTAGATAGAGATCTATTTACTACCTCAGTCTGCCCATCAGTTTGGGGGTGACATGTGGTAGAAAATAAGAGTTTAGTTCCTAGCCTTGCCCACAATGTTTTCCAAAAGTGGCTAAGGAACTTCACATCTCTATCAGAGACTATGGATTGGGGAATTCCATGTAAACGGACAACTTCTTTAAAGAAAAGTCTCGCAATGTTGCTCGCATCATCTATCTTGTGGCATTGTATAAAGTGAGCCATTTTTGAAAATCTATCTACCACTACAAAGATAGAGTCTGCACCTCGTTGGCTTCGAGGCAGGCCAAGGATGAAATCCATACTAATATCCAGCCAAGGTGCAGAAGGAGCAGGTAAGGGTGTGTACAATCCATGAGCCATTATCTTAGACTTAGCTTGCAAGCAAGAAATGCATCTACGACAATATCTATAGACGTCTTTCTTCATATGGGGCCAAAAGAATTTTTCTTGTAAAAGCAGAAGAGTTTTGTTAATTCCAAAATGCCCCATGAGCCCACCCTCATGGCTCTCTTTTGTCAACAGATTTCTCATAGATCCTTGGGGTACACAAAGTCTGCTACCTTTGAAAAGGTACCCCTCACTCACAAAGAACCCATTTTGGGTTTTACATGCAAATGTAGAGGCAGCATAAATGGATCCAAAATCCTTATCAGAAAGATACATTTCTCTAATATTATCAAATCGAAGAATCTTTGCACTTAAGGTGGTGTAAAGGGTATGTCTACGAGACAAAGCATCAGCCACCACATTATGTTTTCCTTTCTTGTATTTGATGATATAAGGGAAAGTCTCAAGAAATTCTACCCATTTAGCATGCCTTTTATTAAGCTTGCCTTGACCCTTCAAATACTTAAGTGACTCATGGTCACTATGAATGATGAACTCCTTGGGTACAAGATAATGTTCCTAAGTTTGAAGGGCCCTTATCAAAGAGTAAAACTCTTTATCATAGGTGGGGTAGTTTAAGGCGGCTCCATTTAGTTTTTCACTAGAATAAGCCACGAGATGACCACCTTGTAACAACACATCTCCCACACCCACTCCCGATGCATCACACTCTAGCTCAAAAGTTTTAGAAAAGTCAGGAAGAGCTAAAACTGGTGCATGGGTCAGTTTCTCTTTGATAAGTTCTAAGGCTTTTTGTTGTTTTTCACCCCAAAGAAAAGGAGTATCCTTCTTCACCAAATCATTGATTGGTGAGAAAAGTGTGGAGAAGTTAGGCACAAAGTGCCTGTAAAAGCTCGCAAGACCATGAAAACTCTTGATCTCAGTCACACTTTTTGGGAAGATGCCTTCTTCTTAGAGCACTTCTAAGATCATTCCAATATCTTATGGAAGGCATATTGGTGCGGATTCTCTCATTGGTTAACCCAACCCACCAATGCATGGCATGGCCTTGGAAGCTAAAGGTTGCCATTGGAACCTTTCTTTCTTCTCTTACCTCATGGCAAGTGAAGAGTTGTTCTACCTTGATTTCCCAATCAAGGTAGGCTTCCACATCTTCCCTCCCATGAAATGGGGGGAGATCAATTTTGGGCTCCCTTGGAGGGGCCCCATTATTATGCATGGATGAATGGGAGTTTCTCCTAGGATGATTGTAGTATTCTTCCTCACTTTCACTCCTATGGGTATGTCTAGATGGGGAACCTAAGACTATCCCTTTCATTTTGTAGTTCTCACCATTCCCATGCTTTCTTTTTTCTTCTTCTTTCTCTTTTCTTCTTTCTCTTTCTTTTCTTTCTCTCCTTTCTTCATATTCTCTCCTTTCTCTTATTCTTCTCTCCTCCTTCTCTCTTTTTTCTCTCTTTTCTTCCTCTCTTTCTTTTATTTTTCTTTTCTCCTTGGACTCTTTTTCTTTCCTTTTTTCTTCTCTTCTCTCTTGTTCTTTTGCCATCCACTCCCTAAAGTCCATGTTTAAGTTTTCTAGAGTGTAATCTTTAGAAATATTTCTTTGGTTTACACTCTTGTTTGATGAATAACTATGAGCACTAGAGTGGGTGTGTGATGTCATTGTGCTTGAATTTCTAAGAGGAAAAAGGTGGCTAAAAACCTTTCACAAACAAAAACTCCTCTCTTTTTGTGTTTTCTTGCCTAAAATGGCTTGATGAGTCTTTGGAACTCTTTAGCCTTCTAAGCGCTTTGAAAAAGAAAAATAAAGCAAGAATTTTAAAGCAAAAATTCAAAAGAGAAGGGATCTAAAGCGAGCTCCTAAGGTGTTGAAGGAAGTGTACCACTTCTTCCTTCTTCACCTAATTTTCGAGAAACTAAAAAATTAACTAAATCTTATTACAACCAAAGGGAGGGCCTTAAGGGCACTCAAACTCCCAACTACAAAATTAATACACCCAAATTAAAGAAAAAGTAAAGTCTTCAAAAAATGATTCTCCAAATGCTCCCTCAAATCAAAGTCCTCACGGCTAGGTGTGTTTCTTTTTGAGGTGATCCCTTAGGCTCTTAGTCCAACCTTCCAAAATATGCTACCCTTGTGGTAAGCTCCTTTTTTCAAGCTTTCTCTCAAAAGTGGCACTAACACACAAACCAAAGAAACCAAAAGTAGCAAGGGGAGGTGCGAATAGAAACTCAAAAAGCAATAAAAGATAACACAATCAAAAGGACACTTAACCAAATGGTAAGAGTATATAATACAAACTAGAAAGATGATTTAAAAGACAAGCAACAACTAAAAGGTAAACAAAAGAAAGAGAGCACACAATGGAATACCTAAGAATGACACTAGATTAAAGAGTAGAAAAACACAAATATCAAGTTCTAGTGTACCAAAAGTAATAAAATTTCTTTTAAGGTTCCAAGTTCAAAGTTGAAGCACTTGCTAATTTTAGGTTAGGTACATCAAATGAATTTTTCAAACTTTCTTTTCTTTTGTTTGTTCTCTTTTTTTTTTTGAATCCTTCGTAGTTTTTTTTTTGTATTTTATTTTAGACTTTGTTCTTTTTTTTTTTTTGAATATTTACTAGATGCACCTAAATTGATTGTGAATTTAGTGCTTAATAACAAAGAGTTATGCGCTTGGAACAATAAAGAAAATTAAAAGCAACAATTTAGGTACTACTAGAAATGACTTCAAAATGCAAAGTAGCTATAGATGTGTTAATGGTTTAGTAGTTTGGTGTGCCACTGGACTCAAGCTTTGTTAAGTTTTTAGTAATTTGTTGAACACAAATACCAAACTTATAGCTTAAGTGAAAGCACCCACAAACAAGAACTACCTTTACCACACAAATGAGCTACTAATTATACGTATAAGGAAAATAAAGACAAAGGGAATTGAGCAACTATTTTGGAATTTTTTTTTTAAGAATATGCTTGAAACTAAAAGCACATGAACCTCTAAAGAGACTTAGACATGAGGTATGACCCTCTATGTTGCTCAATTTAAGAAGTTTCAAAAGCTTTTTTGTAAAAACAAAAGAGACTAAACTTAAAAGAAATTAATAGACAAAATGGGAAACTATAAACATGACTTATACACAACTACACAAGAGTATAAAAGTGAAAAATAAAGCTAAAAATAAGGCAAAAACAAGGCAACTAGGTGTAAGGAAACACAAGAATTTGGTCTAAATTTCTTGACCACAAGGTTGTGGAATTCACCACAACAGCATGGATTTTTAGCAAGAAATTCTCAAAACCAAAATTCAAGCAAGAAAGCACCCAACTCAAAGCTTAAGCGGAAATTAATGAATATGGGAGAGACGTAGATGCAAAGAAAAGAACAATATAAATTGCATCAAGCAAAAAATAAATGGCGCAAATAAACTACAACTCAAAACAATAAACTCAAGACATAAATGGAAATGATAAACAACAATGGAAAGCTAGAAAAAATTGCGGAAATTAAAGATAACATAAAATAGGAAAACAGAAAGAAAAAATAAATGAGGTAGGAAGAGAGTTTAGACCTCTAGAACCAATGCTCTAGATACCAAATGATGCATGCCTCCCTTGATCTTTTTCTAGAGGTTTTCTTCTTTGGTAAAATGGTTTGTGGAGAGGTAAGAAGTGAGGTGGTTTTAGGCGCCACTTAAGGTAAGATAAGCCTAAGAGGGAAAGTTTGCCACAAGGGATGGAACCCTTGATAAAAACCTAAGGAATTCTCAAAGAGAGAAGGGTGGACACTAAGAGAATTTTGGCCAACTCAAGGTTTTTCCATTCAATCAAGTGTAAAAAATACAAGAGTGTGAAGGAGCACCTTTTTATAGAGGGAGCTAACCTCTTGGACAAGTCATGAAGGAAATGAAGGGCTAGGATTAAAAGGAGTCATCCAAGGGAGGAGGATTGAAGCCCAAATTCCAATCAATACCCTCCTTTAGATGAGAATTGGTGCCCAAGCTACCTCATCCAAGGGCCAAGATTACTCCTTTATTAGTTTTGGGTTTTATTTAGCAAAAGAGGGTGTAGTTATCAAACTACCCCCTTATTTCCTAAATAAAGGCCCAAAAGTTAATCTTACCCCTTCTTATTACTAAGACACCTCCTAGAAAATTAAATGGACTAATACATGTCCAAAATAAAATCCTAGGTTCCTAAAATAAAAATTACAAGTAAATAAGTCATGGCTTGCATAACATGATGGTCATATGGAGGTGAGATCTTCCTCCCTCTACTCTAGCCATGTCTTCTTCTATTCTTCTAGATATGGCCCTAGTGATAGGGCCCTTGCTTGGGGAGAATGCATCAAGGTAGAAATGGAAGTGGAAGCTGAAGAAGGAGAAAAACAGCGAGAAAACGAACGAAAGGGAAGAAGAAGAAAGAGATGAAGAGGAAGAAAAAGTAGTTGATGAGAGGATGAAGAAGAAGTGGAAAAAAGAAGAGAAGAGGAAGAAAAAGGAGAGTAAGAAGAAGAAGTGGAAGAAGAAGAAGATGTGGAACGAGAAAAAGTGGAAGATGGTGAACAAGAACAGGAAGAAGAAGTAGTGGAAGGAGGTGGGATGAAGAAAAAAAACTGGAAGAAGGAGGAAAGAAAGGAAAGGAAGAAGGAGGGGAAGGGAAGGGAAGAAGAAGTAGAAGAAGTGGAATATGGAGGAGAAGAGGAAGAAGAAGAAGAAGAAGTGTAAGCAGAAGATTTGCGGGAAAGGAGAAGAGGAGGAAGAGCAACAATTGGAAGTAAAAGAAGTGAGGGATGGAGAAAAAGAGGAAGGAGAAGAAGGAAAGGGAAGAAGAAGATATAGTGGAAGGAAAAGAAATGGAGGAAGAGGAAGAAGAAGATGATGCATTCTCCCCAAGCAAGGGCCCTATCACTAGGGCCATGGCTAGGAGAATAGAGGAAGACATGGCTAGAGTAGAGGGAGGAAGATCTCACCTCCATATGACCATCATGTTATGCAAGCCATGACTTATTTACTTGTAATTTTTATTTTAGGAACCTAGGATTTTATTTTGGACATGTATTAGTCCATTTAATTTTCTAGGAGGTGTCTTAGTAATAAGAAGGGGTAAGATTAACTTTTGGGCCTTTATGTAGGAAATAAGGGGGTAGTTTGATAACTACACCCTCTTTTGCTAAATAAAACCCAAAACTAATAAAGGAGTAATCTTGGCCCTTGGATGAGGTAGCTTGGACACCAATTCTCATCTAAAGGTGGGTATTGATTGGACTTTGGGCTTCAATCCTCCTCCCTTGGATGACTCCTTTTAATCCTAGCCCTTCATTTCCTTCATGACTTGTCCAACAGGTTAGCTCCCTCTATAAAAAGGTGCTCCTTCACACTCTTGTATTTTTTACACTTGATTGAATGGAAAAACCTTGAGTTGGCCAAAATTCTCTTAGTGTCCACCCTTCTCTCTTTGAGAATTCCTTAGGTTTTTATCAAGGGTTCCATCCCTTGTGGCAAACTTTCCCTCTTAGGCTTATCTTACCTTAAGTGGCGCCTAAAACCACCTCACTTCTTACCTCTCCACAAACCATTTCACCAAAGAAGAAAACCTCTAGAAAAAGATCAAGGGAGGCATGCAGCATTTGGTATGTAGAGCATTGCCACAGTGTTGTGGTTTTCACCACAGAGGTGTGGTTTTAGTATAAGGTGCTTCTTAGGAACTTCAACATGCACCAAACTACAACAAAATGAAAGCTAACGGATAACATGAATTCCTAACACACAAAATAGTGGTTCAATGGAGGATTTAACAAATTTGAACCGATTAAAATGCATAGGAAGAAAATGCAGGCTTTAAATTGAAGAACAAAGGTTTAGAAATGAAAAATCACAACAACAAGCCACAAGAACACTAGACAAGCAATACAATTAAGAACAACAAGAAATTAATTTAAGAAAAATAGAAGAATAGTTAGAGACGAAGGAGATGAACATACAAAAATTAAGAAAAGATTGAGCAAAGGAGAACCTCTAGAAGAAGGCTCTTGATATCACTTGATGCATTCTTGGAATGCTCTCCCTAGGATCTTGCTTCAAGAGGTTCCAATGGTGCAAGAACGTGTGGATGAATAGGAAGAAGATGAAGATGGAGGTGCCACTCTACCTAGAGATAAACCTAGTTTGTAGTAGCTTGTCACAAGGGAAGGAACCCTTGATAAAAGCCATAGAAGCATTCTCATAAAGTTTAATTTGTATAAAATGAACTAAGACTCTTACAAGAGTGAGTGAGGGGGTTATTTATAGAAGGAAAAAGGGTGTTAGACGTTCAAGACAAGGCCAAGACATAAAAGAGAAAGATCCAAACAAGTCTCTAGAATTTAGGATCTATGTTCCATCTAGTTTGAATTTGAATTTTGGAGGGAAGTGACATGGCATCACTCATGAGGGAACAAGGGGCCCCACATGTCTTCTACATGTTTCATGTATTGGTTAGAAGGGTTTTAAAAGTAATTAGGGGTGTGGAAATGAATAATCACACGTCCAAATCCTTGTAGGATAAGCCCAACTAATTGACACACTCCTCCAAAAGGGACTAAACACACCTCCTAGAGAAAATAAAACCTATAGGCCAAAATACAAGGCCTAAAATTACTAAATTACATCGACTCAAAATACTACATGAAGCTCCTTCCTAACCATGTCCTCTCTCTAATCCAACTAGCCAAGGTCCATTGCTAGGGAGGACTGCACCATTTCGTTTATCTTTGGATTGCAGGTTCTTAATAGATTTATTTTTGTTTCAATGGTAGGAGAAAATAATCTCCAAAGTGAGAGATAATTGATTATATGTTTGGTGTATGATTCATAATGATTAATGATATGAGCAAACCATGCCTAAGAGGGAGTCATTCTAGCTATAGTTAGGAATGAAATTTAGTACCACCGTATTCACTTGTTCAACTGTTGGATTTGGTTTATTTTTTCATAGTGGATGTTAATCTTTATTTTCAATGGTGGGATCATCGAAATAATGTCCGGATTCACATAATGGAGTTAGAAGAAGAATTATATTTTTCACATCTTATACAATATCGTATTCTGTCTCTAGTGTCTATAAAATAGTTTAACTGTTGGATTTGATTTATTTTTGGGTAGTAGATTCGTAAGATATTAATATTTATCTTCAACGGTGGGATCATTAAGATAATGTAAGTAGTGAGAGAAAATGAACTCAGAGTAACAACTGTATTTTTAGGATCTTAGTTATACCTGTAGCAAATTTCATTTTGAGTGTCTATACGTTAGTTGAACTGTTGGATTTTTTATTTTTGGATAATAGGTTCTTAACATATTTATTTTTGTTTAAACGATAAGATCCTAAAAAATAATGTCCGAAGTGAGAAAATAATGGATTAGATGTTAGGTATGTGATGTATTATCTAACATGAATAGGATTAGATGTCATTCTAGTTGCAGTTAGAAATGAAATTTAGTTCCACCGCTATATAATTGTTCAAGAGTTAGATTTTGTTTATTTTTTTATAGTAGGTCTTAAGATTTTAATCTTTATTTTGAATGGTAGGATCATCAAAATAATTTCCGAAGTGACATAATGGAGATTGAATAACAATTATAGTTTTGGCATCTTCTACTGTATCGTATTTTTTCTTGAATGTCTATACAATAGTTTAACTGTTGGATGTGGTTTATTTCTGGGTAGTAGATTCTTAAGATATTAACATTTAATTTTAACGTTGGGATCATCCAAATAACGTAGTGAGAGATAATGAACTCAGAGTAAGAACTCTATTTTATGGATCTTAATTATCTGTGTAGCAGATTTCATTTTGAGCGTCTATACATTAGTTGAATTGTTGAATTTGGTTTATTTATATTTATTTCAATGGTAAGATCCTCAAAATAATGTACAAAGTGAGAGATAATGAATTAGATGTTTGCTGTATGACTAATAACACTGTGTGATGTATTATTTAACATGAACATGATTGGAGATAATGTTATTGATCATATAAGTCAACTTTCCCTAAGAGCGAGTCACTCTATCTGAAGTTAGGAATGATATTTAGTGCCACCGCTACACAATTTTTCAACCGATAGATTTCGTTCAATTATTTATAGTAGATTCATAAGATGTTAATCTTTATTTTCAATTGTGGGATCGTAGAAATAATGTCTGGAGCGACATAATGGAGTTAAAATAATTATTATATTTTGAGCATGTTATACGATACCGTGTTTTGTCTTGAGTGTTTATAGAATAATTTACCTATTGGATTTTGTTTATTTTTGGGTAGTAGATTCTTAAGATATTAATATTTATTTTTAACGATGGGATCATCTAAATAATGTACGCAGTGAGAGATAATGAACTTAGAGTAAGAAGTGTATTTTTAGGATCTTAATTATCAGTGTAGTAGTTTTCGTTTTGAGTGTCTATACATTAGTTGAACTGTTGAATTTGGTTTAAGTGTGGGACATAATTAAACATGTTAAGAACCTACTATCCAAAACCAAAAAAAAAACCAATAGTTCAACTAATGTATAGACGCTCAAAAGTAAATTTGCTATTGGTATACCTAAGATCCTGAAAGTAGAGTTCTTACTCTGAGTACATTTTCTCTCACTACTTTAATTATCTTAATGATCCCACCGTTGAAGATAAATATTAATATCTTACAAATCTACTACGCAAAAATAAATCAAATCCAACAGTTAAACTATTCTATAGACACTAGAGACAGAATACGATATTCTATAAGGTGTTAAAAATATAATTGTTCTTCTAACTCCATATGTCAATTCCTACATCATTTCTATGATCCCACCATTGAAAATAAAGATTAGCATCCTTAGAACCTACTATAAAAAAAAACCAAATCCAACGGTTGAACAAGTGAATATGGTGGTACTAAATTTCATTCCTAACTGCAGCTAGAATAACTCCCTCTTAGGCATGGTTTGCTCACATCATTAATCACAATATGGTGGATTGGAAGGAAGTGCCGCTTACAAGAAGGTTGTTCTAAGGGAGAGCCATTTTTCTACAAAAGTGGACTTAAAACATAGCCTACTTATACAACAACCTTTCTACCTTCAACTTGAGAAGGTACCATTGCATACACTCCCAGGTGTTGAGCTTGAGTCTTCATCCTTTGAGCTTGATAATGCATTTCAAGTACAAGATTTGGGAGGCATGGAAGGGAAACGTGACCTTCAAGAAGATTACCCCTTGGTAACCAAGGGGTAATCACTATCTCCAATCATGCAAGCTACAAAATACGATATCGTGCAAGCTACTAAAAATAAAAATTTGATTTTAAGTCAATTATGTCACTCCAGACTTTATTTCGATGATCCCACCTTTGATAATAAATATTAACATCATAAGAACCTACTATAAAAAAATAAACCAAATCTAACGGTTGAACAATTGTAGAGCGACAGTAGTAAATTTTATTCCTAACTACAATTAGAGTGACTCCCTCTTTAGCACCGTTGACTCATATCGTTAATCACACTATGTCAAATCGTGTTCATGTTAAATAATACATCACACACATTTATAAGTCATACAACAAAATATCTTAAACATTATTTTTCACTTCGGATATTATTTTGAGGATCTTACCGTTTAAATAAAAATAAATATGTTAAGAACCTACAATCCAAAGATGAACTAGATCCAACAATTCAACTAATGTATAGACATTCAGAACAAAATCTCCTACAGGTATAATTAAGATCCTAAAAATACAATTCTTACTTTGAGTTAACTATCTATCACTACGTAAATTATTTAGATGATCTCACAGTTAAGAATAAATATTAATATCTTAAGAATCTATTACCAAAAGATACACCAAATCCGACAGTTAAACTATTCTATAGACACTCAAGACAAAATACGGTATCATACAAGCTACTAAAAATATAATTTTGATTCTAACTCAATCATGTCACTCCGGACATTATTTTGATGATCCCACCATTGAAAAAAAAATTAACATCATAAGAACCTACTATAAAAAAATAAACCAAATGTAACGATTGAACAATTATATAGTGGTGATACTAAATTTCATTCCTAACTTCAGCTAGAGTGACTCCCTCTTAGGTAGCATTCTCTCATATGATCAATAAGACTATCTCCAATCATGTTCAAGTTAAATAATACATCACACACATTTATAAATCATACACCAAAATATCTAAAACATTCTCTTTCATTTCAAACACTATTTTGAGGATCTTACCGTTGAAAAAATATATGTTCAAAACCAACTATCCAAATATAAACCAAATTCAACAGTTCAACTAATGTATAGAGGCTCAAAACGAAATCTGCTACAGGGATAATTAAGATCCTAAAAATACAGTTATTACTCTGAGTTCATTATCTCATTACGTACATTTTTTAGATGATCCCACCGTTAAAAATAAATATTAATATCTTAAGAATCTACTACCCAAAAATAAACAAAATCCAACAGTTAAAATATTCTATAAACACTCAAGATAAAATACGTATTGTATAACATGCTAAAAATATAATTGTTATTCTAACTCCATTATGTCGCTCCAGACATTATTTCTACGATCCCACCATTGAAAATAAAAATTAACATCTTAAGAATCTACTATAAAAAATTTTAAAAAAAACTATCAATTCAGCAGTTGTATAGTGGTGGTACTAAATTTCATTCCTAGCTTCAGCTAGAGTGACTCCCTCTTAGGCACCGTTCACTTATATGATCAATAACACTATCTCCAATCATGTTTATGTTAAATAATACATCACACTAACATCTATACATTAGTTGAACTATTGAATTTGGTTTATATTTGGATAGTCAATTATGAACATATTTATTTTTATTTCAATGGTAAGATCCTCAAAATAATGTAAGAAGTGAGAGATAATGGATTAAATATTTGTTGTATATCTGATAAATGTCTATGATGTATTATTTAACATTAACATGATAGGAGATGGTGTTATTGATCATATTAGTCAACGGTGCCTAAGAGTGAGTTACTCTATCTGAAGTTAGGAATGATATTTAGTACCACCACTATACAATTTTTCAACCGATAGATTTTGTTTAATTTTTTATAGTAGATTTATAAGATGTTAATCTTTATTTTCAATTGTGGGATTGTAGAAATAATGTCTGGAGCGACATAATGGAGTTAGAATAATTATTATATTTTTAGCATGTTATACGATACCATATTTTGTCTTGAGGGTTTATAGAATAGTCTACCTATTGGATTTTGTTTATTTTTGGGTAGTAGATTCTTAAGATATTAATATTTATTTTTAACAATAGGATCATCTAAATAATGTACGTAGTGAGAGATAATGAACTTAGAGTATGAACTTTATTTTTAGGATATTAATTATCCATGTAGGAGATTTCGCTTTGAGTGTCTATACATTAGTTTAACTGTTGAATTTGGTTTATGTTTGGATAGTAGGTTCTCAACATATTTATTTTTGTTTCAACGGTAAGATCCTAAAAATAATGTACAAAGTGAGAGATAATGAATTAGGTGTTTGGTGTATAACTTATAAATGTGTGTGCATGAACATGATTGGAGATGGTGTTATTGATCATATGAGTTAATGGTGCCTAAGAGGGAGTCACTCTAGCTGAAGTTAGGAACGAAAGTTAGTACCACCACTATACAATTGTTGAACCGTTAGATTTTGTTTAATTTTTTATAGCAGATTCTTAAGATGTTAATCTTTATTTTCAATGGTGGGATCATCAAAATGGAGTTAGAATAACAATTATATTTTTACCATGTTTTACGATACCGTATTTTGTCTTGAATGTTTATAGAATAGTTTAACCATTGTTTTTTGTTTATTTTTGGGTAGTAGATTCTTAAGATATTAATATCTATTTTTAACGATGGGATCATCTACATAATGTATGTATTGAGAGATAATGAACTCAGAGTAAGAACTGTATTTGTTAGGATCTTAATTATCCTTGTAGCAGATTTCGTTCTGAGCGTCTATACATCAGTTGAACTGTTGAATTTTGTTTATCTTTGGATAGTAGGTTCTGAACATATTTATTTTTTCTTCAACAGTAACATCCTCAAAATAATGTTTGAAGTGAAAGAGAATGTTTTAGATATTTTGGTGTACGTGTGATGTATTATTTAACATGAACATGATTAGAGATAGTGTTATGATCAATTGAGTCAACGATGCCTAAGAGGGAGGCACTCTAGCTAAAGCTATGAATGAATGTTAGTACCACCGCTATACAATTGTTGCACCGATAGATTTTGTTTACTTTTTATAATAGGTTCTTATGATGCTAATCCTTATTTTCAATGGTGGGATCATCGAAATAATGCATGAAGTGATATAATTGAGTTAGAATCAAAATTATATTTTTAGTAGCTTGTACGATACCGTATTTTGTCTTGAGTGTCTATAGAATAGTTTAACTGTTGGATTTAGTTTATTTTTGGGTAATAGATTCTTAAGATATTAATATTTATTTTTAACGGTGGGATCATCTAAATAATGTATGTAGTGAGAGATAATTAACTCAAAGTAAGAATTGTATTTTTAGAATCTTAATTATACCTCTAGGAGATTTCGTTTTGAGTGTTTATACATTAGTTGAACTCTTGGATTTGATTCATCTTGGGATAGTAGGTTTTTCACATATTTATTTTTGCTTCAACTGTAAGATTCTCAAAATAATATTTGAAGTGAAAGAGAATGTATCCTTTGGTTTGGGAGCCTTCCACAAGGGTAGTACATTAAGGAAGAGTTGACTAAGCTAAGAAGGACTCAAAGAGGTGGAGGAAACAAGCGCATACACCTGAGGGAGCTAGGAAGAAGACTTAGCACTAATGGAGGAGGAAGTGGTACACCACCTCTGATACCTTTAGGAGGAAGTGGTACACTTTTAGTTCTTGTGTTAATTTTCTCCAAAACCGTGTAGTGGTGCTTGAGTTCCAAAGACTCTTGCACTAATTTTAGGTCACATTTAGGTTAGTTATTTGCTTGTCCAATTCGCTTTTAGGTGTGAAGGCTAGAGTTCCAAAGACACTTGTCTTCTTTAGTGAGAAAACAATTAAAGGGAGAGGAGTGCCTATAACACACTATTATGGAATCACACAACTCTAGCAACAATAGTGTGAACCAAGGGGGCTCACCCAAGGCCAACACTCTTGACAATTTTGTGCATGAATTTAGAGAGTGACGTGTGGGAGAGAGTGAGGCAGGAAAAGAAAGAGAGGAAAAAAGAGAAAAGAGAGTATTGAGGAGGTAGAAAAGGGAGAAAAGAGAGAAAAGAAAGGGAGGAAAGAAGAAAAGAAGAGAAAGAAAAAGAAAAAAGAGAAAGAGGTGAGAGGGAAGAAAAGAAAGACTTAAAGGAGAAGAAAGAGAAAGATTAGAAAGAGAAGAAAGGGAGAAGAGAAGAAAGGAAGAAAAGAGAGAAGAAAAAGAGAAAAAGAAGAAGAAAGAATAGGTCTAGTTCCCCTAGGAGTGAATCAACTAGTAAGGAGGAATGGATTTATCGGAGACCCAAACCTACGATGAGGAGAAATCAAAATAATGAACAAAGAGAACAAAAAATTGCTCTCGCACCTTTCTTTGGAAAAGACAATGTGGAAGCCTGCCTTGATTGGGAGATGAAGGTAAAATAACTCTTCAAATGCTTCAAATTAATGAAGAGAGAAAAGTTCCTTTCCAAGGGTATGCTATGTATTGGTAGACCTCTCTTAAGGATGACAGGCAGCGCCATCATGATCCTCCTATAGAACAATACATCACCTTAAGAGGGCCATAAGGCTGAGGCATATTCCCTCTTATTATGAAAGGGAACTCCTTGATAAGCTGCAAAGATTAAGGCAACACAATATGAGTTTTGAGGAATACAAGCAACAAATGGAGCTTTTCATAATGAAAGCTGAAATAAATGAAGAGCCTAGGTACACTGAAGCTAGGTTCCTTAGTGGTTTGAGCCTTGAGATAAGGGATAAGGTTAAGCTCTTACCATATAGGGATCAAGATAAGGGATAGGGTTGAGCTCTTACCACTGAAGCTATCCTTTGTGATGTAGTACCAATGGAAGTGACCCATATCTTGTTAGGGAGGTCATGGCAATATGATTGAAAAGCTCTTTTTCATGATGGCTAATCTAATGAGATTACCTTCTCCCACTTAGGCACAAAGTTCATGTTGTGTTCACCCAAGTGTTGGAAGACCAACTTATCATGAAAAGAAAGAGGAAGAGAAAAACAAAAAATAAGCAAGCATTCCTAGTTGATGGATTGGAAGGAAATGCCACTTACAACTAAAGGAAAGCCATTTTGCTACAAAAGTGGACTTAAAACATAGCCTCCTTATACAACAACCTTTCTACCTTCAACTTGAGAAGGCACCATTACATACAATCCCAAGTGTTAAGCGTGAGTCTTCATCCTTTGAGCTTGATCATGCATATCAAGTTCAAGATTTGGGAGGCATGGAAGGGAAGGGTGACCTTCAAGAAGATGATTCTTCCAACAAGGAAGTAGAAGTTGAGGTTGTGCCCATTACCATTGAACACAAAGCATCACAACCTTAAACTCTACTTAAACATGAGGCCACTATAGTTGAACATGAGATTGAGCCCATGACGTTGGAGACTCAAAGCCAATCTTAGGTTCAACCTAAAGAGACCATGCAAGAATGGTCCACCCCTAGGCCCATCATACTTTCTTGGGGTGAACAAAAGGATAAGGCTTACCTAACCTTCCTTGATGAGTGCTCTAGTGCACTTGGTATAATCACATCCACTTCTACTCAAGTGAGATTTATACTCAGTGCATTGGGCCTAAGTTGGGGAGCTGCTAGGTGGAGAGCCATACACTACCTCCACTATACCAACCTTGGGCTACCTCATAAACTTGTTTGAATCTTTCTCTTTTATGCCTTGTCCTTGTCTTAAACGTCCAACACCCTTTTTCCCTCTATAAATAACCCCCTCACCCACTCTTGTAAGGATCTTAGTTCATTTTATACAAGTTAAACTTTGTGAGACTCTTCGTGAATGTCTTCTTCTCTCAAACTTTGAGAGTGTTTCTATGGCTTTTATCAAGAGTTCTTTTCCTTATGACAAGCTTCTACAAACTAGGTTTATCTCATATTTATAGGTGAACAAGGAAGGAACACATTGGCTAGCCACAAAGCCAAAAATTAAGAAGAGAGTAGATTATAGGCGTTCAAACTAAAGGAGGAATTGGCAGCTTCAAAACCAGGAGGTTGGGTCATATAGATAGTTTCAAATAGTAAGCCATTGAGAAAAGCATTATTAACATCTAGCTATTTTAGAAGGATTAGGCAAGTTTCTTTAATGTGTCTATGTTTTCTTCCAACAACACCATTTTGATTATGTGTGAGGACATATGAGATGATAAATGATACCACAAATGTTTAGAAGGGTTAAAGGTCTAAACTCTCCTTCCCAATCTGTTTGTAGACACCTTATTTTAGAATCAAACTGAAGTTCAACCATGGTTTTGAATTGTTTGAAAATGGAGTAAGTGTCAGCTTTATTTTGGAGAAAATACATCCAAGTGTATTTTGAAAAGGCATAAACGAAAGTAACGTATACAGAAACTCATCTGCAGAGGGAATATGTGAAGGTCCCCACAAATCGATGTATATTAATTCAAGCAGAGAAGAATAAACTGTAGTGGAAGTATTGGAAAAGAGTCTATAAGACTTTTCAATAACACAAGCATTGCAAAAATCTGAGACAATTTTATTAGAAGTGGGAATATTACAACGTTAGAGAACAATCTTTAAAACTAAAAAACTAGGATGCCCAAAGCGAGCATGCCATAGAGAACTTCCTTTTTGAACAATGTTTTAAGAATTACCAGACAAGACAGAATTAGTTTTGCTGATTTTCCATCAACAGAAAAACAAGCTATAGAATTTATTTGGACAATTTAACAACTACAGTTGGGGAAGGTATACAGACCATTAGGACCAGCTTTTCCTTGAAGTAAAACTTCATTGGAAACCTGAGATTTAACAAGATAGTCATTAGGATGAAATTCAAAGAATACATGGTTATCCCTAGCAAACTTACTCACACTGATAAGATTTTTGGTAATGTGAGGGACATAAAGAAGTTGGTTTAGAGAAACGAAAATGTGTGGGTTAATAGGGGATTTAAATTGAGAGGGAACTAGTAGAGTTAATGAGCAAACCATGACCATTGCCAATGAATATGCGTCTGTCCTTCAAAGCTCTCAAGTTGCCAAATGTTTTATGATTCTTCTCTCACATGAAATGAGGCACCAGGATCTAAAACCCATGTAACAATTGTGAAGAACCAGAGAAAAAGAATATTTGCCTTGATCATAACAGTAATAACATTATGCGGTAGTGTGACCAAATTTTAGACAAACTTGACACTGGAAATTAGCGAATCTGCCTCCTCTGCCACGAGTGATTGCACAAAAAATACTTCAAAAACAAGTGATACTGATGAAAACCAATGTGAGTAACATTGACTAATAGTAAATAGGTGATAGTGTGCTTGCCAAATTTTACCAAGCACGACTCTAAGCCAATAGAAGAACTTCGACTTCCTCAAGTGGTCTTGCTCTCAATTACAGTTATGACAAAAACATACTCGTGGGAAAGACCTTCAAGAATTGCATCAACATGATCTTGGAGA
Source organism: Psophocarpus tetragonolobus (assembly GCA_037954015.1). NCBI lineage: Eukaryota > Viridiplantae > Streptophyta > Magnoliopsida > Fabales > Fabaceae > Psophocarpus > Psophocarpus tetragonolobus. The sequence continues at coordinate 56,966,883 of CM075690.1, read as the reverse complement.
GACAACAGAAATCCAATGTTGGCAAGCTCATAAAAAATAAACTTGATTTGCTAAATGTAACTATGAAGATTGTGATCACCAAGCGCTTGCGATCACAATTCCGATTTAAGTTGATGAACCCTAGCACAAGTTTGGTTATTGAAGTATACACAACCAAGCATGCGTGACAGAATCAATTTGGAAAGAGTGGATTAAAGTCAGGTGAGAAGCACTTGATCTTGCTATTCCGAAATTGCATATGCAGAGTTTTTAGTTCTCGATTCAAGATCCTCCATATACACGAAGGTATCGATGGATTGACGACAAAACAATAAAGACGACGTGATTTTATAATTGGTTCGATATATAGGCTCCACAATAGGAAATTCGTATCATCAAGCTTTTCCAAAATAGAGTTCAGATACGCAAAAGCAAAATTGTTGGAATTAGCCATTAGAAAAAAATACCTAGGTTGAGTGGAGATGATCCCTAGATCACAATGGCTCTAGATACCATGTTGAAGGTTTGAAATATACAGAGAGAAAAAACAGATATCAGAGAAAGAAGTTAGGGACAAAATGGGTTTTAGATTATTATCACACCAAAATAGAGTACAGGTGAACTATATATAGAAGTGCAAGGCTAAGACCTAAAGACAACAAACTTACAACTAAAAATCAACCAACTAACAACTAACTCTTACAGTTTTATAACTAAAAGAAAATATAGAAAAATTGTTGTTGTAACTTAACTACTGTAGAAACTAAGACTAACACAAGGCTACTACAATTTAACAACCACAACTAGCTAGATAATACTCTAACAATTGAAAAATATGATATCTTATTTGTTTATCTTAATGGTAATGGCAAAAAGTTCTCAACATGGACATTCTAAATTCAGATATTTGTCAAAGGCAAGGCTCCTTTGGGTCATGTTGACAGAACCCATTCTACTCCTAACACAGAAAACTAGCAAACTAAACATCTCCAAGGGCAAGTGAAATATGCTCAAGTCATGACATGGATCATAGGATCTATAGATCCTAATCTCATTCTCAATCTCAAACCATTCAATATTACAGCCAGTATGTGAAACTCTTTAAAGAAGATATATAGCCAAAATGATACTGTTACTTGAACATGAAATTGTTGTATTCCATTAGGATATTTTTTCCATTTCTAAATTTTATTCTCATTTCATGAATCTTTGGGTATAATGACATTATCTATGAAGGTTTGTCAAGTTTTGCAATTATTGCAAAAAGTATGGTCATATAATTAAAGATCGTCCTATAAGACGACCAAATCCCATTGTTCTAGTTCTGTGCAAACTCTAAGCCATGAAATATTCAACAAATGATAATATCCACATTTACTGCTTTCGGAATTTCAGGTAAACCATTTTCTCCTTCTCCTTGGTATTTTGACTCCAATGTATCCAATCATATGACCAACAATGCTCATGGCCATAAAAAGAAAGGTAAAGCAAGAAAAGATAAAAAATAGGATTCTAAACATACTCCTAAAGGTGAAGAAATAGGTGTACCAACTCCTTCTTCCCACCTTACTTAACGAGAAACTAGGAAAAATTAAAAACTATTACAAACAACTGGAGTGATCCTTAAAGGATATCAACACTCCTAAAAGTAATACAACTCAAATAAAGAACAATTGTTGGAAGTCTTCAAGTCTACTTGTTTTCAAGCTCTCTCACATCCTTCTTTTTCCTCCTTGATCCTATCCTTGTGCTTTTAGTCAACTCTTCCTAAGACACCACCCCTGTAAGAAGCTTCCAATCCTAGCTCTTCACCTTAAGTGGCGTCTCTTTGGCAAAAAAAATCCAAGGGAAGATGCGAATAGAAGCACAAAATAAAACAAGAAAAGATCACAATTAAAATATACTTATCCAAGTGGATAGAAGAGATTTATTGTAACAGTCCAATTTTCATAAATAAAATATTTTAATTATTTTAAGTTAATTGAATTAGTTAATGGATATTTATTGAAAGAAATAATTTATTGAGCATTATTTTCATTAGTTAGAAAGACCAAAATAATAATAACACAAGCATAGAACACACTAAAAACCAAGGAACTTGATATAACAATGACTATGAAAACAAAATATGAAGAATGGAATCTAGAGCAGCCACCTTTTGATTTAGGAACAAGATGAAGACTCCATATATATGCATGTGGAACATCAGTTTCATAGCCTCGTGAGTCACTTAAATATGTGACTGGTATTCCAAGCCATATCAAAGAGTCATCTATTTGATATAAAAGTTGAAGACATAAATGACCAATATTTAGTTAAACATAAAGGCAAAACATTAGGCAGGTATTAAATACACAGCAATGAATAAAGAAATCACCCTATAACCAGCTTGTTGCTTTACACATGATAGAGGATGTGGAAATTCAGTAATTGGCCTGGGGAAAAAGGATAAAGTACTTGTACAAAATTCAAAATTGAATCACCAAGAACTAAAAAGATAGAAAACGAGAAAATAACTAGAAAATATTACAAAAATAAGAAGAAACTTACGTCCATGGCATTGTGAAAAAAAATATGAATGGGAACTTTAAGTGTCTCTGCCACATGAATTGGTATGCCCAAAAGATGTACTAATGTCAATGGAGAAGGAGAAGTACAACAAAAATATGCATCAAACAGTAAATTTGCTAATTTAAGTAGACAGGCAGAAAGAAAGGATCGAGTGTAGCAAGAAAGGTAAGAGAAAGATAATGTTATCAGAAAGAGCAACCGAAATTTGAGAAACTAGAATGGAAAATATTCTATATTTTTAGGATCATGTAGGACACCAAGCTTATGAAAGATTCAAATTTCATTGGACAATAACCAACAATCAAAACAATGATTTGGAGGAACAACTATATGAGGTAGGTATACATAAGTCTCAGTATGAGTTTTTATATTCTTCATATAACATTCACATTTACAAATTCATAACAAGAATATGCCATATTTTTAGGATATTCTTGTAGGACACCAAGCTTAATCATGACAAACATCAAAGTAATATGCTATATTTTTAGGATCATGTAGGACACCAAGCTTATGAAAGATTCAAATTTCATTGGACAATAACCAACAATCAAAACAATGATTTGGAGGAACAACTATATGAGGTAGGTATGCATAAGTATTCAGTATGAGTTTTTATATTCATCATATAACATTCACATTTACAAATTCATAACAAGAAATATTTGAGATTAGGGTTAACATATTTGAAAAGCATGCCCAACTCATAGTCTACTACAGATAGACACAATGTAAACCAGTACAGAGAAAGAGCAAAGAGAAAATAAAGAAAAACCTAACAAAATTGTGGTTCATGAGACACCAATTTGTTAATATTATATTGCTATTGTTATTGTTGAATGTAGGAGGACATTTAAGATGGAAGTTGCAAATAGAGAAAATAAAAAATAGTTTAGATGGAATCTAGAGAATTTCTTACTCTGTAATTCCACTACGGCTCAATTATAACATGAATCAGAACTCACAAAGGCAGAGACAACAACAATGCAACACAAATCACAAAATCTGGAATTTGCAAGATCTGAAAACTCTATCCGAAACCGCAAAGTGAGATTGCAAGAAATGAGTCGCAAAGGAAGATATCAAAAAAATCACAAGGAAAAGCTGCAAATCAAAACCGTGAAGTGAGATCGCAGTGAGAAAACTCTGATTGCAAAGAGAAAATTGTGAATCAAAGTAGCAAAGAACCAATCAGAACTCTAGGTAAAGGAAAATGATATTTGAGATTGCAACTAAGGGTGCAATAATGCAATCACAGCAGAGATAAATCACAGTAGCATAAAAAAATGCTAGTATTTGAACCCTACTCATAATACCATAATAGAAAGAGAAAATATGCTACTGTGATTTGTGTTGGCAGAGGCACTTAAAGAAACAACTAGAATGTACTAATGTCAATGGAGAAGGAGAAGTACAACAAAAATATGCATCAAACAGTAAATTTGCTAATTTAAGCAGACAAGCAGAAAGAAAGGATCAAGTAGCAAGAAAGGTAAGAGAAAGATAATGTTATCAGTTCCATACCCAATTAAATAGGCGAGCCTCATGAACTGCCAAGATATATAAAATTCAGAAAACAATGGTATGGCTCACAATATCAATGTGATATAATCAACATTACAGAAAAATGAAGAGGAAAAAGAGGCCACTGATTCAACTCCATTTCCAAATGGTACATATCGGTCATTGGAGTTGTCTCATCTAAAGAGTGTTTCAAACCAACATAAATATCCAGTCTATTCACCAACTTCATGAGAATCCTACCTTAACTCTGGCTAGAGAGGTCCCAGAAGACGAAAGAACTCCTTTTCTACGCCAGGCACCACTTGAATTATAATCAAAAGTCGTTGCTTCGATTAAAGCCAAGCAAGCAGTTGTTACCCAGACTTCACCCATACAAAAAGGCAGAATACGCTGAGAAGAAAAACCATATTGAAATCAAAATGGAAAAAATAAAAAAGTATACGACTCAAACTCAAATGTAACAATATAGAGTAATATATACACATGTGAAGAGAACATAGAACAACAGAAAATCAAATACCTCACGCAATGCCAGGGATTTTGAGAAGCTTATAATGAATGAATAGCCTCGTGATGCAGCCTCGATGGGATGATTTAGCTTGAATCACAACTGCAAAATGACAGCAAAGTAGTAAGGCATAGAAAGTTAAATTAGATATTCCTTTAAAAGGATGGCTCCTTGCAATAATAGTGCTTGAACCCAAAATGTTAATGAGAATACAGATACCTGTCAAAAATGATCAAGACATTAGAATTTTCAAAGTAAAACATTGCTAAATAGGTGACTAAGGCCAAATAGATAAAACTTTAGGGACTAAATTAGAATAGAACTTTAATCATCAAATGTTTTTGTTGCAAGAAAAAACTCTTATTATATATTAATGAATTTTTTCTTCTATTTCTCACCCAATATCTCTCATACAGCCAACATGAAAACACAATTTTGATATGCTCCTCTAGAATTAAAAAAAAATGCATACTTTAGTATGTGTGAGGTATTTTGCTCCTTCCACAAATGCTCTGGTATTTAATTAATAAAGTCTATTGTTGACAAAAAAAACACCTCAATTAGAAATTGACAAGAAGATTCCTTATCCAGCATTTGACTAAAATCTGCTTGAGTGAAAAGCACACTTGATTTTTTATATATATATAGTAGTCTTGGCTTCTACTTGTTTCTCATTACATCCTGCAAAAACCAAATATAAAAATATAATATATATATATATATATATATATATATATATATAAAAAGCATAACTACCTAAATTAATAATATATATCCGTCAGCTAGTAACTTTTTCTGCCAAAAAGCAGAAAGCAAACTAGGGATGCTATTTAACTTCAATTTCCACTTCTAAAGGATGTCGGAGTTGACTTTTGACAAGCATTTTAAGTAGTTGCTCATTTGTTAGATCAACTTTGGCAAGGGTTTTGTCCAACCTCTCCCCTAATGCACAATGTCTCCTTTTTTCACCATCTCTAAGGAAAGAAGAATGAGCCTTCTATCAGAAAGCCATGTGCTAACCATCCATTTATAATTTCAAGGTTTAGAACAGAACAATTCTCTAAAATCAAAGAAATCCAATGAGGGTAAGAACAAAAATCGCTAACCATCCATTCAAATGAAATTCAACTTCACATCTCATCAAAGAAAACAGAACGAAAAATAGCATATTGTATCACATAATTGGCAACCAAAGTTATCTCCCACTAGCCCCAATAATGTTAACAGAAACGAAAAAAATGCCAAAATAGAGGTAATATGCATAGCTCTAACTCTCTAAGACACATCCATTTGAAGTTGTGACTCTTACCACTTAGCTACCATTGTGCAACAATAAAACTAAGAAACATTGAAAATTTTCTGGGCCACTGGCTAACAGAATTTTTCTTGGTTACTACTCATTAACAGAATTGGGAGACACACACCCCAAGATAGAGGGGAGGAAAAACTTAATGAAATCACATGAGCAGAACCAGACTCAAGAACCATTCATCATTTCCAATTCATAACTAAAACAGAGGCACTAATATACAATCCAAGAAGCAAAATTTATGAAAACAAACCCCACTTACACGAAAATTTAGGATAGTTGAGCTGTGATTTTTAAATGCATCGACATAAGAAGAAGTGAAGCGTACAGAGATGAGGTGGAGTGGTCTCAGGTATCAAGTGAAAGCACCCATGCAGACATGGGAACAAAAACCAAGCTTAGTAGTAATAGTATTATACAACACTCCTTAACAATTATTATATGATACACCCAATCTCCATACTCGATACGTAATCACATACATTTTTAATGTAGAGGAAAAAGTTAATAAGATGTGACATGAAAATTGGGCAAAGTTATACGGTGACACATAATATAGTTATTTCCTCTTTACTATTATTAGTTAAAAATAAAAAAAAAAAATAGTATGAATTTCAGTAAAAGGAAAGGTGTATGAGAACGAACGGTGAGGAGGATGGAGGACAGGGCTTTGATTGGTATTTGTAGTTACAAGCTAGTAAAGATAGTAGATAGTAGGGTGGATGGAAGTATAGGCAATACTTAGTAGAGTTCAGTATATGAATGAGAAGATTCAAGATTATGATTGCATGTGTGTACTTTTAGTTTTTCAGAGAACCAGTTTTTTATCTTTTAATGATTTTCTTTAAAAATTTTATATGTAAACATGTTTTTCAGCTCATACACAAGACTTAATGCTCAACAAAACTAGTTCAATTAACTCATATGGCCAAATCACGCACCCAATCAGCAATCAAAAGTTGAAGTGGAAAATTACCATTCATATTCAGACTTGTCATTCTTTGAACTCAAACTCTTCAACTCCATTCTTCCTTGGCGGTACCGAAGCCACAATCTTGGAAATCACTGAGCCCCTATGATTGGATTTTGTATTCAAACAGCATACCAAGACACCACATGGCATCATCATTAATCCTTATAAAGAATCAGAACATAACAAGTTCTACAGAAAACATGAGTAGAGAAAAAACATACCCAAATTTGACAAATCAAATACCTCAGAGTTTTGAAGGAGAAGGTTGTTATTCTTGTTCTCTTTCTCACTACTCCAACAAGTTTGTAAGTTTACAGTCACACACAAACAAGAAAAATTTTACAAAATGTACTCCAATTATAACTCACCAACCCATAAAAGCATAATAAATGAATGTACTAAAAGTGGAAATAATATTGTATAGCCAACATTGTTGTCATTGCATGAAATAAGTATACACCAAATCTTTAAAAGTAGAGCAAAATAGATGATCCTAAGAAGTAACAAAAATGCTGCATGCTGAAATCCAATTTGTTATTTTTTATACAACACTAACCCCAAGAAAAACTCCTATTACTATCAAACCAACGGGAGCCAAGACAGTGAATTCCCATAAATGACTATGGAGAGAAATCAGAGGTTATAATAACCCAAGAATCATGAAAGAATAACTCAAATATGTATATTTTAAAATGAATCAATCTTTCAAATAATTGAATAGAGAATAAGCAAAGAAAGAATGTTGAGAAAAGGAAATAAGAATTACCAGATTTGGTTAAAAACGTGGGAGCAATAAAATGAATATAGTTGGATGACGCCCAAGGTACCACTTTTATAAACAGTTAAAATTTGACATAATCAAGAAAGTTGAACATGTATGAAAGAAAATGGGACCAAAATTCAATCCATATTAAAAACTTGTGCAATGCATAGGATACTAGCTAGTAAAATGATGCAGTTAAATCTCTCACTTACACAAAACATGAGGTTGTCATGATATAATTGATAGATAAAATATTCTAGACACATATGTAGAGTGTGATCTAAGGGGTGTTTTAAAAACATGATTGTTCATTTGACCTCATCAAGATAGCGGGTAACTAGATCAATGATAAAACTGGTGAATCACAAATTGAATCACACAAATCGATATATATATAAAATAAAAACTATATATATATAACATGTATATAACTTATACAATATTTTTTATTTATAATATACATACTTATTATATACATACATATTTGTAATATGCATATTAATTATTTATAACGTATATTTCTAACATACATATATATATATATGATATACATATTTGTAACATACAATATATAAATATTTGTAATATACATATTTATATATACAGAGAGAAAGATAATATACATATTTTTGTAATATACAATTTATATATACATATTTGTAATATACAATATATTAATACATGTATATAATATACATATTTTGTAATATACATATTTATATAGAGAGAGATAATATACATATTTTTGTAATATACAATTTATATATACATATTTGTAATATACAATATATAAATATATGTATATATAATATACATATTTTGTAATATACATATTTATATATAGAGAGAGAAAGATAATATACATATTTTTGTAATATACAATTTATATATACATATTTGTAATATACAATATATAAATACATGTATATAATATTCATATTTTGTAATATACATATTTATATATAGAGAGAGATAATATACATATTTCTGTAATATACAATTTATATATACATATTTGTAATATACAATATATAAATATATGTATATATAATATACATATTCTGTAATATACATATTTATATATATTGAGAGATAATATACATATTTTTGTAATAAACAATTTATGTATACATATTTTTAATATACAATATATAAATATATATATATATATATAATATACATATTTTTGTAATATACATATTTATATTTATAATACATATTTTCAATACAATTTTAGTATTTAATCCTTATATTAGGCTCTATTTTGATAAACTTCTTCCTAAGCAAGAAGAAGAAAAAGAAAAAATGAGTTAAATATTTCTCTCTAAGCTAAAATTAACTTACTTATTGTAATCCTCCAACAATGAACGATAGCCTCCTGCTTAAATTTAGATAAACTCATCACATGTAGACAAATGACTTTAAATAGAACATTCTTTAGTAAATATTCTAAAAATGAAGTCGCTATATTATAATTCCGATAGAGAATGAAAAAATGAGCTACTAAGTAACTAATTATCACTAGATAAAAAGGGCAAAGAATAATTGTACCTTGAAGTTATCAATCAGGTAAAATCTGGAAAGAATGGTAATATCCTCAATCTTTAACAGGCAGTTAGTTTCTTTAAGAAATGCAATTGCCTTCCTTATATGTATGCCCTCTTGACTTCCTTATACAGTTAGTTGAGCTGTGTGGAGAGCAATCAGTGTGGAGAGCAATCAGAGGTTATAATAATCCAAAAATCATGAAAGAACAAGTCAATAAGATATTAAAGACTTTACAAAATGAATATTGAAATGGATTCATATATGTCTACATATTTTCATGTAGTTTTTTGAGTTTCGTTTAAGTAACCTATGTTGATCTTTAATTTTATAATACAAACTATCGAAGTGAAATTCTAATTCTGATTAAACAGCAGAAGCAAATTTTATTATATACTCAAGTCAACAGCAACGTGCAGAGGCCTACTCTGAACAATTAATTCAATGATTTCTCTACCCTTTTATTATTAGCAAATTTTATTAATAAAACTGGCTATATTTCTCACCATTTGTATTTACAGATTCACATCTGCAAGCAATCACCATCCCTGCTTTTAATTGCACCTACTTTTCTGTGGATTTTCCTTTATGCATAACTGGGCAGTGATTTTCCAAAATTTCCAACATGAGAATGGCAATTTACCTGTTCATTGAAGCCATTGACATTAGTCACGGTTCCACCTCCACAAGTGGAGGGTGGTGAAGATCGTAGTAGGTAGAGGGCTTTGTTCATGAGGAGTACTCCTGGAGAGTCAGGGCCACCCAGAAACTTATGTGGACTGAGGAACACAGCATCATACCCATCACTCTTCCCTGACCTCATGTCAACCTCCACGTATGGACCACTAAACATACAAACAAAACCATTACCAACTTTCCAAATTTTCCTAACTCATGTACAATAATGAGAAACTATTATGGTTCTGATTTTCCTGACCAATATATACGTATGAGTTTTTGAATTTATAGAAAAAAGGTTAATAACAGTCTATGTGTACACACATGTGTCCATAATTCTATGCAAGTACCTGGCTGCGAAATCAAAGCATGCAAAGGCTTTATAGTGATGAAGAAGCTGAGCAACTGCACGTGTATCTGAGTAGATTCCAGTGACATTGCCACAAGCTGAGAAAGATCCCAACATAGGTCGGTTGGTATCTTTGTAGGCCTCAAGTTGTAGCTTTAGATCCTCCATGTCAAGCAACCCTTGGTGATCAAGACCAATCTCTACCACCTCAGCCAAGAAAAGAGGTTTGAATGGTGCTCATGAGGTCCAACAAAAACCACCCATCTTTCATCTGTGTCAAGGCTCTGCAAAACCCTTTTCCTCAAAACAGATGGCACAGCCATTCCCATGGCTTCTTGCAGCCTCTTGATAGCTGCAGTTGTGCCCGACCCACATAGTATTAGTGGGTCACTTCCCCACCACTTCTTGCAGCCTCTTGACGGTTAAAAACGTGGGAGCAAAAAAATGAATATAGTTGGATGACATCCAAGGTAACACTTCTTTCTCTTTAACAACAGTCTCTCGCGTTCGCTCTGGAGTTCGGACAAATGCGTATGAACCCTAAGAGAAGAGTTTTTGTGAATCAGTGTGAACTGTGAACAAATACGGATGAACCCTAAGAGGGGAGTCTTGGTGAATCAGTGTGAAGAAGTGTGAACTATGAATAAATTGATAGAACAACAAGCACCCTAAGAAACGATAATATCAAATACACGCAATTGATAACGGCGTACCAAAGAAGTGCGGTGGTGGTCCGGTGGACATAAGCACGACGCGGTGCCTTTTCTAGCCTCTCCTTCTCGCTTACCAAGCTCGTCTTAGTGACTCTTCTTCTTTTCTAGGTTTTTTTTTCTGATAAAACAGTCGATTTTTCATTTGCCAATGAATGGGATCCGCCCCGATTCGATCGAGAATGGGATTCTTGGCTAGAAGAAAGGTTCTGTGACATGGACGCCCAACAAAACTCGGTCGGTTTGCCTACCTAACAGATGATAAGATTCTCGATCAATCGGCGCGGTACGGTGCGGCACGGTGCGGTGCGGCGCGGCGCGGAGCCGCGTGGAGCGGCGCGGTGCGGGGAAGGTGGCGTGAATGCGTGAAATGTGAATGAATGATGGGAGAGAGAACCTCAAGAGAAGACGGCATTGGTGCAGGCTGAGATCCACGCTGCAATAAAAACGGAAGCCCCAATTCTAACATTTTTACACAATTTCATCTATTAATTCATTACTCTATCATTTCTATTACTAGAGATGACTCCCTTTTTTTTTTTTTTTCAAATAAAAAATACACAACTATATTACTTACTAAATACCAAAAATAAATTTTTCTCTCACTAGAAAAAATAACTAAATTATTATTTGATAAAAATTATATTCTAAAATTTAATATCTCATTATAATAATTATAAATTATTTAATCGTACGGTTATGGGATTGTTTTAATTTTAATATTTTATACTTTTAAGTTAATAAAAATTAGAGTTTAATTTATATTGGCATTCAATTATAATAATTTTTCATTTATGGTAAGATTGGTTTTTTTATTTTACTAATTAATACATTAACAGTCATATAAACGAAGATATATGATTGATGTTATTATAAAAGTCAGTGTATACTAATTAAATTTTAAAAATTATATTTATTATAATTTTTAAATCATTATTATAAAATTAATAATTTTATTTTAAAATAATTTATAATTAAATGATAATGAAAAAACATTTTATATCATCAACACAATTTTTCTTATTTAGTTTCTATGTTAGTTTAATAGGTTTGCAAATATTAAAAAAGTATTAAATAAAAATACAACTAAAAGGTTGTATATAAAAAGTTAAACGGAAATTTCTTTTATTAATATTTGTAAAACATGACAACTATTTTAATAAAAAGAGAGGTTAATTTAGGAAGGTGGCAACTATTTATTGAGTGTGTAAATGTTTGCGTAAATTAATATTAAAATTATATTTTATTAGACATTATTATTGCTTATTAATTTTTTGAAAATATCATGAAATTAGTTAAATTGAAAATATTTAGTATGAATTAAAAATAAAAATTATAATATAAGCTCATAGAGATTTAAAAAAAAAAAAAGAAGTTAGATGATAAAATTTTGAAGCGTTTAAAATATGTGTATGAAAATATTTAATAAGAATTAAATTAAATAGATAAGTGAATGTTAGACTGTTATAAATGCATTAAAATTATCACATGTTTTATCGCAATCTATCCCCTGCACTCCTCCCTCACCTCTACCATGCCATCCATCTTTCCTTTTTTGTGACCAGTCTTTCTTTTTTTTTAGATTAGTCATCCATTTAAGATGATAACTCAAGAGTAGTTTTATTCTTTTAGTTTATTATGATAGGTAAGGAAAACTTTAGGATTAGATATGTTTGTTGTTATTAAAGTTTTACAAAAAATTATTTTTAATTCTTGAAATTTAAAAATTTTTTGTAATAGAAAGAAATAGTTTAAATTTTGAAATAAAAACAAGATAGTATAGAATTTATAGTCAGACTAAAAAAATAGGAATTTATTACTATAAAATCATTATTACATAATTAAGATAATTTATTTTTTATGTTTAAATTGTGATTTTAACCATGATATAAATATTTATTATAATTCTCATGTAGATTATATTTATAGAGACTATATTTGAGATGTAGATATAATGTAGAATTTAGACGAGATGATAAAATAATGAAAGAAAAATAAAGATAAGATAATATATTAAATTTTGTTAGATAAAATTAAAATATTAAACTATTAGGATTTTTAAATGATAAAAATAAGTTAAAATATTATTACTTTTAAATAATAGTAAGATAACGTAAGAAGAAATTTTATCTCATTTAAATTTAAACAAGAAAACTAATCTTTTATAGAGAGAGCAATTTTAATGATGAGAGAGAAAGAGAAGATAACAAATTAAAGTTTTGAAATTTTGCTTGAAGACCTCAGTAAAACTATTTTTTCAAAATCATTCATACGAGATAAAATATATTAGAATATATTCAGTGAGATATTATTAACGGAAGATATTTTTGTAATTTATTGGATGATGCTAAATTTTTATTACGCATGTACTAGTGGTGTCTTGGTGAATTGGTGTTTTTCATTTTACTTATGTCATAACGAATTGAAACCACAAACTGTACGTACATGAGGTATGTTTAATATATATATTACATCACGCCTTATATATCTAATCTAGTCGGATAATATCATAGTTTCCAATGTTGCTATTTGGATTTTCTATCATTTGTTATATGTCTTTTTTATTTATAATAATATATGTTCTTTTATATTAGTTTGTCTATTAACTTTTTAATAAAATTGCTTGTTTGATTTGATTAATTGATATTTATTTGTTAATTATGAAATGATTATATATAATTAAGATGATATATTTCTTATATTTGAATTGTGATCTAAACAATTATATAAATATTTATTATATTTTCTATGTAGATTATAGATAATATATTTGAGATATAGACATAATGTAGAATTTAGATGAGATGATCATATTTAGGATTAAAGAAAAATAAAGATAAAATAATATATTAAATTTTGTTAGATAAAATTAAAATATTAAACTATTAGGATTCTTAAATGATAAAAATAAGTTAAGATAATATTACTTTTAAAATAACTATCTTATCTCATTTAAATGTGAATAAGAAAATTAATCTTTTATAAAGAGAGAAAGTCAATTTTAAGGATTGAGAGAAAATGAGAAGAGAACAAATTAAAGTTGCAAAATTTTGCTTGAACAGTTAAACAAATTCATACTATGTAAATTACTTTAAAAAATATTAAGTGTGATATTAACCGAAGGTTTTTTTAATTTTTATGATAATGCTAAATTTATGTTACGCGCATAACAATAACATCTTGGTGAATTGGTTCTTTTAATTTGACCATACCATAATCTAATTATGTCATAACAAATTAAAACTACAAAGGGTATTTACTTGAAGTATGTTTAATATATATATATATATATATATATATATATATATATATATATATATATATTAATTACGCATTTTACATCTAATCTAGTTGAATAATATCATAGTTTCCAATTTTTCTATTTGGATTTCCTATCATTTTTATGCCTTTTTTTATTTATAAGTATGTGATTTTACATTAGTTTGTCTATACACTTTTTAATGAATTCTTGCTTTTTTTATTAATTGATATTTATTTGTTAATTGTGAAATGATTATTATATAATTAAGATAATATATTTGTTATATTTAAATTGTGATCCTTAATAATAATATAATTTTTTGTAACGCATATGATAGTGGTGTCTTGGTGAATTAGTTCTTTTAATTTTACTGTACCCTAATTTAATAATGTCATAACAAATTGAAACCACAAAAGGTGCGTACATGAGGTAAGTTTCCAATGTTGCTATATATATATATATATATATATATATATATATTAATTACGCATTTTACATGTAATATAGCTTAATAATATCATAGTTTCCCGTATTGCTATTTGTATTTCCTATCATTTGTTATATGTCTTTGTTATTTATAATAATATACGTGTTTTTATATTAGTTTGTCTATTAATTTTTTAATGATTATTGCTTGATTGATTAATTGATATTTATTTTTTAATTGTTTGAAATACCTTCACCTGATATGAGAGATCAAATATGAGATATCTCTATTTAATATGGGGATTAAATACCTCCATTTGAGATGCGGAAGAGATCTGAGATATCTCCATAATAGCACGTGAAAGACAATGTGACATAATTATATGGAATATGAACTCGTAGACGTTTTACAAATCTATGAAAAAACTCGATTCTGGGAACTGAAGAGTGAAGCGTATGATCATGAGTAGTACTATTGTTATGTGAATTGCGTGTATGCATAAAGGTGTTAATTGAAAACTATTTTCTTATAGTGTGAATTATTATTATTATGGATTAATTGAATTAAAGTATATTTTATGTATATAAACATTCTTTTATTGTGAGTATCATGCTTGGATTTTTCTAGATTTTGTACGAAAGAGAACAACGCTATTTGCTAACCCTTTTGAAACCCATTTTATTCACTAGGATTCTCATGTTATTAAAAATGTTAATTTCAAAGCCTGAAGAGGAAAAAACTTTTTAGACTAAGATAAAATAAAAACTTAGTTTGTTATTTATATTTTTTCTTTCTTTTACTCAGTAGCTCATTTAAAATGAATGTCGTTATGGCTATTTCAATTATCCATTATCCATTATATTCTTTAGAGATACTCATATTTGAAAATTATGTTTTGTAATATTCATACTTTATTTACCTTATTTTAATATTATGAAATATTTTAGACATTTTAATTCAAAATTAGTTATTTTTTAATAATTCTTTAAAAAATATTATGATGGTTTTTATTATAACGAAGGACGTTACAACCTTTGAAACCTGCTACCCGCAAAACTGGATCTGTGAAGTTCGCATTCTGAATAGACTCATATACTCACCTCACATAGCCTGCGAAAAGCTCGCATAAAAACACAACAAAAAAATATTTTAAAACAAATCTATCTTAAGTTAAATTATCATAAAAACTTCAATATATTTAAAGTCACCACATAATGAGTTACAAGGTAATAATTAAGCAAAACAAAATTATTTATTATTTAATAGCTAAATCTTAAATGTTATTTCAAACATAATTTCAATTCTCAAATATAAAATGAAATATTTCAAATTTAAAATATACATAAACAAAATATAAATGTACTAAAAAATAAAATCTTAATTCTCAAATCTTAAATGTTATTATAAAAGTATTGAGTGTTTTTACTTTTTACTTATAACATCTTATTTTTATTAAGTAATTTCATTTTTTTTATTAAAAAGTTCGTTATGCGAAGGTTTTCGGTTAACCCGCTAAATCCATGAGTTTCGCAGTTCAAGTCTAAAAAGTCCGCATATCTAAATGAGACAAAAATTGTAGGACTCGTGTACCATGCAGGTTGTGGGTTTCGCGGGTAACCCGAGAGCTTGAACACAAATTCTCACCTCTTAATTTTTTATTTGAATTTAATTTGTTAATGATCTAAAGAGAAACATATATTGATAGACGTCTTTCATTTATTTGCAATGTTTCCAAGTTGTTGAAAGATGTTTTGTCTGATTTGCAACTTTGCAAGATATGTGTTTCTGTTACTCTATGACTTATACTAAAGAGTTTTGAACCAATTGAATTTATTACTTATACTGAATAGTGTTGAACGGATTGAATTTGTGTTTCACTGGTTGAATTTATTTGCATTATTAGATTGACTAAATTTATATTAAAAATCGATGACTAACTATGGCTGCAATCTGCTATGATTCTCATATGTAAACCAATATAATTTGGGATTGAATGTTTATTTTTGGGGTGATATGAAATTATTATATTGGGTGGGAGTTGCTAGATTTTTTTGCTAAATTTCATTAATTGGAATTATGAACACTTTTAATTATGTTTGATTCAATTGTAAATTTGTATTTTATATAATCATTTTTTTTATTTTAAACTATTACATAATCAAATAAAAATAGTTTTTCTTAATTTTAAATAAATATTTAGTTAAATAGTAAGTTTTAAAATTTTTAAAAAATTCACTTTTTAAAAAAAAAAATTTTTTTGTGGGTTAGTGTTGTAGGATAGACCGAGTCAACAAATTGAGCAAAAAAGGTAAAACAAGGAGATTTTCTACTTGCACCTCTATACTTTCTCACGGCACCTCCATACTCTTTTAACATGGAAAAAAATGCCTTAACTAAACTCACCGTAAAAAAATTTATGAGTCCAGATTAGCTAATTTGGGCTTGTAAAACAATTTGTGATTACAAGTTTGGATCACCTAATCCAAACTCACAATTTTTTTACAAGTTTGGGTTAGCTGATCTAGACTTGTAAAAAGAAATTTTGATTACAAGCAATAGGCTTGAGTCTGGGTGTGATATTTGCATTAAATTGATTTTAACCTATCCGAATTTGTAATCTTTACAAGCAGTCCATATTTGACAATTCGGACTCAGTGATTTGATCATCCATATTCCTAATCAGAACCCAATCCAGACTACTAAATTGCCCAAGTTAGAACCTAATTTGGAGCTAGAACTAAACCCATTAGATATAGAATATGGATTAACACCTTTACAATCCAGATTGCTTGCTTCATGAATGAAAAGACAGGTGGAGGAAGGTCCAGATCAACACTAGAATGGAATTGCGATGGAGGTGTGCGAAAAGGAAGAAAAAGTACCGACAAGAGAAGAGGAAGAAGAACGAGATGCGCGAAAAGTAACAATATTTTTAATATTTTTTACCTAAGGAAATTTTTGTCATCTTAAAAGATTATGGAGGTGTAGTGAGAAAGCAATGAGGTGCAGGAGACAAACTAGTACCAATATCATGATTAAAAAAATCAACAATTCTCTAACCCATTATAGTTGGGTTCCAACTCCATATAATCCTTAATTTTTTTTCTACAACTTCTACATGAAAAGCCATGAATATCATTTTCACTTCATCCTCTAGTGTGTTCTATGTTTTTTCCCATTATTTTGCGGTAAGATATAGTATAGTTAACTAATATAATAAGATTTTTTCAATTGTGTTTAAATCCTAGTAGTTTGGCAGGCTAACATAACTATTTAATAATATTTTTTATATTGTGTGTTGAGGTGGGGGAGCATGAACCATGTGCGCATTGTGACAGATATACGTGTACTGAGCATGCGCACCAGGCACATGCATCAAGATAGGGCAACGTGCACCAACGCATGCATCGAAGCACGTTGAAGTGCACCGAAAGTGCACACCAAGCCAAGTTCAGGTGTACCAGGTGCACATTAAGGCAAGACCAGTTGCATCAAGCTTGCACCATAGTAGGGAACCGTGCACCAAGCGCCCGTCTCGAGGCATTGCAACGTGCACCGATGGTGGGTGTTGTGCCACAGAAGAGTGCACCAAGCACGATCATCAAGTCTATTAGGCATGCACGCAATGGTAGGGTAACATGTATCGGGCACGTGCGTCGCGATCAAACATCATGTACAAGGCACGTGCATTAAGGAAGGGCAACATGAACTGAGCGTGCGTGTTATGGCAAGACAACGTGCTCTAGACGCATCCGTTGAGGTAGGGCAGGCTACATTAGGCGCGCGACGTGGGAAGGCAGCATGCACCGAGAGCGCAACATGCAAGGGTAGTGTGGCACGTGCCTTTTAGCAGGCCATGTAACATCCTAAAATTCATCATCAAGTTAGTAAATCAGTATTGGACATAAATTCTATATGAGATAGATTAACGATAGATTATAAAACATTTTTAGCAAGAATTCTGAGTGTCCTTTGAACTGTCAATTTCACTAAGCGAACTATATAGCCGTGAAGTGAAGCAGTTTAGCGATGCAAAATGGTGGAAGAATAAGTTAGAAACTGGAGCAGTGAAATTTGCCCATCTTTCGCCCAATGAATCTGGGCCAAGTTTTTGCTATCAATAGGGACCCTTATACAGTTGTAAAATCACACCAAATTCATTGTTTGCTAAGTTGATTTATGTGACACCTTTCTACCTCATAACACTTTATTATTTAATTACAAAATAATATAGATTTTTTTTTCATTTAAATCTTAGACTTGACATTTAGGTAAAATGATTCACATAACTCAATATACATTTATTTTCCAAACTATGATATTATAAAACATAGACATATAAGTAGATGCCTTACACTTTAAAAAATTGTCTTTACAAGATTCTCAATTAATACAACTCATACTAAAACTTTGAATGATTCGTATACATGACAAAAAACTATTAATTTATCCTCTCTAGCCCAATGTCACATCTAATCAAAACAACCCAACAGAAAGAGGTAGAGAAAGGCTAAAGCTTTATCACCCACGATATCATCAAGATTTTGCTCACCTGAAAGTGACGTTTAGCCCCAAAAAATGCAACAAAGGGGTGAGAATACGTCTCATGCATCTTAAGGCAATATAAAAAGAATGAACAGTCAACTAAAGTACAACAAATAAACATATAAATTCATCCCACGCCCATGACAAAAATTATACATCCACATACATAAATTCATTCATGCTAATGATGCTCATGCATGCTCTCTCAGGCACACGCCTGAAGTGGTCCTCTTCTACGCCAATAACACATAGGTACAACCATCTCACCATAGGTCCACACGAAGTGAATCCTCTTGTATGCTGGTAACACGTAGGTACAACCGTGCAATGCAAAACAAATGAAGCACCACACAATGGGTGGTCCTTGCAAAATTCTCCACACTTATGCATGCTCTCTCAGGTACGCCCTGAAAGCGGTCCTCTTCTACGTCAGTAACATGTAGGTACAACCATCTCACATAGGTTCACCAGAAGTAAATCCTCTTCTACGCTCAGTGTAAAAGTAAAAATTTTTTATACTGACAGTGTATACCAATTAAACTCATTAAATAAAATAGTTTTGCCAAAATATTTATTCATTAACTAATAAGTATTAATTAAAAATCTTAATTAAGAATTAAGTCAAAATCTTATAAACTTAGAAAATAATGAGCAATTGTAGATGCCTTATTGGGATTTTGCTAAAATATCTAAGATAAGCGGTTTGATTTGGTTTGGTCTGGTTTAAACATCTCAACTGCAAATTAAATCGAACTATGTAATTTGAAAATTACAAAATCTAAACCACCCCAAATTAAAGCAGTTTTTGCAGTTTAGTTTTTTATTTTTAATTTGGTTTTGAACACCCTTAGCCTTATGTATGCTAGTTTTTAAAGTTGATCTTCCATTATTATGCGGACCGGGAAGGTGACTGGTTGAGTTGAGTCTGAGTAGGGTTTGCTAACAGTACCTATAGAAACGTGATCCATTAATATGATAAGACTCTTTTATGAGTTCTAAATTTCTTAATTGAATATCACTTAATTTTGTCATTCTCCCTAAAAAATCTAAAAGATTGAATACCATAAATTTTTTTATATTTCATAAAAATCTCGATTGAATAGAGCAGATTTTTTTGTATAAAAAAAGTTTTTATAATCCTTTAAAATATGAATACTCCTAATATTACTGGATTCATGATATACTAATTTGTAAAATAATTGTTTTTATTTTTATGAATCAAATTTTGTTACCAAGCATTTTCAATTACCGACACATTATTTGACTAATTGAGTAGAATCCTTAATTAACCCCAAGTAGCTTTTAAGAACATCAATAACAATGGAGGCAAATTCCATGTCTCCAAATCGTGTCTCATTTTTCATATTCATTAACTAAGAGATGTTATTTGATTTAATGAGCTATATAAAATAAAAATATTTATATTAGAAAAATTATTAAATGACATGACTTTTCCTAATTAGTAAAAACAGGACATGAAACACGATTTAGGTACTATTATATCAATCCACAATTATAATGTGATTTTCAATCACATGAAATGTGACAACACATCTTTGTAAATGGAATCACGTTAGAACCCTTAATAACATTCTATTATATACATTTTTGTCAAAAAAAAAATTTATATTACAATGTTTTACTTTGAACTTCTAATTATATATCAACAATTGAATGGTCATGGTTTTGTGAGATGATAGATTTAGATTATAATTTTAAAAGATTTAATTAAGTTTCTAGTCCTGAAATTTGACAAAATTTTACTTTTAGTCTCTGAAAATTGAAAATAATTTTTTTCATCCTTGAAATTTTAATTTTACAGTATTTTTAGACACTAAATTTGACTAAGTTTGGCACAAAAAATATTTTTTATTTTTAGAAACAAAAAACGAAATTTAGTCAAATTTCAGAAAATAAAAATTTAATTAAATCATCTTAAAATAAATAAAAAACACTATTAATTAGATTAATTTTGTAAAAGAAAATTTGACATGTGCAAACATATACTTAAATACCATACTACAGAATGCTCACAATTGTAATTACCACAATTTTTTATTTGACTATATTTATCTTTCTCTCTACATGTGAACTTTATCATTAGCAACTTTGTCACATCTTTTAGGTACTGTGATTGTGGTCATTACGATTATGAGCATTGTGTAGTGTTGTATTTAAGTATATGTTTGCAATGCTAAATTTTCTTTTATAATTAATCTAATTAATAGTATTTTTTTATTTATTTTAAGAAGATTTAATTAAATTTTTATTTTCTGAAATTGACTAAATTCTATTTTGTTTTCTAAAAATGAAAAAATAGTTTTTTTTGTTCCGAATTTAGTCAAATTTAGTGTCTAAAAATAGTATAAACTTAAAATTTCAAGGATGAAAAAAATTATTTTCAATTTTCAAAGACCGAAAGTAAAATTTATCAAATTTCAAGATGAGAAACTTAATTAAATCTTTTAAAATTATAATCTAAATCTATCTCTCCAATATCCCATAAAACTATGAACATTCAATTGTTGATATATATAATTTGTAGTTCAAAATAAAGCATTGTAATACAAACTTTTTTTTGACAAAAAATGTATATAGTAGAATGATCTTAAGGATTGTGGTGGCTCTAATGTGATTCCATTGTGACAGACTATATTACAAAGATGTGTTATCACATTTCATGTGATTGGAAATCACATTATAATTGTGGATTGATATAATAGTATCTAAATCGTGTTTCATTTCCTGTTTTTACTAATCAGAAAAAGTCATGTCATTTAATAATTTTTCTATTATAAATATTTTTTTTTATATAACTCATTAAATGAGATAATGTCTGTCTCTTAGTTGATAATCGAGACACGATTTGGAGACACATCCATGGTTATTGATGTTCTTAAAGGCTACTTGGGATTAATTAAGGATTTTATTCAATTAGTTAAATAATGTGTGAGTAATTGAAAATGCTTGGTAACAAAATTTGATTCATATGGATAAAAACAATTATTTTACAAATTAGTATATCATGAAATATTACGAGGAGTATTCAGATTTTAACAACTTTTTTTACTTAAAAAATTTATTAATGGATCACGGTAGCTATAGGTAGTGTTATCAGACCCTACTTAGACAGTCGGTTCAACCGGCAACCTTCCGGTTCGCATAATAATGGAAGATCAACTTTAAAAATTGGCATATATGAGGCTAGGAGTGTTCAAAACCAAATTAAAAATTGGACTGCAAAAACTGCACAATTTGATTCGTTTTGTGGTTTGAGATGTTTAAACATCACCAAATCAAATCGAATTGCTTATCTTAATTATTTTAGCAAAATCCCAATAAAGCATATACAATTACTTATTATTTTCTACATTTATAAGATTTTGAATTAATCCTTAATTAAGATTTTTAATTAATATATTAGTTAATGAACAAATATTTTAACAAAACTATTTTATTTAATTTTATTGGATATAGTTTGACAACAACCACTAAAATATAATGTTTAAATGAATTGATTGTTTATGACTAATATTTTTATATAATTTTATTAAGAATGAGTAAACTTTTAGAAAATTTTAAAAATAATTTTTTTAATTATAATTGTCTTGATTTGACAACAACACTATGAGATCCCAACACTTTCAAAGTTTTTTTTCGATGAGTTTTTAATCTACTTAGTTTTATTCTCTAGTTCTTTTCCCTTGCTATATTGTTGTCTGCAATTAGGGAACCACCCAAAAAGGCATGACACTTTACTTTTGATATCCTCTTGAATAAGCTTATCAACTTGCTCTTACCAAAACACTACATCACCTCATATGCCTTTGGCTCTCCTACTTGCCACTTTAACATATTATTCCATAGTTGTCCTTTTTTGCTTTCAAAGCTTCCTTTTTCTTTTCAAACTCCTCAACAATGCTTGTGAAGAAAAATATATTGTACTATTGTTACATCTATGAGCTTCTCCATAATTAACTTTGTGAAATCAACACTTTCCATCTAATTAAATCAAGTTAGAAAAATGTAAATTAAAAAATATTGGACATAAATTTGTATGTGGTGGTTAACATTCTTAATTTTTTTAACATCACCACTTTCAATTTAGTGGATGGAGAAAATTTTATTATTTTTAAATTATTGAATTATGTAACTGGTTTTATGTAAATTAACGCTTTTCAGGTTTAGTAATTATAAATTTTTTTCTTTATTTATAGTCGTGTAATTCATAACTTTTTTTTCATTTTTAGTTTTTGTCATCAACCTCCTTTAAAAAAATATTAATAATGATGTCATCATGATATCATGTTAATGTCAACAAGCTTTACATCATCTTTTGATGATGTAATATATAACTTAAGAAAAATGTCGCATCACTACATTACCACGTCATTAATGATAGTCAATATTAATGTCACATCATCATTATGTTAAAGTGACTAAAAAAATAACTTAAAAGATTAAAAATAAAAAAACTTATACCTAATAAAAATGAAAAAAAAAACTTAGGAGACTAAAAGTTAAAAAATACAACTTACAAAAAAAAACTTTGGATTTAAAGACTAAAAGTATAACAATGTTGGAACAAACAATATGTAATTTTTTTAGAGGAGCCAAATATTTAAATATAAACATTAAATATAATGTGCGATTTAATTAGAAATAAATAAATGATTCTAAAGTGATTTAACAACATTGCTAAAAGGTAATAAAAGTTTCAATGTAGGTAAGTCTCATTATCTGTAAATTACATTTTTTAGCTTTACTCTTAGAATGCATGTTTATTTTTTTTTATTATCGTCCTTCATTGTCACCAAGGAGAAAACCAAAATATTTTTTAAGGGAAAAAAGTTTAGATTAATAAAAAAAATTAAATATCAAAGTATTATTTTGACTTGATATAAAGATTTCTTTGTTCCAACAATTTTCTTATTAATCGAAGCATTTTTTCATTTTTAGTTCTTGTAAGTTCTTTTTTTTTTTCATTTTTAGTTCCTGTAAGTTTTATTTTTCATTTTTATTTCTTACAAGTTTTTCTTAATTTTCATTTTAAGCCTTATAAGTTTTTTTTTTCATTTGTAGTAAGGTGACATCTTGATAACGTGACATTAATTTTGATGTGGCATGAATAATTTGCCATTTTGCTAACATAACATATTATGAGTTCATCTTTTAGTCATATTATGTGTGATGTTTTTAACATGACATTATAAAGATGTTATATTAACATTTATTTTGTGATAGAGATAGATGACAATGATCAAAAATGAAAAAAAATACTGAGTTACAGAAACTAAAAATATTATAAATACTAAATTTTTTAAAAAATTAACTTAATAACTAAAGGTATAAATAATTTTTTTAAAATAAGAAATCAAAATATCTTGATTTTAGAATGGAAGAAAAAATTGTGGATTTGATAAAATTGAAAAACAAAAGTACAATCAGTTAAACATTTAAACCTAAAATATACTACAGTGGTGTTTGTGTTAATTTAAATAGAATATCAAATTCAATCCAATAATATAATTTAATTAAATGGATAATTTAAATTTATACACGTCTTTCTTTCAATAAGGACGGCTCTAAAAATAATTTGTATCAATTATACTGGCTAGTAAATGAAGTGC
Organism: Psophocarpus tetragonolobus; assembly: GCA_037954015.1. Taxonomy (NCBI): domain Eukaryota; kingdom Viridiplantae; phylum Streptophyta; class Magnoliopsida; order Fabales; family Fabaceae; genus Psophocarpus; species Psophocarpus tetragonolobus. Next base: position 56,942,110 of record CM075690.1, on the reverse strand, counting down.
AAATCATCGTTTATCTAAAAGTTAGAAACACTAACATATAGATATTTGTAAATTAATCTCTTAATAATTATATTATTATATAAATTAATCATTAAAATATTTTAAATAATATTTTTAAAATATGTTATTTAAAAAATTTTAACAACTAACGTAAGAATTTAAGTAGTAAAAAATATAAATATTTAAAGATTAACATGATAACATATATAGTTTAGAAACCTATCAAATACCTCTAACCTGTTTAATGAATATTTGGAAATTTATCCTTCAAAAATTTTTGCAAGTAAATATGAAGACTTGTTATAAAGGTACGTATAAGTAACTATCACCTAAATTACGATGATTGAAATTTTAAACCATTTATAAACAAATCTAAGAAAACCTCATAACTAATATCAAGTATGACCAGTTATTTAATGTAAAATTAACCTATGGCTCCATTTTTTTTAAGAACTAGTGTCGCTAGTTAAAGAAAAAAAGTAAAAGTAGATTTTTTTTATAAACTCTTAAAAATGTACTATTTTATAAAATTTAATTATAATTTCATGTTATTTTTAATAATTTTTTAAAAGTGTCTTACAATACAAGACACGTTAATACACATATTGTTTAGTTACATAATGATGGTATAAACTGGTAGTTAAGGTTATCAAAATGCTCAAAATATATGTTGGTGGCTCCAACCCAACCTGTATATAATATAGATTGTATTTTTCTTAGTCTAGTTAGGTTAAGTAGCTTGTTAGGTTGACCTAAATAGGCTTATTTTTCTGTATAACTGGTTATAAATGTTTTGTAAAACTACTTAATCAACTAGTTAAAAGTTATAAAATAATAAATAAGAACATCATTAATTATTAGATCAATAATAAGGTATTAAAAATAATTATAATATATTAAATTATAAATTACTATAATTACATATATAAAATATAAATTTCTATTTTTACATATTTAAATTATAAATTACTATAATTGAATATTTAAATTATAAATTTCTATAATTATATTTTAAATTAAAATTATTATATTATATTATATATTTAAATTATATTTTTGTAATTAAATATTTAAATTTTAAATTACTATAATTATATATTTAAATTAATAAGAGACAATGCATTAATGAAGGGTAAAATTTTAAAAAAGATCAACTAATTACTTAAAATAGGGAGATTTTTTTAAGAAACTAATTGAAGTAATCTTTAAAAAAAAAAATAGTAGTTACCTAAAAAATCCACCGATATTTTTTTACTAAACTAAGCTAAAACCATTTTTACTATATTTTTAGCTTTAAACTAACTAAAATGGCAAGTCATAAACACTCTAAATATTTGTACATCATCAACAGTTTTAAAATTTTTTCATCTAGATTGTGTATGAATAGCTAAAAAATTATATTATTTTAAATACTCAATTATATATAAAATCAATTATAATAAAAAAAATTTGAATAAGTTAGTCAAAAGTGATTTAAAAATAATTAAATTTATTGGCATACAATTAAAAAAGAGTCTAAAAGAAGTTAAAAAAAGTATAAAAAAAAATAAATTATATTATAAAAATATTTTTTTTAAAAAAATATATTTTACATATTATTTTACAAAACAAATTTTTAAAGGAGACAAGCTAAAATCTATATAATAAAATTATCTAGGTTTCACATAAGAAAAAATTATATTATTTCAATAATCAATTATATATATAATTGATAATTTTTATAATCTAATATAATAAAAATAAATTTTATTTGACTAAATTTACTTCAAAGTGATTTTAAAATAATTAGTTTTATTTAGATAAAATAAAAAATCATCTTTTACATAATAAAAAAAATATGAAAATAGAAAAATAAAATTGTTAAAAACAATCATAAGCATATTTTCAACTTATAAAAACTAAAAAGTAACAAATGGTACGTAATCAAAACAATTTAGGGTATGTTGTGTAGAATGGAAAAAATAAAAAATAAATATTATAAATTAAAATAGAAAGTAAAAATATGGATCAACCATATGAAACATGTTGGTGGTTAATTATTAACTATTAATCTATCCCTCTAACTGGTAATTAAAAAAACAGAAAAAAGAAATGAAATTCTATAGTAGAGAAGAAAAAATTAACTCACGAAATTGGACCCGAGATGAAGGGGAAGCAATGTTAGACTGAGTAAAGTTGCTTTTGTAGTGATGAATGAAACACTTGACCAAAAGTCAAAACTGGATTTGATCTTATCAACTTAACTCTCAGCAATTCAATATACAAACCTTATGTTAATTAAAATGATTTTGTAATTTGAGAAAAGTAACTAAAGAAAAGTGATGAGAAGTGAAAGCAATAAAGAGGAATAAGTTGATAAAACCTAAACAAAGATGTATATGCAGTAGATCAAAGAAAATTTAGCATAGAGAGTGAGAGAACTGTTGTTGGAAATGTAATTGAAAACAAACAACCAAGAAGAGGTTAAGGAAAGGGAGTGTGGCTAACACCAACTTGCAATAGTTTGGGATAAGAAGAGGATTGAGGATGTATATAACAATGAATAAGTGTTACAAAAAGGTTAAAAATGCATTTTAAATATATTTTATGTTCACTATATTTATGGTTTTTCATTTCCTCACGGATGCACAAATAGGGATGACAATGGGGCGAGATGGGTAAGGGTTTGTCTCTCCACATCCCCGTCTTCAGGAAGTGTAGGGTGGGTTCGTATTCGGGTGTAAAAAGAGTGAGTGTGAAATTTCAAACCCCGTCTCCATTGAGTATTTTCGGATTCGGTATACTCATGACTAGCTGTTATATTATTTTTTATAATTTAAATTTACTTACTTATTATTAAATAAATTATATATATTAAGTTATTAATTATATTTTAATTAAAAATATATAAAAAATAATTAATAACAAGAAATTATTAATTAAAATTTAAGAATTAATGTTTTTAATTAAATATAAAACTTGAAGCTTATTATATAATTATTAAAATTATAATAGGGCAAGTAGTCACTTACTCATATCCATATCCTACCTGGGTTCAGGTGGTACCCACGGCTATGAGTATTTTTTCTATCCCTATTCACAAGTGTATTACTTGTCGACAAGCCAATAAGGAGTTTTTAAGTAACAAATTATTTAGAAAAACAAAAAAATTGTATTAGAGAAAGTATAAATGGCTATAGGTTTCTTTTTTATAGGGTACTATAATATTTGTCTCAATATCCGCATTCAAAAAATGGATTTGTACCTTATTCATAGTGGGAATAACAATTTTTATCTTCATTCTCGTATTCACTAGATAATTATATATCCATACATATACGTGTGACTCGCACTTTTTTTCATTTAAAGAAATAATATTATTAATATCATATACACACATAACATGACATTATAGGAATCATAAATAGTAGTAGTGGAAATCGCAAGAAATAACTTGAGAAACAAAATTGTAGATGAGTTTCTAAAGAGTGACATGACACAAGGAACTATAAAAAGAACTATGAAGATGACAAAAATAAAATAGAAAACCTACTTGGTGCAACTCTATGCAAGGGACATTTTCTTCCAAGAGAGGGTCTTTCCTTGTAAGTGTTAGTTCAAATGACTTTTTAGGTTGACCTCTTAATTTGTTGGGTCACCCTTGTTTTTAAGGGTATTAAGGCAGGGTAAAATATCCCACTTGTAATTGGACTCAAGTTGGGTTATGTAGCTAAAGGAGAGTGAAAGATACTCTTTTTCAAGTTTCTCACTTCCTCTTAGTTATTCACACCCCTTGGTCATAAGTTAAGCATGACTACTATTTACACCCCCTTTTTTTACTATAGACGTTATATCACATATGTTACACACCATGTATCTAGACACAAAGGAAGGATAGGTTTATGGACTTGGCTTGGGGAACCTAATATTGGTTAGGGAATCTTGCACCCAAATGAACCACAAACATGCCCTTTCAATTGTGGTCGTATCTCAATCTACAAGACTCAGAATGAAACGATTCAAAATCGAGGTGAAAGTTCACAATACGAACTACAATTTTGGCTCACAAAACATGGAAAATGATTAACTAAAACGCAAAATACACGCAAAAAGAAAAGACAAAAAAAGGGAATGCAATGTGACCATGCCTAGTCAAGGATCTATCACTAAGGTCATGGCTAGAAGGATTGAAGAAGACCTAGCCCTTGTAGACAAAGGAAGACTTCACCTCCTGTGGAGAGTGAAGATATTAGGCTAGGGTCTTTATAGTTAATAAAATGTAATTTTCCTTTATTTTAATTTTGAGGAGCATTAAGAATTTAATTTGGGACATTTATTGAGTCCATTTTTATGTTAGGAGGTGTCTTAGGAAATTTTATTAGAATGTATGAAAAGGTGGATCCTAGGCCATAGAACATATGAAAAGGTGTTCTTCTTGTCAACAGAGAACTTGTGTTTTATCATATGGTAACAAGTCAAACCATGAGGTTCTAGTGTCTAGTCTAGTTCTTGTGTTATGTTCTTTTGTTCTTGTTTTGTTCTTCTAACTTTTGTCTATTTCTTCTTTAATTTAGTTCATCATGTTCTAATTTTCTTTTCATATGTACTTGTTTAATCCATTTAATTTCGTTTATTGATGTGTTTTTGTTGAGTTTTATTTTGATTCATGAAAATCCTAAAACAAAATTTGTGTATGGATTCTTTATTTTGTGCAAGCTTTTGACTCCAAAGTTTGAGGTCAATCTTTGAATTCATACCTTATTGGGAGAGATATACGAAAATTTAAAGGAGAATACACATTAGAGTTCATGTTGTTTGCTTCAATCACACAAAACATGTGCTAAAAGTTTTGTCTCCAAAATTTGAAAAGAGACTACTTTTTAGTTGGTACTTGTGTGTTCTGATCATGTTTAATATGTACTAAAACATTTGGCTTCATATTTTGAATTCAATTGCTTTAATGAGTGCAATTCAAATCACATGTAAAACATGACTTGATTTTGTTATTTGATTTAATTTTCTCTATCATTCTTTAATCAAAGTGAGTTTGCACGAAGTTAAAATTTGTGATTTGATTTTAATTTTCCCTTTTGTGTATTGCCTTTTAATTTTGGTCTCATTTTGAGTTGTTCTTTGATTCCCACACTTTTGTAGGAAAAAACAATAAAACTAAATAACTAATAGTCTTTATGACTTCAATACTTCACTGGAGTTCTTGAGGTTGTTTCCAACAAAGCGAGGTGGTCACCGAAGACACGAAAGTGAGTGTCAAGACACAGAGTTTTAGTGATAACAACGTAATTGGTGCTTGAACAGAGGCATGACAATTAGCAAAGTAATTGGGCTTGGGGTGAGAATCTAGAGAATCATTGTAAAATGTTTGAGCTAATTTGATTGAGTGATAGATGAGGGAAAGACACTTACTATGAGGACAATTTCACCCTGCGCCCCCATAACTTCTCCCTAGGTAAAAAAGATAATTTTAATCCTAGGTAAAAAAATTTGCAAAAACCTGATTTCATAATGTACCAAGAAAAAATAAACACAAACGTAGAGGGAAGAACAAACCAAACATAGAGGGATGAACACATATACACAAAGAAGAAGAAGAAGAAGAAGAGAAAGTCACTGATTCCGTGAGAAGAAAAACGAAGTCATGTGAGAGAAGCAAATGAGAGGAACGAAATGAGGTGCGAAACGAGAAGAAAGGTACAGATGAAAGAGGAAAAGAAAGAGGTATGTGATAATTAAATTTTTGCTGTTTTCATTAAGGGTCTTTTTGTCATTTCAAAAATTTATGCAAGTATAGGGAGAACTTATTAGGATGCATGGAGAAATTCTCTACTATGAGACAAGTGAGCTAATGTTGTGGACTAGGTTAAGGAAGTTGGTTGGGCTACAAACTATTTACTTATTTTTATTTTTTTTCTATTTACACCCTAAACCTATTCAATATATAAAAGATTAAATATGTTGGATCGGTATTAGATATATGGAGTTCAAATTTGTGAACTAGTATGATTAAGGTCAGATATGATTGGATCAAAGCAAATTTTATCTGATTATGTTTGGATCGGTTCACAAATTTAATTAGATTGACTCAAATTATTAAATTCACGAATTGATCCAAATTTATGAACATCTCTAATTACAATAGATTTAAACATCCCAACTCTACATAGAACCCAAAAGCCTAAAAAAGTCAACATAATCTATACTATAGAGAAAACCCCAACAAAAGTCTCTATACATAAAGAATGGGACGAAAGACTCCACTTCAAAGTTAAAACTATGGTATAACCAATTTGTTTCTAAAATTCCATGGGACAATGCTCTAGTTGGAGGAACCCAAAATAAAAAAAGACGAATCACACTTATGGGGATGAAAATCCTATTTTTCAAATTAGTGTCTGATGCATGCCTCCCTTGATCTTTTTCCTTGAGGTTCCAAGCACTATGAAATGGATGATGGAGGGGAAAGAAAATGGAGGTGGGGCGTCACTCTCAAAGAGAGATAAGCCAAAGTGTTTAGGTTTGCCACAAGGGAAGGAACTCTTGATAAAAACCAACTAGGAAGAGGTTCCTCAAGAGAGAGGATCCTCAAGACCTTTTACTAAGAATGTGCTCACAAAGAGACTATTTTCATTCAACTTCAAAGGTCTTGAGGATCCTCTCTCTTGAGGAACCTCTTCCTAGTTGGTTTTTATCAAGGGTTCCTTCCCTTGTGGCAAACCTAAACACTTTGGCTTATCTCTCTTTGAGAGTGGCGCCCCACCTCCATTTTCTTTCCCCTCCATCATCCATTTCATGGTGCTTGGAACCTCAAGAAAAAAGATCAAGGGAGGCATGCATCATTTGGTATCAGAGCCAACTCCATGAGGTTCTTTTCTAGTCTTAATTTTCTTTAATTTTTTTCAGCTTTTCTTCTTAGAGTTCTTGCTTTTTCCTTTATTTTTTCCAGCCTTTGATTCTTGTCATTTAATTCCTTTTATGTCTTGTTAGTTTATGTTTTTGTAGTTTTCATTTTATACAATTTATTTCCTAGTTTTTATTGCTTTCTAGATTCAATTTATCTTGTTCTTTTCCATTGAATCTTTATATGTTTCCTTTAGGATTGTTTCTTTAATTTTCTGCCCAGCTTTTTATTTTTTCCTTATTCTTGTGCAAATCCTAAGAAGATCATTGTAATGACTTCACAAAATTTGTGAAGGAAGCCACACATTGTGGTCTTGATCTTTGGATGCACGTTGTTCTTCTTATTTGAATTTTTAATTCTATTTTCTTGCACCTATTTTTCTGTTTTTCCAGCCCTTTGTTCTCTGTTTTGGGCATATATTTCTGGTTATTTTGAGTCATTTAATTTCAGTTTTTAATCTTCCTAGTTGGTTTTTATCAAGGGTTCCTTCCCTTGTGGCAAACCTAAACACTTTGGCTTATCTCTCTTTGAGAGTGGCGCCCCACCTCCATTTTCTTTCCCCTCCATCATCCATTTCATGGTGCTTGGAACCTCAAGGAAAAAGATCAAGGGAGGCATGCATCAGTGTCTCAATTCTTGTTTCAACCCATCAATAAACATTATATTATTTAATGAGCTATATAAGATATGAAAAAATTTATAAAATCGTGTAGTGGTGCTTGAGTTCCAAAATAACATGAAATTTATAAATTTATAAAATTATAAAATTTATAAGATATGGTAAATAACATGAAATTTATTCTTTTAGTTCTTGTTTTAATTTTCTCCAAAATCATGTAATAGTTCTTGAGTTCCAAAGACTCTTGCACTAATTTTAGGTCACATTTAGGTTAGTTATTTGCTTGTCCAATTCGCTTTTAGGTGTGAAGGCTAGAGTTCCAAAGACTCTTGTCTTCTTTAGTGAGAAAACAATTAAAGGGAGAGGAGTGCCTATAATTGATTTCACTCTACACACTATTATGGAATCACACGACTCTAGCAACAGTAGTGTGAACCAAGGGGGTCACCCAAGGTCAACACTCTTGACAATTTTGTGCATGAATTTAGAGAGTGGCGTGTGGGATAGAGTGAGGCAGGAAAAGAAAGAAAAAAGAGAAAAAAGAGTGTTGAGGAGGGAGAAAAGAGAGAAAGGAAAGGGAGGAAAGAAGAAGAGAAGAGAAAGAAAAACAAAAAAAGAGAAAGAGGTGAGAGGGAAAGAAAAGAAAGACTTGAAGGAGAAGAAAGAGAAAGACAAAAGAGGGAGGAAAGAGAAAAAAGAGAAAGACTAGAAAGAGAAGAGAAGGAGGAGAGAAGAAGGGAAGAAACGAGAGAGGAAAAAGAGAAAAAGAAGAAGAAGAGGAAATAGGTCTAGCTCCCCTAGGAGTGAATCAACTAGTAAGGAGGAATGGATTAATGGGAGACCTAAACCTATGGGGAGGAGAAATCAAAATAATGAACAAAGGGAACAAAAAATTGTTCTCCCACCTTTCTTTGGAAAATACAATGTGGAAGCCTACATGATGAAGGTAGAACAACTCTTCAAATGTTTTAAAATTAATGAAGAGAGAAAAGTTCCTTTAGCAACCCTTAGCTTCCAAGGGTATGCTATGTATTGGTGGACCTCTCTTTAGGATGACAGACACCGCCATCATGATCTTCATATAGAACATTGCATTAGCTTAAGAGGGCCATAAGGAAGAGGCATATTCCTTCTTATTATGAAACGGAACTCCTTGATAAGTTACAAAGATTAAGGCAACACAATAAGATTAAGGCAAAGATTAAGCCATATGGATCTAGATGATTTTGTTCAAATTTGTATCAAAGTAAAGAAGGGATAAGGCTTATCTAGACTTCCTTGATGAGTGCTCTAGTGCACTTGGTATAATCTCATCCACAAACTTAAGTGAGATTTATACTTAGTGCATTACGCCTAGGTTGGGGAGCTACCAAATAGACCCCTTAAGGGGCTACCTCATAGACCCTTCACTCTTCCAACCTTCTGGGGTTTACACCTGCTAATAACCTTGCTTATCTCTTTGCAGGATTGGAAGAAAAGAAGAAGAACCTTCAGATTTAAGGTCAAATCCTTTCCAATGGAAAGGAGATGGTGCATTCTTGAAGACTTTTAGGGCCATAGTCTCAAAACTATGTAAATATATTGTGTAGTTTATGTAGTATTTTGAGTGGTGTAATTTCGTAATTTTAGGCCTTGAATTTTGACCTATAGGTTTTATTTTCTCTAGGTGGTATGTTTAGTCTCTTGAGAGGAATGTGTTTATTAGTTGGGCTTAGCCTAGAAAGATTTGGAGGTGTGGTTATTCATTTTCACACCTGTAATTGCTTCTAAAACCCTTCTCTAACCAACACATGAAGCACGTAGGAGACATGTAGGGTCCCTTGTTCCCTCATGAGTGGTGCCACATCACCTTCTCTCTCCTACATGGCTAATCTTGTTGCTTCTTATTTGAATTTAAATTTTCAAAGTGCCATGTCACTTCCCTCCTAAATTCAAACTAGAGGGATCACATTTGCTAGCCACAAAGCCAAAAAATAAGAATAGAGTAGATTGTAGCCGTTCAAACTAAAGGAGGAATTGGCAGCCTCAAAACCAGGAGGTCTGGTCATGTAGACATTTTCAAATAGTAAGCCATTGAGAAAAGCATTATTGACATCTAGCTATTTTAGAAGGGTTATGCAAGTTTCATTAATGTGTCTATGTTTTCTTCCAACAACACTGTTTTTATTATGTGTGAGGACATATGAGATGATGAATGATACCACAACTGTTTAGAAAAAGGGTTAAAGGTCTAAACTCTACTTCCCAATCTATTTGTAGACACTTTATTTTGGAATCAAACTAATGTTCAACCATGGTTTTGAATTGTTTGAAAATGGAGAAAGTGTCAACTTTATTTTTTAGAAGATACAACGTTAGAGAACAATCTTTAAAACTAAAAAACTAGGATGTCCAAAGCGAGCATGCCATAGAGAACTTCCTTTTTGAACAATGCTTTGAGAATTACCAGACAAGACGGAATTAGTTTTGTTGGATTTTACATCAACAGAAAAACAAGCTATAGAATTGTTTGGACAATTTAACAACTACAGGTTAGGGAAGGTATAGAGACTATTAGGACCAACTTTTCCTTGAAGTAAAACTTCATTGGAAAACTGAGATTTAACAAGATAGTCATTAAGATGAAATTCAAAGAATACGTAGTTATCCCTTGCAAACTTCCTCAGGCTGATAAGATTTTTGGTAATGTGAAGACATAAAGAAGTTGGTTTAGAGAAACAAAAATGTGTAGGTTAATAGGGGATTTAAATTGGGAGGAACTATTAGAGTTAATGAGTAAACCATGACCATTTCCAATGAATTATGTCCCACACTTGATACAAATATACACAACCAAGCATGCACAACAGAATCAGTTTCAAAAGAGTGGATTAAAGTTAGGTGAGAAGCACTTAATCTTGCTATTCCCAAATTGCATATGCAGGGTTTTCCGTTGCCGATTCAAGATCCTCCTCATAAAGAAAGCACAAAGGATTCGATGGATTGACGACAAAGCAATAAAGACGATGTGATTTTACAATTGGTTCGATCTGTTGGCTCCACAATAGGAAATTTGTATCATCGAGCTTTTCCGAAATGGAGATCTGAAGCGAAAGCAAAATTGTTGGAATTAGCCATTAGAAAAAAAGATCTAGGTTGAGTGAAGATTATCCCTAGATCACAATGGCTCTAGATACCATGTTGAAGGTTTATATTATTATCACACAAAATAAAGTACAGGTGAACTATATATAGAAGTACAAGGCTAAGAGCTAAAGAGAACAAACCAACAACTAAAAATCAACCAACTAAGAACTAACTATTACAATTTTATAATTGAAAGAAAATATAGAAAAATTATTGCTGCAACTTAACTACTGTTGCAACTAAGACTAACACAAGGTTACTACAGTTTAACAACTACAACTAGCTAGATAATACTCTAACAATTGAAAAATATGATATCTTATTTGTTCACCTTAATGGTAAGAAGTTCTCAACATGGGCATTCCAAGTTCAGATATTTGTCAAAGGCAAGGCCCCTTTGGGTCATGTTGACGGTACCCATTCCACTCCTAACACGAAAAACCAACAAACTGATATCCCCAAGGGCAAGTGAAATATGCTCAAGTCATAGCGTGGATCATAGGATCTATAAATCATAATCTCATTCTCAATCTCAAAACATTCAACATTACAGCCAGTATGTGAGACTATTTAAAGAAAATATATAGCAAAAATAACACTGCTACTTGAACATGAAATTGTTATATTCCATTAGGAATTTTTTTCCATTTCTAAATTTTATTCTCATTTCATGAATCTTCAGGTATAACGACATTATCTATGAAGGGTTGTCAAGTTCTGCAATTATTGCAAAAAATATGGTCATATAATTAAAGATCATCCCACAAGACCACCAAATCTCGTGGTTCTAGTTCTGTGCAAACTCTAAGCCATGAAATATTCAACAAATGATAATATCCACACTTACTGCTTTAGGAATTCAAGTAAACCATTTTCTCCTTCTCCTTGGTATTTTGACTCTAGTGTATCCAATCATATGACCAACAATGCTCATGGCCATACAAAGAAAGGTAAAGCAAGAAAAGGTAAAACAATAGGATTCTAAACGTGCTCCTAAAGGTGAAGAAGTAGGTGCACCAATTCCATCTTCCCACCTTAATGAGAAACTAGGAAAAATTAAAAACTATTACAAACAAATAGAGTGATCCTTAAAGGATATCAACACTCCTAAAAGTAATACAACTCAAATAAAGAACAATTGTTGGAAGTCTTCAAGTCCACTTGTTTTCAAGCTCTCTTACGTTCTTGCTTTTCCTCCTTGATCCTATCCTTATGCTTTTAGTCAACTCTTCCTAAGACACCACCCTTGTAGGAAGCTTCCACTCCTGGCTCTTCACCTTAAGTGGCGTCTCTTTGGGAAAAAGAAAACCAAGGGAAGATGCGAATAGAAGCACAAAATAAAACAAGAAAAGCTCACAATCAAAGGATACTTATCGAAGTGGATAAAAGAGATTTATTGTAACAGTCCAGCCCAATTTTCATAAATAAGGTATTTTAATTATTTTAGGTTAATTGAATTAGTTAATGGAAATTTATTGAAAGAAATAATTTATTGAGCATTATTTTCATTAGTTAGAAAGACCAAAATAATAATAACACAAGCATAGAACACACTAAAAACCAAGGAACTTGATATAACAATGACTACAAAAACAAAATATGAAGAATGGAATCTAGAGCAGACCTTTTGATTTAGGAACAAGATGAAGACTCCATATATATGCATGTGGAACATCAGTTTCAGAGCCTTGTGAGTCACTTAAATATGTGACTGGTATTCCAAGCCATATCAAAGAGTCAGCTATTTGATATAAAAGCTGAAGACATAAATGACCAATATTTAGTTAAACATAAAGGCAAAACATTAGGCAGGTATAACATACACAATAATGAATAAAGAAATCACCCTATAATCAGCCTGTTGCTTTACACGTGATAGAGGATGTGGAAATTCAGTAATTGGCCTGGGAAAAAGGATAAAGAACTTGTACAAAATTCAAAATTGAATCACCAAGAAAACTAAAAGAAACACAACATACTTCTAAAGAACTAAAAAGACAAAAAACGAGAAAATAACTAAAGAAAATATCACAGAAATGAGAAGAAACTTACGTTCATGACATTGTGGAAAAAAAAAATATGAATGGGATCTTTAAGTGCCTCTGCCTCATGAATTGGTATGCCCAAAAGATGTACTAATGTCAATGGAGAAGGAAAAGTACAACAAAAATATACATCAAACAGTAAATTTGCTAATTTAAGTAGACAGGCAGAAAGAAAGGATCAAGTGTAGCAAGAAAGGTAAGAGAAAGATAATGTTATCAGAAAGAGCAACCCAAATTTGAGAAACTAGAATGGAAAATATTCTATGACAACATAAAATCATAGAACATAATTGTAAAGAGGACAGATATCAACTTCTGAGATTTGAACTAAAGCTCTTATAGGAAGTAAGGTCAAAGAAGAGAAAAACTAAAATAAAATTTGAATTGAGAGAGAAAATGTAAGGAAAATATAGTTTAAAAAAACAAGTTTTCATTTCATTTTCTCTTCAACCAATTCCAAATAAAAGAAAATGCATCTTTATCCATGTTTTCCTTCCTCCCTACTTTCTTTGCTTTCTTCCATATACACCATTAGTTAATAACTTATACCTTATTCATGACAAACATCAAAGTAATATGCTATATTTTTTGGATCATGTAGGACACTAAGCTTATGAAAGATTCAAATTTCATTGGACAATAACCAACAATCAAAACAATGATTTGGAGGAACAACTATATGTATTCAGTATGAGTTTTTATATTCATCATATATTCACATTTACAAATTCATAACAAGAAATATTTGAGATTAGGGTTAACATATTTGAAAAGCATGCCCAACTCATAGTCTAATCCAGATAGACACAATGTAAACCAATACAAAGAAAGACCAAAGAGAAAATAAAGAAAAACCTAACAAAATTGTGGTTCATGAGACACCAATTTGTTAATATTATATTGCTATTGTTATTGTTGAATGTAGGAGGACATTTAAGATGGAAGTTGCAAATAGAGAAAATAAAAAATAGTTTAGATGGAATCTAGAGAATTTCTTACTCTGTAATTCCACTACGGCTCAATCATAACATGAATCGGAACTCACAAAGGCAGAGACAACAACAATGCAACACAAATCAAAAAATCTGGAATTGCAAGATCTGAAAACTCTATCCGAAACTGCAAAGTGAGATTGCAAGAGATGAGTCGCAAAGGAAGATATCATAAAAATCACAAGGAAAAGCTGCAAATCAAAACCGTGAAGTGAGATCGCAGTGAGAAAACTGTGATTGCAAAGAGAAAATCGTGAATCAAAGTAGCAAAGAACCAATCAGAACTCCAGGTAAAGGAAAATGAGATTTGAGATAGCAACTAAGAGTGCAATAATGCAATCACAGCAGAGATAAATCAAAGCAGCATAAAAAAATGCTAGGATTTGAACCCTACTCATAATACCATAATAGAAAGAGAAAATATGCTACTGTGATTTGTGTTGGCAGAGGCACTTAAAGAAAACAACTAGAATGTACTAATGTCAATGGAGAAGGAGAAGTACAACAAAAATATGCATCAAACAGTAAATTTGCTAATTTAAGTAGACAAGCAGAAACAAAGGATCAAGTAGCAAGAAAGGTAAGAGAAAGATAATGTTATCAGTTCCATACCCAATTAAACAGGCAAGCCTCATGAACTGCCAAGATATATAAATGTGATATAATCAACATTACAGAAAAATGAAGAGGAAGAAGAGGCCACTGATTCAACTCCATTTCCAAATGGTACATATCGATCATTGGAGTTGTCTCATCTAAAGAGTGTTTCAAACCAACATAAATATCCAGTCTATTCACCAACTTCATGAGAATTCTACCTTAACTCTGGCTAGAGAGGTCCCAGAAGACGAAAGAACTCCTTTTCTATGCCAGGCGCCACTTGAATTATAATCAGAAGTGGCTGCTTCGATTAAAGCCAAGCAAGCAGTTGTTACCCAGACTTCACCCATACAAAAAGGCAGAATACGCTGAGAAGAAAAACCATATTGAAATCAAAATGGCAGAAATAAAAAAGTATACGACTCAAAATCAAATGTAACAATATAGAGTAATATATACACATGTGAAGAGAGCATAGAACAACAGAAAATCAAATACCTCACGCAATGCCAGGGATTTTGAGAAGCTTATAATGAATGAATAGCCTCGTGATGCAGCCTTGATGGGATGATTTAGCTTGAATCACACCTGCAAAATGAGAGTAAAGTAGTAAGGCATAGAAAGTTAAATTAGATATTCCTTTAAAAGATGGCTCCTTGCAATAATAGTGCTTGAACCCAAAATGTTAATGAGAATACAGATACCTGTCAAAAATGATCAAGACATTAGAATTTTCAAAGTAAAACATTGCTAAATAGGTGACTAAGGCCAAATAGATAAAACTTTAGGGACTAAATTAGAATAGAACTTTAATCATCAAATGTTTTTGTTGCAAGAAAAAACTCTTATTATATATTAATGAATTTTTTCTTCTATTTCTCACCCAATATCTCTCATACAGCCAACATGAAAACACAATTTTGATATGCTCCTCTAGAATTAAAAAAAAATGCATACTTTAGTATGTGTGAGGTATTTTGCTCCTTCCACAAATGCTCTGGTATTTAATTAATAAAGTCTATTGTTGACAAAAAAAACACCTCAATTAGAAACTGACAAGAAGATTCCTTATCCAGCATTTGACTAAAATCTACTTGAGTGAAAAGCACACTTGATTTTATATATATATATAGTAGTGTTGGCTTCTACTTGTTTCTCATTACATCCTGCAAAAACCAAATATAGAAATATAATATATATATATATATATATATATATATATATATATATATATAAGCATAACTACCTAAATTAATAATATATATCCGTCAGCTAGTAACTTTTTCTGCCAAAAAGCCGAAAGCAATCTAGGGATGCTATTTAACTTCAATTTCCACTTCTAAAGGACATCGGAGTTGACTTTTGACAAGCATTTTATGTAGTTGCTCATTTGTTAGATCAACTTTGGCAAGGGTTTTGTCCAACCTCTCCCCTAATGCACAATGTCTCCTTTTTACACCATCTATATATCTCTAAGGAAAGAAGAATGAGCCTTCTATCAGAAAGCCATGTGCTAACCATCCATTTATAATTTCAAGGTTTAGAACAGAACAATTCTCTAAAATCAAAGAAATCCAATGAGGGTAAAAACAAAAATCGCTAACCATCCATTCAAATGAAATTCAACTTCACATCTCATCAAAGAAAACAGAACGACAAATAGCATATTGTATCACATAATTGGCAACCAAAGTTATCTCCCACTAGCCCCACTAATGTTAACAGAAACGAAAAAAATGCCAAAATAGAGGTAATATGCATAGCTCTAACTCTCTAAGACACATCCATTTGAAGTTGTGACTCTTACCACTTAGCTACCATTGTGCACCAATAAAACTAAGAAACATTGAAAATTTTCTGGGCTACTGGCTAACAGAATTTTTCTTGGTTACTACTCATTAACAGAATTGGGAGACACACACCCCAAGATAGAGGGGAGGAAAAACTTAATGAAATCACATGAGCAGAACCAGACTCGAGCCATTCATCATTTCCAATTTATAACTAAAACAGAGGCACTAATATACAATCCAAGAAGCAAAATTTATGAAAACAAACCCCACTTACACGAAAACTTAGGATAGTTGAGCTGTGATTTTTAAATGCATCGACATAAGAAGCAGTGAAGCGTATAGAGATGAGGTAGAGTGATCTCAAGTATCAAGTGAAAGCACCCATGCAGACATGGGAACAAAAACCAAGCTTAGTAGTGGTCTTTACATTTACAACACTCCTTAACAATTATTATATGATACGCCCAATCTCCATACCCGATACGTAATCACATACATTTTTAATGTAGAGGAAAAAGTTAATAAGATGTGACATGAAAATTGGGCAAAGTTATACAGTGACACATAATATAGTTATTTCCTCTTTACTATTATTAGTTAAAAATAAAAATAAAAATAGTATGAATTTCAGTAAAAGGAAAGGTGTATGAGAACGAACGGTGAGGAGGATGGAGGACAGGGCTTTGATTGGTATTTGTAGTTACAAGCTAGTAAAGATAGTAGATAGTAGGGTGGATGGAAGTATAGGCAATACTTAGTAGAGTTCAGTATATGAATGAGAAGATTCAAGATTATGATTGCATGTGTGTACGTTTAGTTTTTCAGAGAACCAGTTTTTTATCTTTTAATGATTTTCTTTAAAAATTTTATATGTAAACATGTTTTTCAGTTCATATACAAGGCTTAATGCTCAACAAAACTAGTTCAATTAACTCATACGGCCAAATCACGCACCCAATCAGAAATCAAAAGTTGGAGTGGAAAATTAACATTCATATTCAGACTTGTCATTCTTTGAACTCAAACTCTTCAACTCCATTCTTCCTTTGCGGTACCCAAGCCACAATCTTGGAAATCACTGAGCCCCTATGATTGGATTTTGTATTCAAACAGCATATCAAGACACCACATGGCATCATCATTAATCCTTATAAAGAATCACAACATAACAAGTGCTACAGAAAACATGAGTAGAGAAACACATACCCAAATTTGACAAATCAAATACCTCAGTTTTGAAGGAGAAGGTTGTTATTCTCGTTCTCTTTCTCACTACTCCAACAAGTTTGTAAGTTTATACAGTCACACACAAACAAGAAATTTTACAAAATGTACTCCAATTATAAGTAACTCACCAACCCATAAAAGCATAATAAATGAATATACTAAAAGTGGAAATAATATTGTATAGCCAACATTGTTGTCATTGCATGAAATAAGTATACACCAAATCTTTAAAAGTAGAGCAAAACAGATGATCTTAAGAAGTAACAAAAATGCTGCATGCTGAAATCCAATTTGTTATTTGTTATACAACACTAACCCTAAGAAAAACTCCTATTACTATCAAACCAACGGGAGCCAAGACAGTGAATTCCCATAAATGAGTATGGAGAGAAATCAGAGGTTATAATAACCCAAGAATCATGAAAGAATAACACAAATATGTATAATTTAAAATGAATCAATCTTTCAAATAATTGAATAGAGAACAAGCGAAGAAAGAATGTTGAAAAGGAAATAAGAATTACCAGATTTGGTTAAAAACGTGGGAGCAATAAAATGAATATAGTTGGATGACGCCCAAGGTACCACTTTTATCAACAGTTAAAATTCGACATAATCAAGAAAGTTGAACATGTATGAAAGAAAATGGGACCAAAATTCAATCCATATTAAAAACTTGTGCAATTCATAGGATACTAGCTAGTAAAATGATGCAGTTAAATCTCTCACTTACACAAAACATGAGGTTGTCATGATATAATTGATAGATAAAATATTCTAGACACATATGTAGAGTGTGATATAAGCAGTGTTTTAAAAACATGATTGTTCATTTGACCTCATCAAGATAATGATAAAACTGGTGAATCACAAATTGAATCACACAAATCGATATATATATAAAATAAAAACTATATATATAACTTATACAATATTTTTTATTTATAATATACATACTTATTATATATATACATATTTGTAATATACAATATATATTTGTAATATACATATTTATATATACAGAGAGAAAGATAATATACATATTTTTGTAATATACAATTTATATATACATATTTGTAATATACAATATATTAATACATGTATATAATATACATATTTTGTAATATACATATTTATATAGAGAGAGATAATATACATATTTTTGTAATATACAATTTATATATACATATTTGTGATATACAATATATAAATATATGTATATATAATATACATATTTTGTAATATACATATTTATATATAGAGATAGATAATATACATATTTTTGTAATATACAATATATAAATATATGTATATATAATATACATATTTTGTAATATACATATTTATATATATTGAGAGAGAGATAATATACATATTTTTTATATACAATATATAAATATATATATATAATATACATATTTTTGTAATATACATATTTATATTTATAATACATATTTTCAATACAATTTGAGTATTTAATCCTTATATTAGGCTCTATTTTGATAAACTTCTTCCTAAGCAAGAAGAAGAAAAAGAAAAAATGAGTTAAATTTCTCTCTAAGCTAAAATTAACTTACTTATTGTAATCCTCCAACAATGAACGATAGCCTCCAAGAAAAAAAAAAAATGAGTTAAATTTCTCTCTAAGTTAAATTTAGATAAACTCATCACATGTAGACAAATGACTTTAAATAGAAAGTTCTTTAGTAAATATTCTAAAAATGAAGTCACTATATTATAATTCCGATAGAGAATTAAAAAATGAGCTACTAAGTAACTAATTATCACTAGATAAAAAGAGCAAAAAATAATTGTACCTTGAAGTTATCAATCAGGGTAAAATCTGGAAAGAATAATATCCTCAATCTTTAACAAGCAATTAGTTTCTTTAAGAAATGCAATTGCCTTCCTTATATGTATGCCCTCTTGACTCCTTTTGCATTTTCAATGCCATGCATGGCAATCATGAGCCAGTGCTTCTTTCTCCAATCCTCATCGGCCATAGCAATTAGTAAGCTCTAAATCAGCCTAATACAGAAAGTGAGTTTGCACAAAACCATTTTTAAAAAATGAAAAAGAAAGGTAAAATATCTTTCAAATATTTAATGCTGTGTTTTATATCATTATTGGGATATAAAAATATTGAAGATACATGACATTGAACTATATGTTCTTCAAGATCACTAACATACACTACTAGATACATGACATTTAGTAATCTTGAGAATCTTAGACATTATATTAACTTAATATTATATTTTCTTGTTTTTAAATAGGGTAAGTAGAAATAATATCTTTGAGATTATAGGAATCATATATTTTATACCCATGTATAACCGATGAAATAAGCTATAAATATATTCATCCTATGTGTATTCAAACACATGATTTCAGTTCATTATACCTGTATTTTTCTTTTACTTCAACGTGGTAATTGGTATCTAGAGCATAATAGAGGTTTTCTTCTGAAACTATTCATCCTGTGTGTTTTTCTCTCAATGTTGTTTGTGTGATTGTTATTTGTGACTATGATTTGAAGGCTATCTGATAATAACAATAACAACAATAATTACTACTAATGCTATATACTATCACCTTCCATAACAAGTATAAAGTTCAATATTAAAATTTTTATAAATTAAATTCATATTAAAAATAATACTCTTACTATGTTATATGCTTCTCCATATGTTTCCATCAAACAACAAAGATAAAACACTTCCCAGCTCCTACAAAATCAGCAATAACATGTAAAGGAGAAAGTTATGGCACAACAATGAAACACAGAAGCCCCAAAGTTTGTATAAATAAACAACTAACATTTAAGAATCTTGTTGGCAACTATTCATAATTATCACTTGACATCTAATTAATTGTGCTTATGCAAACAAACTACATAAAGTTGTCATAACAAAACCATAACAATAGAAAAAATACCTACAAGTGGCAGAATCGTTAGAGACCTTATGGTTAAAGATGTTTGCATTTTTTCCCTAGCAATTTAGACTGAGAGACAAGTTGTATGATTTGATATTGACTTGACCAGAGAGTGGTGATCCACCTTGTTTATGGATGATGAGTCTAGTTGAGCTGTGTAGAGAGCAATCAGTGTGGAGAGCAATCAGAGGTTATAATAACCCAAAAATCATGAAAGAACAAGTCAATAAGATATTAAAAAAGACTTTACAAAATGAATATTGAAATGGATTCATATATGTCTACATATTTTCATAGTTTCACTTAAGTAACCTATGTTGATATTTAATTTTATAATACAAACTATCAAAGTGAAATTCTAATTCTGATTAAACAGCAGAACCAAATTTTATTATATACTCAAATCAACTGATTAAACAGCAGAACCAAATTTTATTATATACTTAAATCAACTGATTAAACAGCAGAACCTATGTATCTTTAATTTTATAATACAAACTATCGAAGTGAAATTCTAATTCTGATTAAACAGCAGAAGCAAATTTTATTATATACTCAAATCAACTGATTAAACAGCAGAACCAAATTTTATTATATACTCAAAGTCAACAGCAACGTGCAGAGGCCTACCCTGAACAATTAATTCAATGATTTCTCTACCCTTTTATTATTAGCAAATTTTATTAATAAAACTGGCTATATTTGCTCACCATTTGTATTTACAGATTCACATCTGCAAGCAGCCAAGGTAACACTTCTTTCTCTTTAATAAGAGTCTCTCGCCTTCGCTCTGGAGTTCGGACAAATGCGGATGAGCCCTAAGAAAAGAGTTTTCGTGAATCAGTGTGAACTGTGAACAAATACGGATGAACCCTAAGAGAGGAGTCTTGGTTAATCAGTGTGAAGAAGTGTGAACTATGAACAAATTGATACAACAACAAGAACCCTAAGAAACGATAATATCAAATACACGCAATTGATAACGGCGTACCAAAGTAGTGCGGTGGTGGTCCGGTGGACATAAGCGCGGCGCGGTGCCTTTTCTAGCCTCTCCTTCTCGCTTACCAAGCTCTTGTCTTAGTGACTCTTCTTCTTTTCTAGGTTTTTTTCTGATAAAACAGTCGATTTTTCATTTGCCAATGAATG
Organism: Psophocarpus tetragonolobus; assembly: GCA_037954015.1. Classification (NCBI taxonomy): domain Eukaryota; kingdom Viridiplantae; phylum Streptophyta; class Magnoliopsida; order Fabales; family Fabaceae; genus Psophocarpus; species Psophocarpus tetragonolobus. The sequence goes on along the minus strand of CM075690.1, from coordinate 56,920,730 downwards.
GGATCCGCCCCGACTCGATCGAGAATGGGATTCTTGGCTAGAAGAAAGGTTCTCGATCAATCAGCGCGGTACGGCGCGGTGTGGGGCGGTGCCGTTCGGGGCCGGGAAGGTGGCGTGTATGCGTGAAATGTGAATGAATGATGGGAGAGAGAACCTCAAGAGAAGACGCCATTGGTGAAGGCTGAGATCCACGCTGCAATCAAAACGGAAGCCCCAATTCTAACATTTTTACACAATTTCATCTATTAATTCGTTACTCATTTCTATTACTACTCCCTTTTTTTTTTTCTCTTTTTTCAAATAAAAAATACACACCTTCATTACTTACTAAATGCTAAAAATAAATTTTTCTCTCACTAGAAAAAATAACTAAATTATTATCCGATAACTCGTTATAATATTAATTATAAATTATCTAATTATAATAATTATAAATTATCTAGTTATGGGATGAGTTTAATTTTAATATTGAGCCTAATACACAGTCTTCTTTGAAGCCGGACTCATATGATGATATGGTAAGAGTGAGTAGGGGGAGAAACCTTTAAACATAAAAACCTTAGTCTCAACCTCAAACACTGACCCTGATCAGTCAAGACCAATCCTTTTAAATTCTTCACTCTCTCTTCCTAGAAATATTACAAAAACCCTTTCTTCAAAAATAGAAAATCTTATAGAGTATTCTTATATTCCTGAAAATGCTCAGCTTTCTGAGGCTACTACTCCTTTGCTCAGTCCATACAATATATTCTGCCGTCAACGATCTACTCTTAGATCCATTACCAATTTAATCTCCACCAGGAGACCAGGCGAGAAAAACTATGTTCAAGCCTCTAAGTTAGAACAATGCTCTTTGGTGGCTACATCCAAGGAACAGTATGTCACCCTAGAAATCCCTAATGATCTCATCAGATACTGGACTTCAGATGGCTTCACTCATTTACATCATGGGGTTGTTCGCCTGATCCTCTCTCTTCATGGGAGAAGAGGACTTCCTGTCACTGCCCGAGTTACTTTGCTTGATTCCAGCTATCTCCATTATGAGAATGCTGTGATAGGCACTGTCTTGACCACTCTTCATGCCGGAAGTGTAGTGCTTACTATATTTCCAAACTACAACGTCAGTCTGAGAGATTCTCCTCTTCCTCATAGACTGAAAGTCCAAGTCCAGATCACTAGAGCCGACCAGGTACCTGAAGCCCTGGTTGCTACCTTACACCATTAGATTATCTATCGGGTACAAAGTCATGCAGTAAACCTACTGTTGCCATCCAGTGACGATGGGGCACTATTTGTACTAGCTAATCCTCAAGAGGAAACTCCCTCCATCATACAAGTTCCTAGAAATATTTCTAGAGAACAGTTAAAAGAACTCATCCCATTGCAGTGGGTAACTGATTATGAAAAGTTGCATGAAAACCAGAAGCCCATACAGTCCACAGAGGCTATTTTTAGAAGATCTATTGATGGATCTGTAAGAACCATCTTCAAAAAGTCTAAGGATCTTTCCACCAGTAGACCAACTTCTATTTTTCAATCTATGATGATAAGGCCATACATCAAAGAAAAGAAAATTCTCATATCATCAGTAGAGGCAGACGGGAATGTCAACTATACTGACAAGATCAATGGTCACTTCATATGGGATGTGGATCTATCCATATGCGACCCGGATGTGATTGCTGGGACAGATCATCAGATCCTAGCAATGATGAAGAAAATCCTGGATATTCTTCCAATGATTCTAGTGATGATGAAGATGATGGTGATGATGGAGGATACTGCAAACCTCCTCCTCCTCCTCAGCCAAGGCATAGACCTCCTCCTTCTGTTCAGAAGAAACCTGGCCATTCTCTTCAAAGGAGATCATCTGACCCTGCCAAGAAACCATGGGTAGGGTTACACTGTCAAGAGAAACCAGATCCTTCTTGGATCTTCAAAAGGATGGAAGAAATATTAAAAGAAGAAGGTTTTCCATCTACTCATGAAAATAGGAGAGCTCACTCTCCAATTATTCCATCAACTCCATGCAGTCAACCGATTCCCTGCATGATATTTACTGAGACCTCCTATGAGCAAGAGTTTCCTTCTATGGAAAGGAAAACAGATCCTGTCACTAAGGTAACTACGAAGCCAAACATCTCATCTACTGAGATGGGACCAGATGGCAAGTCTAAACCTCTCACTCAAGCTGAAGAGGTACTGAATTGGAAAATTAAAAATGCCAAAGCACAGAATACTATCCTTAAAAGACTTGACTAAAAGATAGACAGGATGTCTGCTCATTTAGAGAAGTCTGACGAGAGATTAGATCATCTTTCTACAAGGATGAAGAGGTACTACCAGCAGCTGACCTTTGAGATCTCTCGACTAGAAAAGGAATGGAAAAAGACCACTTTTGGGCAAGCCTCTCATGCAAAAGAAAGAGAGATAAGGCACTTAAAAGCCCAAATCAAATAATTGGATGATCAGATCAAGCAAAAGATAAGAGAAAAGCAAATTTTGCCATCTGACCCATACGCCTTTGTTCCACCTACTACTTCAAGGTTTATGTCTCAGTCCATCTCACCGTTCCTTAAACCAGTCCAGTCTTCGTGGACTTTGCCTACAGCTTCAGCATATCGAACTCGAGCTAGACCAGAATCTAGTTCACGATCCACTAAAGCTAAGACTGAAGTAAAGATTGAAGAAAAGACAGAAGCAGAGAAGAAAATTCAGGATTCTCCATTATCTTCTCCGCTGTCCTCACCAACCAGACCGTCTTTTCCTAAGATGGACTTATTTCAGGATTCTCAGGATCCTTATTCACAGTTCACCATAGAAGGTTATGATGACTCTCAAAATGGTGACTCTCAGGATGACTCAGATACTCTAGATTCTCCATAAAGTACCAAATCAGATGAAAATACAGATAAAGAACAAGGTGATACTGATCAAAGCATAGATGATGAACCAGGCCATACTAATCTATCCAGGATCTTAATGGCTACTCCTGCAGGCTCATCCACAAGACAAGAGCCTATCTATGAATCCCCTGATGAAGATGTCGATAGATCCCAAAGAAATGGGATAGTAAAGCCTACTAGTGGTCCTTGGTTTGACATAGATGACTATCCTCCATATCAATGGAGACGAAAGTTTATAGAATTTGGTGCATGGTTGGATACCAGGTTGATGAAGGACCATGATTCATACAAATTCATAGAAGAATTCTGCTATAGAATGATTGGAATCTTAAAAGAATGGTACCATAATCTAGGTGTTGTTCGCCAAGATCAATTCCATAAGTTGGATTCAACGGCTGCAGTCTTAGGAGCCTTACATGAAGAATTTCTTGGAGATGGATCTATTATAGATAGAAAGATAAGACAAGAATTCTTTGAAATGAAATGTTGTGCTTTAAATATGAAAGATCTAGATAGACACTTCCAAAGAATGATGAAGAGGTTCTATCTTCTAAATGGTCTCAATGATGCCAGCCTCAAAAACACATATGTTGTCTCTCTTCCAACAGAGGTTCAGCCAGAACTCAACAGAATGGTCATGGCTACTCAGAAAGATTTTTCAACTATGACCATGGGTCATATCCATCAAATGACTAAAGAAGCAGTGGACAAGCTTTGTAGGCAACATCAATTCTTCTCTGATGTTATGAATCAAAAAGGCAAATTCAACAAAGCTTGCAAGAAGTCTTATTTGGAAATCAAGTGTAAAGACAAATGTAGCTGCTAAAAAAGAAGGATAAAAAAAAGTCTTTTAAATTTTCCAGAAAAAAGAAAAAGAAGTCCTTTAGATTCTTCTGGAAAAAGAAGATGGGAGGAAATTTCCAGGCTCGAGATGTTTTATCTGTGGAAAGAAATGACACTTCTCTAGAACTTGTCCCAAAACAAAAAAAGACAAAGCTATAAGGCTCATCTCATCTTTAGATATTGGAGATAATGAAGTAGAATCTGTCTACTCTAAACAAAGCTCAGCAGATGAAGAAATGGAATTCGTTTTAAAAGAATCTTCAGACGAAGAAAGTTCTTCAGAATCTATCCCTGTCTACTCTATACAGGAGATAGATTCAAACAAAGATATCCTTATTGGAATGGATGTTTTTTCTACCTCACAGAAACTACTTGTTCATCCACATCGTCTGAGATTCAAAAGAGAACATAAGTCCTTTGTTGACATTCAAAGACTATTCTCTATAACAGAATCTCCAGTAGAACTTGAAGGCATAAAAAAGAAAATGGTCTCTCTATGTGCTAACAGGCATGAGAGTTTTCAACATGCCAATCCTTTATGGAAGAATGAAGAATTTTTCATCCAGCTACCTTTCAAGCTAAATGAGGATGTCAATCCTACCAAAGCAACTCACCCAGGAATGACTCCTTCAGATCTATTACTAGCAAGACAAGAATGCCAGAAATTGCTAAAGCAATGTCTCATTGAGCCTACCCAGTCAAACTGAGCTTGTCAAGCATTTTATGTGGAAAAAAGATATAAAAAACTCCAGGGAAAAAAACAGACTAGTGATAGATTATAAGCCTCTCAATCATTTCTTCAAAGATGATAAGTTCCCCATTCCTAAGGCCTCTGCATTGCCTATCCTGCTGAAAGGATCCAATGCCTTCTCCAAGTTTAACCTTAAATCAGGATTTTGGCAGCTCAAAATTCATCCAGTTGACAGCCTTCTGCATTCCTAATGCCTAATATCAGTGGACAGTTCTTCCATTTGGACTCAAAGTCGCCTCATCTCTTTTCCAAAAGGCTATAACCAGGATATTTGAACCTCTCCTAGAGAATGCAATCCTCTACATAGATAACATCTTGTTATTCTCTAAAGACATGGAGACTCACAAGAATCTGCTTAGCCGATTCTTTGAATTAGCCGATCACTATGGGGCAATGCTCTTTGAGAAGAAGATCCAACTGGGCCAAACAAAGATTGATTTCTTCGGAATACAGTTCTTCCAAGGAGCCTATCAGCCACAGGCTCATATGGCAAAAGAGCCCATAAACTTTCCTGATGAGCTCATGACCACTAAACAAATTCAATAGTTCTTAGGGATCCTAAATTATATTAGGGATTTCATTCCCCATGCAGCCAAGTATCCTAGTCCTCTGTCCAAACTGTTGAAGAAAGACCCCCCTCCTTGGGGACCTGAACAGACCAAGGCAGTCCAAGAAATAAAGAACATTGCCCAGAATCCTCTAGCACTGAAAATTCCTGGAGATGGAAAAAGAATCATCCAAACTGATGCCAATGATCATTACTGGGGAGTAGTATTGATAGAAGAAGTCGGTAACAAAAAGTTTTGCTGCGGACATGCCAGTGGACAATTTAAAGAAGCTAAAAAGCATTATCACACCACCTTCAAGGAAGCTTTAGCAGTAAAAAATGGAATAAAGAAGTTCGACTTCCATCTAAGAGGATACCAGTTTGAGGTACAAATGCACAACTCATCCTTTCCAAGGATCCTTGATTTCAAAAACAAAATGCCTCCTGATCCACAGATCCTCCGTCTTAAAGATTGGTTCTCTAGATATGACTTCACTGTGAAGCATATTAAGGGCTAGCAGAATGTGATTCTAGATCTCTTTTCCAGGCCAGGGAAGTTGATTCAAATGATCACCACTACCCATAGCTTTCCTCTGATATCCATGGCCAGGCCTTTGCCTAACCAGGCCCGGACTCAGAAACAATATCCTCCAGGACTAATCCTAAGGACGATCAATGATATTCTGCACTTTGCAGAATCTTATTACTTTTACTTCCTCCATGAAACTTTGAAATATAAGCATGCAGTTCCTTCATCCTTTGATCCTCATAATCCTTATGGAGGTATCTTTGAGCTATTCTGTAACATAGGATGAGATCTTTGTGAACCCACCATAAGGGCTATTTGGTGCAAGACCGTTCAATATGTCATTCCTATTGTTATCTGAACCAAGGAAGCTTATAATATTTTAATTAATCCTGACAAACAAGACTTCCTATTTTGGACATTATTAGAATGGTATTCCCCCTTAACTTGGTGGAGGACAGAGCTAGAAAAAATTCTGAGGCTCCAAGATCTTAGAAGAAAGATTCATGGCTTAACCTCTGTTATCATCATCCATCGACCTTATTTTCAGAATCAGTCAGGACAACTGGGGTCACGAAACACAGCCTACTTCTGGGGAAATTTTGAAGAATACCCATTAAACCAGAGTTATCAATACCAATTGTCTCGTCACTGGTAGAAGTTAACACTGCTAACAATGGTTCTGAAAACACCTTTCCTAACAGGATTATCCCCAACTCTTCTAGTCATCCCGAAATAAAATTTTTTAAGAGTACCACTAAATTCTATGTCCCATCAGATCAGTTCCAGACAGCCAAGGACTTAGCCAGTGATGATGAAAACCCGTGGATGGATACTACAATAATGGATGCTGACTCAGACTCCTCTGATCCTAATCTCTTCCCGAGTCATGAGCCTATCTTCAAAGGATAAGGAAGAATCACTCTACTCAAGCAGCAAGAGCTAGCAATCAAAAGAGATTACGTAAGGGCTTACGTAATAAGGCAATAATTAGTCTGTGGAATCTCAATAAAGTCTTTCACGTCTGTAAAGGAAGCACTATTAGATAAGTGTGTCAGTATATTTACTTTTGCCTTTGTCAGAATCTTATCCTCTTAATAATGATGTCTGTAAAGAGTCTGTAATCTTATCATATCCTCGTCTATATAAGGGAGAGTCATGCTTGTATTTGGATCATCGAGAAATCAATAGAAAAACTTGTTTTCTACAATCATGAGTTTCTAAACCTCTCTCTCTTCTCTCCTGAAAACTATGATCTATGTCATTATTATCTCTCTGTGAAAGGGAAGGTAAAGGAATAAGGGAAGGATATTTTCATATGCAAGTATGCTCTGTACTCACCTCCTCGTAAGGATCTTGTACATCAGAAAACTCTAAAGAAGATCCATACTTGTCGGTCCTTGTTATTCAGATTGTTGTTATGGATACACTGCAGGGCTGTAAAAGAAAAGTTATGGGTTGCTTAAAAGTACAGCGAGTCAGTGTATTATATTGATAGTCTGGATATTCAAGGCTCCCGCTCCAAGCAGTCTTTCCTTTTTTGTGACCAGTCTTTCTTTTTTTTAGATTAGTCATCCATTTAAGATGATAACTCAAGAGTATTTTTATTCTTTTAGTTTATTATGATGGGTAAGGAAAGCTTTAGGATTAAATATGTTTGTTGTTATTAAAGTTTTACAAAAAATTATTTTTAGTTCTTGAAATTTAAAAATTTTTTTGTAATAAAAAAAATAGTTTAAATTTTGAAATAAAAACAAGATAGTATAGAATTCATAATCACACTAAGAAAATAGGAATTTATTACTATAAAACCATTATTACATAATTATGATAATTTAAATGATAAAAATAAGTTAAGATAATATTACTTTTAAAATAACTATCTTATCCCATTTAAATGTGAATAAGAAAATTAATTATTTATAGAGAGAGAAAGTCAATTTTAAGGATTGAGAGAGAATGAGAAGAGAACAAATTAAAGTTGCAAAATTTTGCTTGAACATTTGAACAAATTCGTACTATGTAAATTACTTTAGAAAACATTAAGTGTGATATTAACCGAAGATATTTTTTTTAATTTTTTATGATAATACTAAATTTATGTTACGCACGTAACAATGACATCTTGGTGAATTGGTGCTTTTAATTTTACTATACCATAATCTAATTATGTCGTAACAAATTGAAACCACAAAAGGTATGTACTTGAAGTATGTTTAATATATATATATATATATATATATATATATATATATATATATATATATATATATATATATATATATATTAATTACACATTTTACATCTAATCTAGTTGAATAATATCATAGTTTCCAATTTTTCTATTTGGATTTCCTATCATTTTTATGCCTTTTTTATTTATAATAATGTATGTGATTTTACGTTAGTTTGTCTATTAACTTTTTAATGAATTATTGCTTTTTTTATTAATTGATATTTATTTGTTAATTGTGAAATGATTATTATATAATTAAGGTAATATATTTGTTATATTTAAATTGTGATCCTTAATGATAATTTTTTTTTATATTTCCCATGTATATTACATTTATAGATAATATATTTAAGATGTAGATATAATGTAGAATTTAGATGAGATGATCATATTTAAGATAATGAAAGAAAAATAAAGATAAAATAATATATTAAATTTCGTTAGATAAAATTAAAATATTAAACTATTAGGATTTTTAATTGATAAAAATAAGTTAAGTTAAGATAATGCTACTTTTAAAATAATAGTAAGATATGATAAGAAAAAATGTTATCCCACTTTAAATATGAATAATAAAACTAATCTTTTATAGAGAAAGAAAAATCAATTTTAAGGATTGAGACAGAAAGAAAAGAGAACAAATTAACGTTACAAAATTTTGCTTGAAGTAAAACTATTTATTCAAAACCATTCATACTATGTAAATTATCTTAGAAAATATTAGTTTGTCTATTAATTTTTTAATGAATTATTGCTTGATTGATTAATTGATATTTATTTGTTAATTGTTTGAAATACCTTCACCTGATATGAGAGATCAAATATGAGATATCTCCATTTAATATAGGGATTAAATACCTCCATTTGATATGCGGAAGAGATCTGAGATACCTCCATAATAGCATGTGAAAGACAATGTGACATAATTGAATGAAATATGAACTCGTAAACATTTTACAAGTCTATGAAAAAACTCAATTATGGGAACCCAAGAGTGAAGCGAATGATCATGAGTATTACTATTGCTATGTGAATTGTGTGCATGCATAAAGGTGTTAATTGAAAACTATTTTCTTATAGTGTGAATTATTATTATCATGGATAATTGAATTAAAGTATATTTTATGTATATAAACATTCTTTTATTGTGAGTATCATGCTTGGATTTTCTAGATTTTGTACGAATGAGAACAACGCTATTTACTAACCCTTTTGAAACCCATTTTATTCGCTAGGATTCTCATCTTATTAAAAATGTTATTTTCAAAGCCTGAAGAGGAAAAAACTTTTTAGACTAAGAAAGCATAAAGACTTAGTTTATTATTTAGATTTTTTCTTTTCTTTACTTAGTAGCTCATTTAAAATGAATGTCGGTTATTTCAATTATCCATTATATTCTTTAGAGATACTCATATTTGAAAATTATGTTTTGTAAGAATTCATACTTTATTTACCTTATTTTAATATTATGAAATATTTTAGACATTTTAATTCAAAATTAGTTATTTTTTAATAATTCTTTAAAAATTTTTATAATGGTTTTTATTATAACAAAGGACGTTACAACCTTTGAAACCTGCCACCCGCAAAACTCGCTTTATGAAGTTCGCATTCTGAATAGACTCATATACTCACCTCACATAGCCTGTGAAAAGCTCGCATATAAACACAACAAAAAAATATTTTAAAACAAATCTGTCTTAAGTTAAATTATCATAAAAACTTCAATATATTTAAAGTCACCACATAATGAATTACAAGGTAATAATTAAGTAAAATAAAATTATTTATTATTTAATAGCTAAATCTTAAATGTTATTTTAAACATAATTTCAATTCTCAAATATAAAATGAAATATTTCAAATTTAAAATATACATAAACAAAATATAAATGCACTCAAAAATAAAATCTCAATTCTCAAATCTTAAATGTTATTATAAAAGTATTGAGTTTTTTACTTTTTACTTATAACATCTTATTTTTATTAAGTAATTTCATTTTTTTTATTAAAAAGTTTGTTATGCGAAGGTTTGCGGTTAACCCTTTAAATCCATGAGTTTTGCAGGTCGAGTCTAAAAAATCAGCATATCTAAATGAGACAAAAACTGTAGGACTCATGTACCATGCAGGTTGTGGGTTTCGCGGGTAACCCGAGAGTTTGAACTCAAATTGTCACCTCTAATTATACTCCATAGTATAATATTGTGACATTATGTTCCCAAATTTTAAAAATGTGTGAATATTGTTATTCTTTGGTGAGTTGTTGACATTGACTCTTAACTGAGAGCATGTTAACTGTCACATGTAAGAAGTTAGGTGACATGATACATAATTATTGCTTAATAAAAGGATTAAATTAATATTATAGGGTTTACGTAGGTATTATATTATCTCCTTTTTTTACTATTGGTTATTTCCTTACAAAGCATGCATACTAAGGGCTATGATATGTTTTTTCCTCGGTTTTGTTCTTATTTAGGACTTATTTTCATCTCCATCAAATGTGGTTTTTATATGAAATTTTAAAATCCAGTTTTTTACGATACCCCATATCCCTTTCCACTGTTTGTGCTTTTATTTGAAAGAGATTGTTCTCTGATTCCGTGTCTTTCATTATGCATATTTTGAATTCATGAAGCAGGGTCTTAATTTTTTATTTGAATTTAATTTGTTAATGATCTAAAGAGAAACATATATTCATAGGTGTCTTTCATTTATTTGCAGTGTTTTCAAGTTGTTGAAAGATTTTTTCTTTGATTTGAAACTTTGCAAGATATGCGTTTCTATTACTCTATGACTTATACTAAAGAGTGTTGAACCAATTGAATTTATGACTTATATTGAATAGTGTTGAACGGATTTAATTTGTGTTTGATTGGTTGAATTTATTTGGATTATTAGATTGACTGAATTTATATTAAATCTATGACTAACTATGGCTGCAATCTGTTATGATTTTCATATGTAAACCAATATAATTTGAGATTGAATGTTTATTTTTGGGGTGATATGAAATTATTATATTGGGTGGGAGTTGCTAGATTTTTTTGCTAAACTTATTTCATTAATTGGAATTATGAACACTTTTAATTATGTTTGATTCAATTGAAAATTTGTATTTTATATAATCATTTTTTTATTTTAAACTATTACATAATCAAATAAAAATAGTTTTTCTTAATTTTAAATAAATATTTAGTTAAATAGTAAGTTTTAAAATTTTTAAAAAATTCAATTTTTTAAAAAAATATTTTATTTGGTGGGTTAGTGTTGTAGGATAGACCGACTCAACAAATTGAGCAAAAAAGGTAAAACAAGGAGATTTTCTACTTGCACCTCTATGTTTTCTCGCTGCACCTCCATATTCTTTTAACATGGAAAAAATGCCCTAAGGAAACTCACCGTAAAAATATTTGTGAGTCCAGATTGGTTGATCTAGACTTGTAAAAAAATTTGTGATTACAAGTTTGAATCACCTAATCCAAACTCGCAATTTTTTTACAAGTTTGGATTAACTTATCCAGACTTGTAAAAAGAAATTTTGATTACAAGCAATAGGCTTGAGTCTGCATGTGGCATTTGCATTAAATTTATTTTAACCTATCCAAATTTGTAACCTTTATAGGCAGTCCATATTTGACAATTCAGACTCAGTGATTTGATCATCCATATTCCTAATCAGAACCCAATCCAGACTACTAAATTGCACAAATTAGAACCTAATTTGGAGCTAGAACTAAACCCATTAGATATAGAATATGGATTAACACCTTTACAATCCAGATTGCTTGTTTCATGAATGAAAAGACAGGTGGAGGAAGGTTCAGATCAACACTAGAACGAAATAGCAATAGAGGTGTGCGAAAAGGAAGAAAAAGTACCGACAGGAGAAGAGGAAGAAGAACGAGATGCGCGAGAAGTAACAATATTTTAACATTTTTTACCTAAGGACATTTTTGTCATCTTAAAAGATTATGGAGGTGTAGTGAGAAAGCAATGAGGTGCTGGAGAAAAACTCCTACCAATATCATGATTAAAAAAATCAACAATTGTCTAACCCATTATAGTTGGGCTCCAACTCCATATCCTTAATTGTTTTTTCTACAACTTCTAAATGAAAAGCCATGAAGATCAGTTTCACTTCATCCTCTAGTGTGTTCTATGTTTTTTTCCCATTATTTTGCGGTAAGATATAGTATAGCTAACTAATATAATAAGATTTTTTCAATTGTGTTTAAATCCTAGTAGTTTGGTAGCTAACGTAACTCATTTAATACTATTTTTTATATTGTGTGTTGAGGTAGGGGAGCATTCACCATGTGCACATCGTGACAGGTATGCGTGTACTAAGCACGCGCACCGAGCATGTGCATCAAGATAAGGCAATGTGCACCAACGCATGCATCAAAGCACGCTGAAGTGCATCGAAAGTGTACACCAAGCCAAGTTTTTCAGGTGTACCAGGTGCACGTTAAGGCAAGACCAGTTGCATCAGGCTTGCACATAGTAGGGAACCGTGCACCAAGCATGCATTTCGAGGCATTGCAACGTGCACCGATCGTGGGTGTTGTGCCAACATGCATCGGGCATGTGTGTTATGATCAGACATCATGTTGCATAAGGCACGTGCATTAAGGAAAGGAAGCTTGAACCGAGCGTGCGCATCGTGGCAAGACAACGTGCTCTAGACACATCCATCGAGGTAGGGCAAGCTACATGGCTTGCAACGTGGGAGGGCAGCGTGCACCGAGAGCGTGACATGCAAGGGTAGTGTGGCACATGCCTTTTGGCAGGCCATGTAACATCCTAAAATTCATCATCAAGTTAGTAAATTAGTATTGGACATAAATTCTACATGTGACCAATTATAGGTTAGAAAATGATGTAGAAATAAGTTTTGTATGTAACCAACGATTTAGATAGGTTAACGATAGATTATAGAACATTTTTAGCAAAAATTCTAAGTGTCCTTTGATCTGTCAATTTCACTAAGCGAATTATATAGCAGTGAAGTGAAGCGGATTAGCGATGCAAAACGGAGGAAGAATAAGCTAGAAATTGGAGCAGTGAAATTCGCCCATCTTTCGGCCAATGAATCTGGGCCAAGTTTTTCCTATAAATAGGGACCCTTGTACAGTTGAAAAATCACACCAAATTTATTGTTTGCTAAGTTGATTTATGTGGCACCGTTCTACCCCAAAACACTTTATTATTTAATTACAAAATAATATAGATTTTTTTTTCATTTAAATTTTAGACTTGGCATTTAGGTAAAAAGATTCACATAACTCAATATACACTTATTTTCCAAACTATGATATTATAAAACATAGACATATAAGTAGATAAATTGTCTTTACAAGATTCTCAATTAATACAACTCATACTAAAACTTTGAATGATTCGTATACATGACAAAAAACTATTAATTTATCCTCTTTAACCCAATGTTACATCTAATTAAAACAACCTAACAGAAAGAGGCAGAGAAAAGTTAAAGTTTTATCACCCACGATATTATCAAGATCTTGCTCACCTGAAAGTGGCATTTAGCACAAACAAATGCAACAACAATGCAATATAGGGGTGAGAATACGTCTCACACAGCTTAAGGCACATATAAAAAGAATGAACAGTCAACTAAAGTACAACAAATAAACATATAAATTCATCCCACGCCCATGACAAAAATTATACATCCACATACATAACTTCATTCATGCTAATGATGCTCATGCATGCTCTCTCAAGCACACGCCTGAAGTTGTCCTCTTCTATGTCGGTAACACGTAGGTACAACCGTGCAATGCAAAACAAACAAAGAATATTTGGTCCAGAGCACCATACAGTGGGTGATCCTTACAAAATTCCCCAACTATCACACTTATGTATGTTCTCTAGGGTACGCGCTGGAAGCGGTCCTCTTCTATGTCAGTAACACGTAGGTACAACCATCTCACATAGGTTCACCCGAAGTGAATCCTCTTCAACGCTCAGTGTAAAAGTAAAAATCTTTTATATTGACAGTGTATACCAATTAAACTCATTAAATAAAACAGTTTTGCCAAAATATTTATTCATTAACTAATAAGTATTAATTAAAAATCTTAATTAAGAATTAAGTCAAAATCTTATAAACTTAGAAAACAATGAGCAATTGTAGATGCCTTATTGGGATTTTGCTAAAATAACTAAGATAAGAGGTTTGATTTGGTTTGGTCTGGTTTAAACATCTCAAACCGTAAATTAAATCGAACTACGCAGTTTGAAAATTACAAAATCCATACCACCCCAAATTAAAGCAGTTTTTGTAGTTTAGTTTTTTATTTTTATTTTGGTTTTGAACACCCTTAGCCTCATGTATGCTAGTTTTTAAAGTTGATCTTCCATTATTATACGGACCAAGAAAGTGGTCGATTGAATTGAGTTTGAGTAGGGTCTGATAACAGTACCTATAGAAACGTGATCCATTAATACGATAAGACTCTTTTATGAGTTCTAAATTTCTTAATTGAATATTACTTAATTTTGTCATTCTCCCTAAAAAATATAAAAGATTTAATACCATAAATATTTTTATATTTTATAAAAATCTCAATTGAATAGAACATATTTTTTTGTATAAAAAAAGTTTTTATAATCCTTTAAAATCTTAATACTCCTAATATTACTGGATTCATGATATACTAATTTGTAAAATAATTGTTTTTATTTTTATGAATCAAATTTTGTTACCAAGAATTTTCAATTACTCACACATTATTTGACTAATTGAGTAGAATCGTTAATTAACCCCAAGTAGCCTTTAAGAACATCAATAACCGTGGAGGGAAATTCCATGTCTCCAAATCGTGTCTCATTTTTCATATTCACTAACTAAGAGATGTTATCTTATTTAATGAGCTATATAAAATAAAAATATTTATATTAGAAAAATTATTAAATGACATGACTTTTCCTAATTAGTAAAAAATGAAACACGATTTAGGTACTATTATATCAATCCATAATTATAATGTGATTTTGAATCACATGAAATGTGACAACACATCTTTGTAAATGGAATCATGTTAGAACCACCACAATCCTTAACATCACTCTATTATATACATTTTTGTCAAAAAAAAAATAGTTTATATTACAATGTTTTACTTTGAACTGCAAATTATATATCAACAACTGAATGGTCATGGTTTTGTGAGATTGGAGAGATAGATTTAGATTATAATTTTAAAAGATTTGATTAAGTTTATAGTCCTGAAATTTGACAAAATTTTACTTTTAGTCTCTAAAAATTGAAAATAATTTTTTTCATCCTTGAAATTTTAATTTTATACTATTTTTAGACACTAAATTTGACTAAATTTGGGACAAAAAATTTTTTATTTTTAGAAACTAAAAACGGAATTTAGTCAAATTTCAAAAAATAAAAATTTAATTAATCATCTTAAAATAAATAAAAAATACTATTGATTAGATTAATTTTGTAAAAGAAAATTTTACATGTGCAAACATATACTTAAATACCACCCTACACAATGCTCACAATTGTAATTACCACAATTTTTTCTTTGACTATATTTATCTTTCTCTCTACATATTAACTTTATCATTAGCAACTTTGTCACAACTTTTAGGTACAGTGATTGTGGTAATTACAATTGTGAGCATTGTGTAGTGTGTGGTATTTACGTATATGTTTGCAATGCTAAATTTTTATTTTATAATTAATCTAATTAATAGTATTTTTTATTTATTTTAAGATGATTTAATTAAATTTTTATTTTCTGAAACTTGACTAAATTCTATTTTGTTTCCTAAAAATAAAAAATAGTTTTTTTTGTTCCAAATTTAGTCAAATTTAGTGTCTAAAAATAGCATAAACCTAAAATTTCAAGGATGAAAAAAATTATTTTCAATTTTCAAAGACCAAAAGTAAAATTTATCAAATTTCAAGACTAAAAACTTAATTTAATCTTTTAAAATTATAATCTGAATCTATCTCTCCAATATCCCGTAAAACAATGACCATTCAATTGTTGATATATATAATTTGTAGTTCACAATAAAGCATTGTAATATAAACGTTTTCTTTGACAAAAAGTGTATATAGTAGAATGATGTTAAGGATTGTGGTGACTCTAATGTGATTCCATTGTTACAGACTATATTACAAAGATGTATTACCTCATTTCATGTGATTGGAAATCACATTATAATTGTGGATTGATATAATAGTATCTAAATAGTGTTTCATTTCCTGTTTTTACTAATAAGAAAAAGTCATGTCATTTAATAATTTTTCTATTATAATTTTTTTTATTTAATATAACTCATTAAATGAGATAATGTCTCTGTCTGTTAATTTATGAGTACAGGAATCAAGACACGATTTGGAGACACATCCATGGTTATTGATGTTCTTAATTAAGGATTCTATTCAATTAGTTAAATAATGTGTGAGTAATTGAAAATGCTTGGTAACAAAATTTTATTCATATGGATGAAAACAATTATTTTACAAATTGGTATATCATGAAATATTACGAGGAGTATTCAGATTTTAATAACTTTTTTTACTCAAAAAAATTATTAATGGACCACGGTAGCTATAGGTAGTATTATCAGACCCTACTCAGACAGTCAGTTCAATCGATAACCTTCCAGTCCGCATAATAATGAAAGATCGACTTTAAAAATTGGCATATATAATGCTACGAGTGTTCAAAACCGAATTAAAAATTGGACCGCAAAAATTGCACAATTTGATTCGATTTGTGGTTTGAGATATTTAAACAACACCAAATCAAATCCAACTGCTTATCTTAATTATTTTAGCAAAATCCCAATAAAGCATATACAATTACTTATTATTTTCTACATTTATAAGATTTTGACTTAATCCTTAACTAAGATTTTTAATTAATGAAACAATATTTTAGCAAAACTATTTTATTTAATTTTATTGGATACAGTTTGACAACAACCACAAAAATATAATGTTTAAATGAATTGATTGTTTATATTTTACCTTAGTGACTAACATTTTTATATAATTTTATTAAGAATGAGTAAACTTTTACACAATTTTAAAAATAATTTTTTAAAATATTTTTTAATACTTAATGATAAAAATTTTAAACCGCAAAACCAAATCACAAAAAATTGATTTAGTTTGATTCAGATTTTATAATTAATCTAAACTGAATCAAATCACACCTTACTTTTTTTTTATTTTTATCTTAACTATCATTTCAAATTGCTTTACTAGTATAAAGTGGTTTTTCTAGAAAAGAACCAGCAGGGAAAACAATTCCAAGATTTCAAGTAGCCAGTTCAAAAGGAAAAAACATCATTACTTAGACATGAAATATAATTCATGGCTCATGATAGTGGGGAAAAAAAGAATAAAAACCTTATTTCAAGTAAGGGCATGTTTAGTAACAATTTCTTTTAGGGGAATAATTTGTTTTTTCTTTTCCAAAAGCTATATCAATAAATTGCAAAGAAAAAAAAAATCTCTTCCAAATTAAGCTAAGTAGCTATCTTAAACATGCACTATCAATCCCTTAGGAATGAATTGAAAAATAGTCAAGTTACAATAACAAGATACTGTACATATAAAAAATTCAATAATCTAGCAAAATAGAGAAAAATCGATCATGGAATATATTTACCCTCCATCTAAATGTTCCTTGAATACCCTATCAAAGGCCAGGAAAAATTCTAGAATCGTGTAGAGTTGAGCCAGTAAAAGAAAGAATAGTCAAAATATTTCTTATGCGGGGTATTATAGAAAGAATCTGCACTTTTAGGAAATAATCACAAATGTAAACCACTCAACCAGCATAAACAGAAATTGGTCTCCCAATTTGATCTATCTCTAATTCAAGTTCTACAATTGTTTTGTTTATCAAAGATCTTATATTAGGTATCCTTGCCCTAATTACTGACTCTAAATGCTACAAATACAAAATAGTTAACATTAGTATACATTATGAAATAAAAGAAGTACAAAAAAATAACTTTCTGAAGAACAAACCTTTGTCATCAAATCTAGCTTTGTAAACACTCCAAATGTCCTCTCACCTGGATTTCTACAGACAAGGATTTCAGCGACAAACAATGACTCGAGCAAAAGGTAATAAGATATAATTTCACAGAACATTTAAATACCTGAAGGATCCATCTCCCTCGAAAGTTTAAGTTTAATAGCATCAGAATTTGCTATGTCTAGGTTGGCTGGAGATATTGCCAGTATAATACAATTAGGCTGTCAAAAACATAAATAATGGTTAAAGTGCATATGTATTTTAATGCCATCATCATTCCCCAACTAATCTATCAATAGTAATTAGTAAACACTTCAACAATGTAATAAAATAGTATCCAACTACCCATCACCAATACAAACACAAACTATGACACTTTTGGATATTGGAAGCTTATGACAGCAGTCTCAATGAAATAGACATAAAAGAAAAGGACGTATTAACTACTAAATGAAACTATGACACTTTGTCCAATCAAACTTTTCAATGTGAAGAGTGAGGGACAATTAAGACACGACTAAAAAAACTTCTTATACCTTATCAGCATAAGATTGAACCATGTTTTTAACGTCTTCAATAATAGTCTCAGGCTGCCCTTCTGAAAATGGAATTTAATGAGTACAAACTAAAAAAAAGTATCACATTATTCAAAAGAAAATTATTTACAGTGAGCTAAATGAAAATGATACCTACAGCAACTCTGGTCAATCCAGGTAAATCAATTAAAGTTAGGTTGATAACTGCTCAAACAAACTGAGAAATTACATTAGGAAACATATATAATAGTTGAATCATTAGTCTTATTTTATGCTACAGGACTATACAAGTGAAAGAAAAGATAATAAATGGAAAATATATAAATTAAATATAAAAATTCAAAAACTTTGACTATTGCTGTTTTAACGTGAAACATGTCAAATTTATTGGAGCAGTCATGACTCATGAGCGAGGTCAAGAGTAAATTGTAACCAAGGTAGAAGCAACTACCCAGAGAGAAGGTGTACTGTAGCCAATTCTAAAGGATGTTCTAATCTTGCACCATTAAACTTGATGCAACTCCTAGGGAAGTATAGGAAGAGGTGGAACAAAAGTAAAAGAAAGAAGGAAAATTCATAGACAGAGCTGAACAACGACACTATTGAATTCCTTGTGATGCTCTTTGTTTGTAGGGAGCTTACTTTACGAACAAGAAAATAGATTATAGGAAACTGTTATATTGATTAGCACACACTATGGATTGTAGCTCTTTTGTTTTCTTTCCATGTGATAAGAGAAAACTATTATATTTTCTTATTGAAAATCCTTCTATTTTTGCACTCTTCTCTCTATTTCAATAATTATTTTCCTTTAATTAAAAAATACGTAGAAGTATCAAACATGACCACACAAGTAAACCATCTATCTAATAAAGTTTCAAAAAGAGACAATAATTAAAGCACACCATGTGGAGAAAAAAATGCTAAGATGAATTTGAGCAGGAGATATTTGTTTTGTTCTCCCCATTAAATCTGTCAATTCATTCTGAATTTCCTGACAGACAAAGTCTGCGGAAGGAAAAGCAAATTTTAAATTTAACTAAGGAATTAAAATATTTGTTGAATTATCAAGCACACAAATAATTGCACCTGCAAGCCAACCCATATGCAGTACAATGATGACATGATCAATGCTAGCAAACTATTACTTCAATGATATTGACAAAAAAGAATCGCTTGAAAGAATAATTCCACAGTTATGTAATGCTGGTAATGAGTTTAATAGTAAAATATAAAATAAACTACCAAACAAATTAGAGGGGACACATGCATGAGCAAAAAAACTTCAACATAACATAATCAAAGAAAATTTTGTTGCTGAGCTACATTACCATAATCAGCTATCTTTCTCCCTAGCATGTGAAGAAACTCTGCATACTCCCTTACTTTACCATTAATCTTCTGAAGCTGCAACACCAATGGACGCCTCGTCACAATCCCAACAATTCAATCTCAATTTCAATTCATAAATTAATTAACTAAATTAGCCAAGACCCTACTTTGACAAACTTTTCATTGAAGATTGAATGAGAGAATTTATATAGAAGTTAAAATCACAAAAGTTTAAGGTGTAATTCATTTTATGTTCTTATCTACTTCTCTTACAAGTACTCTTTGAAAAATTTATTCAAACAACACCTAAATAAGTAACACATTCCTGACTCCACAAAATAAAATCGGAGAGAGAAAGAGGAAACCTGATACTCAGGAAGAAAGTCAACGCTTTCTAAAACTGAAGACTTCCCCGAACACTGTATCATTTTCAATAAACAAATAAATTCAAAAAAAGAAAACAGAATTTGATTTTGGAATGGTTCTACTTTTACAATACGACAATAGAAGAAGTAGATGTTATGGACAAAACTTAGATACAATACACTTCCTCACAAGTGTCCGTATTGTTTCTGTCATTCTTCACTTGAGGTTGTACATCATAATAAAGATTTCGGTTAAATGCAATTTTGAGGTCTTTATTTTCAAAATTTACAATTTTACTATCTTATTTTAGAAGAACAATATTATATCTCTATTTTAAAAAATATTTGATCAAAATTGCAAAGTCTATAAAGCCTTTTATAAAAAAAAAATTCGTGAATCACTTAGGTGAAACTCTAATTCTGACATGAGAAGGTCTAAGAATCTAACAATACGTTTTCTTCTCAAATTTTCGAATTGTTTCTGGTCCTAAGAAACTGTATCTAACGAATTGTATTATACTTTGCATATGTATTATGCAATTATTCATATGAAACTCTAATTTTAACTCGAGACCCACATAAACGACACATAAAATATGTATCCAGGTTTTTCCTTAAATTTTCGGATTGTTTTCTATTCCTAAGAAATCGTACCTATCTAAGTTGTATTTTATAGTTTTGGATGATTTTTATTCTAGTTCTACGCAGAAGAAGATGTTGATGTTAGTTTGAAAGAATAGAGGTGGTAATCTCAGATCATTGAAAAAGCCATCCTCTTAGTGGAGATATCTTCCAAATTATTTCATATCCACTGAAAAACAATGACCAACGGATTTAACCTTTCTTTATGAATGACAAATTTTTGAAATTATTCAGTTGATTTGATAGAGTATTAAAGAATATTATATATATAATCTAAAGATCTTGAATAAGAAACGGAAGTTAACCCATTCTATGTATATTTCATTATTTTCTAGCTGGTAAGTGGCAAATGGATGTTCTCCCACAACCCACAGAACTGAACTCAGTCAAAGGAAGGGCAGAATACCACAGGAATAAACATGAAAATAACATGGAAACTGTTTACATCTCAACTGCTTGAAAGACAAGTCTTAGTAGATTTATATTTTTATACATGAATAAATAGTAATACAACGATACCATTTGATTATAGATATTACAACCAACAAAATTCAAATTGAAATTATCCACCTACAGTAAGTGTCTAACTTTAGGAGGCTAATGATATTAAGCAGTATTCCCCAAACCTCATCATCACTTTGGCAACAATAAATTACCTGATATGGTGGCAATCTATCTAAAACATAATTTAATAATAATAATAATTATTATTATTATATATCTCAAAGAAAAGACAAAAATAAACTTGTAAATCAAATATAAATAAAAATTAGAATAAGAATAAGCATATAAAAAAGTAATAAAAAATAATAGGTTCAAGCAAATAAATAAAAGTATAAATATTAAAATAAGAAGCACAATTATTTATCTTTATATAAAAATATGAAAATAAATTCAAACATATAAAATTAAAAGTAAAAAATATAAAATTTTAATGCATATACATGTGCCTTATTGAGATGAAGGGGTCATTTGCGCACCCTAAAATGAACGAAGGTCCACCCCTGCCCCTTGCCAAGTAGGATAAAATAGGGACGTGAGCAAAACCGTGCATAACATTATTAGAGTAGTTTACTCTATGCTTTCAATTTCTATTTTGTGCAATAGTGGATAATGTTTTAACTCTCTTTTGACAATCATCATCTTCTACTCATAGTTACTTGTGAGTCTATTATGTTAGTTTAGATCTTCTTTGACTTGTATAAATAGCATTGTTGTAATACCTTTGTTTAGGTTGAATAAAATTTTTCTTGATCTCATAGAAACTCTTATCAGTTTCTTTAAATCTAATAAACATGTGTGTGCACACTTGTATTTATATGAAGAGACAGATCTAAAAACACAAATAATAAGGCACTATTGTACCAAGAAAGGTGCTTACTTTGCTTTCTTATTAGTGTCTACAACTATTCTATTCTTCGATAGTTTCTTTTGTATTAAAATCACCTGTAATTAATTGGTAAAATCATAATCTGAAGAGGATAAAAAATGTGAAGTTACTGTCACAGATCAAGAATTAAAACAATGAACAAATTTTATGTCATTAAAATGTGTATCTATTTATCCATGTAAGGTGCAACTTCTTTTTATCTTTTCACATTCTTTGACAACTCAACAAATTTAATTCTCTCAATTAACAGTTTCTGCCAAAGCTAGCTGGCCTAGACAAATGAAATGATGGTTAGTGTCTCTCTTTAAAAGAAACAAGAAAATAAAATCAGAAGATCACTCTGCCAGTCCCTTTGATTACAAAGTATCCTCCATGAACAAGGAGAGGAAAGGAAATTTGCAAGAAGACACACAACTCTATTTTTTTTAAGTATTCTCATGTTAGACACATTTTATACACCGACACTTATCAGACACATGTTGGACACTTCTAATTAAGTCTCTAATTAAAAAATTATTATTTTTTGCTTAGAAATTTAAACTTACATTTACATAGAAATTAAATACCTAAATGGAGACCTCAACATAGATGGATACACACTAATATTATGAAAAAATATTATTGATCTTCTTATCATAGAAAATTGGTAAATAGACAACCACTTTAGTGACTCATATTTTATTTCATTAGAATTTCATTATATATATATATATATATATATATATATATATATATAACTCATGTTTCTGTGACCTATATTTTAAACATTATTTGTTTAAGTCTTCGTATCCATGTGAGTGTCTGTGCTACTTAGGAAAATATTTATTTTTACTACACATATACTGCAGAGGTGGCTCAAATGTAATTTCTGATATCACCATATTTGGAACACATACTAAACATTCTATTTTGGATACGAGTGATGTCTAAATGAAATTTGTTACTTTTGGTTTGTTTGTTCAACAATTTGAAACAAATGGAAGTTCTTTTGTATATAGATATAATAGAATTACTTGCAAATCCAAATCTCAATCCCTAGAATCACCATATGATACTCAAGTCTTTGAAGGGAAACTGGTGACTAGCGACATAAGATTATCCCATATATACAAAGTGGAAAGTATAAGAAAACAGAAAAGTGAAAATTGTATAACAACAGTGTAGATGTTCCATCATTTTGTACATTGTACAGAAATATATCTACATCCAAATTTTGACTAAATCATCCTTAAATTTCAGCTGAGGATGATGTTGTTGATGTATGCAACATTGATTTTGTTTTATATTCTTTAGATTTGGAAAAACATGTATAAATATTTCCATTATTTATCAAGATTATGACATCTTAGGCCATAAGAGTATATTTAATAGAAGTTGCTTAAAACATTTACAAATGAGGTCATAGATAAGTTCTTAATATTAAAATTATTTTTAATGTGGGTTCCGTATGTTAGGATACTTAAAAATTAGAGAAAATTGCTTAGATAAACAAATTTTTTCCAATTTTTAAGTATCATAACTTATAAGATCGATATTAAAATAATAATTTTAATAGTAAAAACTTATCTATGAGCTTTTGATATTTTTTTAATGAAATTAAAAAAATTTAAAATATACTTTCAAAGTATTAATTATTTATTGTAAACTTTAAATATGGTTACAAATATTTATTTCTTATGAATTTAATATAATGAAATATATTTATATAAGAAATATTTATTTATTATAATTTTTTTATATAAAAAATATTTATCTAGTGCATTAAAAATACTTAAATACTAGCATTTTAATGGAAATATAAATTTATTTCATTAAATGAGAAAAAATAAGTATTTAGTTACAGACTTGAAAAGAATGAAATATATATATGATCTATAAAATAACTGATTAATATATATAAATGAATTTCTATAATTCTAGAATCTAGATTGATAAATGAACAATATATATTAAATAAATTGCAATTATTATTCAATCTAACGTAGATTAACAATTTGAGTAATATAAATTTAGTTATTTATATACGATTATATTTTTAACATTAGTTCTTTTTACAGCATACCCAATTTATTTAAATTTAGATTTTATAAAGTATTTAATTTGACTCATAAAATGCATAATAACACTTTTGAGTGAAATCTAATCCATTACCATCACTTGATTTTGTAATTATTTCATGTTAAAATTTGAACTGCTTAACAATTTTCTTGAGTTCAATATATACTTTAGTTTACGACAAATGATCACAAATGTTTTTCTTTTTTTTATATTACTCTCTCCATTCCCCGTCCATTTTCTTTTCTTGTTGAGAACTGTAAAACTTTGTTAATGTTTAGATTTTTTGTAATTCAATTAAAATATAGTAATACCATAAATTTTTACTTTCCAATTTGTACTTGTAAAATTTATTTTAAAATTTCATTTAGTTTTGTATAAAATAAATTACAAAATTTTAAAATACTTTGAAATTTAATTTGAAAACACTAACACAAAAATATTTTAATCCTATTATAAATGGAAAAATTTCAGTTAACTTTTATTATATTTAGCTTAGTATCATGTTGAAAATATTTAATTAATTATTTGTAAAAATTTTAGTGATTAATAAATAAAAACTATCGTCATGAAAGAAGGACACAAATATGGATAGAAGTTCAGACCTTTCTTTCATTAAATAAAGCCACGTGCACCGAGAATATTCATCAATAAAGGTGACAAAATATTTAAATCCAAAAGAAGTAATTCGACTAGGACCCCAAATATCTGAATGAACAGTGGAGAAGACTGAATTACTTCTTGATTTATCTTTATTTGAAAAAGAAGACCTAACATGTTTGCCTAATTGACAAGCTTCACATTCTAAAGTTTGAATTTTCTGAGTACTAGGAGCCATTATCTTTAATTTGGCAAGACTAGGATGTCCAAACCGATCATGCAACAATTTAGGAGAGATAGATGCAAGACAAGACACTGAAGAGCCAGATTCTAGGTAATAGAGACCTCATGATTCATGTCCTGCGCCAATCTGCCTGCCCGTACCACGGTCCTGAATGACAAAGGAGTTAGAGTTAAATGTAACTGAACAATTTAAGGATTTAGTTAATTGACTCAAGGAAAGTAAATTGGGACAAGAAGGAATGTACAAAACAGAAGATAAATTTAAGGAGGGAGAAATAGAAATTGACCCCACTCCTTGAGGTGAAACCTTTGACCCATTGGCTAATGTGACAAGATGTGGAAACTTGGGAGGTAATAAATATGAAAACAAGGAGTTATTACCAGAGATATGGTCTGAAGTACCAGAGTCAACAATCCATGGGTTTTGACCTTCCACAGATTGAGAAATGCAGGCCGTTGAGACATTAGGTCCAGAAGAAGGTCCAGCAAGGCTGTTAGAATTCATCCTCAAATACTCTTGGTATCCTTGATATTCTTGTTCAGACAGTTTCCGCTCTTCCAGCTTCTCAAACCTTGATACATGAGCAGACCTGTCTGGAAAACCATGCAGAGAGTAGCATGTCTCACGAGTATGTCCCATCCTTTTGCAATGAGTGCATTGTGGACGATTACCTCTTCCACAACGACCTCTGTTTCCACGTCCTCCTCTTCCTCTTGAAGATATCATAACAGAGGACTCCATATTATTTTCAAGAGAGATACCCTCATTGCTCAAGGTAGGAACACGGAGGAGACAAGTAGTTAAGCTCTCCATGGAAGGGATATCTTGACCAGTCAGAACTTGATCACGAATGTGATTAAATGTCGGGTTCATACCACGAAGCATCATAACCATATAGAGATTATCAAGTCGTTTCCTTATTTCTTCTATAGAATCAGCTTCTAAGAAAAGCTTCAATTCTTCTACAGCGGCTTGAGCTTCAGAAACATATGATACCATATCTAAGTCATTTTGTTTTAAGGAGGCTAGCTTTTGAACACAATCAAACAAACGTTGGATATCATTAGAGTAGATATCTTGGGCTTTCTTTCAAAACGAGTAACAGTTTTGAAAGCTCTAAGGTTACTCAATATCTTAGGCTCCACTGACTACCATAGAAGAGCACAAAGCTGAAATTCAAGAAGAAGAAGGATATGAAGAGGAAGAAAAAGAAGGAGTGGAAGGAAAGGAGACGATGAAGAAGAATTGGAAGAAAGAGAATAAGAGGAGGCAGAAGAAGTGAAAGAAAGAGAAGAAGAGGAACAAGAAGGAGAGTAAGTAGAAGTGAAAGAAGGAGAAGAAAAGGAAAAAGAAGAACATGTGGAAAGAGAAGAAGTGGAAGAAGGTGAATAAATGGAGGAAGAAGTAGTGGAAGGAGGTGGGATGAAGAAGACAAACTTGAAGAAGGAGAATGAGTTGAAGAAGGAGAAAAAGAAAAGAAAGAGAATTGGAGGAAAAAGAATAAAGAGAGGAAGGAAATGGAAGAAGAAGAAGTGGAATATGGAGGAGAAGACGAAGAAGATGAAGAAGAAGTAGTGGAATGAAAGAGGATGAAGAAGTGAAAGCAGAAGAAGTGGAAGAAAGAGACGAACATGAAGAAGACGAAGGAAAGAAAGGAAATGGAAGAACGAGAAGAAGAGGAAGAAGTGTAAGTGGAAGAATGAGAAGCATAGGAAGAAGAAGAAGTAGTAGTATATGGAGAGGCGAGGAAGAAGAAGTGGAAGAAGGGGAAGAAGAGGAAAAAGTGAAAGAATGAGAAAAAGAGGAAGAAGAACTACTGGAATGAAAGGGGATGAAGAAGAAGAAGCGGAAGAAGGAGAACAAGAGGAAAAAGAAAAAATGGAAGGAGAAGTAGTGAAAGAGGAAAAGAGTAAGAAGAAGAAGAAGGAAAGCAAGGAAAGGGAGGAAGAAGAAGAAAAAATGTAGGTAGAAGAAGTGCAAGAAGGAGAAGAAAAAGAAGAAGAAGAACAAGTGAAAGCAGCAGAACTGGAAGAAAGTGAATGAGAGGAAGAAGAACAAGTGGAAGAAGGAGAAAATGAGGAATAAGACAAAGGAAGGGACGAAGAGGATAGAGATGAAGAGCAAGAAAAGGAGGAGTGCAAGTTGAGGAGCGATAAAGAAAAAGTGGAAGAAAGAGAAGAAGAGGAAGACGAACAAAAAGAGTAAGTAGAAGAAGTGGAAGAAGGAGAAGAAAAGGAAAAAGAAGAACTTGTGGAAAGAGAAGAAGTGGGAGAAGGTGAACAAGAGGAGGAAGAAGTAGTGGAAGGAGGTGGGATGAAGAAGAAGCACTAGAAGAAGGAGACCGAGTGGAAGAAAGAGAAAAGGAGGAAAAAGAAGAAGGAGTGAAAGGAAAGGGGAGAAGAAGCAGAAGAAGTGGAATATGGAGGAGAAAAATAGAAGAAGTGGGACTTAAACCTTGACTTGTAAAGTCAAAAATCCATTTCTTTCATTTTCTAAACACAAGGGTATTTTAGTCATTTAAGAGGGAGGGACCTACATTTTATTTTAGGTTCATTTAGGGTTCATTTAAGAGGCATTTAGCTCTCAAATTTTCGTGCAAATGGCCTAGAGGCCTCTCACCCTCTCTTTAAATACCCTAGCTTAAACTTCATGTAGTCACTTTGGATATATTGGATATTTGAGAAAGTTTTCCTTATCATTCCTCTTCCTTAGTCATTAGGGATCTCTTCGCCCCCTTCCTCTCCTCTCTACTTTAGAAGGAGCTTGGGTCTCCCTAGGATTGACCTTCACCCTCTCCAAGTGAAGTGAGCTAGCCAAAGAGAAACCAAGCAACCACCACCACCCAAAATGCCATTCTTTTGTCTCCATTTTTCATGAACCACTTTCAACCTTCATAAGCCCCATTTTCACACTTATTTCAACCCTTAAAGAAGATCCATTTCAACATCTCTCTTGGAGAAGAAGAAGTGTAGGCAGAAAAAGTACAAGAAGGAGAAGAAAAGGAAGAAGAAGAATAAGTGGAAGTAGCAAAAGTGGAAGCAGAAGATGTGGAAGAAGATGAAAAAGAGAAACAAGACGAAGGAAAAGGAAGAAGAAGAGGAAGAAAAAGGAGACAATGAAGAAGAAGGGCAAGAAAGAGAGGAAGAGGAAAAAGAAGAAGGAGAACAAGCAGAAGAAGTGGAAAGAGAAGAACTGGAAGAAGCTGAACAAGAAGACGAAGAAGAAGTAGTGGAAGGAGGTGGGATGAAGAAGAAGAACTGGAAGAAGGAGAACAAATGGAAGAACAAGTGGAGGAAAAAGAAGAAGGAAAGGAAGGAAAGGGAAAAAGAAGCAGAAGAAGTGGAATATGGAGGAGAAGAGGAAGATATGTAACCACAAGGTTTGGGGGAAGGAGAAGAAGATGAAGAGCAACAAGTGGAAGCAAAAAAAATGGGGGATGAAGAAAAAGAGGAAGGAGGAAAAGGAAGATGAACAAGTGGAAAGGAGACGAAGAAGAAGAAGCAGAGTAACTAGTGAAAGCAGAAGAAATGGTAGAAGGAGAACAAGAGGAATAGGAAGAAGTACTGGAATGAGAGAGGATGAAGAAGAAGTAGTGGAAGAAGGAGAATGAGAGACGGAAAAAGAAGTGAAAGCAGAAGAAGTGGAAGAAGGAGAAGAAGACAAAAAAGACAAAGGGAAGCACAAAAATGGGAAGAAGAGGAAGAAATGTAAGTGGAAAGAGAACAATAGGAAGAAGAAGAAGTAGTATGAGGAGAGGCGATGAAGAATAAGAAGAAGAAGTGGAAGGAAAGCGGAAGAAGAAGAAGAAGTGAAAAAAGGAGAACAAGAGGAAGTGGAAAGAGAAGTAGTTAAAGAGAGAGAGAAAAGTAAGAAGAAGATGAAGGAAAGGGAGGAAGAAGTTGAAGAAGGAGGACTAGAAGAAGAAGCGTAGACAGAAGAAGGTGAACAACTAGAAGAAGAAGTAGTTGAACTAGTGGGATGATGAATAAGAAGTGGAACAAGGAGAACAATAGGTAGAAATACAAATGGAAGCAGAAAAAAATGGAAGAAGGTGAAAAAGAGGAACAAGATGAAGGAAAAGGAAGAAGACTAAGAAGGAGATGAAGAGGAAGAAAAAGGAGCAGTGGAGGAAGAGGAGACGATGAAGAAGAAAAAGGAGAACAAGCAGAAGAAGTGGAAAAAGGAGAAGAAACATAAGTAGAAGAACATGTGGAAGGAGAAGTAGTGGAAGAGAACGAAGAGTAAGAAGAAGAAGGAAGGAAGAATAAGAAGCAGAAGAAGTGCAAGAAGGAGAAGAAAAACAAATGAAAGCAGCAGAAGTGGAAGAAGGTGAACAAGAGGAAGAAAAAGGAGGAGTGGAAGGAGAGGATGAAGAAGTAGAAAAATGTGAACAAGAGGAGGAAGAGGAAGTAGTGGAAGGAGGTGGGATGAAGAAGAACTTGAAGAAGGAGAACGAATAGAAGAAGAACAGGTGGAAGAAGAAGAAAAGGAGGAAAAAAAAAGAGAGGATGGAAAGGGAAGAAGAAGCTGAAGAAGTGGAATATAGAGGAGAAGAGGAAAAAGATATGTAAGTAGAAGGCTTCGGGGAAGGAAAGGAAGAGCAACAATTGGAAGCAAAAGCAATAGGGGATGGAGAAAAAGAAGAAGAAGAAGAAGTAGTGGAAGGAGGACAAGCAAAGGAAGAAGAAGAAAAGTACGCAGAAAAAGTGGAAGAAGGAGACGAAGAAGAAGAAAAAGAGCAACAAGTGGAAGCAGAAGAAGTGGTAGAAGGAGAACAAGAGGAATAGGAAGAAGTACTAGAATGAGAGAGGAAGTGGAAGGAGAAGAAGTGGAAGAGGGAGAATACTAAGAAGAAGAAAAAGGAAAGTAAGGAAAGGAATGAAGAAGAAGAAGTGGAAAAAGGAGGAGCAGAAGAAGAAGTGTAGGCAAAAAAACTGCAAGAATGAAAAGAAAAAGAAGAACAAGCGGAAGCAAAAGAAATGGATAAAGGTGAAAAAGATGAAAAAGAAAAAGTAGGGATGATGAGCAAGAAGTGGAACAAGGAGAAAAAGGGGTAGAAATACAAGTGGAAGCAGAAAAAGTGGAAGAAGATGAAAAAGAGGAACATGACGAAGGAAAGGGGAGAAGAAAAAGGAGATGAATAGGAAGAAAATAGAGGAGTGGAAGGAAAGGAGACGATGAAGAAGTGGAAGAAAGAGAACAAGAGAAGCTAGAAGAAGAAGAAGAAGAGTAAGCAGAAGAAGGAGAAGAAAAGGAAGAAGAAGAACATGTGGTAAGAGAAGTGGAAGAAGGTGAGCAAGAGGAGGAAGACAAGGTGGTGGAAGGAGGTGGCATGAAGAAGAACTAGAAGATGCACAACAAGCGAAAGAAGAATAGGTGGTAGAAGGAGAAAAGGAGGAAAAAGAAGGAGAGGAATAAAAGGGAAAAAGAAGTGGAATAAGTAGAAGAAAAGGAAGAAGATGAAGAAGAAATGTAAGCAGAAGATTTGGGGGGAAGGAGAAGAAGAGGAAGAGCAACAATTGGAAGCAAAAGAAGTGGGGGATGGAGAAGGAGAATAAATGAAAGATGGACAAGCGTTGGAGGAAGAAGTGGAAGAAGGAGAACGAGGGGCAGAAGAAGAAATGAAAGTAGAAGAAGTGGAAGAAGGAGAAAAATACGACAAAGAAGTAGTATAAGGAGAGGCGATGAAGAAGAAGAAGAAGTAGTGGAATGAAGTGATATAAAGAAGAAGAACTGGAAGAAGGAGAAAAGGAGAGGAAGGAAAGGGAAGAAAAAACAGAAGAAGTGGAATATGGAGGAGAAGAGGTGTAAGCAGAAGAAGTAGAAGAAAGAGACTAAGTAGAAGAAGTAGAAGAAGGAGAAAAATAGGGGAAAAAAAAGAAGGAGATGAACGAAAGGGAAGAAGAAGAAGTGTAATATAGAGAAGAGAAGAAGAGTAAGATCAAGAAGAAGTGTAAGCAGAAGATTTCGCGGAAGGAGAACGAGAAAGAAGAAGAAGTGTAAGAAAGAGAACAAGAGGAGGCAGAAGAAGTGGGAGAAAGAGAAAAAGAGGAAGAAAAAGAAGGAGAGTAAGGAGAAGAAAAGGAAGAAGAAGAACATGTGGAAATAGAGGAAATAGAAGAAAGTGAGCAAGACAAGGAAGAAGAAGTAGGGGAAGGAGGTGGGATGAAGACGAAGAACTAATCGAATGAGAATGAGTGGAAGAAGCAGAAAAGAAGGAAAAAGAAGAAAAAGAGGAAGGAAAGGGCAGGAGAAGCAGAAGAGGTGGAATATGGAGGAGAAGAGGAAGAAGAAGTGCAAGGAGAAGATTTTAGGAATGAAGGAGGTGGGATGAAGAAGAAGAACTAGAAGAACGAGAATGAGTTGAAGAAGGACAAAAAAAGGGTAAAGAAGAAGGAGAGGAAAGAAAAGGAAGAAGAAACAAAAAAGAAAGGGAATATGGAATTTGGGGGAAGGAGAAGAAGAGGAAGAGAATAATTGGACCAAAAGAAGTGTAAGTGGAAGAAGGGCAACAATAAGAAAAAGAAGTAGTATCATAAGGAGAGACGATGAAGAAAAAGAAGAAGTGAAAGAACGATAAGAAGAGTAAGAAGAAGAACAAGTGGAAGAAGAAGTAGTGGAAGGAAAAGGGATGAAGAAGAAGAACAAGAGGAAGAAGAGTAAGAAAAAGAAGAAGCGGAAGAAGTGCAAGAAAGAGAAGAAAAACAAGAAGAAAAACAAGTGGAAGAAGGTGAATAAGAGGGGATGACAAGGAGAATAAGAGTTAGAAGTCCACATGGAACCAGAAAAAGTGGAAGAAGATGAAAAAAGAAGAACAAGACAAAGGAAATGGAAGAAGAAGAAGGAGATGAAGAGGAAGAAAAAGGAGGAACGGAAGGAGAGGAGAGGATGAAGAAGAAGTAGAAGAAAGAGAACAACAGGAGGTAGAAAAAGTGGAAGAAAGAGAAGAAGAAGAAAGTAAGCAGAAGTTAAAGAAGGGGAAGAAAAGGAAGAAGAAGAACATGTGGAAAGAAAAGAAGTGGAAAATGTGAACAAGAGGAGGAAGAAGAAGTAGTGGAAGGAGGTGGGCTGAAGAAGAAGAACTGGAAGAAGTAGAACGAGTGAAAGAAGAACAAGTAGAAGAAGGAGAAAATGAGGAGAAAGAAAAAGGAAAAGAAGCAAAGGGAAGAAGAAGTTTAAGAAGTCAAAGGAGAAGATTTGGGGGAAAGAGAATAAGACGAAGAGCAACAATTGAAAGCAAAAGAAGTGGGGAGGCCAAAAAAGAGGAAGGAGAAGTTGTAATGGGAACAAGAAGTAGTGGAAGGAGAAGAAATGGAAAAAGGACAAGAAGAAGAAGAAGAAGTGTAAGGAGAGAAATTGGAAGAAGGAGATGAAGATGAAGAAGATGAACAAGTGGAAATAGAAGACGTGGTAGAAGGAGAACAAGAGGAATAGGAAGAAGTAGTTGAATGAAAAGGGATGAAGAAGAAGTGGAAGAAGGAGAAGCAAGGAGGAAGAACAAGTAGGAAGATTAAGGAAAGCAAGGAATGGTAAGAAAACGAAAAAGTGTAAGAAGGAAGAGAAGAAGAAGAAGAAGAAGAAATGGAAGGAAAAGGGATGAAGAAGAAAAAGTGGAAGTAGGAGAAGAAGAGGAAGAAGAAGTGCAAGGAAAAGAAGCAGAAGAAAGGAGAACATGGGGAAGAAGAAGAAGTGGAGGGAAAGGAAGTGGAAGAAGGAGAAGAAGAGGAAGAAGGAAAGGAAGAAAATGGGAGAAAAAGAAGAAGTGAAAGCAGGAGAAGTGAAAGAATTAGAAGAAGAGGATGTTGTGTAAGCAAAATAAGTAGAAGAAAAGGAAGAAGAAAAACAAGTGGCAAAGAAGAAGAAAAAGAGGAGCAAGAAGGGGAAGCAGAAGAAGTGAAAGAAAGAGAATAAGACGAAGAAGAAGAAGGAGAGGAAGGAAAGGGTAGAAGAAAAAGAAGTGCAAGTTGAAGAAGTGCAAAAAGGTGAAGAAGAAGAAGAAGAAGAAGAAGAGGGAGAAGCAGAACAATAGGAACAAGAAGTTGAAGGAGGAAAAGACAAGAAAGAAGAAGAACAAGTGCAAGCAAAAAAAGCAGAAAAAGGGTAACAAGAGGAACAAAAAGTAGCAGAAGGAAAGAAGGGATGAAAAGGAAAATGTGGAATAAGGTGAATAGAACGAACAAGAAGAAGTGGAGGGAAAAGCAGTGGAAGAAGGAGAAAAAAAGGAGGAACAAGAAGGAAAAGGCAAAAGTGGAAGACTTAAAAGAAGAGGAAGTCGTGTACGCAAAAGAAGTGGAAGAAGGAGAAGCAGAGAAGGAAGAAGAAAAAGTGAAAGAAGAAGAAGAAGAAGAAGAAGAAGTGGGAGAAGAGAACAACATGAAGAAGAACTAGTTGAAGCAAAAGAAGAGGAACTCATAGAAGAAGAAGTCGAAGGAGGCAAAGAAAAGAAAGAAGAACAAGTGCAAGCAAAAAAAAGCGGAAGAGAAGGAACAAGAGGAAGAAAAAATAGTGAAAGGATAGGTAGGATGAAGTAGAAGGAGAACAACAAAAAGAAAAAGAAGATAAGAAAGGAAAGGGGAGAAAAAGAAGTGGAAGAAGAAGAAGAATAGAAAGTCACTGATTCAATGAAAGGAAAAACGAAGTCATGCGAGAAAAGTATGAAATGAGAGGCGTGCAAAACGAGAGAAAGATGCAGACGAAAGAGAAAAAGAATGAGGCATGTGGTAATTAAATTTTTGTTGTTTTCATGAAGGGCCTTTTTATCATTTCAAAAGTTTATGGAGATGTAGGGAGAACTTATTAGGATGCATGAAGAACTTATTAGGATGGATGGAGAAATTCTCTACTATGAGACAAGTGAGCTAACATTGTGGACTAGGTTAAGGAAGTTGGTTGGGCTACAAACTATTTACTTATATTTGTTTGCTATTTACACCCTAAACCTATTCAATATATAAAAGATTAAATATGTTGGATCAAATCCGTGAACCAATATGATTAAGGTCAGATATGATTGGTTCAAATTGGATCTTATCCGATTACATTTGGATCAATTCACAAATTTAATTCGATTGATTCGAATTATTAAAATCACGAATTGATCCAAATTTATGAACATTTCTAATTACAATAGATTTAAACATCCCAACTCTACGTAGAACCCAAAAACCTAGAAAAGTCAACATAATCTATATTATAGGGAAAACCCCAAAAGTCTCTATACATAAGAATGGGACAAAGGACTTCACTTAAAAGTTAAATCTATGGTACATTTTGGCTATACTATCCACATACATATTTCCTTTATTGTAAATATAAGTAACTATAAAATTAAAATTAAAAATTTGGTATAACCAATTTGTTCCTAAAATTCCATGGGACAATGCTCTAGTTGGAGGAACTCAGAATAAAAAAACGACGAATCACACTTATAGGGATGAAAATCCTATTTGGTAAATAACATGAAATTTATTCTTTTAGTTCTTGTTTTAATTTTCTCCAAAACTGTGTAGTGGTGCTTGAGTTCCAAAGGTTCTTGCACTAATTTTAGGTTACGTTAAGGTTAGTTATTTGCTTGTCCAATTCACTATTAGGTGTGAAGGCTAGAGTTCCAAAGACTTTTGTCTTCTTTAGTGAGAAAACTATTAAAGGGAGAGCAGTGTCTATAATTGATTTCACTCTACACACTATTATGGAATGACACAACTCTAGCTACGATAGTGTGAACCAAGGGGGATCACCCAAGGCCAACACAATTGACAATTTTATGCATGAATTTAGACAGTGAAGCGGGAAAAGAGAGCCAAAAAAGGGAAAAGAAAATGTTAAGGAAGGAGAAAAGAGAGAGAAAAGAAAGGGAGGAAAGAAGAAGAGAAGAGAAAGAAAAAGAAAAAAGAGAAAAAGGTGAAAGGGAAAGAAAAGAAAGGCAACAATTTGGTATAACCAATTTGTTTCTAAAATTCCATGGGACAATGCGCTAGTTGGAGGAACCCTAAATCAAAAAAGGTGAATCACACTTGTAGGGATGAAAATCCTATTTTACAAATTGGTGTCTCAATTATTGTTTCAACCCATCAATAAACATTATATTATTTAATGAGCTATATAAGATATAAAAAATGTTTTAAAATGGTGTGAAGAAAGAAAAGTTCTTTGGAAAAGACTATGTGGAAGTCTACCTTGATTGGAAGATGAAAGTAGAACAACTCTTCAAATGTTTTAAAATTAATGAAGAGACACCGCCATCATGATCCTCTTATAGGAAATTGCATTAACTTAAGAAGGCCATAAGGCAAAGGCACATTCCCTCTAATTATGAAAGGGAACTTCTTAATAAGCAGCAAAGATTAAAGCAACACAATGAGTTTTGAGGAATACAAGCAGCAAACTGAGCTTTTCATGATGAAAGCTGGAATAAATGAAGAGCCTAGGTCCACTGAAGCTATGTTCCTTAGTAGTTTGAGCCTTGACATAAGGGATAGGTTGAGCTCTTACCATATAGGTATCTAGATGATTTGGTTCAAATATGTATCAAAGTGAAGAAGGGATAAGGCTTACCTAGACATCCTTGATAAGTGCTCTAGTGCACTTGGGATTTATACTTAGGGCATTAGGCCTAAGTTGGGAAGCTGCTAGGGGGAGGCCCATACACTTCCTCCACTTTACAAACCTTAAGGGGCTACCTCATAAACCCCTTACTCTTCCAACCTTCTGGGGTTTACACCAACTAATAACCTTGCTTATCTCTTTACAGGATTGGAGGAAAAGGAAGAAGGACCTTCAAATTTAAGTTAAAATCCTTTCCAACGGAGAGGAGATGGTACATTCCTCCCTAGTAAAGGACCTTGGCTAGGAGGATTAGAGAAAGGACATGACTAGGAAGAAGCTTCATGAAGACTTTTAGGACCATAGTCTCAAATTTTAGGCCTTGAATTTTGGCCTATAGGTTTTATTTTCTCTAGATGGTGTCAAGTCTCTTTAGAGGAATGTATTAATTAGTTAGGCTTAGCCTAGAAAGAATTGGACGTGTGGTTATTCATTTCCACACATGTAATTACTTCTAAAACCCTTCTCTAACCAACACATGAAGCATGTAGGAGACATGTGAGGTGTCAGCTTTATTTTTTAAAAGATACTACCAAGTGTATTTTGAAAAGGCATAAACAAAAGTAACGTATTATAGAAACTCATCTGGAGAGGGAATATGTGAAGGTCCAGATAATCGTTGTATATTAATTCAAACAGAGTAGAATAAACTGTAGTGGAAGTATTAGAAGGGAGTCCATAAGACTTTCCAATAAGACAAGCATTGCAAAATTTTGAGACAATTTTATTAAAAGTGGGAATATTACAATGTTAGAGAACAATCTTTAAAACTAAAAAACTAGGATGTCCAAAGCGAGCATGTCATAGAGAACTTCCTTTTTTAATAATGTTTTGAGAATTACCAGACAAGACAGAATTAGTTTTGCGAGATTTTACATCAACAGAAAAACAAGCTATAGAATTATTTGGACAATTTAACAACTACAATTTAACATTGTGCAACAATGTGACCAAATTTAAGGCAAACTTGACACTAGAAATTGGCAAATTTGCCTCTTCTTCCACGAGCATTATCACAAAGGCCACCAAAAGAATCGTCATCGCAATTATGTTAAGAGTCATGATTATAATTTCCTCAAGCAACATCATCAGAATCAAGATTGCACAAAAAGTACTTCAATAACGAGTGATAATGATGAGAACCAGTTTGAGTAACATTCACTAACAATAAATAGGTGACAGTGTGCTTGCCAAATTTTACCAGGCGCAACTCGAGAGCTAATAAAAGAGCTTCGACTTCCTCAAATGGTCTTGGTTTAAATTTGCTCTCAATTATAGTTATGACAAAAACGTACTGGTGGGAAAGACCTTCAAGAATTGCATCCCACACTTGATACAAATATACACAACCAAGCATGCACGACAGAATCAATTTGGAAAGAGTGGATTAAAGTCAGGTGAGAAGCACTTGATCTTGCTATTCCCAAATTGGATATAAAGGGTTTTCAGTTACTAATTCAAGATCCTCCACATAAAGAAAGCACAAAGGATTCGATGGATTAACGACAAAGCAATAAAGACAATCTGATTTTATAATTGGTTCAATCTATTAGCTCCATAATAGGAAATTTGTATCATCAAGCTTTTCCGAAATGGAGTTCAAAAGCAAAAGCAAAATTGTTGGAATTAGCCATTAGAAAAAAAGATCTAGGTTGAGTTAAGATGATCCCTAGATCACAATAGCTCTAGATACCATTTTGAAGGTTTGAAATATACAAAGAGAAATCAGATAAAAAAGTTACGGACAAAATGGGTTTTATATTATTATCACACAAAATAAGTATAGGTGACCTATATATAGAAGTGCAAGGCTAAGTGCTAAAGAGAACAAGCCTACAACTAAAAATCAACCAACTAACAACTAACTCTTACAGTTTTATAACTGAAAGAAAATATAGAAAATTTTTGCCGCAACTTAGCTATTGTTGCAACTAAGACTAACACAAGGCTACTACAATTTAACAACGACAACTAGCTAGATAATCTAACAATTGAAAAATATGATATCTTATTTGTTCACTTAATGGTAAGAAGTTCTCAACATGGGCATTCCAAGTTCAGATATTTGTCAAAGGCAAGGCCCCTTTGTGTCATGTTGACGGTACCCATTCTACTCCTAACACGAAAAACCAACAAACTGAATATCTCCAAGGGCAAGTAAAATATGCTCAAGTCATGGCATGAATCATAGGATCTATAGATCCTAAAGGTGAAGAAGTAGGTGACCAATTCCTTCTTCCCACCTTACTTAACGAGAAACTAGGAAAAATTTAAAACTATTACAAACAAATGGAGTGATCCTTAAAGGATATCAACACTCCTAAAAGTAATACAACTCAAATAAAGAAAAGAACAATTGTTAGAAAAAGCTCTCTTATGTCCTTGCTTTTCCTCCTTGATCCTATCCTTATGCTTTTAGTCAATTCTTCCTAAGACACCACCCTTGTAGGAAGCTTCCACTCCTGGCTCTTCACCTTAAGTGGCATCTCTTTGGGGAAAAAAACCAAGGGAAGATGCGAATAGAAGCACAAAATAAAACAAGAAAAGATCACAATCAAAGGCTTTTAATGAATTAGTTAATGGAAATTTATTGATAGTTAATGGAAATTTATTGAAAGAAATAATTTATTGAGCATTATTTTCATTAGTTAGAAAGACCAAAATAATAATAACACAAGCATAGAACACACTAAAAGCCAAGGAACTTGATATAACAATGACTACAAAAACAAAATATGAAGAATGGAATCTAGAGCAGCCACCTTTTGTTAATTTGATATAAAAGCTGAAGACATAAATGACCAATATTTAGTTAAACATAAAGGTAAAACATTGGGCAGGTATAACATACACAACATACACAACAATGAATAAAGAAATCACCCTATAACCAACCTGCTGCTTTACACGTGATAGAGGATGTGGAAATTCAGTAATTGGCCTGGGGAAAAAGGATAAAGTACTTGTACAAAATTCAAAATTGAATCACCAAGAAAACTAAAAGCAACACAACATACTTCTAAAGAACAAAAAAGACAGAAAACGAGAAAATAACTAAAGAAAATATTACAGAAATGAGAAGAAACTTACGTCCATGACATTGTGAAAAAAAATAAGAATGGGATCTTTAAGTGCCTCTGCCACATGAATTGGTATGCCCAAAAGATGTACTAATGTCAATGGAGAAGGAGAAGTACAACAAAAATATACATCAAACAGTAAATTTGCTAATTTAAGTAGACAGGCAAAAAGAAAGGATCAAGTGTAGCAAGAAAGGTAAGAGAAAGATAATGTTATCAGAAAGAGCAACCCAAATTTGAGAAACTAGAATGGAAAATATTCTATCACAACATAAAATCATAGAAAATAGTTGTAAAGAGGACAGATATCAACTTCTGAGATTTGAACTATGGCTCTTATGGGAAGTAAGGTCAAAGAAGAGAAAAACTAAAATAAAATTTGAATTGAGAGAGAAAATGTAAGGAAAATATAGTTTAAAAAAACAAGTTTTCATTTCATTTTCTCTTCAACCAATTCCAAATAAAAGAAAATGCATCTTTATCCATGTTTTCCTTCCTCCCTACTTTCTTTCCTTTCTTCCATATACACCATTAGTTAATAACTTATACCTTATTCATGACAAACATCAAAGTAATATGCTATATTTTTAGGATCATGTAGGACACCAAGCTTATGAAAGATTCAAATTTCATTGGACAATAACCAACAATCAAAACAATGATTTGGAGGAACAACTATATGAGGTAGGTATGCATAAGTCTTCAGTATGAGTTTTTAGATTAATCATATAACATTCACATTTACAAATTCATAACAAGAAATATTAGAGAGTAGGGTTAACATATTTGAAAAGCATGCCCAACTAATAGTCTAATCCAGATAGACACAATGTAAACCAGTACAGAGAAAGAGCAAAGAGAAAATAAAGAAAAACCTAACAAAATTGTGGTTCATGAGACACCAATTTGTTAATATTATATTTCTATTATTATTGTTGAATGTAGGAGGACATTTAAGATGGAAGTTGCTAATAGAGAAAATAAAAAAATAGTTTAGATGGAATCTAGAGAATTTCTTACTCAACTCCACTACGGCTCAACCATAACATGAATCGGAGCTCACAAAGGCAGAGACAACAACAGTGCAACACAAATCACAAAATCTGGAATTGCAAGATCTGAAAACTCTAAACCATAACATGAATCGGAACTCACAAAGGCAGAGACAACAACAGTGCAACACAAATCACAAAATCTGGAATTGCAAGATCTGAAAACTCTATCCGAAACCGCAAAGTGAGATTGCAAGAGATGAGTCGCAAAGGAAAATATCACAAAAATCACAAGGAAAAGCTGCAAATCGAAACCGTGAAGTGAGATCGCAGTGAGAAAACTGTGATTGCAAAGAGAAAATTGTGAATCAAAGTAGTAAAGAACCAATCAGAACTCTAGGTAAAGGAAAATGAGATTTGAGATTGCAACTAAGAGTGCAATAATGCAATCACAGCAGAGATAAATCACAGTAGCATAAAAAAATGCTAGGATTTGAACCCTACTCATAATACCATAATAGAAAGAGAAAAATATGCTACCTTAACTCTGGCTAGAGAATATAGGTCCCAGAAGACGAAAGAGCTCCTTTTCTATGCCAAGCGGCACTTGAATTATAATCAGAAGTGGTTGCTTCGATTAAAGCCAAGCAAGCAGTTGTTACCCAGACTTCACCCATACAAAAAGGCAGAATACGCTTAGAAGAGAAACCATATTGAAATCAAAATGGCAGAAATAAAAAAGTATACGACTCAAAATCAAATGTAACAATATAGAGTAATATATACACATGTGAAGAGAGCATAGAACAACAGAAAATCAAATACCTCACGCAATGCCAGGGATTTTGAGAAGCTTATAATGAATGAATAGCCTCGTGATGCAGCCTCGATGGGATGATTTAGCTTGAATCACAACTGCAAAATGACAGTACAGTAGTAAGGCATAGAAAGTTAAATTAGATATTCCTTTAAAAGGATGGCTCCTTGCAATAATAGTGCTTGAACCCAAAATGTTAATGAGAATACAGATACCTGTCAAAAATGATCAAGACATTAGAATTTTCAAAGTAAAACATTGCTAAATCGGTGACTAAGGCCAAATAGATAAAACTTTAGGGACTAAATTGGAATAGAACTTTAATCATCAAATGTTTTTGTTGCAAGAAAAAACTCTTATTATATATTAATGAATTTTTTCTTCTATTTCTCACCCAATATCTCTCATACAGCCAACATGAAAACACAATTTTGATATGCTCCTCTAGAATTAAAAAAAATGCATATTTTAGTATGTGCGAGGTATTTTGCTCCTTCCACAAATGCTCTAGTATTTAATTAATAAAGTTTATTGTTGACAAAAAAAACACCTCGATTAGAAACTGACAAGAAGATTCCTTATCCAGCATTTGACTAAAATCTGCTTAAGTGAAAAGCACACTTGATTTTATATTTATATATATATATATATATATATATATATATATATATATATATATATAGTAGTCTTGGCTTCTACTTGTTTCTCATTATATCCTGCAAAAAACCAAATATAGAAATATAATATATATATATAGATATATAAAAAGCATAACTACCTAAATTAATAATATATATCCGTCAGCTAGTAACTTTTTCTGCCAAAAAGCAGAAAGCAAACTAGGGATGCTATTTAACTTCAATTTCCACTTCTAAAGGACGTTGGAGTTGACTTTTGACAAGCATTTTAAGTAGTTGCTCATTTGTTAGATCAACTTTGGCAAGCATTTTGTCCAACCTCTCCCCTGATGCACAATGTTTCCTTTTTTCACCATCTCTATATCTCTAAAGAAGAATGAACCTTCTATCAGAAAGCCATGTGCTAATGATGCATTTATAATTTCAAGGTTTAGAACAGAACAATTCTCTAAAATCAAAGAAATCCAATGAGGGTAAAAACAAAAATCGCTAACCATCCATTTAAATGAAATTCAACTTCACATCTCATAGAAGAAAACAGAACGAAAAATAACATATTGTATCACATAATTGGCAACCAAAGTTATCTCCCACTAGCCCCACTAATGTTAACAGAAACGAAAAAAAAGGCCAAAATAGAGGTAATATGCATAACTCTAACTCTCTAAGACACATCCATTTGAAGTTGTGACTCTTACCACTTAGCTACCATTGTGCACCCATAAAACTAAGAAACATTGAAAATTTTCTGGGCCACTGGCTAACAGAATTTTTCTTGGTTACTACTCATTAACAGAATTGGGAGACACACACCCCAAGATAGAGGGGAGGAAAAACTTAATGAAATCACATGGGCAGAACCAGACTCAAGAACCATTCATCATTTCCAATTCATAACTAAAACAGAGGCACTAATATTCCAAGAAGCAAAATTTATGAAAACAAACCCCACTTACACGAAAACTTAGGATAGTTGAGCTGTGATTTTTAAATGCATCGGCATAAGAAGCAGTGAAGCGTACAGAGATGAGGTAGAGCGGTCTCAAGTATCAAGTGAGAGCACCCATAACAAAAACCAAGCTTAGTAGTAATAGTATTATGAAGATCTTTACATTTACAACACTCCTTAACAATTATTATATGATACGCCCAATCTCCATACGTAATCACATACATTTTTAATGTAGAGGAAAAATTTTTACAGTGTCATTGTCATCCATTTTGGAAATTTAAAATCATTATTATAAAATTATTATCTGATTATATATAATGATTTATAATCAAAATATAATAAATTAACATATTCTAATCAAATTGATCAATTATTATTATTGTTATTGTTATTGTTATTGTTATTGTTATTGTTATTGTTATTATTATTATTATTATTATTATTATTATTATTATTATTATTATATCTAAATTCACTTTTGTCTCATTCATTTAATATTTTTCTTTTAGCTTTCCTTTATTTTTCTCATACATCTCACTTTAGAATTTTCTCTATGTATTATCCAAGATTTGATTATATTATTGTTAAGGCTAAATATCTCTTTTGGTCTATCCTCTTTTTTTTCTTCAGTTTAGTCCATTATTCTTTTTTGAAAAGTGAATTTTAGTTCATTATATTTTTAAAGTACTTCAATTTGGTGCTTTAATTTTTGTCATAATGTTACTTTTAACAATTAAAAAAATCAAAGTGACATTTTAAAACTATCAACAATTATTTTAGTGATTAATAAGTATCAACATTTTTTCGTGGGGATTGTGAGGAGGTGCAAGATCTTCACAGATTTTATTCAATGAGATTAATTACAAAATATGTTTGTAACAAGTTATTATAGTTTAAAATCCCCGTTATTTATGTTAGTTAAAAAAACTAAAAGTGATAATTATTGCGGTTTTAAATTGTTATCCATCCCTCTCTTCTCTTTGTAAACTTTCCATCCATTAATAAACTTGCTTCCTCTAATTCTCTGCTATCCTTGCTGTGCCTTTGTAAGTATTTCAAATCAAATCATAC
Source organism: Psophocarpus tetragonolobus (assembly GCA_037954015.1). Classification (NCBI taxonomy): domain Eukaryota; kingdom Viridiplantae; phylum Streptophyta; class Magnoliopsida; order Fabales; family Fabaceae; genus Psophocarpus; species Psophocarpus tetragonolobus. The sequence continues at coordinate 56,877,551 of CM075690.1, read as the reverse complement.
TATAATTGTCTTTTAATTTATACCCGCTATCAAATGGTATCAGAGCCAAACGAAAAAATTTTCGCTGAAAATATATAAGTATGCTCTGTGGTTGCGACTAGTTCGATCTTCCACATCAGAAGATTTTCTTGTTAGTTCGATCTTCCACATCAGAAGATTTTCTTGTTCAACGTTTGTGAAATTCTGCATTCTTGATTTTCATACTTAATTTAGTTTTCAGATCTTCATCTTTAACTTGGATCATTTTCTATATACTTTTCAAAGCAGAGTTAATAATCTAGAAATCAATCTAGTAATTAGGATGAAGCGTTGGTCAGCCGGTAAGGGTGGTCCCGGTAGTCAGTCGTAGGAGACGCAGTAAATCCGTTGGTTTAGCCTGGTGGTCCCGATTCGGTCCTAATTATCTCAGAAAAATGTCTAGATTAATAAAAATGCTTTCAAAAGGAAAAGAAAAGGTAGATGTTAATAATGAAGAATCGGAAGAAACTAAGTTAAATATGATACATCATGAATTAAGAATTCCGCAAATAGAACATGAATTAAATAAATGGAATATACCTAAATTAGATATTAAAACTATTTATAAAACTTCTTTTAAAGATATGTTTAAATCAGAATATATAATTAAAACAGTAGAAAAAGAAATAGATTTAAAATCTACTCAACAAGAAATTCCTTTAATATCTAATCAATTAATTATGGAACATATAAAAGAATATAGATATTTGCATATAGGGTCAATTCAAATAGCAATTAAACCCCTGTTCAGACTAGGTATGGATATGCCCGTACTAGCCATCCTCAGGGATAACAGACCCAAAGACTTTGAAAACCAAACCCTAGCCTTAATGGAAACAAACCTACATCAAGGCCCGGTATATATTAATAATTATCCTAATTATTCAATCGCTCTGAAAAGTCTTCACGAAACAAATAATAATATACTTTTAACCATTAAAATTCTTGAAGAAAAATGGAATCACAGTTCTTTCCCATTAACTATAGCATATCGATTATATTATAAAGCAATGAAGACTCAATTGGCTCCAGGAGCCTTAATAATGTCCCCTAAAGATGTAACTACTATGTTATTAGTAAATCCAGAAAAGGTTAGCGCCACGGTTCCAAGAACTTTAAAACATGAAGAAATAACTTCAGGATTAAAATGGAAATTAGAAGAAATTCTTCCTCCGGAAAGATTAGAAAATCCTGTTTTAAATAATATTATTGAATTTAGAGATGGGGCCGTAGAAGTAGCTTTTGCCCCCTTAAGAAGATCCCTTTCATATCGATCTCCACAGACCTCTTTTGCTACAGCAAGAAGGTCCATAGATAGATCCGGATTTTCTATACCTAGGTCTTTGCAATATGTGGGAACAAGGTCGGATCCTACTGTTCCCCAACCAGAATATGAAGAAACTGAACATCAACCTAATTCTCCCCAGTATGAATCAGCACCTGGTCCATCAGAATTTAATCAATTAAATGTTATTAAAAAATTTGAAATAAATAAAGATTTATTAAAACAAGAATTTTTAAAGCCTGATAATAAAGAAAAAAGAGAATGGTTCTTTAAAAATTTCTCTCAAATAGAATTACGAGAATACCGAGAAAATTATTATAATTATTTAGAAGAAAAAGAAGAAAATATTCCCTTTTTTAATTGGTTCTCGGAAAACTGTTTTAATAATCTCCAAATAAATGTTTTAAAAACCGCTGAAAAAATATGGAAAACATCTAAAGGAGAAATTATCAGTATAATTCCCCCATTAGAAGAAGTAAAATTTCCTAATATTCAAAATCATGAAGTAATAGCCTCCCCTTTTAAAATGATAACTGAAAAAAGGGATATTAATATTAAAGATATTCAAAACTTGCATACTCAGTTAAATTATACTAATCAACTTGTTTATACAATTGCCACAGAAGTAATAGATAAAGAATTACCTCCTAAGAAACTAGAAAGATCTTTAATTAAACCATTTAAGTTCTCAGAAGAGGAATTAAAACATATAAAATTAGGAAAAGATTCTATGTTAGACGAAATAAATAAAAAATTGGATGCTTTAAAAATTAATAAAGTCAATACTATAATAATACCCGATGAAGAATTAGGAGAAATAAATAGAGAACAGTTTGACGATAATTTATTTAAAGTTAATAAATTAAGAAGAAATGCTAGGAGTAGCTCTTCCTTAGGTCCTACCCCTAGACCCACTACTAGAAATTATTATAATAGGCCCACTCTCCCTGATATTCAGTTTGAAGAATGGGAGCTGGAGTCACCATCCTCTTTTGATGGCTCTAGTATCTATGAATGGAACATAGATGGGCTAACTGAAATGCAAATCCTAAGAAAAACAAATGAAATGACCATGGCAGCCTCAACATATAGAACTAAACAAGATGCGGCTACTACGGTTAAGCTGCTAGTAACCGGGTTCACTGGCCAATTAAAAGGTTGATGGGATCATTACCTTTCCGAAGAAGAAAGATTTAATATAATGAATAGTGTAAAGCAAGAAGCCGATCAAGTAATGCCTCTTATGGTAGAAACCCTAATTTTAGCAATTATCCATAATTTCGTAGGAGACCCTCAATTATTTGATCAAAGAATATCATTAATTCTTCACACAATTAGGTGTAAAACCCTAGGGGATTTTAGGTGGTACCACGATAATTTTATCACCTTAGTCTTAACTAGGCCTGATTGCAGAGAAGCATTCTGGAAAGAAAGATTTCTAGCTGGACTTCCTTCTACTTTTGCCGATAAGGTAAGAGAAAGTCTACCTCGATTATACAATGATATCCCATTAAGAGATTTAACATATGGAAGATTAAGTACGGCTACAAAATTAATAGGTTTAGAAATTTGTGACACTCTTAAATTACAAAATCAAATTAAAAGAAATCAGGAAATGGGAATTAAAGAATTAGGTAATTTTTGTAGTCAATATGGTTATGAAAAACCTATTCCTCCCTCTGAAAAAAGAAAACGAAAGTTAATAAAACAAAAGAATTTTAAAAATCCTCAACCTACCCAGAGAAGTAACTTTAAAAAATTCTCTAAAAAAGTCAATAAGCCTAATAAATCTAATATACTGTGCTATAAATGTGGAAGAATCGGCCATATGAAAAAAGATTGTAGGGTCAAAGAAAAAATAAAAGCTTTAAAAATGAGTGAAGAATTAAAAGAACAAATAGCTAATTTATTAATATTAGAAGAAGAATCTTCTGAGAAAGAAGAAGAATCGTTAGTTGAAAATAATGAATTAACTGAAAAATCTGATAGTGAAAATGAAGAAAATATTCACACATGTGAACATATAGATACTTGTAATTGCTCGTTCAAAATCAATATGATTAAAGCAGAAACTAAATTAGCTCTAGAAATGGTGGATAAAATGGCTAATGAAGAAGACAAATTAGAATATTTATTAAAATTAAAAAATATGATGATAGAACAAGAAATAAGTAAAGAATCTAAAGAAAAAGAAAAATTCGCGGGATACAATTTTTCGGAAATTTTAAAAATGGATTCCTTAAATAAACCAGTTACAATAAAAGATTTGCAAAAAGAAATAAAAGATTTAAAACAAGAAGTACAGGAATTAAAATTAAAATTAGAAAATTTAACAGAACAATTTAATAACAATATTGGTTCGACTTCTAATTCCAATAGCGAAGAAACAGAATTAATTAATCAAATAAAAATTCTTCAACAAAAATGGCAAATTAAAATAGCATTATCTATAGGAAACTCCTTTCATAAAAATTTTATAGCATTAGTTGATTCGGGAGCAGATTTAAATTGTATAAGAGAAGGATTAATTCCTACCCAATATTATGAAAAATCCTTACAAAAATTATACACTGCTAATAATTCTAAATTAAAAGTTCAGTATAAACTATCTAATGCTAATATTTGTAATAAAGGAAAATGTTTTAAAAATAGTTTTATTTTAACTAAAGATATTACAGAAGAAATAATTTTGGGTACTCCTTTCTTAACTCAAATATATCCTTTTGAAGTATCTACTCAAGGAATAAAACATAAAAATCATCTTTTTGAATTTATAAACCCAATTAAATCAAAAGAAGTCTTAACCCTAAAAGATTTAACTGAAAAAAATTTTATAAATAAAATTGAGAGTAAAAATGAGCAAATTTATAAATTACAATTAGAAATAAAATATCAAAGAATTGAAAAACAACTAAATGATAATCTAATAAGAAAGAATTTTGAAAACCTTCAAAAAGATTTTGAAAAAGAAATTTGTGCTGAAATTCCCTCTGCTTTTTGGGATCGAAAGTATTTCACTATTAAATTACCGTATATAGAAGGATTTCATGAAAGTAAAATACCAACTAAAGCAAAACCAATACAAATGAATAAAGAAACTCTTAATTATTGCAGAAACGAAATACAGCAATTTTTGGATAAAAAATTAATTAGACCAAGTAAATCTCCATGGAGTTGTTCTGCGTTTTATGTCATGAATGCTTCTGAAATAGAACGAGGAGAACCAAGAATGGTTATTAATTACAAACCCCTTAATAATGTCTTAAAATGGATTAGATATCCGCTTCCTAATAAACAAGAATTAATAGGAAGATTATATCAAGCAGTAATTTTTTCGAAATTCGATTTAAAATCAGGATATTATCAAATTAAAGTTGCAGAAGAAGATAAATATAAAACTGCTTTTACAGTTCCTTTTGGGCATTATGAATGGAATGTAATGCCTATGGGACTTAAAAATGCTCCCTCTGAATTTCAAAATATTATGAATAACATATTTAATCCTTACTCCGAATTTGCCGTAGTATACTTAGATGATGTGTTAATATTCTCTAATACTATAGAACAACACTTAAAACATCTAAGAATATTCAAAGAAATAATAAAGAAAAATGGTTTAGTCATTTCGAAAAGAAAAATAAAAATAGGACAAACTAAAATAAGATTTTTAGGCCATGAAATATTTCAAGGAAAAATAACTCCTATAAGTAGAAGCATTGAATTTTCAAATAAATTTTCTGACGAAATAAAAACTAAAAATCAATTACAAAGATTTTTAGGATGCATTAATTACATAGCAGACTTCATTCCAAACATAAGAATTACGTGTCAGCCCCTTTTTACTAGACTTAGAAAAAATCCAAAGCCTTGGACTGAACAACATACGGAAATAATTAAAGAGATAAAAAGTCTTGTCAAAACTTTACCCTGTTTAGGAATCCTTCATCCTAACGCTAATATCATTGTAGAAACAGATGCGTCTGAAATAGGATTTGGAGGAATTTTAAAACAAACCTTTTCAGGGGAAAAAGAACAAATAGTAAGATTCCATTCAGGAGCTTGGGCAGGAGCTCAAATTAATTATAGTGTCATTAAAAAAGAAATTTTAAGCATAGTATTATGTATTAATAAATTTCAAAATGATTTAATGAACAAAGAATTTCTTTTAAGAATTGATTGCAAATCAGCTAAAGAAGTTTTAGAAAAAGACGTTAAAAATATTGTTTCTAAACAAATTTTTGCCCGATGGCAAAGTATCTTATCCTGTTTTGATTTTAAAATTGAATTTATAAAAGGAATTAATAATTCTATTCCGGATTTTCTAACTAGAGAATTTCTTCAGGGCACTCCCCCTCCGCAATGAGACCCTCCGTAAAAACCGCCTTAACAGAAACCACCTCAAAATCAAAACCCTTAAATATTGTCGATTTAGCCCCTTCATACGCAATGAAATCCTCCTTAAATGCCCCAGATAATACCAGAATATTACCCTCCTCTTTAAGTAAAAAGACCCCAGAAGCATTATCATCAAAAAATAATTTCCCTCCTTTAAAGGCACCTAGCTCCTCTAAAAATCAAGATCCCATAAATGCCCAGAAAGATTACCATATAAAATCTCCCTGTACTCCTGTTCTACCTATCGAGCCAGAATGGGAAGAAGACGAGCCCTCCACCATAATAAAGAAGATAAGTCCTAAAGGATGGGCCTGGATTCCAGATAATTTTGAAAAAACCATAACTTTTTATCAAATGATTTTACTGGATACTAATTCTGTTGAATTAATTCCAGAAAAGGATCCAAAAAATCCTCTCATTACCAATTACTCAAAATTGAAAATTTTAAATGTTTTGTGTCCAACTGATTGGAACCAAAATTGGTTGACTCCGAAAGGCTTTTCTCGACCTTTTAAGCCAACCTCTTTTAATTACTTTGATTATCAAGAAGCTTGGAGTAAAATTCTTCTAAATACTAACCCCAAGCATTCGTGGTATATAAGTTTCAAAAATGAATTACCGATTCGATTACCTTCTTGGTTTATTAAATGGGTAATTGATTTTGGTCCTGTGAAAAGTATTTTACCCTCCCGAATAGTGAAAATGTATGATACCTTTAAAGAAATATCTCCGTCAATCCCTTCTAAATACAAATTAACAAGTTTTTTATCAAAAATGGGAATTGGTTGGCTAATGCAACCCCAATACCAGATACATCATCACATGGGTGACCCGTTTCCGAAACAAGTATGCCTAACTGTGAAAGTATTTTGGTGGCAAAAGTTTAATGTTGACTATGTTGACACTAAGTTCCGTCAGTTCAAGAATTCTCCTCCTAAAGCTTCTATCACTCCTGCTTCAACTTCATCTTCTCCATTAAAGATTGAAGATTTGGTAGGCCAGACCAAAGATAAAAAAGAATTAAAGAAGAAACTTCTTGAAGCATTATCCTCTTTGGATTCTGAAGAAGAAACCGAAGAAAATGAAGAATTACTATCAGATGACTGTTATGCCATCCAAATGGCACAAGACCCTAACTTAGACTCGGACTAGCAATTATTGACAGAGCAATGCCTTTCCTGCCAGAAAATCTTCAGCTTGGTAAAAGCTCTTCGATAATTACAAACGACGGTTTATCTGTCCAAGACAGCTGTCAGCAAGTACGAGGACCCACGAAAAATTATTCTGTCGGCCAAATTGTCAGGAATCTTTGATTTTCAAAAGAGACGGTAAAGTTTGTCGGCCTCTTTTAAAGATTCGAGATAAAGAAAAGATAAAGTGGAAGACAAAGTGGCGGAAAATGAGGAAGACTTTACGGAATTAATTAATTTTAATAAATTTTGAATTCCGCTTGTAATTTACTTCAATTCCGGACTTCGCATCCGGCCCTTGTATCTCTATAAATAGAATTACAGAAGAAGAGATAGACACAGCTCGGCAGAGCCTTAAACTTCTATCTCTCTCCCTCCATCCCTCTCTTCTCTTTGTAAACTTTCCATCCATTAATAAACTTGCTTCCTCTAATTCTCTGCTATCCTTGTTGTGCCTTTCTAAGTATTTCAAATCAAATCAAATCAAATTACATTTTTTCGTGGGGATTGTGAAGAGGTGCAAGATCTTCACAGATTTTATTCAATGAGATTAATTACAAAATATGTTTGTAACAAGTTATTATAGTTTAAAATCCCCGTTATTTATGTTAGTTAAAAAAACTAAAAGTGATAATTATTGCGGTTTTAAATTGTTATATATATCAGTTTTAATTTTTTAACTTTAAACATAACATTTTTATAAAATGACTAAATTGAACAACTTTAAAAATATAATAAATTTAAATATTTTTTTTAAATAGTGGAGTAAACTGATCAAGAAAAATAAGATAAACTTTTAGTGAATTACACATAATTTCAATCTTTTTTATTTTTCTGTATTAACTTCCTTTTAAGTTATAAAATATTATACTAATACTTCTATATTTAAAAAACACCAAACTAACACTTCTATTAAACCTTGTACTAACATTGGGTGAGAAAATAATGATTAAAAAGGAACAGATATGTGTAATTATGTATTTTTACTCTACCTTATGTTTCATTTCCTTTTTTTTTTATTTTCTCTATATTTGTTATTATTCTCCCTATTTTTCTTTTCTTTTACCAATACAGTGAATTTTCTTTTATATTCAAGGTTTTAAATAATGATAAACAATTGGGATTTTGTCACATGATATTACAAAAGTTACAAATAAATGTGATAGATGCGACATCAATTATGGTCATGTTGTATAGTTGTAGACATTTCTCTAAAAAAATTGATGTTGCAGACAAAAATGGTGATAGCCCACCAATTTTTAAAACATTGGGATGAAACTTATGATGAATCTGGATATGTATAAAAATAAATAAAGGAAAGATAGAGGAGCATGAAATGGAAAAAATAAGATAATGAGAAAGGAAATTATGGGCTAGTGTTAGTACGTTTGAGAGTAAATTGTACATGCACATAAAAAATGAAATGATAAAGCAAAAGGGAAGAGAATGGTACGGAAACATATTATACCTTGAAGTAGCATACTCAAAGAGCTTGCTAGTAGCGGAAAAGACTATGAGGGCAATCTCAGCATCGCAAAGAGTGGACAACTCATGAGCCTTCTTGAAAAGCACCAATGCAGACATGCGAACAAAAACCAAGCTTAGTAGTAATAGTATTATGAAGGTCTTTACATTTACAACACTGCTTAACAATTATTATATGATACGCCCAATCTCCATACTCGATACGTAATCACATGCATTTTTAATGTAGAGGAAAAAGTTAATAAGATGTGACATGAAAATTGGGCAAAGTTACACGGTGACACATAATATAGTTATTTCCTCTTTACTATTATTAGTTAAAAATAAAAAAAAATAGTATGAATTTCAGTAAAGGAAAAGGTGTATGAGAATGAACGGTGAGGAGGATGGAGGACAGGGCTTTGATTGGTACTTGTAGTTACAAGCTAGTAAAGATAGTCGATAGTAGGGTGGATGGAAGTATAGGCAGTACTTAGTAGAGTTCAGTATATGAATGAGAAGATTCAAGATTATAATTGCATGTGTGTACTTTTAGTTTTTCAGTTATCTTTTAATGATTTTCTTTAAAAAATTTATATGTAAACATGTTTATATACAAGACTTAATGCTCAACAAAACTAGTACGCACCCAATTAGAAATCAAAAGTTGAAGTGGAAAATTACCATTCATATTCAGACTTGTCATTCTTTGAACTCAAAAACTCTTCAACTCCATTCTTTCTTGGTGGTACTGAAGCCACAATCTTGGAAATCAGTGAGCCCCTATGATTGGATTTTGTATTCAAACAGCATACCAAGACACCACATGGCATCATCATTAATCCTTATAAAGAATCAGAACATAACAAGTGCTCATACCAAGACACCACATGGCATCATCATTAATCCTTATAAAGAATCAGAACATAACAAGTGCTACAGAAAACATGGGTAGAGAAAAACATACCCAAATTTGACAGATCAAATACCTCAGAGTTTTGAAGGAGAAGGTTGTTATTCTCGTTCTCTTTCTCACTACTCCAACAAGTTTGTAAGTTTACAGTCACACACAAACAAGAAATTTTACCAAATGTACTCCAATTATAAGTAACTCACCAACCCATAAAAGCATAATAAATGAATATACTAAAAGTGGAAATAATATTGTATAGCCAACATTGTTGTCATTGCATGAAATAAGTATACACCAAATCTTTAAAACTAGAGCAAATAGATGATCTTAAGAAGTAACAAAAATACTGCTTGCTGAAATCCTATTTGTTATTTGTTATACAACAATAACCCCAAGAAAAACTCCTATTACTATCAAACAAACTCCGCCAAGACAGTGAATTCCCATAAATGAGTATGGAGAGAAATCAGAGGTTATAATAACCCAAGAATCAAGAAAGAATAACTCAAATATGTATATTTTAAAATGAATGAATCTTTCAAATAATTGAATAGAGAATAAGCGAAGAAAGAATGTTGAAAAGGAAATAAGAATTACCAGATTTGGTTAAACACAAGGGAACAATAAAATGAATATAGTTGATGACGCCCAACGTACCACTTTTATAAACAGTTAAAATTCGAGATAATCAAGAAAGTTGAACATGTATGAAAGAAAATGGGACCAAAATTCAATCCATATTAAAAACTTGTGCAATGCATAGGATACACTAGCTAGTAAAATGATGCAGTTAAATCTCTCACTTACACAAAACATGAGGTTGTCATGATATAATTGATAGATAAAATATTCTAGACACATATGTAGAGTATGATATACGCGATGTTTTAAAAACATGATTGTTCATTTGACCTCATCAAGATAGCGGGTAACTAGATCAATGATAAAACTGGTGAATCACAAATTGAATCACACAAATCAATGTATATATAAAATAAAAACTATATATATATACATATATATATATATATATACATATATATATATAACATGTATATAACTTACATAATTTTTATTTGTAATGTACATACTTATTAATTATTATATATATACATATTTGTAATATGCATATTAATTATTTATAACATATATTTCTAACATACATACATACATACATACATACATATATATATATATATATATATATTATATATATATGATATACATATTTGTAATATACAATATATAAATATTTGTAATATACATATTTATATATACAGAGAGAAAGATAATGTACATATTTTTGTAATATACAATTTATATATACATATTTGTAATATACAATATTTATATAGAGAGAGATAATATACATATTTTTGTAATATACAATTTATATATACATATTTGTAATATACAATATGTAAATATATGTATTTAATATATACATATATATATATATATATATATATATATATTTTGTAATATACATATTTATATATAGAGAGAGAAAGATAATATACATATTTTTGTAATATACAATTTATATATACATATTTGTAATATACAATATATAAATACATGTATATAATATACATATTTTGTAATATACATATTTATATAGAGAGAGACATAATATACATACTTTTGTAATATACAATTTATATATACATATTTGTAATATACAATATATAAATATATGTATATATAATATACATATTTATATAGAGAGAGAGATAATATACATATTTTTGTAATATACAATTTATATCTACATATTTGTAATATACAATTTATATATAAATATTTGTTATATACAATATATAAATATATTTATATATAATATACATATTTTGCAATATATATATTTTTAATATACAATATATAAATATATATATATATATAATATACATATTTTTGAAATATACATATTTATATTTATAATACATATTTTCAATACAATTTAAGTATTTAATCCTTATATTAGGCTCTATTTTGATAAACTTCTTCCTAAGCAAGAAGAAGAAAAAGAAAAAATGAGTTAAATTTCTCCCTAAACTAAAATTAACTTATTGTAATCCTCCAACAATGAACGATAGCCTCTGCTTAAATTTAGATAAACTCTTCACATGTAGACAAATGACTTTAAATAGAACATTCTTTAGTAAATATTCTAAAAATGAAGTCGCTATATCATAATTCCGATAGAGAATTAAAAAATGAGCTACTAAGTAACTAATTATCACTAGATAAACAGAGCAAAAATAATTGTACCTTGAAGTTATCAATCAGGGTAAAATCTGGAAAGAATGGTAATATCCTCAATCTTTAACAGGCAGTTAGTTTCTTTAAGAAATGCAATTGCCTTCCTTATATGTATGCCCTCTTGACTCCTTTTGCATTTTCAACACCATGCATGGCAATCATGAGCTACTGCTTCTTTCTCCAATCCTCATCAGCCATAGCAATTAGTAAGCTCTAAATCAGCCTAATACAGAAAGTGAGTTTGCACAAAACCATTTTTAAAAAATGAAAAAGAAAGTTAAAATATCTTTCAAATATTTAATGTTGTGTTTTATATCATTATTGGGATATAAAAATATTGAAGATACATGACATAGGACTATATGTTCTACAAGATCACTAACATAAACTACTAGATACATGACATTTAGTAATCTTGAGAATCTTAGACATTATATTAACTTAATATTATATTGTCTTGTTTTTAAATAGGGTAGGTAGAAATAATATCTTTGAGATTATAGGAATCATATATTTATACCCATGTATAACCGATGAAATAAGCTATAAATAGATTAATCCTGTGTGTATTCAAACACATGATTTCAGTTCATTATACCTCTATTTTTCTTTTACTTCAACGTGGTAATTGGTATCTAGAGCATAATAGAGGTTTTCTTCTGAAACTATTCATCTAGCAACTCCCGTAATCAAAATATATTCTTTATAATTGAATTAGTTGTGTTTTTCTCTCAATGTTGTTTGTGTGATTGTTATTTGTGACATAAAATTTTTCATCTAGCAATAGAGGTTTTCAACTCCTATGTGTATTTGAAGGCTATCTGATAATAACAATAACAACAATAATTACTACTAACGCTATATACTATCACCTTCCATAACAAGTATAAAGTTTAATATTAAAATTTTTATATTGACAACACATTTAAATTAAATTCATATTAAAAACAATACTCTTACTATCGGAGATGCGTTTCTTTAAGTCAAAATGTAATCGACATAAAAAACTACCCAAAAAGGGTTTTCACCATGTTATATGCTTCTCCATATGTTTCCATCAAACAACAAAGATAAAATATTTCCCAGCTCCTACAAAATCAACAATAACATGTAAAGGAGAAAGTTATGGCACAACAATGAAACACAGAAGCCCTAAAGTTTGTATAAATAAACAACTAACATTTAAGAATCTTGTTGGCAACTATTCATAATTATCACTTCACATCTAATTAATTGTGTTTATGCAAACAAACTACATAAAGTTGTCATAACAAAACCATAATAATAGAAAAAATACCTACAAGTGGCTGAATCGTTAAAGACCTTATGGTTAAAGATGTTTGCATTTTTTCCCTAGCAATTTAAACTGAGACAGGTTGTATGATTTGATATTGACTTGACCAGAGAGTGGTGGTCCACTTTGTTTATGGATGATGAGTCTAGTTGAGCTGTGTGGAGAGCAATCAGTGTGGAGAACAATCAGAGGTTATAATAACCCAAAAATCATGAAAGATTAACTCAATAAGATGTTAAAGACTTTACAAAATGAATATTGAAATGGATTCATATGTGTCTATATATTTTCATGTGGTTTCTGGAGTTTCACTTAAGTAACCTATGTTGATATTTAATTTTATAATACAAACAAGAAATTTCTAACAGAATTGGGAGACACACACCCCAAGATAGAGGGGAGGAAAAACTTAATGAAATCACATGAGCAGAACCAGACTCAAGAACCGTTCATCATTTCCAATTCATAACTAAAACAGAGGCACTAATATACAATCCAAGAACCAAAATTTATGAAAACAAACCCCACTTACACGAAAATTTAGGATAGTTGAGCTGTGATTTTTAAATGCATCGACATAAAAAGAAGTGAAGCGTACAGAGATGAGGTAGAGTGGTCTCAGGTATCAAGTGAAAGCACCCATGCAGACATGAGAACAAAAACCAAGCTTAGTAGTAATAGTATTATACAACACTCCTTAATAATTATTATATGATACGCCCAATCTCCATACTCGATACGTAATCACATACATTTTTAATGTAGAGGAAAAAGTTAATAAGATATGACATGAAAATTGGGCAAAGTTATACGGTGACACATAATATAGTTATTTCCTCTTTACTATTATTAGTTAAAAATAAAAAAAAAATAGTATGAATTTCAGTAAAAGGAAAGGTGTATGAGAACGAACGGTGAGGAGGATGGAGCACAGGGCTTTGATTGGTATTTGTAGTTACAAGCTAGTAAAGATAGTAGATAGTAGGGTGGATGGAAGTATAGGCAATACTTAGTAGAGTTCAGTATATGAATGAGAAGATTCAAGATTATGATTGCATGTGTATACTTTTAGTTTTTCAGAGAACCAGTTTTTTATCTTTTAATGATTTTCTTTAAAAATTTTATATGTAAACATGTTTTTCAGTTCATACACAAGACTTAATGCTCAACAAAACTAGTTCAATTAACTCATACGGCCAAATCACGCACCCAATCAGCAATCAAAAGTTGAAGTGGAAAATTACCATTCATATTCAGACTTGTCATTCTTTGAACTCAAACTCTTCAACTCCATTCTTCCTTGGCGGTACCGAAGCCACAATCTTGGAAATCACTGAGCCCCTATGATTGGATTTTGTATTCAAACAGCATACCAAGACACCACATGGCATCATCATTAATCCTTATAAAGAATCAGAACATAACAAGTGCTACAGAAAACATTAGTAGAGAAAAAACATACCCAAGTTTGACAAATCAAATACCTCAGAGTTTTGAAGGAGAAGGTTGTTATTCTTGTTCTCTTTCTCACTACTCCAACAAGTTTGTAAGTTTACAGTCACACACAAACAAGAAATTTTACAAAATGTACTCCAATTATAACTCACCAACCCATAAAAGCATAATAAATGAATGTACTAAAAGTGGAAATAATATTGTATAGCCAACATTGTTGTCATTGCATGAAATAAGTATACACCAAATCTTTAAAAGTAGAGCAAAATAGATGATCTTAATAAGTAACAAAAATGCTGCATGCTGAAATCCAATTTGTTATTTTTTATACAACACTAACCCCAAGAAAAACTCCTATTACTATCAAACCAACGGGAGCCAAGACAGTGAATTCCCATAAATGAGTATGGAGAGAAATCAGAGGTTATAATAACCCAAGAATCATGAAAGAATAACTCAAATATGTATATTTTAAAATGAATCAATCTTTCAAATAATTGAATAGAGAATAAGCAAAGAAAGAATGTTGAAAAGGAAATAAGAATTACCAGATTTGGTTAAAAACGTGGGAGCAATAAAATGAATATAGTTGGATGACGCCCAACGTACCACTTTTATAAACAGTTAAAATTTGACATAATCAAGAAAGTTGAACATGTATGAAAGAAAATGGACCAAAATTCAATCCATATTAAAAACTTGTGCAATGCATAGGATACTAGCTAGTACAATGATGCAGTTAAATCTCTCACTTACACAAAACATGAGGTTGTCATGATATAATTGATAGATAAAATATTCTAGACACATATGTAGAGTGTGATCTAAGGGGTGTTTTAAAAACATGATTGTTCATTTGACCTCATCAAGATAGCGGGTAACTAGATCAATGATAAAAAAATTGAATCACACAAATCGATATATATATAAAATAAAAACTATATATATATAACATGTATATAACTTATACAATATTTTTTATTTATAATATACATACTTATTATATACATACATATTTGTAATATGCATATTAATTATTTATAACGTATATTTCTAACATACATATATATATATATATATATGATATACATATTTGTAATATACAATATATAAATATTTGTAATATACATATTTATATATACAGAGAGAAAGATAATATACATATTTTTGTAATATACAATTTATATATACATATTTGTAATATACAATATATTAATACATGTATATAATATACATATTTTGTAATATACATATTTATATAGAGAGAGATAATATACATATTTTTGTAATATACAATTTATATATACATATTTGTAATATACAATATATAAATATATGTATATATAATATAAATATTTTGTAATACATATTTATATATAGAGAGAGAAAGATAATATACATATTTTTGTAATATACAATTTATATATACATATTTGTAATATACAATATATAAATACATGTATATAATATTCATATTTTGTAATATACATATTTATATATAGAGAGAGATAATATACATATTTCTGTAATATACAATTTATATATACATATTTGTAATATACAATATATAAATATATGTATATATAATATACATATTTTGTAATATACATATTTATATATATTGAGAGAGAGATAATATACATATTTTTGTAATATACATATTTTTGTAATATACATATTTATATTTATAATACATATTTTCAATACAATTTTAGTATTTAATCCTTATATTAGGCTCTATTTTGATAAACTTCTTCCTAAGCAAGAAGAAGAAAAAGAAAAAATGAGTTAAATATTTCTCTCTAAGCTAAAATTAACTTACTTATTGTAATCCTCCAACAATGAACGATAGCCTCCTGCTTAAATTTAGATAAACTCATCACATGTAGACAAATGACTTTAAATAGAACATTCTTTAGTAAATATTCTAAAAATGAAGTCGCTATATTATAATTCCGATAGAGAATGAAAAAATGAGCTACTAAGTAACTAATTATCACTAGATAAAAAGGGCAAAGAATAATTGTACCTTGAAGTTATCAATCAGGTAAAATCTGGAAAGAATGGTAATATCCTCAATCTTTAACAGGCAGTTAGTTTCTTTAAGAAATGCAATTGCCTTCCTTATATGTATGCCCTCTTGACTTCCTTATACAGTTAGTTGAGCTGTGTGGAGAGCAATCAGTGTGGAGAGCAATCAGAGGTTATAATAATCCAAAAATCATGAAAGAACAAGTCAATAAGATATTAAAGACTTTACAAAATGAATATTGAAATGGATTCATATATGTCTACATATTTTCATGTAGTTTTTTGAGTTTCGTTTAAGTAACCTATGTTGATCTTTAATTTTATAATACAAACTATCGAAGTGAAATTCTAATTCTGATTAAACAGCAGAACCAAATTTTATTATATACTCAAATCAACAGCAACGTGCAGAGGCCTACCCTAAACAATTAATTCAATGATTTCTCTACCCCTTTATTATTACCAAATTTTATTAATAAAAGTGGCTATATTTTCTCACCATTTGTATTTACAGATTCACACTGCAAGCAGCCACCAACCCTGCTTTTAATTGCACCTACTTTTCTGTGTGGATTTTCCTTTATGCATAACTGGGCAGTGATTTTCCAAAATTTCCAACATGAGAATGGCAATTTAGCTGTTCATTGAAGCCATTGACATAAGTCACGGTTCCACCTCCACAAGTGGAGGGTGGTGAAGATCGTAGAAGGTAGAGGGCTTTGTTCATGAGGAGTACTCCTGGAAAGTCAGGGCCACCCAGAAACTTATGTGGACTGAGGAACACAGCATCATACCCATCACTCTTCCCTGACCTCATGTCAATCTCCACGTATGGACCACTAAACCTACAAACAAAACCATTACCAACTTTCCAAATTTTCCTAACTCATGTACAATAATGAGAAACTATTACGGTTCTGATTTTCCTGACCAATATATGCGTATGAGTTTTTGAATTTATAGAAAAAAGGTTAATAACAGTCTACGTGTACACACATGTCCATAATTCTATGCAAGTACCTGGCTGCGAAATCAAAGCTTGCAAAGGCTTTATAGTGATAAAGAAGCTGAGCAACTGCACGTGTATCTGAGTAGATTCCAGTGACATTGCTACAAGCTGAGAAAGATCCCAACATAGGTCAGTTGGTATCTTTGTAGGCCTCAAGTTGTAGCTTTAGATCCTCCATGTCAAGCAACCCTTGGTGATCAAGACCAATCTCTACCACCTCAGCCAAACTTTGCCTCCAAGAAACGAGGTTTGAATGGTGCTCATGAGGTCCAACAAAAACCACCCATCTTTCGTCTGTGTCAAGGCTCTTCAAAACCATTTCCCTCAGAACAAATGGCACAGCAATTCCCACAGAAAAAATAACTAAATTATTATCTGATAAAAATTATATTCTAAAATTTAATATCCTCGTTGCAATACTAATGGGATACATTCCATTGTTCCCCATGTTATTTTGGTCAGCTAAGTAACTGAACTTTGGGAGATCTATTTTAGTTTTTCCTTTTATTAGTTTTTCTAAAAGAATTACTTTTTCTTCTAGATGATTTATGCGAGTTTCTAATACTGAAACTCTAGTATCAGTTAAATCTTTGTTACACAATTTATTTATATTTTCTTTCTTTTCGAAAGAGTGTATTTCTTGTTCCTGTATATTTAAATGTTTTACGACACATTTGATACAAAAATTTTTATAACAGAGTGGGCAATGTGCCCTTTTTTATATGTGAAAATACCTTTCACAATATGTGCAAGGAATTGATTTTGTCCCTGAATAAAATTGTATTTTGTGAGGACAAGGATTTATATCTGTAGTTTTCATTAGACAATATCCTAGATCGTCTAATATTTTTCCCATTTCATTATATTCTTCCCCCATTGGGAAATTATTGTCTTCGTTGGGATATAAATGACTATATTCATTATTTGTAAATTCATTTATTAAATCATAATGTTTAGAAGCCTTTTCTGGGTTTACTTCATTTGTGTATTCAGTTATACTAATAACAGATAATATTTCGGAGTCAGTAGAAACCTCTTCGTCAATGGGAAGAAGATTCATATGACAAGATTTTATAAGAGTAGCTTCTTTTGTGTAAATATTTGCGATATTTGGACAATCTCTAGAAAAGTGTCCTGGTTGACTACAGACAAAACATTTAGCGGACTACCGCCGTATAAATCCAGCTCTTGTTTCTTCTTGTTTGTTTTTCTCTCTTTCTTGGTATCAGAGTCATGTTATTTCCAAAGACGGTTCTTTTATCATGTAAATCTTAATTTTCTCTTTGAAAATAGACATCTGTCAAGCGTGTATAATGTTTGCTAGGATACTCATGGTAGTTGAAGGGCAGTGATGGCCAGTGGAGAGCCTTTGTAAGTCCCTAGTTTCCTACCTAGATGGGTTGAGAAACACGTGCATATTGCGACACCAAGATCAGATGTATATTTTTAAGCAAAGCAAAAAAAAAAATTTACTTTTTGATAAGCCTTATGATTTTCTATATTCTTTAATATTTGTTGTTTTACAGTGTATTCCGTAGATACCTTATCTAATATATATGTTTTCCTGCTTCTGCTACTATTTATTCCCTGCTGATTTTCTGCTCTTTTATTTTCTGTATTTTTATTCTCGTGCTCTTATACACTCTAAAAATTTTATAAAGAAAAATAAATTTTTCAAACAAATGGAAAATATACAACCTTTTAAGGGAAAAGACTACAACTCAGCTCTTGCAGCTGTAGAATCTTTAACAAAGTCCCCTCCAATGGGATATATAAAACCTACTCATGATGCAGATTATGTTCATACAATATTAATAAGACAAAATAACACAATAATAGCTTTACTAGAAGAGGTTTCTAAGAAACTATCTAATCTTATAGATATAAATAAAAACAAAAATATATCCGATGATATAAATGATTTAGTTAATAAAGTTTCTAGACTATCTTTAGGAACAAATACACAAACTAAAACAGTATGTAAAAATACTCATAAATTCGTTAAAGTAATAGCAAAGACAGATATAACTGAATCCAGTAATAGGAATCATATTAGACAGGAGAACAATACCTCCAACAAAAACAAAACTGTTAGTTAAAATATGAATTTAAGACCAGATAATAGTACACAAACACAATTACAAGATATTTCTATGGATAGTACATCTAATAGGAATCAAACATCAGAGAGGTTTCTAGGAACTTCTCGCCGAATAAGAGAACATCAAACTAGGAGACAAGATCTCATACTTATTTTAGGACAAAATAGATCAGTTACAATAAACAAATATTATGTTATGATAAGTGATAAAACACAGATGACATCAATAGTTAGTGGTGATTCATTAAAACAAGAAATCATTACTAATAATTGTAATTGCAAAAATCCAACATTTCTAGGAACATGTTATTGTACTACGGAATCTTTATACATATTAGATGAAACAAAAGAAGACTATAATATGCTAGATAATACATTTGAGGTTTTTTCCTCAATAAAAATTTCAAAATCAATAAAATTTGAAAATATTCAACAAATTCTTGACAGGTTAAATAAAACAAACATAATAGGAGAAGACCCTACAAAATTCTGGGATAGAAATCCCGTAACCTGTAAATTAGAAATTATCAATCCAGACTTAGTCATTAAAACAAAAGATATCCAATATAATAATTGGGAACAAGAAGAGTGTTAAAACCATATACAAAATTTACTAAAACTAAAGGTAATATCACCTAGTGTTAGCCCACACAGAAGTTCGGCTTTTATAGTCAACAAATCTTCCGAACAAAAAAGAGGTAAATCAAGAATGGTTTACAATTATAAAAGATTAAACGATAACACCGTAGAGGATGGATATTCAATTCCATCTAAAGATATTTTAATAAACCGAATTCAAGATGCCAAATGGTTTTCTAAATTCGATCTAAAAAGTGGATTTCATCAAGTTAAAATGGATCCAGAATCAATAAAATGGACAGCCTTCTCTTATTCTGAAGGTTTATTTGAATGGAACGTCATGTCATTCGGTCTTAAAAATGTCCCTGCTATTTTCCAAGGAAAAATGGATAACATTTTCAAAAATGATAAAACTTTTACATGCGTCTACATTGATGATATATTAGTATTTTCTAAAACAAAAGATGATCATTTTCATCATCTAAAACAAGTTTTATACAAACTGGAACATTATGGATTAATAGTTTCAAAATCAAAAATGGAAATTAGTAAACATTTTATCGAATTTCTTGGAACAGAAATAGGTAATGGAACTATAAAACTCCAACCTCATATTTCTAAGAAAATACAAGATTTTCCAGACAAAATGGAAGAAATTAAAACACTTAGATCCTTTTTAGGACTATTAAACTATGGAAGAAATTTTATTCCTAATCTAGGAAAATATACATCTCCTCTATATAATAAGATTTCATTAAAAGGAGAACGAAAATTCAACTCTGAAGATATACAATTGGTACAGAAAATAAAACAAATGGTAACAAATTTACCTACTTTACAACTACGATTAGATTCAGATTACTTAATAATCGAATGTGATGGATGTGAACTCGGATGGGGAGTCATCCTTAAACGTAAAAAAAATAAACACATACCCAAGACAGAGGAACAAATTTGCAAATACGCCTCTGGAAAATATAGTACAAAACCAAAAATTTACAAAACAAGTACAGATTTTGAAGTAAATGCCATCATTCACGCAATGGATACATTTAAACTATTTTTGATAAATAAAAAAGAAATGACAATCAGAACAGATTGTGAAGTCATAGTCTCTTATGGTAAAAACCAAATTAACAATGATAAAAAGCCACATAAAATATGGTTGCTCTTTAAAGATTATATAAATTTCTCTGGAAAAACTATTTATTTTGAACATATAAAAGGTTCTGATAATACTTGTGCTGACATACTTTTCAGGTATATCAGATAAAGGCGTGATCCTCTACAAAGACCTGTTAGGTCATCAATACAAATTCCCATATAATGGAACATACAAAAAAGGGAGTCACTGGTCCCAAACAAGTAAGTCTCCTTTTCAGGTGGACCAATATACAAAATATGGCAAACAAGAATTGTCAATCCTCACAAATATTTTCCAGTACCCTGGAAGAGATAATACAAATGTCAAATTAAATGTTTTAATTGACAATATTTGGAATATTCCAAAATACACAACACAAAATGAAGTACAAGTTACAAAAGTAAAACAAAGCATTATTTGTGCACTCTACCACTTTTGTGGACAAAATAATCAAGGAGTAGTTTTAACTTCTCTTGCCTCACCTTCGGGTAAAGGTTTCACACATTTTGCCTTAATAAATGGGCCCAACAAAGGGGTATATACCTCATTCAGAGATCTCTCTGAAGCTAAACAAGATCAATTCTGGTCTACTTACAAAGGCTTCTATTCTAAAGAAGAAGCACAAATGGCAGTACGTCTTGAAACGATTGATGAAGACAAAATCAAATCTGCCTTACAAATGGAGCCTAGAGCTCAAACACAAACATATGCCACCACTATTGGTAGTATTCCAGCAACTTTTAATCCCAATATCCTCCTAGGGAAATTCAACTTAATTCAAGAATTTTTATTTGAAATACATTCGGAAGCCATGAAATACAATGGTTTATTTGTCAAAATACAAACATATTTTAACCATAAAACTGTGTGTCTTGTCTCTTCTGACTACCGTAAAATAGTAACCAAAGACTGTACCTGTCAACTTAGGTTTCTAGTCAGAAAAGCCCAAATAAATCTTGAAAATTTTGAACAACACCTATACTGGGATTTTCTCATTACTCCCATGTCCTTATTAGAGGTCGGGTGTCTTCACTCAATAGTAACCCCTCCCACAGACAGATTTAACTCACTCTCCGCCCCTTTGAATTCTATCATAAATGAGGTTCAGGCGGAACACATGCAAAAAGTGGTTCTGCATATCACCACTTCCCCAAGAAGTATTAATCTTCCAGACAGTATTCCTACACATGTCATCAAGCTATACACAGAAACAAACCCCGAAATTCATCCTTTCATGTCAATGGAACACGATAATCTAAAAGGACTTTCGTTAAACAAGAACAAAACCTACCAATACAATCTTTGGAAGGCTTACACAGAAGGATCAAATTGGGATTTCTCAAAACATGATTAAGAGACTTTAATCCTATTAAAAGAAACACAAGATACCAAACTCTATTGGAAGAAGAGTATGAGATCAAAATTTCATCCTTTCCCTATCAAAGTTCACCCATCTCTTGTCAGACACTTTAAAAAAGAAAGGATATACAAGGAAATTTACGAAGAAGCTGGTTGTTATGGCCAAAATACACCTGGAATGTCCTCACTTCCCTCTGAAGGAGATGATACTCTCTCCCCGAACAAATGGAGGAAGAATTTCTTGGTATCAGAAAGAGGTTTCTAGGAAATTATCTAATCTTATAGATATAAATAAAAACAAAAATATATCCGATGATATAAATGATTTAGTTAATAAAGTTTAGAAAGAGAGAAAAACAAACAAAAAGAAACAAGAGCTGGATTTATATGATGGTAAAGAAAGAGAGAAAAACAAACAAAAAAAAACAAGAGCTGGATTTATACGGCAGTAGTCCGCTCAATACCAGTTATCAATGGCACACCTGAAAATACAGGCTTACAAATCCCAGGTTTTCGAAAAATCAAGGGCACACCTGAAGAATCAGGCTTACAAATCCCAGGTTTTTAAGAAGAAGATGAGAAAGAAGGTGAATATACACAAATAAATTATGTATATCACATTATTTTGAATTTAAAAATAAATAAAAAGCTATTATACATAAAGGCAATAGTTAAAATTTAGTATTAAAAATTATTATACCAATAATAATGAAAAATAATATAGGAATGTGCGAAAAAAGAAGATTGATATATAAATAATAATTATAAATTATAATTTTTTTTAACAATTAATGTGTTTTTATAATATATAAATAAAATTTTGTGTACTAACTATATACGTGGTTGAAGTTTAAATTACATTTAATTTTCATGCATTTAGCACAGATTTATGGAGGGGGTGTCCAAACCGCATGTTAGCATTTTTGTGTCACTTGGCAACGCCCTATTCACCCATTCATTCTGATTTTCGCAACTCCAAACCGTCAACTGAGTTGTCAGTTTCCAATGTTCGTCACACGTGTCAATTGCCCACCATAACAGCCAGTCCAAACCGACAACTGACCTGTCGGTTTCCAACAACTACAATCCAAATCGCCAAATCCACTTGTCAGTTTCCAACAACTACAACATAAACCAGCAACTCATATAGCGTTTTAGCAGTTAACTACACATTCTGGGAATTATTTGAATACCCACACCATTTTCATTAGATTTCCTTAAAAAATCTCTGTGGATAGAAAAAAGTCGAGAGAGAGAAACCATGAAATAGTGCAGACAGTCCTTGTCCTTTCAAGCTGTTCTTCCTTTAATTTTAAGTTTATTCATTTATTATTATTAATAATTATTATTACCCGCGTTACTTAGTGTCTTAAAAATATATTAGCACCAATTGAATTTATGGAAAGGTTAATAATTCAAGGTTTAATAACAGCTGGTTGCAAGGAATAATGTACAGGAAAAAAGAGAAAAAAATCCTTTCTAATTTCTTAGATAAAATCTTAGTTTTTTCTTCATTTTACTATTTAATAATTTTAACATATCAAAATAATAAATATTTATAATGGATGACTGAAATTTGTTCAATTGAATATTTGTAGTTTTATGGCTAAAGATGATCCTAAAAAAAAACATAATTACTAGATTATATGACATGTGAAAAAAAATTATAAGAAGAATTGTGATAAAAATTTTAAAGTTATTATAATTATAAAATTATTTATGCATTTATCACTTATTTTTTATAGGTAAGATTCAATTTTTTTTTCATATTTTTTTAGTGAAAAAATAAGACATATTAGATTAATGACACTTTATTATTATTTTTTTACCATCAAAGTAGAAAAATAGAAAATTTTCTTTCAATTTCTTACATACTTCACCCTTTATTTTTTATGTAGTCGAACAAGATTAAAGCTCTTTTTCTTACTTTTTTTCTATCACATTCTTTATAAACTTGTGGAGTGACATACCAAATGAGTAATTCTAAATAATAATAAAATATAACATTTTTTTAAACATTTTCAATCCTTGACCAAAATACAGACGGACAATATTCATAATTTAATACTAGTATAAAAACTTAGAGTTAATCAATTAAAGAATATTTTGTATGCAAATTTTAAATTGATTATTATCAAATTATTTTTTAATGATGTAAAAAGTTATGGTTAGTTAATGATATAAAATATATATTCTCAATATGTTTTAAATAAAAATATTAAATGAAATATTAATATTAAAAATTAATTTGACAATGTCTAATAATGAATTTTCATGTTTAATAAAATTATTCACTTTTATAATAGAATTTAATTATCATCATTGTATTTATAAAACATTTTATAGTTTCAACTCAAAAAGAATTTTAAGAATGATTTTGTAATATTAAATTCAAGAATCTTCATATCTACAGTAATATCTAATATCTAATTTGATGATAATGTAAAAGAAAAAAAAATACATATTCTTGCTTTTGTTATTGTTTTCGTGAGGATTTGTTTTGTTTAGGAAAAAGCAAAGTTGCTATTGTTTGATCGTTGAAATATTCAAAATCTCAGGTTACATGATAAATTAATTGTTTAGTTATTATCACAAAATTATTATGCACTAATATATTATAATATTCTAGTTCCCAAACATAATAAATATATTAAATTGTAAGAGATTATTAAATATTAAAATAATATAAATAAAATATTTTACGACAATCATTTTAATACTATTTGTATAAAATAATACTATTATTTATTTCCAACTAATTTGTTGTTTTATTTTTATTTATTTTACTATAGATTATAATTTTTGAAAAAATATTATGAATTTGTTTCAATATTGAGCTTGGTTAGATTTACAGAGTCTGAAATATTGATTGCTTACGAAGTTTGATGACTCTCATATAATTTTGTCCAGATTCAAAGAGTTAATGTCCGATAATTTTTTTTATAAGGCAAATAATATATTATAATTAGCCCAGTTGCGATACAACGTTTGAAAATCATGTTAAAAATAAAAAGCAATGGAACCAATTAAAAGACTCAAGTAGAACACACGTCCTGTCAATATATATAAAGATGGATTCATCATCCACTCTGTAAAATTATGTGTAGTTAACTACACCTCTAATACTACTAGACCACGAAAATTGAGTGTCTTGCTCTTAAATATATAGTCATTGCATGTCTTCCAAAAGTGTTAAAGACTCGCAAACCACACATACAACCAAATTGTTTGAATTACATTGTTTCCACTAATCGGACCCATGAATTGAAAGTCATGACTTTGGAGCTCAACTTGAAATACCATAGAGTGTCCCCACCAAGCACACAACTCCGTCCAAACTAGATGCAATTGGACAAGAGAAAAAAGAGATGGGATTCTGTTTCTAATGCTTCATCACACATCCCACAACTATCAGCTTCACAATGAATTATTTGGAACTTCACCAAGTTCTTCCATGTAGGTAGTCTATTAGCCTTCAATCTCTAAGCCAATAATTGAATCTTTTGAGGCACATACTTTGCCCAAATTTGAGGTATAGAGTCACTCCCCTATCCGTCCTGAAAGAAGTTCCCACCCCATTTCAAACAATCTCATCCTTCACACCCCCTTTAGCACACCCTATTCCCACTCCAGTCCAAACTATGCCCCGTGCACGAGTGGGATATCTAAAGTTCGACCACATCACCCTTTTACGGTAGAAATCATGGAGGTTCCTTTGGCAGAGAGTTGGAAACACGTCGCCCTCGAAAAATACGATGGCATCTGGAACCCCAGACGCCCATCTAGCTGCCTTCATGACACAAGTAGGGATGTACACAAAGGATCAAATAGTTTTGTGTAAGATAGCTAAGAAGATTTATTAATATGTAAGTTTTATTAATGGAGAAATTTAAATCTATTTATTATATTCTTCTGACCCTCATTGTGTGATTCATTGTGTTATAAACCTATCTAACTCTTTTCTGAAGATATGAGGGAACACACTTGTCTCTTTTAGTTTTTGTAAAATATCATAATCTATATGCAATGATGTAACATAAAGGATGGAGAGCAGTTGGGTGGAAGCGTAGTTAGGCATGATTTTTCTAAGTCTAGAATTAAGTAAATGATCCATAGAATTAAGTAAAGAAAATCAAAGGTTTCATGTTTAAAACTTGAATCCATTCCTCGATCCCAATCCCTATCACCATCCCATTTAGAATACTTCAATTCATAGCATAAAAAGTTATAGAATAACCGAACAGAGAAGATATAAGCAACCTACCATCTATACTATGATGCTTGTCAGTAAAAATGATTTTCTTATATCTTCACAAAATATTTAAAGGAATCCAAATATTGCTTCACCAATCCCTTGACCTACAAAATTTCAAAGTGCAAACAAGTTATTGAAAATCAATCACTTGTGACTATTTTATCTCATAAATAATCATGTAATTGTCATTCATTATACAATGAGACAGTTACCTTTATAAGAACTCAAAAAAACTTTGGAACTTTTCAAATTTTATGAGAGCAGGAGGAACCTTTGGTCAAAACCAGAATCACCACCAAGAGGGTCACCATGTAACTTGTTGTCAGATTGAGCCTTAATTTGCAAAAAATAACATTAGCATATATGGAATGAAGAAATATTGAAGACAAGAAAAGATTTTAAATTATATGCAGAGTCGGTGTCAAAACTTCTTCATTGAAATAATTAGAAATTGTGATTGATAAAGGTATAAAATCTATAGCATACTATGTACACTGTTTTCTAAAAAAATAACAATGAATCCCACAAACTGTTTGGGCAGGAAAACATGCAATAACACTCAACCTCACAAACAAGTTTAGTAGGAAAAATATAATGGCTTTAAATAACAACACATCACAGTAGAAACCAATGTTTTTTATAATACACAAGACACATCGATGTGGACATAAGATGCAAAGGTAAGATTCCTTCATAACACACATGACTAATATGAGCTCGAAGTTTCTCTCAAAACTTCTTCATAATGGTTTTGTTCCATGTCTTTTTTCATAGACAACCTCAAAGTGATATTTTTTTTTCTATAATAGAAAAGACAAAATTAGGGTGTTTTTGGAAAAATTAATTAAAAAGCTAGCTAAATAAAAGCTAAAAATCTAATTAATTAAAAACTGAAAATTTAGTTGAAAGCTTAAAACTAGCTAAAAGATGAAAAAATAGCTAAGAATTAAAAAGCTAGTTTTAAGTGTTTGATAAAATTAGCTTATTTAACTAGCTAAAAATTATAAAATGACAAATAAAAGACATCATTAATTATTAGATCAACGATCAGGTATTTAAAATAATTATAACATATTTTAATATTAAATTAATTGTATATTTAAATTATAAATTATTATAATTATATATTTAAATTATAATTTTTTATAATTATATATTTAAATTATAAATTTATTTAATTACATATTTAAATTTTAAATTACTATAATTATTATATAATTTAAATTATAACTTTCTACAATTATATATAAATTTTAAATTGTATATTTAAATTATAATTTTTATAATTATATATTTAATTATAAATTACTATAATTACATTAATGAAGAAGATATAAATGAATAAAAGAAAAGTTTTTTCATGTGAGAAAGAATTAGTGAAAGACAATTCATTAATTAATCAAGGGTAAAGTTGTAAAAAAAAAACTAATAGATGAAAATAAGAGATTTTTTGAAAAAATTACTTTAAGTAACTTTTTTTAAAAAGCTAATAGCTTCCAACTTTTTGTTATCCAAATAGAATTAAAACCATTTAAAAAATGTTTATTTTTCACTAACAATTTTTTTCACAAGGTTCGAGTAGAAATCGAAGATCTTAAGCGTCCATCCGACACAACAACTCAAAAGATAGAAAGGTATCATTAATTACTTCATACTCATTCCAAGACATAAGACATTCTTACCTTTAAATAACATGTTTTAAAAAAATATTAATAAATTAAAATAAAAAATCTTAAATTTAAATTATAATTTACTAAAAATTATACTTCCGATTTAATATTCAGACATGCTTCTTCATGTGGGATAAATAACTAAAAAAACAATTAATAAAACTCTAAACAAATTAATGGATGTTGTCTAAATAATGATAATGTTTAAAATTATTAACCATTTGAATAGAAAAAAAAGCACTGCAGATCCATTGTGGATCAGTCGATAATCGTTTTGACACACTAATGTCATCTATAAAAGAAACATACTAATAACACTTTTTTTTCTTCAAAATAACAAGAAAATTTACCTTCATGTTATAGCAAGAAAAAGAAAAAGCTCAAAATACACCGTCCACAAAGACAGTGAAAATTATAATTGGTAAAAAGTAGATTTGCTGAGTGTTTTAACTCTTAAGAGTAAAGACAATATTGTGTGTATTTCATTAGAATTTACATAGGTGTTAAAAGAAAAATTTTTCAAGGTTTCATTGGTTTCATTTTTGTTTTTAAATTTTGAAAAGAGTTTTTAAAAATAGTTTTCGAGAAGAAAAAAAAAATTTATTTGACAAACGTTATTTGAAAACTGTTTTGAAGATATAAAAATGAAAAAATTTATTTATATTTATTAAAATTTTATTAATGAAAAACAAAATACATCATACATATTTTAATTGTATTTTGAGTTTTTAAAATAAAAATAAAAAGCTCATAATATTTTATTTTTTGTTTTTTATTAATAAAATTCTAATAAATATAAACAAATTTTTCTATTTTCATATTTTTAAAACAGTTTTCAAATAACATATATCAATTAAATTTTTTCCGTTTTCGAAAATTTTCTTAAAAATTGAAAAACAAAACCAACGAATGGTAACTTTGTTTTGCCGAAGTCAACGTTTGATGGGTGACGGGTAAAACACCGTTTTTGGAATATGATTTACTAAAGACGACTCCCAAGTTTGGAGCTTGGCGCGTTGAAGTTACAGTTTGAAGAAGAAGAAAAGAGAAGATAGTGAGTGTGTGAAATCTGAATTCGCAATGGCTCGGTCTAGCAGCAAGGACGCCCAAGACCTTTTCCGCGCTCTTTGGTCTGCTTATGCCGCAACCCCTACAAATCTTAAGGTAACAACAAACTGCACTTTTCCTCTTCAATCTCTCTTCTTTTTCCTAACCCCATTTTTGCTCTTTCTTTTAGATCATTGACCTTTTCGTCATCTACGCACTCTTCACCGCTCTCATCCAGGTACCCTCTACTCTCCCTTCTACAATCACTTTTACTTTCCCAATTTCTATTTCACACTGGGATCACTCTCTTTCTTTGTATTGATTTGAGTTTTGCTCGTTTATATTGATGTTTGGCAAGAAACTGACTGTGTTCCTAGTGAGAAAAACCACTGAATTCGGAAGGTCTAGGCCTTCTTTATAAACTGTTTTTAATTTCTGTTTTCTAAAATTCTATTGCCCATCGCTTTGATGGGCTACATTATGATCATTGGAGTGAGTTGATGGGTAATCTTCTTCGAGCCAAGGGTTATGGAACTTGGTTGAAACTAGTTTTGAGGAACGAAGGGGCTGTGTTGACTGACAAAGAGTTGCAACAGTTGGAGAACCCCAGGACAAAGGATCATAAAGTCAAGCATTCTCTTTTTCGGGTCATTGAGAGATCCATCCTTGAGCAATTCTTGGACAGGCGCACCTCCGAGATTGTTTCGATTCCCTGAAAAGAAAATTTGGAGGCAATGAGTCACGTCTTAATTCATTGAGAAGAGAGTTCGAGGTACTTGAAGTGAAAGAATCCGAAACGATTATTGCATATTTTGCTAGAGTAACGGCAGTGGCCAACAAAAGGAGAAGCAATGGAGAGAGTATGGCTGACTTGAAGGTGGTGGAGAAAATTCTTTGAACATTGATTGAGTGATTCACATATGTTGTGGTCTCAATTGAGGAGCCAAAGGACATAGAAGCAATGTCCATTGACGAGCTTCAAAGCTCTCTGGTGGTTCGTGAACAAAAGTTTAGAAGTAGCAGTAGAGATGGTGAACAAGCACTCAAGGTGGGAAGTAGTAGAGGACAAGGAGTCAAGGATGAGGAACATACCGAGGTTGTGGACGTGGATGGGGGAGACAATATTTCTCAAAGGTCATAGTGCAATGTTTTAAGTGCCAAAATATGAATGTCCAAAATGGAGCAAAGAATTGAATGATAAAGAAGAACTTCTTTTGATGGCTTTTGTAGAAGAAAATGAAGCCAAAAGGAATGATGCATGGTTCTTAGACTTAGGATGTTCTAATTATATCTCTGTAGCTAGAAAAGGTAGTGTTAGATTGGTTCTTAGACTCAGGATGTTTTAATGATATCTCTATGCTTGAGCTTTGAAAGAATTTGTCATTCTCATAAAAAATGGGATATGCAATATCTATTATTCATGCAAAGGATTGGTTGCACATACGAATATGAGTACCAACCATATGTTTATTCTTCTCAATGAAAGCTCAACATTAGTGCTCATATTGAAGAATGTCTTCCTCCGGTCTAACTTACCTTTGGCATAAAAAATATGGACACTTAAGCTACAAGGGATTCAAGACACTACAAACAAAGAAATGGTGTGTGGCTACCTCAAATGTTTCTTGTGAAGATTGTTTTGCCAGTAATCAACACCGTGGCGTAATCCTATCCCTTAGAAGAATGAATGGTGTGTCAATAAGATATTGGAACTCATGCATGCAAATAGTTGTGGACCAATAGAGCCAATATCACATAGTGGAAAGAGGTATCTCTTGTGCTTCATTGATGATTATAGTGGCAAAGGTTGGGTGTATTTGCTCCTTGAAAAATCAGAAGCCTTGGAGTGTTTCCAGACTTATAAGAAACTGGTGGAAAAGGAAGTAGAGGCATCCATCAAGTGTCTGCGAGCATTTAGAGGACGGTTTAACTCTTGTAACTTGAAATCATTTTGTGAAAAGAGGGGATAAATAGGCAGTTTACTACAACATATACACCACACCATAACAGAGTAGCAAAATGCAAAAATAGAACAATGATGAATATGGTGTGCTGCATGGTCTTTGCTAAAAAGGTTCCCAAATCTTTTCAGGTTGAAGTTATAAACTGGACATTCTACTTGCTTAATCGATGTCAAACACTTGTTGTGAAGAACATCACTCCTCAAGAAGCTTGGAATGGAGTCAAACATTTAGTAAAATACCTTCGAGTTTGGGGTTGCATAGTATATGTGCACATACCAGAGGCAAAACGAGGTAAACTTGAGGATAAGAACTTTCCTTGCGTAGCATATGTGCACATACCGTCTTTTTTTACCCTAAGACAGAGGATTGAAGCTAGTAAGGATGTAGTGTTTGAGGAAGAGAAAAATTGGGATTGGAGACCAAATTATAAAGAATAAATAGAAGTAGAATTGGCTTGGGTGATGATGGTTTCAGTAGTGATGAGAGTGAGGTAGAGCTAATGTTGTTACCACCATGATGGTGTAATAGCGCCATGGCATGACAGTTTTTTTGCCAACTGCTATACACAACTGGTGAAAGAATGTCTGCCATAGCAGTGCTATAAGGTGCAATGATGTTTTTTTGAGGAAGAGAAAAGTTGGGATTGGAGACCAAATTATAAAGAATAAATAGAAGCAAAATTGGCTTGGGTGATGATGGTTTCAGTAGTGATGAGAGTGAGGTAGAGCTAATGTTGTTACCACCATGATGGTGTAATAGCGCCATGGCATGACAGTTTTTTTGCCAACTGCTATACACAACTGGTGAAAGAATGTCTGCCATAGCAGTGCTATAAGGTGCAATGATGTTTTTTTGAGGAAGAGAAAAGTTGGGATTGGAGACCAAATTATAAAGAATAAATAGAAGCAAAATTGGCTTGGGTGATGATGGTTTCAGTAGTGATGAGAGTGAGGTAGAGCTAATGTTGTTACCACCATGATGGTGTAATAGCGTCATGGCATGACAGTTTTTTTGCCAACTGCTATACACAATTGGTGAAAGAATGTCTGCCATAGCAGTGCTATAAGGTGTAATGATGTTTTTTTTATAGCGAAAAATTATGGCCTTTCGCTATGTCCCGTCATCCGCCATTGATAACACTGGGGAGAGCATGGAGGTGAGGTTAATGGTGATGGTTTAGAGGAAGACATGGAGTTCTATAATGGTGGTGACTGGTGAGAATAATGTGAGGGGTAGTGATGCTAGGAATGAAGTAGAGAATTCACATGCAAATGCAATTGAAGGAAGAATGAGTAGGACACCAACTTGGATGGAAGGATTTGTGAGGGGTTAAGTAAAGAAGAAGCAGGGGCCTACATGGTACAAGATATTATGAATGATGATCCAACTTCGTTTGATGAAGTTGTCAAGCATGAGAAATGGCGGAAGGCTATAGACAGTGAAATAAACTCAATGACTTGGGAGCTCAATGTTCCTGCCAACTAAAGCAAAAACAATTGGAGTGAAATCGATTTTCAAGACAAAATTAGATGAGTTAGGTGAAGTTGATAAGTATAAAGTGCGATTAGTGGCAAAGGGGTACTCTCAACAATATAGAATTAATTATTTTGACATTTTAGCCCTTGTTGCACACATGGATATAGTAAGGGTGATTGTGGCACTTACAGCATGCAAAGGATAGGACACCTTTCAGTTGGACGTCAAATCTACGTTCCTTCACAGAGAATTAAGTGAGGACGTAGAAGGATATGTAAAGAAAGGGAAAGAGCACAAGGTATACAAGCTCCATAAATCTTTGTACAGCCTAATGCAAGCACCAAGAGCATGGTCCAGTCATATAGTGTCCCACTTCATCAAGAAGGATTTAAAAATGTTGAAATGAACAAACTTTGTTCATCAAAAGAAGCACTAGAGGTAACATATTAACTATTGGCATTTATGTTGATGATATTTTATTTATACTAGTGATGATAAGGGCATGATGATTGAGTTCAAGAAGTCTATGATGCAAGTTTTTGACATGACTGAACTAGGGAAGATGAGATTCTTCCTTGGCATTGAAGTTTTGCAAAAACTAGAAGGGATTTTCATGTGTCAAAAGAAATATGCCACTAATTTCTTAAAGTTTGGAATGTTTGAGAGCAAACATGTTAAAAGTCCAATTGTTCCAGGTTTTAAGATTAACAAAGATGTTAATGGTGCAGTTCTGGATGACACTTATTTCAAGCTGTTGGAAATTTGTTGTATCTTACAGCAACAAGGCCCGATATAATGTATAATGTGAGCTTAATTAGCAAGTATACATCAAAACCAACCCAGTTGCATTTAAAAGCTGCTAAAAGAATATTAAGGTACTTAAAGGGAACTACTGGCTTTGGGATTTTTTACAAGAAGGGAGTGGAGGAAGACTTGCTTTCACATATTCTGATTATGCAGGAGATGAAGAAGATTCTAAAAGTAGATCTGGTTATGTTTCCTTATTGAGCTCAAGAGCAGTGTCATGAATGTTTAAGAAGCAACCAATTGTTCCTTTCTCAACTACTGAAGTAGAGTTTATTGCTGCTGCTGCTTGTGCCTGTCAATCTGTGTGGATGAGAAGAGTTTTAAGAAACTTAAATCATGTTCAAGAGGATAGCACTGTCATCATGTGTGATAATAACTCAGCAATTAAACTTTCAAAAAATCCTGTAATGCATGGAAGAAGCAAACAACATATCAGTGCGTTTTTATTTTTTTGAGAGATCTTGCAAAGGATGGAGAAATCAAGTGGGTGCATTGTGGAACCCAGGATTAAGTTGCAGATTTAATGACTAAAAAGCCTTGAAACTTGAGGCCTTTCAGAAGCTCAGGAAGATGGGAATGCTTGATCTCAACAAAATAAATTAACTGCATATTGCAGTTAGTTCAAGGGAGGGAATGAAGAGGCCTTTGCTGTTACAACTGAGAGTGTAACTTGCAGTTACTGTTGCTATAAATTAGGAGTTTAACTTCTGTTTATTTATCTACGATTCTGTTTTAGAATCACGTAGTGGTACGTCGTGAGGTATTTTTTTCCTTTCTGTTTTGTAAAGGCTATATATAACAACCACTTTGAATTCAATAAAGGATCAACCATTTTGCAAGTTGCATATACAGGTTTTATTCCTTTCACTTACCACTTCCTATTTTCTAAAAATTTTCACCGTAAGCACTTGAACAATTTAATTGAAGAAAACAGAGGAGAAGGAGGAAATATCTCCTAGCTTTTTCTGTTTTTTCGTTTTGGAAACAATTTTCAAAACTTAATCTCTTTCTATATGATGCCATTTGCACTGTTTTTTAAGATCCTATGGAGCCTTTCTTGCATCTACTTAATGGTGGATCCATGCTTCTCTGAATAACCAGAGCTCGAGGAATAAAATTGGGTGTTGGATTAGCCGCTGATCTGTGTTTACTGGAAATATAGAATCAGAATTTCATTGCCTTGATGGCTCTAAAATGTGAAGTCACATAACACTATTTTGAGCTTAGATAGGAAGACTGTGATAAGCAAGCTTATGTATTTGATGTTTTAGCAAAACTGTATAGTCAGAGTGTGGATCCAGGAAGCGCCTCAAGAAATTTGTAATCCTGTTACTTTTTGGATATCTTCCGGATTCTAGTTTAATTACTTCCTCATTAAATGTTAGAAGAAAATATGTACCGGTGAATTATTATTGTTTTTTTCGTGAGGGTTTAAGGTTGTATTGTAGGTTTATGCTTGATTTACATTTGTTCAAACATTTTGTCTTTTATTTATTTATTTATGTGAACAGGTAGTTTACATGGCTTTGGCGGGATCCTTTCCATTTAACTCTTTCCTGTCAGGAGTACTTTCTTGTGTAGGAACTGCTGTTCTTGCTGGTAACTGTGCTATCTATTCCAATCTGTAGGCTAGCTTGCTATGCATATTTATACACTCATTTTGGTACACTGAGCTTTCTAAGTCTATTAGATATATATTTGCAGCATGGAACTTTTAAGCATGCTATGTATATATGTGTAAATCTCGTTTATGTCTTTCTGATGGTTGTTATCCTCCTTATTTTGGAGCAGTTTGTCTTCGGATCCAAGTGAATAAAGAGAATAAAGAATTCAAGGTAAAAAAATTTCTTGTCTATTTTGATCTTTGAGTTTGGTATTTTAAATTTGAAACCAACAATTGCCTATGCTAGTTGCAACCCATAATATTTTTAGGTTTGCTTTCTTCTATTTATTATGTTAGATTTCAACAATCTAGTCAACTGATATAGTTTCAAACTTAGATCTCTACATCCTTAAAGTGAGAAATCAAAGAAGGAAATTGTTGTAAATCACATCAGCATATAATATTATGATCTAGTGTTTATAGACCCATTATCTTTTATTTAGAAGAATCAAAATATTCTCTGT
Organism: Psophocarpus tetragonolobus; assembly: GCA_037954015.1. NCBI lineage: Eukaryota > Viridiplantae > Streptophyta > Magnoliopsida > Fabales > Fabaceae > Psophocarpus > Psophocarpus tetragonolobus. Next base: position 56,841,706 of record CM075690.1, on the reverse strand, counting down.
TCACAATCAATGTTAACCTATATAAACTCAGTTGTGTATTTAGACATATGTTTTCATGTTCATTATTCCTGTGTCTAATTTCAATAGAAATGATTTGATATTCTGTGTGTTGGTTTGTTACTTTGTTTGCTTGATAAATTCTTACAGATATATGACCTTTTATCCCACTGCAGGATCTTGCACCTGAGCGTGCTTTTGCAGATTTTGTTCTCTGCCATTTGGTGCTTCATCTTGTGATCATGAACTTCCTTGGTTAAATATGGTTCCAATAGTTGTTGTTGTTTCTGATTGAACCCTTGCATAGTTAAAATTGTTAGTAGTATGCCTAGACTTTTGTAACAGTATTATAGAAAGTAGCTGGCATCCAACTAATTGCTTTAGTTTTATGTTGACTCCCCCTCCAATTTTGGTTTTGGTTTGAACGAAGAGATTTTGCTGTCTTTTGAAGTTTAAACTACTTTTGAATGGTGAATTACTGAATATATTGTTAGTCGCATGGATATCTAAACCATACTTATCAATAGCGTCGCTATCGCGACATGGCAGAGTGGAGCGGCTAGACGACGCTCCAGCGGTGGCCGTCACATCGCAGCTGGGTGAAGCGGCAGTCGCGTCGCGTTTCGCGGCCGGGGAACGTAGATCGCGTCGTGTTGCAGGCCTGCGTTGTCAAGTTGTGCCTGGTCACCACCGATTCGAGTCTTGTAGTTGTGCCTAGGTCTTGCTAGGTCGAAAATGAAGAAGAACCAGAGCACGATGCCGTTTCGTGCTCTGTTTTTTTTACGAAAAGGTTAGCATGAAAACGATGTCGTTTAGTGCTTACTTTAGTTTTATTAATAAAGGACAAAAAGGGAAACCAATTTTTCCCCTTTTTACCCAAGCAGAGTTCGTGCACAGTAAAAAGTTTTATCTTCCCACTTCCAACGTCTTTCTTCTTCGCAGTAGAACATTGTTGCTATGTGTTTTGCCTCGCCGTTACTGCATCTCCGGCAAGCATCGTTGTCGTTACCGTCTCTGCTCCGAAGACTGTCGCTGTCGCTGCGGCCTCGAAGACCCTTGTTGCGTCTTCTTAAGTTCTTCTACGTGTTGCTCTTCTGCTTTGAACTTTGACCTCTGAACTCTGAAAAAACTTTGAGAATTAAATAAAGATAGAAATTAAAAATTTAAAGTTGAAAATTATAAATTAAAGCAACAAATAAAAATAAAATATAAAATCTAATTAAAAATAAAGATAGAAATTAAAATTAAGAATTAAAATTTAAATTAAAAGTTGAAAATTATAAATTAAAGCAACAACTAAAACTAAAACATAAAATATAAAATTAAACATAAAATCTTATTCCAAATAGATTTAACATAAAATGAAGCTAAGTAACTTTTAGAATTTAAAAAATTTCTCTATTTAAAAAATTTACAACATAAATGACCTAGAATAGTAAAACAAAACAAAGGAAAATACACAATAAAATCAATGTGGACCTATTATCTAGTGACATTGATATAAACCTATTTTCGGATCGATAAATTTCAACATCAACAAGAAGAAAATTAAAAGAAAATATTTGTAGAAGAAAAGATAAAAAAATGGATTGAGGCAAAGAAATGGAAAGAACAACGCCACAATCCCTAAGGATTGATAAGTTGAGGAGAATTTGCCACAAAGAATAAGAATTCTTTGCTAAGAATTTGAAAAGGTGCTACTCAAGAACCTAGAGAGAAAACACTCTCACTATGACAAAAACTATATTTGATTTCTTTCAAGTCTATCTTACAAAGGTTTCCGTAGGCCTATTTATAGCCTAGGATTTCTAAAATAAACAAATTGGTAATTGATAGGAATTAAATTCCCACTTACATAAAAACCCACTAACCATTTAATGACTTTAAAACAAAGCTAAAACTGACTCAAAATAAGCCTAGAGTCATATGAACTTATTACATAAAATTATTACGAAAATACAAATTAAAATATAGAAGATGGGTTTAAATTTAACTTCTGTCTAATATTCATAATCTTTTAGAAAAAATTGACGTCTCCTTCATAGTCCTCTATCATACCCTCCTTCTTGAAGAAAATTCGACCTCGAATTTGGGGTAAAGGTGCGCAGGAATGATGTATCTCTTATTATTCAAGAACCTATTAACTTGTCCTCCTGGATCAAAATAAAACTTAAAGAAGTCATCACAGTTTATCATCAATATAATATACAACTCATGAATGAACAATCTTAAGCAAGTCATTTGATTCTCGATGCATGCACACATCTTATATACATGAAGTTTCATATGAGATCTTAAGAATTTCTTATTCAATGCATGTAAACTCTTCTGAAAATTCAAAGTATCCAACAAATTCTTATCATGATATATTACATCTAAAGAATCATGCAATCCACAAATATCATGCAAATCAAGCGTTAAAACACAATGTATATCAATGAAAACATTAGGCATAAACATGAGCTCATAAAAAATCTTCTTCTTCCAATTGTTGCTTGAATCCTCATGTGCCTCCACGTCTTCCCCAAATTGTCTTGTCCACTGCTCCTTTACGAATAGCTCTTCCTTAGGCATCAAAACAAAAGAATTTTTATCGTTAGAAGCAACAAAAATTTTATTGGAAAAGTTAATTTCACCATTCAATCTAGGAGAAGGAATTAGACTTTTGCATTCTCTTAACTCTTTTTCTTTGATTACTTTTTCTTTTTCCCTCAACTCCTTTTCTCTCATTTCTTTTTCTTTCAACTCTTTCTCTTTTATTTTTTTTTCTTTTTCCCTCAACTCCTTTTCTCTCATTTCTTTTTCTCTCAACTCTTTTTCTTTTATTTCTTTTTCTTTTTCCTCTTTTCTCTCTTGTCCTATTTTTGTTTTCAACCTGATTAAATCCTCAATTGCTTCTTTAGGTGAAAGTAATGCAATTCTCAATTTGCATCCTTGGTGCATAAAAGAAATTTTATTTGTTTTCTCATTGTAATTCACATTTCTTTCAACTTGCCATGATTTACCGAGAAGTAAGTGGCAAACATCCATGGGCACCAAATCACACAACACAACATCTTCATATTTTCCAATGGAAAACTTCACTTCAACTTGCTTATTCACAAGATATGCCACCATTTTCACCAAGACTTTGAAGTTTGTAAGGTTGTGGGTGTGGTGTAGTCTCTAAATTCAATTTGCTTACTAATCTTGAACTAGCCAGATTGATACAATTTCCTCCATAAATAATGATTGAGCAAATCTTTTCTTCAATTGAACATCTAGTTTGAAATAAGCTTCCTTTTTGAATCTCAACCCTACCCTTAACCTCAGTAGTTGCAATCTCATTATCCCCAAAAAAATTTCTTTTCTTATTTGGACAATTTAAAGCAATATGACCTTTACCCAAACATTTAAAACATTTAATTGTATTAATCTTGGAAGTAGAAGAAATGCAAGGGTTAGAAACGTGTTTACTACTTGAAGACTTTAAACTTTGTTCCCTAGGTAAGGAAGATCCCTCCTTCTTGGACTTGTCCTTACTATTAGAAGAATCATGGTGACATATCTTTTTGTACGAATACATGTTCATGAACTGTTTCATTTGATCTACAAAAGCATCAAATATAAACTTGTTGTTGCCCACCAGAGGAGGGTTACCTTCAAAACTAGTACCAGTCATGATTCAAGCAAAGGAAACAAAAGTGAAAGAAAAATAGGACCTTACCATTCTCTAAGTGTTTCCACTCAAAAGTCACTCGTGTTTCACACTTTTGAGGCTTTTCTATAATGTTTCACTCATGCCTTTTTCCACCATTGTTCCTCTACAAACTCTTAAATTGAACCTCCAAAATCCAAATCAAGAAAATATTCAATGTGAAATATGTAACGAATTTCAAGCTTAACTCATGAGGCCAAGGAATGAGAAAACTCCAAGACAAAACCAAGGAAATTTTAAAGACAATCAAGACAAGCTAAAAAAAGAAATGAAAGAGTAACTCAAAGTAGAATGCCAAAGAAAGACAAACTGGAAAAAAAACAAGACAAAGACAATTCAAACCAAGAACCACACAAGATTCAGAATTAGTGTATTATAAAAGACTTGAATTTGATGTAGAAGAACTTTATATGGAGCAAAATTTTCTCTTTTTCTTTATTTTTTTTACACTTTGGCCACAAAATATTTTTTTTATAAGTGTAATTTTGCCTACTATTTTTTTTGTTCTTTTTTTAACTTCTGAATAATCTCTTCGTTTTTCTTTTTTTTGCCAAACTGTCTGTCAAACCAATTTTTTTTTAATCAAACAATAAATCTACATCAAAATTTTCATGAACACCATAAAGATAATGAGTGATATTCTCCAATTTCTAGAAATACGTAAAAATTCTAGTGCAGAATTGACTCAATTAGAACACAGAAACATGAGAACAAACTCCATTAAACTGGATAGTGGATAAAAGCAAATATAAAATAAAAAAAAACTGAATGAACACAAAATTTCAAGGCATAATAAAACTGACACAAGGAAACATATGGTACCCATTGATGCAAAAAATTTTCACGAACATAAATTTCCAACAACACTGATGCGTAAAGAAATTTAGCAAAATTGACATAATGAATTTGAATTGTACACCTGCTTGATCCGTGAATTCGAATAAGTGTGACGTTTCACAAGTACTCCAACCCTAATAAATCACCAAGAATATTTCTAGAAAATTTGAAATAAACAATGGACACATTGATGCTGAAATCCTTACTCTGATACCAAATGATATGAACCTATTTTCAGATTGATAAATTTCAACATTAATAAGAAGAAAATTAAAAGGAAATATTTGTAGAAGAAAAGATAAAAAAATGGATTGAGGCAAAGAAATGGAAAGAACAACGCCACAATCCCTAAGGATTGATAAGTTGAAGAGAATTCGCCACAAAGAATAAGAATTCTTTGATAAGAATTTGAAAAGGTTCTACTCAAGAACCTAGAGAGAAAACACTCTCACTATGACAAAAGCTATATTTGATTTCTTCCAAGTCTATCTTGCAAAGGTTTCCGTAGGCCTATTTATAGCCTAGGATTTCTAAAATAAACAAATTGGTAATTGATAGAAATTAAATTCCCACTTACATAAAAACCCACTAACCATTTAATGACTTTAAAACAAAGCTAAAACTGACCCAAAATAAGCCAAGAGTCATATTAACTTATTACATAAAATTATTACGAAAATACAAATTAAAATATAGAAGATGGGTTTAAATTTAACTTCTGTCTAATATTCGTAATCTTCTAGAAAAACTTGACGTCTCCTTCATAGTCCTCTATCAGACATGGTCTTAGCACTCTCACACATCCTATGTTCGAATCCTACTTTGTCAAATTTCTCTATATTTTAAAATTAACATTGCCACATAATTAGTTTAACTAAATTTGAATCTCACAAAAACCTAACAATGACTTTTGGCCTAGCGGTATAGGATTAGCAGTTATGTTGCCACATTATTAGTTTAAATAAATTTAAGTTCAATATAAAACTAATGTTGGCCTTTGGTCTAGTGGAATGACTCTAGCATTTTCACTATCAAGACCTTGGTCCCCTTTTCTATATTTTACAATTAACATTTACAAATCATTAATTACATTTTAATTAATTCTTAATTATGAAATAATTATGTCACGTCATTAAATTATACAAGTCAACGTTTCTTTTTTACGGTCAATGACCTAAATCTAACAGAAGGGAAAAAAATTAAACTTTTGAAAAATTTAGAGAGCAAAAGGTGTGCAAAAAAATAAAATTGGGGGGCACAAAGTGAGCTACCCCCTAAATAGGGGGCATCGATGGTAATTTAATCATCCTTTTATGGTAATCCAAGTCTTGAAAATGATGCAGAAGTGATGGAGCGGTTGTACAAATGTATTCAAAAGCTAGCTAGAAGTAATGAGGAGGAAGATATGACAACCCGTGAACTATCCATTTATAGAAGAGCAGACTACCATTTTGGATTTCCTGTGGCAATAAGATAGAGGTCTACTTTAGCTCCTGATAAATAAAAGATCACTTTATAATTTTAAATGATCACTATGCAATTTTGTGAAGGAGCTAATTAGTTGTGAAATTTTGTTTACAGTTGAATGGTGGAAGAATTATGGATCAAAAGTTCCAAATTTACAAAAGATTGTTATTAAAGTACTAAGCTTAACTTGTAGTTCTTCAGGATGTGAAAGGAATTGGAGCATCTTTGAGTATGTATGTAAATTTTAAAACTATGTTAGTTCTAATGTTTTATGAATGTCAAACATCTAACTAATTTAGTTTTATGTGTATAAAATAGGTTCATTCTAAAAAAAGAAGTCGGCTTGAGTATCAAAGGTTGCATGATTTGGTATATATCAAATATAACCAATCATTAAAGAAACGTTTTAATTATGAAGATGTAAGAGATGCTATTGTTTTGAATGATGTTGATGAGAGTAATGAATGACTGGTTGGTGAAATGGCCAATGAAGATGAAGAAGGTGCGCAAGAAGATGAAATTGTGTTTGATGATTTAACTTGGGGAGCAGGACAAAAGGAAGATCTTTGTATCATACTAGAGTTGATTCACCTTATTTCAAACTTTACATCACATATATAAAATTATTTAAATTATTTAGATAATTATTTATGGTTCATTTCATTTTTTATTTTTGTTATTTTAAAATAAATCATGTAAGTATATGTAAGAAGTGCTTCCCACAATATTTTAAATTTTCACTTGCTCAGAGCATTAACAATATGATAAGAATTCTTCATCTATATTATCTATGAAGATTTCTTCCATCATCAAATGATTTTCTTGTAAAAACATGAGTTTTTACCTAACAAATTTAATTTCCTTTTATTTTAAGTTGCTGAAGCTTCGGTCATCTTTGAGGTGGTGCAAAAAGAAGCACGTAGACTGGAAAAAGTGGTTGTCTTTCTAGCTTAGGTTTAGTTTTATCTAGTTTATTTAGTCTTAATTAGTTTCTTTGATGGGAGGTGTAGGAAGCAGTTGTAGGTACAAAAGAGATTCTAAATTTCAAGTACCTACTCATTTTTTGCTATTTTGCAGACAATAAAGACTAAGAATGGAGACTTGCTAAAGAAGTTAAACTTCTTGCCCAAAAGATCCAAGAGGTGAACAACTTGCTAGAGGAGAACAACTAAAGTAATTGATATACAAAAATGTGTGTAAAAGAGAGTTACGGTATATTATTACATTGCCGTACAATTTGATCTAAATCCAACTTTTTAGATGTGGTGTGAGAGGGCATTGAGAATTATTCATCCAACTTCTTAAAAGATAAAACAAAATTGTACAACCGTGGATGTGTTTTTCAAAAATTTCTCTCCTAGGTCAAAGACAAATTCAACCTGCTAACTACAATTTTAAAGTCTTTAAATAAGTAAATAGAATATTAATGCAAGATTTTTTTTATCAAATCAGACTTTATCTAATGAAAGATAAGTTCTCTCTTTATATTTTTATTTCTAATGTTTATAAAAGTAGATAGAATATTAACAATGAAAGATTTTTTATCAAATCAGACTTTATTCATTTTGATTGAGAAAATAGAAAAAAGAGAAGAATTGAGAATAATCTGTTTTTTATATTCCTCAATAGGAATGTAAAGGAAAAACTTGTGAATTTCTAAGAGTTGTTGGTGTGAAGCAAACCTGTACAACATTGCAATCTTTTTTACCCTCTGACTCTGAAAAGATCAATATGGTGAACTTTGATGGGTCTGTATATACTGCACTTTTCTCATGTAAGAACAGAGTTTTTTTTTTTTTTAAACATTTTGTAATCTAGTTCTATATATTTTGCATTCTTTGTTTATATTTTTTAATTTGTTTTTTATATACTTGTATGATTTAATTTTTAATTTTTTTATGTTTGTTTAAATTTTTTTAAAAATTTATTTTTGGATTTATTAAGTAGATAAATATTATTTTTTATTTAAAGACTAATAACTTTTTTTAAGTAATTTTAATTATTATTTTAATACAATTAATTATTTGTTGAAGTTAAGTAAATGAAAATAATTTCCCGGTGGATTAGTACATCACTAACATGCATAATTTTTTAACAATATAAATAAACATATGGAACATGTTACAAAAAATTGGAAAAAAATTATGAAATACAAATTAACTTAAAAAAAATTTAGAATTATACTTTAGAAAAACATACATACATAAAAAATAAATTAAATTAAAAATAAATTAAAATAAATTTAAAAAAACACCTATAAAAAATTAATTATCCAACCACCAATTTGTTATAGGATACTAACATAAATAGTAAAAAGAAATTATTTAGGTCAATAATATTAGAAGTAAATAATTTTGATAAATTTTTTTCTTTTGATATAGAAAAAGCCAATTGTTCACCACATTACATTCCTGCCATTGGTACATGTCATTAGAAAATTAGGGTTAGGAAGTGTACGACATTTTATATATATATATAAAAAAAAAATTACTAGACTTATCCTTTATATTATTTATTTAAATAACTTCTTTTATTATTTATGTTAGAAATTGGTTGTCGGACAATATTATTTATTTTTTTAAGTAAAAAGCTTATAAAAAATTGAATGTTTGACTTTTTTTTTTCTGGGTTGTTTTTTTAGTTAATTTTTTGAATTTTTTTTAAATTTATTTTTTATTTATGTATATTATTTTAAATAATAAATTTTAAAATTAAATTTTTTTAGTTAATTGATATTTTATTTTATTTTATTATGTGTTTTATTTTTATGTTGTGTATATTTTTTCATTATTTTAATTTTTTTAAATGCTTTGTAATTTATTTTTCAGTTTATATTTTTTAAGTAAAATTTTTTAAACGCTTTTTACCAAAATAATTTTAAATATTAGGTTTAAAAATATTAATTTAAAAACTTCAAACTGAAAAATAAATTATAAAATATTTAAAACAAATTAACATGACAGAAAAGATACATAATATAAAAATAAATCACATAAAAAAATAAAATACAAATTAAATAAAAAAAAATTAAACCATACTTTACAAAAATATATGTACATAAAAAACAAATTAAAGCAAATTAAAATAAATTTAAGAAAACAAATCTAAAAAAAGAAGTCCTATAATTGCCCATTTCTGATTTTGCTCTTTAGTCAACTTTTTAAATTTTTTTAAATTTATTTTTTATTTATATATATTTTTTAAATCATAAATTTTAAAATTAAAATATTTAGTTGATTTATATTTTCTTTTATTTTATTATGTATTTTATTTTTGCGTTACGTATCTTTTTTCATTTTTTTTAATTTTTTCAAACATTTTGTAGTTTATTTTTTAGTTTATATTTTTAAGTTAAATTTTTTGAATTATTTTTTCCAAATAATTTAAAAATAAGTTAAAATATTAAATTTTAAAAAAAAATTAAAATAAAAAACATACTTTTGGAATTAAGAGTTTTAAACCTAATATTTTAAATTATTTTAAAATTATTTTGACAAAAGAATTTAAAAATATAAATTAAAAAATATAAAATGGAAAATAAATTATAAAATGTTTAAAAAAATTAAAACAATGAAAAAAATACACAACATAAAAATAAAACACATAATAAAATAAACTAAAATATAAATTAATTAAAAAATGTTTAAATTTTAATTTTAAAACAATATACATAAATAAAAAATAAATTTAAAAAATATTTAAAATTTGAATAAAAAAAAAACCAGAAAAAAAAATCCTATAAACAACTAATTTCTTATAAGTTTTTTATATTAAAAGAAATAAATCAAATCGAAATTTCTCTGAATAATAAAAGAGGGGATCGAATCGCATTGATAATTTTTTTTTTCATGTATATATAAAAAAAAAGAGCCTAGTTAGAAAATTAGGTGCTATTAGAAAATTAGGGAAGTGTAAAAACCAAAAGCTCCTACACCACAAAATAATGTGGATAAGAGTAGTCTTTGGTGGAAACTGAAACAAGGAAGCCATAGGAAGAAGAAAGAAGAATGGAGAAGTATTTCGGAAACGCTTATCGTGGCGACCCTGGTGTGCCCCATTCGGATGCGGATCGCTTCGTCAACATTTGGATCGGATCTGCTGCCTTCGCTGTTCTCACATATTTCAATCCCTATATGTGGCAGCTCTCTAACCAGTTCAAGTAACACTCTCTTCCCTTCTTTCCAATTAACTCTAGTTTCGAAAATAGACGCCACCATACCATTTTCATGCTATAGTTGATTCATATTTAGCATATCTTTTGCTAGGGTTTACAATTTAGTTAGTACGAGGATAGGGTAAATAAGTTTTTGAATTTTTAGCATAAATTTGATGGTGTTGTATTTGTAACAAAACATTTATACATGTATGTGATAGCATTACATTTGTAGCATGGGGAACGCTTAGGAAACTCTCTTTCTGGTAAAAATTTATACATGCATGTGATAGCATTACATCCTGTGGTTAAAATTTATTGGAAATCACCAATTTTGGTGGTGGGTTCCATTTTTTTCAATTAAATGCTTCCTTTTCCAGTAAATTTCAAGATAGAGAGTTTCTAAGAGAGTTTTTCTATTACTCCTTTTGTAGCATTATTTTTTGGGTTTAATTATTGTGGTTGATGAAATGCGTTTGTATGGAGATCTATCTGGTGTTCTGCTAGCTTGTTTTGGGATATTTGGAACTAAAATGAGAATTAGAAACACTCTACTTTGATAGGGTAGATTTGGTTATTCTCCAAGTTGGATTTTAGCTCTAGCTAATGTAAATGGCGTGCATTGTTTTTGTTTAGTCACATGCAACAGTAACAATTAAGGAGCTTTATACTACCAGAGTGCATAGTCACTTATCAATGTGTGCGTTGCTTTTGTTTATACTTTATACCCAAGAATTTGGAAGTGTTTGACTCTCTAGCCCTACCGTTGGTCCTATCTATTGAACCGTGTATCAATGTGTGCGTTGCTTTTGTTTATACTTTATACCCAAGAATTTGGAAGTGTTTGACTCTCTAGCCCTACCGTTGGTCCTATCTATTGAACCGTGTTGTTGTGAACCGATGCCCGCCATAAAGGTGCCATAGCATGTTTTTATGGTGTAATTTTGGCATTTTGCTATGTTTCGCAATCCGTCATCAACAACACTGCTATTGAATGGATATAAAGCATTGACTTGCTGTGGGGGTTCATTTTAATTAGAAAAATTTAGGTCATTCTGTATTGTAATCATGTAGTATTTAGTTTGATGATAGTTTTCTTACCTGTGTTAAGTCCTGTGGTTTCCTGTCTGGTGTAATGTGTATGTATGCAGCAAGGTGTTATCATGACACTGTTGGTTTCTGTAATTGTGCTGTTGAGATATTTAGTTTTTGCTGTATGATTGTCCCCTCGGTGATTCAAAGTGAAATTATTGTTTACTCCAGTGCCACTTTTCTGTCCCATCCCATTTTTTTCTTCAATATCACAGATGCTGCTAGTGTACACTGTTAATACGCTTCATTTTCCTCCCTCTCTACCTAAATCTTATGATTTCAACAAATGGATATGAAGGAAATTCTTTCAGGATTGAATATAGCTTTGAAGAAAGAATTTCATATTCATATCGCTTACAAATAAATATGAGTCAAAAGGTGGACGTGAACAACTGGAATGTAACGTTTACTACTAGAGTTTCAACAGCAAATTGAAAAATAATAAAAAGGACTCGTCTCTTTATTTACGCATGTGTCTTTTGTGAGAAATAAAGTTAACCATTGTTTGATTTAAGGACAATTTGGTGCTTTCTTCTCCAGTTGTTTTCCATATATCCTGCTTATGATATTGCATTTGAGTAGATACTCAGCTTATGCTATTTCTCTCAGCATTAGTTATTTATCGTTAAAAATCTTAGATATTATCTTATCTTGATTTTTAAATATAGTATTTAGCAATATTATCTTAGATATCATAGAAATAAGTTTATATAAACATGCCTTCACTGTGTTTTCAGTTACACAGTTTCATTTCATTATTCTTCTTTTTCTCTAATTTTAACATTTATGATTTAGTCTTTTGAAATTTTCTTTTGCATTAATTCATTTTTACATTGCATATTCTAAGATACTTTAATGTGCAGTTGGCACGATAAAGCAATGTTATATGAGCAATATCACTGGAAACAGGCAAAGAAGAAGAACCAGCCATATGAGTTCTTGGTATGCTGTTTTACTTTTAGTGTTCTAATTTTCTTAAGTGCTTTAGTTGAATAGAACTGGTAGTTTTGTTTACTTTGTGATTTATTTAATATATGGAAGTAATTACCCGCTCAAAAACAATTTATGTTGTTGCAGTGGAACAAGACCTGGGACAAGGAACACAGGACACATTACTACTACAACTGGCCTCTTTACTTTCCTTAGATCTTTTTTATTTCATTTCCTACAGACTGTGCCCTCTCTTTATTTTGGTTGCAAACCTGGATCAGAACAATGTTCCTTGCCCCTTCTCACATGTTTGCTCTCATGACTTCAAAAACAAATACAAGGATGTTTTTTCCTGTGTTCAATTCGTTTTTATTAACTGCAAAATTATTTTAAATTGAAACCATTAATTTCATTTGTCCATACATATATACGATTGGAATCAGAGCAAGTTCTGTTGACATCCTACAGGATTTATAGAAGCCATAGGTTAAAGGTTGAGATGTTACAGGATTTATACACTGTGAAGATTTACTTCCATAAAACAGTGAAAGGTTAAAGGTTGAGATGTTATTAACACCAGGTGCCCGTCATTCATTATATTGTGCATGAACATTTGCTAAATTTGTATGGATTGTTGAGTTTGTAAACTTCTTTTTCAATAAACTTGTTGAGAAATACTTGACAAATAAGATGTGGCCTTAGAATAACATGCGACCACGTAATTATAGCAGAAGATGTTATAAGATGTGACCATGTAATAGACATGTACATAAAATGTGATCGTAGAATAATACTTGCCATAGAATAAGATTTAAAATGACAAGTAATTTTTAAGTAGTGATTATATACTAAAATTTAAAATTATTGATGAGTAATTTTAAAGTTGTTATTGAATAAATACATTATTCTTGACAAAGAGAATGAATTAACATATGATAAGATTAAAAACTATCTATGATCTTTAAAGAGACTATGATAGGGAAATTTAGAATATTTATATGAATGATCTACAATAATAAGAAAATCACATTACAACTTTCAAAATTAAAAGATTGTTTAGTTTAAGGGTAAAATATGTTTTAGATTTTTAGAAAATTTTCAATATATTAAATGTATTCTTTAAAATTATTTTGTATTATTTTGATCTCTATGTTTGAAATATATCACTTTTAATTCTTTAAGTGTTATTTAAATAATTTTTTATTTCTCTAAAGAAGATTATCTAAAATATTTAAAGGACAAAAAATTAATGTATTTTAAAATTAGAGGGCAAAATAAATACGAAATTTTTTCAAGGACCCTTTACTATTTCAAGAATTTTTTTAAAAAAATATATTTTATCTATTGATTTAAGTTATAACTTCGTAGTCATGAATGCATTAGTAAGGTTCACCTTGATATTGTTACCCCTAGTAATATTTTCAATTTCCTCCTCCATGCATATAAAATTCTCCATCATTCTCTATATTAACTTCATCCAAAAAATTATTTAAAAATTCTATTGCAAGTTTAACCTAAACAAAATAAAAAAAAAATTATTATATTTAAAATAATAAAACAATCATAATTATTATTTCATTTCTATACTGATGGATCAGAAGGGAAACATATTTATTACGAATAGTGGATCCAAATTGTATAACTAATCCTTTACAGACCAACTATTTTGAAGCATTATATTTTTTTTTTTATTTCTAAATCATTTGGTGTGGATAGCATACACACTCACTCATGGATGCAATGGTCCATATTAATTGAAATACTTATTCATTTTATGTGATCTAAAATATGTGAAATCTTAACTTATTCTAAACCATTCGTTCCGTAGATAAAAGTCTAGACTCTTACAGATAGATGATCTGTATAAAAATTTTACAAATTTTCTGATTGTGTGATGTAGAATATGTTAAACTTTAACTTATTTTAGATAAGTAAATTCCAAATTGTATAATTAATCCATTACGGACCAACTATTTTGAAGCATTATATTTTTTTTTTTCCATTTCTAAATCATTTGGTGTGGATAGCATACACACTCACTCATGGATGCAATGGTCTATATTAATTGAAATACTTATTCATTTTATGTGATCTAAAATATGTGAAATCTTAGTTTATTCTAAATCATTCGTTCCGTAGATAAAAGTCTAGATTCTTACGGATAGATGATTTGTATTAAAATTTTACAAAATTTCTGATTGTGTGATGTAGAATATGTTAAACTTTAACTTATTTTAGATAAGTCAATTCCAAATTGTATAACTAATCCATTACGAACCAACTATTTTGAAGCATTGTATTTTTTTTTTCATTTCTAAATCATTTGGTTTGGATAGCATACACAGTCACTCAGAGATACAATGATCCATATTAATTGAAATACTTATTCATTTTATATGATCTAAAATATGTGAAATCTTAGCTTATTCTAAACCATTCGTTCTGTAGATAAAAGTCCAGATTCTTACGGATAGAAAATCTGTATCAAAATTTTACAAATTTTCTGATTGTGTGATGTAGAATATGTTAAACTTTAACTTATTTTAGATAATTCAATCAGGATCTTTATACACTTCTAATTCAAAACGTGTCATAAAAAAATATGGCAAGAAACTTTTTTTCTTCAAAATAACAAGAAACTTACATTAACTTTCTAGGAAGAAAGCGCGAAAAGCTAAAAATGCACAATAAATCCCAACCATAGAGACGGTGAAGACAATAAATAGTAAAAAAATAGATAAATTTGTTGAATGTTTAAAGAGTATAAATGCATTTTGCATAAGTTACAACATTTGACGGTGCCATTAGAAATTAAATAGGTATTCAAAGAAAAATCAAAGAACTTGTGTAGACAAGAAACCCTTAAAGCCCTTTCTTCTCCACCGTTGCAGCTTTCTCTCTGTTTCTGTTCTTCTTCGACTAGGTATGTTTCTTATAACCACCCTAAATTGATTATTTTTCCAATGTTCGATTTCTGTTTCTAGCAATAATGTTATCTACTTCAATTTTTGTAGTCACAAGCCATCAGTAGCAATGTATCTTCAGTTTTACATAAACGAAAATGGTGACAAAGTCTACACCACCAAGGTGAAACGATTTTTTTTCTTCTCATTTTTTGTATAATCTCTGCACGTAATTTGAATTGAATTATTGAAGAAATTGCGTCTTGTGCTCCATTTTTGTTTATGTTTTTAGGATTTCTTGTAAAGAAATTGCATCCGCTAGGGTTTTAAGTGTGATGCTTTTTTTTCTTTGCAGAAAGAATCACCCCTAGGGCTAGCTACACAATCTGCTCACCCAGGTAATGTCTTCAAATTATGTTATAATTGCTTTTGTGAATGCATAAGAAAAAAACCTTTTGCTCTTTCTTGTTGCGATTTCTTTGTTGATACTTTGATATGTATGTAGCATTGTTTGTTTTTGTTTTATCTTGAGGGTTTCTTTTGTTGTATTCTAGTTGCATATATTGCACATATCTTGTTCTGAAACTGATTCACTTGTTCTTGCGTGTTTTGGTAGCTTGGAATCTTTTGAATAATGTGCTTGGTATTCTCAGTGAAAATTGGGTTTATGCCAAGGACATTCAGCAGTTTATGTTTTAATTTTAGAGGGTTTCCTATATTCTGTTTGGATAGAAAAATGTACAATTCGAACCATTCGCATATAGTTAGGTGTGTTGGAAATATGAAAGCAAGAAAAAAAAAAAAATGAAAAAACCAGTAAAAGCAGGATAGCCAACGAAGTCAGGATGGGTGACCCATTCTGGTATGGTGATGAACGACGCTTGATTTGGCTCTGCCAAAGACGGCAAAATAGCTCGCTTGGCAGTGCGCATAATTTATGGTTCTTTGGTGTCTATGGTTGTATCTGTTTTAATAATTTCATTGTTTATCAGGTATATTTATTGAGTGAAATTGTGGCTGATTGGTTGGGTTAAGCTAAGGTATATTTATTGAGTGAACTTGTGGCTGATTTGTTGGGTTAGGCTCTGCTACTACGAGAAAATGCTCTCTTTGTTTTTATGATTGAAGATGTGTTTTTTGGTCTTTTCTTTGTATTTTGTTGGTGTCACCTAGATGTCACTACTTATTGAAAGACTCTTCTTATTTTGACCAACTGTTAATTATGTCCAATGTTATTTAGAATTCATGATCAATTTTCTGAATTTTTTTGTGATTTTACGTGCTTTCCTTCAACAGCCCGGTTTTCACCTGACGATAAATATTCAAGGCAGAGGGTTCTTTTGAAGAAACGATTCGGATTGTTACCAACCCAACAACCACCTCCAAAGTATTGAATGATATGGAAGCTCCACTTTTTAAGTGTCTTCTGTTTCACAGCATTTTGTGAACTAGTACTTAGCGATCGAACCATTTATGCCTTTTGTGTTTTCCTGTGTGAACCAATGGATTTTTTATTTGTTTGTAGTCAATCTAATATCCTAAAACATTTAGAGCATGTTTGGATTATCTCTAGAAAAAATATAAATTAAAAAATTCAAATCAAGTTATTCTAAGGTTTTTTGAGAGATTTTTTACAAATTAGTTTTTAAAAAGTCTGACTTTTATTCAAAAAGTTCCATGAGAGAACTGTTGGGAAAAAGCTTCCCATCTTTAAAAAAAGAATACTTATGGAGAAACTGATTGTAGATAGCGAAAAAGTATGACACTCTTTGTAGACACTCTTAACATTGCTCCATCCTTCTGTTAAAGTAACACTTGTAGACAAGTTCATTAGAAAACTTGTTGATAAATGACCTGTGATTTTAAGAAAAGACTGTAAGAAAGAAGTAAAATAGTTAATAAACTAATTTTACATACATAATCAAAGAAAAGTTGAGTAAATTCACTAGTATTTACATTATCATGCGCATGAATGATAGCGGTCATTGTCTTTACCTTTGTTATTAAAATGTTATCAAGACATCTATTACTTGCAACTTCATACAAGTTAGATAATATATGTTAAGGTACTTCTCTGAAATTATCTCAGACAATCTCGTAACATTGTTCCATCATTCCTTCCATTATCATAGGTTTGTTTATACAATGAAAAAAAGAGTTTTACATTGTAATTCCATAACAATAAAGTGAATAAACTTACTTATACATGATGGGTTATGATGAGATGATAATGTAAAATTTTGATCTTCTCATTTTATTTTATATTACATATTTCATATTTTTAATGTGTAAAAATATAGAACATAATTAACCTAACTATATCATTAAGGACATGTGTCTAGCTTTATAAAATACAATAAAAATAATGTTGTGATTGAGTGTCACTTATATGATTTCACCAATATTAATAATAAATATGAAGTAAAAGATAAAAAGTTGTGTTTCTTTAGTTGATTGAGTAGGTGTATAAGTTGTTATAAATTTCGAGAAACAAATATTCAATTCTTATTAGAACAAAGAGTATTATTTTTATTTTTTAAAGTTTAATATAATTGTATTTTATTTCAATGTCTCAAATTTTTTAAGTTTAATATAATTATCTTATAAATCACAATATTATTATTATTATTTAATTTTTATTAACACTATTTAAAATTTATATGTAAGTAATAGTTGCATCCTATTTATGAGTTCAACATAAATGCATGGCCTAAGTAATAACATCTTTTAAAAACATGCATAGCATAATAATTATTAATTTTTTTTTTTGTGAAGGGAAAGAGCAAAACCCACCTGAATCAATTGTTAAAACTAGAATTCGACTTACAAGTGTCCTTATGATTGAAAGTAGACAAGAACTGGGGAACAAAATTACGAAGAATCTTCTCCTGGTTGGTAAACAATACTAGTTTTGTAAAACCATCAACTAACAAATTCACTTCATGGTGTGTATATGAGAACCCACTACTTTTGTAGATATGTTCTAGAATGGGAAAATACTCACGGTCAATTAGACAATACTCATGTAGCAATCTGACTCAATAGTTAAGATATGAAAGTCATGCTCATATGCCATCGAAGGAATGCAAAATAGCCAACAATTCAACCTTATCAATAGTACAGTAAGGGATCTTGTTGGAAAACCCAATCAAGAAGTTACCTCTATGGTCTTGCAGTACCCTTCCAACAACCCTTTTTTTTATGGGAATCAAGAAAAGCCGCATCACCATTAATCTTAATGGTGTTTGGGTTGGTGTTAATCATACACCTTGTAGGCTAACATCAATATACTATGCTCTAGTACCCATCATTGTTGCACGCATGTGAGAAGATCCTAGAGGTCTTTGACAAGGTCTAACACCCTTCTACCCCAAACACTTCATTAATTAATTAAAAAAATAATTTCCAAAACAATTACATAACAAAGATAAACATATAAGTAAACACGTTAGGCTTTAAAAATTATTTTTATAAGATTCTCAATTAATGAAACTCATAATGAAACTTTGATATGAATGCAAAAAACAATGACTTTTCGTTTTTTGTAACATTTCATTAATTTAGGAATTAATGTAACATGCAATTAATCATATGTAATAATTGTGTGATAATGAAGTATTTAATTTTTCTTTTAGAAGTTATGATTTTGAACAACCACCTAGTTCTATAAATAGGGGCTGAATTGTACTTAAAGGACAACCATTGAATTAGTGAAATTATAATTGGGTTTTACCCTTTTGTGAGAGATGAATTTCTCTTTAGAACTTATCAACAAATTTTTCCTTGTGGCGTTCTACTAGACTTATGAAGGGTAAATCACCACCCTTGTAGCGTCATATGACTTATCTTCCATCATTGGAAGTGGCGTCATCTATCCCTTCGTTAAACAATTTTCATCCTTTCCATTTTCTTGCTTACCTAATTCTCATTGTTTTGTTAACTTATTACCTTCCAACCTAGATAGATCCGCAAAACGAATCCAACCTCTCTGGATTTCTATCAGTTGGTATCAGAGCTTTGACTCTAGGTTTGAAACTATGGTGGATATTTTTTATATAAGGTGTTTAATAGAAGGTCATTTATGTTTATTTGCAGTTGATGGAGGAAGTTGTAGCAACGTCGTGAGCGAAAGATTGATGAATAAACTCAACTTATCGACAAATCTTCATCCTAGACAAACTAAGTTTAAATTCACTGTTGGAAAATTCGTGGATGAAGTGACATGCGATATTGCTCCCATGGACTCATGTCATTTTCTTTTAGGGAGATCTTGGCTGAAGGATAAAAAGATTAATCCTGAAAATTTTTCAGTTTCTTTGGTTCATGAAGGACGCAAGCTTAATTTGAAATTTCTGGCACCAAGCCAAGTTTGTGATGATCAACTTAATTTGAAGGAGAAAATAGAAAAAGAGAGAGAAGAAAAGAGAAAAATAGAAAAAGAAAAGAGTGAAGAGGAAGAGAGAGAAAAGGAAAGAGAAAGATAGAAAAAGAACTATAAAATTTTAGCTGTTATTGATTTTTCTTCTTCTCTTGATATTATAAATGCACAGGATCATGAGTATACACCCACAAATGGTCATGGGTAAGGAAGAAAAATGTTGATATCAGTTTTGCACAGTCATTGTATATCCAGTACATTATTGAAGTTAAAAGTCACGAAGAAAATGCACAGGTCTATTTTAAAAGAAGAATTCATCTTCATTCCAATGTTTGGATTTGGAAACCAAAAAGGAAAACTTCTTTTATGGATGAATTTTTACAAGTAGCATTTGATCCTGGAGGTTGATTTTGTTCATTTTAAATTATAAGTGAATAAAATTTGTAGGAAAATAAAGTCATAGATTCGAGGACGAATCTTTTCGAAGAATGAGGGAATGATATGAATCCAGAAGACAATGACTTTTCATTTTTTGTAATGTTCCATTAATTTAGAAATTAATGTAATATGAAATTAATCATATGTGATAATTGCATGATAATGGAGTATTTAATTTTATTTTAGGAGTTATGATTTTGAATAGCCACCTAATTCTATAAATAGAGGCTGAATTGTACTCAAAAGACAACCATTGAATTAGTGAAATTATATTTGGGTTTTACCCTTTTGTGAGAGATGAATTTCTCTTTAGAACTTATCAAGTAATTTTTCCTTGTGGAGTTCTGCTAGACTTATCAAGGGTAAATCATTACCCTTGTGGCATCATATGCTTATCTTCCATCCTTGGAAGTGGCGTCATTTATCCCTTCATTAAACCATTTTCATCCTTTCCATTTTCTTGTTTATCCAATTCTCATTGTTTTGTTAACTTATTACCTTCCAACCTAGATAGATCCGTAAAACGAATCCAACCCCTTTGGATTTCTATCAAACTTTAAATGATTCGTATACATGATGAAAAACTATTAATTAATCATCTCTAACTCAATGTCACACCTAATCAGAGCAGCCCAACAGAAAGAGGTAAACAAAAACTGAAGCTTCCTCACCCA
Organism: Psophocarpus tetragonolobus; assembly: GCA_037954015.1. NCBI lineage: Eukaryota > Viridiplantae > Streptophyta > Magnoliopsida > Fabales > Fabaceae > Psophocarpus > Psophocarpus tetragonolobus. Next base: position 56,821,140 of record CM075690.1, on the reverse strand, counting down.
TGATATCATTAAGATTTTGCTCACCTGAAAGTGGCATTCATCCCCAAAAAAATGCAACAACAAGTAGCAAAGGGGTGATAATACATCTCACACATGTTAAGGCATATATAAAGAAAATAAGCAGTCTCACTTATTTTATCAGCACTTGTTACAAGTGTTCATAACCCTTCAATGACATACAGAAAACTTATTAAAGCTTAGGGATTGCTTCACTACCCATTTTCCCTACACATGCCATAAGAGAGATAATTTTTCACCCCTTACCTCAAATGATGATCTTCGATGAAAAAGATGTGTCTTTAAGTTTCTCAATGTTGTGCTCCTCAATCTTCCTTGACAAGTTTCTTTTTACAGCTTTCTCTCTAGCCTCCAGAGTCAGAAATGTGAAATTGAAGCACAATAACCTAACACCTTTGAATTACTCTAGGTGAATAGTTGGATTGAGTTTTTTAACACTAGACCCAAACTTAACCTTTAGACTATTTTACTATTTATACCCACATTTATCTTATTTTATTTATTTTATAAAATCAATTCTTGATTTATTCTAATAAATACAAATATAAATTAATTTAAGTATATTAATATAAATTATACCTTTTATTAATATTTTATCTTTCTAAAAAAATGGGATGTTACAACTCTCTCTCCTTACAAAAAAAATTTGTACTTGAATTTTATGCATAACAAAAAGCTCTAGACAAAACTCCTTAATCTTACTCTTTAACTCGCCAAGTGGTGTTATCAGTTGCCACTCATTTACTTCATTCTAACTTGTTTAACCCTTCAATCTTCAAGTCTTACTGGTAAGGTCTCAAAATTTTAGTCCTCTTTTACTTGTATGTTGCTTAACTTAATCACAAAATCCATAAAGATACTATCCCGCTCCACTTATGTAAACTCAAAGGTTGCAACAAACTTGAAGGTTTCTAGTGGTACTAGGGGGAAAATTTCACTTACTCATATGTTTCTATTCTAAGATCAACTTTCTAAGCTCAAAATACTAGGTATGCACATTCTATCTCTAAACCTTAACACTTTATCTTCGTCCAAACAAAAGTCACTCGCATTTTCCCTACTCTAAGGCTCTAGCCTATACCCTAAAAACTAGTCAAACCTTTGACTTGCCTTTATCTTAACTAATAGGTCACTAACTATCCTCATCATTCTTAGTCTCACTTTGTAAGGCATGATCTCACAACCCGAACTCATAGCCCAAACTAAGTTATGAAATCTATTTCTTTTATTGTCAAAGCTAACATGTGCAAAAACTTCCCACTAAGGCATCAACTCCCACATTGGCTATACTAGGGTGATAGATGCAATCATAATCACAGTCCTTAAGAAATCCTAACCACCTCTTATGCTACATGTCAACTCCTTTCTATCAATCAAATACCTAAAACTTTTATGATTTCTAAGCTCCTCAAGTCTAGAACTATACATGTAAGGGTTCCAAGCCTGAAAGGTAAATACTACAATGGCTAATTCAAGGTCAAGGATAGGATAGACATTCTTATGATTTTTTAATATTGGTGTCTTACTCACAATTGCTTTGGTTGCATAATTGAAAAGAGCTAACGTAATTTACACTCAGACATTTTCTCTCTAGGTTCTCTAACTTGGTTGGTAATCAAAAGAACTCACTTACACTATCAACATATTCTCAAAACAAGCTAACAAACTAGACATGGCTGAAAGGTAACTAATTCATAGTAGCAATAACAACTAGTTGATTAAGAGGCAAACAAAACAAGTTAAATACAAAATGTCTATTTAAGTCAACAAAAGATTGAAGTTGGAACACAATCATTTTAAAGAACTAGCACAATTATTTCCTACCAAAAGAAAAAGATTAGCAATGCAAGTGAGGAATCAAACAAGTCATTTAGAAAGGATAAAAGGAAACAAATTTAAAAGAAGTCTCAAATATAAGTTAACCAAGTGATCACTTAAGAAGACACATCTATTTTACCTTTATCACTTAATAAAGTGGCATATATGCAATCAAGTAATCAAATATGATTGCCTTGAGTCTTGATTTTGTGTTTTCCATAATGCCCAATTCACATTGCACAAGGTATTGAGGTGGCCAATCCCAATATCTTGCAACAAAGGATAAGGATTTATAGTGTAACAATAACCAAAACACTTAGCCAACACAATCACAATTTTAAAATGGCACATATATGAATATGAATTACAAGACATTATACACATGTTTGCAAGGGATCTAAACAGGGTAATCAATATTGAAATTATCAAAGCATTCAAACTATTTCAAACAATGTCACAAAATACACATCGAAAACATAGCAAACACATAACACACTGGCCGGAAGAACAGACCTACTCTAATACCATTAAATGTGACACCCTTCTACCTCAAACACTTCCTTCATTAATTCAAAAAATAATAAAAAATTTGATTTTTTAAAATAGTAGACTTTGCATTTAGGTAAAAGGATTCACATAACTCAATATACACTTATTTTCCAAAACAATTATATAACAAACGTAGACATATAAGTAAACACGTTAGGCTTTAAAAATTGTCTTATAAGATTCTCAATTAATGAAACTCATAATTAAACTTTAAATGATTCGTATACATGATGAAAAACTATTAATTAATCCTCTCTAGCCCAATGTCACACCTAATCAGAGCAACTCAACAGAAAGAGCTACAAAAAAACCAAAGCTTCATCACCCATGATATCATCAAGATTTTGCTCACTTGAAAGTGGGGTTCAGCCCAAACAAAATGCAACAACAAGCAGCAAAGGGGTGAGAATACGTCTCATGCATGTTAAGGCATATATAAAGAGAATGAACATTCAACTAAAGTACACAAATAAACATATAAACTCATTCCACACCCATGAAAAAGATTATACATCCACACACATAAATTTGTTCATGTTAATGATGCTCATGCATGTTCTCTCAGCTACACACCCAAATAGGTCCTCTTTTAAGTAACACGTAGGTACAATCATGCAATGCAACACAACTCAAGAAGATCTGGTCCAGAACACCACATAATGGGCGATCCTTACAAAACTTCTTTGACTGCCATATTCATGCATTATATCATCCACAACATAAATCGTAATGTCAACACTTAATCATGTCATCACACTCCACCCCTAACCACAGCTGGGATGACATCTCATTAGGCATAACCTGACCATCATCATCAACATAAATAACAATATCAACATCTAATCATGTTGTCACACTCCATCGTAGCTGGGATGACACCTCATCAAGAAAAATTTAATTATCGTCATCAACACATTAATCTAATCATCTCATCATACTCCATCCCCAACCATAGTTAGGATGACACATTGTCAGACACACCTTGACTATCATTGATCGTCAACACATGATACACTCAATTTTAACCAACATCAATATCATACAGTGGGTTAAACCCCCAATTCATGCTTCCTAAACAACTTTCAAACATTCAGTCATTCAAAAAACTCAGAATTATAAGATACTTCACAATATTTCACATCGCAACAACCAAAACCATTATAACTCGCACTTTCTCTTCTTATCTTAGTCTTTTATTGCATCGTATAGTCTAAATACAATATTTATATTTGTACTAATGATATGAGGGTGATACAAATTTTAATAGAAATATAATACAATTACATAAAACTTTTATGTTGATGTCCAGAGTTAGTTTTATCATCTACCATTTTTAAAAATTACAAACCCGCAACAATTAACCTCAAATTTGACAGCTTGACCTTTACTCACTATTTTATTCATAACATAAGTTATATACATCCTTTTTAATTGATTCAAAATCTATTGGAAAGCTAACATCAAGGCCACGACCTTCATGCAGAACATGAAGCCTAATAAGGTCATTTCACTTAACATGAAGAACACTAGACTCAAACTTAACCTTTAGACTATTTTACTATTTACACTCGCATTTATTTTATTTATTTATAAAATCAATTCTTAATTTATTCTAATTAACCATTTTGCTTCCATCACACTCGATCAAGAACAATACCGAAAGTTTGACTCCACCCCCTCCTAAGTTAGGTTAAAAATATGTACTTTAATTCATATTGGTAAAAGTCTTTACATAATTAATCAAGAACAATATTTTCAAATATGTAAATTTATTTTACTATATATTAATTGAAAATTTTATCTAAAATTACAATTTATTTATTGTTGTATATTAAGTTTTTAATATCATTAAATGTTAATTTAATATTATTATGACTATATAATACATTATTAGGTTATATACAACTAAAAGACTAAAAAGTTATCAATTGTTTTTACAATATATTCTTTTAACTTTTTCCATCCACTATGAGAATTTTTAGTTTTAATGGAGGTTATTTAGCAAGAGTTAATAACCTCCGGGAATAAAATCCATTGACTGAGGTTTTATGAAACCCTTATTAAGTACCTACGTATTTTTTAAATAGACCGTGGGAAAAATTAACACTAATAAAATCAATATTTATTAATATTTTATTGGTCTTTTCACTTTCCCTAATTTTTTTTGTTTCCCCTTCTTTGGCAGACTCTCTTTTTTTTCTTTCATATATGCATGCATCCTACTCTCCTCCAATTTTATTTTTTTTTCGTTTCCCTTTCTTTGGTAGACCTGTTTTTCTTTTTTCCCTCTTTTTTTTCTTTCACAGACGTACACACCCTATCCTTTTTTGCTTCTCTCATAGACACAAACCTTATCCCTCTCTTGCTTCCCCTTATTTTTTGCTTTCCCCATTTTGTGCAAGTATTGTGTTATTTCATCCTAACACCATTATCATAAACCACGACATACATCCCTTTCGCACGTGCCGTAATGCCACCCTCATCTCTCATGCACACTCACCATAGTATCATCGTCACACACTGCTACATTACCTTTCGTTCACGTATACAACCATCAACTTCAATGTTTCCTCCCAATACCAACACTGTCGGTGTTTAATCAGAGCTCCACCATCATTTAACCTAATTGTTGATGCTTTTATGATTGGTTGTCCCTTCCAACCAATATCTCATCTTTGATTGATTGTCGTCTTCCACACCCAAGGTTATTAAATCGATTGTTTGATTAACATTTATAATTTTATTTGTTAATTTTTTTTTTCAAGAAAATTTTTGTGTTGAACTTTAGAATGTTCTTGTTTATTTCCCTCGTTTTCTTACCCCTATTTATGTTTCCTTATTTTTGCTTGTTTATATTTTGCTTGCCCTTGTTTATATTTTCTTGTTCACTCTTGTTAATTTTATTTACTAATTCTTTTCATTGATTGCCCTTACCTGTCTGTGCTTAATGATCTATATTTTTAGTTAGTTGTATAATTTATAAGGTGGTGCATTATAAAGTAGATGTTAGTATGCACAACCCATGGAACATAAATGGCATTGTGTTTGTCAATCATGACTGTTAAAAGTGCCCCAAATATAGTACTGTTTATAGAACATGAATATATAGCATTGATTATGACTCTAATTAGTCTTTAGTGTTGAAAAAACATATTAATATAGTATTATTTATGCTTCAATGAGTCAAAATAAAATATTAAGACCAACTTTATGCACTTTGAGTATAAAAAGTATATGAATTTATCAAAATTAGAAAGTAATAAGTGAGTAGGCGACACTACATATTGCATTGTTTATTAATTAATAGCTGCCTAAATTACCTATTTTTATACAAGTAAAATAGAGTAATTATCTTAATTCCAACTAATTTAAAGCCTTGTTGTCCTCCTTTTTATACAAAAATTGAATACTTAGAAAAATTCATTACAAATATACATTTTGGACATATTTTACTTCTATTCTCTTGTTTTCTATTATTTGAGTCAGATTGTTAAAGAATAGTAGAAGAAAGAGCGGAAGATATTGAGGTCTGGAGCCAGCGGCCAAGGAGTGATCGCCTAGCGCTAGCCGGTGCCCAACGGCAAAAGTTTGAGCGGCTAATACCCGCCAACCTGAGAGGGGTTAATTTTCTTTGTTCGACACCCGACAACCATAGAGTGACCGCCAAACCCTGGTGTGTAGACAGAGTTAATATAAATAGAAAATTTTGTAACATAGGCAAGGACAAGAGGAGAGACACAATAATAGAACCCTAGCTTTCATAATCCAACCACCATTTCTTCACCATTTGCACTATATTTTGTAGCCATAATCCATTGATCATGCTCTCCACCTCCATGGACAGCTAGGTTCTTGGTTTGGGTTTCACTTGTAATTATGTATGAATTCTATTGTATATTTTGATGTTATCAATATCGTATTTATTGCTTATTGTTAGAGTTCTTCTTTACCTTATGCTTTGATTTTAGATTTATTGTGGATTTTACTTGTTAAATGAGCTTAAGAGAGTATTTTAACTTGTAAAATGAGAAGAGCTCTCAAAGGGAATTGTTGCTCGAGAGAGAGTAAATACCATTGATCATCTTAAGCTCCTTTAATTAAAGCAAGTTATTTGACTTTATATTATGCGCGAAAGTGATAGTCTAATACTCAAATAACTTAGCTCCTTACTTGTGAGAGATAGGGGTTAAGGATATTTTTATGAGAGATGAGAAACTGAGTAATGAATATAATTTTGTGAGTCACATATCCGTTAGAGGGATGAGATAGTGAGAACGAACCCTACCAGTTTTCTCATCGTATGTACCTTGGTTTACATTTATGCATTTTAATTTCTGCAACATTAGAATAGTTTTAAATTAATTTCTCATTATTTGCAAGTAATTATTGTTAGGATTCTGAGTATTAATTCAATCTTTGTGGGATCGACCCAATATGTGTCAAATACTACAATATGATCAGTGCACTTGTCGGGAGTATAGTAGAAAATTTGTGCTTTATCATTGGTCCAATTACAATAAGTTTGGTGCTTAATTTTATTTTATTTTATCTTGTGTTTGAAATTGTCTATCACATGTTAATTAGGGATATATTCCATTTAGAAATACTTCTTTGGGGTAAAAATTTGTTCTTTTCAATGAAACAATGATTATTTGTTTCTCAGTTAAATTGTGAGGAGTGATTTTGTAGTTTGTGCAAACATTGCACTTTTTATTGAATGCTACTTTTATAATTTATTAACACATTTACTTGTTCACTTATTTTTAAGGCTAGAATATGTGCCACAATTACTACTAGAAGGAAACATGTTCAGGTTAGTTGCTATTATGTTTATGTCTTTTGGTTCTTACTTCACTCTAAATGCATTGACTATTGGGTTTGGAATTTTACATACATGTATATTGTTTGCCTAATTTGTTATTATGTACATTAATAAAATGCAGGTAGCATAAATCATATAATGCCTAGCTTTATCTTGGATGATACCTTAAATATTATTATTTTTGTAGGTTTTTGTGTTGCAAGAGAGAGATGTATAACTTTTGAGAATAGCTATATTTGTTTGAGGGGTGAATAGGAGAAATAATATGATAAAGAGTATTTAGAAGAAATATTCTCATGTTTCAATTCATACAAGTATTTTCTAACTTTCATCTAATTCTTATGTTTTCTTAAGGTAATTAATTCATATTTCAGTGATAGAAGTTTGGAAAGATTGAGATACTGATAACATACATCATTGACAAAACATTGATATAAGAACCTTCTTTACAACTTCATATTTGACATTTGTTGCTTGTATAATATTGAACTATTGGGAACTTGATCTCACTTCCTTAATAATTATTTACTACTTGGTGACATACATACTTGAAGTTAGATATAATTATTCTATTTGTCTTAGGAATGTAAGGTCACCGAGATTCTTTTTAGAATCCTTGCTCTCTAACCTCCTAGGAAGAACATGTTTAAATCAAGTATATAATTACACCAATTCTCTTGGCTTGAACATACCTCATTTTCAATGGATAAGTTTTGGATTGACATGCCTCACAATACACCTCAATATTTGGAAGGATTGAATAAATTCTTAGACTTTGCATTTGCTACTAAGGGTCTTAGGGGTAAGATAATATGCCCATGTACCAAATGCAACTTCAATGAATGGAAAACTCATGAGCATTGTATAAGCACTTGATTCTCAAACCTTTTTCAAAAGGATATACGGTCTGGCTTCTTCATAGGGAGAGAAGTTGTGCACTTGTCATAGTTGAAACACCTATAATGCCATAACAAGATAATGATGATGAAAGAATTCCTGTTAATGATCCTATACATGACATGGTTAATTATGCATTTGGGCATCATCTCTATAACAACGACATGGTGAGCGATGGGAATATGTGTTCAGAATCAATCCAAATAATGACTGATGATTTTACCGAGTTTTTTTAGTTAATGTAAGATGGACAAGAGAATTTATATGAAGGATATGATAAATATTCTAAACTTTCCTTCTTGATCAAGTTGTATCACATCAAATGTCTATGTGAAATAACTAACAAAGCAATGTAAATGATACTAGAATTGTTAGTTGATGCCTTTAAGCATGCAAAAATTTTCATTCTATGAAGCCAAGAAAATCATAAATAAGCGTGGTCTTAATTACACCAAAATTCATGCTTGTCCAAATGATTGCATGCTATAATTTAAGATAAAGATAAAGATAAAGATAGTGATTTTTGAAAGAAATGTAAGATATTAAGATGGAAGCAAAAAAAAAAGAGTACAATTGGTTGTGCTTCTTCTAATGAAAGAAAAAAGGTTCCTCAAAAGGTTTTAAGGTATTTTCCTTTGAAGCCACGTTTACGAAGAATGTTTATGTCTTCTAAAATAGTTGAGTATGTGCGATGGCATGCAAAAGAAAATACAAATGAAGGCATCTTAAGGCAATCAAGAGATTCTGAAGCTTGGAAGAGATTTGACTTTATGCATCCTAAATTTACCTCAGACCCTTGAAATATGAGACTTGGTTTGGCTACTGATGGGTTCAATCCATTTGGCAACTTGGGCCATAATTGCCCGTTATACTCATACCATACAACCTTCCTCCTTGGATGTGTATGAAAACAAATTTCTTTCATTCTTTCCATGATCATTCTTGGAAAGCTTGCACTAGGAAATGATATATATGTATATCTACAACCATTAATAGAAAAGTTGAAAGAGTTATGGAACATTGGCCTCTAGAACTTTTGATTCATATGGCAATGAAATGTTTAATATGCATGCGATTTTATTATGAACTATTAGTGATTTTCCAGGTCTTGGAACCTTATCTAGATGGAACATACATAATAGGTTGAATTGTCCTAGATGTAATTTTGACACAAATCCCAAGAATCTTTTTAAAGGGGGTAAATTTTGTTTCATGATTCATCGTCGTTGGTTAGATGGAAGGCATAATTTCAAATTAGCTTGCATGAGATTTGATGGAACTGTAGAAAATAGAAATCCACCTTTGCCACTATCAGGAATAGATGTCTTACAACAAGTTGAGAATCTTGATGTTGTATTTGGGAAAGAACCTGTAGTTGAAGAACGTGGTAAAAGAAAACAAAATGTTACTCATCCTAAAGTAGACATTTTGCAATGGAGAAAGAAGAATATACTTTATGAACTAATTTATTGGGTAGACAATTTATTGCACCACAATTTGGATGTCATTCACATTGAAAAAAATATATGTGATAATGTGGTGTTTACTTTGTTGAATGATATTACAAATAATAAATGTAACAACAATCTAAAAGCACGAAAAGACTTACAAATTTGGGGTATTATACATTGACAAAATGTAAATAAGGATATCTTTCTCAAAACTTTGAAAAACATTAATGTTCAAGATGATTACTTAAGTAGATTAGTCAATATGGTGATGCCAAACAACGTATGCTTGGAGGGTTGAAAGTCATGACTCACATGTTTTGATGGAGCAACTTCTACCTTTGGCAATAAGAAAGACACTTCCTAAGGAAGTGTGTTATGTTTTGATTGATTTGTGTTCCTTTTTTAGACAATTGTGTAATAAAGTTTTAAAAGTTGAGGAATTTGACCAATTGCAAAGTAGAGTTGTTCTCACATTATGTCACATGGAAATGTTATTTCCTCCTTCTTTCTTTATAGTCATGGTTCATTTGATTGCGCATTTAGTAGAAGATGCCAAGCTTGGAGAACCTATCCAATATAGGTGGATGTATCCCATTGAGAGGTACTTAGGAAAATTAAAGTCATATGTGCGTAATAAGGCACAAGCAGAAGGCTCAATAGTTGAAGGCTACTTGGCAAATGAGGTTTTAACTTTCTGCTTTAGATATTGATATAGAATTGAGATTGTATGCAACCGATTTGGTTATGTTAATGATGAACCTGACATTGTGCCATCTAGTGTAAGCACATTGTTCCCATCCATTGGAAAATCAATTGAGGGTTTTACTTTAGTTTATCTACAAAGGATAAGTTACCGGCACATTGTCATGTACTTACCAATTGCACTCAAGTTGAATCATTTATTCAGTAAGTATTCTAACTTTATAATTTAGTCTAATTGGTTTTCATTTGAAAAATAACTATGTATATATTTTAAATATTTCACATAGGTAATCTAGAGACACTCTACGAAGACAACTTAGAAGTCTTATACGCTCATCCTCTGTGATAGACAAGAGGGTTCATAGGGAATTTTCAGAATGGTTTTCATGTCATGTATGTATATTTACCCTAATAAACTTTTATTCCTGCATATCTTATAATTTTTATAAGTGTTCATTTTCCCTTTTTTAGATAAGGAATGACTCAACTTGATCCTATTCAAATGATTTAAAAGTCTTAGCTATGGGTCCAATTGATTGTGCAAAGCGATATAGTGCATACAATGTTAATGGATGTAAGTTTCGCACATTGGAGCGTGACCAATGGCTTACAACACAAAGTAGTGGAGTTTTCAATACATTTGGAGCAAGGAGCTATGCAAGTAGTAGTGATAATCAAATGCGGTTTAGAGGTGTGCCTTATTATGGTCGAGTGGTAGACATAATTGATATAAATAATCACGGTCGATTCTCAATTACTTTGTTCAAATGTACGTGGGCCAATAGCATTACTTCTATGGGGATTGTGACGAATGAATTCAGATTTACATCAATAAGCTTTGCACACTTGATTCATATCAGTGATAATGATGATTATGAGTCATACATTCAGGCATCAAAAGCTCAAATGGTGTATTATGTAGAAGATGAGTTAGATAAAAATTCGTGTATACCAATACATATAAAGCCATGAGACTTATACATTATAGGTGAAAATGAGGATGACATTTTTATGAATGTGAACAATTTGAACAACAAACTTTAGAAACATTTATTTCCTTATGATGAAGGAAATATACTGTTAACAGGGTTTTATTTTAAATTGTTAAATTAATTTACTAATTATCTTCATTATTTTTTATATTATATATTTAATTATTATCTTTTTCATTGGTGATTTGACTTGTGTTGACCTTATTATTTATAGAGAACCTTAAGATGAAGAAAATTTCCATCAAGAAGAATAGTGCAACATTACTTTGATAAGACTCACAATGACTCTTCAACAACACATCAAGTACATCATAATAAGATGTGTCCACCAATAATTAATCATCAATCTCAACTAGTATGTTGAAATAAAAATTGAGTTTCATTGGTTTTTAATATATAAAATTACGTTTAAAAAGATAACATGTTTAATGAATATTATGTTGGTTGTTAGGAATCTTGAAGATGAAAATTTTAACCTTAAGTAAGTCTAACTCAATAACTCAAGTGAATACTCATCCTACATAACCTAGTAATAAACCTGTAGTACCCCACCTACAATTAAGCCTAATTCAATGCTTCAAGATGCATGTAAAATTGGTAAGACATGTTAACTTAAATATTAATTTGTTAGTTATCCATAACTTATTCAATTCATTTGTAACTTATATAATTGATTGTTAGCAACTCAAGGGCAGAAGCCTCCACAACATAAGAATTCAATGCTTCAACATGTACATGAACCTGATATGATTAGCTGTATTAATTTATGTCTATTTATGCATAATTAATTAATAGCAACTCCACTGTATAAGCCTCCATAACAATCTAATCACCAACTTATTAGGTACTCCTCCTCATACTAGTAATCATCTTTCTTAATTCACTTGAAATTATCTAATTGAATGTAGCACCTGAATTACGTACTCCTCCTCATACTAGTAATCATCTTTCACCTCAACCTTCACCTGCACCCAACGTAGTAAGTTGTCTTCATTTCTTTCAAATAGTTTTATCATAATTTTCTTAATTTCCTTATATTGATTTCCAGGAACTTTGAAAAAGAGGATATCTTTAACCAACAAGACTAACTCTGCACCTCAACTGAATGTTGAGCCTCCACTTATATCTCAATTTAATTGTCAACCAACACATCGATTGATGCAATCCTATCTACCAAGGGCCTCTCACTAGGACCATGTCTAGGAGGATAGAGGAAGATTTGGCCCGAAAAGACTCATCAAGACCTAAACTCATGATGGAGATAGACATATTAGGCCATAGTCCATATATTTCCCTTTGTAAATATTAATTAGCTCTTAATTTCCTTTTGGACCATGTATTTCGATCATTTACTTTGTAATTAGGAAGAAGAGGTGTTATTAGTTAGTGAGAGGAGGTAAGCTTAGTTAGGGGCCTCTTGTCCAAGGTGTGTTGGGCCTCCTTCCCACACCTTTGGATTAGCTTTTGCACCCCTCCTAGGTTTAGAGTAGGTGTCTCTAATCCTAATTAGGTATGAAGTACCACATTGCCTAGTTTTGAGTGCCTAACTTTCTCATTAGGCTATATATACACCTAGTTTCTCTTGTAACCATCACACTTTAATTTGGAATTGATATAAGACTCTTTAAGAACATTATTATATAGTAAAGTGTCATTGAGAAACCTCTCTCTTGAGGATTCTCTTCCTTTAAGCTTTTATCAAGGGTCCTCTCCCTTGTGACAAGCCTCCTAGTAAAATTTTTCTTGACTTATCTTCTCCTTAGAGAAGTGGCATCAAGTTCCCCTCTATCCCTAACCTTTTCCATCCTCCATCTTCTTAGAGGAAGGAACCTTGGTTGAAGAGATCAAGGGAGTGCATCATTTGGTATCAAGAGCCATCTTCATGTAGTAGGGTTTAGGGTTTGAATTGATCGCAATGGCTCCAGAAGGAATAGATAAAGATCATCGATTACGACAATGATTAGGAAAATTTCAATGGTTAGGGATGAATTCATCAACTTATATTTATTAATTTTACAATGTCAATGATTAGGACAATGTGTTGAAAAATAAACAAAACAAGACAAATCATCAGACTTCTTTTGTTGACTATCATCTGCATTCAAAAACAAAGGTAAACTGATTTGTTTTGTCATTAGTTATTTATCAACTTATATTTATTAATTTTACAATGTCAATGATTAGGACAATGCTTGAAAAATAAAAAAACAGGACAAAGCAAACCATTGCTCACACAGGCGGATCTAAAAGCATTTCAGGCAAGAGGGATGAGGTGGTGACAACACTCTTGATATTGAATTTATGCTTTTTCTTAAAACATATACTTAATATAATTTTTTTGGATTTTATAGGGAATAGAGTGTGGCTACAAAGTTAGTAAAGGAGAAGTATGGGTAGTAATCCATAAACATGCTAATGGAGCATTTGTGAGTGATGAGGCAAGAGAAATTTGTTTAAGTTAAACTCTCAGAAAGTTAATAGTCATCAACCACACTTGATGTTAACTTAATTGATTTCTTTTTATGTTCTTTGTAGGAAAAAATTCAAGCATATGAATCAAACACATCTTCACTATCAAAAGAATATCAACTAATGACTTCTTAGCTTATGCTTTAGGAAGTCAAGAACATTGTGGGCGTGTTTGAGGTTTAGGATTGGGACCTTGTCCATCTAAAGTGTTTGGATCTAACACTCATTCATAAAATAGGAGATCATCATCTCTTCCTTCTTATAGATAGTTAGAAAATAAGGTTAATGCACTTTATGACTAAGATATCGTGCTTATGATTCATGATTTTTGTTTAGCATTGCTAGTTTTTGTGTGTGGTTGGTGCTTTTTTAGTTGTAGTAATTTGTAGTTTTGGATAATGGAAATGATATACATGTGAACTTAAAATTTTATTTGGGAATTGTGCAAGAATGGGTGGGATTCTATAACAGATTTTTTAAATTAAGGGTTAAAAACCATGGTTATGCTGAGTGTTTGTTTCTCTTTGGACAAAAAGTCTATGCTATAAAATGAATGAGTACATCTTCCTATCATATTAGCATACTATCTATATTTGGTTACATTGATTTGAATAAATTTTTGTATTTTAAATAGGTCACAACATTGACATTAGAAATGAGTGAAATGACTGCATGACATAAAAAAATTGAGGCAATGTCAAACTTTTTTGTACAAAACTATTAGAGTGAATTAACTCCTAACTTGTTTATGTTTCATGTATCACCAGTAATGTTTAAAACTTTAATAAATGATAATACTTGATAATATAAGTTTAGTGTTTCTAATTATTATTTTTTTATATTTATACTTTAGGTGTTTGATCAAGGAAGTGCACCTTTGTGTTGACCCTATATGTTGATCATGTTGCCTGTAGTTTATGGGATAGACATGTAAGTTAAAAAATGTAAATTAGTTTTTCAATTCAATCTTATATTATTCTAAAATTGTAAATGTTAATATTTGTAATATAACTTTATGTAGGATCATGGAGAGTTGAAGTTTGTATCTAATGAGTGCAAGTTAAGTAGATTTGGAGCCCCACACCAGCATATTAGTGGTTATGTACTAGATTGTTCCGATTGATAACTTGTAGCTATGAGACAATTGACAGAGGATTATTATTCTCTTTTGTCAAAAGTTGGAAAAAGGAGACCAGTAGCTTCCATTGACTTTTAGTGTACCCAATGAAAGGTACAATACAAACAAGAATTTCAAGGTTAACTCTAACTCCAGAACTACATCTCGTTACAACGAAATTGGAAGCATGGGTAGTGGTCGGATGAACAGAATATCTGAGTAAGGAGAACTAGCCAAGCTTCTGAACAACCGAAGGGATGCCTAACCATCTGTTTTAGGTTAAATAACCATTACAACTGATGATGTGTCTTCTTTGTTGCATATTCTCATCACTAGTAGATTTGTTATCTATCCCCATGTAGATAAGTATGAATTTGTCCCCACCCATATGGAATTATTAGGGGTTAGTCAAGATGATGCAATTAATGAAATAAGGTACATGCATGGACCAAATGTTCACTTGTAGTTTCTTAGAGACATATGATACATGTGTCGAGCAAGAGTTGTTGGTATTTGTTGCTAGGGAATACTTGCTACATTTGGTGAGATGCAAAATTTTTGTTGATTAAATTTTCACAATTGTGTACATGGGTTATTGAGCACTTTTTTGACACCTTGACAACTATGGTGGTTATTCATGGATGTGGCAACTCTTGACTCATATGTATGAACATTTAGCTAAGCCTTACTTGGCTAAGACGAAGCAAACATGGGGTTATGCAACATAAATGAAGGTATAATTAACACATAAATAACTAGATGTATGATACTGACGTTAATATGTCATAAACCCTAAACATATATCTTTTTTTGTATTCATGTCATAGGGTTGGATTTATGAGCATTTTGTCAGAGTTGGTTTAAAGGAGCCAGTGCCAACCTATGATGAGATTATGCCTTGTTGTACTCGATGGGGGTGTTCTAAGAACACTATTATCAATTTATGCATATCATAGGCAACTAGATCAGCTAACATTGGTTTCAATTTGTTGGACTCTGTATGATGCATATCGAGCTCAAAAGCCATTTCACTTGCTATCACTTTTCTCTAGGTACATAAGGATTGATCCATACGAACATTCGCATTTACTTGAGAGGGTCTTATACCAATTTGGATATGCTGATGCAGTCCTACCTACCAAGGGCCTTCTCACTAGGGAAATGACTAGGAGGATTGAAAAGGATTTGGCCCGAAAAGACTCATCAAGACCCTAGCTCATGATGGAGATAGATATTTTAGGCCATAGTCTTTAGTTTTCTTCTTGTAAATATTAATTAGCTTTTAATTCCCTTTTAGGCCATGTATTTCGGCCATTTGTGCTAGTTTTTAGAGTATAGGGTGTAATTAGCTTAGGAGGGGAGGTGAGGGGAGTAGAGGGCCTAATAACCCAAAGGAGTGTGGATCTCATTCCACACCCCCTTGTTTAGGCTGTGACACCCCTAAGCTTAAGGCTAGGCACCACTTTTAGTGGGCTTAAGAGAGATTAGTGCTCCTAATCCTAATTAGGCTCAAAGTCCCACATTGCCTAGTTTTGGGTGCCTAGCTCTCTCTTTGGGCTATAAATACATCTAGTCTCTTTTGTAAAAATTACACTTGATTGAATGAAGTAAGAATCCATTGAGTTATTACTCTTGAGTGTCATTTTTGAGAAACCTCTCTCTTAAGGATTCTCTTCCTTTAAGCTTTTATCAAAGGATCTTTTCCTTGTGACAAACATCATAAAATTTTTGACTTATCTTTCTCTTGAAAGTGGCGTCAACCCTCCCCTTTCCTAGCCTTTTCATCCTCCATCTTTTTAGAGGAAGGAACCTTGGTTGAAGAGATCAAGGGAGTGCATCATATGCCCAAGACATTCCTAAACACCCAACTAAAGTTATTGGTGTTGTTGTTACCTCTTGTATAATGTTGTGTTAAACATGTGTCCAACATGAAAATGCTTCTTTCAACAGATTTGATCTCATTATGTGGGAGAGTCATCAAATTTTTCACTGCATCCCAATAGCTACACAAGTTTACCATGCTATTTTCAAGCAGTCTCTACAAGTTCTAATGAGCTGACTTAACCCTACACATAAAGACATGTCATTTTCAGTGTATGACCATAATTATAACAGTTTAGAGCAATAAAATTATACAAGTGTTTACGGAATAACAAACCTGTCACTTGTTGTATTCCCTAAATGCATGACCTTATTTGCCCATGCCTTGACAATCTCTCTTCGTGAGGGATTAACCATGTGCCCTTCATATAGGCCATGATGAAAACACAATTTCTATCATTATCACTTACTCTTTCATAACCTGGTCCCATGCCTCTTTAGGATGCACATACATCTTGCATTTTTCCTTGACATTTTAAGGATATGAAAATGACATAGCAAGTTAGTAGTCTCGGGAAAGACAATTTTAATTGCATTCATCGATGCTAAATCTATACCAATAATACATACTTGAGAAAATGAATCACCTTTTATAAAAAAACCTCTTAGTCTTTCAAGTGCTCAAACAAAGTTATTTTCACGCTTAGATTCCAATAATACAAAAGCAACATAAAATGTTAACCCTGTAGAGGTCACGATACCTATTTGTTTTGTATGTACTATCCATAATCAATACTATATTAAAAGTATTTTACAACTTCACTGCATCGAGATATGTCTAGAAAATATCACGCATAACTAATTATATTGTTCATTCTATGTCAATGAATATACTTGTCACACGCAAGTAAATGCATCAAATGTTGCATTTCCATTCTAGGACCATTTTCAGATGATCAATGCTTATCTTTTGCATTATACACTTGCTTGACAGTCGTCACATTTTCTTAATTTTGTTCTTTAAATGTCAGTAGAATACTTCTTGCTTTAACCCTACTCTTTGTCATCTTAACAAGCAAGTCATGTTCAATAGTCATTAGTCAGCCAGTATAAGGGTGACCTACAAAGGTCTCAGATAATTCATGATTATGTGCCCCACACAATAATTAAACAATCCAACCTTGATGATTCTTCATAGATTTACCATGTAACCTAAATAGGCAACTGCACTTTCTAGAACCTAACAAAAAAAATGTCTTTCTTCCTTGTCGGCTATTGGTTGTGTTTAACTTAAAGATGACAATTACAAACTCTAACTTAAAAGCAGTAGCTCAAGTCCATTTTAATAATTCATCTCAACTTGCAAACACCTATATAAAAGACATATTAACAAGCACAAATTTGTTAAGTTAATTAAAGATAATTATAAAAATTAGCTCAATAATTATAAAAATATAACTATAATTTTCTTGCATTAAACTATCTGATTGTGCCTTCACTTTGTTAACATAATTAATACTTGTCTCAAGTTCCATATATTACTCAATATCAAAACGGTATATATAAAGTTTTCGAGGAATTCTTGCTGAAGGCTTAAAGGGTGAAATGGGAATAATAAATTTTTTCTTAAAAGGATATATATTGTTTGAAGAAAAGGGTAAGAAAGAATTTAAATTCCTGAACAAGAGACGAGAGAAGCAAGTACAAACCTAAACCCTAAACAGCGAGCACTGAGACGAAGAAGCAGAAATGGAGAACATTGAATTTGACGCTTCTGTGATTAATTAAACCCAAAACCTAAAGCTGAAAATCAAACCCTAAATCCTAAACCCAGGCAGCAACAGCAGAGAGAGACGAAGAAGCAGAAATGGAGAACGTTGAATTCGAGGCTTCTGAGATTGAGTACGTGAGTTACGGTGGTGAGCATCACCTCCCTCTCATAATGAACCTCGTGGACCAAGAACTCAGCGAACCCTACTCCATCTTTACGTACCGTTACTTCGTCTATCTCTGGCCTCAGCTTTCGTTTCTGGTTCCTCAACTTATCACTTTTTTTTTTTTTATTATTATTATTATTAAAATTTCGTTCAAGATTTTTGGTTTACCCTTTTCTTTTACTCGTGCCTTTTAGGCGTTCCACAAGGGTAAATGCGTGGGTACGGTGGTGTGTAAGATGGGGGAACACCGTAACACTTTCAGAGGGTACATTGCCATGTTGGTTGTGATAAAGCCCTATAGAGGAAGAGGCATTGGTAATTCGCATATCACGTTGCAGTTTTTTTTTTTTTCACCCTTAATTTTTATTTGGAAAAAAGAGAAACATTTTATTTTTATTGAGTTTAATTAATTGTCACTTCTAAGTAAAGTCATCCATACAAACGAAAGAGTGGGATTGAATGTCGGTTGAAAAATTTTTACGCTGGCAGCAGGATTTACCAATTAAACTATTCTATTAAAGATAATTAAGTTTTTAGTCCTGAAATTTAGTCAATTCGACTAAATTATGCTTTTGATTCCTGAAAATTGAAAACAATTTTTTTGCCCTGAAATTTCATTTTTAGATTGTTTCCAGGACTAAATTTAACTAACCCTGACTAAATTTAGGGACGAAAAAAAATATTTCTAAGTTTCGGGACTAAATTTGGAATTTAGTCAAATTTTAGGACTAAAAGAAACTTAATTAAGTCTTTTATCAATTTCTGGAAATTTTTTTTTTTTTGAGAAAGTTAAACAATTATTTCTCCAAAAAAGCAGTTCTCAAAATGAACCAAATCTTAACGAATTTGATTTTCTGTGCATGTATACATTCTCAATAATGGTTGATGTTTTTTTGTTAATTTTCTGTGTTGTCTTGGGATAGGTGGAAATCCTAAAAACTAATGTTAGTGCGATGTTGCTAAAGGTTTTGGCTTTTACATAATCTTTCTGCAGCTACGGAACTTGTTACTAGATCTATCAAGGTGATGATGGAATCGGGTTGCGAAGAGGTATGTATGTGTGGCTGTGTATATGTAACTTTGTGTGGTCGTATGCAATGTTCTGTGCATCTGAGAAGGGGTTAAGAATGAAAGAAATAGAGAAAGCTTTTAAGTTCCTTGTTGGTTGGTGTGAAAAACTGAAAATGTAAATTTCACTTTGCTTTCATCTTAAGCAACAAAAGTTCAGTGAACCTGGATAATGATTGTTATGTATTTGTCATATAATTCATGTGCTTTTATATGATATTGCATCTTAGATAAAAAGCTATAGCCTATAGATGTAGTGGTCACATAGTTATCCTATAGAGTATATAGATGGGATGAGAATGATACCCTCCCAAATATGATTCGCATTTATTTATTTTCTATCAGATTATCAATCCTTTTTCTGCATTTCCTTTTCATTTATTTTACCTTTAATCTTATGATAGAAACTAAAATCTGGATAATATTCAGCTTAAAGAATAGCAGTAGAGCACTGATTCTTAGGAGGTGTATATATCTCTTTTGAGCCTGAGAATATGGCTGCAAAATGCTATGTAAGATTAGTTATTAGTGCACCACCTTACCAGGGCAAACCTTCGCTGCCCATAATGCTGCTATTGACAACTGAGAGGGAATTGCTTAATAGAAAGCATAGCTGGAAAAGTTGGGAGGAGGAAATTGAAGAATCATAACAGTAATAGTGATGAGGGAAATTATATAGGAGAGGGGCTTGAACGTGAGGGGTTATTAAGGATAGTGCTAATAGGGAAATTTGTGGTGATAGAGGTAAGGATTGGGTGGCAGAGGATAGGGAGTCAGACCATGAAGCAAGGCAACCTGTTCCACTAGGTTGTTTAAAACCGTGGCTAAGGGTTCCTGCTTGGACTCAAGGGTTTGCTGCAGGTTGGCATGGCAAAAGTCTTGATTTTGTTGAGTGTTTTCTAAGTGGTGAAGGACCCCAAATGATCAGAAAGAGCTTTGTGGTACCTCCATCTCCTTAGATGCAGGCTTGGGAGGTATAGGTAAGCTAATGAGGCTTAAATGGTTCTGATGGAAATACCACAAAATATTTTAAATAAGATTTCAGAAGGCCATAGATAAAATCATTAAAATGGGCTGGTCTCTGAATTGTTCTTTGGGCCCTGGTATGATCAGCTTGGCCTACTTGTTCCTCTTCATGGTTCACATTAGTTTCGTTTGATTTCTAGATTCCTTCTCCTTCGTTCATCAAAATGCATCCTGGCTGCCTTTTTTCCCTCTTTTCTCATACTCCAACAGGCTCATTTTTTCGTTTCTTTCCTTTGGTATACCCAAGTTCATGGAGGATGGCTAACAATCTTACCACCAGCCTATGGTTTCATGTCATTTATCAACCAGCTGCATTATATGTTATTTTGCAAATAGAAAAAATGTAGAAACAGAAGGGAAATTGAAATTGGAATTGAATTTGAAACCAAGAGTTCATACATAATTATTGTTTTAACTTTGCTCACTTGGATGTTGTTTTATGTGGGAAAACAAGGTATGGGCAGTACTGTGATATAGTGTAGGACGTGCCAATAACTTGAACTTCTATAAAAATAATCCTTTTTCTTGCACTTTCTTCTTTCAGGAAGGAATACACCTCTTTAAATATTAGTATATGGTTCAAAGACCAGAATAAAAGTATAAAACTTATTGCTGATTTAATGTGGTTATCTAGTCAAAAAGAAAGATTATGATATGAATCTTTTAAAGATCATCTTGAAAACAGGTAAATGAAAGCAAAAGGAACTTAACCCAAATCGCAATCTGCTAATAAAACCAAAGTTATCAAAGAGAAAAGCGAGACCTTAACTACGACTTGCTAGTAGAATTAATACTATAAAGTTCTTAACTGTGAATAAAAGGAAAGTTCTCACAATAGAGAAAATTGATTTGAATTTGCCTTGAAATTAACCTTATGAGGTTCCTATTTATAGGCTATGTTAGGCACCCTAGAAAGCAAAAATGTAAAATTCCACTAACAAATCCACTAGGCATTAATTTTCCTCCAAGCTTTTTACTTCCTACTAATTTGCTCACTATATGTTTATTTCCTATTAGTTTGTCTACTAAGCATTTACTTCCCACTATACATAATGACTTAGGAAGTTCAAAACACTCAAAACTGAATTAGAAAACATGAAAAGACATTGGAAATATTTCTCCCAAAATTAAGTAGAAAATTACAGCCCATGAATGCTTGTCTTGGTAGTGTAGGTATTTTCATCCACTTGGAGAAAGGTGTCACTGGTGTAACTTCCAATCTACCTCGATTGACTTGATCATCATTATTAGACATTACAAAGCTTACTTTACATCTTGTTCTTCGACATAGTCATGGAACCTCCTCGTACAAAATGTCCTTAGGTGGATTTGTTGGATATCTTTCAGATTAAGTACCAATTATTCAAGGATATAGTACCAAATTCTACCTATATGCAAAATGAAAGATGCTTGTTTTGCCTTCTGGTCGATGTTATGGAACTGTGCCTCACATTTCCTGTAGTGCCTCTAAACATCAGTTGTGTTGGTTTCTGCTCTCCATTTTATGTGGTAAAAGCACCCTTGGAATGGCATATTTGTGTCCGTCATTTTATTAACCCTTACTCTTAAATTGTATTTTCCTTATAGTACTGACAGCTCGTTAGGAGATTAATTCCTTTTGAAGTGACTAATCCTACTACCATGATAAATTTTGGTTCATGTCATGTAGTGTAATCTAGTTCAGCCAGTTATATTGAATAAATATCATATATTTGTGCACTTTAGAGGTCAATCTTAATAATGGTTAGACTACAATGAGAAGTGTTGGGAAGTCAAAGAAGGGATCATGCTAACTCGCATTCTTGGTTATTTATTTGCACAGGTTACATTGGAAGCAGAAGTTACAAATAAAGGAGCACTGGCACTGTATGGTCGCCTTGGTTTTATTAGGGCTAAGAGGCTCTTTCACTACTATTTGAATGGAGTTGATGCTTTCCGTCTGAAACTTTTATTTCCCCGCTCGGAGTTGCACCCATCTCTGCCTCAGATGGCAGATAAATATGACAGCCACATGCAAAGTGATCATCGTGATGCATCATTTAAAGAATGATTTGGTTCTATATTGAGGAAACACTTTTAGCATATTGTTATAATCACGCATATCAACTCTGGTATAAGTTTTTGCAGAATAACTCTTTTAGGTGAAATGACTATCTGTATAGAAGGAAACATCTTTTAATTGGATGAAAAGTCTAATGATTTGTATCAATTTTTTAGTAGTTAGTTTGGTAGACTCATGATTTGTATCAATATGAGGTCATGTTCAGATTTTGAATGGAACGAAACTATTCAATATTTATTAAGAGAAAAATAACCGTAAAGTTAGAACTTTGTATACCGTGTACATGATGAGAGGATTATCCCCGTCTTTTATTATTTGCATCGAAAATTTTAAAATACATACATTATGTGTCTCAAAATAAGTGTTATTTAAAAAAAAATTCCAAAATAACTGTTATACTTGATTTTTTATGTAATATTAATTATTTTTCATTAAAATACTTAATAATTTTACTTTAGTTTTTCAATGATATTAATTAATATAAAAGTTAGCTTCATAATAATATTGTTTTCTTTCATCTATTTATTATTTCTTTTGTTAAAAACTATACTTCTTTTAGTATTTTAATTTTGTTCACAAAATTATAATTTTATACCTTTAAAAACCCAATAATACATTTATTTTTTTCCTAATTATATCCGCATTTATATTTACTAATCTATTAAATTTTACAAGTTTTAAAGCAACTAATCATCAATGAATGAAATATTAATGATCAATGCTAGTTCTAATCAAGTCTTATAAAATAAGGGAATATACTATACAAATCCTTAATGAATATTTTTTAATGACTTTGCATCAATTTCTATTAACTATTATTTCAAACTAAAACTATAGTTATTTTACAATTGCAAGATTATATTTATAGTATTCTTCAATTATATCTTTACTTATGTTACTAATACATTAAATTTTACAAATATCTAAACTAATGAATGATCACTCATCAATTAAAATATTGATAATGAATTATAATTCTAACAAAACAAGCTAATCAAATAGAGATATTTTAATTTATAATATATTAATTAATATTTTCTTGATAAATATGCAATAGTTAATATTTAAAACTATAATTTTAAAATAAAAACATAATGTTAAAGTAACTTTTCATATAAAATTAGGCTTGTCAGAATTGAACCAAATTGACAGATTAAATTGGTCAAATAGAAAAAAAAAATATGATAGGTAGAAAATGAGCAAATTTGTTAATCTGTCAACGTGTTTAGTATAGTTATTTAATTAAATATTTGATTAGTGTAGTATAATATAATTATTTAATTTATTATTTTTTTAGTAGAGTAATTTAATTTCTTATTTTTTTAATATAATAACTTAATTTTTTAATGAATTACGTTTGTAGTATAGTTATTTTTATCTCTCCGGCCACCATTTGTCGAAGAGTAAAAAAATTTGCAAATTTTTTTACTCTTTGACAAACCATTGACGAAGAATAAAAAAATTGTAAAATTATAAATTAAAACAAAAAGTTAATATGATTATTGAATAATTAATTACCTATAATGATATTTAAACTGGAAAATTTTAAATACAGTATTTAAAGACAAAATAAAGTCAATATTAAAAAAAAACAAAAAGAAAATGAAAAGATCATAAACAAATATTTCAAACACGTTTATTTGAAGTAAAAAAAAACATAAAAAAATGACCACTTATTTTTGGACTTCTTTTTTCTTTTTTAGCTGTCTTCCTTTTTTTTTTTTAAAATATATTAGAACATATCTCAATTTATTTTTAAAATTATAAATTAAAATAGTTAAAATTTTAAACAACTCTAACTATAAAATTTAAAACAATAATTAAAACAATATTTATTTTAAAGTTCAAATTTAAAACAATAATTATAACAATATTTATATCAAATTTAAAATTTTAAAATGCATTTCACACATAAACAAGGAAATATTAAATATATTTATATATTATTTTTTTCAAATAAATATTAAATTTTTATATTAATAAATTATAAAGATAAAACATTCATTAACTACTAATTAAGTTTTTCTTTAAATTGCTATTTTTAGGAGTTATAATAGTATTTATTTGAAAAAATCATGTATTTAGAATTCAATCTCAAAATTAATAATCTAAATAAAACTATTCCACACTAACAGATCCACACTAACTTATTTTTGCATTTTTTTTCTCTTTTTTAGCTGCATCTTTCATTTAGAACATATCTTAATTTATTTTGCAATTTTTTTTAAAAAATAATGTTCTTCCATTTAAAAAAAAATTCAAATTTTTAGAGTAAAAAAATTTTGCAAATTTTTTACTCTCCAGCTATGCATTGCTGGAGAGTAAAATCATTTAAGGTATATTAGTATTTTATCACTAATAAATAGAAATTGAAATTATAGTAGGTGATAACTAAAATTCCCTAAAGGCAATATTGTTTTAATCTTGTTTTGAACCATTATATAATCCGTTCCAACTTCACAATATAAAATATAAACTTATTATGTGTATTACTTTTCATAACGATTAAAACAAATTCCAGTAACATCTAAATTGTGTTATTTTAATTATTACTTTCGTAGAATCGAAAAAATAATAATATAAAATTTGAAAGAGATGTTACATACTATTTTTAAATAAATAAGAAATGTTAATATAATATTTTTAAGTTTAAAACTTAGTGTAAAAATATAAAAGAATAAAATCATATGTAATTCATAAAAATTCATGAATTATAAAAAAAAGTTGCATATTATTGTAAGACAAAGGGTGTGTTTTATTTAAAAATTAGGAATAAATACTCCTTAGATCAATAATATAAAATATAAATAATAAGACAAACTAGCTGAAAATTGGTTATATGTGTTTAGTAAAACTAATTCATCAACTAGTTGAAAGTTGTAAAATAATAAATAAAAAATAATTAATTAATAGATCAATAATAAGATATTTAAAATAATTATAATATATTTTAATAATATAAATTAATCACATATTTAAATTATAAATTATTTTATATATTTAAATTATAAGTTTTTATAATTATATATTTAAATTACAAATCACTATAATTATATATTTAAATTATAATTTTTTATAATTATATATAAGTTTTAAATTGCATATTTAAATTATAGTTTTTCTATAATTATATATTTAAATTATAAATTAATATAACTATATTAATGAATGAGAAAAAAATAAAAGAAAGAGATTTTGTTATGTAAGCAAAAAGAATTAGTAAAGAATGATACATAAATTAATTAATAAAGAACAATATTATAACAGAAAATCAGTTAGTAGCTGAAAATAAAATTTATTTTTTTTTAAAAAAATTACTTAGAATAACTTTTTTTGAAATAATTAATAATTTTTAAAAAAAAATCTAATTTTTTTTTATCCAAACGGAACTAAAAACTATTTCAACGTAGTGACCTTGGGTCCTGGTTTTCAAGAGTCCCCAGACACTGCAAAGTCTTCACTTTCCTATTTCTGGCATATATTCACCATTTGACTTCTCAACTTTCAGGTGACATTTAAGGTATGTATTCAATATGTGCTTATTATAAAGATAGACTTTTATTTCCAAAAGAAAGTGTTATACCAATAAAATTTAATAATGCTGATGCAAAGGATCATCCTTGTATATCTCAGTTGTAAGATCAAAATAAAGGAAAAAAAGGCTAGAAAGGAAAGGTACATTTTAAAAGCACCGATATAATCCGATACATATACTTCTCTACTGTACAGAAATAATTCAACATATTTATTTGTTTAATAATACTTTAGAAGCAGCTTAAAAAGCAGTTGGCAACAAAACATTACTTGAGTATCCTTCTGGTTCTGCCTTCTATACAAAGGTATGACCTTTTTCAGAACAAAAAGGACAAGAAGCTCTTGACATGTGGTAACCAAGTGTGATGGGCACAGTAGCATTTCACTTATCAGCATTGATTCCAAATATCCTGACCTTGTGCATGTGGGGAAACTTTGCAACAACCAGCACAATCACTGCAACAGTGTTGAAGAAGAGCATTGGATTCTGATAGTCTGTTGTGTGTGAAGCTATCAAGTACCTGACAATTGAACAAAAATACAAAACAAAACAGTCAATTACTATTTACTTTTAAAATTCTTACTAGGTAATTGAAAAAAGAGACATCTCCAAAGTATCAAGTATTTTGGTGCTTCATCTTCAAGATACAATCACAAGATTAGTATTGAGGTGTTGAGTAAGGCTTTATTTTGTTAAAAAGCCATAAATTTTAATATTAATCAAAATGGGCCTAAAGCCCTTTTAGTATATCAAAGGGGCATTTTCTTTTAACACTCCCCCATTTGCTATTTTCACCCCCCAAAGTTTATATTTTTTTAGATTTCTAATATACCCTTATCCTTATTTGATTTAAATTTTTTGAATTTATTTTTTTATTTTCTTGTCTTTTTGTGTTTTTTCTTGCTACTCTTGTGTGCCAAACACAAATGCTCACATTCTGCCCTATTATAAATTCCTAATCATTCTTATAAGTCTTTAGGATTTTGGGATTTATGATTGAGGTTTTGTTTGCGTTTTTATTCGTACTACGTCGAGTGTTACAGTATTCCAGATCAGTTGATCCAAAACTAACAATATTTACTGCAGACCACCTAGTCCAGAATACACATTTGATCCACTTCTGAATTAGTTGATCCGGAATATACATAATACATTCCAGATCAACTGATCTGGAATGTATCCGGAATGGACGTAATACATTCCGGATCAATTGATCCGGAATGGACATTATACATTCCAGATCATGTTGTCCGAAACATACTTGCTGAATCTCATTTGCCTTTCGGATGATGTGGTCCAAAATATACTAATTGAATCCCATTTGAATGTACTTCGTTATGTAAGTAGGGTAAGAAAAGGGGAGGGTATTTTTGGATTTTGAAAAAAATTATAAAGCCTAGGGGGTGCGAATAGAAGATAGGGGGGTATTAAAAGCAATTGCCATCAAAGGAGGAAGAAACATTAAAGGTCTTTATTTGTAATATTTTTTTTTGGGGGGGCAGGGGATCTAACAGAATGTAAGACAGTTGTTATGGCAGTTAAATAAGTTTTTTTGCAAGATTTATAGCTTGTCCCCCTCTTGTATTGATAAAGGGGCTCGGAGAAGAGAGTCTGTTGTTAGTGCAGCTAGGTAAGGAAGAGTAATAAATACAGTTTTGTATGAGGTGAGGTGGATTTTGAAAATTCTGTGAACAGGATCAGATTTCCTGTGTAGAAGGAGATAGGCTCCTTGTGTGTGTGTTGTTAGTTTATCATCAATAATATTCTAATCACCAATTTTGGTGCGTTGTTAACCAATTCTTTCATCTTTCCTTCTCTTTTTCTCCTTTTGGCTTACTGTGAGAAAGGGGACCCTAAATCCCCAAACGGAAAGAAATGGATTGAAATAAAGCCATAATTGTAGCTTTCAATAGAAATATTGAAATGAAGCCAGAATTGTAGCTTTCAATAGAAACATTGAAGACAACCAGCGAACAAAGAGAGCGCATTGCAGAAATCAAGGAGTGTAGAAGGCATCGATGACATGAAGGATACGCTTAGAAGATGGATGGAAAATAAAGGGATTGCCCTTGAAGAAGGCAAAAACAGTGGCAAGACAAATAGAAGAAATGGGAGAAGACATATTTCTGAATCAGAAGAAGTGCCACACACTTGGGTGAAGAAGGTGGAGTTACCTACCTTTGAAGGATGTGACCCATAGGGGTGGATCGCAAGGGTAGAAAAGTTTTTTGAGGAGCAACAAGTGAAATATTAAGAGAAATTAAGGCTAGCATTCATCAGTATGGAAAGGAACACGGTACATTGGTACCAATATTGGCGCAAGAGTTCAAAGAATCTATCATAGTGATCGTAGCTCTATTAAGGAGGTTCACAGCATTGAGGCAAAAGGTAAGTGTGGATGAATATGTTCAGGAATATAAATTGTTAGTGGCTCAAGCTCCATCTGCAACGGATGAGCAATTATTGGGATACTTTCTTACAAGGTTGCGTCCAAACATTGGGAGTAGGGTGCATCCACATGATCCAATAGAATTGATGAGAGTCATGGAATTAGATACAGATGTTGAAGAACAGTGAAGATGAAAGAAATTCTGGGGAATTGCAGAATCGTTATGGATGTGAGAATTTCAAATTTCAAGGAGCAGGAGGAGTAGTACTAGCAAGAGGGCATGGTCAAACCTGTTTCAATCCAAGAACCCTGTTGGGGGAAACAGAATAAACTCAATAAGAATCAGCACCCTTTTTCCTTGAATAACCCCTGCCAATTTCATAGTTTGTGGCTGGGTGACTCAGCGGACAAGCAAGAGCTCACTTGGCAGCGGGAGCTACCAAACTCCTTCCCCTCACCTGAGAGTAAGGAGCTTCTAGTCAGTAGTAAAGAGGTTTTGGTAATCTCGCACGATGTGGCCGCCAAGGATATTATTGGTGTGATTAAATATGCAATTTCCACCAGAGTCCTTAAGGGGCAAGAAATTTGAGGGGGAATCAACAAAGGAAGAGACATGTGGGACTTGAAGTGAGGACCACGTGGGGCAGGATCCGACTGTTAGATGCCCCTGTACTGACTATGCCTTATTTTTCTCGAACTTTTTCCACTGAATGTGATGCCTCGGGGAAAAGAATAGGAGCTGTGCTATCTCAGAATCACAAGGCTGTTGCATTTTTCAGTAAACCTTTATCTGATTCATCCTTAAACAAATCAATTTATTTGAAAGCATTGATGGTGATGGTGTTGGTGTTGGCCATTCAGCATTGGCAGCCATATCTGTTACTGTTAGGTTAGAAATTCACTGTCAATTTATTAGTATTGGTGACAATTTCATCTTGGATTCCCAAACTATTGTGATGGTTTCACTCATGCCTTTCAGGGGGACATTCAGGAGTGTACAGAACTTAAAGGAGAATTGCCCAACCTCTATATTGGAAGGGTATGAAAAAGAGATGAAGTATTAAAGCAACTAAAATACCACTTGGGGAGAGCTCTAGATCACATGACTAGACATGTAAGTGACCACAGAATACCCTTAAAAGTTAAAGTGAGGGATGGGTGTGCTTGAAGATCAGACCTCATAGGCAAAATTCTATGCCTACCAGATTGCATCATAAGTTGTCAGCTCAATATTATGATCCTTTTCTGGTTAACAAACAGGTTGGGGCAGTAGCTTTTCCAGCTCAAGCTAGAATCCATCCAGTTTTTCACGTTTATCAGCTCAAGTTAGCCGTAGGGAAGTACCAGGAAGAAGCTGAACTTCCAACAGAATTGCAGGGATGTACATCAGGGTGGCAACCTACTAAGGTGCTGGGAATTCGAATGGTTAACCAAGGCACTGATCAGGGGCAGCTGATATTAATTCAGTGGCATGAAAATCATCTGAAGAGGCAATCTGGGAGGACAAAATCACCATTCAACAACAATTTCCCGAGTTCAAGCTTAAGGAGAAGGTTCTATCTGAAGTGGGAGGTATTGCTAGGAAAGAAGATCAGAAATCAAAATGGGCCCAAAGCCCTATTAGTATATGAAAGGAGGAAGAAACCCATTAAGGGTCAGATTTTGTATGACGAGGTGAAGGGAATTTTGGAGCATTGTTAACCAATTCTTTTCTCTTATGTTAATTATATTTGGTTATAAGTTACAACTATACATAAATGGTTTTAAATAATTTTTAGAAGCATATGAACCTTTCCACTTTAGTTTTACCTAAGCTCTCAAATTAGACAACCTTACAACAACTATTACACATGGCCTTCCCCACTAAGTAGAATCAGTTATATGGATTAAACAAAACTACTACTGCATTATGTCATCCTCGACAGGTCCATTTAGATCTACCTTGGGTGATATTCTACTGAATTTTCCTCGAGAGGTGTTGTTAGCCCTACCAGATGATGTTAAGAACGAAAAAAGATTATAGAATGCATCAGTATAGACAATATTTAATGAATATTGTTAACATTTATGTGACAAGGGTGCACAACAAACACATTTATAGACCCTATGGCATCACCCGAAGCACATACTGTTGTATATATAAATGATGGCATGAAAATTAGAGAACTTACAGCACCAAAGGAACAACTGTTAGAAACTTTCTGTTACGAGTAAGCTGCTTTCCATTGTCTACCTGCTCCCACCAAGTCAATCTATTGTAGATTCCCTGGTCCTCTGCAAATGGAGTTCCTTTCTTCCAGTGAAAAAAGTGGTATGTTACCTGATAGGCAAAACAAGATCAATTAAGCCATGTAGAGACTAGAGATATTAAATTATTTTAACATTCATTAACAATAATTTACAAACAAAATATTAATTTATAACTTGATTCAATCTTCAATTTTGATTGAAAATAAGAGAAGAAAAAAAGAAAATGTCTTGCTCATCACCTCATGAAGTAAGACATGAATAAAAACATGTTCCCCAAGGATTATTTTAATATGTTTGATCAAGAAAAAAATCCACAACCCAAAAAACAAAGGAACAAAAAAAATGATAGATACTTTGTTCCAAACCTTACTGTTAGAAAAATATTTGACAATAAGAAATATTAGGTTCAATGAGAAAGCACTATCAAATAAACTAATACTATATTTTTTAGAAATGGTCACAAGTTAAAAGGTACAATGAAAAGTAAGTATGAAATTTTGAATATTGCAAAGAAAGAAAAAATGTGCAGGTGCACTAAAATAAGGGCAAATTTATTTCAACATTCACAACAATTAATCAAATCAAATCAAGAGGAAGCAAAGATCAGAAGGACTCCCTCTTCTGTGGCATTTCCCAGAATCTTAATACCTTATACCCCATTCACCTGCTTTTAACAATTCTAGAAGCAGTTGGCACTCCACCTCACCAATAAACCAAAATGTCCTCTAAGGACCATTCTGAATGTAGAAAGCCAGCAGTTCACAAACAAGACACATGAACTTATGGCCAGCAATTTGGAGCAAAGCTAGATCATAATCACAATCATCAACAAGCAAAGAGAGACAAAAGAAACCTTGGATGTTTCCAAGCGAATTCTCTAAATTGTCTTCCTAACTAAGACAAATAATGGTTTAGGTAGCGACTACGATGAGTAAATACCAAACAATGCTTATGCATCTTACTGAGGGGAAGTACAAAAGGAGGCATGGCTGAGGAATGTCTGATACAGTAAATATTTATTAAAGAAATTTTAAAACATGGTGGGGCCATGGAGATGGGAATGAGAAATAAATTGTCTAATATTCTACACCTAAATACTTCCTCTAGTCCTTTATATAAGAAATAAATAACTATCATCAAGACCAATAAAAGTAGTTAAGTTGGTTAATTTTAATTAAAAATATGATAATTAAATTTTATTCCAAAAATTCCCATGAAAAGGTAGTGGTACTGCTCATAATCAAAGGGATAATATTTTTTCACCAATGAATGTGCTTGTATTGTTAATAGGTCAATAAATGCATCCATTTATATGGAGCATAATAGATTTCACAATAAATTAATGGGTATAAAAAGAACTAACAATTAATATATCTTAAAATTAGGACAAAGAAAAATGAACTCATTTTTTTCTTATAAAAGGGCCAGAAGAGTATTTTCTTTGGCTATACTATCAGAAATGTATATTCACCAGTAAACAACTTTATTTCAAGAAGTATCTGCAAGTTAAAACATAGATTTTTAATAAACGTATGTAACATCCCAAGAGCATCCTTTGAGTAATATATCACCTTCCCCTCCTCATTACACATTCCAAATAGCTTCCTTGCCACAGAAAGATAAGAACAAGATTATTGCAGGGTAACTAACTTCCAAGCCATGATATAACAACAACAACAAGAACAACAACAACAAAACCTTATTCCACTAGGTGAAGTCAAAGCAATGGTATAACACGAAAAAGATTATAGAGTAGACACAATAACCTAACAATTGGGGCCACCCTCCATCGTTGACAATAGAAAATAGAAAATCATACAAATACTGATAGCTTTCAATGCCAGCTTGTTATTCTATGAAACCATGCAGGTACCACTGGATTGTATATGCCTTATTATAACCCATCCCCCTTTAAAACCATTTATTGATAACCAAATTGTCTCCAGGTTAAGCACAATTAAATTCCTTCCTTCGAGGATAACATCACATTCAAAAGCCAATGGCAATGAAACACCAAGAATCAACCACGACAAGACATACAACACCCGCATAACCTAAAAAGCCTTTAAGAGATAACCCAATTGTCTCCAGGTTAAGCACAATTAAATTCCTTTCTTCGAGGATAACATCACATTCAAAAGCCAATGGCAATGAAACACCAAGAATCAACCACGACAAGACATACAACACCCGCATAACCTAAAAAGCCTTTAAGAGATAACCCAATTGTCTCCAGGTTAAGCACAATTAAATTCCTTTCTTCGAGGATAACATCACATTCAAAAGCCAATGGCAATGAAACACCAAGAATCAACCACGACAAGACATACAACACCCGCATAACCTAAAAAGCCTTTAAGAGATAAATCACGCAACAAAAATAACACCCAGAATTTCAGTTTCATTAAAAATTAAAAAATGGGAAGAAAGAAAGAGAAAGATACAGCAAAATGGGCGAGATTAACGACGGTCCATGCGATTCCAGGGGAACAACCGAAGACGGAGAGAACGAGGATCCAAAAAAAGAAAAGGATGAGGATGTAGGTGGTCCAAACGCCAGGGTACGTGAACCACTCCGTGTTCCTGTTCAGATCCGCCGGAGGCACCGCCTTCACGTACAGATTTGCCATCAATTTCGTGATACCCTTTTGATGCAAAACTCCAATTTCGCGATCCCAGATGCAAAAGTTTCGACCTTTCAAGCGGATTTGGATTGTCCCGTCAAAAATAATGGGAGAGTCAGAGTCTCGCATTAACTAAAATGGGACCGTTAGATTGAATGAACGGCTCTGATTAAAAAAGAATGAAATGAACGTTCCAGATTAAAAGATAGGAAAAAGAGTAAAACTTACCGTTTCATTCAGAGGAGTGTGAACCCTAATTTTTCTAATTGAATCGTATAGATTACAACCGTGGTGGTAGCTGCATCTGCAAGCATCTGCACCTTCTGCTATTTCTCTCCGGTTTAATGATTAGAGCTTAGGGTTTGTGCAATTTCTAGTCTATTCTATTGCGATTTGGAATCATCTTTACCTGCTAAATAATTTGATTACTTCCTCACAGTTCTCCCCCTTGCTTGAGTTTTCTGGTTCGTCTCTGTACTTTCTTTTTTCTTCTCTAATTTAAGATTAGATTTAATGTTTTATATAAATAAGCATACCAGACGCAAAAGCCTTTAAGACGAAGACTGTCTGCATCTGCTTATGTACTTTGGTTTCTTTTTGCGGCATGATTAGAGTCTTCATAAGTTGTCGGATTGTTGTGTATGTCTTGTAATTTTCACACCTTATATTTTCTACATGTAATTTTCACACCTGTTAGAAATGCAGTGGCAGATGTCTGCGTCTGCACGTCTGTCATGCACTTGCATCTGCATATGTATTTTAGTTTCTTTTTGCAATGTGTTTAGTTAGAGTCTTGTGGGATTATTGTGTATGTCTTGTATTTTTTTTGAAACAAGTCTCATTCTTTCACACCTTATATTTTCTACAAGCATCTCTGAAAAGGGTGTCAATGTTCTATTTGACTTGTTTGTTGATGCTCTTAATCTAAACATAAGGTCATGTGTCTGTATCTGCCTATGTATTTTGGTTTCTTTTTGCCGCGTGTTTAGAGTCTTCATAGGTTATCAGATTGTTGTGTATGGCTTGTAATTTTTTGAACAAGTCTGATTCTTTCACACCTTATATTTTCTACATGCATTTCTGAAAAGGGTGTCAAACACTCATTTTTTTTTGTTTTTTTAGAAATTGATAGTGCCCTGTGTCAATGTTCTATTTGACTTGTTGGATGCTCTTAATCCAAATACAACCCAATGAAGCTGTTAATATACTATGTTAGTTTATTGTTACTGACTGTGTAAAAACATTAACATCCATATATATCTGGTATGAAGAACTAGTGACTCAGGGAGAATGAAGCTGGACGTAGATGTGTTGAGATATCTCTCCAAAGATGATTTCAGGGTTCTCACAGCCGTTGAATTGGGCATGCGGAATGTGAGTCTCCCTTTATATTTCAATTTCATTGTTATTTTTTTGAGCTGAAATTCTCTCTCCATTGCAGCATGAAATTGTACCCACTGAACTCATCGACCGAATTGCGCGTCTCAAGTAAGCTTCTAAATCCTCCGCAGCACACCCTCTCTTTTTTAAATTATTCATTTTCATTTTAATGTTTGTAGGCATGGGGGCACCTACAAGGTTTTGAAAAATTTACTCAAGTACAAGTTGTTGCACCATGACTCATCTAAATGTTGGTTCTTCTAAAGTTTCTAATCTATTTATTTGCTTGTATAAAAATAATTGTGATCTTATTCTTAATAACATATGAGAGCTTAATTTGATTTTAGATGACGGATTCCGCCTTACCTACCTTGGTTATGATTTTCTTGCCATTAAAACTATGGTAAACAAAGGAGTGTTTGTTTCTGTTGGTCGCCAGATTGGTGTTGGAAAGGAATCTGGTATTTTAGTTAATGTTCTTCTGATGGGGTGTACTTTCAATTACCTTTAAGAAATTATGTGCTAATTATGTTGGCCTTTCTGCTCTGGTAGATATATTTGAGGTTGCTCGTGAAGATGGAAGAGTTCTAGCTATGAAGTTGCATAGGCTTGGTAGAGTCTCTTTTAGAGCTGTCAAAACTAAGCGTGACTACTTGAGACATCGCAGTAGTTATAATTGGTTGTATTTGTCTCGCCTTGCTGCACTTAAAGAATTTGCTTTCATGAAGGTTTTTCTTATTTCCCCCTTTTAGTCTATTTAGTTGTGTATTTGAAATGTTATAATTTTGTTTCATTTGCTTGCCAAACATGCTTTGCTTGAACAGGCTTTGGAAACCCATGGCTTCCCTGTTCCAAATGCTGTAGAACAAAATAGGCATTGTGTAATTATGTCGCTCGTCCAAGGTTTCCCTCTGTAAGTATCCTTTATTGATTGTGCTAAATTTTAAAGTATTTTCCTTGTGTTTGTTGTTCTTAATCTGGCTTTCTTGTTTATAGTCTTTCACCCTTTTTTTTTTCTTCTGGTTTTGGTAAACAGTTGCATGTTTTGTCCATTTGGATTTTCAAATGCAGTGTCCAGGTTAGGCAGTTACAGAATCCAGAGACAGTTTTTGAGACAATTATTGGTCTTGTTGTTCGGTTGGCAGAGCATGGCCTCATTCATTGTGATTTCAATGAATTTAACATCATGGTATGCTTTGAGATGTCAGCATAATGATTAAAGAGGATTCTAAATTTTATTTCATGAAATCTGATATTCTCTGCTGACTTGAACATCTGGTTTACACTCTGAATTTCATTGTAGATTGATGATGAAGAAAAAATTACCATGATTGATTTTCCACAAATGGTATCTGTGTCACACCGTAATGCACAGATGTAAGAGTCTCCTCCTTATATGATAGTCTTATAATTATCTTTTGACTTGTTATCACAATTCCTAGCCAAGACTGTTGCTGTGCCATGTCTTGTTTTGTTATTTGCTAATGAAGTTTACTAATTTTGCCTGTCATTTGCATTCTCTTTGCATCTCATTTCTAATCTTTTAAGGTAATGATTTAATTTTGCACCAACAATTTATGAGTTAGAATATTCTAATAGAACTTTTCTTATTTTAAAATATATTTATTGGGGGTTAATTCCTTATAAATTTACTTATATAAGTTTGTTTATTATTGAAAGTAGTATCTGGTCAAATAAGTTTCATACTTTATTTGTTTTAAATTTCATAATAAAATAAAAATTATGAAAATTTACAAATAGTAACAAAAATGAAAAAGTTGTATGCCTTAAATGTAAGGTATTAATGGAAAAGCCAAATATGTTTTATTTGTGGCTTGACTGAATATAGTTTATCATTGTTTCAGGTACTTTGACCGTGATGTTGAATGCATCTTTAAGTTTTTCAGGAAAAGGTAGGCTCTTATTTTTCATAATGTATTAGTCAACTTTAGAGTTGCTTTTGCATATTATTTTTTATATATTGTTGTCATCTTGGAAACTCAATGATGTATGGAAAAAACAGAGATGATATTCATATATCACTTGCCCAAACTGCAGACTAAACTTCAATTAAATTAGTAACTAAATTTGGTTTGTATGTTATCACAAGTTAGCATAAATTGTTAAAAAGTGCAGTTATTACAAATGATCAAGCACGTGGTTAGAGGATTTTGATTCATGATTCATAGTGTTCTTTTCTTTTAATTATGTCTTCCTTCCATACTTTCATCAAATAAAGAGCTTCCTCTAAGGTCTTGTACTTTCAAGCTGGGAAATTTATTTTTTTTGTCTAATTTTCTTCTATATATATAACTAATATGCAATTTGTAGTTGTTACATTTAACTATCCTGCTGTATTTTGTATTTGTGATTCCTTTATTTTTCTGTATTTTGAGTTCAATTTTAATATTACGTTAAATGTAGCTAGCATTAAAGTAATCTGATAAACTAGAAATATTCTGCTATGATAATATGATACATGGATAATAATATGTTTATCTGATTAATCAATTTGATATAAAAAATTGTCAATCTGCCAGAATGAGCCTATCTTTAAGAGTCACACCGGAAATAAGCAACTTCCTTGGATTTGGAAGTTCTTTTAAAGAAAGCATCAATTTATAGAGATGCTATATTACTAGGAAGAGGAGGGTAAGAGAAAAAGAAATCAAAGTAAAAATATAGAGAAGATTGAGGACCTTGGGGGGGCATCTATCCACTCTTCCATGCTAATACTTTTTTCTCATTCACCCAAATTAGAAAAGAAAGAAAATACTTGAATAAAAAAGAGTTTGATATATTGAGAGAGAATATTCCTCACACACTGAGGATGCTTCATTTATATGTGTATATCTATACACACATACACATATATATAAGATGTTATATGACAACATTAACAGAAAAGAACATACATGAGAGATAAGCAAAAAAAAAAAGAAGAGGCAAATATATTCTATACATCTAACGCCCCCCTCAAACTAGAGCATATAAATCATATACTTCAAGCTTGGACCGTGCAAACTTAATCTGATTACCCCTTATGGATTTTGTTAAAAAATATGCAAGTTGATCATTGGAGTTGACAAATTTTGTAGCAATTTCTTTGGACAATAACTTCTCTTATAAAGTGATAGTCAATTTCTATATGTTTTGTTCTTTCATGAAACACAAGATTAGATGCAATATCAAGAGTTGCTTGATTATCACAATACAACTTCATTATTTGAACTTCACAGAACCTTAATTCTTGAATAAATTGTTTGATCCACATTAATTCACAAGTGGTGGCAACCATAGCTCTATATTCTGCTTTTGCACTTGACCGAGAAACTATGTCTTGTTTCTTACTTTTCCATGAGAGAATGTTACCCCCCAATAGAAATACAATATCTAATGGTGGACCTTCTATCTATAGAACATCCTGGCCAATCAACATCACTTTATGCACTAATTTGAATATGTCCTTTATCTTCATATAACAATCCTTGACCTTGAGCTTTCTAAATATATTTTAGAATACGGGTCACTGCATTCTAGTGATCCACACGAGGAGCTTGCATGAACTGACTGACAATACTTACTGCAAAAGAAATATTAGGTCTCATGATTGTGAGATAAATACACCTTCCAACCAATCATCTATATCTCTCTGGATCTGAGTATGACTCACCATGATCTGGCAATAATTTTTGACTTTGATTGATAGGATTCTTAACAACAACCCCTTCCTTTGATTGATCTACCTCAATGCCAAGAAAATATCAAAGAGACCCAAGATCCTTAGTCTGAAAATGACCGGATAAGTGCTTTTTTAACTGAGAGATTTTATCAACATCATTCTTTAGTGATAACTATGTCATCCACATGACAACTAGATATACACACTTACCAGGGGAAGTATGACAATAAAAGACAAAGTGATTTGCTTCACTCCATTGCATCCCAAAACTTTAAACAACCTGACTAAATTTTCCAAACCAGGCTCTCGGAGATTGTTTGAGGCCATAAAGAGAATGATGGAGCTTGCAAACCAAACTAGATCCCCCTGAGTAACAAACCCAGGAGGTTGCTCCATATAGATTTCCTCTTCAAGTTCACCATGGAGAAAAGCATTTTTCATATCTAACTGATGCAGAGGCCAATGATAAATGACAACCATGACAAGAAATAGACAAATAATAGTGATTTTGGCCATAGGAGAGAAAGTATTACCATAATTAAGACCATATATTTGGGTGTAGCCTTTAGCGACCAAGCGAGCCTTAAGGCGATCAATTTTATCATCAGACCCAACCTTAACAACTTATACCCATCGACAACCAACTGGTCTTTTTCTTGGAGGAAGGGGAGCTAACTTCCATGTACCATTATCTTTAAGAGCCCGCATCTCAGTCATCATGGCATGTCTCCATCCAGGATGAGCAAATGTTCTTAACATTTTTGGGAATAGTAACCAGAGACAAAGTAGATACAAAAGAAAAAATATGAAGGAGACAAACGATGATAACTTAAATAAATAGGATGAGGATTTTTAGTAGAATGAATATCCTTCCTAATAGCAATGGGTCATCCTAAATCTGCATCAAGAGTGGGAGACGATGAACTAGGATCCGTTGTAGGGGGAACTGAGGATGATGGACATGATTTAGGAGGAGCTTCTTGCACTGTTGGGCTAGCTCTTTGTGTTCTGCTTTGATGAGTATAACCAGAAGATAGAGATAATTCAGCTTGACAAGTGACTGGGAAAGTGGGCTGGATTTCTCTTTGATCCAACATTGTAGGAATAGGAACAACCACTGGAGTAAGATAGGGAATAGGTAGAACTTGTTGTATAGGATTAGAATCTTGTTTGTAGAAGAACATGTTTTCCTCAAAGAAGCTGACATTGTCGGACATGTATTTTTTTTGTGGTTGGAGAGTAACACTTATACCCTTTTCTAAGGTGTGAATAACCAAGAAATACACATTTGATAGCTCTTGTAGAAAGTTTACCTAAACCTAGAGAAACATCATGAACAAAACATGTACAACCAAAGATTTTAAGAGGAACAAGATATAAGGGGTCATTTGGAAAAAGATTGAGTGGGGAATTTTATTTTCAAGAGATGAGGAAGAAATTCTATTTATTAAGAAACAGGCAGTGAGAACAGCATCACCCCAATGATGAACAAAAACATTTGCATCAAGCAACAAGGTCTCAATTAAGTGTCTATTTTTTCTTTCCGCTATTCCATTTTATTACGATGTGTGAGGACATGTGGATTGACATAGGATTCCTTTTGAGGACAAAAGAGAAGAAAGTTCTAAGGAGAAATATTCCTTGGCACTATCACTTATAATGACTTTAATGATCTTTCCAAATAGGTTTTTAATTTCATGGAAAAAAGGACATAAAAATAGGTCAAAGCTTAGATCTATCTTTGATTAAA
Source organism: Psophocarpus tetragonolobus (assembly GCA_037954015.1). NCBI lineage: Eukaryota > Viridiplantae > Streptophyta > Magnoliopsida > Fabales > Fabaceae > Psophocarpus > Psophocarpus tetragonolobus. The sequence goes on along the minus strand of CM075690.1, from coordinate 56,780,781 downwards.
TAAACCCAAGTATATTGAGAGTATTCATAAATGAAGGTAACAAAATATCTGAAACCAAAAGATGTTACACGGCTTGGTCCCCAAATATCTGAGTGAATGGTAGAAAAAGCTGAGTTAAATCTTTTTTCAATTTGTTTTTGGAAGGGATGATCTGACATGTTTGCCTAATTGACAATGATCTGACAAGACTCACAATCTAGGGTTTGTATTTTGCTAAGACTTGGAACCATTAACTTTAACTTGGCAAGACTAGGATGTCCTAAACGATTATGCAAAAGCTTTGGAGAAGAGGTAGCAAAACAGGACATAGAAGGATTAGTTTCCAAGTAGTAGAGACCTCTTGATTAATGCTCTTTTTCAAGCAATTGGCCCAAACTACGATTCTATATATCAAAGGAATCAACATCAAATGTTATTGAGCAACTTAATTTAGATCACAAATCAATTGACTTGTGGAAATTAAGTTATATGGACAGTTTGGAATGTACAACAAGGATTTTAAATTCAAGGAGGGAGACAAAGACACTTGACCAACTCCTTAGGAAGCAACTTTGGACCCATTGGCTAGTGTGATAAGATGAAGAAATGTTGATGACGAGATAAAAGAAAACAAAGACTTATTACCAGAGATATGATCTAAAGCACCTGAATCAACTATCCATAGATTTTGACCTGCCATAGATTGAGAGATGTAACCTCTTGAAATACTTGACATTGATGAGAAGTGAGCCTAATGTGTAAATGTCATTTTCAAGTTGTACTCAAGTGGTGATAGAAGAGAAGAGGCAAAGCTCAGCTAGGGACCAAGAGAAAGTAGGGCTAGACTTAGCCTACTTCTCTACTTCAAAGCTGGAGCCAAACAGGGACTGAAACAAATCCAAAAGATGCCGAAGAAGAGATTGGAGGCCGACTTGTGGAGTTCACGTGCCTGAGATAAGGTTTCCCGATGATGGCCCGTGGCTGAGCTTTTGGACTCGCAACCAGGGTTGGTCACACTCAACAATGTGCACCTAACCTTGCCTTCGTCTTCCAAAACTTGCTGATCAATGGCGGCGGTTCACCGACGAAAAGCAGCTGCGATGGCTGAGCATAGAGGGGCGAGCATAATGTGACTGCAGAGTGGGTCTGTTTCCCGCTTTGATACCAACTTGAATGAAAAAGAGTTTGATATTTTGGGAGAGAATGTTCCTCACACACTATGAGGATGCTTCATCTATATATATATATATATATATATATATATATATATATATAAAAGATGTTACATGACAACACTAACAGAAAAGAGCATACATGAGAGATAAGCTAAAAACAAAAGACAAATACAATCTATATATCTAACAAAAATGAAGCACATTTCAACTCAAACCTTGGTGAAGAAATATTTGAAGCATTCATTTTTTCAAAGTCAAGTTTGTTCCTTAGAACTAATAAACATACACTTTTTCCTTTTGCATTTTCATGCTATTTTATCAAGTAATTAATTTTTGTCTTCTAACTATGTTTCATGGTAATTAATATGAATTTTTTTAATGATATTTTACATGATCTGGCCATATATTTTCTCTTATGTTTTTAGCCTTGAGTGTACCAGAAGAGTTCAGTAATTTGTTTTTATTGAATGGCTAATATAACTTTGGTTGCTGAACTTGCTGAAAGATTTTGTATCTCCTTTGGCAGCTAAATCAATTAGCTCCATGTTTAATCCCTCTTCTCTGCTTCAGGTTCAATCTATCTTTTCAAGAAAGTATAGAAGATATTGATGGTTCTGATGAAGTGGGAGATGAAGCTGGAAAACCCTGTTTTTCTGCAATAGAAAGAAAATCTGGTTTTCTAGATAGGGATCTTTCTGCCAGTGGCTTTACTAGAAAGGATGAAGAAGATATTCAGAGGGTATAGTGTTTTCCTTGTTCTATGGGGGATGGGGGAGAAAACATGGAGATCATGTTGTTTCGAAAGGAAAATAACTTTGCTTTTATATGTAAACCTCCTTTGCCTTAGCTACTAACATGTGGCATGGACTTTCCTTTTTCTGCTGAAGCATAATATCATTATCAATTTATTGCACATGGGGATTAGAATTGTCTGTTTAGTTATAATGCATAGATTGTCAAGGTTTCATTTTATATATGGTTTAGGGTTTAGGCAACTTAGAATTGTTTGTTTAGTTATAATGCATAGATTGTCAAGTTATAATGCAGTTCATTGAAGGCGGCGCAGAGCATGATACTGATACCATTTCAGATAGTGAAGGGGTTGACTTAGTAGAAGACCAGGATGAAGTGGGCACTGTAGATGGTGATTCTTCACACTTGGTTGAACAGGTAGTGTCTTCATTAACTTTTGTTGTCATACAAGAGATATAGACTACGGATAAATGTCTTTATTTATTATATTTAAATAAAATTACTTGGGAAAGAAGTATATGTAAAGAGAGATAAAACGAAGGCTAGCATAAAGCAGAGATAAAAAAATAGGCTCACTTGTAGGAAGAATTAATAGTGGGAAATTATAACATGTGAACCAGGGGAATTGAGAAGGCTGTACACCAATAAAGAAGTGAGTTCATAACAGAATTACAAGTTACAACATAGCTAATCTAATAACTGAGATGTGCTTTTGATGATGAGCATTTTGTTAAAATAAAATACGCATGTGCAGAAATATTTGCATCACTGTTTGTCAAAAGATAAGTAACATATTATGTACCGACTCAGGTTTGACAAAAACAAAATGTATGTGACAGTGAAGAAAATAACGGCAGAGATTGGTAACATATCTATTAATTTATCCTTAATCCGCAAACATTACACATCAACATATTCGTCACTTGGGTGATGGGGCAACCTAAGAATAATAAAAACCGCCAGGTCCTTTACTCTTCACCCCATCCATGGAGGACTGATCAAAATAGGCTATGTAACTAATTATGAAGTAAAGTGACCTGAAATCATACTGTCAATACCCTTGACTCTGATATACAGATGTACAACATATAATTAAATACTGATGAAAGGTTATGGTATTTGTTTAGCAAACCTGTGCTGAAGAGCTTAGGAAGAATACCAAACTTACTTTCTAGGATGTTCGAGATTGATATTTTCATTGTTCTGATTGTAAGAAATATGGTTTCGTCTATGATTGATATGTGAACTGTGATTGTGAATTTTAATTTTAATATCTAGCAGTTAATCTGAAATTTGTTTGTTTATATTTCGTCCAACCACTAGAGGGCATATATATTCTAGAATAATTTTTGACCTTATTTCATTAGCTATGCAATTTTGTTTCTGCAATATTGACTGAAGGATTATTATTATTGTGTTTTAACCAGAATGATGGATTTGAAAGTGAGGGGAAAGATGAGAGTTGTAAAGTATGTGAAAGCAGTGAATCTGAAAAGGAAGATGCAAGTGACAGTGTAAGCAACGTTTTATGTTTTATTCCTTTTATTGGGTAGTTATCTCAATGCTATGTTTGTGTTGCTTCCTTTTCCTCCGCATAATATTTGATTCAAAGAATAATCTCTTGGCTTAAGGATCTGCCTATAATGTTTTTTTGGGAACAGGGTGTATAACAAGGATGTTATGCCTACGCTCGCTCTTCTAGAGTTCTAGTGCATTTCTTCTCGAATCGGGATGTGATTTAAATGCTATTCTGAATCTAGAATTTTTCCAACTATTGCCTTCTCCGATACTGGGGTAGCACTAGATGGCCTTAAAAATTTAAAACAGATATTTAAATAGGAATTGGTAAAACTGTGATGTGAAGAGTACCTTGCATGGTTCCTAGGTTTTTAGTTCGGGGGTTGGAGACCATTATCAATTTGATTTAGTTTTTGGTCAAGATCTATATTTTGTCTAAATCTGAAGGGAACAACGGAGCATTATATTATTATTCTAGTCTACAGAAAATTTGTTATTTCATTATCTGGCCTTGCGTGAAAGCCTGAATGTGGTACTATTGATTCACAGGAGGAAAACAATGAAGATGCAATGGGAAATGAAGCTGAACTTGTTAAGAGCTTGAATAAGCAGAGACGACGAGCCATAGCAGCAGCTCGTAGGGGACGGAAGACTATTGCAGCTAGAAATTCCTATAAAGACAAAGGTGGTAGGTCATCTCACAATTCTAAAATTCAGAAACAGATGAGCAGCTGGTGAAGATATGGGAGACAAGAGCCATGTGATTGTCCTCGTTGTGGAATGAACTGAAATTGAAAAGGACTTCATATATAGTTTCAACGTTGCCATCTATTAGAGAGCATTGAAGTTTGGTAGGGGCCATGGTAGGTTCAAAGTTCAATCATATTTGTAAGAGAAAATGGCTCATGGCAGTATAAAAAAGTTTTATACTCTCTTTTATATTGATATTTAATCCCAATCTTTGATGTTGTGATTGAATATTAGTATAAAAATCATTTACACTGTCGGGACATAAAATGTAAAGTTTGGAGATTGAAAAGAAAATACTCAATAAGTTTTGGTTAAACCCCTCCTTCCGGTGGAAGATAATCATATTCTGTGTTATTAGTGAAAAATTTTGCCTCTTTTGAAAAATTTGTGTAGGGACTTAATGTGGTTTTGCTGGGAACAACTAATTAGGAGTAGAATTTTTTATAGAAGAAGAAAAATCGCTTCTTATTAGTGAAAGGAAACCGAAGAAAAAGGTAACACAAGATGTTAATTGTAGGACTTTTTATCCATGTTTTCTCTTCGCATCTCTACAATTTTTAAAAATGGCAAAAATAGTTTTAAAAAAGTTAAAATTTTGTTATCTCTCATGCCTTTCATCTTCAATTTGTGGTTGGTCGGATGTTGTGACGGGGAGCATGGAGGTCGTTAGAGGTTGTGATCGGTTGCATGAAGCTTGCGACGAGAAGCATGAAGGTTAATGATGGAGGAGTGGTAAAATAGAGGTGCGTTTAGACTTTGAACGTGAGAGATGAAGCAGAAGGTTATTTTTTATTTTTCATAGAATTATGAAGGTATAGGGAGAAAAACTCTAATTGTAGCTGAATAAAAGTAGTTTCAAATCCAACAACATATAAGTTTTAATTTTTTTTTTTTTGCATTGCTTTTTTAATATTACTTCTTTTTTTCTTGCCGATAGTATGTTTGAAATTTTAATTCTAAATTCTGAAACTAAATTTGTGGATACATTAAATTTAAAGAAAATTATAGCAATATTTTATTAAATTTACTATAATTATAGATGCATTTCTTGTTATTTTATCTATTATTTTTGTACTTTTAAGGGGGTGTTAGCATAAGGTATGAGAAAAGTGTTTGTGTAATGTTTTTTAAACATATGAGAGGTATTAATATAATATTTTAAAGCTTAAGAAAGGTTAGTGTAGAAAAATAAAAGAGTGGAGTTATATAATTTGATAAAAGTTGAGAAATTTATGTAATTTGGAATGAAGGCTAAGGTGAAAAATTGTGTTATGTGATCTAAAGAGTATATCCAACAGAAAATCAAGTTTTTTTTATCTTAACTCATTTGTTGGTGTCTCTCACAATTTAAAGATCTATTCCATTTTTTACTTCAATGGAAGATTACATTTTATGATCTTCAAACACTTTTTCGAGGACTCCACAATGTTTTTTCTTAAATATTGGGTTGAGGAAAGAAACAATAAAAAAATATAATTTTTTGAATAGTGGGTTGATCTTACTTGTTCTTATAGAAGAGCAAAATCTCAACTTGAAGATCAACTCTTTCTCTAATGGTTGATTTTACTAAGATTAGATTTTAACTTTAAGATCAGCCTTCAAGAGCCCACTCGAATTGCTCTAAGATAGATAAATTTTATTTACTATTATATTAATATTAATTTAATCTAATATGGTCCTATCTACATTCTGCAATACTAGATTAGTTCATCCCTTCAAAGTTGTTGGTGGCCACGTTTCTTTGCTTTTCATTAAATGTTGTCTCTTTTGGTTATGATTTTTGATTTATAGGGATTACTTGGTGAGTTTGATGTGAAGAAGGTTAGACCATGGTAATGTCTACTTATCAAAGTGTTTAAGAAGGTTCAGTGACAACCTAAAAGACGTTATTTCTTTTATATATTAAGGTTAAGGTTGCTCATTTTTATTTTAAAAGTTATTTTTTAAGTTAAAAAATAAAATATAATATTTTAAAAAGTATAAATTATTTGTTAAATTTTATTTTTTTGGTTATTTTTTAAAAATTGAAAGTGTTTGATAATATCTTTATTATCAAATGAAAAAATATTTTTTAAAAAAATTATATTATAAAATAAGCTACTTAAAAAATTAAATATAAATATTTTTTGACTCAATTATATATATATATATATATATATATATATATATATATATATATATATATATATATAAATTGTAGCTAATGAAACGTAAATATAAGTACACCATATAGAAAAAAACAAAATACAATGTCTTTTGTTTATACGGTCACTAAGTGAATTTTGAATTCCATTAAAGCAGTCTATTTATTAATGTTTTTTTCCATTCATACTATATTAACATATTAGTTTATAAAATATTATTTACTTTAATGAATATTCACAATATTAAAAATAGACTTTTAAGAGCTTAAAAAATGCTGCAATAACTTAGCAACTCATATATAAGATTTAAATTCGTTTCTACTTAATTTAATCTTTTTCACATAAAATTTTACTAAATTAGTTTTAATTTGATTTCTATATTTGTAGTATATTTTTAATTTGATTTAAATCTTTTCATTTTTATACCTATACTTTTTAGCATGTTTTAGTTCTTACAATTTTGAATGAAAGGAACAAAAATGAATTAAAAGGAACTAAAATAAATAGTTTTTAGGTATATGGACTAAAACATTAGGATTCTTTAGATATATAATAAATGAGTAATTAAACCATTTTATAATGTAATGAGAAGTACAAACAAAAATACAATAAAAAAGAGAAGTACAACAATAATAATGAAAATTGAACTTAAATCGATATACGCACACTACTGAATCCCACAACTAAACCAACTTAAATGGATTTTATTCTAAAAAATAGAATTTTAGAACAATTTTGTGGAGAAGCAAATTAACAGGTATTTATCTAATTAAACATAATATTTTTATCTATTTTACCATTATTTTGTTCAACAACCTTACATGAGTACATGGTATAATGTTTTTTAAATATTAAAATGTTGTGTGTAATGTAAGAAGAGATATTAATATAATATTTAAAAAAAACCAAGAGTAATTTGTGTAGAGATAAAAAAAGCAAGAATATTATATGAATAAAAAATGTTATTAAGAAGTTGAATAATATGATTTTAAGTATAGTTAGAAATAAATAGATATTAAATAATTTAATAAAAGTTACTTAGGCTATTTCTCACAAAATCATATAAAAAATTGGTTAAAAATTAAAAAATTAGTTATTAACTAAAAGCAAGCTGAATACTCGGAAATTCTAATATCATAAGTTTTAATAAAATTATTTATTAAAGCAAATGAAAATATAAAATGACAAAAACAAACATATTCATGTGATATTTTATATAAATCTCAATGTCAATTTTATTTTATCGATAAAAATATATTTGAGATATTTATAATTTTGTTTTCAATTAATGGGTTCTCCAATACAATTTTTTAATGTGAGTTTCACTTATGTTTTTAAAATTAGACTGCTTATCAAATCGGGAAAAGTATTGATTCACGATTCATTGGTTCATCGGTTATTAAACCGATAGTTGAATTAGTTTTAATAAAATAGTATTTTTTATTACTAATATACAATAACAATTTAAGATTATAAAAGAAAAAAATATATTAAGAAATTAATTATAGAAGAAAAAAGTAGTTTTACTAAATATACCTTTATATTGCTAAGTTAACCCATGTTTATTAATTTTTAAATTAAAAAATGGATGGACTTTAGAAAACGAGAGGTACATTTTAGAAAAATCTGAAAATTTTCAAAAAAAATTTATGGACTAGTCAAACTAGTTGAACTACCGGTTTTACCAGTTCATTATTTCTGATTTTCATACTGGTCTTTTGCTAACTGATTTTAGCACCGACCAAATCGATTACCAAACCAGTTCACTAATTTTTTGGTCGAACTGATTGATTTTGACTGTTTTTTTAAAACAGTGAGTTTCACAATACTTTTTTAAATTTGGGATATTTATGTGATTTTCATGGTACTTTTTGCAGTATCTATATTGTTATGTCACCCTTAAAAAAATCATCTACAAATTGCTCCAATAGTAACCAAAATGGTAAGAAATTATAAGAAACTTTAAGACACTCAAAATTTTATAGTTTCGTAAATAATTTGTTTGAAAAATAAGTTATATATTTGAAAACCTAGCTTAAATTTATAAAAAGTTTTTTTTAAGAAGTTAGAATTTGTAGTTTATGATTATTTTTTAACATATCCTATCTTTAATTGTTTTCTCACTCGTTTACTCTATTAAAACTAACATTTTGTTATATTCAAATAACATTAATTATTTTTAAATTAGTTTTTAGTAAACTTGCCTACAAAAATTGATTTTGATTATAATCTATTATAAAATAATCAATGAAATAATCTAATTTTTTCAACTGTACAAACACACTTTAAATAATTTGTTATCATGCATTAAATAATTTTTCTACTAATTGTTTTTAATAAATAAATATTGCTATATTTTAAGGAATTAGATGATAAGTGGTAAGTGTCAAACAATCTTTAAGTTGGTCTATTTTTGCTATTTCAACTAGTTTTTTTTTTACTAAAAGGGTGTTTGACTATTTGATTAACAATTCTTTTTAGCAACTTTTAGTGTTTTTTAAAATTCTTCTTCAATATAATTTTTCAACTTTTTCAAACACACTTTCAATCCTCTTTAAGACCATTGATCTCTCCAAAAAAGTATAAATTTTGAATAAACAATATGTGTGTCTTTATACCAGTTAAAAATAGAATAATTTCAAAACAATATGTGCGTGTTTATACCAGTTAAAAATAGAATAATAACTACATGGAATTGGAGTCCAGCAGCACATTATTTTCAATACTTGACAAATAAAACAGTAAATTATTGTTGGTGTGTATAATAATATTTCCACGAGCTCCTCGAGGACCATATATACTTATTTTTATATGTACTGTGCTTGGTCTATTTTAATTGAACTAGAACATGTTTATAGTTTTGCATGTGACTTACAGAACCACGTGGGCGTAGCAGTATCTCTTGATAATTAAATTAATCATCACGAATCTCACGTCTCCTTTTCATATTTTTTTTTTAAAATAGTTTCAATGAATTAAAAAAAATTTATCAACTACTTTTATGTTTTAACCTAGTTTTTATAAGGTAAATGTTATTTTAATCCATTATCCTTTAATTTATTTTTCGTTTAATATATTAAATTTTAAATATTTTATCGTATCAAGTTTTACCGTCTTGAATTTTTATTCCAAAATGATGTGTAGGGCTTTAAGTTTACACGAGAATATAGAGACACGAGAATATTTGTATTTTTATTATATTAATTTTGATAGAAGAAAATGACAGTTTTATGTAAGATTGTATGGAAGTGTGTTTGTATTTATAATATATTTGTTGTTTATTAGTATATTAGTTATTGTTATAATTAAAGTATTGTTATAATTAAGATATAATTATTTATAAAAATGTGAACATTAAAAGTAGTTTTTTTTATTAATAATATAATATAGAAATATAAATAATAGATTTTTTAATAATAGAGAATACATAATAGAACAATTATGAATGTTTGATATAAATGTTTTAAAATAGCTTTGGCTTAAATACAATTGATGTCTCCAAACTTTTTTTTATTTTAGACCTTGTGTCAATGTATTTTAAAATCTTGATATTATGTCTTTAAATTTTAAAAATGTATGAATTGATACCTTCTGTGATATTTTTGAAGTTGACTATTAATTATGAGTATATTGATCGTCACATGTAAGAAATTAAGTGATACAGAACACAATTACTACTTAATAAAGGGTTATTTAACATTTCAAGGTTTATGTGAGTATTATATGCCCAATTTTTTATCTACTAATACTCATTTATCCTAAAACGTTCAATTAACTAAACATTAAAAAGTAACTGTGCATTACGTCACCTCATTTCTTACATGTGACAATTAAAACTCTCAATTAATAATCAATATTAACAATCACAGAAGGAATATCAATGACATTATTTTTAAAATTTGGAAACATAATGTCACGATTTTAAAATACGAGCATAATGTTTAAAATTGAAAAAAATTTGGGACATGAATTGTATTTAAGCCAATAGTTTTTTGTTTTAAGGTTATAAAGTTGCTTTATTGGTAAAGTCTACAGGTAAGAAAATGAACATAGAGAAGTTATGGATTCATATTCTTCTAATGAAAAAAAATAATTTTTTTATTTTTTTTTAATTTTCAAATAGGTAGTTATTGAAAAAATTAATAAAAGTAAAATTGGAAATAAAATATGTAAACAAAAAAGTAAATATTCTTCGTTGTAATTGATTTCATTAGGAAGTATCAGATAGTATAGCGACGGAGGCATAAGAAATATGATAATTTTTTTTAAATGATATAGTCTTTTTTATTAATATATGTGATATTTGTATTAATAAATGAGACTTTTTTTTTAATGAAAATTAATAATAAATAGTTTTTAAGTAAATTACAATAACTAATATCTTTAAAGTTTAGTATAATTTATATATACACTGTTTTTTTTTAATTATTATTTTCCCACTCTAAAAAAGTATTATGTAAGATTTAATATGTTAGTGTAATATTTTCAAACGTATAAAAATGTTAGGATAATATTTTTAAACTTAAAAAAATACTAATGTAAGAAACTAAAAAGAAATAAAGTTACGTTAATTTGCTAAAATTAAAAAGGTACATCTGAATTTGTTCTAACTTTTTTATTGATGGAGCTAATCCTTTTAACTTCAAAGGTCTTACTAATGTGAAGTAGGAGTAATGCATATCACAACAACAACAATGTATGATTAGTGATGACACATCGCTCAAAACTATCTAGCCTTTAGATATTGATTCAAACTACAGACTTGATAATTCCAACCTCAGAAGCATCTATAAAAACAATATCAAAGGCCTCATGCTCAGTGAGATTTAAACGTCTTCCACCTTCATCATTCTTGGCATCAAACCTCCCAATATCCAAACAAGTGGGTGAGCCAGCAATGCAGAACACAAGCTTGTATCCAACTTTATATTTCTCAATGTGAAAAGTGCCACTAAAAGTTTGTTGCCCTGGATGACCTTCAGCACCACCAATACCCACACATGCCTTTTGGATTGCATTGTCCACAAATACCAACCATTTGGAGGATTCAGCACAATCAGGCTTCCCTATGAACTCAATTTCAAGTGGGGTACCTATATGCATGTTTTAAAAAACAAAACATATATATAAAGGAGTTAACTTATCACCCTACTTGAAAATTTCACATTACTGTAAAAATATGTAATTTAATTTCCTTTAATCAAGGGAGATATTGGTTAAGAAAGAACTTTTCACTGCTAAAAAAAACTAACATCACTGTATCTGATTTATAGAAAATTAAAAACAAAATTTGGTTTAATCAATTTCTTTTCTTAATATTTTTTTATTTTGATTTTAGTGTCCGTGGAAATTTTTTTGGTCCTATTAAATTTTATTTTTTAAAAATAATATATGTCGTTTAAAAAAAATTGTTAAACAAAAATGTTATGAAGTATTGTTTCGAGTCAGCAACCTCCAAAAACATATTTTCAAATAGAGTTCTACAATCTGTTAGATATTTCATTGTTTAATGATTTTTTATTAATAGAATGAACTATTTTTTAAAATAAAAAACATTTTAACGGGAGTAAAATAAAAATACAAAAATATTTACCATTAAAAACTTAATTAAGTCATTTAATTTTAAAACAAATTTTAATCACTAAATTTGGTTTCTAATTCACTATATGTTTTCTAGCAATGACCAAAAAAATGAAAAAATCAGTATAAGATACTTTTTAAAAAAGGCATTTAACACACATAATGAATTATTAAACAACTTATGAGTATACCAGTGAAGATGATTCCAGGGCTTATTCCAGGTATCTTGAATTTCACTGGTATGCCTTGGAAGATTTCTGTATAATCTTGCAAAACAGTGGTGGGGCAGTCTGAGTTTCCAGTCTGGCCAAGTGTCAATCCACCACCTGGTGGGCCCCAGATTGCTGGCATAATGAAGTATTCACCACCAGGGAAAATGGGATTGCCATTTATGTCCTTAACTTGTTCAACATCATCATCTGAGAAAGCTAATGGAAGGTTCAAGAGGAAAGCAAAGAGGGGGAGGAGGGAAAGGGAAAGTAGGAGGCTAGGCTTCATAGTTGATTCACTGGACAAGTACTATGATAGAGATGATGTGATAATTCAGTGTTTTGGTTGATTGGTTTTGGTTCTATATATACACTTGGTGAAACATCTTGTTTCTTAAGAGTGTTTTTATAATAAAAATAAAAAAATATAAAAAAAATTGATTTTTAATATATTAGTTTTTGTTAAGAAGAGATTTCAATAAATAATTCTTTTCTTTTATTTCTCTACTTTATCAAAATTAACCACAATTATATACTAGAAGTTAATATAGAATCTTTATAGAGGTGCATTTGATGGATTGGAAATGAATTTGCTAGAAATAGGTCTGGCATAAAGACGGCTTAAGTCTGATGGCTAACGTTTGTAAAGAGGTTATAGGATTAGTTTATAGATAAAATTTTATGAGTTTAATTAGTATATATTATAGTATAAAGATTTTGATACAGATATTTAATTATAATATTTTATGTATAATAAATTTATTAATTTTTATTATTAGTATTTTAAAAATTATATAAATAAAAAATATAATTAAATAATTGTGTATATTAATTAAACTCAAATTATATATTAAAAAAAGAAGAAAAAAAAAATTGTGAATTCTATATATAGGTTATAAGATTAATTTATAAGCAAAATCTACGTAAAGGAGAAATAAAAAGAAAGACTGTGAATATATATATATATATATATATATATATATATATATATATATATATATATATATATATATATATATAAAGTTGATGTATAGATGCCTTTTCTCGAATGTTCAATGATATCTTTTTATCATTTTTACGCTCGTTTTATCTCTTGTTTTATGGTTGTGTGATTTCTTAATATTTTTTGAGTTGTTTTGATGCTTCAGAAACTTCAACATTATACATATGGAAGAAGAAATAATTTAAAAATAAAAAATATGTAAAAAATAGTACTTGCTTTATTAATAGTTACATCGATGAAGCAGGTCACACGTTTCAAATTAAAAAGTGATGCAGATACATATACATCCAAAACTATTGAGTACATCGAGAAAGCAAAAAGATAGTGAATTATATATCGTAATTTTAATATTTTAACTGATGAAGTAATTAATTACACAATTTATATGATATCAGCTAGTTTAAATTTCTTGCATAAATATTTAATTTATTTTTTAAAAGTATAAAACATAAATTTAATAATTTTAATCAATTCATAATTTAATTATTTTCAAGAATTGTAGATTTAATAAACTTTTGTTTCTAAATTTTTCAGGATTCATTTTTACAACTTATTAACTTGAAAAATGGATAAATAATTAAAAAGGTGATGAGAACATCCATTTCTTTTTACGTGGGTTAATCAGAAACATTGATTCCAATCTCTTTTATATTGTCTTTCAGAAGATAATTACTATCTAATTTTGATAACTTTTTATACAATAATTTGATTCAAATCAAATTCATTTGTTATATAAAAACAAAAAATTCAAGAAAAACTGAGCCTATAAAAAAAGCTATAATAATATAAGGAATCTTAATTATGCCACGTGTTTGGTAATTGGTAAATACACACATGCAAGCGCAGCCATAACAATTGGATAAGGATGAAGTTGGACTGAATTATTCCGATGTACTGTAGCGGCTAATAAGCCAAGAAAGTATTGAAAAATTAGAATTTAAATTAAGATATTTTTATAATTTTTATTTTAAATTATGCGGATATATTTTTAATTTAATAACTATTATTTAGTTTTATTTTAAAAATAGAAATAAAATGGATTCATTTGATAATATTAAATTATAGAAATATAATTAATGGTTTTTTTGGTACTATTTGGAAATCAATTTAGTATTTTTTATTGGTTTACATTAGTTTTTTATTTTACAGTTTCACAAAAAATCACTTTTAGTTCTTAAAATTCAAAAATATTTTTTTAGTCTTTGAAATTAATTTATTTTTTGTATTAATACTATCCGTTTTATAAATTTCAGCGTATTTAAGTATGTTGGATGTGAAATTGAAGATTGAAAAAAGATTAGGGTTTAGGAGGAGAGTGATTTACGAGTACAAAAATCTGCTTTCTTTCTGTCACCATTTTTTTATTGGTGTTAATTGTAAGGATCTGCTTATTTAATAGGTTATAAATTTGAAGAATAACTAGTGAAACGAATTAAATTTAAGTTTAACTTAAATTACTAATTAATTTGAGATTGATGGATTTATTAGTTGTATTGAGAGTGGTTGTATTTGGTTGATGGTAGAAAAATGACGAGACGAGAATAATTATTATTCCTTTTGTTTCGGAAGTTTTAGTTGAGTTTCGGGAAGCTTTCAGAAAGTCTGTTGTTTGGAAGGGGGTTGCATTTAACAAACTAATTTTACTAAATACACCTCGACACATATTAAGAACTCTTTCTCTCTCCTCCAAATTTTTTTTCTTCCCCGTTGCCTTTCCATCTCTATTGTCTTCTCTCTCTTGTTGTGGGAAGTTTACCTTGCATGGTAGCTTCTAGTTGTCGGATTTGGACGTGGTCTCTTTCATAGCTCTTGTTGCTAAGTGACCACTATTATAGGTAAGTTTGATTTTAAATCAACGAACATTTTTTCGACCATTTTCGATCCTGCCGTTTTCATTAAAAGGGAATTTCTTTAGAATCTTAATTTCTTGGGTTTCTATTTGATTTGGAGTTGTTGATAAGATTGAAGTGATTTCTTCGGTATAATTTCTCCATAATTGTGAGTTCAACTCAATGAGGGAGAAATATGTAAGGGAAGCTAAATATTTTATTTTAATTTGAGAAATTATGATTTAATGGATGAGAAGTTAATTGATTTTGAGCAACTGATCTTTTGATTATGATTTGAGTGTTATTCAAAAGTGAATGTTTTGTGTGATTGAAGATTTGAGTTTTGTTCTTGAAATGAGTTGTGATTGAATTGATTTATTTGTAATTTGGGAATATTTTGAGATATGAATGTTTTGGTGGAGTTAATTATTTGGAATATTTACTCTTTGAAATATTACGGTTTAAGGGTATTAATATTACCAAGTTGTAGTTGATTTAGCTTTTGAGCTGAATTTGGATGATATGTGAAATTGATAATTTGAGGTGATTAATATATGAATTTGATTATTGTGAGAAGTTGTTTATGTAGTGAAAATGATAATTTTGATGGTATTGTTATCTATTGAAAACTTTGTTAATATTTGATGTTCATTGATGATTTGGGTGATGATGGATGTTTATTAATGATTTAGGTGATAAATTGATGTTTGATGATGATTGGGTAATTGAATATTATGATTTTGTAAAATTGGTTGTTTTGAAAATATTGATGTTTGAAATGTTGAGAAATAGTGAATATGATGTTGATCTTAGTTGTGTTGTAATGCCTATGTTGTAATGCATGATGATAATGAGATGTTGTTGAACTTGTTGAATGCGGGCGATTACAGGTGGTAACTTAGCCTTGATTGTGACCCATATGTTGATAATATGGGTGTTGAGTAGTGAGTTAGTGACAATGATAAGGTCAATGTAAGTACTTTTTGTTGGGGAGTACCCCTGTAGTCTTGCATTATGGTTTTGGTACTCCAATGTAAGTACTCTGCTGCTGGGGAACCTAT
This sequence comes from Psophocarpus tetragonolobus, assembly GCA_037954015.1. Taxonomy (NCBI): domain Eukaryota; kingdom Viridiplantae; phylum Streptophyta; class Magnoliopsida; order Fabales; family Fabaceae; genus Psophocarpus; species Psophocarpus tetragonolobus. The sequence goes on along the minus strand of CM075690.1, from coordinate 56,764,780 downwards.
AGTCTTCCATTGGAGGTTCCAATGTAAGTACTCAATCGTTGGAGAGTACACTTGTAGTCTTGCATAAAAGGTACCAAAGGAATATGCTTGTACAACAGTTGTGTGTCATAACGTTGAAATAGACTCAAGGCAACTAATGCATTCCTCCCTAGCATGAGTTTGAGCTATGACCAACAAAGGAGGAGCATGACTTGGATGGAGCTTCACGGAGCTTAGTTTAAGACATGCTCCATTAATTTGTATTGATTTTACCAGTTTTAGGCTTGTATAAGCACCATTGTATCATTAGGATTCTAGGGGTGTAGTTAATTTTATTTCCGGCCTTGTATTTTAGCTTTTAGGTTCTTTATTCCTTTAGGAGGTGTAATTAGTCTCTATGTGGAGTGTGCTAATTAGTTGGACTTGTATGTGATAGGTTTGGATGTGTGGATCTAGCGTCTACACCTGTATTTCTTATTCACACCCTCCTGACTAACACATAAAGCAAGTAAGAGACATGTGGGCCCCTTTGTCCCCTATAGTTGGACGCCACCTAGCACCTCTCTCCTACATGGAATTTATTGGTTTCTTCTTATTTAAATTTGAATTTTGGAGGTGTCATGTCATCTCTATCCAAAATTCAAATTCAAATTGAGCACATGCTAAATTAACACTAAATTAAGCCAACTAACCCCTTGATTAGCTACTTGGACGTTCAACCTTAAGCCTAGGCCTATGACCCATCTTAAGCTTTATATAAAGAGCTTCCCTCCTTCTTGTAAAGGTTAACACTTATTTTAATTGAAAGAAATATTCATTCTCTACATTTGAGAGTCTCTTCTTCTTTAGAGAGAGTGTTCATGACTTCTCCTTGAGTGAGAGCCCTCCATGCTATTATCAAGGGTTCCTTCCCTTGTGGCTAGCTTCATGCTCATTGGCTTATCTTGTTCAACCAAGAGTGGTGCCAATTCCATCATCATCTCTTGTCTCAACACTTCAATTTGTTCAACCTCAAGGACCTCTAAGAGAAGATCCTAGGTGGCATCTTTTTCTCCAAAAATTGTGCAACCATGGCTTGGGGAAGGATGCATCAGCAATATTGTTGGATGAGTATGCTACTAACTTTGATTGGTTGTTAGAAGGGTCACTTAGACTCTAAACTCCAATTATGAGAGGTTTTTAGTCGCCTTGGTGTCCTACTCAATAAAGTCTTTCCAGAAAGTGTTAGTTGAATGTTGTTAGTGCTTATGTTCAGGTGAAGCATAAGTGTGATTGATTGATTGTTAGTGCTTATGGTCAAATTGAGCATAAGTGTGATTGATTGCTTGTGATTGCTTATGTTTAGGTGGACATAAAAGTGATTGATTGATTGAGTTATTGTTAGTGTGATTAAGATTGGTTATCAATGTAATTGCATATCATGTTTATGTTGATTTTTAGTGCATGAGCTTACCCTTGCAATTTGTATCTTGTTTGTGTATGACTTTGATGATCGTGCTTTGCATGGGAGTAAATAATAGTGTTGATGCTGAGAGGCTGAATGCAATGGAGTAGAGGATGTTAGGCCGTGCTTGGGAGAATAGTCATGATATTTTGTTGTTATATGCACACATAAGAAAGTTATATATCAGAGCATGTATGTGTATATAAGTTAGACATGTAAGAAAGTTAAATATATGGATTAACTGAAGTTAATAGCTATATCATGTTATGTATCACTTTGCATGAATCATGTTTTGAGAGTGAGTAGATTTGTAACATTTTGTGTAAATAATATATGTTATGAACTTAGTTAGCAATGTTAGAGTAATGTGTAAAATATATTATGAGTATTTGAGTGTTTATCTGGAAAGTTGAAATGACAATTTATTTTAGAAAGTGAAATAAATAGCTGAGCACTAATAGTATAATTATTATAAATGAATTTGGGATGTTACATTAATCGAAAAAAAAATAACTAAAATTAAATCAGAGCTAAAAAATATTTTTAAATTTTAAAGACTAAAAGTAATTTATTATAAAACTTTAAAATAAAAAACTAGCGTTTTTTATTTTACATCTACATAACGTATAAACGTAATTATGCTTATTTTATTAGCAATCCCATGAACTGTCTGTCACAAAAGAGAGCAGAACTTTTTTTTTTAACAATCACCCAAGTTATAAAATAATAAAATAGACATAGAAAAGTTAAATAATTAATTATCTAGGCATAATGAGTTAAAATTATGTGTAGTTTAACTTTTCTATGTCTATTTTATTATTTTACATCTACATAAGGTTGTTGTTGTGCTTGTTCGTGTAGTTTCTTTCCTCTTTTAACAAATACCTAGGCATAATGAGTTAAAATAAATTATGAGCTTCACGAACAAGCACAACAACAACCTTAATAAATACTAATAAATAAATTATATTATGTTATGAGAATGCTCTGCGAGGAGGATTGTTTTATTTCTCACATGGAGCACAACCTAATTTATTATTTTTGGTACTGTTCAATAGAACTATCAAAATTGGACCAATGAATTAGAATTATTAAATAATAAATTATAGTATAAGAAAAATACTTATACACTGTCATTGTAAAAAGTAATTTCTTCACAATCTTTTTATATATGATAAGTTGGTTAATTTTTTACCAATTAATACTTTAAAAGTCACATAAATGAATGATTATGATTAAACATCAATATAAAACTCTTTTACATTGTTAATTTATAGGTGTTAAACTCTTATAATGTTACCGGTTAATGTTTGATTTGACTAAACACTAGATTTAAATTATTTAATGAAAGAAAAAAATATGATTGAGAATGAAAATGCATCTAAGAAGAAAAGTTGTTTATCCAACAAAACTTAATATGTTTGAATTAAGACGAAATTTAAACAAGGACTAATCCTTGAAAATTAGAGATGTAGAAGTGAGTAGTGGAAGTTGTCAAGAGGCATTTGGTGGGGGCGAGAGAATAAATGTTTCCAATGCAGGGGGTGTGGTGTTCATCAAAATTGTATTGTCTACACTATCAATTTAGTTTCTTTTATTGTTTAAGGCTCCTAAAGGTATCATTTCTTAACTTCAATATATTTTTTGTAATTTTTTATGGGCAAGAAATGAAGCTGGTAGGAAGATTAGGTAGGTATCTTGGGAGAAAATATGTCGGTTAAAGGAGGAAATGAGTTTGGGGTTAAGGGATGTGATGAAGTTTAATTTCACTTTGCTAGGGATGTGGAAATAGAGAATGAGAATGGAACCAAATAATCTATGGGATGGAATTTTTGAAATCAAAGTATGAGTGTGTAAATAGATCTTGGGAAGAGAAGGGTAATCAGTGTTTCCAATGGTGGAATGATTTGAACTGTATTGAAATGGAGGGTAGGGGGACTACGAGTTGGTGGTTAACTAATGTTCATCGTCGACTTGGAGATGGAGCAGACACTAGTTTCTAGAAATATGGAAGGTCAGGAGAACACAATTTGCAGCATGACGACAACCAACTTTTTAGGTTAGCTAAAAACATACCGGTAAAGGAAATGTGGGATGAAGGGGAAAAGAAGTTGAAATGAGCTTAGCGAAAGTGATTATTTGCTTAGGAGGTAGAGTTGTTGGAGGGTTTAAGGGGTATGCTAGTCTTATTAGCTACAGTTTAATCAGGATCAGTGGATATGAGCAACAACAAGATCAAAGGTCTACTCTATCTCATCAGCATATGTGGTTTTGGCATCAAACTTGCATCAACCACTTGACGAATTCTTCAATTTGATTTTGGCAAAGCCCAAAAAGTTCAATTATTGGCTTGAAAACTAGAAGTTGATAGAATACCTACATAGAAGAACTTGGTAAAGCATTCGATAATTGAAAACAAAGCTAATAGGTGTGGGATGTGAAACGGGGCGACAAAAAATAGGGTCCCATTTATTAATTAGGACCAGTGGATATGAGCAACAACAGGATCAAAGGTTTACTCTGTCTCATCAGCATACGTGGTTTTGGCATCAAACTTGCATCAACCACTTGACGAATTCTTCAATTTGATTTTCGCAAAGGGTTTTCCCCAAAAGTTCAATTATTGGCTTGAAAACTAGAAGTTGATAGAATACCTATATAGAAGAACTTGGTAAAACATTCAATAATTGAAAGCGAAGCTAATAGGTGTGGGATGTGCAACGGGGCGACAAAAATAGGGTCCCATTTATTTTTCTGATGTATGCACGCCTAGCATGGGCTTGAGCTAGGACCAATAGGAAAGGAGCATGACTTGATGAAGTTTCAAGGAGCTTAGTTTCGGATATGTTCCATTAATTTGTATTAATTTAATCATTTTTAGGCTTGTATAAGCACCCTATGTCATTAGGATTTTAGGGGTGTAGTTAGTTTTATTTTCGGCCTTGTATTTTGGCCTTAGGTTCTTTTTTCTTTAGGAGGTGTAATTATTCTCTTTGTGGAGTGTGTTAATTAGTTGGGCTTGGCCTAGGAGCTTTTGGACGTGTGGTATTTATTTCCACACCCTTAATTGCTTCTAAAACCCTTCTAACCAATACATGATGCATGTAGAAGACATGTGGGCCCCCCTTACTCCCTTGCATCACTCCACATGTGCTTTCTCACTCCTACGTGAATGATTCTTGTTGCTTCTTATTTTAATTTGAAATTTGAAGGTATCATGTCATTTCTCTCCAAAATTCAAATTCAAATAAGAGGCAACATAGATCCCTTTTTTTAGGGCTATGTTTGGATCTTAGTTGAATTAATTTATTGTTAAATTGACATGTGCTTAATTAACACTAAATTAACCAACTAATCCTCCCTAACTAAAGGAGTTGGACGTTCATGTTAGTGCCTAATCCATAGATTCGTCTTGCTCTATATATAGAACATTCCCTCCTTTATGTAGCTTTTAATACTTATTTGAATGAAAATTATATTCTCTAAATTTGAGAGTCCTTTGTTCTTAGAGAGAGTTTATGTTCTCTACACTCTTGTAAGAGTCCTGCATGCTATTATCAAGGGTTCGTTCCCTTATGGCTAGCTTCATGATCATTGGCTTATCTTCTTCCACCTAGAAGTGACACTTACCACACCTCCATTTCTTCAACCTCAAGAACCTCTAAGAGTAGATCCTAGGTAGCATTATCAACCTCAAGGATTGTTCAACCATGGCTTGGGAGGAATGCATTATGAACATCTGTGAGTTTAGGTTGAGTTATGTTCCTGGCGGGGACTATCTACAACACTACTAGTTGAGCTCCAAATTCATAGGACTGGCCAGTGGTAACAACGCAACACAGAACGTTTGATTGTTCATGTGGTTTGTGAGCCTTTGGCTCCTCTGGAAGGCATGCAATGCCTCAGTGTTTCAATGCAAGGCTCCTAATGTTCGTGCTGTCATACTTGCTACTCATTTGAGTTCTTGGAAATGGAGTAAGGTAGGACAGTTAACTTCATATAGTTTTGTAGAGTGGGTGATGAATCTATCTTTTTGTATTTGAGTTCGAGGCTCCGAGTGTGTGCAAGGGGCAATTAATATCTTTTTTATAACAAACTCTGTGTTACCTTTGGAAGACATATCTTGTGGTTTCGAATGATTATTATTTATAATATATTACTTGCTTATAAAAAAAATGTTTGAAAAAGCTACAAAAAACATTGTTTCAATTTATGATCCAAATCAATTTTTATTTAGATAAGTTTATTAAATATTGGTTTAAAGTAATTAATTTTATTTAGATGCAACCAACATCAACTTTGAGATATAACAAGACTTTTGCTATTTCTACTCACTTTGTTTTCTAGTAAACTTCCCATCCTTTTTTAAAGGCAAATTACTTAAATAATATTTTTAATTTAAACTTATTTCCTCTAGCACTCCTTTTAAACCAATTGGCTCAAATTTTGTCCATTTTGTTTTCTGGTTTCTTCTACATTATCAATCTCCCCTTCAATTGTCTTTTATTATCCCTCGCTATATTTTTCCCTCGCTATATTTTTCTCTCCAACGTTAGGGTTTCTTCCTCCAACATTTGTAGTTTAATCGTCCAAGTTTATTTTATAGTAGAGCACATGTCAAAATCATCCAAATTGAAAACAATTTTATGTTTTATTCACTAATACTAATTCTTGTATTGATTTTTTATATTATCATTACCACCTATTTAAGTAATTCTTCAAATTTTTTTAGTTATGGACAAAGCGACAATAAAAAAAAAAAACCAAAAAATACTTTCTGAAACAATAATTTATGTTTCAAAAATTACTTTTCGAAACACAAAATATCATTTTTGTTTTCTTGAAAGTTCTTTCACAAAGACATATTTGTATTCCAAAAATTGATTTTGGTACACACTAAGGAAATATTGTGTTATGCAAAGTACTTTTCATAAATAAATATTGTTCCATAAAAGTACTTTCCATTGTGGTAAGAAATGACATGTGTTTCGAAAAGTATTATTTGAAACATTGGTTTATGTATTTTTTTTAATCTGTAACTAGCAAATGACACGTGTCTCTAATAGTAAAAAATAGTCATCCCTAAGTTTCAATAGGTTTTATGTATGCCATTGAAGGGTTATGAATATCCTTAATGAGAGTTGATAAATAAAGTGTAACTATGTGGGTATATTGTTTTGTTAATTAAAGATATGTATTTAAATGAGACATAAGAGAAATTGGGATTTAGGTGTGATTGGTACCCATGAATAGTTAATGGATATATGTATTAGTTTATTTTGTTGGATTGTTGGGGTCATGTGCACCATTGAATGTAATGATTATGTTAGCATTGAGTCTTCCATTTTTGTACCCTGGAAATTAGTATTCCTAAACACAAAATAGGTGTATATATTAATTTATTGGACTCATGATATATTGTTGGCCTATAAGGAAACTAAACCTTTATTTTAATTTGGGAATTCTTGATTTAATGATATGTTTGTACAACTGGTTGTTGATTACTATTGTTTTGGACTTGCATTGAGATTTTCCATTTTTATACCTAGAAATTAATTGATGGAAAGTTTTGACAAATTGGAATTGGTGCCCCTGAATAATTAATAGATATCTGTTGGGGAGATAAGTCTTAAACTTGTATGCTTACCACAAGGGAGAGGAACCTTGATAAAAGCACTAGGAAGAGACTTCTCAAAGGAGGATTATCGAGACAGCTTACTACGAAAGAAATGCTAAAAAAGGAGTCATATTCTCAATCATTCAAGTGTGCCCATACAAGAGAGTGAGGTGGGTATACATAGGGGAAGATGGGAGCCTTGGGCATGAGAATTAGAGAATGTTGGACTTGATTTAATTAGCTCTTAAAGATTATTAATCAAGTCTTACAATCCCTAATCCAAACGTCCACAATAAGCAAGGAGGGGGGAGCCTAAAGAAGCCTACAAGGTGTGGAAAGAAGCCCACACGTCCTAATGCTCAAGGCCACCTACCAAGTATACACTCTAAACTTGCTAAAGGTACCTCTAAGTACTAAACTAGGGAAAAATGACTAAAATAGATGACCTAAGCAAAAAAAATACAGATGCAACAATATTTACGAGGAAACAATTCAAAGACTATGGCCTATGGTCTTCATGAGTCCCATCCTCTATCCTCCTAACCATGGTCCATACTAGGCAGGATTGAATCATTGCCTACTATCCTTCCAATCGCCATATGTTGGTAGCTTGGAAGTGGATTGTAACGACCCAATTCTCTACCCAACATGTTTATAAAAATGTGAAAGATTTGTCAAAGGCATTTACACCAATATGAGAAAATTTTGAAATTTGATATTACATAAAGAACCATAAACTTCTTTTTGAGCAAGTATGGATTAAAAGCATTCATTATAAAATATTGCTTTTACAACAAGTTTCAAGATACATCATATAATAACTATCATCACTACCCCAATTGAGCCTAACTCAGAGTAGTGAATCTTTGACAAAATAAGACAAAAGTAAATTAATACTAAACATTATTTATAACTAAAACATCATCATGTATAAAGGAAATATTTAAAGTTTCCCATCACAATGTCTGATCTGACTCCTCTTCTATTCATATCCTGAACACATACGAAAAGAAACACATAGAGTAAACACAAAGGAGTGAGATAATTATAAACCATAAATGTTAATGTTAATAAACTAATAAAACAATGAGGCCTAAGATTTAAGCAAGGACTCAATTCGACATAATCTTAACATATAACTTAATCTCACTCATCCCATCAGTAGACTCAATTCCACTTGACTCTATGTATGGATCCATGACCAATCCAAGATTATTCACCCCAATCATCAAGGATCTCATTTATAAAGTGATTGGTATATCTTACCCTAGTTAGTACGATAATTTCTCAAGAAATTGGGCTACTTGCTCATGATAATCATTTGGATGACTACTAATTGGGCTACCCGCCCATCACAAATGATCACTCTTTCAAGTCGAGCAAAATATACCCAACCAATCATGAGATGTTGAGTGTTTGTCAACAGTTCTAAATAATTGAATATTCTATCCAAGTACCAATATTGATGCAATCTAGGCCATAGTCTATTTATTTGTATTTGTTTTTGTTGTATTTTCCTTTATAATTTGGTGGGTATGGTTAACATCTTTTGTTATTTTAGGCTAAGGGTGTCATTAGTTATTTATGTGGAGTGTGTGCATGGGTGTGGTCCTTTTTGGAGCATGAGGACGTGTGGTTTTTCTTTCCACACCTCTCTTATTTGTTTCTCATACTCTTCTAGCAGCACATGAAGCATGAGTAGCAAGTAGAGTCCTTTTGTTCCCTTTATGAGGAGCCAAATCTATTTCTCTTGTAGGTGGCACCTACATGGTCATTTCAAATTCAAATTTTGAATTAAGGGAACATAGATCCCTTTATTTAGGGGCATGTTTTGATCAAGGCAAGTTAACTATGTGTTAATTAGCTTCATTAGCTAAATTAACACTTAGTTAACTCTCCTTAATGTGGACGTGCAAGTGCCTATAAATACACACCACCTCTCTTTGTATTTCTTTTACATTTGAATGTATATTTTTTTTTCTCTTTGAGTGTCTTCTTCTCCTTTTGTGAAAGCACTTTCTATTATGGCTTTTATCAAGGGTTCTTTCCCTTGTGATAAGCTTCCTCAAACATTGGCTTATCTTCATTGAAGTGGTGCCTTCACACTCCATTTTCTATCTCATCATCTCCATCTTCTTCACTTGGAGACCTCTTTGAAGCAATATCATCAGAGGAACAATCCAAGATTGCATCATGTGATATCAAGAACCTTTTTCTTAAAGGTTCTTTTTCTTGCTTTTCTCTTTTCATTTTTGAATTGTTCTTCATCTACTTCATCTTATTCTTATTTGTTTTAGCTTGAATCCCTTGTTGTTACATATTTTCTTTACATGTCTTGAAGTATTTTGTTTAGTAGTTTTTTAATTTTAAAATTCTATGCACTAATGCTTATGTTGTTTAAATTTCAGTTCAATATTCTTGTTCTTGCATTGAATCAATTGTGCTCATCTTAGAATCTTCTTAATTTACAAATTAGCCTTTTAGTTTTATGATTCTATGTTTGGTAAATTTTCTAAGAGACACTTTATCATGAGTCCATGACCTTGTGGAGGAAGCCACACACGTGTGGTTGAGTAGTCTTGGAGTCACCTTACATTTGTCCTTGAATTTTCTTGTTCTATTTTCCCCCTATTTTTTCACATTTTATTTTCATTTTTATGATATCTTGTTATGTCTTATAGTAGTCTTGTTTAGTCCTTTTTATGTCATATTAATTTCCATAGTTTAGCGTCTTTTAATTTTCACTAAAAGTGTGTCGGTATCTTCTTTGAAATTGAGCATCTAAGAGGTCTAACCTCTTGAGTAAGTCTTATAAAGAAGTATCACATGCTTGTAGCCTAAGCATGTTCTACTAAAAATTTTTCAAAAAAAGTTATAGCTCAATTTCTTCTTTGATTCATAATGTCTTCTCTTGATTCATAAATTTGAAGTAATTTGCCTGGATAACCTTGCTAAGGCTCTCGGCCATATTTGTGAAGTGATTTTGTGCTAAGGGTTGCTTGAGACATTGACTTTGACTTATTAAGCTTCAAACACAACCAAATACTAGGGTGCATTTCCTAAGTCACTTCTAATTTTAGTGCACTTTGAGTTGCTTTTTAGATTGCACTTTACTTCAAAATTTTGTAGCCTTGCCTTAGGAATTAGTTCAAGCATTTAGTACCACTAGTTCACTCACAAAATTGCAAATCTAAAAAGTAATTAGGTGCATCTTAAAAGTATAAAATAAAAATAGAAGAAAAAAAAAAGTTCAAAAGAAGTACAAAAAGTAAAATAACAAAAAGTTGATGCACCTAATAGCTAATTAAAAATTGCAAAAGAGTGTCTAAATTTTGGTTGGATTTACTTGAACTAGGACCTAGTAGCTGTCAGCCATAATGTTTTGGTTTGGTGCAATATTTGAAAATATTTTGTTTCTTTTTGCTTTTTAGTCCCTAATCTACTCCAATACCTTTCTAGGAATTATATTTAGTAGAGCATGCATTCTTTCATTGGCTTTAATTTTAGTTTGTCTTCTTCTTATTCCTTCTAGTCTTGTCTCTACTTATTCATTCCAATTGGATATTTTCCTCTTCCTTATTTAGTGCATTTTCTGGCTTTCTTTGCCTCTACTTTTGATATTCTTTGTTGCTTTGGTTTTTGTGCCATTTTTTTGTAGAGAAGTCTTGGATTGGAGGCCTCCCATAAGGATAGCACATTAAGAAGAGTTGAATAAGCCAAGGAAAGACTTGATCAAGGGGAAAAGCAAGGCAAGGAGTGAAAAACTTGGAGGGAACTTGGAGTGAAGACCTTGTTTGATTTTTTTTGTATAAATTTCCTTGTATAAACAACCTTTAAGCAAAAGGTGTTGGATGCCCATAAGGGCTATCTCTTTTTGTATGTAATTGCTTTAGATTATCGGTTTTAGGTGTGAAGGAGGAAGTGGTGCACCCCTTCATGTGAGAGTGAAGAAGAAGGGGATCATTAATGCAACCCTCCCTCAAGCATAGGTGAAGAATGAAGAGGTAGAAGAAAGCTATCCTAGGATCTTGCTCATAGAGGTTCTGAGGTTGGAGAAATGTAGATGGAAGACTAGGAATGATGGTGTAGATTGACGCCACTCTTGTTGAAGGAGATAAGCCAATGGATAAAGAAAGTTAGCCACAAGGGAAGGAACTTTTAATAATAGTATGAAGAACTCTCACCAAGGAGAGAACATGAACACTAAAAGATGAAGAGCTCTCAATTTTAGAGAAAGGATTTTCATTCAAAATAAGTGTTAAAGGCTACACGAAAGGAGGGGAGCTCCTTATATAGAGAATGCTAATATGAACGTCCACTTGGCTTAATCAAGGGTTAGTTTGCTCAGTTTACTATTAATTTAGCATGTGGTCAATTAACACTAATTTATTCCAACTAAAGATCCAAACATGATCCTAAAAATATTTATCTATATTCCCTCTAGTTTGAATTTGAATTTTGGAGGGAAATGACATGGCACCTCCAAAATTCACATTAAAATAAGAAGCAACTAGAATCAACCATGTAGGAGTGAGAAAGCCTAGGTGGCGTCAACAAAGGGAACAAGGGAGACCCATATATCTCCTACATGCTTCATGTGTTGGTTAGAAGGGTTTTAGAAGCAATCAGGGGTGTGTAAATAAATACCATACGTCCACATGCTTCTTAGACCAAGCCCAACTAATTAACACACTCAACAAAGAGACTAATTACAACTCCTAAAGAAAATAGAACCTATAGGCCAAAATACAAGGCCGAAAATAAAACTAACTACACCCTTAGAATCCTAATGTCTTAAGGGGCTTATACACAAGCCTAAAATGGTAAAATTAATACAATTAAAATAGTACATGTCCTAAACTAAGCTCCTTGAAGTTCATTCAAGTCATGCTTCTTTCTTATTAGTTCTAGCTTAGTTCCTTGTTAGGCAAGGTTGCATAAACTTCTCCCACTAGGAGAGGATTTGACCTTAAATCCTGAGGCTTTTCTTCCTTTTTCTCCAATCCTGCAAGAGAACAAGCATAGGGAAAAGTAAGTGAATGTTTATAAAAATGATAAGAGTTCTATTGCATGACCTCATAGACTTGGGGTGGTGGGGGTATGTACTAAGTTTTGAATTTTTTTTTGCTATGCATAGTCCTCCACACAACAATTCCCTAAGATTATTGGTTTTAGGTGTGAAGGAGGAAGTGGTGCACCCCTTCATGTGAGAGTGAAGAAAAATGGGGTCATTGATGCAACCCTCCCTTAAGCATAGGTGAAGAAGGAAGAGGTAGAAGAAAGCTCTCCTAGGATCTTGCTCATAGAGGTTCCAAGGTTGGAGAAATGTAGATGGAAGACTAGGAATGATGGTGTAGATTGATGCCACTCTTGTTGAAGGAGATAAGCCAATGGATAAATGAAGTTAGCCATAAGGGAAGGAACCTTTAATAATAGTATGAAGAACTCTCTCACCAAGGAGAGAACATGAACACTAAAGGATGAATAGCTCTCAATTTTAGAGAAAGGATTTTCATTCAAAATAAGTGTTAAAGGCTACATGAAAGAAGGGGAGCTCCTTATATACAGCAAGCATGGATCATGGGCCAAGAATGATAATATGAACATCCACTTGGCTTAATCAAGGGTTAGTTTGCTTAGTTTACTGTTAATTTAACATGTGCTCAATTAACACTAATTTATCCCAACTAAAGATCCAAACATGACCCTAAAAATATTTATCTATATTCCCTCTAGTTTGAATTTGAATTTTGGAGGGAAATGACATGGAACCTCCAAAATTCACATTAAAATAAGAAGCAACTAGAATCAGCCAATGTAAGAGTAAGAAAGGTAAGGTGGCGTCAACTAAGGGAAGAAGGGGGACCCACATATCTCTTACATGCTTCATGTGTTGGTTAGAAAGGTTTTAGAAGCAATCAGGAGTGTGTAAATAAATACCATATGTACACATGCTTCTTAGACTAAGCCCAACTAATTAATACACTCCATAAAGAGACTAATTACAACTCCTAAAGAAAATAGAACCTATAGGCCAAAATACAAGGCCAGAAATAAAACTAACTACACCCCTAAAATCCTAATGACTTAAGGGTGCTTATACACAAGCCTAAAAATGGTCAAATTAATACAATTAAAATGGGACATGTCCTAAGCTAAGCTCGTTGAAGTTTCATCCATGTCTTGCTCCTTTCTTATTAATCCTAGGTTAGTTCCTTGCTAGGCAGCGTTGCATTAGTCATGCACAAAAGCATGACATGGATGAGATCTATGCTTGTAAGGGGGATGTTCTCATGGTTAGAAGGCTTCTTAGAAGCCAACCTCTTGAGCTAGACCAATGCCAAAGGGAGAACATTTTTCATACAAGGTGTAAAGTGCAAGACAAAGTATGTTCTGTCATTATGGATAGTGGGTCTTGTTGTAACTACTGTAGCTTAAGATTGGTTGACAAGTTGGCCTTAACCCCAACTCCCCATTGATGCATTTCTCCCTAGTAAGGGTCCTATCACAAGGGCTATGGCTAGGAGGATTGAAGAGGATCTGGCAAGAAAGGAAAGAAGAAGGCCTCACCTACTCATGGACATCAAGATATCAAGAATATAGGTCATTGTATTTTTTTAGTCCTTGTAATTTGTGTTTTTAATTTGGGACTTAGAGGTGTGTTTAGTTTCATAAGGGCTATGACTATGGGAATTGAAGAGGGTATGGCAAGAGAGGAGGGAAGAAGATCTCACCTCCTCATGGACATCAAGATATTAAGAATATAGGCCATATTCTTCTTTTTAGTCGTTGTAATTTGCATGTTTAATTTGGGACTTAGGGGTGTGTTTAGTTTCATTTTTGGCCTTTATTCTATTTTAATTTAGGAGGTGTTGCTAGTCTTTTATGTGGAGTGTGTTAAGTAGCTTGGGCCTTTTTTGAGAAGCTTAGGTGTGTCGTTTTTGTCAACCACACCCCCTAAGTTGGTTCCACACCTCTCTACTTACACATGAAGCATGAGAGACATGTAGGTCCCTTGGTTTCCCCCAAGAGGTGCCATTTCTTCTCTTTCCTCCATGTTGGCGCCTACTTGGCCATTCATGTTGCTCTCATTTTTTAATTTGAATTTTGAGGTGCCATGTAGACTCCCTCCAAAATTCAAATTCAAATCTAGAGTGAACCAAGATCCTTATATCTAGGGCCATGTTTGGATCTCCCTTGCTTGATCATGTGCTAATTGTGCTTGATTAGCTTTTTCTTGGACCTTGGATTAGTTTGGACGTACACTCCCCCCTCCATCTCCTATAAATAAGTGCTTCCTTCCTTCATGTAGTTTTTTACACTTGAATGAATATAGAATCCTCTTTGTGAGTTAAATTTCTTTGCGTGTCTTCTTCTCCTTGAGTGAGAAACCTTCATTGGATTTTATCAAGGGTTCCTTCCCTTGCGGTAAACTTCCTAGTCTAGGCTTACCTTCCTAGAAGTGGCGCCTCCCTACACCACCTCCTTCCTCACCATTCTCCATCTTCAAAGTTAGAGGAACCTCTTGAAGAGATCATGGGACAAGCATTCAAAGGAGGATGCATCATTTGGTATCAGAGCCTTCTTCTAGAGGTTCACTTTCTTAGCTTTTCTTTTGAATTTCGAATTTCATCTTTTTCTACTCCATTCATTTTTTTTTTAAATTTTAGCTTATACATGTTGTCTACAATTTATACTAGCATGTCTTGATATGTTGTGTCGTGTAGTTTTCATGTTCTAAATTTCTAGGTGTTGTTATTCTAAATTTTTTAGTCAATTGGTAGTTCCTTCTTTGAATCACATTATGTGATGCTCTTAGGTCCATTCTATCTTTCCGCCAATTTCCTTTTGTTTTTCATGTTGAATCAATGCTTGATGAACTTCCTAAGAAACACCATACCTAGTTCTACACCTGTGTGGCGTTTTCCGCAGCACTGTGGTTAGGTGCTTTGGATTCATTTTTTGCATTTTTCTTTTTGTGTGCTTACTCTATTTTGCTCTCTACTTTTAGGAATTTTATTTTTGAATTTTTTGCTCAATGTTTTGTCAATAGAGTCTTGTTTAGTCCTTACATCTCATATTACATTCTAGTAGGTTTAACCTCTTAAAATTTTTACCAAAAGTGTGTTAGTTTCTTCTTGAAATTGAGCATCTAGAAGAGTTTTCCTCTTGAGTAAGTTTTCTTAAGAAGTTTTCCATGCTTTCTATATCAAGCATGTTTTCTTGAAAAATTTTCTCAAAAATAATTTTAACTCAATTTCATCTTGCAATTTGTGGTATAACCTTTAAATTTTAGCAGCTAATGTTGTATTAGCTTTTGGAAAGTGAATTTTTCTTTGGTGTAAGGAATTGTGGACGTGAGCTTTTGAGTTAGTTTTGTGCAAACAAAGTAAGCTCAAATTCTAAAAGAACCACTAATCTTATGCATACCTAATCACTTCCTAACCTAGTGCACTTAAGTTGTTTTAGTAGTGTTTTTCATTAGTAGCACTTAACTGAAATTTGTGTGTCTCAACCTAGTATTTTATTCAAGCGAATATTATCACTAGTGCACTCACAAAATTAAAAATCAAAAGAGGTATTTGGTACATCAAAAGAAAAAGCAAAAAAGGATAAGAAAATAGAAGAAAATTAACATAGAAAATAAAAAAGAAGTAAAACAGGAAATATAAGTCAAATGATGTACCTAATAGTAAAGTAAAGAAAATTGCAAAGAGAACATAAATTTGAAGTAATTTGCTTGGATAACCTTGTTAAGGCTCTCGGCCATAATTACCTAAGCTAGTGCAATTTTTGAAAATTTTTTAATCATTTTACATTTTAGTCCTTATTCTATTTTATAACTCTTTTAGGACCTCTATTGTGTACCTACCTCCTTCTTATCTTTAATTTTAGTTTGTCTTGTTTCATATTTTTTCTAGTGATGTCGCAATTTATCATTCCACTTGGAAAAGACTCCTATTATTTCTTTTTGTGCCTTTTGTTGCTTTATTGCTTGTACTCTTTCCCATAGATTGCTTGATTGTTGGTGCCATTTCTTTGTAGGAAAACCTTGGGCTAGGACTCATCCACAAGGGTGGCATCCTAAGAAAGGGTTGTTCAAGCCAAAAAAGGTCTCAAACAAGAAGAGGAGCAAGGCATAGAGTAAGGCACTTGAGGGAGCAATGAGTGAAGACTTTCCTTTTAAATTTTGCTTTCATTTGTGTGTATTAATTTTCAGGAGTGTTGATATCCTAAGGGATCACTCCATTTGGTTGTAATAGTTTGGGTTTTTTTATTTTTGCTTAGTTTCTCGAAATTAAGGTGTGGAGGAGGAAGTGGTATACCACCTTCCATACCTTTAGGAGCACGTTTTTAGTCCCTACACTTTTACTTTTCTTGCCTTTTATTTTTACACACTTGTGCTTTATCCAATAAGAGTGTTAACCAAAGAAGAAATTCTAGGGATAACACTCTTGAAAACTTAACTATGTAATTTAGGGAGTGGATGAGAGAAGAGAGAATAAGGAGAGAGGATAAAGAAGAGAGAATGAGAAAGAGAAAGAATAAAAAAGAAAGAGAAAGAACAAGAGAAGAGGGAAAGGAAAAAAAAAAGAAAGCAAAGGAAGGAAGAGGAAGAGAGAAGAAAAAATGAGTATGAGAGGAAAAGAGAAGAAAAAATTAGCATGAGAGGAAGATGAGAGAAGAGGAAGAAAATTGGGTTAGAAAAAAGAAAGGCATAGTCATAGGTTCTCCTTCTAGAGGAAGAAGTGATAGTGATGGAGAATATTATGAATAGAGGCCTAGAAGGAGAAATCATTCCCATTTTTCCATACATGACCTTCCCCCCTCCAAGGGAGCAAAAATGTTGACCTTCCTCACTTCCATTGGAGAGAAGATGTGGAGGCCTATCTTGACTGGGAAGTCAAGGTAGAGCAACTTTTCAAATGTTATAAAGTTAAGGAAAAGTGCAAAGTTCCGTTGGCTGCCCTTAGTTTCCATGTGCATGCCTTCCATTGGTGGGATGGGTTAACCAAGGAAAGAGCCGAAACTTGTATGCTTGACAGTAAATATTGGAATGATTTAAGAAGTGCTATGAGGAGAAGGCGCATTCCTTCTTATTAAGAGAGAGATCTTTTGGATAGACTCCAAAAGCTTAGGTAGCAAAACCTAAGCATTAAGGAGTATAGATAGAAGATGAAACTCCTCTTGATAAGGGTGAATATTGTGGAAGAACCCAATGTCACCATGGCTAGGTTCTTGTGTGGGTTGAGTCTAGAGATAAGAGATAAAGTGGAACTATTTTCATACTCGAGCCTAGATGAGCTAGCCCAACTGTGTATAAGGGCTGAGAATCAAATTAAAAGAAAAAGGTTTAAAGAGAGATTTTCAACCCTATGCCAAGAGGGACCATCTCAAGCGAAATTCTTCTAAGAGTTTCCCTAAAGAGGAACCCAAACATCAGAAAGGTTATAAAACATCCCATATAAAGAAAAAACCCCCTACTATTAGCTCTAATGAGAAGCACAATAATATAAAATGTTTTAAGTGTATTGGAAGAGACCACATTACCTCTCAATGCCCTAACAAAAAGACCATGATCGTGAGGGGCCTTGACATTTATAGCAATGAGAGTAGCTCACTTTCCTCCTTTAGTGAGAGTGAGGAAGAGAGGGAACATGCATCATTTTCAGACTATGAGGATGATTATGCATATTAGGGGGACCTCTTGATGATTTGAAGGCTTCTTGGAATGCAACCTTTGGAGTTGACCCAGTCTCAAAGGGAGAAAATTTTCCATACCAAATGCAAAGTTAATGAAAAAAATATGTTCTCTTATTATAGATAACGGATCATGTTGCAATTTTTGTAGCTCCATATTGGTTGAAAAGCTAGCCTTAAATCAACTTCCCCATCGAAAGCCTTATAAACTGCTCAATGAGTACAGAGAAATGGTAGTTAATGAGCAAGTTAAGGCTCCAATTACTATAGGGACTTATGCTGATGAGATTTTATGTGACATAGTCCCTAGGGAGGCTGGCTATATCTTGCTTGGTAGACCATGAAAGTTTGACAAAAAAAGCTATCCATAATGGTCATACCAACCAAATAGTCCTCACTCATATGAATAAATAGATCAAGTTGTATCCTTTATCAGTTGCCCAAGTAGCTGAGGATCAGCTCATAATGAAAACAAGAGAGATAAGGAGCATAAAGGGGTAAGGAAAAGGAATTGGAAGGTGATGCCCCTTCCAAGAAGGTTGTGAGTAATGAAACCCTATTTGCTACTAAATTGGACTTAAAAAAGTATCTCCTAACTAACAAACCTTTTTATCTCTTCCTTTGTAAAGAGGCATCTTCTGTTTCTATTCCTATGTATGCATCTGCTTTTAGCAGTACCATAGATATTGGGCATGAGATTGTACCTGAAGGGGTAAAAAAGCTTTTGATTGAATTTGGTGATATATTCCTTAGTGAAGTCCCCAAAGGACTTCCTTTGGTTAGGGGTATAGAGCACCAAATTGACTTGTGGTGCAATCCTCCCTAGCAAGGGTCCATCACAAAGGCCATGGCTAGAAGGATTGAGGAAGACATGGCTAGAGGGGAGGAAGGAAGACCTCACCTTCTTTTGGACATCAAGATTAGGCCATAGTCTTCATTTTTAGCCTTGTATTTGGCATCTTTTAGTTTATGTATTTGGAGGCGTATTTAGTACTTCTTTTGGCCTTGTATTTTTGGCCTTCTTTTCTGTTTTTAGTTGAAGAAAGGTGTATCTAGTCTCTTATGTGGAGTGTGTACATTAGTGGGCTTTTTTGGGGACCATGTGGACGTATGGTTTTGATAACCACACCCGTCTAGCTTGTCCCACACCCTCCTAAGTCACACATGAAGCATGAGAGACAAGTGATACCCCTTTGTTCCCTAGTTGTTACGTCCACTCACACTCTCTTTCCTACATGGCCCTTCTTGGTTCCTTATGTTTGGATTTGAATTTTGGAGGGAGATGACATGACACTCCTCAAATTCAAATTCAAATTTGGAGGGAACAAAGATCCTTGATCTTAGGACCTTGTTTGGATCTTGTTGAATTAATTAAGTGTTAATAAGCCATGTGATCAATTAACACCTAATTAGTTCAACTAACCTCCCCCTAATCACCCTTGAGTTGGATATCCAACTCAAGGCCCATAGCCTTATCTCCCTCTTCTATAAATAAGCACCTCTTCCTCTTGTATCATTTTTACACTTGAATTTTGAATAGAATTGAGAGTTCTACATCTTTGAATGTCTTCTTCCTTCTCCTACTAGAGAGAACCTTCAGTGGCTTTTATCAAGGGTTCCTTCCCTTGTGAAAAGTGTTCCCTAGGCTTATCCTTCTAAGGTGGTGCCTCCAACCCCCATCTTCTTACCTTCTATCCTTCATCTTCTTCTTTGGAGGAACCTCTTGAAGAGATCCTTGGCTTAGCCTCATGAGGACTACACCAAGTGGTATCAAGAGCCACTTTTAGAGGTTGATTCTTAGCTTACTCTTTTAATTTTTTTTTTCAGTCATTTTCTCTCTTCTAATCCATCCAATTCTTTTATGAGCTTCCATGTTGTACTACGTTTTCTTTCATGTCTAGTAGTCATGTTATTGGTTGTTATTCATATTCTTATGCTTTCATATTTCAATTGTATGGTTCAAATTGCTTGTTCTCTCATTTGAATCCATCTACACCGTTTATTTGCTCTCCTAAATCCATTTGTGTTGCTGCCTGAGCTATTACTTAGATTTAGTGGCCTAAGAGGTGGTGGTGCATTGAAATCCACACGGCTGTGGATAAAACCACAGTGCTGTGGTCACACACCTTGGTCACTTTCCTTGTGTTCTTGTGCCTTTTGCCTATTGAATTCTGTTTTTAGGTATTATTTTACACATTTTATTCTCTTAATGTGATGTCTTAGAGTATTGTTTAGTCCTTTCATGTCATATTATTTTCCATTAGGTTTTTACCTCTTAATTTTTTCTACTAAAAGTGTGTTGCAAAACTTCTTGAAATTGAGCATCCTAAGAGAGGTCTCTCTCTTGTTCTAAAACTCATAAGAAGTGTCACATGCTTATGTCTTCTAGCATGTTCTTTAAATTTTTCAATTAAAAAAAAAATAGCTCAATTTCAATCGAAATTATGTTGTGTTTGTTGCAAGTTAGTAGCTCTTTGTGTGCTTGTTGTAGGGTGAAATTGTGTTGGTTTGCTTGATCATTTAACGTGAATCTAGGAGCAAATATATTGTGCAAACAAATTAGCTCTAAACCACAAACAAAAGCTCTTGTTGCATTACCAAAACACCTTTTACTTTAGTACACTTTGAGTTGCTCTCTTTTAATTTTCATTAGTTGCATTTTAGTGAATTTTATGTGCTTAGTTCCTTAGTTTCTAATTTGAGCGTTTATAAATATAAATTGATCATAGAATTTTCAATTAAATCAAGTAATTAGGTACATCTCAAGAAGTATAAAAATAAAGAACAAAGTCAAACAAAATTTCAAAAGAAAAAAAAACAAAGTGTGAAAGATAAAAAAAAGGAAATCAAAGCAAGATTTACTTAATAGTGAAACAAAAAAATTGCAAGGTGGTCTAAAATTTGTTTGAAAGTGCTAAAAAAGGAACCTAATCAATTCGGCCATAGCTCCAAAATTGTGTGCAACTAGTGAATTTGTGTGTGCTTTTTCTTTAGTCCTTAATCTCCTTTAGAACCAATCTAGGAACTTCTACTCCTTCCTCTTGGATAGTAATGCTTATTTTGTTATCTTTTCTTGCTTTATTGCTTCTACTCTTCTCCTTTGTGGTTGGTTGTGGGCGCTACCTTGTAGGAATTCCTTGAAGGAAAGTTGCTCTCAAGGGTAGCATACTAAGGAGGAGTTGAGACAAACCAAAGAAGGTCCTATTATAAGGAAAGGAACAAGACTTAGAGAAGAGACACATTAAAGAAAGGATGGAATGAAGACCTTTTTCTTTTATTACTTTATTTGTGTGTATTCATTTTAGTTAGGAGTGTATCTCCTTTTGCTTGTAATAGCTTGGTTTTTACCCTTAGTTTCTTGTTAATTAAGGTGTGGAGGAAGAAGTGGTATACCACCTTCCATACCTTTAGGAGCACACCTTAGTCCCTCATCTTTTAATTTTCTTGTCTTTATTTTCCTTCTTGAAATATATGTGTAGTTTGAGGCCTAAAAGAGTTCCAAAGACTCATTGCCTCCTAAGGAGAAAACCAAAAAGAGAAAGAGTGTGTTCTTACTTGTTTTGGCCATCCTTTGCTCTTTAAGATATCCTTCACATGGCTACACCTCCACACACTAGTGAAAATAGCAACAAGAGTATCAACCAAGGGGGCTCTCCTAAGGTTGCCCCTCTTGATCACTTTTTCTTGGAATTTCAAGAGTGGTTGAGTGAAGAAAGACTAAGGAGAGAATCAAAAGAAAGAGAGAAAAAAGAGAGAGGAGAAAAAGAGAAAAGGGAGAAAAAAGAGAGAGAAGAAAAAGAGAAAAAAGAAAAAGAAGAGAGGAAACAACAATAGTGGGAAAAAAGAAAAAGTTTTGAGTAAATAGTGAAAGTGAGGAAGATTACTATGAGAGACCTAGGAGAGGATTCAACCCTCATAATACACATATGCATGATCATGTGCCCCCTCCTAGGAAGCAAAAGGTTGATCTTCCTCCCTTCCATGGGAGAGAGGATGTGGAAGCCTACCTTGACTAGGAAGTCAAGGTAGAACAACTCTTTAAGTGTTATGAAGTAAGAGAGGACTGAAAAGGTTCCTTTGGCAACCCTTAGCTTCCAAGGGCATGCCCTTCATTTGTGTTATAGGTTAACCAAAGAAAGAGCTCGAACTTATATGCCGGAAATAAACTATTGGAATGATTTAAAAAGTACTATGAGGAGGAGGCATATTCCCTCTTACTATGAGAGAGATCTTTTGGATAAACTCCAAAGACTTACGCAACAAAACCTATGTTTTGAGGAGTATAGAAAAAAAGATGGAACTCTTCATTCTAAGAGCAAATATCATTGAGGAACCCAAAGCCACCATGGCTAGGTTCTTATGTACATTAAGCCCTAAGATAGGAGATAAAGTTGAGCTTTTTTCATATATGAACCTAGATGAGTTGGTTCAACTATGTATCAAGGTTGAGAACCAAATAAAAAAAAGGTTTAAAAGAGACTCTCAACCTTATACAAATAAGGATCAACTCAAAGGGAGCTCTTCTAGGAGCTTCCCTAAAGAGGAACCACTTAAGCATAAAGAACATAAAGCATCCTATTTAGAAAAGAAACCCTCTACTACTAGCTCTCATGAAAGGACTAGTAGTATCAAATGCTTTAAATGTCTAGGAAGAGGCCATATTGCCTCTCAATGCCCCACTAGGAAAAGCATGATCATGAGGGGCCTAAACATGTATAGTAGTGAGAGTATCTCACCTTACTCCTCTAGTGAGAGTAAGGAAGAAGAGGGTCATGCATCATCTTCTGAATGTGAGGATGCTTATGCATATGAGGGGGATCTCTTGATGATTAGGAGGCTTCTTGGAAGCCAATCTTTTGAGCTTACCCAATCTCAAAGAGAGAACATCTTTCACACTAGATGTAAATTTAATAACAAAGTGTGTTCTCTCATTGTAAATAGTGGGTCTTTTTGTAACTGCTGCAATTCAAGATTGGTAGACAAGCTAGCCTTGACCCTAATTCCCCATCCTAAACCTTATAAACTTCAATGGCTCAATGAGCATGGGGAAATGCGGGTCAATGAACAAGTGAAGGTTCCAATCACAATAGGGACTTACAATGATGAGATGCTTTGTGACATAGTCCCTATGGAGGCTGACCATATCTTGTTGGGAAGACCATGGCAGTATGATAAGAAAACTATCCATCATGGTCATTCCAACCACATCATCCTCACTCATATGGATAAATGCATAAAGTTGTATCCTCTATCACCTGCTCAGGTGGTTGAGAATCAACTACACATGAAGAATAAGAGAGAAGAAGAGCATAAAAAAAAGTCAAAAGAAAAAGCTTTACCCTAAAGCTTGAAAGGGGTAAGGAGAAAGATTTGGAAGGTGATGCCCTTTCCAAGAAGGTTTGGAGTAAAGAGAGCCTATTTGCAACAAAATTTGACCTAAAAAAGGCTCCCTTGGCTAATAAACCTTTCTATCTTCTCCTTTGCAAAGAGGCATCTCCTTCTTCCCCCATATTCTTTCTGCTCAAAGCACTTTCATAGATATTGAACTTGGGAACCTCCCTCAAGGGGTTCAACAACTTTTAAAGGAATTTGGTGATGTATTCCCTAGTGAAGTCCCAAAAGGACTTCCTCCTGTTAAAGGTATAGAACACCAGATTGATCTAGTACCTAGGGCTAGCTTTCCTAAGAGGCCTACCTATAGGACTAACCCATAGAAACCAAAGAAATAGAGTCCCAAGGTCAAGAGCTATTGGATAAGGGTTGGGTTCAAAAGAGCCAAAGCCCTTGTGCTGTGCCAGTCTTGTTGGTGCCAAAGAAGAATAGCCAATGGAGGATGTGTATGGATTGTAGAGCAATCAACAACATCACCATCAAATATAGGCACCCAATCTGTAGACTTGATGACATACTAGATGAATTGCATGGGGCTAATATTTTTTCCAAAATTGATCTTAGAAATGGTTGTCACCAAATTAGGATTAAAGAGGGTGATGAATGGAAGACCGGTTTTAAGACTATATTTGGACTTTATGATTGGTTAGTGATGCCTTTTGGGCTCACAAATGCCCCTAGCACTTTCATGAGATTAATGAATCATGTCCTTAGGGATTGTCTAGGCAAGTTTTGTGTAGTATATTTTGACATACTAGTATATAGTAGGAGCCTAGATGATCACATAGGACATCTTAGGCATGTTTTTTGCATTCTTAGGGCAAACCACCTTTTTGGGAATCTTGAAAAATGAACCTTTTGTGTTGAAAGTGTGGTCTTTTTATATTTTTTAGTAAGTTAAAAAAGGGTCCACGTGGATCCTGAAAAAATAAAAGCCATCCAAGAATGGCCCACCCCAACAAGTGTGACAGAGATCAAGAGCTTTCATGGTCTCGCTAGTTTCTATAGGCGCTTTGTGCCTAACTTTTCTACACTTGTCTCACCACTCAATGATTTGGTGAAGAAGGGATTTCCTTTCCTTTAGGGTGAGAAGTAAGAAAAAACCTTTTTCACTTATTAAGGAGAAACTTACACATGCACTTGTTATAGCCCTTCCTGATTTTACAAAAACTTTTGAGCTAAAATGTGATGCATCTGGAATAGGTGTGGGAGCTGTCTTGTTGTAGGATGGACATCCAATGGCTTATTTTAGTAAAAAACTAAATGGTGCTGCCCTCAAGTACCCCACCTATGATAAAGAGTTTTACTCCTTAATAAGGGCCCTTCAAACTTAGGAGCATTACCTTATTTCCAAGGAGTTTGTCATTCATAGTGACCATGAGTCACTTAAATATTTGAAGGGTCAAGGCAGACTCAATAAAGGCCATGCCAAGTGGGTAGAATTCCTTGAATCCTTTCCCTATATCATCAAGTACAAGAAAGGGAAATATAATGTAGTGGCAAATGCTTTATCCAAGAGATACACTCTTTTGGGCACTTTAAGTTCCCATATCTTGGGCTTTCATGATCTTAGGGCCCAATATCCCTCTAACAAGGAATTTGGTCACATCTTTGCTGCCTCTGCATCCAAAACCCATGATGGGTATTTCATTAGTGAGGGGTACTTGTTTAGGCATGGAAAGCTTTGCATACCCCAAGAATCTATGAGAAAACTTTTGTCAAAAGAGAGCCATGAAGGTGGGCTCATGGGGAATTTTGGAGTTTTTAAAACTTTGATGATTTTGAAAGAAAAATTCTTTTGGCCCTATATGAAAAGAGATGTCCATAGACATTGTTCTAGATGCATAACTTGTTTACAGGCTAATGGACTATACACACCTTTACCCATTCCTTCTGCACCATGGGTAGATATTAGTATGGACTTTATCCTTGGGCTTCCTAGAACCTAGTGGGGTGCAAATTCCATTTTTGTGGTAGGGGATTGTTTTAGTAAAATGGCCCATTTTATTCCCTGCCACAAAGTGGATGATGCTAGTAAGATCTCAAGACTTTTCTTTAAGGAGGTTGTCAGATTACATGGCTTACCTTCCACTATTGTGTCTGATAGAGATGCTAAGTTCCTTAGCCATTTTTGGAGAACTTTATGGGCTAGGCTAGGAACTAAGCTTCAATTCTCTACCGCTTATTACCCTCATAATGATGGGCAAACTGAAGTGGTCAATAGATCTTTATCCACAATGTTGAGGGCCTTTTTGAAAGGCAACCATAAGTCTTGGGATGAATACCTCCCCCACATTGAATTTGCATACAATAGGGTGGCCCATAGAACCACCAAGCATTCCCTTTTTGAGGTTATTTATGGCTTTAACCCTCTTACTCCTTTGGATCTTATTCCTCTCCCTAGTTTTCACTCTCGTAAGGACGAAGTTTATGATTTTATTAAAAAATTACATGAGAGGGTTAAATCCAATATTGAATAACAGGCAAAAGGGTATACAGTACATAAAAACAAGGGGAGGAAGGAACTCATTTTTGACAAAGAGGATCGGGTTTGGCTTCATCTTAGGAAGGATCGCTTTCCTACTAAGAGAAAGTCCAAACTTAGTCCTAGAGGAGATGATCCCTTCCAAGTCCTTGAAAGGTTGGGTAACAATGCATATAGGTTAGACCTCCCAGAGGATTATGAAGTCAACTCTACCTTTAATGTGTGTGATCTTACTCCTTTGGTAGGTGCATTCTATAGACACTCAAGACAAAATATAGTATCCTAAGTGATGCTAAAAATATATTAGTTATTCTAACTCCATTATGTCACTCCGGACATTATTTCGACGATCACACAATTTCAAATAAAGATTAACATCTTAGGAACCTACTATAAAAAAATAAATAATATCTAAAGGTTTGAACAATTGTATAGGGGTGGTACTAAATTTCATTCCTAACTACAGCTACAATGACTCCCTCTTAGGCATTGTTGACTCATACCATCAATCACACTATCTCAAATCAAGTTGAAGTTAAATAATACATCAAACACATTTATAAATCATACACCAAACATCTAATCCATTATCTCTCACTTCGGACATTTTTTTAAGGATCTTACCTTTGAAAAAAAAATGTTAACAAACTACGATCCAAAGATAAACTAAATCCAAAAGTTCAACTAATGTATAGACGCTCAAAAATAAATCTCCTACACATATAATTAAGATCCCAAAAATACAGTTCTTACTCTAAATTCATTATCTCTCAATACGTACATTATTTAGATAATCCCACTCTTAAAAATAAATATTAATATGTTACCAATCTACTACCAAAAAATAAACCAAACAGAACGGTTACACTATTCTACAGATACTTAAGACAAAATACAGTATCGTACAAGATGCTAAAAATATAATTGTTATTCTAACTCCATTATGTCACTCCGGACAATATTTCGATGATCCCACATTGAAAATAAGGATTAACATCTTAAGAACCTACTATCCAAAGATAAAAAAAATCCAACAGTTCAACTAATGTAGAGACGCTCAAAACCAAATCTTTTACTGGTATGAATAAGATCCCAAAAATACAGTTCTTACTACGAATTCATTATCTCTCACTACGAACATTTGTTAGATGATCCCACCGTTGAAAATAAATATCGATATCTTAAGAATTTACTACGCAGAAATAAACCAAATCCAATGGCTAAACTATTCTATAGACACTCAAGACAAAATACAGTATCCTATAAGATGCTAAAAATGTAATTGTTATTCTAACTCCATTATGTCAATCCGCTCATTGTTTCGACAATCCCACCGTTGAAAATAGAGATTAACATCATAAGAACTTACTATAAAAATTAAACAAAATCTAACGTTGATGTGTACGATGGTACTAAATTTCATTCCTAACTGCAGCTAGAATGACTCCCTCTTAGGCACAATTGACTTATATCATCAATCACACTATCTCAAATCATTTTCATGTTAAACAATACATCACACATATTTATATATCGTACACCAAACATCAAATCCATTATCTCTCACTTTGGACATTATTTTTAGGATCTTCCATTGAAACAAAAATAAATATGTTCAGAACCTACTATCCAAAGATAAAAAATTCCAAGAGTTCAACTACTGTATAGATGCTGAAAATGAAATCTTCTAAAGGTATAAATAAGATCATAAAATACAGTCGTACTTTGATTTTATTATCTCTCACTACGAACTATATTTAGATGATCCCACCGTTGAAAATAATTACTAATATAAAAAAAATACTAATCTTCTAGAGGCATATTTAGATGATCCCACCAATCACACTATCTGAAATCATGTTCGTGTTAAATTATACATCACACATATTTATAAATTGTACACCAAACATCTAATCCATTATCTCAAACTTCGGACATTATTTTGAGGATCTTACTGTTGTAACAAAAATTATTATGGTAAGAACCTACTATCCAATGATAAAACAAATCCAACAGTTCAACTAATGTATAGACACTCAAAACGAAATCTGCTACAGGTATAAATAAGATCCTAAAAATACAGTTCTTACTCTGAGTTCAATATCTCTCACTACGAACTTTATTTAGATGATCCCACCGTTGAAAATAAATATTAATATCTTAACAATTTACTACCTAAAAATAAATTAAAATCCAATGGGTAAACTATTCTATAGACAGTCAAGACAAAATATGAAATCGTATATGATGCTAAAAATATAATTGTTATTCTAACGCCATTATGTCACTTTGGATATTATTTCGACGATCCCACCATTGAAACTAAAGTTTAACAACTTACGAACCTACTATAAAAAATTAGATAAAATCTAACATTTGAACAATTGTCTAGCGGTGGCACTAAATGTCATTTCTAACTGCAGCTAGAATGACTCCCTCTTAGGTACTGTTGACTCATATAAGAAATCAAACTAACTCAAATCATGTTTATGTTAAATAACACATCACACATATTTATAAATCATACACCAAACATCTAGTCCATTATCTCAAACTTTGGACATTATTTTGACGATCTTACCATTGTAACAAAAATTAATATGGTAAGAAGCTACTATCCAAAGATAAAAAAAATCCAACAGTTCAACTAATGTACTGGCACTCAAAACGATATCTACTACAGGTATAAATAAGATACTAAAAATACAGTTCTTACTTTAAGTTTATTATCTCTCACAACGAACTTTATCTAGACGATCCCACATTTGAAAATAAATATTAATATCTTAAGAATTTACTACCCAAAAATAAATTAAAATCCGATGGCTAAACTATTCTATAGACAGTCAAGACAAAATACGAAATCGTATACGATACTAAAAATATAATTGTTATTTTGAGTCCATTATGTCACTTTAGACATTATTTCGACGATCCCACCATTTAAACTAAAGTTTAACATCTTAAGAACCTACTATAAAAAATTAGATAAAATCTAACGGTTGAACAATTGTATGGTGGTAGCACTAAATGTCATTCCTAACTGCAGCTAGAATGACTCCCTCTTAGGCACTGTTGACTCATATCATAAATCAAACTATCTCAAATCATGTTCATGTTAAATAACACATCACGCATATTTATAAATCGTACACCAAGCATCTAATCCTTCTCTCAAGCTTCGGACATTATTTTGAGGATCTTACCGTTATAACAAAAATTAATATTGTAAGAACCTGCTATCCAAAGATAAAAAAAATCCAACAGTTCAACTAATGTATAGACACTCAAAACAAAATCTGCTACAGGTATAAATAAGATCCTGAAAATACAATTCTTACTCCGAGTGCATTTTCTCTCACTAGCAACATTATTTAAATGATCCCACCGTTGAAAATAAATATTAATATCTTAAGAATTTACAAGCCAAAAATAAATTAAAATCCAATGGGTAAACTATTCTATAGAAAGTCAAGACAAAATATGAAATCGTATACGATGCTAAAAATATAATTGTTATTCTAACCTCATTATGTCACTTTGGACATTATTTCGATGATCCCACCATTGAAACTAAAGTTTAACATCTTAAGAACCAACCATAAAAAATTAGATAAAATCTAACGGTTGAACAATTGTATGGCGGTGGCACTAACTGTCATTCCTAATTGCAGCTAGAATGACTCCCTCTAAGGGACCGTTGACTCATATGATAAATCAAACCAACTGAAATCATGTTCATGTTAAATAACGTATCACACATGTTTATAAATCGTACACCAAATGTCTAATCCATTATCTCAAACTTCGGACATTATTTTGAGGATCTTACCGTTGTAACAAAAATTAATATGGTAAGAACCTACTATCCAAAGATAAAAAAAAGCCAACAGTTCAACTAATGTATAGACACTCAAAACAAAATCTGCTACAGGTACAAATAAGATCCTGAAAATACAGTTCTTACTCTGAGTGCATTTTCTCTCACTAGCAACATTATTTAGATGATGCCACCCTTGAAAATAAATATTAATATCTTAAGAATTTACAACCCAAAAATAAATTAAAATACAATGGGTAAACTATTCTATAGAAAGTCAAGACAAAATATGAAATCGTATACGATGCTAAAAATATAATTGTTATTCTAACTCCATTATTTTACTTTGGACATTATTTCGACAATCCCACCATTGAAACTAAAGTTTAACATCTTAAGAACCTACTATAATAAATTAGATAAAATCTAACGGTTGAAGAATTGTATGGCGGTGGCAGTAACTGTCATTCCTAATTGCAGCTAGAATGACTCCCTCTAAGGGACCGTTGAGTCATATCATAAATCAAACTATCTCAAATCATGTTCATGTTCAATAACACATCACACATGTTTATAAATCGCACACCAAACAGCCAATCCATTATCTCAAACTTCAGACATTATTTTGAGGATCTTACCGTTGT
Source organism: Psophocarpus tetragonolobus (assembly GCA_037954015.1). Lineage (NCBI taxonomy): Eukaryota > Viridiplantae > Streptophyta > Magnoliopsida > Fabales > Fabaceae > Psophocarpus > Psophocarpus tetragonolobus. The sequence continues at coordinate 56,734,699 of CM075690.1, read as the reverse complement.
AACAAAAATCAATATGGTATGAACCTACTATCGAAAGATAAAAAAAATCCAACAGTTCAACTAATGTATAGACACTCAAAACAAAATATGCTACAGGTATAAATAAGATCCTAAAAATACAGTTCTTACTCTGAGTTCATTTTCTCTCATTAGCAACATTATTTAGATGATCCCACTGTTGAAAATAAATATTAATATCTTAAGAATTTACTACCCAAAAATAAATTAAAATCCAATGGGTAAACTGTTTTATAGACAGTCAAGACAAAATACAAAATCGTATACGATGCTAAAAATATAATTGTTATTCTAACTCCATTATGTCACTTTGGACATTATTTCGATGATCCCACCATTGAAACTAAAGTTTAACATCTTAAGAACCTACTATAAAAAATTAGATAAAATCTAACGGTTGAAAAATTGTATGGTGGTGGCACTAAATGTCATTCCTAACTGCAGCTAGAATTACTCCCTCTTAGGCACCATTGACTATCTCATAAATCAAACTATCTCAAATCATGTTCATGTTAAATAACACACCACACATATTTATAAATTTTACACCAAACATCTAATCCATTATCTCAAACTTCGGACATTATTTTGAGGATCCTACCGTTGTAACAAAAATTAATATGGTAAGAACCTACTATCCAAAGATAAAAAAAATCATACAATTCAACTAATGTATAGACAATCAAAATAAAATCTGCTACAGGTATAAATAAGATCCTAAAAATACAGTTCTTACTCTGAGTTCATTTTCTCTCACTAGCACATTATTTAGATGATCCCACCGTTGAAAATAAATATTAATGTCTTAAGAATTTACTAACGAAAAATAAATTAAAATCCAATGGGTAAACTATTCTATAGACAGTCAAGACAAAATACGAAATCGTATACGATGCTAAAAATATAATTGTTATTCTATGTCCATTATGTCACTTTGGACATTATTTCGACGATCCCACCATTGAAACTAAAGTTGAACATCTTAAGAACCTACTATAAAAAATCAGATAAAATATAACAGTTGAACAATTGTATGGCGGTGGCACTAACTGTCATTCCTAACTGCAGCTAGAATGACTCCCTCTTAGGCACTGTTGACTCATATCATAAATCAAACTATCTCAAATCATGTTCATGGTAAATAATACATCACACATATTTATAAATCGTATACCCAACATCTAATCCATTATCTCAAACTTCAAACATTATTTTGAGGATCTTACCGTTGTAACAAAAATTAATATGGTATGAACCTACTATCCAAAGATAAAAAAATCCAACAGTTCAACTAATGTATAGACACTCAAAACAAAATCTGTTACAGGTATAAATAAGATCCTAAAAATACAGTTCTTACTCTAAATTCATTTTCTCTAACTAGCAACATTATTTAGATGAGCCCACCGTTGAAAATAAATATTAATATCTTAAGAATTTTGCTACCCAAAAATAAATTAAAATCCAATGGGTAAACTATTTTATAGACAGTCAGGACAAAATACGAAATCGTATACGATGCTAAAAATATAATTGTTATTCTGACTCCATTATGTCACTTTGGACATTATTTCGATGATCCCACCATTTAAACTAAAGTTTAACATCTTAAGAACCTACTATAAAAAATTAGATAAAATCTAACGGTTGAACAATTGTATGGTAGTGGCACTAAATGTCATTCCTAACTGCAGCTAGAATTACTCCCTCTTAGGCACCATTGACTATCTCATAAATCAAACTATCTCAAATCATGTTCATGTTAAATAACACATCAGACATATTTATAAATCGTACACAAAACTTCTAATCCATTATCTCAAACTTCGGACATTATTTTGAGAATCCTACCGTTGTAACAAAAATTAATATGGTAAGAACCTACTATCCAAAGATAAAAAAAATCATACAATTCAACTAATGTATAGACAGTCAAAATAAAATCTGCTACAGGTATAAATAAGATCCTAAAAATACAGTTATTACTCTGAGTTCATTTTCTCTCACTAGCACATTATTTAGATGATCCCACCGTTGAAAATAAATATTAATGTCTTAAGAATTTACTACCAAAAAATAAATTAAAATCCAATGTGTAAACTCTTCTATAGACAGTCAAGACAAAATACGAAATCGTATACGATGCTAAAAATATAATTGTTATTCTAAGTCCATTATGTCATTTCGGACATTATTTAGACGATCCCACCATTGAAACTAAAGTTTAACATCTTAACAACCTACTATAAAAAATCAGATAAAATATAACGGTTGAACAATTGTATGGCGGTGGTCCTAATTGTCATTCCTAACTGCAGCTAGAATGACTCCCTCTTAGGCACTGTTGACTCATATAATAAATCAAACTATCTCAAATCATGTTCATGGTAAATAATACATCACACATATTTATAAATCGTATACCCAACATCTAATCCATTATCTCAAACTTCAAACATTATTTTGAGGATCTTACCGTTGTAGGAAAAATTAATATGGTAAGAACCTACTATCCAAAGATAAAAAAATTCCAACAGTTCAAGTAATGTATAGCCACTCAAAACGAAATCTGCTATAAGTATAAATAAGATCCTAAAAATACAGTTCTTACTCTGAGTTCATTTTCTCTCACTAGCAATATTATTTAGATGATCCCACCGTTGAAATAATTAGTTTTAAAATTTTAATAATCTCAATTTTTTAAATAATTTTTTATTTTTTGGTAGGTTGGTACCTGTGGTAGGACAGGTCAGACTAATAGATTGACTAAAAAAGTTTAAATGAGTCGGGTTCGGTTAACCCATTTTTCTGGTGGGTCAAGGTGGGTTGACCCATATGGGCCAAACCAACCCATTTTGAAAGCTATAAAAGAGGATTTGAAGTTCAAGAAAAAAAAAACGAAAGGGAGAAGAAATGTAGAGTGTGGCACTTAGTCCAAATCACAATTAGGAATTTGAGAAGATGAGGATTGGTGGGGATCATGAAGAAGAACACCCTTGTTCAAAAGAACGGATGAGAGTGCTTATATGTTGTTTGCACTTGTCCTCCGTCTTTCTTCTCATGCATTTCCTTCAACTGTCGTCCTTGTTCTTTTTCTAGATGCTGTCCCATAAGTTTTGGGTATTTTTATCTGTTTTCGATAAATTGATTTTTTTAATCATCAGAAAATGATGTTTTAATTAAGTTAAAAATGTTGTACAAACTGATTCGATCACTAACCCGGTCAAGGAAAAGGATCAATAGATTAGTGGTCGGATAACTCAATCTAGCCCGATGTATATATAAAAAGAATTAAAAAATAATGTAACATCACAATTTTCGCTTTCTACATTCTGAAATTGCATAAAAAATAAAGAGAAAAAATAAAAAAGTAAGAAATGACATCATTTAAAATATTTTTGTTAAAGAAAAAAACTAAGCTTAACTAGACTAGGATCAACTCGGTCCGAGTTACCATTTTTTACTTGAACTGGCCAGTTCAAACCAGGTCAACTATGTTCATGGTCTTTTAGGAAAACCTGTCCGATTATATAATAAGTCCTGTTTGAACCGATTTTCACAACGAATATTCATTTGATTTGTTCAACATAGAAGTAATATATATGGGAGGAAATCCACTTACCCCAAAAGCAAATATAAAAAACTTACTACTTATTCTATTCGTTCATTTTCTTGAAATTTGATGGTTGTAATGAGTAATTAATTTTAACCATTAGATTTCAAGAAAAAGAAGGATGATGATAAAAAGTAAGTATTTTAAACTTACTCTTGGAGTGAGTAGATCTCCTCCATTTATATATAGACACACATACACACACATACACACACACACACATATATATATATAGACACACACACACACTCTTGTGACTCCAAAGATAATGGAAATCATGATTTTTTTAAAGATCTGAACTAACTAAGACCTTTTTTTTGTTTTTATTTTGAGGGAGAACTGTTCTATTATTGTTATACTCTCTATTATTGATTGAAATTTATTTATTGAAAACTACAAAATTAGGAGATCGGAGATTCATTTAATGATAAATGACACTACATAATTTGTTGTTTTTTATAAATTTCAACGAATCATATAGAGTATGTTAGGAGAAGTATGTTGCTAGTATTTCTCTTCTTTTATATATGTAATATATATAAAATGAGAAATTGCTTTGACTAAAGTGTTATGGTGAAAAATGAGAAAACATCATATTATGTTTAGGGTTTAAAGTTGTCTTTACATATATAATGTTTTCTAAGATGAATAATTTATGTATGCCTAAATCTAAACCCTAACAGCTCAAAACCAATAAAAGTGTTGGTTTTGGATTCAATCGCCCTGAATAATGTTTTATATTTCAATAATTTAAATGAAAAAAATATTATTTAAAAAGAAAATATTTAATAAATATAATCAATTAGATCTTTTAACAAAAACTAATTACAAGTTATTGAATATTCCATATTAATATTATAATACTTTATTGGCAATTTCTACCATGCCTTCTATAATTTGAGAGTATTAATACTCTCTTTTTTTTAACCAATTAAATTGCAAATTTTATTTTTATCATTTTTATAAATTAAAATAAGTTTTATTTATTTATATCCTTAACAAAAAAAAAAGAAGTAAATAAGAAAAAAGTAATGGATTAGTACACACTCAAAATCTAGAGATTTTATTTTAAAAAAATATAGATTAAAGTAACATTATTTAAGGGAGTTTATGGTAAAATAATTTTTTTAAGGATTTATGTATAAATAAATAAAACTTATTTTAATTTATAAAAAAGAATAAAAATAAAATTTTTAATTTAATTAATTAAAAAAATATCAATCATTCTCAAATTATGAAAATCACGGTATACTTTCCTTACTTTATTTTATAACGAACAACAGTGCCCTACAGGACCCCACCAAAATATAAAATAGTTTGATTGTGATTAAAGAATAAAAAAGTCACCTTGTATTGAAAACGAGAGTGCATGCATCCATGTGATGCCATGCAGTATAGTATACGTGAGTATAGGGACAAACTTATTTTTTATAACTTTAATTTTAATTAAAATATCTTTAAAATAATAGTAAACTATACATAATTTTTTATAAAATTAAATCATATTATATCTATTACTTTTTTCAATTTTGAAGGTTAGAGAATTTAATTTTTTTTATTATACTAATTTTCCTAGTTTTGCTTTGACTCTTCATTAAAAAAGAAACATTAACCATCCATAGGAACTGAAAGAGTAACAGGTATAAAAATTCCACATACTACGGTGTGATTGTTACAAACTTACATCCCAACCAAAAATTATCCGCACATGAATGTGCCTCATTCCACATGTTTGTGGGGAAAGCGAGGATCGCAAGAAGATGATCCATGTTCTGAAACTGAAGGTTTACCCAAACTCAGTCTTGTCTTTTTCTGGGCCCATAGAAAAATTATACATAAGGGTTCTATGTATACAAATTTTTATTTTAACATGTTTTGGAGTGTATTTACAAGTAAGATTAGAGTATCTGTCTTAGGCAGTTAGCAAAAAATTGTTACCTTAAGGTTTCACAGTTTCCCCTTTTATATTGATCCAGGTCTTCTCTAACAGACGCAGGTGATTCTCTATTTAATGTTGACCTTGTGATTAACGAGCAACTTTCATTAAATGATCAGATATTGTGGGCAAATATTGTGGGATCGTGTGGGGTCATCGGTTATCGAGGTTCTCCTTTGATCCACAAGCTCTTCAGCCTCAAAGTCTTATGGGAGTGAAGAGCCTTCTATTTGTCGGGATCATATGAGTCGGTTCATTACGATTCACCTCTAGTTGAGTAAGGATGCTTTGATTTTTAATGAATGTTAGGTTGATTGCATGATGATCTACAACTCAACATGTGTTTGCATTGTGGTCATCCATTATTTTTTATCAACTTGTGTTTGCATTGGGGTCATCCATTATTTTCTATTGACCTATGTTTGCATTAGGGTTAGGGATGACTTTAAACGACCAACAATGTAGCTTATGCTTGCATTGGGATCGAGGGCCTCGCGTGACCCACAATGCGACTCATGTTCGCATTGGGATCAAGGGTGGCTTGAAAACAACAACAATACAACTCATGTTCTTATTGAGATTAGGAGTCTCGCACAACCAGCGATGTGACTCATGTTTGCATTGGGATTGAGAGCAGTTTGTAAATAACCAGCAATGTAACTCATCCATTATTTTTAAACAACTTACTTTGTTATATTATCAATCTTGAACTAGAGTTGTTAACAATATGATTTTTTGAAAATAGAAAATATGAAGTGAAAATAAACAGATTTTCTAAATATTAAAAAATTTTGAAAATGAAAATTGTTTTGACAAAATGAAATAAAAAATATTTTCTCAAATAGAAGGACAGCTAAGTTGGTGTTCTCTTATAGTAAAAATATTTATATTTATTATATGTTAATTAATATATATGTATAGTGAGTTAAATTTATTTATATATGTTATATTAAAAGCAGTACATTTTTTTATTAGTTATTCGTATGTAAGAGTTGATACTGTTATTGTTAAACTACAACAACCCCAAAGACTTAGCCAATTTTTAATGCATGAAATCCGCAACAAGAAAATAATGACAAAAAATGTGAAAATTAGAACAAAAAATTGACACAAAAATATAAAATAAATTAAACCACATTTTTATATATAAACCTTCTCTTCTAAAATGAAAAAATGAAATTAAAAAATATAATTTAATTAAACATCACAAGGCTTTCCTTTACCTAATCTGTCCCACGCCTGCCCTTATATAATTTTAACATGTAAGGATTTTGGAAACATGGGAGGAGCAATACAAGTTGGGGGACATACAAAATTTGAAGTATGCCAAATCAGTAATTACATGCTAAAAAATCTTTCCAACCATTTTAGTATTTTTTTTCTTACACTTAATAATTGTTATATACTATTCTTACAAGATAAAACCTCACTTTTATTTTTAATTTAAAACTTAGAGAGATTTTATTTTTAATTATAAATTAAATATTAATAATTAATATGTTAATTAGTTTTTATCAGTGGAGCACGAATTCTCTCCTTTCTTTATCATCCATCTCCTCATATAAACTTTATAATTGAATTCCAACTTTATAACTCTTTTTTCATTTTTATGCATGGTAAAGGTTGTTTAGAAAAATCTCTACAGAGCTGGTCCACTTTCGGTTTCTTTGAATTCTTTCTCGTCATAATAAAAATTCAAAATACATCATTTTAGTATTTAGTATATACTTAACTAGACTTTTATAAATTAAATAACTGACAAAAGAAAGCCTGTTTATTCCTTTGAATACAATTATATATACATACCACACAACTCAGGTAAAAAGAAATGTTATAGTAAAAAATAAAAAAAAAACTTAATAACAATTTTAGGATTTTAATAAACAACTAAAATTGAATTCTTTAATAAACAAATTCACATAGTTATATGTGTGAAAGAACCACATGAACTTGTTTAATGAATAATTCAATCGGAACCATTTATTAAAACCTTAAAGTTATTATTAAATTTTCTTAGTTCACATTCTCATTCTATATGACATATATAGTGAGAAAGTCGAATTTATACAAGAGTGAAATAAGCAAATTTCAACCATGGAAATAAAAATTAAAGGTTGGATCAATCAGTCATTCTCTCTCTTCTAGTATTTATTATTATTAATCTTTTTTCACTCTTCTCGTAATGGTTGAGATCGACCATTAATTATATAGGACATATATAGTGAGAAAATCAGATTTATACGAGAGTGAAGAAGAAAATCTCAATCATTGAAATAAAAATTAATAATTGAAATCAACCATTCATTCTCTCTCTTCCATTCTTACTCTTTTTTTTTTCTCTCTTCACTCTCATATTTATCTTATTAGATATCCCATGTATATATAAACACACACCAAAAATATATATATCGTCTTCTAAAAATTCTGTCTCAAGCGGCATTACTTATGTATGCAAATCCCCTCGTTATGCTTGGGTGCAAGAGGTAAACTTGCCATGGGACCCAATTTTCTCATTTTCAAATCTGCAATTTAAAAGGAAAATATTGATACTGTTAATGGTTCAAGATGTAGGTGTATATGTCAAGATTTTGTTAGAATATTAGTTTTGTTAAGAAAGATCAAAGTGGTGACTGTTCCTACCATTAGTCTCGGGAGATTGTTAAGTTCATCACGCCTAAGATATTATTCGTTTTGGAGTTCGTGACACTTTCACCGTTTTGTCTTGAAAAAGCGTCTTGATGGATTAAGAGAGAAGAATCTTTATAAACAACCATTGACCTCTCTATTCCTAATCGATGTGAGAGTTCCAGTATGTGTACTAGCTCAATGACCAATCATTAAGTGTTTGATTGGTTTGATTTTGTTTTTTAGTTTTTAAAAATAGTTTTCAAGAACTGATTTTTGGAAAAAAAACTCTGTTGAAAATGTGAAAATAAAAAAGAAGTTCATATTTATTGAGATTTCATTAATGAAAAAAAAAAACATATTTTTATTGTATTTTGAGTTTTCAAAACAAAAATAAAAAATTGAAAAGCAAAACTACTTCTAAATAATCCTATTTTTTAGTTTTCAAAAATTAAAAAATCAAAATTATTTTTAGAAACTGTTTTAAAAGAGTAATAACCAAATGAACTTTTTAGTTTTTAAATACTAAAATATTAAAAAATAATTATAAAACTGTTAGTAAACGTGTTACAATGAGAAAGAGAAACCTGCACTAATTGGAGTAATATGTGCAAAGGCCAATATGAGCATAATAAGAAAATGTAGAGATATAAAACAAAGACTGGTCCAAGCCATCTCTTAGTGAATGTTAAAAGCTGAAACCAAAATAATGTACATGCCCTATAATACAAGTCACAAAAGCAATGGAGTCAATGTATAATTTTCTTCCAATTTTAAATTAATAACTTTCCCAAAAATATGCCTCCATACTTGCTAGGAAAATTAAAACAAAAAGAAAGAAAGTAGTTCATTTCACACTACTCAACTTTATGCTTCGTTTGATTTGGAGGGCGCGTGATTTTAGCAGAATTACCCAAGATGTATTCAGCTTGTTTGTTTGAAGTGATTTACAAAAAAAGGAGTCCCAAACACAAAAATGTGAAGTCGTAGCTAGACAGTGAAATACTGTCTTTTAACATGTACATCGTATTTTTAATAATAATAATAATAATAATAATAATTATAAAATAGTTATTTATAATAATATTATATAAATAATAATAAATATTATTATATCAAACTAGAGAAAACACACGCGTTGTCGCGCTTGTGTATTCACATTTCTATTTTATACGTATAACAATTTTAGAATTTTAATTTAATATGTTTTTTAGTAACATGTTAGAATATATAAATAATTCATTATGATATTTTTTGTACAATAATTTTAGTTTAGTATGTTTTTTGTTTATATTAACATAATAAAAATATGTCAAATTATCAACATATATATAAGATTTGCAATGAATTTGATAACATGGAGAGGGAAAAGAATTTAAATAAAATTAAACATAAATTTAAAAATATGTCAAATTCACTTTTGTTAAAAATATTTTTATCAAAGATATACATACGTTAATTATGTTTAATGAAGGTTGATTTGTGGTAAGTTAGAACTTACGAAGATATACATTTATTAATGTAAGAAAGTCATAAAATATGGAGACCTATATATATATATATATGTAGATATATATATATATATATATATATATTATAAATTATAGATAGTAGAACAATTATCTATGTTGGATATAAATGTTTTAAAGTAATTTTTGCTTAAGATTATAAGATTGATTTAGTGGAAAAGTTTACATTTGAGGAAGAGAGGTTGTGGGTTCGAGTTGTTCGTATGACAAAGTAGTGTATTTTTTAATTTCAAATAGGTATAAGGGTAGAATAGATATTTTAAAAGTGGATATCAAAACGAGTATTCCCTTTATTAAAATTATAGATTAAAGATAAAAAGTAACTTTATTTTTTTATTTACCAATTTCAATTCAATTTTTCTTCTTCTTTTATAACTGTTTTTTACTTTAATTTTTATTCATTTTTAACTTGTCTCTCCTTTTTTTTCTACACATATTCCCTCTTTATCTCTTCTTCAAATAGGGAGTTAATTATTGATGTATTGAAGAAATATTTAAATCACATATATAAATCATGATCTTGTCTAGAAATTTTTTGTTTCAAACAAAATGATTAGAAATATTTTGTCTAAGTAAAAATGATAAAAGAAATGAATGAAAGAATTAAAAAAATTAAGTAAAAATATAAAAGTTAAACTTTTGTAAAATAAAAAAATAAATGGTTATTTTAGCACTTAAAATAGTCCATTAGTAATTGACAATGATTGGAATTTGGAAGTTCAAGCTCTAACCTCCTTTATGCATGTAGTTGGAAGGCTACAAGATGAAGCATGTATGTAAGAAATGCTGTCATTTTCAATGGGAAAGTACCAAATGCGACAAGGATACTAGCTATGATTAAGGTCTTTTCATGGTAATAGTTTTTGTACAATTGTAACTCAAATTTAGGTATAATCAATTCTTCTTTGTGACCACATGCCTTGTTGGTGGATCATGGGAAATATATTTGTGAGACTTTGGGTCATGGCTCTTCAGTGGGCCTAGAGGTAATTGGAGCCAATGGTTGCTTGGCTCATTTTACCACTCTTGGGCGTGACGAAGGGCTGCCTAAGGAACGTGGTTTAGCACAACCATCCTTTTTTTCTGCTAAGCCTTCAGCCTTAGGTTTAGATAGTGGTAGTGGTGGGAGTTTGTACGAAATAAGACTCAGCATGGAAGGAGGAAAGTGTTGGTGTGGAAAGAAGTGAGAAGGCATAGGTTGATGGTAGTGTAAAAGAGTTTTATGCCCAGTGTCAATTTCACCATGCCTTGGGTGGTGGGAGAAGTGAAAGGTGCTCTCAGAATGGATTTGGGGTGGATTACACTTATGTTCAATCACAACTCTTCACTTATAAAAATGAAGTAAAGTGAATAAAATTCTAATATATATTTGAAGCACATGATTAGTAAAGGAACACTTAATTTCAAAGTTGAAAGGATTTTGGAATCCAGACTATTATGGTACAATCTGGTATGCTTGATTATTTTTTCCATAAGTAAATTTAGGCAATTCTATCAAGCATTCTAAATTCATAAAAATGGGTGTGCTTTTTTGTAAATTATTTATTAATTACTTTGGATAAAGAAAAAGTATTTGTCTCATCATATTCATTTTGGATATTGGATTTATTTTAAGTCATAAGCAAATTATTTTCTGGTGAAGACCATATAAGGGCATGAAGGAGTGATATTTTGTTACTTTTATTTGCTCAATGTTTTTTCACTGCTTAGCATTTTATTTATTTTAGTTTGTTATTTCTTAATTAATTATCTTGCAACAATAATACTTAATTATGTACCCGTAGATGAGAGTTCATCTCCACTTAATTTGAAGAAACATGAAAAGTGATAATTAGGAACTAAGTTTCGCATAATAACTAATCACTATAGTTATATATTATTATCTATCATCTTCATCATTATTTTTTGTTATTATTTTTTTTACATATATCTCTACAGTTTGCATGTCTCTCAAACCAGGATCTCTAAATTTATCAACACAAACTACTACAAGTCATCACGAGATTCAACCCACATCAACTATTCAAATGATAGAATTATCCCAACATTCTGTAGAATAGTACCTATCATCCATTGCATTCATTCCATGAATTATGTAAAATGGATTAAGCTCCTGTTAAAACTTGTGCAAAAGGAATTCTAGTTTTATGAGTTAAGCATTTAAAGTGAGGATGATTCAAAACTTATTTAACACTATCAATATTCAAATTGTACGTATTACTATAAAACACCACAGAATTAAAACTAGTATTAGTCACTCTTCTCTCTTCTTGGCCCGCTCTCAATGCTCAACTACCTATCAATTTACTTTAACAATAAGAATAGTTCTCTGTCAAAATAAAAACAAGAAAAGAGGTCTTAGTTAGTTCGGATCTTTAAAAAAAAATCATGATTTCCATTATCTTTGGAGTCACATGACTTTGTGTGTGTGTATATATATATATATATATATATATATATATATATATATATATATATATGTATGTATGTATGTATTTGTGTGTGTCTATATATATATGGAGGAGATCTACTCACTCCAATAGTAAGTATAAAATGCTTACTTTTTATCATCTTCCTTCATTTTTTTGAAATCTTATGGTTAAGATTAATTACTCATTAGAACCATTAGATTTCAAGAAAATGAAAGAATAGAATAAGTAGTAAGTTTTTTATATTTACTTTTGGGATAAGTGGATTCCCTCCCATATATATATATATATATATATATATATATATATATATATATATATATATATATATTACTTCTATGCTGAACAAATCAAATGAACACTCGTTGTGAAAATCTGTTTAGACCGGACTTATCATATAATCAGACAGATTTTTCTAAAAGACCAGAAACATAGTTGACCCGGTTTGAATTGACCAGTTCAAGTAAAAAATGGTAACTTAGACCGAGCTGATTTTCTCATGATTAAAAAACATCAATTTATCAAAAATAGATAAAAATACCCAAAACTTATGGGACAACATCTAGAAAAAGAACAAGGATGACAATTGAAGGAACAAGCACGGGAAGAAAGACGGCAGGCAAGTGCAAACAACATATAAACACTCTCATCCATTCATTTGAACAAGGGTGTTCTTCTTCATGATTGCCACTGATCCTCATCTTCTCAAATTCCTAATTGTGATTTGGACTTAGTGTCACGCTGTACATTTCTGCTCCCTTTCTTCTTCTTTTTTTCCTAAAATTAAAACCCTCTTATATAGCTTTCAAAGTGGGTTGGTTTGGCCCATATGGGTCAGCCCACCTTGACCCATAAGAAAAACGGGTTAACCCAACCTGTCTCATTTAAACTTTTTTACTCAATCTATTAGTCCGGCCTGGCTTACCATGGGTTGGTGGGTTATACGGGTCAACCCACCAACCTACCAAAAAATAAAAAATTATTTTAAAAATTGAGATTATTTAAAATTTTAAAACTAATTATTTAATTAAGTTTTTAATAAAAATTAAGAAAAATATTTTTCATTTGATTATGTAATATAATAGTTTAAATCATAAATGTTTAATGGTTGAATACTAAATATTTAGTAAAATAATAAAATATTAAAATAATAAATATTTAGTGGTTGAATACGGGCTGGCTCGGCTCACCTGGGTTGAACCCGTGTGGGTCATGAAGTGGGTCGAGTTGATTTTTAGCTATCGCAACTCATTTTTCTTTTTGTTTTTTTTTTGCCCGGCTCGACCTATATTCATGGTGGTCAGGTTGACCCACGAATTTGACCGTTTTTACGACTCTACCCTCTTTGCTTTGTTCTAACTAAAAGAATTTTAGAAAACATAGTTGAATGCTATGTGTGTTGTGTTCTTCTCTTAGAGAAAAAAATTCATTATTATTAATATTATTTTTATTATTATTTTATTTTTTAAAAATAAATAAATGTTGCCAAATTTCATCTTGTTTAACTTAGGTCAATATTTAAAGAACAAGAGATAAAAATTAAAAATTAAAATAATTCACATATATGTTATTCTTAAAGAACAAATTGTACGAAAGAGATTTTTTATGGTCAAATAAGAATAGGGAACTTGTGGCATTGTCTCTTATCACGGCTAATATAGATGGTACATGTTACACATTAAGATTTAATTGGTTAGTGAGATAGAGGAAAGTAATTAACCCGGTAATCCCTTTTTTAAGTTTTTATTTTTTACAAAAATTATGTTTTTATTTATTTTATTTTTTTAAGTTTAAAACTATATTAATATTTTTTTATTAATGATACCCATATTTTCTTTTAAGAAGAATAAATGAACATTTTATCACATAGAGAGAAAAATTATTATGAGTGTTTGGATTCTTATACTAATTAGATGTGTTCTTATTAATATTTGTTTTGGAGTTCGTGACACTTTCATCGTTTTGTCTTGAAAAGACTTTATGGATTAAGAGAGGAGGATCTTTATAAACAACCATTGACCTCTATTCCTAATCGATGTGAGAGTTCTAGTATGTGTACCAGCTCAATGACCAAACATTAAGGGTTTGATTGGTTTGATTTTGTTTTCTAGTTTTTAAAAATAGTTTTCAAGAACTGTTTTTTGGAAGAAAAAAACTGTTTTGAAAATGTGAAAATAAAAAAACAATGTTCATATTTATTGAGATTTAATTAATGAAAAAAAACAACATATTTTTATTGTATTTTGAGTATTCAAAACAAAAATAAAAAATTGAAAAGAAAAACTACCTCTAAATAATCCTATTTTCTAGTTTTTAAAAATTCAAAAATTTGAATTGTTTTTGGAAACTGTTTTAAAAGAATAATAACCAAATGAATTTTTTTAGTTTTTAAATACTAAAATATTAAAAAAAATTATAAAACTGTTAGTAAACTGTTACTAAAATCCTATTCACACATATTCCCTCTTTATCTCTTCTTCAAACAGGGAGTTAATTATTGATGTATTGAAGAAATATTTGAATCACATATATAAATCATGATCTTGTCTAGAAATTTTTGGTTTCAAACAAAATTATTAGAAATATTCTTTTTAAGTAAAAATGACAAAAGAAATGAATGAAAGAATTAAAAAAATTAAGTAAACATATAAAAGTTAAACTTTTGTAAAATAAATAAATAAGCGGTTATTTTAGCTCTTAAAATAGTCCATTGGTAATTAACAATGATTGGAATTTGGAACTTCAAGCGCTTACCTCCTTTGTGCATGTACTTGGAAGGCTACAAGATGAAGCATGTATACACTATCATTTTCAATGGGAAAGTACCAAATGCTACCAAATAATTAAATCAGGTTGGTTCATTACTTATGTATGGGGAGACTTTATCATTTGATATATAGTGAGTGACTTTATCTTTTGATATATAGTGACTCACTGTAAATACTTTGTAACCACATGCCTTGTTGGTGGATCATGGGAAAGATATTTGCGAGACTTTGGGTCGTGGCTCTTTAATGGGCCTAGAGGTAATTGGAGCCAATGGTTGTTGGGCTCGTTCTACCACTCTTGGGCATGACGAAGGGCTGCCTATGGAATGTGGTTTAGCATAACCATCCTTTTTTTTTTCTAAGCCTTCAGCCCTAGGTTTAGATAGTGGTAGTGGTGGGAGTTTGTACGAAATGAGACTTAGCGTGGAAGGAGGAAAGTGTTGGTGTGGAAAGAAGTGAGAAGGCATAGTGTTGATGGTAGTGATTTGGGGCTTTTGGGCATGGCAGACGAATCTCTAAACACGTCCTACCCAATCCAGAAGGTGTAGTTACCCAATCCATTGGACTTGAAAAATCTCCTAGCAAAGGTCATGAGGTGAAGAAGGCAGATTCAGAAGGGATATGGAAAGCTTTACAAAATATTGGAGTGGTAGGAACCTAAGTAGATAAGTGGTATGATGAGGAAATTAGCATAATGGAAAAGAGAGATAAGGCAGACAAAGAAGGAAGGGATTCTGGAATTCTTTGTTAAGTTTGAATGAAGATTTTTTTGTTGAATGTGAGGGGGTTTCTTGATAAGGCAAAACATCGTCGGTTAAGGAGGATTATGAAGTTTAATAAAGTTGATATTTGTTTGCTCCAGGACACAAAATGCTCTTTCATTGCCAATTGGTAGGTTAAGGAGGTTTAGGGTGTAGAGGATTGTGAGTGGTGATTCGTGCCTTCAAATGGTTTGAGTGGTGGCCTTCTAACAATTTGTAGGAAATGGTTGTTGGATGTTATGTGGCAGATTCAAGGCAAAGGTTT
The DNA here is from genome assembly GCA_037954015.1 of Psophocarpus tetragonolobus. Classification (NCBI taxonomy): domain Eukaryota; kingdom Viridiplantae; phylum Streptophyta; class Magnoliopsida; order Fabales; family Fabaceae; genus Psophocarpus; species Psophocarpus tetragonolobus. The sequence goes on along the minus strand of CM075690.1, from coordinate 56,718,755 downwards.
TTTGGGGTTTCCCTTCAACGTCTCGGGTTTGAATTCTCCAATATGGTTGATTAATATCTATTCTCCCTGTTCTATAGCTAGGAAAAGGAAATTGTGGGAGGATTTACTCATGACCAAGAAGGGGTTCCCTGAGATGCATTGGTGTTTAGGGGGAGATTTTAATACACTCTTAAATAGGTCAAAGGTGGTTGGGTCTTCGTATTCTCATTCTCGAGTGGAGATGGAAGCTTTTAGGCAGTTCATAGGCCAGATGGGAGTGATGGATGTTCCAGTCTATAGGAAGGCTTTCTCTTGGATTTTCCCTAATGGTGTGGCATCGAGCAGGTTAGACAAATTCTTGCTATCTCAAGATTTATTTGATGTGTTGAATATTGGCTCCCAATGAGTTGGATCTATGGAGTTCTCCGACCATTGTTGGATTACTACAAAAATTGATGGTTTATCAATGGTTAGAACTCCTTTCTTTCTATGAGGTGGTAAAAAATGTATGGTATCTAATAATGCTTAAGGGTGGCAGGCATATAAGTTTTTTAAAAATTTGAAGGGGTTGAGGGGAGTCATTAAGGAGTGGAGCTCGTTGTAGTTGAACAATGATGAGAAGGAGTTGGAAGTTAAGTTAAAGGAGTTGGAAGAGGCTGACCAGAAGTTATTAGAGGGGCTATGTACTGAGGGTACAATGACCAGCAGATTTAAATTTTCTTTATGAATGAGGGATTTTCGTAATTATTCAGTTGATTTGATAGAGTATTAAAGAATATTATATATATAATCTAAAGATCTTGAATAAGAAACTGAAGTTAACCCATTCTATGTATATTTCATTATTTTCTAGCTGGTAAATGGCAAATGGATGTTCTTCCACAACCCACAGAACTGAACTCAGTCAAAGGAAGGGCAGAATACCACAGGAACAAACATGAAAATAACATGGAAATTGTTTACATCTCAACTGCTTGAAAGACAAGTCTTAGTAGATTTATATTTTTATACATGAATAAATAGTAATACAATCATACCATTTGATTATAAATATTACAACCAACAAAATTCAAATTGCAATTATCCACCTACAGTAAGTATCTAACTTTAGGAGGCTAATGATATTAAGCAATATTCCCCAAACCTCATCATCACTTTGGCAACAATAAATTACCTGATATGGTGGCAATCTATCTAAAACATAATTTAATAATAATTATAATAATAATTATTATATATCTCAAAGAAAAGACAAAAATAAACTTTTAAATCAAATAAAAATAAGAATAAGAATAAGCATATAAAAAAGTAATAAAAAAATAATAGGTTCAAGCACATAAATAAAAAGTATAAATATTAAAATAAGAAGCACAATTATTTATCTTTACATAAAAATATGGAAATAAATTCAAACATATAAAATTAAAAGTAAAAAATATAAAATTTTAATGCATATACATGTGGCTTATTGAGATGAAGGGGTCATTTGTGCACCCTCAAATGAACGAAGGTCCACCCCTGCTCCTTGCCAAGTAGGATAAAATAGGGATGTGAGCAATACCGTGCATAACATTATTAGAGTAGTTTACTCTATGCTTTCAATTTCTATTTTGTACAACAGTAGATAGTGTTTTAACTCTCTTTTGACAGTTGTCATCTTCTACTCATAGTTACTTGTGAGTCTATTATGTTAGTTTAGATCTTCTTTGATTTGTATAAATAGCATTGTTGTAATACCTTTGTTTAGGTTGAATAAAATTTTTCTTGATCTCATACAAACTCTTATCAGTTTCTCTAAACCTACTAAACATGTGTGTACACACTTGTATTTATATGCAGAGGCAGATCTGAAAACACAAATAATAAGGCACTATTGCACCAAGAAAGGTGCTTACTTTGCTTTCTTATCAGTGTCTACAACTATTCTATTCTTTGATAGTAATCACCTATAATTAATTGGTAAAATCATAATCTGAAGAGGATAAAAAATGTGAAGTTACTGTCACAAATCAAGAATTAAAACAATGAACAAATTTTATGTCATTAAAATGTGTATCTATTTATCCATGTAAGGTGCAACTTCTTTTTACCTTTTCACATTGTTTGATAACTCGACAAATTTAATTCTCTCAATTAACAATTTCTGCCAAAGCTAGCTGACCTAGACAAATGAAATGATGGGTAGTGTCTCTCTTTCAAAGAAACAAGAAAATAAAATTAGAAGATCACCCTGTCAGTCCCTTTGATTACAAAGTATCCTCTATGAACAAGGGGAGGAAAGGAAATTTGCAAGAAGCACACACAACTCTATTTTTTTAAAGTGTTCTCATGTTGGACACATTTTAGACACCGACACTTATTCGACACATGTTGGACACTTCTAATTAAGTCTCTAATTAAAAAATTATTATTTTTTGTTTAGAAATTTAAACTTACATTTACATAGAACTTAAATACCTAAATAAAGACCTCAACAAGATGGATACAAGCTGATATTATGAAAAAATATTATTGATCTTCTTATCATAGAAAATTGGTAAATAAACGACCACTTTACTTAATTTGTGATGTTACTCATATTTTATTTCATTAGAATCTCATTATATATATATATATAAAACTCATGTTTTTGTGACCTATATTTTAAACATTAGTTGTTTAAGTTTCCGTATCCATGTGAGTGTATGCGCTACTTAGGAAAATATTTATTTTTACTACACATATACTGCAAAGGTGGCTCAATTGTAATTTCTAATATTACCATAGTTGGAACACATACTAAACATTCTATTTTGGATACGAGTGATGTCTAAATGAAATTTGTTACTTTTGGTTTGTTTGTTCAAATTTGAAACAAATGGCAGTTCTTTTGTATATAGATATAATAGAATTACTTGTAAATCCAAATCTCAATCCCTAGAATCACCATATGATACTCAAGTCTCTGAAGGGAAACTGGCGACTGGCAACATAAGATTATCCCATATATACAAAGTGGAAAGTATAAGAAAACAGAAAAGTGAAAATTGTATAACAACAGTGTAGATGTTCCATCATTTTGTACATTGTACACAAATATATCTACATCAAAATTTTGACTAAATCATCCTTAAATTTCAGCTGAGAATGATGTTCTTGATGTATGCAGCATTGATTTTGTTTTATATTATTTGGATTTGGAAAAAACATGTATAAATATTTCCATTATTTATCAAAATTATGACATCTTAGGCCCTAAGAGTATATTTACTAGAAGTTGCTTAAAACATTTACAAAAGAGGTCATAGATAAGTTCTTAATATTAAAATTATTTTTAATGTGGATTCCATATGTTAGGGTACTTAAAAATTAGAGAAAATTGCTTAGATAAACAAATTTTTTCCAATTTTTAAGTATCATAACTTATAAGATCGATATTAAAATAATAGTTTTAATATTAAAAACTTATCTATGAGCTTTCAATATTTTTTTAATGAAAATAAAAAATTTAAAATATACTTTCAAAGTATTAACTATTTATTGTAAATTTTAAATATGGTTAAAAATATTTATTTCTTATGAATTTTATATTATGAAATATATTTATTTAAGAAATATTTATTTATTATAATTTTTTATATAACAAATATTTATCTAGCGCATTAAAAATGCTTAAATACTAGCATTTTAGTGGAAATATAAATTTATTTCATTAAATGAGAAAAACTAAGTATTTAGTCACAGACTTGAAAAGAATTAAATATATATGATCTATAAAATAACTTATTAATATATAAATGAATTTCTATAATTCTAGAATCTAGATTGATAAATTAACAATATATATTAAATAAATTGCAATTATTATTCAATCTAACGTAGATTAACAATTTGAGTAATAATAAATTTAGTTATTTATATACAATTATATTTTTAACATTAGTTCTTTTTACAGCATACCCAATTTATTTAAATTTAGATTTTATAAAGTATTTAATTTGACTCATAAAATGCATAATAACACTTTTGAGTGAAATCTAACCCATTACCATCACGTGATTTTGTAATTATTTCATGTTAAAATTTGAACTACCTAACAATTTTCTTGAGTTCAATATATAAGACAAATGATCACAAATGTTTTTCTTTTTTTTATATTACTCTCTCCATTCCCTGTTCATTTTCTTTTCTTGTTGAGAAATGTAAAAATTTGTTAATGTTTAGATTTTTTGTAATTCAATTAAAATATAGTAATACCATAACTTTTTACTTTCCAATTTGTAATTGTAAAATTTATTTTAAAATTTTATTTAGTTTTGTATAAAATAAATTACAAAAGTTTAAAATACTTTGAAATTTAATTTGAAAACACTAACACAAAAATATTTTAATCCTATTATAAATGGAAGAATTTCAGTTAACTTTTATTATATTTAGCTTAGTATCGTATTGAAAATATTTAATTAATTGTTTGTAAAAATTTTAGTGATTATTTTATATTTACTTTATTTTGTCTTGCACTTTGAACTGTAATTTATAATTTCATATGATGAAATGAAATATTTCCTTTTAACTTAACATACATAGTTAGTAATATATATATAATTTACTCGAAAAGTAAGTTTAAGAAAGTTATTCTTTATTTTTATAATTTTAACTATTAAATTTTAAAATAATGAGTAATTGATTTTATTATCAAATTTTAAAAGAAAAATAAATGATTAAGATAAAAAGTAAGTTTATATATATATATAAATATATATATATATATGAAATTTACCATTTCTTTTATATATTTTAGTTTTAGCATCATAAGTTATCATTTTGGCATATTTATTATGTATTAGAATATATATAATATAAGATGATGTTAATATATTTTCTTTTTAGTTAGATTGTGTTAACTGCCTACACCAATATATATTTCTCATCTTAAATAATTTATATAAAAAAATATTATTGTTTTTTAAAAATTAAAGAATCTCTTTTCTTTTTCCTATTTCCTTCCTAATTCCCTTTATGTCCTTCCAATCGATGGAGCAGATTTGGTGTTGGGGAGCAGTGGATTCAAACCTTGGGAACATTCCTCTTAGATCTCTCTGTTCCTTCCAATCAATTTACCTACCAAAATAAGCCAATTACATTAGTGGGTATCATCCACTTCATCACACGCATCTTACTTCCAATTTTGTCGTTACCTTTTTACTGATGCTATTGAGTCAATACACTTGGTCATGCTCTTTCTTGGTCACAAATATACTCCCACATAACCCCATTCCTCATACTTGGATATTTTTTCCACAACCGACGTAGCAACTCTTCTTGAGCAATTTGCGTATATATGATAAATCTAGATAAAACTACAAATCATACTCAATGTTTGATAAGTAAAGAAGATGAATTTTGGTTGTGGTACAGCAGAATTTCTCATATAAATATGGAACATTTGAATAAACTAATTTCAAAAGACTTAGTAATAGGATTACCCAAAATCAAATTTGAAAAAGATAAACTTTGTGATGCATGCCGAAAAGGAAAACAACCAAAAACTTCGTTTAAATCTAAAAATATTATCTCAACCTCTAGATCCTTACAACTATTGCACATGGATCTCTTTGGTCCTTCAAGAACTATGAGTTTTGGAGGTAGTTATTATGCCCTTCTACTCGTAGATGATTACTCTAGATTCATTTGGACATTATTCCTTGCTCATAAAAATGATGCCTTTCATGCATTTAAGAAATTTGCTAAAATTGTTCAAAATAAAAAGAAACTCAAAATTAATTCAATTAGAAGTGACCACGGAAGAGAATTCAAAAATAAAAACTTTGAATTATTCTGTGATGAAAATGGAATTGATAATACTTTTTCTACACCTAGAACTCCTCAACAAAATGGAGTAGTAGAGAGGAAAAATAGATCATTAGAAGAATTAACAAGAACCATGCTTAATGACATAAAACTTCCAAAATACTTTTGGGTTGAAGCCGTTAATACTGCATGTTATACAATGAATAGAGCTCTTATAAGACCTATTATAAAGAAAACATCTTATGAGCTTTAATTTGGAAGAAAACCAAATATTTCTCATCTTCACATATTTGGATGTAAATGCTTCGTGTTAAATAATGGAAAAGATAATTTAGGAAAATTTGATGCTAAATCAGATGAAGGAATATTTCTTGGGTACTCCTTAAATAGTAAAACTTATAGAGTATATACAAAAGAACTATGTTGATTGAAGAATCAATACATGTTGCTTTTGATGAATCTAACAATTTTTTGTCAAGAAAGGATATGCTTGATAATATAATAGAAACTCTACAAGATACAAACATTCATGAAGAAGGTCATAAAAGTAAGAAAGAAGAAAGCAATATAGATTCCACACATCAAACAGATCAAACTAGTTTGGATATTCCAAAGGAGTGGAGAACCTTAAAGAACCATCCTCTTGATAACATCATCGAAGATATTTCAAAAGGGGTAATCAATAAATAGCATGACTTTTGTATCTATAATCGAACCTAAAAGCATAGATGAAACCTTAAATGATAAAAATTGGATCATTGCTATGCAAGAAGAATTAAATCAATTTGAAAGAAGCCAAGTTTAGGATCTAGTTGGTAGACCTAAGGACTATCAAACAATTGGAACTAAATGGGTATTTAGAAATAAATTATATGAACACGGAATAGTCATAAGAAACAAGGCAAGATTAGTGGCCAAAGGATATAATCAAGAATAAGAAATGGATTATGAAGAAACTTATACTCCAGTAGCAAGATTAGAAGCCATTAGAATATTACTTGTATTTGCTTCTATAATGGACTTCAAACTATATCAAATGGATGTTAAAAGTGCCTTTTTAAATGGATTCATTTAAGAGGAAGTATATGTTGATCAACCTCCAAGATTTGAAAATCTAGAATTTCCTAATCATGTTTATAAATTGGAAAAGGCTCTTTATGGTTTGAAACAAGCTCATAGGGCTTGATATGAACGATCAAGTACATTTCTCTTGGAAAAAGGGTTTACAAGAGGAAAAGTTGACACCACACTATTTATTAAACGAAAAATTCATGATATTCTTTAAGTTCAAATCTATGTTGATGATATCATCTTTTGTGCCACTAATGACTCTTTATGCAAAGAATTCTTTAAGGATATGCAAAGTGAATTTGAAATGTCCATGATGGGGGAGTTAAATTTCTTTCTTGGCTTACAAATCAAACAAACTATAAATGAAATATTCATCAACCAAAGCAAGTATTGCAAAGAACTACTTAAAAGATTTGGAATGGAAAATGCTAAGCAAATGGCTACACCAATGAGCACTGCTTGCTACTTGTACAAAGATCAAAACGGTAAATCAGTAGATATCAAACAATATCGAGGTATGATTGAATCCTTTCTTTATCTTTCAGCAAGTAGGCCTGATATCATGTTTAGTGTTTGTCTATGTGCTAGATATCAAGCAAATCCAAAAGAATCTCATCTTAGTGATGTTAAAAGAATCATGCGATATTTACTAGGAACTCCTAACTTAGGGTTATGGTATCCTAAAACTATGTCCAAAAACTTAGTAGGATATTCTGACTCAGATTTGTTGGATGTAAAACTGAGAGAAAAGCACTAGTGGCACTTGTCACTTCATAGTGTTGCTTGAGTTTCATGGCATAGCAAAAAGCAAAATAGTGTTGCTCTATCTACAGCCGAAGCAGAATTTATCGCTGCTAGAAGTTGTTGCACTCAAATTCTTTGGATGAAGCAACAACTCTCGACTATGGACTAACACTAGAACAAATACCTATTCATTGTGATAACACCAGTGCAATAAATCTCTCAAAAAATCCAGTTTTACACTATTAAACAAAACACATTGAAATACACCATCACTTTCTTCGAGATCATGTTAAAAAGGGAGATTGTATTCTAGAATTTGTAGACACAAAAAATCAATAGCCGACATCTTTACTAAACCTTTACCCAAATAAAATTTCTTTACAATTCAAAGAGAATTAGGTATTATGAATTTGACTAATATTGATTCCTGAAGGCTAGATGAATGTAATCGATTACAATCTGTGGTAATCGATTACCAGCACATTCACAGAATTCTGTATTTTTCATGTAATCAATTACATGGTTACATAATCGATTGCCAGACGATGTTACAGCCTGGTTTTACAGGTGTAATTGATTACACAAAATTATAATCGATTACCAGTTATCCCTAACTATATATTCAGTGTTTTCTCTCTCCACGCGCAACACCCCTCTCAACTTCTTCCTTAAAACGATGCCTACACCTTCAAAACTTTGATTCTCCTTTATTTTTGCACCAAAACTCATTCGGTTAGTTGCAAATCCTTCCTATTACTCTCCTTTTCAAAGTCCACCGAACAAATCTCTCGAAAACTTCCTCAAAATGGCTGAATCTTCAAAAAGATGTCAAGGCTCTTCCTCCTCCACCGCCACCAGAAACCGCCAACATAGTGGCGCCAATAATCCCTCCGCACTCCCACACTCCTCTATTCCTCTGTTTTCCACCACTGCTCAACGAGAGAGGTATTATGCTTATTTTTCCAGCCGTGACATTCTTGACCTCAAATATGCCAATGATGAGTTCTTTGATGAAGAACATTTTGATTTTTATAACACCTTTTGTGCTTATGGGTTACTTGATTTTCTGACTTTAAATGAACCTCATTTTCCTGATTTTGTTTCAATATTCTATAGCAACATGCGTATTAATGATGGTATTATTTATAGTGAAGTAAAAAAAATTCCTATTTTCATTGATCAATCACTCTTTTACACTCTGAAAAAATTAGAAAGTCAAGGGTTTATTTTGAAGGCTCTATTTTTTATGAGTGGAAGAATGATTATTTTACTCATAATGCCCATTTAATGGTGACTACTGATAATGCTAATATTACTGGTCGATTACTTGCTGGTTCTCTAAAGTTTGAATGTCGGATTATGCACTATATAATCGTTCGGGTATTACTCCCTCGTTCAACCAATCTTGCTCAAGTGACGAAAGAAGATTTAATCGTCATGTGAGCATTTTTGACTGGGAGACCCATCAACTGGGCTCATTTTGTACGTCACTGTATAAACAAAGCTTTACGTGACAATGCTTCTCTCCCATATCCACAAATTATTACCACATTCTTAAAACACTTCAATGTTTCCCTTGATGGTGTCCCTTTTATCAAGGTCAAGAGATAATTTGAAATTGGTGCTAAAACTCTATCCTCTTTTGGTTATCGCAAAAATATAGATCATCAATGAGTTCGTAAGCAGGATCATTAAGCTCATTCTCCTGATGATCGTACTCCTTCCCCACCACCGCCGACTCCACACTCTGCTATTCTTAATGATGTCCTCCATGGCATTCAAGATCTTCGTGCTTTTGTTGACGAGCGTTTCACTTTTGTAGATATTTGCCTTAATCGTCTTGAAGATGATATGGGACATCTTCATTGATACTTTGCCTCTACTTAGCTTATGTTTTCAACATATGTATGTTCTCATTTTGACAATTTTGTGCTCATTTTAAACATTAAAATCCTTGCTTAAAAATCATTTATCTTTACTGATTAGTCTTTACATTGTTTCTTTCTACCTGCCTTTCATTATTTTTATGTTTCCAAAGGGAGAGAGACTTGTAAGGCAAGGAAATTATATTAAGATATTATGGCTTTTGACAAACTAAAATTATTTATTGCTTTATTTCAAGAAAACTGTTTACAAACTATATGATACTCATAAAGTCAATAAATATTAAATTAAGGGGTGTGATCGATAAATATATATTTCACTGTCTATCCTTCCCTTAAATATGGTTGTCATCATAAAAAAGGGGGAGAAAGTAAATGCTCAGGTGTTACAGGTTTTGATGATGCCAAAAGTGACAAAGAATGTTGATACAAAAGCAAGAAAGTAAAAAGAACAAAACAACATTGACAGAGATTCAAGTTTAAATGCTAAGCTAGAAAAATAAATTAACTCAGTTATTGTATAAAAGAATCTCTACTAATTTGCATAAACTTAGTTTGGCAAAATATGTTTTTTATCAGTTCAAAATTATGAACTAGTAATCGATTACTAGCCTATGTAATAGATTACTAGAGAGCTTGTTATTCAAATTCTGAGTTCAAAAGTGACAACGACACAATTTTTAAATCATGTAATCGATTACCACTTTTATGTAATCGATTACCAGAAAAGCTGTTATCACAAAAAATTGAAAAGTCACAACCTTTCGTGAAAAGACACAATTTTTAAATCGTGTAATCGATTACCAGTAAGCTTTTACGAAATGTTTGAAAAGTCACAACCTTTCATGAAAGAACACATCACTTTGGTTTTAACACTATAAATAAGTGACTTTTCTTCTATTTTAAAACACGAATTCTTCCAATCTAACAGATAAAAAACTCTTGCCCAAACACTTGCAAATTCCAAAAGAATTCTTATAGATTTTTCAAGTTGTATCATTTGCTCTTTAAGAGAGTTTCTTCTTCTTCTTCAGATCACTCACTAATTGTATTCAAGAGAGACTTCTTGAGTGATAAAAGGAATCTCAAACACAGGGAGAGGGCTCCTAAGGTGATTGAGGATTCATTCATTCGTAAAGTCATTTACAAATAGAGTAAAAGCTCAAGTGAGGTTACTTGAGAACTGGACGTATGCAAGTGGATTGGTTGAACCAGTATAAAAAGAGTTTGCATACTTCTCTTCCTGATACTCCTATTTATTTATTGTGTTTGCGTATTTGAATACTTCACTTTCATTTTCAAATACTCTATTAAAATTAAAGAGAAAGAAAACTAAATTTAAATTTTTTATCTACTTAATTCACCCCCTCTTAAGTAAATTGAGGTCACTTGTCCAACAAAGTTCTTAATATTAAAATTATGTTTAATGTGGGTTCCATATGTTAGGACGCTTAAAAATTAGAGAAAATTGCTTAGATAAACAAATTGTTTCCAATTTTTAAGTATCATAACTTATAAGATCGATATTAAAATAATAATTTTAATATTAAAACTTATCTATGAACCTTCAATATTTTATAATGAAATTAAAAATTTTAAAATATATTTTCAAAGTATAAATTATTTATTGTAAATTTTAAATATGGTTACAAATATTTATTTATTATAATTTTTTATATAACAAATATTTATCTAGTGCATTACAAATACTTAAATACTAGCATTTTAATGTAAATATAAATTTATTTCATTAAATGAGAAAAACTAAGTATTCAGTCACCAACTTGAAAAGAATGAAATCTATAAAATAACTGATTAATATATAAATAAATTTCTATAATTCTAGAATCTATATTGATAAATTAAAAATATATATTAAAAAAATTGCAATTATTATTCAATCTAACGTGGATTAACAACTTTGAGTAAAAATAAATTTAGTTATTTATATACGATTATATTTTTAACATTAGTTCTTTTTACAGCATATCCAATTTATTTAAATTTAGATTTTATAAAGTATTTAATTTGACTCATAAAATGCATAATAACACTTTTGAGTAAAATCTAATCCATTACCGTCACTTGATTTTGTAATTATTTCATGTTAAAATTTGAACTACCTAACAATTTTCTTGAGTTCCATATATACTTTAGTTTACGGCAAATGATCACAAATGTTTTTCTTTTTTTTTTTATATTACTCCATTCCCCGTCCATTTTATTTTCTTGTTGAGAAGTGTAAAAATTTGTTAATGTTTAGATTTTTTGTAATTCAATTAAAATACACTAATACCATAACTTTTTTACTTTTCAATTTGCACTTGAAAAATTTATTTTAAAATTTGATTTATTTTTTAATAAAATAAATTACAAAAGTTTAAAATACATTGAAATTTAATTTGAAAACACTAACACAAAAATATTTTAATCCTATTATAAATGGAAGAATTTCAGTTAACTTTTATTATATTTAGCTTAGTATCGTATTCAAAATATTTAATTAATTGTTAGTAAAAATTTTAGCGATTAAAAAATAACAACTAAGTTGATTATTTTATATTTACTTTATTTGGTCTTGCACTTTTAACTGTAATTTATAATTCCATATGATGAAATGAAATATTTCTTTTTAATTTAACATACATAGTTAGTAATATATATATATATATATATATATATATATATAATTTACTCGAAAAGTAAGTTTAACGAAGTCTAACCTAGGGTATTTAAAGAGAGGGTGGGAGGCCTCCAGGCCATCTGCACGAAATTTTGAGAGCTAAATGTCTCTCAAATGAACCTCAAATGAAATGTAGGTCCCTCCTCCCTAAATAACTAAAATACTCTTGTGTCTAGAAAATGAAAGAAATGGACTTTTGACCTCACAAGTCAAGGTTGAAGCCCCAAAATAAATCCTAAACTAATTTTCCCCATAATACAAAGGCTAAATAAAAATACACAATAAAATCCTAAGTGATTAAGGTTCCCCAAAATACAAGGGAAAAATAAGGAAAACAAGCAAAAGACTAGGTAGATGCACCAAAGTCTGCACATGTGATCATCAATGCTCTTGGTGTGGTATGACCTTCCTTTTCTTCTATTCTTCTTGCATAGACCCTGTGATGGGTCCTATTTGATGCCCCAAGGATGGTCCTCCATCACAAGGTCTCTTGTCAGATTGATTAGCGAAATGCAGTATGGGTTCTTGATCCCAACATTGGAAGGGAATAATCATGGTGATCTTTAAAGATAACAGGGAGTTTAGTTAGTTGCCTTGTTTTTGGATTCTCTTTCAAATAAACTAAACAACCTTTATATATGTATAGAGATTCTTGTTACTTTTTTATAGCTTTTTTTTTTATAATAGCCTTTTTCACTAAACAATTGTTTATAGGTAGAATTGTAAAAGTGGGTCTGTCTTGATTAATCCACTCGAGTTCGGGTCAGAAAATTAATAGCAAATTGTACTTGCAGAAGCAATTAGTAGTTTAATTCATAGGTTAGTTTCAGATTGGATCAAGTTCAGTTGACCCACTAAAACAACATTTTTAAGAAAAAACTTCACTTTAGAAGGAAAAAAATATTTTGTTATGAATCATTAATTTACAAATTTTCTTTAATAAAAAGAAGAAAATAATTTTTTATTTAATTTTTATTTTATATTAAATATAATAGGTCAACTCACATGGCTGTACATGGTGTATTAGATTAAATTGAGTTTTTAGATATCTTTATGAAGGTGGACCAAACTGGTACAACCTTCTTAAAGTATAATTCGTGGTGGGTCAACTTGTCTCATTTTTACACTACTAAATTTATAGGTTATAGTTTTTTTGTTGTAAATTAAATAGTGTTGTGTACTGATAATAGATAACTTATTCTTGTATGCTATATGCATAAATTGAGCAAAAACACAATCAGTGGACAGTTATAAGCTTTGACTCTTTTATATTTATTTCAAATCTTTTGGAAAAAATCTTAAAGCATATATAGTTAAAGTTTTCCTATAAAATTATCGTGGACTATTTTTGTTTTATATGCTATAAAGATAGGTTAATATTATAAGAGTCTAATTAACAAGCACTCATAGTGTAAAAGAGTTTTACACTTATGTTCAATCACAACTCTTCATTTATAAAAATGAAGTAAAGTCAATAAAATTCTAATTTATATTTAAAGCACGTTATTAGTAAAAGAATACTTAATTTCAAAGTTGAAAGGATTTTGCAATCTAGACTATTATGGTACATTCTGGTATGCTTGATTATTTTTTCCACAAGTAAATTTAGGCAATTCTGTGAAGCATTCTAAATTCATAAAAAATGGGTGTGTTTTTTTGTAAATTATTTATTTTGGATAAAGAAAAGTGTTTGTCTCGTCATATTCATTTTGGATATTGGATTTATTTTAAGTCATAAGCAAATTATTTTGCGGCGAAGACCATATAAGGGCATGAAGGAATGACATTTTGTTACTTTTATTTGCTCAATGTTTTTTCATTGCTTAGCATTTTATTTCTTTTAGTTTATTGCTTCTCAATTAATTGCAACAATAATACTTAATTCTGTACCTGTAGATGAGAGTTCATCTCCACCATGAAAAGTGAAAATTAGGAACTAAATTCGCATAATAACTAATCATTATAGTTATATATTATTATCTATCATCTTCATCATTATTTTTTTTATTATTTTATTTTAATTACATATATCTCTACAGTTTGCATGTCTCTCAAACCAGGATCTCTAAATTTATTAGCCATTGCATTCATTCCATGAATTATGTAAAATGGATAAAGAATTTTGTCACTCTATTGCAAACAACCATTTACATGCCCAATATTAAAGCAAGAAAACACTAACTATAGCTCATGTTAAAACTTGTGCAAAAGGAATTCTAGTTCTATGAGTTAAGCATTTAAAGTGAGGATGATTCCAAACTTATTTAACACTATCAATATTCAAATTATACGTATCACTATAAAACATCATAGAATTAAAACTCATATTAGGCATTCTTCTCTCTTCTTAGACCCCTCTCAATGCTCTGCTACTTATCAATTTACTTTAACAAAAATAGAATAGTTCTTCCTCAAAATAAAAACAAAAAAAAGGTCTTAGTTCAGATCTTTAAAGAAAATCCTGATTTTCATTATCTTTGGAGTCACAAGAGTATGTGTGTGTGTCTATATATATATGAAGGAGATCTACTCACTCCAAAAGTAAGTATAAATACTTACTTTTTATCATCATCCTTCATTTTCTTGAAATCTAATGGTTAAGATTAATTACTCATTACAACCATCAGATTTCAAGAAAATGAACGAATAGAATCAGTAGTAAGTTTTTTATATTTACTTTTGGGGTAAGTGGATTTCCTCACACACACATATATATATATATTGGATGATGTCATTTCTTACTATTTTATTTTCTCTTTATTTTTTATGCAATTTGAGAATGTAGAAAGTGAAAATTGTGATGTTACGTTTTTTTATTTTTTTCATATATAAATCGGGTTAGATTGAGTTATCCAACCACTAATCTATTGATCCTCTGCCTTGATCGGGTTAGTGATTGAATCGATTTTTACAACACTGTAAATATCAAAACATTTAAAATTTTGTAATTATATAAAAAATTTTATATTGATTTTTTTAACAAATTAGATTTGTACAACATTTTTAACTTAATTGAAACATCATTTTCTCATGATTAAAAAAAACAATTTATCGAAAACAAATAAGAATACCTAAAACTTATGGGACAACATTTAGAAAATGAACAAGGACGACAGTTGAAGGACGACAGTTGAAGGAACAAGCACGAGATAAAAGATGGCGGGCAAGTGCAAACAACATATAAGCACTCTCATCCGTTCGTTTGAACAAGGGTGTTCTTTTTCGTGATCATCACCGATCCTTATCTTCTCAAATTCCTAATTGTGATTTGGACTGAGTGTCACATTGTACATTTCTTCTCCCTTTCTTTTTTTTTTTTCTTGAAATTCAAACCCTCTTTTATAGGTTTCAAAATGGGTTGGTTTGGTCCATATGGGTCAGCCCACCTTGACCCACTAGAAAAATGGGTTAACCCAACCTAACTCATTTAAACTTTTTTACTCAATCTATTAATCCGACCTAGCCTACCACTGGTTGGTGGGTTATAGGATCAACCCACCAAACTACCAAAAAATAAATAATTATTTTAAAAATTGAGATTATTTAAAATTTTAAAAATAATTATTTAATTAAGTCTTTATTTAAAATTAAGAAAAATATTTTCTATTTGATTATGTAATATAATAGTTTAAATCATAAATGTTTAATGGTTAGATACTAAATATTTAGTAAAATAATAAAATATTAAAATAATAAATATTTAGTGATTGAATACGGACTGACTTGGCCTACTGAGATTGAACCCTTATGGGTCAAGTTTGAAGTGGGCCGGGTTGATTTTTAGCTATTTGCAACTTTTTTTTTTGCCCAGCCCAACCCATATTTAGGGTGGTCGGGTTGACCCACAGATTTGAACCCGTTTTAACGGCTCTACCCTCTTTGCTTTGTTCTAACTAAAAGGATTTTAGAAAACATAACAGAATGCTATGTGTGTTGTGTTCTTCTCCTAGAGAAAATTTTTCATTATTATTAATATTATTTTTATTATTATTTTATTTTTAAAAATAAATAAATGTTTCCAAATTTCATCTTGTTCAACTTAGGTCAATATTTAAAGAACAATAGATAAAAATTAAAAATTAAAATAATTCACATATATGTGACACCTTAAAATTTAATTGGTTAGTGAGATAGAAGGAAAGTAATTAACCCGATAGTCCCTTTTTTAAGTTTCTATTTTTTGAAAAATTTATGTTTTTATTTATTTTTATTTTTTAAAGTTTAAAACTATATTAATTATTTTTTATTAATTATACCCATATTTTCTTTTAAAAAGAATAAATGAACATTTTATCACATAGAGAGAAAAATTATTATGAGTGATTTTCAATGAAAAAACATGAAAAATAGCACCATAAGAAAAAATAAGTAACAAGTGATACGTGAAAAGTTTTAAAATTAATTACTTTTTTACTATTACTATCTTTTTAGAAGCTTATTAAAGTACTTATTTGTATATAAATTTGTTTCTATTTTAAATACAAAACAACTCTAGATGGTATGTATAGATATTTACTTAAATATAAAGTAAATAAATTTGATTAAGTAATGTGAGGTTTAAACATAGGAATTGAACCGATAGATACACAAAGAAAATATTAGAAAGAAGCAACAGAAATTTATAAAAATTAAAAAATAAAATAACTCATATATAATCCTAAAAAATAAAAAATAAAAAATAATTTAATAAAATAATGTAAAATATATTACTTAACTTGTATTGGATTCCTATAAAATTAAAAATAATTTAATAATAAATTATGCTTTAGATTATTATAAAATTTATAAAATATTAATTTTATTTTACAATTTTTTATCTTAATTTAATCACTTTAAAACTTAATTTATTTTTTTCAGGTTCTCAATTATAATTTTATTAACTAATAAAATAAAATATATAATTGTAGACATCTTTTGTCGTACTGATTCTAGATGTGAAACTACTTTCCCAGCAAAGTTTATAGAATCCAAATGTACTAGCTAATCCTACTAGCTTATTTAGATTTACCGTGTTTAACTAGTTAAATTTTGTTAATAAACTAGTTAGATTCTATCTAGATTTATACCGTAAAAAAAGTACTATGGAGATAGATATATAAATAGATATTAATAATTATATATTACTATGTATTATATAATAAAAAAATTAAAAATTTTAAAATATGTGATTTCAATATAAAAACTATTAATAAAAATAAATTTTATTAATTAATAATTGATTATAAATAATTCAATGTAATTTATGTTTTTAAGATATTGTGAGTATTTTTTTATTTAAATTAAGATTTTTAATTGTCAATTTTTTTAAGGCTATCATCATAATAGAAATTTTATTGAATATAAATTTATAAAAATAAATTATCTCACATTTTCTTATAAATTATATATTTCATATTTATTAACATTTTAAAAAATACATAACATAAATATAAATTATATAAATTATAAAAATAAATTATCTTATATTTTCTTATAAATTATATATATTTCATATTTATTAATATTTACAAAAATACATAATATAACAAACCCAACTTTATAATAGTTAAAGATATGAGGAAGATTTTATAGAATATAATCATAATAATATTGTGATTGAATTAATCATTTATATGATTTCATTCTCATATAGTCAAAAAACACAAAAAATATGTGTAGTTCTTGTAGTTTAATTTTAATATCATATATGTTATTTTTATATATCATTTTTTTCTATTTGAAGGCATAATTGTTCTTATGTTATTATATTTTCATATAATTATAATTGATAAAAACTGTAAAAATTTAATTTTTAACCAACAAATTTATATTTTCTTGTTGTTTTAAACCATTAGGAATTTTATTTAAATTATAGTGTCTAAAAATTAAAAAATACAACAAATTGCAAATAGTTCTATCTACATTGTCATAGGGATGGGATGGGATGAGTTTTAGAAGCCGGGATGGGGATGGAAATGTCATACTCGTCCGCACCCTGCCCCGTTGCCATGCCTACTTTAGACTTTTCTTGGATGGTTTTGTGTTGGTATTCATAGATGATATCTTGATATACTCAAAGACACTAGATGAACATAAGAAACACTTAAGGATAGTGTTGCAGATTTTGAGGGATCAATGCTTGTTTGCCAAGCCAAAGAAATGTGAGTTTTGGCTTAATGAGGTGAAGTTTTTAGGGCATACCATTTCTAAAAAGGGTGTAATACTTGATTCTAGTAAGGTTGATGCAGTGTTAGAGTGGGAGCAACCTAAATCAGTGACTAAAGTGAACAATTTTCTTGGCTTGGCAGACTACTATAGAAAGTTCATAGAGGGGTTCTCTATACTAGCCTTACCTTTTACCATGCTAACTAGGAAAGGTAAACCCTTTGAGTGGAATAATAAGTGTGAAGAGAGTTTTTAGAAGCTCGAGAAGAGACTGTTTTCATCACTAATCTTGACTATTCTACACCCTTTAGTGAATTTTGTTATGTATTGTTATACATCAAGAAATGGTTTAGGATGTGTGTTGATGCAGGAAGGAAAAGTAGTAGGGTATGCATCTAGGCAACTTAGGGCTCACGAAGAGAATTATCCATCCATGATCTTGAGTTGGCAGTTGTGGTGTTGCTTTAAAGATTTGGAGGCATTATTTGTATGGTGCAAAATTTGAAGTTTTTAGTGAGCATAAGAGCATTAAGTATTTATTTTATCAAAAGGAGTTGAACATGAGATAAAGAAGGTGGATGGAGTTCCTTAAAGATTATGATTTTAAGTTGAAGTACCTCCTAGGAAAAGCCAATGTCGTGGTTGATGCTCTAAGTAGGAAATCTTTACATATTTAGCTTGATGGTGCAAGAGATGAACTTGATAAAGGAGTTTAGAGACCTATGTTTGAGTGTGTCACTGGATGCCTTAAGTATGTCATTGTATAGATTGGAGGTAGGTAGTGACTTGAGAGAGTTAATTAAGAAGGAACAACTTTTAGACCAGGATTTATGGTCTCTAGTGAACCAGGAAGGTTATACCTTGTCTGCTGATGGTTTAGTGATGTTCAAGAATAGAATCATAGTTCCTAAAGAGGGGAGAGTTTAAGAGAGAAAATTCTAGAAGAAGGTCATAAGGGTAAGTTCAGCATATATCCAAGGATAACTAAGATGTATTAAGATTTGAAGAAGATGTATTAGTCGCCAGGGATGAAGAAAGATGTTGCTAGCTTTGTGACTAAGTATTTAGTTTGTCAAAAAGTTAAGATAAAACACCAGAAGCCTTTAGGCTTGTTGAAACCCTTGGAAATTCCTAAGTGGAAGTGGAAAAATATCTCCATGGATTTTGTAATGGGGTTGCCTAAGACTTGTTTGAGTCTTGATGCCATTTGGGTAATTGTGGATAAGTTAACCAAGTCTGCTCACTTCTTACTAATTAAGGCAACCTACAATCAGAGAATGTTAGCAGACCTATACATCAAAGAGATACTTAAAATTCATGGCATACCCACGTCAATAGTGCCACTTAGAGATCCTAGATTTACTTCTTGATTTTGGAGGGCATTTAAACAAGATTTTGGCTCTAAGTTGTATTTTAGCATACTGTACCACCCTCAGACTAACGGTCAGTCAGAGAGAACCATCCAAACCCTTGAATACATGCTTAAAGCATGTGGCTTAGATGAAGGAGGGAGTTGGAATAGAATTGCCTCTTATAGAGTTTGCATATAACAATAGTTATCATGATAACATAGGTATGACACCTTACGATGCTCTTTATGGAGGGAAGTGTTGATTCCCTTTTATGTTGGTGTGAAGTACGTGAGAAGACCTTGATAAGACTAGATTTAGTGCAAGAAACCACATATAAGATTAAGTTGATTAGAGAGGATGTGCATCACTTAAAGTAGGCAAAAGAGTTTTGCCGACAATAGGAGGAGACCTTTAGAGTTCCAAGAAGGTGAACATGTATTTTTGAGAGTCACTCCTAAGACTGGAGTTGGAAGGTCAATGAAGGTGAGAAAGCTAAGTCCTTGTTTCATTGGTCCTTTCCAAATGATAAAAGGAGTTAGGCCTGTCGCTTACCAATTAACTCTTCCACCATGATTGTCAAACCTCTATGACATATTCTATGTTTCTCAATTCCAAAAGCTAGAGATTTTATTTTAAAAAAATATAGATTAAAGTAACTTTTTTTAAGGGAGTTTATGGTAAAATAATTTTTTTAAGGATTTATGTATAAATAAATAAAACTTATTTTAATTTATAAAAAAGAATAAAAATAAAATTTGTAATTTAATTAATTAAAAAAATATCAATAATTCTCAAATTATGAAAATCACGGTATACTCTCCTTACTTTATTTTATAAGGAACCACACTACCCTATAGGACCCCACCAAAATATAAAATAGTTTGATTGTGATTAAAGAATAAAAAAGTCACCTTCTATTGAAAACGAGAGTGCATGGATCCATGTGATGCCATGCAGTATAGTATACGTGAGTGTAGGGACAAACTTATTTTTTATAACTTTAATTTTAATTAATATATCTTTAAAATAATAGTAAACTATATATAATTTTTTATAAAATTAAATCATATTATATCTATTACTTTTTCATTTTTGAACATTACAGAATTTTTTTTATTATACTAATTTTCCTAGTTTTGCTCTGACTCTCCATTAAAAAATAAACATTAACCATCCATAGGAACTAAAAGAGTAACAAGTGTAAAAATTCCACATATTACGATGTGATTGTTACATATTTACATCCCAACCAAAAATTATCCGCACACGAATGTGCCTCATTCCATATGTTTGTGGGTAAAGCAAGGATCACAAGAAGATGATCCATGTTCTGAAACTGAAGGTCTACCCAAACTCAGTCTTGACTTTTTCTGGGCCCATAGAAAAATTATACATAAGGGTTCTATGTATACAATTTTTTATTTTAACATGTTCTGGAGTGTATTTATAAGTAAGATTAGAGTATCTGTCTTAGGCAGTTAGCAAAAAGTTGTTGCCTTAAGGTTTCATAGTTTCCCCTTTTATATTGATCCAGGTTTTCTCTGACAAACGCGGGTGATTCTCTATTTAATGTTGACCTTGTGATTAATGAGCAGCTGTCATTAAATGATTGGATATTGTGGGATCATGTGGGTTCGTCGGTTATCAAGGTTCACCTCTAATCCACAAGCTCTTCAGCCTCAAATTCTTATGGGAGTGAAGAGCCTTCTATTTTTCAAGATCATATAAGTCGGGTCATTGCGACCTCCATTTGAGTAAGGATGCTTTGATTTTCAATGAATGATAGGTTGATTGCATGATGATCTACAACTCAACATGTGTTTGCATTGAGGTCATCCATTATTTTCGATCGACCTGTGTTTGCATTGGGGTCAGGGATGACTTTAAACAACCAACAATGTAGCTTATGCTTGCATTGGGATCGAGGGCCTCCATGACTAGCAATGCGAATCATGTTCGCATTGGGATTGGGGGTGGCTTTTGAACGAGGGAAAGGACAAGGAGAGCTAAGGAAGCTATGCAACAAGTATTGGCAGCCCTTTTGTAAAAAGAGCCAAACATTGAAGAAATAAAGTTTAAAGTTGTTAATTGTCTCATGGCTGAAGAGAACAATGCTTGACCTTAATGGAAGAGAAGTTTGGAATAAATTAAAGTTGGAAGAGAGTTTACATAGTTAATGGTGGGTTACCAGAGTTGTCTAATTAAAGTTGCAGCCACCTAGGTTATCAATTATAATTAGACTACATGTTTAAATGTGCTTTGGCAGTTACACTTTGTTATTAAGCTGCCCATTATTAGTTTTTTTATTAAGCTTATTTGGTAACCTTAGCTGAATGTAGAAAGCCACTAAACCTACACACAAGCTGAGTTTATTAGGCATATATATTTGTACAAGACTCATATGTAAGGTTAAAATATTTTGGAAAATAAAAAACTAGTTGAAGTTTTCTCTCCTTTGGGTTCTTGACAATCCAAAATCTTTTGAGATTTATCAAAGGTAATTCACCCCTTTGTGTGTGCAATCTCGTACACATATCTTCCATCCTTGGAAGTGTGGAGTCTATCAATTCCAATTCCATTTTCTTTCTTTTCCATTCAAACTCAATTCGGCCCTGCAAACTCTATGATCAATTGCACAGAAAAGTCTACACTATGCAAAAACTCGTTTAATGGTTGAATTTCAATAGCTTTTAATTTCCATTCTGTGTCTACATGTTTGATAGTAATTCTAATCAGTTTATTTTTTGGCAATTGTTTGCATTCCACTTTTATCAATTTTGTTAAGGCGGCAAGCTAAATTCCTAGGGTCCTTTCAAAATTCTAAACTGCCATAGAGGTTTCATATCACTTCTATTTGCCGGGAACATATGAGTCGGGTCATTGCAATTCACCTCTAGTTGAGTAAGGATGCTTTGATTTTTAATGAATGTTAGGTTGATTGCATGATGATATACAACTCAACATGTGTTTGCATTGGGGTCATCCATTATTTTCGATCGACCTGTGTTTGCATTGGGGTCATCCATTATTTTCGATCGACCTGTGTTTGCATTGGGTCAGGGACGACTTTAAATGACCAACAATGTAGCTTATGCTTGCATTGGGATCGAGGACCTTGCTGTTGGAAATAATAGTGGATTGATATTAATCAATTATATTTTATCATTATCTGACAATTTAAGATATGATGATAATCATATCTTATAATATCTTTATGATTATTTGAATGGGATCATAGTAAGATTGACTCTGTGATGGGTTGAGTCAATCATAAAAAGCCCATTTGAGGGGCCTCTGCCTACCCTAGAGGATTATAAATTTGTCATCCCATTAAGCAAATTACAACAACAATACACATTCTCTAAAATAATCCCCTAGAAAGTAGGTAGTAAAATCCTCAAGAGTTCTTATTGAACTCATATCTCTACAATTATCATTCCTAGGGTTTTTGTTCTTGAAGATCAAGAACTTCAATTCAATATATTTGAGGTACACAAATTCTCTTTCCTCTATCTTTTTATATTTAATTCTCTATACATACTATAATCTTGTATCTATTGATTTAAGGTTTCTTTTCATTTCCATCAATTGGTATCAGAGCCAAATTAGATACATATTATGGTTGTTTTCTATTAGAAAATTAAATTTGAATTGAAGATTTTTTGTGTTATTAGTGAAATTTTATAATATAGTTCACTATTAAAAAATAAAAATAAAAATGAGGGTTTACGCTACTTGTTATTGTTAAAATAACATGTTAAAGTTTCATTCCCTTACACTTACATGGATAAATTATATATTGAAACTTCTTTTTAAGCGCTACCCCTTTAAAACCTAGTTTTCTTTTCAATAATTACGGGGTAAATCGTTTTCAAAATTACTTAATGGTTTTCCTTTTTTTATGTTTGACCAATATGAGTCATTTGTGTGGGCAACATAATATATTTGTGATAACTTTACTTTGGAAAGTGTTAATGGGTTGCATGGACTCATTTTTATACCCATATTTTTGTGATTTGGTCAAGGGAGAACTTTATCGTTTTGATACGATCATGTATGATGATTCGTGTGTTAAATTCATTCTCAGAAGCATTGAATGTGGTTGCTAATTTTTTATATTCTTATTTTTTCAAAAATACCATATTTATTTAATATTTTTATATTATTGGTATTTTTTAGTATAAAAAAATTTGATTAATTCAAGATTAAATTAAAATATTTTTACTATTATAATCTTGAATTTTGGACCTATTTTCATTGTGATAATTCTTTACAGTATTTGTATTCTCCAATTATACTGTACTCTCTTTAATATTGAATTATCATTTATAAATTGATTTTAGGTTATTTTATTAATTATGCACAATCTTAATTGTCCTTCTCTTATGAGCATAATTTTCTTTATTAATTTGTATTATTATTACTTGTCTATCATGGGTATAATAATGTGAATTTTGTATGTTGGTCATATAATATATATGACTAAAATTATGCAAATTTATTGGACAATATGCATAATTTATTTTTTTTCATTTACATAATTATAATTTCACTATTTTGGATGCATTTATGTGAATTTTGTGATATAATTATTTTTTTTTATTGCATTGATGATAACTATACTTTATCGGTGTATTGTTATTAATATAATTTGGCGTTATACAATGTACTTTTATTGGCTTATGTTAATGATTTTTTTATACCCTATCGGTATTAGGATTTTATTGATATAAGTTATAGTACATTGTAATTTCCTTAGGGATTCTCTTTTAACTAAACTTTTAGAATTACATAATGTTTCCCTATTTTTTTAATATTCAGTTTATTTTCCTCATTTGATCATGTTTAGTTATATTTATATGGAACCAAAATTTACACTCTCATTTTCTTTTTGTTCCATAATGACTTATAACCTTTAATTGAACATTTTTTCCTTCAAAACAAAAAAAAATGTTGCATTTTGTGTGGTGCAAATTTTCTATATATATATATATATATTTTGATAAAGAAATAGTTGAATTTTATTTAGCCCTGTGGGTATTTTTTGTTATGTCAACTTATTTTTTCTTTATCAAGTGGAAAGATTTTGTATATTATAATTTTAATTAATATCTTATAAAATAAATTGTCGTGATATAATATTTTTACCTTAAATATCCAATTAATCATACATGTGCAAAAACAAATGTTCTTGATAAAATTATTTTTTTTCTTATCACATTATTTGTGATCGCATTGTTGGGATCTATATTAAGGATTTTATATTGGTCTCTTGTAAAATATTTTCTTGTATAACAAACTCTCTATTGATTTGCAATATTAGTATGCAATTCTTGTAAGGACAATATAGGAATCCCAAATTTGAAGAGATTAATTTCTCCATACCATATCTTATAATATTGTTAATGGTATTCTTGTAAAAGCTAGAGGCTTTATTTTGGGATATATAAATAAACCTATGTCCATTATAAATTGTAATGAGAGTTAGAGACTATTTATTATTATATCCTCAATATTTGTAAGAATAGGCCCTATTCTTCCGCTGCGTGTAATCATGTTTTATTCTGAAGTGTGTGTAAATATTGTTTATTGTAGCACTTGATTTTTGTTTATGATTACTTGAGAACTTGCTTATGATCTCATATTCTACGTAAAATTATCAAGTGATCCATTTTCTCACTCATGTAATTATTTTTTCAAGATCCTCATAGGGGTCAATATTTTTGTAAAGATCGATTAATATGTGGTTAATTATGAAACCATTTGTGAGAATTATTTATTCTTATGGATGAATTTGTAGGTTTAATATTCTTGTTATTTTAACCACTTCTCTCATTAATCATTTGTTATTCTACTACTTTCTAATTCCTTAAGTAGAATAATAGTGAATTTTAATTCACTTTTATTATTATCTTACAAAGTCATCATCCCACTATCACTAGAACTTTTAATACTAGTGTACCCTAATGATAATCCTAATATTTTTTTGGTATATTAAGGATTAGTAGGAGTATATATAATCTTGTATTATCTCTCGAAACTTATATATTTTTTATTGTCATACAATCGTGTGCATATTT
The DNA here is from genome assembly GCA_037954015.1 of Psophocarpus tetragonolobus. NCBI lineage: Eukaryota > Viridiplantae > Streptophyta > Magnoliopsida > Fabales > Fabaceae > Psophocarpus > Psophocarpus tetragonolobus. The sequence continues at coordinate 56,693,029 of CM075690.1, read as the reverse complement.
AATTATGATATGACATATTCTATAGGGTTTCTCTATTTATTTTTGTCCTATTTTTATTGAGATACATAAAATCCATTGTATCTTTGTAGACATCTTTAACTGATGTTAAGGTCATTCTGTTGGGTACTGCACATTAGTCCTTTTGGCATACAATTATGCATTGTGCATCTCTTTTACCCAAATTTCATATTTTAATTGATCAAAATTTTAGAAGTATATAATTTTGTATCATGTCTCGAGACTTATCTATCTGTATTGTCATATATTCTTGTGCATATTTAATTATGATATGACATACTTTATAGGACTTGACTATTTATTTTTGTCCTATTTTAATTGAGATACATATAATTCATTGTATCTTAATAGACATCTTTAATGGATGTTAAGAGCATTTTGTTGGGCATTGCACATTAATTCTTTTGGTATGCAATTAAGTATTGTGCATTTCTTTACCCAAAATTTCACATTTTGTTTGGTCAAAATTCTATAAGTATATTGTAGATGTAATACTCCTATCGAGTATGATTTTCTACTTTGTAAAAAAGTGCTTATTATGATAGTACTTCTATTGAGTACAATTTTGCACTATTGAAGTACTTATGAATTTTTTTTGTTTGGACCAATAATCTGAGTGTCATTTTATATAAACTAGGTGTCTATGAGGTTTTAGTAGGGAATTTATGGATTTCCTACTTATCTTTGGATTCTTACATAGTCACTCATTTTGAAACTCAGATTAGTTAAATGTCAAATATTATAGAGCATTTATGTAGCCTATATGTAATTACATATGTTATTGGGCTATGATGAATAATTAGATGCATGTAAATTATGCTTTGTCACCTATATAATTTTCGGACTCAAGTAAAAAAAAATATTATATTAATTAAACACTTTTTTATTCACTGATCAAATACTTAACTTTGGAGTTTTATAACTCATATGATTTGGTTAAGTTTTGATGTCTTAGATCAGTGGGAATCGAAAACTCTGTTGTGAGATATATATGAAGTAATATCATTTTAGTAACATATCTCTTAGCATTTTTTGGATGCTTGAGACCATGTAGTATCATTTTATTGAACTACATTATTCTATATACTTTATGAGAAATATTTGTTAATGTGCATGATATATATCCCTATCGGATATTATTTTGTAGCTCAAATTTCTCATTGTCTAATATAAGATTTGTCTATAATTGTTATTCTAGCTTAATGATTTGTCTTTGTATTATTGATTAATACCATCCAAGTGGGAGAATGTTGGAAATAATAGTGGGTTGGTATTAATCAATTATATTTTATCATTATCTGGCAATTTAAGATATGATGATAATCATATCTTATAATATCTTTATGATTATTTGAATGGGATCATAGTAAGATTGACTCTGTGATGGGTTGAGTCAATCATAAAAAGCCCATTTGAGGGGTCTCTGCCTACCCTGGGGGATTATAAATTTGTCATCCCATTAAGCAAATTACAACAACAAATACACATTCTCTAAAATAATCCCCTAGAAAGTAGGTAGCAAAATCCTGAAGAGTTCTTATTGAACTCATATCTCTACAATAATCATTCCTAGGGTTTTTGTTCTTGAAGATCAAGAACTTCAACTCAATATATTTGAGGTACACAAATTCTCTTTCCTCTATCTTTTTATATTTAATTATCTATACATACTATAATCTTGTATCTATTGATTTAAGGTTTCTTTTTATTTCCATCACTTACGTGACCAGCAATGCGACTCATGTTCGCATTGGGATCAAGGGTGGCTTGAAAACAACAACAATGCAACTCATGTTCTCATTGAGATCAGGAGTCTCGCATAACCACCGATGTGACTCATGTTTGCATTGGGATTGGGAGTAGCTTTTAAATAACCAGCAATGTAACTCATCCATTATTTTTAAACAACTTACTTTTATATTATCAATCTTGAAGTAGAGTTGTTAATAACAAGTTTCCTTTTTTTCTTAGAAAGATATAATTTAATGAATCTAAGGTGGTATTTTTTTGTAATGTTTTCTATTTTATTTTTATAGAAAATAGAAAGCAGTACTAAAAATATGATTAACTATAATTTAGAAAACATTTTCTCTGAAAACATTTCTAAAAAACAACTCAAAATAGAAAACAAAAAAATGTTGTTTTCAAAAATTAAAACTATTTAAAAACTTAATAACAATATTGTAATTCTAAAAAAACTAATAAATATATTTTAAGTTATACATATAAATACTTTATAATATTTTTACTAAAATTGCTTAAATTAATTTAAAAATATCATTTTTTGAAAATAGAAAATATGAAGTGAAAACAAACATATTTTCTAAATATTAAAAACTTTTGAAAATGAAAATAAAAAATATTTTCTCAAACAAAATGCACCTAAGTTGGTGTTCTCTTATAGGAAAAATACATATATTTATTATATGTTGATTAATATATATGTATAGTGAGTTAAATTTATTTAAAAGAAGTACATTTTTTTATTAGTTACTCGTATTTAAGAGTTGATATTGTTATTGTTAAACTACAACGACCCCAAAGACTTAGCCAATTTTTAATGCATGAAATCCACAACAAGAAAATAATAACCAAAACGTGAAAATTAAAACAAAAAATTGACACAAAAATATAAAATAAATTAAACCACATTTTTATATATAAACCTTTTCTTCTAAAATGAAAAAATGAAATTAAAAAATATAATTTAATTAAACATCACAAGGCTTTTCTTTACATAATCTGTCCCATGCCTGACCTTATATAATATAATTTTGACATGTAAGGATTTTGCAGACATGGGAGGAGCAATACAAGTTGGGGGACATACAAAATTTGAAGTATGCCAAATCAGTAATTACTTGCTAAAAAATATTTCCAACCATTTTAGTATTTTTTTTTCTTACACTTAATAATTGTTATATATTATTCTTACAAGATAAAACCTCACTTTTTTTTAAATTTAAAATTTAGAGAGATTTTATTTTTATATTTTTTTTATAAATTAAATATTAATAGTTAATACGTTAATTAGTTTTTGTCAGAGGAGCACGGCTTCTCTCTTTTCTTTATCATCCATCTCCTCATATAAACTTTATCATTGAATTCCAACTTTATAACTCTTATTTCATTTTTATGCATGGTAAAGGTTGTTTAGAAAAATTACATGTTACTTGTTCTACAGAGCTGGTCCACTTTGGGTTTCTTTGAATTATTTCTTGTCATAAGAAAAATTCAAAATACATTATTTTGGTATTTAGTATATACTTAACTAGACTCTTATAAATTAAATAACCGACAAAAGAAAGCATTTTTATTCCTCTGAATACAATTATATATACATACCACAACTCAGGTAAAAAGAAATGTTACTGTAAAAAATAATAAAAAAAAATTAATAACAATTTTAGGATTTTAATAAACAACTCAAATTGAATACTTTATTAAACAAATTCACATAGTTCTCTGTGTGAAAGAACCACGTGAGCTTGTTTAATGAATAATTCAATCGGAACCATTTATTAAAATCTTAAAGTTATTATTAAACTTTCTTATTTCACATTCTCATTGTATATGACATATATAGTGAGACATTCGAATTTATACAAGAGTGAAATAAGCAAATTTCAACCCTTGAAATAAAAATTAAAGGTTGGATCAATCATTCATTCTCTCTCTTCTAGTATTTATTATTATTACTCTTTTTTCTCTCTTCTCGTAATAGTTGAGATCAACAATTAATTATATAGCACACATATAGTGAGAAAATCAGATTTATACGAGAGTGAGAGAAGAAAATATTAATCATTGAAATAAAAATTAATAATTGAAATCAACAATTCATTCTTTCTCTTCCATTGTTACTCTTTTTTTTTTCTCTCTTCACCCTCATATTTATCTTTCTCACTAGATATCCCATGTATATATAAACACACACCAGCAATATATATATCATCTTCTAGAAATTCTGTCTGAGGCAGCATTACTTGTGTATGCGAGTCCCCTCGTTATGCTTGGGTGCAAGAGGTGAACTTGCCATGGGACCCAATTTTCTCATTTTCAAATCTGCAATTTAAAAGGAAAATATTGATACTGTTAGTGGCTCAAGATGTAGATGTATATGTCACGATTTTGTTAGAATGTCAGTTTTGTTAAGAAAGATCAAAGTGGTGATTGTTGCTACCATTAGTCTCTTGGAGATCATTAAGGTCATGACGCCCGAGATATTATTTGTTTTGGAGTTTGTGACACTTTTACCATTTTGTCTTGAAAAGACGTCTTGATGGATTAAGAGAGGAAGATCTTTATAAATGAACATTGACCTCTCTATTCCTAATCGATGTGAGAGTTCCGGTATGTGTACCAGCTCAATGACCAATCATTAAGGGTTTGATTGATTTGATTTTGTTTTCTAGCTTTTAAAAATAGTTTTCAAGAACTGCTTTTTTGGAAGAAAAAATTGTTTTAAAAATGTGAAAATAAAAAAAAATGTTCATTTTTATTGAGATTTCATTAATAAAAAAAATAACATATTTTTATTGTATTTTGAGTTTTCAAAACAAAAATAAAAAATTGAAAAGCAAAACTACTTTTAAATAATCCTATTTTTTAGTTTTTAAAAATTAAAAAATTAGAACTGTTTTCAGAAACTGTTTTAAAAGAGTAATAACCAAATGAAGTTTTTTAAATTTTAAATACTAAAATATTAAAAAAATTATAAAACTGTTAGTAAACGTATTACAATGAGAAAGACAAGCATGCGCTAATTGGAGTAATATGTGCAAAGGCCAATATGAGCATAATAAGAAAATATATAGATATAGATCAAAGACTGGTCCGAGTCATCTATTAGTGAATGATAAAAGCTGAAACCAAAATAATGTACATGCCCTATAATACAAGTCACCCAAATTTATAATGTCACAAAAGCAATGGAGTCAATGTATAATTTTCTTCCAATTTTAAATTAACAACTTTCCCAAAAATATGCCTCAATACTTGCTAGGAAAATTAAAACAAAAAGAAAGAAAGTAGTTCATTTCACACTACTCAACTTTATGCTTCGTTTGATTTGGAGGGTGTGTGATTTTAGGAGAATTACCCAAGATGTATTCAGCTTGTTTGATTTAAGTGATTTAGGAAAAAAGTAGTCCCAAACGCAAAATTGTGAAGTGGTAGCTAGACAGTGAAATATTGTGTTGTAACACGTATGTCGTATTTTTAATAATAATAATATTAATTACAAAATAGTTATTTATAATAATATTATATTAAATAATAATAAATATTATTATATCAAACTAGCGAAAACATGAGCGTTGTCGCGCTTGTGTATTCACATTTCTATTTTATATGTATAACAATTTTAGAATTTTAATTTAATATGTTTTTTAGTAACATGTTAGAATATATAAATAATTCATTATGTTATTTTGTGTACAATAATTTTAGTTTAGTATGTTTTTTGTTTATGTTAACATAATAAAAATATGTAAAATTATCAACATATATATAAGATTTGCAATGAATTTGAGAAGATAGAGAGTGAAAATAATTTAAATAAAATTAAACATCTTGTCATGCATGTGTATTCGCATTTTTGTTAAAAATATTTTGATCAAAGATATACATACATTAATGATGTTTAATGAAGATTGATTTGTGGTAAGTTAGAACTTATGAAGATATACATTTATTAATATAAGAAAGTCATAAAATGTGGAGACCTATATATATATATATGTATATATATATATAAATTATAGATAGTAGAACAATTATCTATGTTGGATATAAATGTTTTAAAGTAATTTTTTCTTAAGATTGATTTAGTGGCAAAGTTTACATTTGAGGAAGAGAGTTTGTGGGTTCGAGTCGTTCCTATGACAGAGTAATGTAGTTTTTAATTTTCAAATAGGTATAAGGGTAGAATAGATATTTTAAAAAGTGGATATCAAAAGGAGTATTCATTTATTAAAAGTATAGGTTAAAGATAAAAAGTAACTTCATTTTTTTATTTACCAATTTCAATTCAAATTTTCTTCTTCTTTTATAACTTTACTTTAATTTTTATTCATTTTTTACTTCTCTCTTTTTTTCACACACATTCCCTCTTTATCTCTTCTTCAAACAGGGAGTTAAATATAGATGTATTGAAGAAATATTTAAATAACATATATAAATCATGATATTGTCTAGAAATTTTGGGTTTCAAACAAAATTATTAGAAATATTCTTTCTAAGTAAAAATCCTAAAATAAACGAATGAAAGAATTAAAAAAATTAAGTAAAAATATAAAAGTTAAACTTTTGTAAAATAAATAAATAAATAGTTATTTAGCTCTGAAAATAGTCCATTGGTAATTAACAATGATTGGAATTTGGAACTTCAAGCTCTAACCTCCTTTGTGCATGTACTTGGAAGGCTACAAGATGAAGCATATATGCAAGAAATGTTGTCATTTTCAATGGGAAAGTACCAAATGCTACAAGGACACTAGCTATGATTAAGGTATTTTCATGGTAATAGTTTTTGTACAATTGTAACTCAAATTGAGGTATAATCTATTCTTCTTTGTGGCTTAATTCACTTAGCTATTTTTTAGTATTAAATAGATATAACTCAGGTTGGTTCATTACTTATGTATGGGGAGACTTTGTCATTTGATATATAGTGAGTGACTTTATCTTTTGATATATAGTGACTCATTGTAAATACTTTGTAACCACATGCCTTGTTCGTGGATCATGGGAAAGATATTTGCGAGACTTTGAGTCATGGCTCTTCAGTGGGCCTAGAGGTAATTGGAGCCAATGGTTGCTGGGCTCCTTCTACCACTCCTTAGGTTTAGATAGAGTCCATAATGTCTTTATAGATTAGAGTGGTAGTGGTGCGCAGTCTGAATTGACTAAGCCTTTCAATTTTCAAAAGTGGGAGTTTGTGCGAAATGAGACTCAGCGTGGATGGAGGAAAGTGTTGGTGTGGAAACAAGTGAGAAGGCATAGTGTTGATGGTAGTGATTTGGGGCTGCTGGGTATGGTAGACGAATATCTAAATATGTCCTACCCAATCCAGAAGGTATTAGTTACCCAATCCATTGGCCTTTAAAAAATCTCCTAGCAAAGGCAATGAGGTGAAGAAGGCAGATTCTGAAGGGATGTGGAAAGCTTTACAAAATATTGGAGTGGTAGGAACCCAAGCAGATGAGTGGTATGAGGTGGAAATTAGAAGAATGGGAAAGAGAGATAAGACAGACAAAGAAGTGAGGGATGGTGAGATTCTTGGTTAAGCTTGAATGAAGATTTTTTTGTTGAATATAAGGGGTTTCTTGATAAGGCAAAATGTCGTCGATTAAGGAGGATTATGCAATCTAATAAAATTAATATTTGTTTGCTCCAAGAGACAAAATGCTCTTTCATTTCCGATTAGGACGTTAAGGAGGTTTCAGGTGTAGAGGATTGTGAGTGGTGATTTGTGCCTTCAAATGGTTTGAGTGGTGGCCTTCTGACAATTTGGAGGAAAGGGTTGTTGGATGTTATGTGGCAGATTCAAGGCGAAGGTTTTTGGAGCTTGCCTTCAATGTCTCGAGTTTGAATCCTCCAAAATGGTTGATTAATATCTATTCTCCCTATTCTATAGCTGGGAAAAGCAAATTGTGGGAGGATTTACTAATGACCAAGAAGGGCTTCCCTAAGATGCATTGGTGTTTAGGGGGAGACTTTAATACACTTTTAAATAGGTCAGAAGTGGTTGGGTCTTCGTATTCTCATTCTCGAGTAGAGATGGAAGCTTTTGGTCAGTTCATAGGCCAGATCAGAGTGATGGATGTTCCAATCTATGGGAAGGCCTTCTCTTGGATTTCCGTAATGGTGCAGCGTCGAGCAGGTTAGATAAATTCTTGCTATCTCAAGATTTAATTGATTTGTGGAATATTGGCTCCCAATGAATTAGATCTAGGGAGTTCTCCAACCATTGTTGGATTACTACAAAAATTGATGGTTTGAACTGGGGGGCTAAGCTGTTCAAATTTTTTTATCACTAGTTAGAACTCCTTTCTTTCCATGAAGTGGTAAAAAAATATATGGTATCTAATAACGCTCAAGGGTGGCAGGCACATAAATTTTTTAGAAATCTCAAGGGGCTGAAGGGAGTCATTAAGGAATGGAGCTCGTTGGAGTTGAACAATGACGTGAAAGGAGTTGGAAGCTAAGTTAAATGAGTTAGAAGAGGCTGACAAAAAGTTATTAGAGGGGCTAGATATTGAAGGTACAGTGAGAAAGTCTCTTTTAGCTGAGTACTGGGGGCGAGCTCAGATCATTGAAAAAGCCATCCTTTTAGTGAAGATAGATATCTTCCAAATTATTTCATATCCACTGAAAAACAATGACCAGCAGATTTAACTTTCCTTTATGAATGGCAAATTTTCATAATTATTCAGTTGATTTAATAGAGTATAAAGAATATTATATATATATATATAATCTAAAGATCTTGAATAAGAAACTGAAGTTAAGCTATTCTATGTATATTTCATTATTTTCTAGCTGGTAAGTGGCAAATGGATGTTCTTCCACAACCCGCAGAATTGGTCCCAGTCAAAGGAAGGGCAGAATACCACACGAACAAACATGAAAATAACTGTTTACAGCTCAACTGCTTGAAAGACGAGTCTTAGTAGATTTATATTTTTATACATGAATAAATAGTAATACAATAATACCATTTGATTACAGATATTACAACCAATGAAATTCAAATTCAAATTATCCACCTACACTAAGTGTGTAACTTTAGGAGGCTAATGATATTCAGCAATATTCCCCAAACCTCATCATCACTTTGGCAACAATAAATTACCTAATATGGTGGTCATCTATCTAAAACATAATTTAATAATAATAATTATAATAATAATAATAATTATTATTATTATTATTATTATCATTATTATTATTATTATTATTATTATTATATATCTCAAAGAAAAGACAAAATCAACTTTTAAATCAAATATAAATAAAATAAGAATAAAAATAAGCATATAAAAAATTAATAAAAAAATAATAGGTTCAAGCACATAAATAAAAAGTATAAAATTAAAATAAGAAGCACAATTACTTATCTTTACATAAAAATACAAAAATAAATTCAAACATATAAAATTTGAATACATATACATGTGGCTTATTGAGATGAAGGGGAAGTAGGATAAAATAGGGACGCGACCAAAATCGTCCATAACATTATTAGAATAGTTTACTCTAGTCTTTCAATTTCTATTTTGTGCAACAGTAGATAGTGTTTTAACTCTCTTTTGACAGTCGTCATCTCCTACTCATAGTTAGTTGTGAGTGTATTATGTTAGTTTATAGCTTCTTCGATTTGTATAAATAGCATTGTTGTAATACCTTTGTTTAGGGTGAATAAATTTTTTCTTAATCTTGTACAAACTCTTCTCAGTTTCTCTAAACCTAATAAACATGAGTGTACACACTTGTATTTATATGCAGAGGCAGATGTGAAAACACAAATAATAAGGAACTTTTGTACCAATGTCTACAATTATTCTATTCTTTGATAGTTGCTTTTGTATTAAAATCACTTGTAATTAATTGGTAAAATCATAATCTGAAGAGGATAAAAAATGTGAAGTTACTATCACAAATCAAGAATTAAAACAATGAACAAATTTTATGTCATTAAAATGTGTATCTATTTATCCTTGTAAGGTGCAACTTCTTTTTATCTTTTCACATTCTTTGATAACTCAACAAATTTAATTCTCTCAATCAACAGTTTTTGTCAAAGCTAGTTGGCCTAGACAAACGAAATGATAGACAGTGTCTCTCTTTTAAAGAAACAAGAAAATAAAATCAGAAGATCACCTTGTCAGTCCCTTTTATTACAAAATATCCTTCATGAACAAGGGGAGGAAAGGAAATTTGCAAGAAGCACACATAAATCTATTTTTTTTAAGTGTTTCATGTTGGACACATTTCAGACACCGACACTTATTTGACACATGTTGGACACTTCTAATTAAGTCTCTAATTAAAAAATTATTATTTTTTGCTTAGAAATTTAAACTTACATTTACATAGAACTTAAATACCTAAATAGAGACCTCAACATAGATGGATACACGCTGATATTATGAAAAAAATATTGTTGATCTTCTTATCATAGAAAATTGGTTTAAATTGGTAAATAGACGACCACTTTAGTTAATTTGTGATGTTACTCATATTTTATTTCATTAGAATCTCATTATTATTATTATTATTATTATTATTATTATTATTATTATTATTATTATTATTATTATTATTATTATTATTATTATTATCATTATTATTATATATATATATATATATATATATATATATATATATATATATATATATATATATATAAGTCATGTTTCTGTGACCTATATTTTAAACATTAGTTGTTTGAGTCTTCGTATCCATGTGAGTGTCTGCGCTACTTAGGAAAATATGTATTTTTACTACACATATACTGGAGAGGTGGCTCAAATGTAATTTCTGATATTACCATAGTCAGAACACATACTAAACATTCTATTTTGGATACGAGTGATGTCTAAATGAAATTTGTTAATTTTGGTTTAGGGTTTAACAATAGTGTAGATGTTCCATCATTTTGTACATTGTACAGAAATATATCTGCATCAAAATTTTGACTAAATCATCCTTAAATTTCAGCTCAGGATGATGTTCTTGATATATGCAGAATTGATTTTATTTTATATTCTTTGGATTTGAAAAAACATGTGTAAATATTTCCATTATTTATCAAGATTATGGCATCTTAGTCCCTAAGAGTATATTTAATAGAAGTTGCTTAAACCATTTATAATGAAGCTCTTAGATAAGTTCCTAATATTAAAATTATTTTTAATGTGGTTTCCATATGTTAGGATGCTTAAAAATTAGAGAAAATTACTTAGATAAATAAATTTTTTCCAACTTTTAAGTATCATAACTTATAAGATCGATATTAAAATAATAATTTTAATATTGAAAACTTATTTATGAACCTTCAATATTTTTTTAATGAAATTAAAAAATTTAAAATATATTTTCAAAGTATAAATTATTTATTGTAAATTTTAAATATGTTACAAATATTTATTTCTTATGAATTTAATATAATGAAATATATTTATATAATAAATATTTATTTATTATAATTTTTTTATATAACAAATATTTATCTAGTGCATTAAAAATACTTAAATACTAGCATTTTAATGGAAATATAAATTTATTTCATTAAATGAGAAAAACTAAGTATTCAGTCACAGACTTGAAAAGAATGGAATATATATGATGTATAAAATAACTTATTAATATATAAATGAATTTCTAGAATCTAGATTGATAAATTAACAATATATATTAAATAAATTGCAACTATTATTCAATCTAACGTAGATTAACAACTTTGAGTAATAATAAATTTAGTTATTTATATACGATTATATTTTTAACATTTGTTCTTTTTGCAGCATACCCAATTTATTTTAGATTTTATAAAGTATTTAATTTGACTCATAAAATGCATAATAACACTTTTGAGTGAAATCTAATCCATTACCATCACGTGATTTTGTAATTATCTCATGTTAAAATTTGAACTACCTAACAATTTTGTTGAGTTCAATATATTTTAGTTTACGACAAATGATCACAAATTGTTTTCTTTTTTTTTATATTACTCTCTCCATTCCCCGTCCATTTTATTTTCTTGTTGAGAAGTGTAAAAATTTGTTAATGTTTAGATTTTTTGTAATTCAATTAAAATACACTAATACCATAACTTTTTACTTTTCAATTTGTACTTGTAAAATTTATTTTAAAATTTGATTTAGTTTTGTATAAAATACTTTGAAATTTAATTTGAAAACACTAACACAAAAATATTTTAATAATGGAAGAATTTCAGTTAACTTTTATTATATTTAGCTTAGTATCGTATTGAAAATATTTAATTAATTGTTTGTAAAAATTTTAGCGATTAATAAATAACAACTAAGTTGATTATTTTATATTTACTTTATTTTGTCTGGCACTTTGAACTCTAATTTATAATTCCATATGATGAAATATTTCCTTTTAACTTAACATACATAGTTAGTAATATATATATATATATATATATATATATATATATATATAATTTACTTGAAAAGTAAGTTTCAGTAAGTTATTCTTTATTTTTATAATTTTAACTATTAAATTTTAAAATAATGAGTAATTGATTTTATTATCAAATTTTAAAAGAAAAATAAACGATTAAGATGAAAAATAAATTTATATATATATATATATATGTTTATATAATAAATAAATATATATATATATATATTATAGCATAACTTATTTCAATATTTTGGTAAGGTGCCATTGTAAAAAGAAGCCATTGGTAGCTCATAAAAAGAATAGGAGAGAGTGTTACTACATGGTTCATGGTGTTCTTGTTTCTTGTTTGTGAAAAGAAAACACAAAGAACAATGTTGGCAGGTAACAAGATTGAATTGGATATTAACAAAGAGACACTCTTTTGTATGTTGGAATGGGAAGCGAAGCTCATTGAACTTCCTTCCTCATGGGCTGACTCAAAAAATCTAATTAACCCAAGCCCCAAAGAAGAACAACAACACAATACCACCACTCATGATCATCTTTTTATTTCCATACACGATCTGCCATTGAATAAGAAAAGATGGAGTCAAGAAGAACATCGGTACGTATAGTTGCTTTGTTTTCATTTCTCGCATATATTAGGGGTATTTGTGTTAAGTCTTGGTGTTATAAACATGTTTAGAGACCCAATTTTTAAATTAAACTATTAAAAAATGGAAAACTGGTTTATCAAAAAACTAGAAAACTATCTAAAGTAGATTTTCAGATTTGAAAAACAGAAAAATACATTATCTTCAATCACATTGAGTTCCCTTACTCCTTCCGTATTTCTCTCATCTCTCACACGCCTTTTACCCTATTATTCTATTTTTCTCTAAAATAGGAAAGAACGAGAGAGTATTTGAACATGTTTTCTCAGTTTTTTATAAATTTCTAAGAAATAAAAAATCTACAAAACTTAATCTGGAAAATAATTAAAAACTAGAAAAATTTTCTCCAACTAGAAATAAAATAAGACAAAAAATGAAATTTCAAAACATTTAACAAATGTAAAAATATTACATTCTCATGTTGGCATTGTCAAAAATATGTTTTAATCTTTGAAACAAACGTTCTCTTAAAATACTTACCTCATTTTGTTGTAGGTTGTTTATCCAAGGACTTGCATTGCATGGAAAAGGAAACTGGAAAAACATTGCAAGGGTTGTTAAAACAAAAACTTCCCCTCAAGTGGTCAGCCATGCACAAAAATACTTTAATCATCTCGCTTCAATCAAGGAAGGCAGAAGAAGAAGTATACATGACACATTCCATGTGTAATTGTCTCACCAAAATGACATGCAGAATAAGGTTTCATCTCCCAATATTGTTGCCATGAATCAGTTACAAAGAATGTATCCCTCCAAGGTCTCTTGTCAGATTGATCAACAAAATGCAGTATGGGTTCTTGATCCGAACATTCGGAGGAAATAATCATGGTGATCTGTAAATATCACTATGAGTTTATTTAGTTGCCTAGTTGCCTTGTTTTTGGTTTCTCTTTCAGATAAACTAAACAACCTTTATATATGTATAGAGATTCTAGTTACTTTTTTATAGTTTTTTTTAGAATAGCCTTTTTCACTGAATAATTGTTTATAGGTAGAATTGTAAAAGTGGGTCTCACTTGATTGATCAACTCGACCCATCACAGGTTTGAGTCAGAAAATTAATAGCAAATTTTACTTGCGCAAGCAATTAGTAGTTTAATTCATGGGTTAGTTTCAGACTGGATCAAGTTCAGTTGACCCACTAAAACAACATTTTTAAGAAAAAACTTCACTTTAAAAGGAAAAAAATATTTTGTTATGAATCATTGCATTTTTTTAATATTATTATTTCATGAATTTACAAATTTTCTTATAAAAATATCACTTAATGAAAAGAAAAAAATAATTTGGTATTTAATTTTTATTTTATATTAAATATAATAGGTCAACTCACATGTCTGTACGTGGTGTATCATATTGGATTGAATTTTTAGATATCTTTATGAAGGTGGACCAGACTAGTGCAACCTACTTAAACTATAATTCGTGGTGGGTCAACTTGTCTCATTTTTACACTACTAAATTTATAGGTTATAGTTTTTTTTTATTGTAAATTAAATAGCATTGTGTACTGATAGTAGATAACTTATTCTTGTATGCTATATGCATAAAATGAGCAAAAACACAATCAGTGGACAATTATAAGCTTTGACTCTTTTATATTTATGTCAACTCTTTCAGAAACAATCTTAAAGCATATATAGTTAAAATTTTCCTATAAAATTATCGTGGGCTATTTTTTTTATATGATATAATGATAGGTTAATATTATAAGAGTTTAATTAACATGCCCTCATAGTGTAAAAGAGTTTTACACTTATGTTCGATCACAACTCTTCATTTATAAAAATGAAGTAAAGTCAATAAAATTCTAATATATATTTGAAGCACATGATTAGGAAAGGAATACTTAATTTCAAAGTTGAAAGGATTTTGCAATCCATACTATTATGGTACAGTCTGGTATGCTTGATTATTTTTTCCACAAGTAAATTTAGGCAATTCTATCAAGCATTCTAAATTCATAAAAAATGGGGGTTATTTTTGTAAATTATTTATTAATTACTTTGGATAAAGAAAAAGTGTTTGTCTTGTCATATTCATTTTGGATATTGGATTTATTTTAAGTCATAAGAAAATTATTTTACAGCGAAGACCATATACAGGCATGAAGGAGTGATATTTTGTTACTTTTATTTACCATTAGATTTCAAGAAAATAAAAGGTTAGATGAAAAATAAGTTTTTTAAACTTACTTTTGGAGTAATTGGATTCCCTTCCATATATAAATATATAAAGATAAGTTTTATGGAATTGTAATTAAATAAGAACACGTCGAATGAGCATAAGAATTAAAATACTATTAAATTAAATTTTAATTATATTAAAATAAATTAAGTATGTTTTTATTTCTTCATATTTAGTTAAATCTATTTTGCCTCTCAAATTAAAAGATATTGTTTTTCCTCCTAAACAGTTTTGGTTTCTTCATATTTAGTTAAATCTTTTTAGTAGGTAGTCCCTTGACAATGTAGATAGAACTATTTGCAATTTGTTGTATTTTTTACTTTTTAGAAACTATAATTTTATTATTAATTTAAATAAAATTCTTAATGGTTAAAACCACAAAAAATATAAAATTGTTGGTTAAAAAAATAACTTTTCACAGTTTTTATCAATTATAATTATATGAAAATAATAATAACATAAGAACAATTATGCATACAAATATAAAAGATTGATATATAAAAATAAAATATATGATATTAAAATTAAATAACAAGAATTACATATATTTTTTGTATTTACTTCATGTTAACTATATCAGGGTGAAATCATATAAGTGATTAATTCAATCACAATCTTATTGTGATTATATTCTATAAAATCATCCTCATATCTTTAACGATTCTAATGTTAATAAATATGAAATGTATAATTTATAAAAAAAATTTAAAAATTTATTTTTATAAAATTATATTCAATATCTTCTCTTGTGATGATAACCTTAAAAAATTGACAATTGAAAAGGTTAGTTTCAATAAAAAAAATACCAACAATATCTTAAAAACATCACTTACAATTAATGAATTGTTTATAATAAATTATAAATTAATAGAATTTATTTTATTAAAAATTTTTATATTTAAATCACATTTTTATATTCAAATAAATTTGTGTAATGCGGGGACATTGATCTTAACATATTTTAAAACTTACTTGTTATTTTTTATTATATATAATACATAGTAATATATAATTATAAATATCTATTTATATATCTATCTTCATAGTACTTTTTGTTTTTCAAGTATAAATGTAGCTAGTACATACATATTGATTTTATTCAACTTTGCTAGGAAAAGTAGTTTCACCACTAGAATCAGTAGGACATGAAGTGATATATAGTTATATATTTTATATTATTATCTAATAAAATTATAATTAAGAACCTAAATTATATTTGAGAAACTCAAAAAAATAGATTAAATTTTAAATTGATCAAATTAAGATAAAAAAATTTATAGGATAAAATTAATATTTTATAATTTTATAGTAATACAAAGCATAATTTTTGTTAAATTATTCTTAATTTTATGAGTTTAATTGGTATACATTGTCAGTGTAAAATATTTTTACACTGACATTCAATCATGACTTTTCATTTATGTGACTTTTAAAGTAGTAATGAGTAAAGTTAACAAATTTACCATGAATGAAGGGTTGCGATTGAATGTCAGTGTAAAAATCTTTACACTAGCATGTATACCAATTAAACTCTAATTTTATAGGGATCCTAGAAATTTATTAATATATTTTACATATTTTACTAAATTATTATTAATTTTTAAAATTTTTAAAATTATATGAAATCTTTTATTTATGAATTTTCATAATTATTTTTTCTTCAAATATTTTTGTTGTCTATCTATATGTTTAATTCCTAAATTTAAACCTCACAGAAAAAATTCATTTGCTTTTATATTTACATGAACATAGATTATTTGTGGAGTTCTTTTGTATTTAAAATAGAAACAAGTCTAATAAATTTTTAAAATATAATAAGGGTAAAAAGATAATTAATTTTGAAATTCTTCACTTATCACTTCCTAATTTTTTTCCTTATTGTGCCATTTTTTATTTTTTATTTTTTTTGTTGAAAATCAGTCATAATAATTCTTCTTTCTATGTGATAAAATTTTCATTTATTCTTCACAAAAAATATGGTTATAATTAATAAAAGTAACATATATGCCAGCTAGACTTTATAATTTATTATAATAATGAAAATAAATTATTTTAATTTCTAATTTTTATCTCTTGTTCTTTAAATATGCCAGCTAGGCTTGCACTTGCACGATGTCTTTCGTCTCAAACTTGTTCGTTCAACTGTCCTCTTTGCTCTTCTCCCAGATGCTGTTGTACTAGTTTTGGGTATTTTTATATGTTTTCGATAAATTGATGTTTTTTTTAATCATGAGATAATAATGTTTAAATTAAGTTTAAAATGTTGTGCAGATCTAATTGATTAAAAAAATCAAATTATGTAATTATAAAATTCTAAATTTTAATATTCAGTGTTATGAAAATCGGCCTCGTCAATAACCTGATCAAGTTATGGATTAGTGGTCGGACCAGTTAACCCAATTTAACCTAGTCTATATATAAAAAAAATATAGAAACATAACATCACAATTTTTACTTTCTACATTCACAATTTACATAAAAAATAAAGAGAAAATAAAAAAAGTAAAACATAACATCATTTAAATTTTTTTAAAAGAAACCCAAGCTCAACATGACTAGGATCAACCACGTCCTGGTCATCGTTTTTTGCTTAAACTGGACAGTTCAAACCGAGTTAACTACATACCCGATCTTTTGAAAGAAGTGAATTGGTTATGTAATTGGGTCCTAGTCCAACCGACCTGCTCGAACCAGTTTTTACAACTATAGATATTCATTTGATTTGTTCAACATATATACATATATGCACACTTTTTTTTTTTATTTCAATGGAGAACTAAAATCCTAACATAGCATTTTATTCTATTATTGTTAAAGTAAATTGATAGGTAGCACAACATTGAGTTCAGAGGGGGGCAAAAGGAGAGAATGGAGAGAGAAGAGTGACCAATACTAGTTTTAATTTTATGGTGTTTCATAGTGATATGTAATTTGAGTATTGATAGTGTTAAATAAGTTTTTAATCATCCGTCCACCTTTGAATGTTTAACTCATATAACTAGAATTGTCTTTTGGATATGTTTTCTGTATTAAGTATCAACCTTTCCTCTAACAGAACTATATTTAGTGTTTTTTTCTGCATTTATACGCATGTAAGGTTGGCATGCATATAAGTTTTTTAAAAATCTGAAGGGGCCGAAGGGATTCATTAAGGAATGGAGCTCATTGGAGTTGAACAATGATGAGAAGGAGTTGGAAGCTAAGTTAAAGCAGTTGGAAGAGTCTGGCCATAAGTTATTGGAGGGGCTAGATGCTGAAGGTATAGTGAGAAAGTCTCTTTTAGATGAGTACTGGGGGCGAGCTCAAATCATTGAAAAAGCCATCCTTTTAGTGGAGATATCTTCCAAATTATTTCATATCGACTGAAAAACAATGACCAGCGGATTTAACTTTCCTTTAGGAATGACGGATTTTCATAATTATTCAGTTGATTTAATGGAGTATTAAAGAATATTATATATATATATATATATGTGTGTGTGTGTATGTATGCATGTATTAAGCAAAGTTTTCAAGATTGAGAGTCTACATATACTCTCGTGACTCTTGAAACTCAACTCGTAGAATAGTAAGAGTTTATTTTATTAAAATATATATATATATATAATATAAAAATAAAAATTCTTAATACATAATAAATTTAAATTCATATAATAAGTTTAAATTATTTTAAATAAATACAAATTAAAGTCAAAAAACACTTAATTTCAAAACCTTTTAGATAAAAAGACAAATTATATTCAAAACCCTTAAGATTAGAGTTAACACAAAGAAACATTACTCTAGAAATTTGTTAATAAGTCTACTTACAAGTTTATTCCAATTCTATCGATTTTCTCTTATTTTACTGAATTTATTACTCTTTCAATCCTACATATGATTTAATTTATCAAGAACTAGTAAACTCGTATGATTTTATGAGTTAAGTTGCAATTTTGATAACTATATATATATATATATATGAAATTTACCATTTCTTTTATATATTTTAGTTTTAGCATCATAAGTTATCATTTTGGCATATTTATTATGTATTAGAATATATATAATATAATATGATGTTAATATATTTTATTTTTAGTTAGATTGTGTTAACTGCCTACACCAATATATATTTCTCATCTTAAATAATTTATATAAAAAAATATTATTGTTTTTTAAAAATTAAAAAATCTCTTTTCTTTTTCCTATTTCCTTCCTAATTCCCTTTTATGTCCTTCCAATCGATGGAGCAGATTTGGTGTTGGGTAGCAGTGGATTCAAACCTTGGGAACATTCCTCTTAGATCTCTCTGTTCCTTCCAATCAATTTACCTACCAAAATAAGCCAATTACATTAGTGGGTTGTTGAAATTAATTGGGCTTCTTATCTGATTGACCTAACTCATCACAGAGTCAATCTCACTGTAATCCCAGTTAAATAATCATATTGATATTTTAAGATATTGTCGGTTAAAGATAAATAACCATATTGATATTATGATCATATCTAATATTGTCGGTTAATGATAATTAGATATTGAGTGATACTAATCCACAATTAATTTCAACATTCTCCCACTTGGATAGTGTCAATCAATAATCAACATACAAATCATTAAGCTAAAACGACAATTGCCGATATATCATATATTAATTAACAATATGAAAAATATGAGCAACAAAATAAATATCCGATAGGGATATTAATCAATTGCATGTAACTAATATTTTTCATAGATGTATGGCATAATGTAGTCCCATAAATGACACTACAATGGTCCAAGCATAAATAAAATGCTAATAAGAAACATGAACAAAATGACGTCAACTAGAGCATGTCTCTTAAAGAAAATAGAGAATCAGACTCCCACTAACTTAATACATCAAAAGCCTTGACTAAACCCATGTGAGTTACATGAATAAGAAAAATTCCAACAGTTAAGGCCTTAGTCAGTGGATCTGCTAACATATCCTCAGAATCAATGTTTTCAATCCGAGTGTGAAAACTTTGAATTTGCTCTCTAACAAATTGATACTTGATATCAAAATGCTTTGAACGAGTAGAGCTTTTGTTGTTTCAAGAGAAACTCACAGCAGCAGTATTGTCACAGTAAATCACAAGTGGCCTGGAAATGCTTTCAACTATGTGAAAGTCAGATATCAATTTCTTAAGCCACATGGCCTGGCGAGTGGCCTCAAAACAAGCAACATACTCTGCTTCCATGGTAGAGGTAGCTGTAAGAGACTGTTTAACGCTCTTCCAAGAGATAGCTCCTCCTGCCATCATAAAAATAAAGCCAGAAGTAGATCTACGATCATCAGGGCAACCTGCAAAATCAGAATCAGAATAGCCAGTGACTTGAAGTTGATCAGACTTCATAAAAGTCAACATATGATCCTTGGTTCCCTGTAAATATCGCATGACCCTTTTAACGGCTTTCCAATGACCCAAACCTGGGTCGCTCAAGTATCTTCCTAAGGCATTGACGATGAAAGCAATGTCAGGACGAGTACAGACTTGAGCATACATCAAACTGCCAACAGCGGAAGCGTATGGAATTTTCTTCATAGCATCCACTTCTTCATCATTATGAGGACATTGTTTGTTAGATAATTTGTCACCACGTTGCACAGGTGCAGCACATGGGGAGCAAGCATTCATGTTGAACTTCTTGAGAATCTTCTCGATATATCCCTTTTGAGACAATCCAACTATGCCATGTGACCTATCACGAAGAATTTGGATGCCTAAAACAACAGAAGCTTCACCAAGGTCTTTCATATCAAAATGTCTGCACAACATTGATTTTGTCTCAACCAATAGGTTCATACAACTACTAGCAAGGAGAATGTCATCGACATATAATACGAGAATGATGAAATTACTCCCACTAGTCTTCAAGTAAATGCACTGGTCTGCAACATTTTCCTTGAAATTGTAAGTAGTGACAACCTGATCGAATTTTAAATACCATTGCCTAGATGCTTGTTTCAGTCCATAAATGGACCTTTTAAGTTTACACACAAAATGCTCATTGCCTGCTTGAACAAAACCATCAGGTTGAACCATGTAGACATCTTCAGCAAGATCTCCATTCAGAAAAGCTGTCTTTACATCCATCTGGTGTAGCTCTAGGTCAAAATGAGCAACTAAAGCCATGACAACTCGGAGTGCGTCCTTCGTTGAAACTGGTGAAAAGGTTTCTTTGTAGTCAACGCCTTCCCGTTGACTATAACCTTTAGCCACCAATCGAGCCTTATACCTATCAACCTTTCCATCTGGAGTACGTTTTGTCTTAAAGACCCATTTAGATCCAACAGGCTTACAACCTGCTGGTAAGTCCACAAGATCCCAAACATTATTATGAGACATGGAAGACAATTCATCATGCATAGCTTTTAGCCAGTCAGAAGCATGAGAACTAGAAAGTGCTTCCTGATATGTAATGGGATCGTCATCATCATGTGGATCATATTCGTGCTCCTGAAGGTATACAACATAGTCATTTGGTATAGAAGGTCGGCGTATTCTCTGAGATCGTCTTAATGGAGCCACATCAACATCATCCAGTTGTTGATCATTGAGTTGTGGTTCATCAACTTGTGGCTCTGTCATTTGTTCATCTTGCCTCTCAACAATTTGTTCATCTGTGTGAACCATTGGGATTGAGATGTCTGTAGGAAGAGAATAAGATGGTAATGGAAGCATGGTTCGATCTTCTCTAAAGGTCATCATTCGAGGTGTGTAACTCCCACTGTCCAAATCGTCCTCAAAGAAAACTGCTCGGTCAGATTCAATAACTCGTGTAGAGTGAGAAGGACAATAAAATCTACATCCTCTAGAACCGATACAGTAGCCAATGAAATAACTGCTAATAGTTTTGAGATCAAGTTTCTTTTGTTTAGGATTATAAGGTCTTACTTCTGCCTTACAACCCCATACATGGAAATGTCTCAAACTCGGCTTTCTACCAGTCATTAGCTCAAAAGGAGTTTTGGGCACAAATTTGCTAGGTACCTGATTAAGAATGTACATAGCAGTTCGCAAGGCATCTCCCCAAAGAAATTCTGGCAGAGATGAGTGTCATAACATACATCTTACCATGTCCATGAGTGTTCGATTTCGTCTCTCAGCAACACCATTTTGTTCAGGAGTTCCAGGCATGGTGTATTGAGCTTCAATTCCGTATTCATCAAGGAATCGAGCAAATGGACCTAGATTTCTTCCTGTCTCGTCATAACGACCATAATATTCTCCTCCTCTATCAGACCTTACACACTTAACTTTCTTCTCTGTTTTCAGCTCAACAAAGGCTTTAAAGGTTTTGAAGGCTTCAAGAGAGCTTGCTTTATCCTGAAGAAGATATACCTATCCATGTCTGGAGAAGTCATCTATGAAGGTAATAAAATACCTATATCCACCCATAGCAGTAGGTGTAATAGGTCCACATATGTCTGTGTGGATTAATTGTAGCACATCGTCACATCTGTTTGAACTTTTATTCCTGGTTTTGGTAGTGAACTTCCCCTTAATGCAATCGACACAAGTGTCATAATCTGAGAAGTCAAGATCATGCAGAATCTCTTCTTTTATGAGTCTTTCAATTTGAGGCCTAGAAATATGCCCCAAACGTCTATGCCATAGCATAGAGGAAGATTCATCAATCCTGTTACGTTTACTCCCACTAATGGAGTTAACTGACATATCAGTTATGTTTAACATGTAAAGTCTGTCATGCAAAACTCCTGAACCAACAACAGTTGAATTATAATAAATCACCAATTTTCCATCACCAAAATGAAAGTTGTATCCACATTTGTCTAAAACAGAAATTGATATCAAATTCCTTCTCATGGAAGGGACATAAACAGCATCATGTAATAATAAAGTATGTCCAGAGGATAAACATAAAGAGACGACTCCAATGTCAGCAACGGGTACTCCAGCTCCATCTCCCATAACAATCTTCGTCTCAACATCACTTGGTTTCCTCAGGCTTGTGAACCCCTGTAAAGAATTCACAACATGAATAGTAGCCCCTGAGTCTAACCACCAGGAATTTGGAGGAACATCAACCATATTAGATTCAAAGCAAGTTAGTGCTAGCAGATTACCTCGCTTCTCCTCTTTCTTTTTCAGGATAAAGCAATCTTCCACCTTGTGACCACGTTTCTTACAATACTTGCAAGAACCTTTAAAGAATTTCTTCTTGGGTTCTAAATGTTGTTCTGCTTTCTCTGTACCCTTTTTCTTCTTTCCTTTATACCTGTTAGCACCTTTAGCACCTGAACTAGAAGCAACGAACTGAATGCTATTAGGCTTATTTTTCTTCATTGACTCCTCCTCTTGGGTGATTATTGCAATCAATTCATCCACTCCATAGTCATGCTTTTGAATGTTATATGAAGTCTTCATGATGTCAAACTGAGAAGGCAGAGATTCCAAGATGCGATAGATTAAAGTGTCTTCACCAACCTCAACCTTGAGAGACGTCAGCTTATTATAAAAATGTATTAACTTCATAATGTGTTCACGTACACCGCTGACACCATCATATTTGGTCTTTTCAAATAAGGAAAGATATTGGCTTTTCTGTGCCTTATCAAAAGTTGTGAATTTTTCACCGACTGCTTTGAGAAAAGCACTGGCATCATCAAGATCTGGAATGCTCTGTCTAATAGATTTCTCCATGGTGAATTTAATCACCTTCAGGCACACTCTGTTAGAGTGTTCCCATTTCTCATGAGAAATTCGCTGAGCTTCAGAAGACTCATCTGTAAGAGGCGCAGGCTTCGTCGTCCTCAATGCTAAATCCAGATTGCCAATGGTCAGGTAGAGATCTAATGATTCTTTCCAGTCCTCATAATTTGTTCCGTTTAGAGTTTTGACGGAATTAGGGAAGAAAACTGAACATCACAAAAAAAATGATTTAAAAGTTCAGCTTAAAATAAATCCCTAAGCAAATTACAATACATTATAACTTAAATTAATAAATTCTAGCACCGATAGGGTACCAAAAAACATTAACATAAGTAAAGAGAAATGTATTGTACAACAACAAATTATACTAATAACAACACACCGATAGGGTATAATTTTCACTAATATAATGGATTAATATTTATTCATAAATTTACACAAATGGATCCACGATAGGTGAAATTACAATTATGTAAATTAATAGCATAAATCATGCTTTATTTCATATGATTTTAATTATCTTAAAATATGACAAACAAAATTCACATCATCATGCCCATGATAGATAGGTCATCACAATGCAAATTAACAGAAAAATCATATTATCAGTAATAATTCAATATTCAAAAAATTTGAGAGTAATATGCTAAAATTAATTCGAAGTTACATCTCAAAAATTAAATAAATTTCAAAATTATGAAATTTCAAAAAGAATTATTTATTTAATAATTTTAAGAAAAAAATATTTGGCATGGAGGAATCGGTGGTTACGGAACAAATATTTTGACGGCTTGGACCACCGTGGTTCTCCTAAAAAAAATATTTGATAATGTTGAAATTAATTGTGGATTAGTATCACTCAATATCTAATTATCATTAACCGACAATATTAGATATGATCATAATATCAATATGGTTATTTATCTTTAACCGACAATATCTTAAAATATCAATATGGTTATTTAACTGAGATTACAGTGAGATTGACTCTGTGATGGGTTAGGTCAATCAGATAAGAAGCCCAATTAAGAGAGGTCCCTGACTACCCTGGGGGGTTATAAATTTGTCATCCCATTAATCAAATTTACACATCAGAATTGTTCTCTACAATAACCCCTCAGAAGGTAGCCAGAAGAACCTCTAGAGTTCTGTTCAATAGTGCTCATGGATATGAATGCCAATTCAGGTACACACTCATTTTCATTCTATTAATTCGATAGCATGATTGACATACTATAATTTGTGTCTATTACAGTATAATTCAAAAACTAATTTATACTTTCATCATGGGTATCATCCACTTCATCTCACGCATCTTACTTCCAATTTTGTCGTTACCATTTAACTGATGCTACTGAGTCAATACACTTGGTCATGCTCTTTATTGGTCACAAATATACTCCCACATAACCCCATTCCTCATACTTGGATATTTTTGCCACAGCCGACTTAGCAACTCTTCTTGAGCAATTTGAACTACACGATCACTGCATTCACCTCCTGCCACGATCCAAACCTGTCAACGCTAAACCATACCGTTATCCACAGTTTGAAAAGGAAGTCAAGTCATGACAATGCTAAAAGATGGAATAACCAGGCTTAGCACGAGTCCTTTTTCTTCTCCTGTTAGTGAAGAAGAAAGATGAGCATTTCAGTGTTGATTATAGAGCCTTGAATGCTATTATTACCAAGGTCATTGGATGAACTTTTGGATGAGCTCCCATTTTCTTGGTTGAAATTTACAAGTTGCATGATATGCCTAAGTTGATTGTAAGTGACCGAGATCCAGTGTTTATGACTCGTTTCTGGCAGGAACTCTTCAGGTTGTAGGGGACAACCTTGGCCTTCAGCAGTGCTTATCACCCTTAATCCCATGGGCAAACTGAGGTGACTAACCGCATGTTACAAACGTTTCTGCATTGCTTCGTCAGTGATGCTCTCCTAAATGGGTTCAGTTCCTTCCACTGGCAGAATATTGGTATAATACATCATACCAATACTCTATTGGCATGACACCTTTTATGGTGTCTTTGAACTTCTCTCTGAACCAACGCTATCTTACTCTGCAGATTATTAAGGACAATATGGCTGCACCTCAAATTCGTAGCACAACCAACAACACACATCCCAAAGATTGCAGTTTTGAGGTTTGGGATTGGCAGTGGCATCGTTTACAACCCTTTTGTCAAATTTCCTTGCGAGCACGTTGTTTAGCTAAGCTCTCCAAGCGATTCTATGGGTCGTATAAGATCCTCAAGCAAGTGGGTTCCGTGGCATACCAACTAGACTTCTGGCCGAGGCAAAGATTCATCCCATCATGGAAACCCACCTGTTAAGATTCCAAATTTAGCACGTCTAGTTACATGCACACTCGTTCTTGTAGTGCCATCTACGATACTGAAACAGCATCCTCAGTTGCACACAACAGGGGGAATACAGACACAACTTTTGGTTCAGCGGGGTTGACCTTTCGTCTCTTGAAGCAACTTGGGAGGACAAGGAAGATTTCATGAATACTTATCCCATTTTCAACCTTCAGGACAAGGTTGTCGGAGAGGACATACATGAGTATTGATACAAGTCTAATGCAGCTGGAAGATGAGCCTATATAATAAGGCAGAGCCTAACGAAGGAAGACTCGTTCCCTTTGGCTGAAGGATTATATTTGAATTGCATATGCCCATTCAAAAATACAGAAATAAATCAATGGGGTTGTTAGTAACAAACTATACATCCAGTTTTTTTAAGGAACTCATCTTTGTAGCCTTTATATGTAGGACTGAAAATTATTTAAAATAATTTTGAGTTTAACTCATTGTTACTTGAATAAAGTATCATTAAATATTATTAAATTATCGTTAATGTGTTACGTTAGTTGTTATTGTTTTTAAATTAAAATATTATTAAATTTATGGTTTACATAAGTTTTTTTGTCATGAAAGTTTCACCAAAATTTAATTTTGGTCCTTAAAATTCAATATTTTTTTTAGTCCCTGAAATTAATTTGTCTTTTATATTAATATTGTTCCTTTATAAGTTCCGATGTATTTGGTTGTGTCATATGTGAAATTAAATATTGACAAGGTTAGGATTGAGGAGAAGAGTAATTCACAAGTATAAAAGCAAATCAAGATTAAAAAATATTTTTTTAATTTTAAGGACTAAAAGTGATTTTTCGTAAACTTTAGCATAAAAAACTTATTTAAACCTAAATTTATTTATTTGTTTTGAAAAATAAAAAAAAATAATTCTAGTTGATTTATAATAATTAATATTTTAATAAGTAATAAAACTAAAAAATTAATTTACAATTTTAAGGTACCATAATTTTAATGAAGTCCAAAATTAAAAACTATAAAATTGTGAATTCCTTGGAATTGCTTGAAACTTCTCAAATTGGAGTGAAAATAAAGTAGAGTTGTTTAACACTGATGTAGCACAGTGGGGATCACCAGACATAGTTTTGTTGGAAAATTTGAGTATTACAATAGACAAATTAATTTGTAAAATGTGGTTTTTAGAACCGTTAGAAATCGATATGACCATTGAATTGATTTTTTTGTTGCGCCATGAAACACAATTAAAACAACCGTCATATTTATTATAGTCATCATATTAATTGTGGTTAATGTAGTTGTCGTATTAAATAAATTTTAATGTGCCTTTTATTGCTTCCGATGACTACAACTCCAACAGCTATATCAAGGTTGGACGTGCAACCTTAGTTAGTGTCTTTGGTTCTCATTTCCAGATATACCTGACTATTCTCTTCTCTATGCCCTCTGGTTCTCTGTTTACCTTGCTAGTTTTGTAGCCTCTAAATATTAGTGAGAAGTTTTTGTTGTATCCTGAGAGACTTACGGGATTATTTGGATAAATCTGTTAGGATATTGCCCAATACGCTTTAGGAATATCACTTTTGCACCGGAGTTACCAACAATCTAAAAGACATATGGCTGACTAAATTAACTTTGTTGCTACACCTAAGGTCCAACATGCTTTCACAAAGCCATTGTTGAATGTCTCCAAAATTGAGATTTTTGCTAGACAGGATTGTTTATGCTAGCAGGAACATATCTATGATGGATCATTGTTGGACATCTATGGAAATTTACATTGAAAAAAACAAGTCAAATTACGATTGCAAAAAAAAAAAAAAAAAGCTATGCTTATAAAACTAATCACAATAATAATTCTCATAACTCACATGCAACTTTGAACCTCACCTTTAATAAAAATAATTATTTTTTGTGAAGAGCCAAAATATTTTATGGCACGGTGCTTACCTGTGAGAAATGACAATCCTTCTAAAACTTAAACTTAACTTGGTTGAATGAGATGATAATTTTATTGCAGTCATTTCTTTGGTAAATATTGTGACCAATATGAGTAAATGGATGGTAGACTCTAGATCTACTCCAATTTTGGGGAAATCAAAACTTCTTTTAAAACTCACATATGGAAAAACATTGGCTCTAAGTGGTGTGTTGCATGTGCCTACCATTAGAGTAGCCTTATTCTCTATGAAACTGTTGGCAAAGGTTGGCGTAAAAGTGACTTTGGAGTCTGACAAGATTGTCATGAAAAAAAATATAAAGTGTTTTTGGGAAAGGATTATTATGATCAAGGTCTCTTTGTACTTAATATCTCTAAAGTGATTAATGAGAATAAGACATCTTCTTCTTCTTCTTATATGATTGATTCATAAGATTTGTGGCATGCTAGATAAGGACATGTTAATTCCCCATATGTTATTAAATTACATTATGTTATTAGATTACATTAACTAGGCCTAATCAACTTGCATGTTAGACAAAGTAGAAAACGTGAAGTATATTAAAATATGGGGGTACTTAGGTAAGTTATGTTACTTGATCCTAAGAAAAAGAAAACAATACCTAAGACCTTTGATTGCATGTTTATTGGTTATGTTGAGCATAGGTAGCCTATAGGTTTCTTGTTATTAAGATTTATGTACTTGATTGCAATACCATCATAGAGACTAAAAATGCTGAATTCTTTGAGGACATATTCCCTTTGCAATCTAATATATCTATTACCTTTAGTGATAGTACTACAGTTGAGCAATTAGGTGAAAGCCATAGTGAACCTATGATTAATGACTTAAGACATAGTAAGAGACAAAGGATATAAAAATATTTTGGTGATGCTTTTCACACATATCTAGTTGAGAACGATCCTTTGAGTTTTTTTTAAGCTTATTAATTCATCATATGAAAACCTTTGGGAACAAGCTATTAAATTTTAAATGGATTCTTTAAAAAAGAATAATACTTGGATCTTTAAGAGAAAGTATAATCCTGATGCATCTATAGCTGTAGATAAATATAAGGCTAGATTTGTAGCTAAAGGGTTTACTTAAAAGAATAACATAGATTATTTTGCTACCTTTACACCTCCCACTAGGATTTTCTCTATTAGAGATTTGATAGCATTAGCATTTATTCACAAGTTGGTGATTCATTAGATGGATGCTAAGAAAACTTTCTTGAATGGTGATTTAGAGGAAGAGATTTACATGACCCAATTTGAGGGATGCGTGATTCTTGGTAAAAAAAAACATAGTGTGCAAACTCTTAAAATCCTTATATGGTTTAAAACAAACACCAAAACAATTGCATGAAAATTTTATGAGATTGTACTTGCTTATGGTTTTTGCTCTAGTGATGCTGATAGATACGTGTACAAAAAACTTGTGAATGGTGAATGTGTCATCATATTTTGTATGTGGATGATATTTTTTACTCTTTGATACATGCAATGATATAGTTTTTTAAACTTAATCTTACTTAGCATCCAAGTTTGATATGAAAGACATGAGTGAAACAAGTGTTATTTTAGGAGTCAAAGTCATAAGGAAGGGAGATAGTATAATTCTATCCCAAGAATATTACGTTAAGAAACTTCTTAGAAAGTTTGACTGTTATGATTATAAATTTGTGAGTACCCCTTATGACATTAAATCTCAACTAATGAAAAATAGAGGAGAACCAAATTCTCAAACTCATTTTGCCTAGATTTTGCATTTGATGAATTTCTCAAGACCAGATGTAGCCTATACAGTAGGTAGATTAAGTAGAGACACTCATAATCCTAATAAGGATCATTGGGAAGCACTTGCTAGACTCATGAGGTATTTGAGAGGTACTATTGAATATGGTATTGAATATAGTGGATTTCCCTCTATACTAGAAGGGTACAATGATGCTAACTGAATCTTTGATTCATATGAGACAAAATCCAATAGTAGTTATGTATTTATAGTACTTGGTGGTGGTGTAATTACACGAAAATTAGCCAAACAAACTATTATAGCTAGATCAACATGTATAAATGTGTATAATGATTATATTCCTATTATAGGAGCTACAAATTAGGAATCTTAGATAATCAACATTGATTATCATTTGTAAATTGGAAAATCTTTCCATATTTATTTATGTATGATATCTATTTATTGGGGAAAATAATATACTCTCGGGCAGCGAGACAATTTGACACCACAATCATGCAAGCCTAATGTTGTAAATGATAGTCAGATCGATGGCGAAATGTGATATCGTGAGTTGGGAACTAATCTATTTGGTTTTTATTTGGCACTACAAAAGGACATGCTTGAGTGCACATTAGTGGTTCTTTAAAGACATCATCAATGATTCAATAGGGGATGAGTGTATGGCGTGCATGCCTGCTCAGAAGACGTTGCACCTGTCGATCAATGCAAGGGATATCAGATAAGATCTTTGGCGGTTAGAAAGGTCACTAGAGCTCTTGCAACAACGACAGAAAAAACTTAAACAAGTTGTTACAAGAGACGACAATATGGGAGGGACTTTTGACTCCAAGGATAATAGGTTCACCAGGCAACCATAGGAAATAGAAAGTTCCTAATATGCATGTCTTAGATGATCACACTAAACCTTAAACTTTAGATACCATGTAAGAATTGTTTATTGATAATGTGCATGTCATGACAAACTAATCCTTCATTTATAATGAGTAAATAGGATTAGTATTTGATTTCACAAAATCAATTAATAGTGAGAAATAAGAATTAAAGCCCTAATCACATCTAATGATAAATAAGAAAATATTATGTAATCAAACATTTATAATAAATTCCTTGTTCAACAAAAAAACGTAAGAAATGAAGAGAGAAATAGATACTACCTTATCATCAATTTCATCATTATTTAAAATTGCATCCATTACGCGTCTTATCATAACAACAATATATATAATCATAACAACTATATATATACACTTTGTCGTGAAATTATCTTGATCCACACCTATTGATAACCAAAGAAGAAGCAACTCAAAGCAAAGAAAGACATAAAAGGAAAATTACATGTATACTGATCATGCAAAAGAATAATAATTAATGCTCATTATATAGAAGTAAAGTAGTTTCAATGTACCTTGAGGAAACAGAGTCAACATTAATTATTAATCTTGTAAATTGAATTTAAAAATAGCCTTTAAGTAGAGTAGTTTCAAGATAACTTGAGAAAATAACTTTAATTATTAGATTTAATGTTTATAACTTCGACATTCCATTTCCATTGAGTCCTCTATTAGCTCAAGTATATCACAATCATTTGTCTTCCAATTACTTCCATACTTTTTCCTTACATGGTAACTAATTGGGTTCATTCTACTCTAAAGGTTTGATTGATTTGGTTTTGTTTTCTAGTTTTTGAAAAGAGTTTTGAAAAATAGTTTTCAAAAACTGTTTTCGGGAAAAAAAGAGAAAAAAAGCTTGTTTGGTAAATGTTATTTAAAAACTATTTTCAAGATGTAAAAATAGAAAAACTTGTTCATATTTATTAAAATTTCATTAATGAAAAAAAAACAATATATTATGATTGTAGTTTGAGTTTTCAAAAAAAAAAAAATAAAACTAAAAAGCAAAACTACTTTCAGCTATTCTTGTTTTTTAGTTTTTAAAAACTAACAAATCTAAACTATTTTCGAAATCTGTTTTCAAAAACATTATCCAAACAAGTTTTTTAGTTTTTAAATACTAAAATACTGAAAACAGTTTTATAAAACTGTTGCCAAACAAGCACTAAGGCTCGATTGCTAGTTATAAGACAATTTTATGGCAACTACCCACCATTTATATTAACTTTTAAAGCTTGACACTCCATTTCTGGTGTGTCACTTCCTTGTCAACCATCTCCTGACATCACACTATCTTTCTCTCATTCACACATCATCACTAGCTTTTGCCTTTAGTGGTGCATGTAAGTGATACATTTTTTATAAGCTAAACATTAATTATTAATGTGCTAGTTTTTGTCAATAGAGATATTCAAACCTACAACCTCTTTCTCTCCCCCTTCTCTCCACATGTGGACTTTGCCACTAAACCAATCTTATAATCCCCTGCATGTAAGTCATATACATTGCTTTGAAACAAAAGACTAGGGTTAATCTAGATACTTTCTTGGGATTGTTGTTGGATCAAAATCTAGTATTGTCATATCTCAAATAAAATTTGTTCTCGATATTCTTAAAGAAACAACACGCAACATCGTAAACCAATAAAATAATCCTACAACCTCAAATGTTGAGTTTTTTCGTAATCAAAGAGAACTTACCTCAAAGTCTCAAACCCCATCAAATATCAAAAGTTTGTAGAGCTAAATTATTTAACTGTAACCAGACCAAGGCTCCGTTTAAAAGAGCTTATTCAATAAAGTTTCTTACTTAAGACTTTATTTTATAAACTCTTAATTTAATAAGTTATTTGTGTTTGAATATGCAAATTTATAAAAACACTTATATGGAAATAAAGTGTTTGAATATATATATATATATATATATAGGGGACGTATCTAGTGAGAAAACCAAAGTTATATAAGAGTGAGAGAAACAAATATCAGTTTTAAGAGAGGAGAGAAAAAAAAAGAGTGACAGATAATAAATGCTGGAAGAAAGAAAGGGAGAGGGCGAGAGAGGGAGTGAGCGAGAGAAAGAGAAAGAGAGAAAGAGTGAAAGAGAGAGAGAAAGGGAGAGAAGGAGAGAGAGAGAGATTCAATAGCAAGTTTTAATCATGAGAGAGATAAAAAAACTGAAAGGTGAGAATCAAAGAAAGTACGAATTTTCAATAAGGTTAAAACATTTTTTTTCAAAAAGTTATTATAAATAGATTATTTAAATAAGCTTAAATCAACTTATGGACTCAATATAAGTACTTTTATAAATTTATCCAAATATTTGTATAAGCATTTATGTAATAAGATAAAGTTAAATAAGCTGGAAATAAGCAAACAGGATCCAAATATTTCTTTTCTACAAGTGTGATGAGTCAGTTTCTTAATTTTCCTCGTATTAATCACTAGACTGTTATCGGAATTTTGAGATGTATTAAAGGAGTACATGGAAAAGAATTAGTGTTTGATTAATTTGGTTTTTTTTTTTTAGTTTTTAAAAAAAGTTTTCAAAAACTATTTTTGGGAAGAAAAGAAAAAAAAACTTGTTTGCTAAGCATTATTTGAAAACTGTTTTGAAGATGTAAAATGGAAAAACTTGTTTATATTTATTAAAATTTCATTAATGAAAAGCAAAAAGTAACATATTATGATTATATTTTGAGTTTTCAACACAAAAATAGAAACTCAAAAACAAAACTACTTTTAACTATTTCTATTTCTTAGTTTTTAAAAACTAAGAAACTAGAACTGTTTTCGAAAACTGTTTTCAGAAAACACTACTTAAACAAGTTTTTTTTTATTTTTAAATACTAAAGTATTGAAAACAGTTTTATAAAATTGTTGTCAAACAAACACTTAGTATATGAGAAGAGAGAGGCAGAAAGCGCAAAATTATTAGATAGGGTTGGATCTCCTTCTAAAAGGATATTTGACTCAGGACATTGTTTTTTATGAGAAATAAAAAAGGAATTTATTAGGAGAATGTTCCCTTCAGAATCAATTCCCTATATGGGAATACAATAGATTCAATATACCTTAAGAGATAGAGTTAGCCTTCATTATCTATATTGAAAATTGCATTTAAAATTTG
Source organism: Psophocarpus tetragonolobus (assembly GCA_037954015.1). Taxonomy (NCBI): domain Eukaryota; kingdom Viridiplantae; phylum Streptophyta; class Magnoliopsida; order Fabales; family Fabaceae; genus Psophocarpus; species Psophocarpus tetragonolobus. The sequence continues at coordinate 56,659,271 of CM075690.1, read as the reverse complement.
TTAACCTTGTAAGTTTGATGTATAAAATAGGAGAGATTCTGGGAAGCGGATCCTCCTTGTTAGCTAAAATGGGAGAAGGTCATGTTTATATAATCTGTGCCATACATTAAAATACTTGTAGATCAATGGTTTACAATAACCCAGGTCATAAATTAATAAAACTCAACGTTTCATGTAAATTGAATAATAAAGACAAAATGAGTCGGGTTAGATTGACTCGTTTTTCTGACAGATTAAGATAGATTAACTCATGGGCCGGGCCAACCTAGTTTGACAGCTATACAGTGTGACCCGTTTTGTCACCCCTAAACTCTAGGGAAGAAAGCACATACTATGTAAGTTTTGTACATTTTTATCATATTCCAATGTTATAGATAAATTTATAGCAAATTTGGAACGTTCAAGGATTTCAATGGTGATGGAGGACTTGGTAGTTCGATATGAATTTGTCATGGGACCCTGCTTCCAGGAGAAAGAACCACCTATTAAATGAAGCCCAAAAATTACAATGTCCACATTCAAATTCAAACGTATAGTGGTGAGAGCTTTGAACTTTGATGCTTGAAACAGAAACGGAAGGAAGAAGCGTATATGAAACTCAGTTTTATTAATTGATGATGTAGGTTATTGTGAGCCATTGATCTACAAATATTTTAATGTACGGTACAGATTATATAAACGTGACACTCTCCCGTTTTAGCTAACCGGAGAGGATCCGCTTCCAAGATTCTGCTGAGTACTCAGTGAATTCACACATATTCAGAATCAGTTGTCTCATTAGTACTGAATAGAATGAAATCAAGTTGTCCAAAAAAAGAACATTCAAAATTCAAAGAGATGCTTAAGATTTAAAGAAACCTTACGGGCACATTTGCAAGAAATACATCTCTTAGGACAGAAAATGCTCTTCCTTCCTATATAAAATGATGCAAATGATAAAACAATAAAATTGAAGAGGAAAAACAGAGATTAATATATTACCTTTCAAACCATCGTAAATCATAATATATAAAAAAATTAAACTCGTGAGAGAGACAGAGAGAGATCAAACCTTTTCAGCTGAAGGGTTTGAATACATTGGACGTTTTACTGGTGAGTACACAGGTCATTATAAAAAAAATTATGTAGATGTATCTAAAATTAGAATAGTTAAAAAATGTATAAATCAAAAACTGCCAATAAAATGACATTTTTATTACACTAGTCAACAAGTATGTGAGTTGTTAGACTTCAGAAGAGCATTTAGCAGCTTTTAACTACTTCACAACAGAATAATTCAATAGAACAAGAAAATAACCAGAATAGAAAACATTAGTTCAAAAGAGATCTCCAATTTCCATGTCACAAAAACCTCCAGAAATCCTTATGTGAGAAAAAGAAAAGACGTGCCAAAGGTCATTAAAGACACCTGAAATACATACAATACAAAACACAAACTACTAAAGGGTTTTCATGAAAAAATCATTTTTGTAATTCCTCACACCTTGCTTAAAGAAGGCTACTCCACCTCTTGACATACCCCTTTGGAATCCAAAGCTTCCCCAAAAGACTGTCTTTTACATTGACAGTGATGCTCAATAAAATAAATATTGGTGCCATGGTTTTACTGAAATAGAAATACAAACATGTCTCAGATCTTGAATAAACCAGAGAAGTAATCTAAAGATCTTGAATAAGAAACTGAAGTTAACCATTCTATCTATATTTCATTATTTTCTAGCTGGCAAGTGGCAAATGGATGTTCTCCCACAACCCATAAATAAAAAAGTAATAAAAAAATAATAGGTTCAAGCACATAAATAAAAAGTATAAATATTAAAATAAGAAGCACAATTATTTATCTTTACATAAAAATATGGAAAGAAATTCAAACATATAAAATTAAAAGTAAAAAATATAAAATTTTAATACATATACATGTGACTTATTGAGATGAAGGGGTCATTTGCGCACCCTCAAATGAACGAAGGTCCACCCCTGCCCCCTGCCAAGTAGGATAATATAGGGATGTGACCAAAATTGTGCATAACATTATTAGAGTAGTTTATTCTGTTCTTTCAATTTCTATTCTATGCAACGATAGATAGTGTTTTAACTCTCTTTTGACCGTCGTCATCTTCTACTCATAGTTAGTTGTTAAGTCTATTATGTTAGTTTAGATCTTCTTTGATTTGTATAAATAGCATTGTTGTAATACCTCTGTTTAGGTTGAATAAAATTTTTTTTGATTTCATACAAACTCTTCTCAGTTTCTCTAAACCTAATTAACATGTGTGTACACACTTGTATTTATATGTAGAGGCAGATGCGAAAACACAAATAATAAGGCACTATTGTACCAAGAAAGGTGCTTACTTTCCTTTCTTATCAGGGTTTATAACTATTCTATTCTTTAACAGTTGCTTTTGTATTAAAATCACCTACAATTAATTGGTAAAATCATAATCTGAAAAGGATAAAAAATGTGAATTTACTGTCACAAATCAAGAATTAAAACAAAGAACAAATTTTATGTCATTAAAATGTGTATCTATTTATCCATGTAAGGTGCAACTTCTTTTTATCTTTACACATTCTTTGACAACTCAACAAATTTAATTCTCTCAATTAACGGTTTCTACCAAAGCTAGCTGGTCTAGACAAATGAAATGATAGGCAATGTCTCTATTTCAAAGAAACAAGAAAATAAAATTAGAAGATCACCTTGTCAATCCCTTTGATTACAAAATATCCTCCAAGAACAAGGGGAGGAAAGGAAATTTGCAAGAAGCACACACAATTCTATTTATTTTTAGGTGTTCTCATGTTGGATACATTTCAGACATCGAAACTTATCTGACACATGTTGGACACTTCTAGTTAAGTCTCTAATTAAAAAATTATTATTTTTTGTTTTAAAATTTAAACTTACATTTACATAGAACTTAAATACCTAATTGGAGACCTCAACATAGATGGATACACGCTAATATTATGAAAAAATATTGTTGATCTTCTTATCATAGAAAATTGGTAAATAGACGACCACTTAAGTTAATTTGTGATGTTACTCATATTTTATTTCATTAGAATCTCATTATTATTATTATTATTATTATTATTATTATTATTATTATTATTATTATTATTATTATTATTATTATTATTATATAAGTCATGTTTCTGTGACCTATATTTTAAACATTAGTTGTTTGAGTCTCCGTATCCATGTGAGTGTCCGTGCTACTTAGGAAAATATGTATTTTTACTACACATATACTGCAGAGGTGGCTCAAATGTAATTTCTGATATTACCATAGTCGGAACACATACTAAACATTCTATTTTGGATATGAGTGATGTCTAAATGAATTTTGTTATTTTTGGTTTGTTTGTTCAGCAATTTGAAACAAATGGAAGTTCTTTTGTATACAGATATAATAAAATTACTTGCAAATCCAAATCTCAATCCCTAAATAATACTCAAGTCTCTGAAGGGAAACTGGCGACATAAGAAAATAGAAAAGTGAAAATTTGTATAACAACAGTGTAGATGTTCCATCATTGTGTACATTGTATAGAAATATATCTGCATCAAAATTTTGACTAAATCATCCTTAAATTTCAGCTGAGGATGATGCTCTTGATGTATGCAGCATTGATTTTGTTTTATATTCTTTGGATTTGGAAAAACATGTGTAAATATTTCCATTATTTATCAAGATTATGGCATCTTAGTCCCTAAGAGTAAACATTTACAATGGAGGTCTTAGATAAGTTCTTAATATTAAAATTATTTTTAATGTGGGTTCCATATGTTAGGATGCTTAAAAATTAGAGAAAATTGCTTAGATAAACAAATTTTTTCTAATTTTTAAGTATCATAACTTATAAGATCGATATTAAAATAATAATTTTAATATTAAAACTTATCTATGAACCTTCAATATTTTTTAATGGAATTAAAAAATTTTAAATATATTTTCAAAGTATAAATTATTTATTGTAAATTTTAAATATGGTTACAAATATTTATTTCTTATGAATTTAATATAATGAAATATATGTATATAATAAATATTTATTTATTATAATTTTTTATATAACAAATATTTATCTAGTGCATTACAAATACTTAAATACTATCATTTCAATTGAAATATAAATTTATTTAATTAAATGAGAAAAACTAAGTATTCAGTCACAGACTTGAAAAGAATGAAATATATATGATCTATAAAATAACTGATTAATATATAAATGAATTTCTATAATTCTAAAATCTAGATTGATAAATTAACAATATATATTAAATAAATTGCAATTATTATTCAATCTAACATAGATTACAACTTTGAGGAAAAATAAATTTAGTTATTTATATACGATTATATTTTTAACATTAGTTCTTTTTACAGCATATCCAATTTATTTAAATTTAGATTTTATAAAGTATTTAATTTGACTCATAAAATGCATAATAACACTTTTGAGTGAAATCTAATTCATTACCATCACGTGATTTTGTGATTATTTCATGTTAAAATTTGAACTACCCGACAATTTTCTTGAGTTCAATATATACTTTAGTTTACCACAAATGATCACAAATGTTTTTCTTTTTTTTATATTACTCCATTCCTCGTTCATTTTCTTTTCTTGTTGAGAAGTGTAAAAATTTTTTAATGTTTAGATTTTTGTAATTCAATTAAAATGCACTAATACCATAACTTTTTAGTTTTCAATTTGCACTTGTAAAATTTATTTTAAAATTTGATTTAGTTTTGTATAAAATAAATTACAAAAGTTTAAAATACTTTGAAATTTAATTTGAAAACACTAACACAAAAATATTTTAATCCTATTATAAATAGAAGAATTTCAGTTAACTTTTATTATATTTAGCTTAGTAACGTATTGAAAATATTTAATTAATTGTTAGTAAAAATTTTAGCGATTAATAAATAACAACTAAGTTGATTATTTTATATTTACTTTATTTGGTCTTGCACTTTGAACTGTAATTTATAATTCCATATGATGAAATGAAATATTTTTTTTTAATTTAACATACATACTTAGTACTATATATATATATATATATATATATATATATATAACTTACTCAAAAATAAGGTTAACGAAGTTATTCTTTATTTTTATAATTTTAACTATTAAATTTTAAAATAATGAGTAATTGATCTTATTATCAAATTTTAAAATAAAAATAAATTATTAAGATGAAAAGTAAGTTTATATATATATGTTTATATATATATATATATATATATATATATATATTTATTATAGCACAACTTATTTCAATATTTTGGTTTAGCACCATTGTAAAAAGAAGTCGTTGGTACCTTATAAAAGGAATAGGAGAGAATGTTATTACTTGGTTCTTGGTGTTCTTGTTTCTTGTTTGTGAAAAGAAAACATAGAGAAGAATGTTGGGAGGTAACAAAATTGAATTGGATATTGACAAAGAGACACTCTTTTGTATGTTTCCTCCTCTAAGAGAGATGGAATGGGAAGGGAAGCTCATTGAAAACTTCCTTCCTCATGGGTTGACCCAAAAAATTTAATTATCCCAATCCCCAAAGAAGAACAACAACACAATACCACCACTCATGATCATCTTCCTATTTCCATACACGATCTGCCATTGAATAAGAAAAGATGGAGTCAAGAAGAACATCGGTACGTATAGTTGCTTTGTTGTCGTTTCTCACATATATTAGAGGTATTTGTGTTAAGTCTTGGTATTATAAACATGTTTAGAGACCCAATTTTTAAAGAAAACTATTGAAAAATGGAAAACTGGTTTATCAAAAAACTGGAAAACTATCTAAAGTGGTTTTTAGATTTGAAAAATAGGAAAACACATTATCTTCAATCACATCGAGTTTCGTTACTCCTTCTGTCTTTCTCTCATCTCTCACGCATCTTTTACCCTATTATTGTATTTTTCTCTAAAATAGGAAAGAACGGGAGAGTATCTGAACATGTTTTCTCAGTTTTTTATACATGTCTAAGAAATAAAAAATCTAAAAAACTTAATCTGGAAAATAATTAAAAACTAGAAAACTTTTCTCCAACTAGAAATAAAGTATGACAAAAAATGAAATTTCAAAACATTTAACAAATGTAAAAATATTACATTATCATGTCAGCATTGTAAAAAATATGTTTTAATCTTTGAAACAAATGTTCCCTTAAAATACTTACCTTATTTTGTTGTAGGTTGTTTATCGAAGGAAACTGGAATGTTCCTAAGTACATGATTCATTATACGCATGAAAGTGCTAGGGGCATTGGTGAGACCAAATGGCATCACTAACCGAGTATACAAACAAAACTTGGTCTTAAAAGCGGTTTTCCACTCATCACCCTTTTTAATCCTTATTTGGTGATAACCACTCTTAACATCAATCTTGGAAAATATAATGGCCCCATGTAACTCATCCAACATGTCATCTAGCCTAGGGATTGGGTGCCTATACTTTTATGGTGATGTTATTAATAGCTCTACAATCAGTACACATCCTCCATTTTCCATCTTTCTTAGGCACTAAAAGAACAAGAACAACACAAGGGCTAAGGCTCTTTTGAACCCAATCATTCTTCAACAAATCTTGAACTTGAGTTTCTATTTCTTTGGTCTCTTGGGGGTTAGTCCTATAGGCGGGCCTATTTGGAAGGCTTGCCGCCTGGGATGAGGTCAATTTGATGTTCTATCCCTCTTAAAGGTGGAAGTCCACTTGGAACCTCTTGAGGAAATACATCATCAAATTCTTTTAAAAGATTGTGGACCTCTTGAGGTAGAGACTCAAGTTCATGATTAGTTGCAACGAGTGTCTCTTTGAAGTATAGAAGGTATAAAGGTTGTTCAAGCAAGAGTTGTAATGAGGTGCAATGAGGTTCTTTCTTTTTGGTCTTCTTCTCTCGTAGCTTTCATTTTGAGTTGGTCCTCACACACTTGAGAAAGTGTTAGAGGGCACAACACAAATTTCTTGCCTTAGTGTTGGAAACTTATTTTATTGGTAAGGTCATCATGCATGGTTTTCTTATCAAATTGCTAAGGCCTTCTAAGCAACACATGACTAGCTTCCAAAGGCACAACATCACATAAAACTTCATCTTTGTATTTGCCAAGGGAAATTGGTACAATTGCTTGTTGGTTAACCACAATACCTCTATCCTCATGAATCCATTGCAATTGATAAGGTCTAGGATGTGGTTTTGTGGATAAGGCTATATTTTCAATCAATCTAGTACTACAACAATTACAACTAGACCCACTATCCACAATAAGAGAACAAGTGCTTTCTAAAATTTTGCATCTTGTATGAAACAAGTTCTCTCTTTGTGATTGGTCAATCTTACTATTTTGGTTGTTAAGAAGTCTCCTTACCATAAGTAAGTCTCCATCACAAGGTAAGGTCTCTTCCATGGAATCCATGGCTTCATCTTCACTACTTGAAGTAGAAGAAGAAGAAATAGCTTCATCAAGGCTACTATAATGATCTTGGCCTCTTAAAATCATTGTTTTCTTTGTGGGGCATTGAGAAGCAATGTGACCCCTTCCAAGACACGTCACTTGATTTAGACTCATTAGAAGGTACTTTAGAAGAATATGCTTTTTATTTTTCTTTATCTTTTTCTTTTTCATCTTCTTTGGAGAAAGGTTTGGAAGAAGGACCCTCCTTCTTAAAATTCTTGGAATAATATAGAGTGAAGTCTTTTTTGAAACTTTTTCTTTTAAATTGGTGCTCCACTCTTGAAGAAAGTTGAACAAATTCATTAAAATCTCTATATGGAAAAAATTCAACTTTGTCTCTTATTTCAAGATTAAGGCGACTTTGGAACCTTGAGATGGTGATCCTCTCTTCTTCCCTTATACCTGCCTTCATCATAAGTAACTCCATTTGTTGCCTATATTCTTCCACACTTAATGACCCTTGTTTTCAACCTTTGAAGCTTATCCATAAGCTCATAGTCATAGTATGGAGGAGTATGCCTCCTTCTCAAGGCACTACAGAGTTCATTCCAATATTGAATTGGGGGCTCGTGATTCACTCTCTTTTCTCTTTCTAAAGAAGTCCACCAATACATGGCATGCCCTTGGTAGCTAAGGATTGCCAAAGTAACCTTCGTCTCTTCACTTACCCTATGGCAAGCAAAAAGTTGTTCAACCTTCATTTCTCAATCCAAATATGCATCAACATTGTCCTTTCCAAAAAATGAAGGAAGGTTGACATTAGGTTCCTTATTGGAGGATTCTCTTTGCTTATGTGTTCTTGGGGGCCTTTTATAATAATCATTATTGTGATGATTACTATAAAGGCTAACACTTGGGGTTTCGGTATGATGATCACTATCCTCACTTTCACTCAAAGAAACCCTTACCCCTTTGCCTTTTTGGGACCTAGATGGTTGGACTCTATGTTTTGAACCACTAGTTCCTACCCCCCAAAGTAACTTAGCAAGCATTTCTCTAATTTCCTCATTTGGTTTATCATGTTCTCTCTCCCTCTTCCTAAATTCTTCCTTTGTTTTTGCATTTTCTTCTTGTTTTCTTTTTATATACTCCCTAAGTTCATCTCTAAGGCTAGCATTACTAGGGTGTGAGTTTTGACCACAGACACTTGAATGATTACTCATCTTTGATCTAAGAAAGGTTTTCTTGAGAAGATTTTTACAAAGAGTGAGTGATAAAGGTTTTCACAAAGAGATTTTGGTGCTAGACTTATTACTTAGAGCGGTTAGAATTACACTTTAAAAGGGAGGTGGACTACAAGGAGTCACTTAATAACCAAGCCTCTTAATAGTGGGAAACTTATCAACCTTTGCCCCTTTGTAAGTCTTACAAAAAAAAATTGACACTACAAGTGTGTGGTGTGCAACGGACCCCTAATAAGTACTTAGAAGCCTTCTAACCGAACCTACAACAACCTAGAGCATACAACTACAACAAAGTAAGTATGGAAAAGTAATAAAGGCATATACTAGTCATAATTCCTAAGGTGGAAACAATCCCACCACTAAAACGAATTACACCTAAGCTATCACAAATCAAATGAGAGTTTAAAGTGTCCAAATTATAACCCAAATGAACAAGAAAGGACCAAGTACAAATGGCCCCAATAAAAACAATAACAAAGAGCAAAAGAAAGAAGAAAAAGTGGTACAAAAATCAAACAAGAACAAAAATAGAAAGATACTAGGCGCAAATTTAAAATAAAAAGCAAGAAACAAAATTGAAATTCTTCAAGCCTCCAACTTGGTGTTCCTTAACAAGTAAAAAACTTGTTAGTCCTCTCTTTATAGTGTTTTCACTCCCACTATTTGGTGATTCTCTCCAAATCACTTTGGGACTTATGGAAAATTCCTCCAACTCAATGTCCCAAGATTCACAAGGTGAACCCGAGGTGATTCACCTACACCAAGCAAAGAAGCCAACCAAGAGAAAGAGAACCAAGAGGCCAAGAAATAAAAACTAAAAAAGGAAAATTAAGAAGGCTAAACTCAAGAGATTAATTATGAGATAAGACTCAAAGAATGCGAAGAAAGACAAGCAAAAATTAAGGCACACAAGAAAGTTAAGCACTCAAAAGGAACTTAGAATGACTCTAGATTAGAATTTACGTGTTTAATGTTCCTTGTCCTTAAAATTTCATGTCCAATGTCCAACATCCAGCCAAGGTTTTGGTCACAAAATGGGTCCAATGATAGTCCAAAATATTCCAATATGGTCAAAGTTCAAGTCCAAAGTCCAAGGGTAAAATGGTGCACAAGTTAGCAACAATTCCTTTTAATTTTTTTTTTAACTTTCACTTCTTTTCACTCAAAATGTGTCCCACCAAGGAGGATCATATTTGATTCTTTTTTTAACCTTATATGTTACATGGATTTTACACTTGTGGTGTGTTAAAAGTGGGTACAAAAAGGTGGTAAATAAAAGTTCGAATTTTGGTGCAAGAAAGGTATCTTTTTGGAAAGTGTTTCTTGCTTTTGTTCTCTTGTTTAGGGGAAGTTTTTTTTTTTAGTTTTTTATAGAATATATTCAGCCATATAACACTTTGTTTGAATTAGGATCATGCAATAAAGACAAGGAATGATGTAGTCATGCAAAAGGAAGGCTAGCCAAAAATGTGTAAGAAAAAGAACCAGATTTTTTTTCAAAGTTTCATGCATCTTGTGAGAGAAATATGCATATATTTGACTAGTTTTTGAAAATAAGGAGGGAAACTTCAAACATGACAAAAAAGGGATTCAAACAAGATTACAATGATGTTCATAGCATGTTCATCACAAAAAAAAAATGCAGCCAAGGAAAAATAAAGGAAGGCTCTAAAAGAACAACCTTTTGAGAAAAACTCAAAGAACACTAAGAAGGCTCATGAATGATGATGAACCTTTTAAGAATAGCCTTTTTCACTAAACAATTGTTTATAGGTAGAATTGTAAAAATGGGCTTGACTTGATTAATCAACTCGACCCATCACAGGTTCGGGTCAGAAAATTAATAGCAAATTTTACTTGTAGAAACAATTAGTAGTTTAATTCATGGGTTAGTTTCAGACTGGATCAAGTTTATTTGACCCACTAAAACAACATTTTTAATAAAAAACTTCACTTTTAAAGGAAAAAAATATTTTGTTATGAATCATTGCATATTTTTTAATGTTATTATTTCATTAATTTACAAATTTTCTTATAAAAAATATCACTTAATAAAAAGAAGAAAATAATTTGTTATTTAATCTTTATTTTATATTAAATATAATAAGTCAACTCACATGTTTGTATGTTGTGTATCAGATTGGATTGAGTTTTTATATATCTTTATGAAGGTAGACCAAACTGGTACAACCTACTTAAACTATAATTCGTGTTGGGTCAACTTGTCTCATTTTTACACAACTAAATTTATAGGTTATAGCTTTTTTTATTGTAAATTAAATAGCATTGTGTAGTAATAATAGATAACTTATTCTTGTATGCTATATGCATAAATTGAGCAACAACACAATGAGTGGACAGTTATAAGCTTTGACTCTTTTATATTTATTTCAACTCTTTTGGAAACAATCTTAAAGCATATATAGTTAAAATTTTCCTGTAAAATTATCGTGGGCTATTTTTTTTATATGCTATAAAGATAGGTTAATATTATAAGAGTTTAATTAACATGCACTCATAGTGTAAAAGAGTTTTACACCTATGTTCAATCACAACTCTTCATTTATAAAAATGAAGTAAAGTCAATAAAATTCTAATATATATTTGAAGCACGTGATTAGTAAAGGAATACTTAATTTCAAAGATGAAAGGATTTTTCAATCTAGACTATTATGGTATAGTGTGGTATGCTTGATTATTTTTTCCACAAGTAAATTTAGGCAATTCTATCAAGCATTCTAAATTCATAAAAAATGGGTGTTTTTTTTGTAAATTATTTATTAATTACTTTGGATAAAGAAATTTTTTTGTCTCGCATATTCATTTTGGATATTGGATTTATTTTAAGTCATAAAAAAATTATTTTATGACGAAAACCATATAAGGGCATGAAGGAGTGATATTTTGTTACTTTTATTTGCTCAATGTTTTTCATTGCTTAGCATTTTATTTATTTTAGTTTGTTATTTCTCAATTAATTATCTTGCAACAATAATACTTAATCCTGTACCCATAGATGAGAGTTCATCTCCACCATGAAAAGTGAAAATTAGGAACTAAATTTTGTATCATAACTAATGACTATAGTAATATATTATTATCTATCATCTTCATCATTATTTTTTATTATTATTATATTTTTTTTACATATATCTCTACAGTTTGCATGTCTCTCAAACCAGGATCTCTAAATTTATCAACACAAACTACTACAACTGATGACTCATCACCAGATTCAACCCACATCAACTATTAAAATGATAAAATTATCCCAACATTCTGTAGAATAGTACTTATCATCCATTACATTCATTCTATGAATTATGTAAAATGGATCAAGAATTATGTCATTGTATTGCAAACAACCATTTCATGGCCAATACTAAAGTAGGAAAATACTAACTATAGCTCCTGTTAAAACTTGTGCAAAAGGAATTCTAGTTCTATGAGTTAAGCATTTAAAGTGAGGATGATTCCAAACTTATTTAACAGTATCAATATTCAAATTGTCCATATCACCATAAAACACCATAGAATTAAAACTAGTATTATTCATTCTTCTCTCTTCTTGGTCCCCTCTCACTGCTCTGCTACCTATCAATTTACTTTAACAATAATAGAATCGTTCTCCATCAAAATAAAAACAAAAAAATGGTCTTAGTTAGTTCAGATCTTTAAAAAATATCCTGATTTCCATTATCTTTGGAGTCACAAAAGTGTGTTTGTGTGTGTGTATATATATGTATATATATATATATATATATATATATATATATATATGTATGTATGTATGTGTGTGTGTCTATATATATATATGGAGGAGAACTACTCACTCCAAGAATAAGTATAAAATACTTACTTTTTATCATCATCCTTCATTTTCTTGAAATCTAATAGTTAAGATTAATTAATCATTAGAACCATTAGATTTCAAGAAAATGAAGGATGATGATAAAAAGTAAGTATTTTATACTTACTCGTGGAGTGAGTAGATCTCCTCCATATATATATAGACACACACACATACATATATATATATATATATATATATATATATATTACTTCTATGTTGAACAAATCAAATGAATATTCATAGTCGTGAAAATAGATTCAGACGGGACTTATCATATAATCGGACCAGTTTTTCTAAAAGACCAAGAACGTAGTTGACCCGGTTTGAACTGTCAGTTCAATTAAAAAATGGTAACTCGGACCGAGTTGATCCTAATCAGATTAAGCTTAGTTTTTTCTTTAACAAAAATATTTTAAATGATGTCATTTCTTACTTTTTTATTTTCTCCTTATTTTTTATGCAATTTGAGAATGTAGAAACGAAAAATTATGATGTTACATTTTTTTATTTTTTTTATATATAAATCGGGTTAGATTGAGTTATCCAACCACTAATATATTGATCCGCCTTAACCGGGTTAGTGATCGAATCGGTTTTTACAACTCTGTAAACATAAAAACATTTAAAATTTTGTAATTATATCAATTTTTATATTGATTTTTTTAACCAATTAGATTTGTACAACATTTTTAACTTAATTCAAACATCATTTTCTCATTATTAAAAAAAATCAATTTATTGAAAACAGATAAAAATACCCAAAACTTATGGGACAACATCTAGAAAAATCATTTTCTCATGAAGGAACAAGCACGAGAAGAAAGATGGCAGGCAAGTGCAAACAACATATAAGAACTCTCATCCGTTCATTTGGACAAGGGTGTTCTTCTTCATGATCGTCATCAATCCTCATCTTTTCAAATTCCTAATTGTGATTTGGACTGAGTGTCACATTGTACATTTCTTCTCCCTTTCTTTCTTTTTTTCTTGAAATTCAAACCCTCTTTTATAGCTTTCAAAATGGGTTGGTTTGGCCTATTGGGTCCGCCCACCTTAACCCACAAGAAAAACGGGTTAACTTAACCCGGCTCATTTAAACTTTTTTACTCAATCTATTAGTCTGGCCTGGCCTACTATGAGTTGGTGGGTTATGCGGGTCAACCCACCAACAACCAAAAAATAAATAATTATTTTAAAAATTGAGATTATTTACAATTTTAAAACTAATTGTTTAATTAAGTCTTTATTTAAAATTAAGAAAAATATTTTCTTATGATTATGTAATATAATAGTTTAAATCATAAATGTTTAATGGTTGAATACTAAATATTTAGTAAAATAATAAAATATTAAAATAATAAATATTTAGTGGTTGAATACGGGCTAACTCGGCCCACCTGGGTTAAACTCGTATAGGTCGGGTCTAAAGTGGGTCATGTTGATTTTTAGCTATTGCAACTCTTTTTTTTTTCCCGACCCGATCTGTATTCATGGTGGTTGGGTTGACCCACAGATTTGAACCCGTTTTTACGACTCTACCCACTTTGCTTTGTTCTAACTAAAAGCATTTTAGAAAACATAGCAGAATGCTATGTGTGTTGTGTTCTTCTCCTAGAGAAAATTTTTTATTATTATTAATATTATTTATTATTATTATTTTATTTTTTAAAATAAATAAATGTTTCCAAATTTTATCTTGTTCAACTTAGGTCCATATTTAAAGAACAAGAGATAAAAATTAAAAATTAAAATAATTCGTATATATGTTATTCTTAAAGAACAATCTGTAAGAAAGAGACTTTTTATGGTCAAATAGGAAATAGAGAACTTATGGCATTGTCTATCACTCTTAAGATAGATTGTACATGTGACACATTAAAATTTAATTGGTTAGTGAGATAGAAGGAAAGTAATTAACCCGGTAGTCCCTTTTTTAAGTTTCTATTTTTTGAAAAATTTATGTTTTTATTTATTTTTATTTTTTAAAGTCTAAAACTATATTAATTATTTTTTATTAATTATACCCATATTTTCTTTTAAGAAGAAAAAATGTACATTTTATCACATAGAGAGAAAAATTATTATAAGTGATTTTCAATGAAAAAACATGAAAAATAGCACCATAAGAAAAAAAGAACTAACAAGTGATAGGTGAAAAGTTTTAAAATTAATTATTTTTTTACTCTTACTATCTTCTTAGAAGCTTATTAAACTACTTATTTGTATATAAATTTGTTTCTATTTTAAATACAAAACAACTCTAGATGGTATGTATAGCTATTTACTTAAATATAAAGTAAATGAATTTGGTTAAGTAACGTGAGGTTTAAACATAGGAATTGAACCGATAGATACACAAAGAAAATATTAGAAAGAAGCAATAGTAATTTATAAAAATTCAAAAATAAAAGAACTCATATATAATCATGAAAAATAAAAAATTAAAAATAATTTAATAAAATCATGTAAAATATATTAATTAACTTGTATTGGATTCCTGAAAAATTAAAAATAATTTAACAATAAATTATGCTAATTGGAGTAATATGTGCAAAGGCCAATATAAGCATAATAAGAAAATGTAGAGATATAGAACAAAGACTGGTCCAAGCCATCTCTTAGTGAATGTTAAAAGCTGAAAACAAAATAATGTACATGCCCTATAATTCAAGTCACCCAAATTTATAATGTCACAAAAGCAATGGAGTAATTTTCTTCCAATTTTAAATTAATAACTTTCCCCAAAATATGCCTCCATACTTGCTAGGAAAATTAAAACAAAAAGAAAGAAAGTAGTTTCATTTCACACTACTCAACTTTATGCTTCGTTTGATTTGGAGGGTGCGTGATTTTAGCAGAATTACCCAAGATGTATTCAACTTGTTTGTTTGAAGTGATTTACGAAAAAAGGAGTCCCAAACATAAAAATGTGAAGTGGTAGCTAGACAGTGAAATATTCTCTTTTAACATGTACATTGTATTTCTAATAATAATAATAATAATAAAATAGTTATTTATAATAATATTATATTAAATGATAATAAATATTATTATATCAAACTAGAGAAAATATAGGCGTTGTCGCACTTGTGTATTCACATTTCTATTTTATATGTATAACAATGTTAGAATATATAAATAATTCATTATGTTATTTTGTGTACAATAATTTTAGTTTAGTATGTTTCTTGTTTATATTAACATAATAAAAATATGTCAAATTATCAATGTATATATAAGATTTGCAATAAATTTGAGAACATGGAGAGGGAAAAAAATTTAAATAAAATTAAACATAAATTTAAAAATATGTCAAAATCATTTTTGCTAAAAATATTTTGATCAAAGATATACATACATTAATGATGTTTAATGAAGGTTGATTTGTGGTAAGTCAGAACTTACGAAGATATACATTTATTAATGTAAGAAAGTCATAAAATGTGGAGACATATATATATATATATATATATATATATATATATATATTATAGATAGTAGATAGTAGAACAATTATCTATGTTGGATATACATATTTTTTTGCTTAAGATTATAAGATTGATTTAGTGAAAAAGTATACATTTGAGGAAGAGAGGTTGTGGGTTTAAGTCGTTCCAATGACAAAGCAGTGTATTTTTTTAATTTTCAAATAGGTATAAAAGGGTAGAATATATATTTTAAAAGTGGATATCAAAAGGAGTATTCACTTTATTAAAATTATAGATTAAAGATAAAAAGTAACTTTATTTTTTTATTTACCAATTTCAATTCGATTTTTCTTCTTCTTTTATAACTATTTTTTACTTTAATTTTTATTAATTTTTTACTTGTCTCTCCTTTTTTTTCACAGATATTCCCTCTTTATCTCGTCTTCAAATAGGGAGTTAATTATTGATGCATTGAAGAACTATTTAAATCACATATATAAATCATGATCTTGTCTAGAAATTTTAGGTTTCAAACAAAATTATTAGAAATATTCTTTCTAAGTAAAAATGACAAAAGAAATGAATGAAAGAATTAAAAAAATTAAGTAAAAATATAAAAGTTAAACTTTTGTAAAATAAATAAATATATGGTTATTTTAGCTCTTAAAATAGTCCATTGGTAATTGACAATGATTGGAATTTGGAAGTTCAATCTCTAACCTCCTTTGTGCATGTAGTTGGAAGGCTACAAGATGAAGCATGTATGATTAATGTCTTTTCATGGTAATAGTTTTTGTACAATTGTAACTCAATTTCAGTTTTAATCAATTCTTCTTTGAGTCTCAATTCACTTAGCTACTTTTGAGTATTAAATAGATAACTCAGGTTGGTTCATTACTTATATATGGGGAGACTTTGTCATTTGATATATAGTGAGTGACTTTATCTTTTGATATATAACGACTCACTATAAATACTTTGTAACCGCATGCCTTGCTAGTGGATCATGGAAAAGATATTTGCGAGACTTTGGGTCATGGCTCTTCAATGGGCCTAGAGGTAATTGGAGCCAATGGTTGTTGGGCTTGTTCTACCACTCTTGGGCATGACGAAGGGTTGCCTAAGGAACGTGGTTTAGCACAACCATCCTTTTTTTCTGCTAAGTCTTCAGCCTTAGGTTTAGATAGTGGTAGTGGTGGGAGTTTGTGCAAAATGAGACTCAGCGTGGAAGGAGGAAAGTGTTGGTGTGGAAAGAAGTGAGAAGGCATAATGTTGATGGTAGTGTAAAAGAGTTTTACACTTATATTCAATCACAACTCTTCACGTATAATAATGAAGTAAAATGAATAAAGTTCTAATATATATTTGAAGCACATGATTAGTAAAGGAATACTTAATTTCAAAGTTGAAAGGATTTTGCAATCCCGACTATTATGGTACAATCTGGTATGCTTGATTATTTTTTCCATAAGTAAATTTAGGCAATTCTATCAACCATTCTAAATTCATAAAAATGGGTGTGTGTTTTTGTAAATTATTTATTAATTACTTTGGATAAAGATAAAGTGTCTGTCTCATCATATTCATTTTGGATATTGGATTTATTTTAAGTCATAAGCAAATTATTTTCTGGTGAAGCCCATATAAGGGCATGAAGGAGTGATATTTTGTTACTTTTATTTGCTCAATGTTTTTTCATTTCTTAGCATTTTATTTATTTTAGTTTGTTTTTCTCAATTAATTATCTTGCAACAATAATACTTAATTTTGTACCCGTAGATGAGAGTTCATCTCCACTTAATTTGAAGAAACATGAAAAGTGATAATTAGGAACTAAATTTCGCATAATAACTAATCACTATAGTTATATATTATTATCTATCATCTTCATCATTCTTTTTTTTTATTATTTATTTTACATATATCTCTACAGTTTGCATGTCTCTCAAACCAGGATCTCTAAATTTATCAACAAAAACTACTACAAGTGATGACTCATCATGAGATTCAACCCACATCAACTATTCAAATGATAGAATTATCCCAACATTCTGTAGAATAGTACTTATCATCCATTGCATTCATTCGATGAATTATGTAAAATGGATCAAGTACTATGTCACTGTATTGCAAACAACCATTTACATGGCCAATATTAAAGCAGGAAAACATTAACTATAGCTCCTGTTAAAACTTGTGCAAAAGGAATTCTAGTTCTATGAGTTAAGCATTTAAAGTGAGGATGATTCCAAACTTACTTAACACTATCAATATTGAAATTGTACGTATTACTATAAAACACCATAGAATTAAAACTAGTATTAGTCACTCTTCCCTCGTCTTGGACTTCTCTCAATGCTGAGCTACCTATCAATTTACTTTAAAAATAATAGGATAGTTCTCCATCAAAATAAAGACAAAAAAGAAGTCTTAGTTAGTTCAGATTTAAAAAAAAAAATCATGATTTCCATTATCTTTGGAGTCACAAGAGTGTGTGTGTGTGTATATATATATATATATATATATATATATATATATATGTATTTGTGTGTGTCTATATATATATATGGAGGAGATCTACTCACTCCAAGAGTAAGTATAAAATACTTACTTTTTATCATCATCCTTCATTTTCTTGAAATCTAATAGTTAAGATTAATTACTCATTACAACTATCAAATTTCAAGAAAATGAAAGAATAGAATAAGTAGTAAGTTTTTTATATTTACTTTTGGGGTAAGTGGATTCCCTCCTATATATATATATATATATATATATATATATATATATATATATATATATATATATATATATATATATATATATTACTTCTATGCTAAACAAATCAAATGAATATTCATTGTGAAAATCGGTTCAGACCAGACTTATCATATAATCAGACAGGTTTTCCTAAAAGACCAGGAACATAGTTGACCCGGTTTGAACTGGCCTAAAAAATGGTAACTCAGACTGAGTTGATCCTAGTCAGGTTAAGCTTAGTTTTCTTCTTTAACAAAATTGATGTGAATTCCCCTTGCCACGAATTCAGAACGGACCGATTAGGACTATTTGTTAGAATGGAAAAACAAAAAAGGTAAGAATTGGGCATGATGGTGGTTTTGGGGGAGACGCCACTTCCGGGAAGGAAGATAAGTCTCAAAGACGCCACAAGGGGTGGAAGGCCCTTGATAAGTCTCAAGCTTGGTTCAGCCAAGAACCTAGGAGATACACTCTCTCAAGAAAAGTTTTATCCAAAGCAAAGTCTGTCTATTTCCATTGAAATGCAATGCATATAGGAATTCCATAAAGCCAAGAAATAAATGCACCATTTACTAACATTGATTGAGGCTTATTTATTAAATAACCTTCCTATTGGTGCATATGAAAAGGCAACAGCCACTGAAGGAAAACTAGACAACCACTAAAATTCAACACTCCAAAATAAAACAAAAATTAAAATAAACTGTTTTTAAAGCATGGCAAATAACACAACAGTACCAATACGTTTTACAACTTTAGTTAACTAAACCCACTTTGATTAAAATAACTTTGCAGCAACATCCTCTATTTCATGAATCTTCAATGATGACCATGCATTGAATTAATTTTGACTCTATGTCCTTTTCATTAGGTGCAGCTTCCAAAATTGTTGCTACCACTTGTTGTAAAGCTTCTCTTGCTTTCCTAGCTCTTGCTCTTGTCATAGGTGTCCCAAGTCCTTCAAGCACCTTACTGTCTTTGTTTGTAGCTGTGTCCTCATCAAAAATATTTTAAATGATGTCATATGTTACTTTTTTATTTTCTCTTTATTTTTTATTAAATTTGAGAATGTAAAAAGTGAAAATCGTTATGTTACATTTTTTTATTTTTTTTATATATAAATCGGGTTAGATTGAGTTATTCGACCACTAATCTATTGATCCTTTGCCTTGACCGGGTCAGTGATCGAATCGGTTTTACAACATTGTAAATATCAAAACATTTAAAATTTTGTAATTATATAACAATTTTTACATTGATTTTTTTTAGCCAATTAGATTTTTACAACATTTTTAACTTAATTCAAACATCATTTTCTCATGATTAAAAAAAATAAATTTATCAAAAATAGATAAAAATACCCAAAACTTATGTGACAACATCTAGAAGAAAAACAAGTATGACAATTGAAGGAACAAGCAGGAGAAGAAAGACGGCGGGCAAGTGCAAACAACATATAAACACTCTCACCCATTCGTTTGAACAAGGGTGTTCTTTTTCATGATTGCCACCGATCCTCATCTTCTCAAATTCCTAATTGTGATTTGGGCTGAGTGCACACTGTGCATTTCTGCTCCCTTTCTTCTTTTTTTTTTTCTGACATGAAAACCCTCTTTTATAGCTTTCAAAATGGGTTTGTTTGGCCCGTATGGGTCAGCCCACCTTGACCCATCAGAAAAACAAGTTAACCCAACCTGGCTCATTTAAACTTTTTTACTCAATCTATTAGTCCTACCTGGCTTACCATGGGTTGGTAGGTTATACGGGTCAACCCACCAACCTACCAAAAAATAAAAAATTATTTTAAAAATTGAGATTATTTAAAATTTTAAAACTAATTATTTAATTAAGTCTTTAATTCAAATTAAGAAAAATATTTTTCATTTGATTATGTAATATAACAGTTTAAATCATAAATGTTTAATGGTTGAATACTAAATATTTAGTAAAATAATAAATATTTAGTGGTTGAATACGGGTTGGCTCGGCTCACCTGGGTTGAACTTGTATGGGTCATGAAGTGGGTCGGGTTGATTTTTAGCTATTGCAGCTCATTTTTTTTTTTTTTTGCCTGACCCGACCTTTATTCATGGTGGTCGGGTTGACCCACAGATTTTAACCCGTTTTTATGGCTCTACCCTTTTGGCTTTGTTCTAACTAAAAGAATTTTAGAAAACATAGCAGAATGCTATGTGTGTTGTGTTCTTCTCCTAGAGAAAAAATTTCATTATTATTAGTATTATTTTTTATTATTATTTTATTTTTTAAAAATAAATAAATGTTGCCAAATTTCATCTTGTTCAACTTAGGTCAATATTTATATAACAAGAGATAAAAGTTAAAAATTAAAATAATTCATATATATGTTATTCTTAAAGAACAAACTGTAAGAAAAAGATTTTTTATGAACTTGTGGCATTGTCTCTTATTACTCCTAAGATAGATTGTACATGTTACACATTAATATTTAATTTGTTAGTGAGATAGAAGGAAAGTAATTAACCCGGTAATCCCTTTTTTAAGTTTTTATTTTTTAAAAAATTTATGTTTTTATTTATTTTTATTTTTTAAAGTTTAAAATTATATTAATTATTTTTATTAATTATACCCATATTTTATTTTAAGAAGAATAAATGAACATTTTATCACATAGAGAGAAAAATTATTATGAGTGTTTCGATTCTTATGCTCATTAGATGTGTTCTTATTAATATTCGTTTTGGAGTTCGTGACACTTTCACCGTTTTGTCTTGAAAATGTGTATTTATGGATTAAGAGAGGAGGATCTTTATAAACGACCATTGACCTCTCTATTCCTAATCGATGTGAGAGTTCTAGTATGTGTACCAGCTCAATGACCAATCATTAAGGGTTTGATTTTGTTTTCTAGTTTTTAAAAATAGTTTTCAAGAACAAATAAAATAAGTAGTAAGTTTTTTATATTTACTTTTTTACTGTAAGAAAAAGATTTTTTATGGTCAAATAGGGAATAAGGAACTTGTGGCATTGTCTCTTATCACCCTTTTTAGAAGCTTATTAAACTACTTATTTGTATGTAAATTTATTTCTATTTTAAATACAAAACAACTCTAGATGGTATGTATAGATATTTACTTAAGTATAAAAAGTAAATGAATTTGGATAAGTAATGTGAGGTTTGAACATAGGAATTGAACTGATACATACACAAAGAAAATATTAGAAAGAAGCAACAAAAATTTATAAAAATTCAAAAATAAAAGAACTCATATATAATCATAAAAAATTAAAAATTAAAAATTAAAAATTAAAAATAATTTAATAAAATCATGTAAAATATATTAATTAACTTGTATTAGATTCCTATAAAATTAAAAATAATTTAACAATAAATTATGCTTTAGATTATTATAAAATACTAATTTCATTTTACAATTTTTTTTCTCTTAATTTACTCACTTTAAAACATAATTTATTTTTTTCAGGATCTCAATTATAATTTTATTAAATAATAATATAAAATATATAAATGTTGAGATCTTTTGTCGTACTGATTCTAGATGTTAAACTACTTTCCTAGCAAAGTTTATAAAATCCAGATGTACCAGCTAATCCTACTAACTTATTTAGACTTGCATGGTTAACTAGTTAGATTTTGTTAAGAAACTAGATATATTCTATCTTGATTTATACCCAAAAAAAGTACTATGGAGATAGATATATAAATAGAATATAATCATAATAATATTGTGATTGAATTAATCATTTATATGATTTCATTCTCATATAGTCAATATAAAGTAAACAGAAAAAAATATGTGTAGTTATTGTAATTTAATTTTAATATCATATATGTTATTTTTATATATCATTTTTTTATATTTGAATGCATAATTGTTCTTATGTTATTATATTTTCATATAATTCTAATTGATAAAAACTATAAACATTTAATCTTTAACCAAATATTTTATATTTTCTTATTGTTTTAAGTCATTAGGAATTTTATTTGAATTAAAAATTAAATTATAGTGTCTAAAAAGTTAAAAATACAACAAATTGCAAATAGTTCTATCTACATTGTCATAGGGATGGGATGGGATGAGTTTTAGAAGCGGGGATGGGGATGGAAATGTCATACTCGTCCGGACCCAGCCCCGTTGCCATGCCTACTTTAGACCTTTCTTAGATGGTTTTGTGTTGGTATTCATAGATGATATCTTGATATACTCAAAGACACTAGATGAACATAAGAAACACTTAAGGATAGTGTTGTAGATTTTGAGGGATCAATGCTTGTTTGCCAAGCCAAAGAAATGTGAGTTTTGGCTTAATGAGTTGAAGTTTTTAGGGCATACCATTTCTAAAAAGGGTGTAGTACTTGATTCTATTAAGGTTGATGCAGTGATAGAGTGGGAACAACCTAAATCAGCGATTAAAGTGAAAAATTTTCTAGGATTTGCAGGCTACTATAGAAAGTTCATAGAGGGGTTCTCTAGACTAGCCTTACCTTTGACCATGCTAACTAGGAAAGGGAAACCCTTTGAGTGGAATAATAAGTGTGAAGAGAGTTTTTAGGAGCTCAAGAAGAGATTGTTTTCATCACTAATCTTGACTATTCCAGACCCTTTAGTGAGTTTTGTTGCATATTGTTATGCATCTAGAAAAGGTTTAGGATGTGTGTTGATGCAAGAAGGAAAAGTAGTGGGGGTACGCATCTAGGCAACTTAGGGCTCATGAAGAGAATTATCCCACCAATGATCTTGAGTTGGTAGTCATGGTGTTGCTTTAAAGATTTGGAGGCATTATTTGTATGGTGCAAAATTTGAAGCTTTTAGAGAACATAAGAGCATTAAGTATTTATTTTATCAAAAAGGAGTTGAACAAAAGATAAAGAAGGTGGATGGAGTTCCTTAAAGATTATGATTTTAAGTTGAAGTACCTCCTAGGAAAAGCCAATCTAGTGGCTGATGCTCTAAGTAGGAAATCTTTACATATGTTTAGCTTGATGGTCCAAGAGATGAACTTGATAAAGGAGTTTAGAGACCTAAGTTTAAGTGTATCACTGAATGCCTTAAGTATGTCATTATATAGATTGGAGATAGGTAGTGACATGAGAGAGTTAATTAAGAAGAAACAACTTTTAGACCAGGATTTATGGTCTTTAGTGAACCAGGAAGGTTATACCTTGTCTGCTGATGGTTTAGTGATGTTCAAGAAGAATCATAGTTCCTAAGGAGGGGAGAGTTTAAGAGAGAAAATTCTAGAAAAAGGTCATAAGGGTAAGTTCAGCATACATCCAAGGATAACTAAGATGTATTAGGATTTGAAAAAGATGTATTAGTGGCTAGGGATGAAGAAAGATGCTACTAGCTTTGTGACTAGGTGTTTAGTTTGTCAAAAGGTTAAGATAGAGCACCAGAAGCCTTTAGGCTTGTTGAAACCTTTGGAAATTCCTGAGTGGAAGTGGGAAAATATCTCCATGGATTTTATAATGGGGTTGCCTAAGACTTGTTTGAGTGTTGATGCCATTTGGGTAATTGTGGATAAGTTAACCAAGTCCACTCACTTCTTGCTAATTAAGGCAACCTACATTCAGAGAATGTTAGCAGACCTATACATTAAAGAGATACTTAAACTTCATGGCATACCCACATCTATAGTGTCACATAGAGATCCTAGATTTACTTCTAGATTTTGGAGGGCATTTCAACAAGATTTTGGCTCTAAGTTGTATTTTAGCATAGTGTACCACCCTTAGACTAACCGTCAGTCAGAGAGAACCATTCAGACCCTTGAAGACATGCTTAAAGCATGTGGCTTAGATGAAGGAGGGAGTTGGAATAGATTTTTGCCTCTTATAGAGTTTGCATATAACAATAGTTACCATGATAACATAGGTATGACACCTTACGAAGCTCTTTATGGAGGGAAGTGTACATTCCCTTTTATGTTGCTGTGAGGTAGGTGAGAAGACCTTGATAAGACTAGATTTAGTGCAAGAAACCACATATAAGATTAAGTTGATTAGAGAGAGGATGTGCACGGCTTAAAGTAGAAAAAAAGTGTTTGGCCGACAATAGGAGGAAACCTTTAGAGTTCCAAGAAGGTGAACATGTATTTTTGAGAGTCACTCCTAAGACTGGGGTTGGAAGGTCAGAAAGCTAAGTCCTTGTTTCATTGGTCCTTTCCAAATGATAAAAAGAGTTAGGCCTGTCGCTTACCAATTGACTCTTCCACCATGATTCTCAAACCTCTATGACATCTTCTATGTTTCTCAATTCCAAAAGTACATATAAGAAGTCTCACATATTCTATCTTCTGAGTCAATACAATTAAAAAGTAATTTAATTTTAAGCCCAAACTTGTTCAAATCATTGACAAGAGCACTAAAACTTTTAGGAATAAGATAATTGCATTAGTGAAGGTGCTTTGGGAGGGATTGACTCTAGAAAAGGCTACATGGGAGCTTGAGGGGGACGCTAAACAACAATATTCATATCTTTTCAATTGAGGTATATTACCTTTAAATGTAGATTAATGCGTTGTATGTTAATTTTATTAATGACGTTAATTTTGGGGATGGAATTCTCATAGAAGGGAGAGAGTGTAACATCCCAAAATTTAAAATACAAATATTCAAATAATCATTCAGTTAAGAGAAGATTAGGTTGTTAAAAAAATATATCAAAAGATTAAATTGTCAAAATTTTGAATAACAAGATTAAGATAGTATGTTTTTAAAATAGAAATAAGATAAAATAAATCAAGATTTGATCTCATATCGAATTTAAACCATAAAACTAATCTTTTATAAAAAAGGAAGGATAAATAGGGGAAAATCAACCTTAAATTATTATATAGTATTAAGCAATTCCTTCAAGGCATTATAGACGATTTGACTATTCAAGGATTGAGAAAGAGGAAGAGAAGAGAAAAAGAAAACAAATTAAAGTTGTTGGATATCGATTCAAGAGGTGAGTAAAACTTTTTCTTAAACCCATCCATGGTATATATAATTTTATTCTTATAAAGTAAAAATAAAAGAACTGGCCATAATGGTGAGCAATTAGCCATTCGCTTAGTTTAATTAATTCTTTTTAGTACATGTTGGAGCTTATATTCACAACATGTTTCACTTCTTTTTCTACTATGGATGAATTATCTATGATTGTGTGTTAGTGCTCAGTATGCCTAATTGCTTGAATATATACACTTTTAATTTGTATATTGTACGTAATCGTAATATAAGATTACGAGATCCATTTTGGCTTTTATATATATATATATATATATATATATATATATATATATATATATATATATATATATATATATATATATATATATATATATATAAATCTTATGATGTCTTATTAGATTTTTTCAAACATATATAAACTTTGAAGTATGCCAAATCAGTAATTACTTGCTAAAAAATCTTTCTAAGCATTTTAGTAGTTTTTTTCTTACACTTAATAATTGTTATATATTATTCTTACAAGATAAAACCTCACTTTTATTTTTAATTTAAAATTTAGAGAGATTTTATTTTATATATTTTTTTATAAATTAAATATTAATAATTAATATGTTAATAGTTTTTGTCAGTGGAGCATGGCTTCTCTCTTTTGTTTATCATCCATCTCCTATACAAACTTTATCATTGAATTCCAACTTTATAACTTTTATTTCATTTTTATGCATGTAAAGGTTGTTTATAAAAATTACATGTTACTTGCTCTACAAAGCTGGTCCACTTTAGGTTTCTTTGAATTCTTTCTCGTCATAAGAAAAATTCAAAATACATAATTTTGGTATTTAGTATATACTTAATTAGACTCTTATAAATTAAATAACCGACAAAAGAAAGCCTTTTTATTCCTCTGAATACAATTATATATACATACCACACAACTTAGGTAAAAAGAAATGTTAAAAAATAAAAAAAAAACCCTTAATAATAATTTATAAATAGCTCAAATTGAATTCTTTATTAAACAAATTCACATAGTTCTCTCTGTGAAAGAACCATGTGAGTTTGTTTAATGAATAATTCAATCGGGACCATTTATTAAAATCTTAAAGTTATTATTAAATTTTCTTATTTCACATTCTCATTGTATATGACATATATAGTGAGAAAGTCAAATTTATACAAGAGTGAAATAAGCAAATTTCAACCATTGAAATAAAAATTAAAGGTTGGATCAATCATTCATTCTCTCTCTTCCAATAGTTATTATTATTACTATTTTGTCTCTCTTCTCGTAATGGTTGAGATCGACCATTAATTATATAGGACATATATAGTGAGAAAATCATATTTATACGAGAGTGAGAGAAGAAAATCTCAACCATTGAAATAAAAATTAATAATTGAAATCAATCATTAATTCTCTCTCTTCCATTATTACTTTATTTTTTCTCTCTTCACTCTCATATTTATCTTTCTTACTAGATATCCCATGTATATCTAAACACACACCAACAATATATATATGATCTTCTAGAAATTATGTCTCAGGTGGCATTACTTGTGTATATGAGTTCCCTCGTTATGCTTGGGTGCAGGAGGTGAACTTGCCATGGGACCCAATTTTCTCATTTTCAAATCTGCAATTTAAAAGGAAAATATTGATACTGTTAACGGTTCAAGATGTAGATGTATATGTCACAATTTTGATAGAATGTTAGTTTTGTTAAGAAAGATCAAAGTGGTGATTGTTCCTACCATTAGTCTTAGGAGATTATTAAGGTCATCACGCCCGAGATATTATTCGTTTTGGAGTTCGTGACACTTTCACCGTTTTGTCCTGGAAAGGCATCTTGATGGATTAAGAGAGGAGGATCTTTATAAACGACCATTTACCTTTCTATTCCTAATCGATGTGAGAGTTGTGGTATGTGTATCAGTTCAATGACCAATCATTAAGGGTTTGATTAGTTTGATTTTGTTTTCTAGTTTTTAAAAATAGTTTTCAAGAACTGGTTTTTGGAAGAAAAAGTTTTTTTTGAAAATGTGAAAATAAAAAAAATTGTTCATATTTATTGAGATTTCATTAATGAAAAAAAAAACATATTTTTATTGTATTTTGAGTTTTCATAACAAAAATAAAAAAATTAAAAAGCAAAAATACTTCTAAATAATCCTATTTTTTAGTTTTTAAAAATTAAAAAATCAGAATTGTTTTCGGAAATTGTTTTAAAAGAGTAATAACCAAATGAATTTTTTTAATTTTTAAATACTAAAATATTAAAAAAAAATATTTATAAAACTGTTAGTAAATGTGTTACAATGAGAAAGACAAACCTGCGCTAAGTGGAGTAATATAAAGGCCAATATGAGCATAATAAGAAAATGTAGAGATATAGAACAAAGACTGGTCTGAGCCATCTCTTAATGAATGTTAAAAGCTGAAACCAAAGTCATGTACATGCCCTATAATACAAGTCACCCAAATTTATAATGTCACAAAAGCAATGGAGTCAATGTATAGTTTTCTTCCAATTTTAAATAAATAACTTTCCCAAAAATATGCCTCCATACTTGCCAGGAAAATTAAAACAAAAGAAAGAAAGTAGTTCATTTGACACTACTCAACATTATGCTTCGTTTGATTTGGAGGGTGTGTGATTTTAGGAGAATTACCCAAAATGTATTCAGCTTGTTTGTTTGAAATGATAGGAAAAAAAGAGTCCCAAATGCAAAAATGTGAAACGGTAGCTAGACAATGAAATATTATGTTTTAACATGTACATCGTATTTTTAATAATAATAATAATAATTATAAAATAGTTATTTATAATAATATTATATTAAATAATAATAAATATTATTATATAAAACTAGGGAAAACACGGGCGTTGTCGCATGTGCGTATTCACATTTCTATTTTATAAGTATAACAATTTTAGAATTTTAATTTAATATGTTGTTTAGTAACATGTTATATATATATATGTTATTTTGTGTACAATAATTTTAGTTTAGTATGTTTTTTGTTTATGTTAACATAATAAAAATATGTCAAATTATCAACGTATATATAAGATTTGCAATGAATTTGAGAAGATAGAGAGACAAAAGAATTTAAAAAAAAATTAAACATCTTGTCGCGCATGTGTATTCACATTTCTGTTAAAAATATTTTGATAAAAGATATACATATATTAATGATGTTTAATGAAGGTTGATTTGTGGTAAGTTAGAACTTATGAAGATATACATTTATTAATGTGAGAAAGTCATAAAATGTGGATATATATATATATATATATATATATATATATATATATATATATTATAGATAGTAGAACAATTATCTATGTTGGACATAAATGTTTTAAAGTAATTTTTTCTTAAGATTATAAAAGATTGATTTAGTGGCAAAGTTTACATTTGAAGAAAAGAGGTTGTGGTTCGAGTCGCTCCTATGACAAAGTAGTGTATTTTTTAATTTTCAAATAGGTATAAGAGTAGAATAGATATTTTAAAAAGTGGATATTAAAAGGAGTATTCCCTTTATCAAAGGTATAGATTAAAGATAAAAAGTAATTTTATTTTTTTATTTACCAATTTCAATTCAAATTTTCTTCTTCTTTTATAACTTTACTTTAATTTTTATTCATTTTTTACTTGTCTCTCCTTTTTTTTTCACACATATTTCCTCTTTATCTCTTATTCAAACAGGGAGTTATTTATTGATGTATTGAAGAAATATTTAAATCACATATATAAATCATGATGTTGTCTAGAAATTTTAGGTTTCAAACAAAATTATTAGAAATATTCTTTCTAAGTAAAAATTATAAAAGAAATTAATGAAAGAATTAAAAAAATTAAGTAAAAATATAAAAGTTAAACTTTTTTAAAATAAATAAATAAAAGATTATTTTAGCTCTTAAAATAGTCCATTGTTAATTAACAATGATTGGAATTTGGAACTTCAAGCTCTAACCCCCTTCGTGCATGTAGTTGGATGGCTACAAGATGAAGCATGTATGAAAGAAATGCTGTCATTTTCAATGGGAAAGTACCAAATGCTACCAATAATTAACTCAAGTT
The DNA here is from genome assembly GCA_037954015.1 of Psophocarpus tetragonolobus. Taxonomy (NCBI): domain Eukaryota; kingdom Viridiplantae; phylum Streptophyta; class Magnoliopsida; order Fabales; family Fabaceae; genus Psophocarpus; species Psophocarpus tetragonolobus. The sequence goes on along the minus strand of CM075690.1, from coordinate 56,629,516 downwards.
GGTTCATTACTTATGTACGGGGAGACTTTGTCATTTGATATATAGTGAGTGACTTTATCTTTTGATATATAGTGACTCACAGTAAATACTTTGTAACCACATGCCTTGTTCGTGGATGATGGGAAAGATATTTGTGAGACTTTGGGTCATGGCTCTTCAGTGGTCCTAGAGGTAATTCGAGCCAATGGTTGCAGGACTCCTTCTAGCATTCCTGGGCGTCACGAGGGGCTGCTAAGGAACGTGGTTTAGATGGAGTCCATAATGTCTTTATGTAGCAGAGTGGTAGTGGTGGGGAGTCTGAATCGACTAAGCCTTTTAATTTTAAAAAGTGGGAGTTTGTGTGAAATGAGACTCAGGGTGGAAGGAGGAAAGTGTTGGTGTGGAAAGAAGTGAGAAGGCATAGTGTTGATGGTAGCGATTTGGGGTTGTTGGGCATGGCAGACAAATCTTTAAATACGTCTTACCCAATCCAGAAGGTGTTAGTTACCCAATCCATTGGCCTTTAAAAATCTCCTAGCAAAGGTCATGAGGTGAAGAAGGCAGATTCAGAAGGGATGTGGAAAGCTTTACAAAATATTGGAGTGGTAGGAACCCAAGTAGATGAGTGGTATGAGGAGCAAATTAGCAGAATGGGAAAGAGAGATAAGGCAGACAAAGAAGGGAAGGATGGTGGGATTCTTGGTTAAGTTTGAATGAAGATTTTTTTTTCATTAAATGTTAGGGGGTTTCTTGATAGGGCAAAACGTCGTCGGTTAAGAAGGATTATGCAGTCTAATAAAGTTGATATTTGTCTGCTCTAGGAGACAAAATGCTTTTTCCATTGCCAATTGGGAGGTTAAGGAGGTTTGGGGTGTAGAGGATTGTTAGTGGTGATTCGTGCCTTCAAATGGTTAGAGTGGTGGCCTCCCTGTTGTATAGCTGGGAAAAGGAAATTGTGGGAGGATTTACTCATGACCAAGAGGGGATTCCCTAAGATGCATTGGTGTTTAAGGGGAGATTTTAATACCTCTTAGATAGGTTGGAAGTGGTTGGGTCTTCGTATTCTCATTCTCGAGAGGAGATGGAAGCTTTTGGTCAGTTCATATGCTAGATGGGAGTAATGGATGTTCCAGTTTATGAGAAGGCCTTCTCTTGGATTTTCCCTAATGGTGCGACATCGAGCAGGTTAGACAAATTGTTGCTATCTCAAGATTTAATTAATGTATGGAATATTGGCTCCTAATGATCTAGGGAGTTCTCCGACCATTGTTGGATTATTACAAAAATCGATGGTTTGAACTGGGGGGCTAAGCCTTTCAAATTTTTTTCTCTCTGGTAAAAAATTTATGGTATCTAATAATGCTCAAGGGTGGCATGCATATAAGTTTTTTAAAAATCTGAAAGGGCTGAAGGGAGTCTTAAGGAATGGAGCTCGTTAGAGTTGAACAATGATGAGAAGGAGTTGGAAGCTAAGTTAAAGGAGTTGGAAGAAGCTGACCATAAGTTATTAAAGGGGCTAGATGCTGAAGGTACAGTGAGAAAGTCTCTTTTATCTAAGTACCGGGGGCAAGCTCAAATCATTGAAAGAGTTATCCTTCTAGTGGAGATATCTTCCAAATTATTTCATATCCACTGAAAAACAATGACCAGCGGATTTAACTTTCCTTTATGAATGACAAATTTTCATAATTATTCAGTTGATTTGATGGAGTATTAACGAATATTATATATATATATATATATATATATGTATATATATATATATGAATGTATGTATATATTAAGCAAGGTTTTTGAGATTGAGAGTACATATACTCTCGTGACTCTTCAAACTCGACTCATAAAATAGTAAGAGTTTATTTAATTAATATTTATATATATATAATATAAAAATAAAAATTCTTAATACATAATAAGTTTAAATTCATATAATAAGTTTAAATTATTTTAAATAAATACAAATTAAAGTCAAAAAACACTTAATTTCAAAACCTTTTAGACAAAAAGAAAAATTATATTCAAAACCCTTAAGATTAGAGTTAACACAAAGAAACATTACTCTAGAAATTTGTTAATAAGTCTACTTACAAGTTTATTCCAATTCTAACGATTTTCTCTTATTTTACTGAATTTATTACTCTTTCAATCCTACATATGATTTAATTTATCAAGAACTAGTAAACTCGTATGATTTTATGAGTTAAGTTGCAATTTTGATAACTATATATATATATGAAATTTACCATTTCTTTTATATATTTTAGTTTTAGCATCATAAGTTATCATTTTGGCATATTTATTATGTATTAGAATATATATAATATAATATGATGTTAATATATTTTATTTTTAGTTAGATTGTGTTAACTGCCTACACCAATATATATTTCTCATCTTAAATAATTTATATAAAAAAATATTATTGTTTTTTAAAAATTAAAAAATCTCTTTTCTTTTTCCTATTTCCTTCCTAATTCCCTTTTATGTCCTTCCAATCGATGGAGCAGATTTGGTGTTGGGGAGCAGTGGATTCAAACCTTGGGAACATTCCTCTTAGATCTCTCTGTTCCTTCCAATCAATTTACCTACCAAAATAAGCCAATTACATTAGTGGGTATCATCCACTTCATCTCACGCATCTTACTTCCAATTTTGTCGTTACCATTTTACTGATGCTATTGAGTCAATACACTTGGTCATGCTCTTTCTTGGTCACAAATATACTCCCACATAACCCCATTCCTCATACTTGGATATTTTTGCCACAGCCAACTTAGCAACTCTTCTTGAGCAATTTGAACTACACGATCACTGCATTCACCTCCTGCCACGATCCAAACCTGTCAACGCTAAACCATACCGTTATCCACAATTTCAAAAGGAAGTCAAGTCATGACAATGCTAAAAGACGAGATAACCAGGCTTAGCACGAGCCCTTTTTCTTCTCCTGTTAGTGAAGAAAAAAGATAAGTGTTTCTGTATTGATTATAGAGCCTTGAATGCTATTATTACCAAGGTCATTGGATGAACTTTTGGATGAGCTCCGTTGTTTCAAGTTGCCTTCCAAATTCGATTTACGCTCTGGTTATAACAACTGAGTGTTTTAAGATTGCTTTTCGGAGAATTGATGGTCACTTCACCTTCCAAGCTACCATAAACACTGTCTTTAAACCCTTTTGAGACAATTTTGTTAATATTTTTTTGTTACATCCTTGTTTATAGCCCTGATTGGCCTATGCATTTGCATCACTTGCTCCAAGTTTTGGACATTCATCAATTCTTCCTCAAGTTTTCCAAATGTGAATTTGGGGTAGCTCAAGTGTTTTATTTGGGTCAACCTTATCTCCAAATTTGGTGTAGAAGCTGATCTTTGCAAAGCTCAGTGCTATCAAACAATGACCCCTCCAAATTATAAATCTGCCCTTGGTGCATTTCTTGGCCTTAGTGGCTATTACCGCCGTTTTGTGTAACATTATGCTTCAGTGGCAGCTCCCTTAATTGATCTTCTCAAACATGATAGAGATTTTGTGTGGGACGATCCTGCTGCCAAGGCTTTTTGCACCCTCAAGGACACTAAGATTACCTTGCCCATTCTCCATCTGCATGACTTGAGTCTTCCTTTTGACTTTTGACTTTTGACGTCACCACTAAGGCATCTGGGATAGCAGTACAGGCTATACTATCTCAATAGGCTTATTATCCTTTGGCTTTTTATAGTGAAAAACTCAACAACCACATGCAACATTCATCTGCTTATGAGAAGGAGATGTTCACCATATACAGTTAAGAAGTGGCTCCATTACTTGTTGGGTCGCCATTTCTTAATCTTTTACAGACCGAGTCTGTGAGGCATGATGACTCAAAGTATTCAAATTGCCGCACGCACGCCCAGAATTGCAGGTGTGATTTTGAAATTTACAAGTTGTATGATATGCCTAAGTTGATTGTAAGTGACCGAGATCCAGTGTTTATGACTCGTTTCTGGCAGGAACTCTTCAGGTTGTAGGGGACAACCTTGGCCTTCAGCAGTGCTTATCACCCTTAATCCCATGGGCAAACTGAGGTGACTAACCGCATGTTACAAACGTTTCTGCATTGCTTCCTCAGTGATGCTCTCCTAAATGGGTTCAGTTCCTTCCACTGGCAGAATATTGGTATAAAAAAAATTATACATGAACACCTCATGGGTATATAGGTATGATATGATTTATCATATGACAATATGAGAGAGATAGAAAGAAATAAAAGGTGTTGATAAGGTGTATAAATTAGAAGAGTGTATGTGTATCATTACTTTTTGTAAGACATCATACCAATCCTCTATTGGCATGACACCTTTTGTGGTGTCTTTGAACTTTATACTCTGCAGATTATTATTAAGGACAATATGGCTGCACCTCAAATTCGTATTGCAACCAAGCCACACACATCGCAAAGATTGCAGTTTTGAGGTTTGGGATTTGGAGTGGCTTCACTTACAACCCTTTTGTCAAATTTCCTTGCGAGCACGTTGTTTAAGCTAAGCTCCAAGCGATTCTATGGGTCGTACAAGATCCTCAAACAAGTGGGTTCCGTGGCATACCAACCAGACTTCTGGCTGAGGAAAAGATTCATTCCGTCTTCCATATCTCCAAATTGAAGGCCTTTCATGGAAACCCACCTGTTAAGATTCTAAATTTAGCACGTCTAGTCACATGCACACTCTTTCCTGTGGTGCCATCTACGATACTGCAACATCGGCAGCTGCACATAACAGGAGGAATACAAACACAACTTTTGGTTCAGCGGGGTTGACCTTCCGTCTCTTGAAGTTTTCATGAAGACTTGTCCCATTTTCAACCTTGAAGACAAGGTTGTCGGGGACATACATGAGTATTGATACAAGTTTAATGCAGCAGGAAAATGAGCCTATATAATAAGACAGAGCCTAACTAAGGAAGACTTATCCCTTTGGTCGAAAATTACATTTGAATTGCATCTGCCAATTTAAAAATACATAAACAAATCAATGGGGTTGTTAGTAACAAACTACAAATAGCATATCTAACCAAAATTATTAGGAAAATTATTTAATCTAAATATTCACTAATCCTATGTGGTATTAAAATTATTTAAAATAATTTGAGTTCAAGTAATTGTTATTGGAATAAAATATCATTAAATATTATTAAATTGTTGTTTAATGTGTTATGTAGTTGTCATTGTTTTTAAATTAAAATATTATTAAATATTATGAATATTAAATTTATAGTTTACATAAGTTTTTTTGTCATGAATGTTTCACCAAAAATCAATTTTTATCCTTGAAATTTAAAAATATTTTTTTAATCCTTGAACTTAATTTGTCTTTTATATTAACGTTGTTTGTTTATAAGTTCCGATGTATTTGGTTGTGTAAGCTGTGAAATTAAATATTGACGATGTTAGGTTTGAGGAGAAGAGTACTTCATGAGTACAAATGTAAATCAGGACTAAAAAATATTTTTTTTATTTTAAGAATTAAAAGTGATTTTTTGGTGAAATTTTAGGACAAAAAACTTATTTAAACTAAATTTATTTATTTTTTTGAAAAATTAAAAAAAAATCTTGTTGATTTATAATAATTAATATTTTAATAAGTAATAAAACTAAAAAATTAATTTACAATTTTAAGGTACCATAATTTTAATGAAGTCTAAAATTTAAAAAACTATAAAATTGTGAATTCCTTGGAGTTGCTTGAAACTTCACAAATTGGAGTGAAAATAAAGTAGAGTTGTTTAATGTTGATATATTTTTGTTGAAATATAGTTTTGTTGAAAAATTTGAGTATTACAATAGACAAATTAATTTGTAAAATGTAGTTTTTAGAATCATTAGAAATTGATATGATGTTGAATTGATTTTTTTGTTGCGCCATTAATCACAATCAAAACAACCGTCATATTTATTATAGTCGTCGTATTAATTGTGTTTAATGTAGTTGTCTTATTAAATAAATTTTAATGTGCCTTTTATTACTTCCGACGACTACAACTCCAACAGCTATACGGAGGTTGGACATGCAACCTTAGTCAGTGTCTCTAGTTCTCACTTCCAGATACACCTAACTATTCTCTTCTCTATGCCCTCTGGTTCTCTGTTTACCTTGCCAGCTTTGTAGCCTCTAAATATTACTTAGAAGTTCTTGTTGTATCCTGAGAGACTTGCGGGATTATTCGGATAAGTCTTTTAGGATAGTGCCTAATATGCCTTAGGAATATCACTTTTGCACCAGAGTTACCGACAATCTAAAAGACTTATGGATGACTAGATCAACTTTGTTGTTGCACCTAAGGTCCAACATGCTTTCGCAAAGCCATTGTCGAACGTCTCCAAGTAATAAGTTTCTTCACATAATGTTCTTGGGATAAAATTATACTATCTCCATTCCTTATGACTTTAACTCCTAAAATAACACTTGTTTCACTCATGTCTTTCATATCAAACTTGGATGCTAAGAAAGATTTAGTTTAAAAAACTATATTATTGCATGTACCAAAGAATAAAAAATGTCATCCACATACAAACATATGATGACACATTCACCATTCACAAGTTTTTTGTACACGCATCTATCAGCATCACTAGAACAAAAACCATAAGCAAGTACAATCTCATAAAATTTTGATGCCATTGTTTTGGTGTTTGTTTTAATTTTGAATAGGAATCACGCATCCCTTAAATCAGGTCATGTAAATCTCTTCCTCTAAATCATAATCCAAGAAAGTTGTGTTAGCACCCATAGGATGAATGACCAACTTGTGAATAGATAATAATGCTATTAGAACTCTAATAGAGAAAATCCTAGTAATAGGTGTAAAGGTATCGAAATAATCTATGTTATCCTTTTAAGTAAACCCTTTAGCTACAAATCTAGCCTTATATTTATCTATAGTTATAGATCCATCACGATTATATTTTCTCTTAAAGATCCACTTACAACCAATTGGTTTGTTGTACCCTTGGGCAAGTCTACTAAGAATCCATTTCAACTTTAATAGCTTATTCTCAAAGGTTTGCATCTGATGAATTAATAACTTTAAAAAAACTCAAAGGATCATCCTCAACTAGATATGTGTAAAAAGTATCACCAACAGATTTTTCTATGCTTTGTCTCTTACTATGCCTTAAGTCATCAATCATAGGTTCACTATGGGTTTCACCTAATTGCTCATCTGTAGTACTATCACTAAAAGTAGCAGATATACTAGATTGCAAAGGGAATATGTCTTCAAAGAATTCAGCATTTTTAGTCTCTATGATGATATTGCAATCAAGTACATAGCTCTTAATACCAAGAAACCTATAGGCTACACAATGCTCAACATAACCAATAAACATGCAATCATAGGTCTTAGGTATTATTTTCTTTTTCTTAGGTTCAAGTAACATAACCTTACCTAAGTACCCCCATATTTTAAGATATTTCACATTTTCTACTTTGTTTATCATGCAAGTTGATTAGGCCTAGTTAATATAATTTAATAACATATGAGGAATTAACATGTCCTTATCTAGCATGCAAAAGATCTTATGAATCAAATATAAGTAGAAGAAGAAGATGCCTTACTCTCATTAATCACTTTAGAGATATTAAGTAAAAAGAGACCCTGATCACAATTATCCTTTCCCACAAACACATTATATTTTTTTTTCATGACAATCTTGTCAGACTCAAAAATCACTTTTACCCCAACTTTTCTCAACAGTTTCATAGAGACTAAGTTTACTTTGATGGTAGGCACATGAAACACACCACTTAGAGCCAATGTTTCTTCAACTTAAGATGATATGTTTTTAGATATAAGTATAGGCATGGTAACGGGACACATATAGGTATGGAGATGGTTGGATAAATATATTTCCACCTTCATTCTCATTCTCAACAAATTAGATATTTTCCATACTCGTACCTGTTTTAGGTCAAATTGAGGATTCTATGTTAATTTAGACACAGGTTTGAAAATTACTTATGGATAGAGATATTGAGTAAAAATTATTTGTAATCCTTACATTTTTTTTTATTTCTTTAGAATGATGATATGTTGATATTTTCATATACATCATATATATATATATATATAGAGAGAGAGAACATATATAATGAGAAAACCAGATTTATATGAGAGTAAGAAGAACAAATCTCAACCATTAAAAAAAAGAGAGAAGAATATTTGAACATTATAATGTGCTCCTCTCGTTTTCATATTAATACCTCATTATTATATATATATATATGACACACATATACGTACTCCATATATTGACACAAAATTATTAATTATCTATTTCTTTTTTTAATTAAGTTAGAATAAATAGTACTCTTATAGCACGCTTTGTCGTGCCAAGTACATATGCCCCAAGAAATTAAGACCCAAGCTTTAAATGAATGAAGTTGGCATATTTTAGTGCTCAACCAAGATGAAAATAGTTTTTACTCAATATCTCATTTTCTTTCTTAACTAATCAATAAATGTTACATCATTAATTTAATGAATGTTCTTCTATAGATGCTTTTTATCTCATACCACTTATCTATGGGTAATTGGGGACAAAGGTTTAGATGTAACCAGCTTTAAATGTTAACTGGGAAAAGTATGACATGAGGTTAGAGTACTTTCTTTATAACAAAATTTATTTCATATTATAATTAAAATTTGAATCTTAAATTATGTAATTAATAATTTAAGTTTATATATAAGTTACTACCCCTTTTTTATTATTTTAGTATTTTTTTATGAGGAAAACCTTATACACTGTCAATATAAAAAGTTTTACATTACCAATTAATTATAACCTTTTTATATACGGTAAGTTTGTGGACTTTACTAATTAACATATTAAAAGTTATAAATGAAGGATAATGATTAACCATAATTTTTTATTCTCTTTAAAAGATTACACGATATGATTAAATCAACTAAGTTCTTATGCAAGACCTACCCATCAAACAAGAACGAAAGTCAACCTTAGTGATTCGACGATACCAAATAAAAAGGTCATCACTCAACGTATATAAGTTACTTCAAGAATAATAAACTGACGTACCCCAAAAATTTACATCAACATAAAGAGTTGACACCTTAATGTTAACTCTTCACCACCTAAGACGGTAGTACGTTCCAAGAATTGGGTTGGTCACCTAATTAGTGGTGGTATTTTTTTTTTCTTTAAATACAAATCCACCCATTATTTTTTGGTTTGGCGTGAAGGAATGGGAACTTTAGTTTTGGCAGCACATGTCATGTGTGCTTCATGAAAGACCCCTAAAACTGTACATTTTTTACAAGCATTAAAATTATACAAAATAATTGTAATTATGTATTTTAAAAAAAAAATGAGAATCCAAAAATCAAAATAAATATAAGATAATGATTTTCATGTCCAACACTTAAAAACTTTTGTATGAGATGTAAGACACTTTACAAATTAGTTAACATGTAATTTTACTTCTTGAAGAATATTGACACTGACATTTACATTTTTCAATGAAATATTTTAGACAACTTAGTCAGAGTTATATATAATAACTTAGGCACTTTATTAGTTAGATCTCTTAATTGATTTAAATTTAAGTATTTTTGAAAATTATATATAAACAAAAAAGGTTTTTTTTACTTAAATATATTTTTAGTACGTAATATATCACTGAATGTTGCGTTGAATTAGGCAAATATGAATTAAAATAAAAGGTGAAAAAAATAATAAGAAGCAAATATAGTGTTTTAATAGTCACAAGTTTCGATCTGCTAATGAGTGTAACAACAACCATAATAAGCAAAAACATTTTGTAAATGTGGCTTAGATGCGGGACGGAGCCAAAAAAAATTATTTGGAGGGTCATTTGAAAAAAATTAAGGTCATACATGTGCATCAAATTCTATATGAAATATTCATATTTTTAAATATATTTACATAAAAAAGGATTAAATAATTTTAAAATATTAATAATAAATTTATAGTTAAAAAATTATGTTTATATGACTTAATTAACTTTTTGTCCTTAAAAATAGTGTCTTTCTTCTTTTGGTATTTTGAAGATTTTTTTTAATTTATTTTTTAAAAAAATTATTTGGTAAAGTGCGTAAATTTTGACTGCACATGAAGGGAGGAAAATAGTATAGTTTTTTAAACTAAATCTTTCTTAGCATCCAAGTTTGATATGAAAGACATGAGTGAAATAAGTGTTATTTTAGGAGTTAAAGTCATAAGAAATGGAGATAGTATAATTTTATCCCAAGAACATTATGTGAAGAAACTTATTAGAAAGTTTGACTATTATGATTATAAATCTTTAAGTACCCCTTATGACGTTAAATCTCAACTAATGAAAAATAGAGGAGAATCAATTTCTCAAACTCAATATACCCAGATTATTCAAAGCTTACTAGACTTGATGAATTTTTCAAGACCGGATATAGCCTATACAGTAGGTAGATTGAGTAAATACACTCATAATCCTAATATAGTGGATTTCCCTCTATACTAGAAGGGTACAATGATGCTATTTGAATCTTTGATTCACATGAGACAAAATCCAATAGTAGTTATGTATTTATAGTACTTGGTGGTGGTGTAATTACACGAAAATTAGCCAGACAAACTATTATAGTTAGATCAACATGTATAAATGTGTATAATGATTGTATTCCTATTATAAGAGCTACAAATTAGGAATCTTAGATAATCAACATTGATTGTCATTTGTAAATTGGAAAATCTTTCCATATTTATTGATGTACAATATCTATTTATAGGGAAAATAATATACTCTCGAGCAGCGAGACAATTTGACACGACAATCATGCAAGTGTAATGTTGTAAATGATAGTCATATCGATGGCCAAATGTGATACTATGAGCTGGGAACTAGTCTATTTGGTTGCTATTTGGCGCTACAAAAGGACATGCTTGAGAGCACATTAGTGGTTCTTTAAAGAAATCATCAATGATTCAATAGAGGATGGGTGTATGGGGTGCATGCCTGCTCAGAAGATGTTGCACCTGTCAATCAAGGCAAGGGACGTCAGATAAGATCTTTGGTGGTTAGAAAGGTCACTAGAGCTCTTGCACAACCACATAGAGAACTTAAACAAGTTGTTACAAGAGACGACAATATCGGAGGACTTTTAACTCCAAGGATAATGGGTTTACCAGGCAACCATAGGAAATAGGAAGTTGCTAATATGCGTCTCTGATGATCACACTAAACCTTAAACTTTAGATACCATGTAAGAATTTTTTACTGTTAATGTGCATGTCTTGGATGACAAACTACGCATTAATTTATAATGAGTAAATATGATTAGTATTGATTTCACAAAATCAATTAATATAATAATGGGAAATAAGAATTAAAACACTAATCATTGTCTAATCATAAATAAGAGAATAATATGTAATCAAACATTTATAATAAATTCTTTGTTTAACAAAAAAACATAAGAAAGGAAGAGAGAAATAAATAGTACCTTATCATCCATTGCATCCTTATTTTAAATTGTATCCATTATGCGTCTTATCATAACAACATTATATATACACTTTGTCTGGAAATTATCTTCAATTAATATAATAATGAGAAATAAGAATTAAAACCCTAATCATTGTCTAATCATAAATAAGAGAATAATATGTAATCAAACATTTATAATAAATTCTTTGTTTAACAAAAAACCATAAGAAAGGAAGAGAGAAATAGATAGTACCTTATCATCCATTGCATCCTTATTTTAAATTGTATCCATTATGCATCTTATCATAATAACATTATATATACACTTTGTCCGGAAATTATCTTAATCCACACCTATTGATAACAGAAGAAGAAGCAACTCACCAAAGAAAGACATCAAAGGAAAATTACATGTATACTGATCATGCACAAGAATAATAATTAATGTTTATTATATAGAAGTAAAGTAGTTTCAATGTACCTTGAGGAAACAAAGTCAACATTAATTGTTAATCTTGTAAATTGAATTTAAAAATAGCCTTTGAGTAGAGTAGTTTTAAGATACTTGAGAAAATAATTTTAATTATTAGATCTAATGTTTATAACTTCGACATTCCATTTCCATTGAGTCCTCTATTAGCTCAAGTATATTCACGATCATTTGTTTCCCAATTACTTCCATACTTTTTCCTTACTTGGTAACAAATTGGGTTCAGTATACTTGATTGGTTTGGGTTTTTTTTCTAATTTTTTAAAAGAGTTTTTAAAAATAGTTTTCAAAAACTGTTTTCAGGAAGAAAAGAAAAGAAAAACTTGTTTGGTAAGTGTTATTTAAAAACTGTTTTGAAGATATAAAAATAAAAAAACTTGTTCATAGTTATTATAATTTTATTAATTAAAAAAAACATATTATGATTATATTTTGAGTTTTTTTAAAAAAATAGAAAAATGAAAAGCAAAACTACTTTCAACTATTCCTATTTTTTAGTTTTTTAAAAAAAAAATAGAATTATTTTTGAAAACACTACCTAAACGAGTTTTTAGTTTTTAAATACTAAAATACTGAAAATAGTTTTATAAAACTATTTCCAAACAAGCACTAAGTCACAGTTGCTAGTTATAAGTCAATTTATAGCAACTATCCATCACCCTGATATAAGTTTTAAAGTTTGACACTCCATTTCTAGTGTGTTACTTCCATGTCAACCATCTCCTAAAATCACACTACCTTTCTCTCATTCACACATCATCACTAGCTTTTTCCTTTAGTGGCACATGTAAGTTGTACATTTTTTATAAGCTAAATGTTAATTGTTAATGTGTTAGTTTTTGTCAATAGAGCGATTCAAACCTACAACCTCTCTCTCCTCCTTTCTCCCCACATGTGGATTTTGCCACTAAACCAATCTTATAATTCCCTGCATGTAAGTCATATACATTGCTTTGAAAGCAAAGACTAGGGTTTCTTGGGATTGTTGTTGGATCAAAATCTAGTATTGTCATATCTCAAATAAAATCTTTTCTCGATATTCTTAAAGAAACTGGCATGCAACATCGTAAACCAGTAAAATAATCCCACAGCCTCAAATGTTAATTTTTTTCGTAATCAAAGAGAACTTACCTCAAAGTCTCAAACCCCATAAAATATCAAAAGTTTGTAGAGCTGAATTATTTAACGGTAACCAGAGCAAGGCTCCGTTTGGAAGAGCTTATTCAATAAAGTTTCTTACATAAGAGTTTATTTTATAAACTCTTAATTTAATAAGTTATTTGTGTTTGAATATGAAAATTTATAAAAACACTTATATGGAAATAAAGTGTTTGAATATATATATATATATATATATATATAAGGGACGTATCTAGTGAGAAAACCAAAGTTATATAAGAGTGAGAGAAACAAATATCAGTTCTAAGAAAGGAGAGAAAAAAAAGAGTGACAAATAATAAATTTGAGGCATTCCTCCTAAGCCATGGTTGAAGATTCTTGAGCAAAGGAGTAAGCCGCCTAGGATCTACTCTTAGAGGTTCTTAAGGTTGTAGAAATGGAGGTGAAGACTAGGAGATGGAGGTGAAGATTGGCGAGACTTCTTCAATGAAGAAGATAAGCCATGGTGAAGCTAGCCACAAAGGAAGGAACCTTTGATAATAGCATGAAGGACTCTGACAAGAGTGGAGAGAACATGAACACTCTCTAAGAACAAAGAGCTCTCAAATTTAGAGAAAATTTATTTTCATTCAAATGAGTGTTAAAAGCTACATGAAAGGAGGGGAGCTTCTTATATAAAGCTTAACATGGATCTATGGGCCTTACACTAACATGAATGTCCAACTCCTCTAATTAGGGAGGATTAGTTGGTTAATTTAGTGTTAATTGAGCACATGTCAATTTAACAATAAATTAATTCAACTAAGATCCAAACATGTCCCTAAAAAAGGGGATCTATGTTCCCTCTTGTTTGAATTTGAATTTTGGAGGGAAATGACATGACACCTCCAAAATTCAAATTAAAATAAGAAACAACAAGAATCAGCCAAGTAGGAGTGAGAAAACACATGTAAAGTGAAACAAGGGGATAAGGGGTTCCACATGTCTCCTACATACTTCATGTGTTGGTTAGAAGGGTGTGAAGAGGAATTAGGGGTGTAGAAAAAGATCCTACACATCCAAACTCTCTTGGACCAGCCCAAGGGGTTTCACATGTCTCCTACATACTTCATGTGTTGGTTAGAAGGGTGTGAAGAGGAATTAGGGGTGTAGAAAAAGATCCTACACATCCAAACTCTCTTGGACCAGCCCAAACTAATTAACACACTCCACAAAGAGACTAATTACACCTCCTAAAGAAAAAAGAACCTATAGGCCAAAATACAAGGCCAAAAATAAAACTAACTACACCCCTAAAATCCTAATGACTTAAGGGTGCCTATACAAGCCTAAAAATGGCTAAATGAATACAATTAAATGGAACACATCCTAAATTAAGCTCCTTTTATTGGTCCTAGCTCCAGCCCATGCTAGGTGTGCATGCATCATGATTCGACTCAGCCGTGACTCGCCTCAAGACATCCCCGACTTCCTCGCCTCTCCCTCCGAAGAGTTTTGCTAGCGACGTGTTTGTTAGTCGCAAAATAGATCCGTTTTGTTTTCCTTTTTTCCCCCTAATTTTGTAAGTACACCTGCCATTTGTGAAAAAAATAGAAATTTTTTATCTTTTTCTTAATTATGGCACTGGTAACAAGCTGTAGTAGGGTGACAAAACAGATTCGGCCCATCTGGTAGTCTAGTCCAATATTGGTGGAGCAGGGTATACATTGTAGCTCGTTGGCCTGTTTTGCCCCGTCCTGCCTATCCTGCCAATCCGGTCAGGTCAAGGGCGAAGCAGACTAGCCTTCCGATTAAAAATATAAAAATTTAAATTTAATTATTAATAATAATTACTATATTAATTATATTATAAATATATATTATAATTAATCAATTAAAAATAAAAATAAAAATTATGATAATTTAGGATTTTATAATTATAAATTTATCAAATTATTTAAAATTTAATTAAAATTAAAAATCAAAACTTATTATTATTTATTAAAAATTTAAAATATTAAGTGTGTAGTGTGGGCATGAGTGACCGTGGCTTCGTGAGGCCGTGCATAAAATTATGTTATGTAAGCTCTAATTACAATTTTACAAATTACTAAATGTGTATAAGTGTATTGCCTATTAATCTATTACAGTATTAATAATAATATTATTGACTTATTGTGATTTGTGAACGTGAATATTACTTTTAGTTGCTCCATAAATTAGGTAACAGTTGGCAATTATTATTGTGGTAACAGTAAACCAAAAACATGGTGCTATGTAGGATTTAAATTTGTCTCGTGGAATTTCTTGGTTTTCCTTTTTCCTTGAAAAAATAATTTTGATATTTCATAGAATTTGTAGGATTCAAATTTGTTAAGATATTTTTATTTTGATATCTTTTAACTAAGTAAAAATAATTTTGGGTTTAAAAAATTAAAAAAAAATTAAAAAGTGAAAAAAAAAAACTAACGGGCCACCGGGTTAGCCCATCAATTTGCCTATGAAACAGGGTGGACCTGTCAATGTAGCTTGTCCTTGGTATGGCTGGCCAGCCTGCTTCCACCCATTTTCGGCAGGCCACAGACTATGCTAGTGTGTAGAGTCATCAAAATAAGCTGAAACCCATGGTTAACCAGCTCACCATAAATATTGGCTAGGGTGGGCCAAAAAAACAAGAAATTCATGTTGTAATAACAAAAACATAGTTTGACCCATTTGGATCCAACCCATATGGGTTCAACCCGGGTGAGCTAGGTCAACCCATGTTGAACCCACTATATCTTTGTTAGTTTTAGTATTTGACACACCCTCACTAGACTTTAACTTAAATGTAAAATGACTCACTATACTTTATCAAACCCACTAATTAAATTATTATATTACATAATTTAATAATAAAATAAAAATAATTAAATAAAAATAATTGTAAAGACTTGATTAAATAGTTAATTTTAAAATTTTTAAAAGATCTCATTTTTAAAAAATAATTTTTATTTTCTGGTAAGTTAGTGGACTAATACGTATAACCCACCAACCTATGGTGAGTCAGGCTGGGTCAGTAAATTCAATAAAAAAGACAAAACGAATCAGGTTAGATTGATTCGTTTTTCTGATGAGTTGAGGTAGGCTAACCCATATGGGTCGAGCCAGCCCACTTTGACAACTACACAGTGTGACCCGTTTTGCCATCCCTAAACTCTTGAGAAGAAAGCACATACTATGTAGATAGTTTCGTACATTTTTATCATAAAAATATTTTGTTATAGATAAATTTATAGTAAATTTGAAACGTTCAAGGATTTCAATGGTGATGGAGGACTTAGTGGTTCGATCTGAATCTGTCATGGGACCCTGCTTCCTGGATAAAGAACCATCTATTAAATGAAGCCCAAAAATTACAATGTCCACATTCAAATTCCAACGCATAGTGGTGAGAGCTTTCAACTTTGATGCTTGAAACAGAAACGGAAGGAAGAAGCGTATATGAAACTGAGTTTTATTAATTGACGATGTAGGTTATTGTGAGCCATTGATCTACAAATATTTTAATGTACGGTATAGATTATATAAACGTGACACTCTCCCGTTTTAGCTAACCGGAGAGGATCCGCTTCCAAGGTTCTGCTGAATTTAATATAATGAAATATATTTATATAATAAATATTTATTTATAATAATTTTTTTATATAACAAATATTTATCTAGTGCATTACAAATACTTAAATACTAGCATTTTAATGGAAATATAAATTTATTTCATTAAATGAGAAAAACTAAGTATTCACTCAAAGACTTGAAAAGAATGAAATATATATAATCTATAAAATAACTGATTAATATATAAATGCATTTATATAATTTTAGAATCTAGATTGATAAATTAACAATATATATTAAATAAATTGTAATTATTATTAAATCTAACGTAGATTACAACTTTGAGTAAAAATAAATTTAATTATTTACATACGATTATATTTTTAACATTAGTTCTTTTTACAGCATATCCAATTTATTTAAATTTAGATTTTATAAAGTATTTAATTTGACTCAATTTTCTTAAGTTCAATATATACTTTAGTTTACGATAAATGATCACAAATGTTTTTATTTTTTTTATATTACTCCATCGTCCATTTTCTTTCTTGGTGAAAAGTGTAAAAATTTTTTAATGTTTAGATTTTTTGTAATTCAATTAAAATACACTAATACCATAAATTTTTACTTTTCAATTTGCACTTGTAAAATTTATTTTAAAATTTGATTTAGTTTTGTGTAAAATAAATTACAAAAGTTTAAAATACTTTGAAATTTAATTTGAAAACACTAACACAAAAATATTTTAATCCTATTATAAATAGAAGAATTTCAGTTAACTTTGATTATATTTAGCATAGTAACGTATTGAAAATATTTAATTATTGTTAGTAAAAATTTTAGCGATTAATAAATAACAACTAAGTTGATTATTTTATATTTACTTTATTTCGTCTTTCACTTTGAACTGCAATTTATAATTCCATATGACGAAATAAAATAGTTCTTTTTAATTTAACATACATAGCTAGTAATATAATATATATATATATATATATATATATATAATTTACTCGAAAAGTAAGTTTAAGGAAGTTATTCTTGATTTTTATAATTTTAATTATTAAATTTTAAAATAATAAGCAATTGATTTTATTATCAAATTTTAAAAGAAAAATAAATGATTAAGATGAAAAGTAAGTTTATATATATATATATATATATATATATATATATATATATATATATATATTATAGTACAACTTATTTCAATATTTTGGTTTGGTGCTATTGTAAAAAGAAGTCGTTGGTAGCTTATAAAAGCAATAAGAGAGTATTATTACTTGGTTCTTGGTGTTCTTGTTTCTTGTTTGTGAAAAGAAAACAAAGAGAAGAATGTTGGGAGGTAACAAGATTGAATTCGATATTGACAAAGAAACACTCTTTTGTATGTTTCATCCTCTGAGAGAGATGGAATGGGAAGGTAAACTTATTGAACTTCCTTCCTCATGAGCTGACCCAAAAAATCTAATTATCCCAATCCCCAAAGAAGAACAACAACACAATACCACCACTCATGATCATGTTTCTATTTCCATACACGATCTGCCATTGAATAAGATGAAGTCAAGAAGAACATCGATACCTATAGTTCTTTGTTGTCGTTTCTCATATATTAGGGGTATTTGTGCTAAGTCTTGGTATTATAAACATGTTTAGAGACCCAATTTTTAAAGAAAACTACTGAAAAATGGAAAACTGGTTTATCAAAAAACTAGAAAACTATCTAAAGTAGATTTTCAGATTTGAAAAATAGGAAAACACATTATCTTCAATCACATCGAGTTCCCTTACTCCTTCTGTCTTTCTCTCATCACTCACGCGCCTTTTACCCTATTATTGTATTTTTCTCTAAAATAGGAAAGAATGAGAGATTATTTGAACATGTTTTCTCTGTTTTTTATAGATTTTTAAGAAATAAAAAATCTAAAAAACTTAATCTGGAAAATAATTAAAAACTAGAAAACTTTTCTCCAACTAGAAATAAAATATGACAAAAAATGAAATTTCAAAACATTTAATAAATTTAAAAATATTACATTCTTATGTCGGCATTGTCAAAAATATGTTTTAATCTTTGAAACAAACGTTCCCTTAAAATACTTACCTCATTTTGTTGTAGGTTGTTTATCCAAGGACTTGCATTGCATGGGAAAGGAAACTGCAAAAACATTGCAAGAGTTGTTAAAACAAGAACTTCCACTCAAGTGGCCAGCCATGCACAAAAATACTTTAATCATCTCGCTTCAATCAGGGAAGGCAGAAGAAGAAGTATACATGACACATTCCATGTGTAACTGTCTCACCAAAATGACACACAGAATAAGGTTCCATCTCCCAATATTTTTGCCATGAATCAATTACAAAGAATGTATCCCTTCAAGGTAATGGCTCCAATCTCCCAATCTTGGATAGTCTTGATTTTCTCGGGGTCAACTTTCACTCCTTCTTTGCCAACTATGAAACCTAAGAAATTTATATTTTCCTTGCAAAAGGTACATTTCTCCAAGTTGGCATAGAGGTGGTTGTCCCAAAGAATCTTTAAAACCTCACGTAGATGCCCAAGATGCTCATCTAAGGACTTGCTATAGATCAAGATGTCATCAAAATAGACGACCATAAACTTCCCTATGCAATTCCTAAGTACATGATTCATTATAGCATGAAAGTGCTAGGAGCATTGGTGAGACCAAATAGCATCACTAACCACTCATGCAAACCAAACTTGGTCTTAAAAGTGATTTTCCACTCATCACCCTTTTTAATCTTTATTTGGTGATAACCACTCTTAAGATCAATCTTGGAAAATATAATGGCCCCATGTAACTCATCCAACATGTCATCTAGTCTAGGGATTGGCTGCCTGTAATTTTATGGTGATGTTATTAATAGCTCTACAATCAGTACACATCCTCCATTTTACATCTTTCTTAGGCACTAAAAGAACAGGAACAACAGAAGGGCTAAGGCTCTTTTGAACCCAACCCTTCTTCAATAAATCTTGAACTTGAGTTTCTATTTCTTTGGTCTCTTGGGGGTTAGTCCTATAGGCAGACCTATTTAGAAGGCTTGCCTCCGGGATAAGGTCAATTTGATGTTCTATCCCTCTTAAAGGTTGAAGTCCACTTGGAACCTCTTGAGGAAATACATCATCAAATTCTTTTAAAAGATTGTGGACCTCTTGAGGTAGAGACTCAAGTTCATGATTAGTTGCAATTAGTGTCTCTTTGAAGTATAGAAGGTCTAAAGGTTGTTCAAGCAAGAGTGTTTTCTTGATATCATTCTTAAGTGATAAATGACTCTTGTGAACAAAATCTTTAAAGGAGACAGCTTCCTCTACTTGATACCTTTTCTTCTTTTACTTTGGCCTTAGAAAGACCTTTTTCATCTTCTTTTTTTTGTTTTCTTTCTTTTTGGTCTTCTTCTCTCCTAGCTTTCATTTTGAGTTGGTCCTCACACACTTGAGAAAGTGTTAGAGGGCACAACACAAATTTCTTGCCTAAGTGTTGGAAACTTATTTTATTGGTAAGGCCATCATGACTAGCTTCCAAAGCCACAACATCACATAAAACTTCATCTTTGTATTTTCCAAGGTAAATTCGTACAAGTGCTTGTTGGTTAACCACAATACCTCCATCCTCATTAATACATTGCAATTGATAAGGTCTAGGATGTGGTTTTGTGGATAAGGCTAGATTTTCAACCAATCTAGTACTACAACAATTACAATTAGACCCACTATCCACAATGAGAGAACAAGTGCTTTCTAAAATTTTGCATCTTGTATGAAACAAGTTCTCTCTTTATGATTGGTCAATCTTACTAGTTTGGTTGTTAAGAAGCCTCCTTACCATAAGTAAGTCTCCATCATAAGGTTAGGTCGCTTCCATGGAATCCATGGCTTCATCTTCACTACTTGAAGTAGAAGAAGAAGAAATAGCTTCATCAAGGCTTCTATAATGATCTTGGCCTCTTAAAATCATTGTTTTCTTTGTAGGGCATTGAGAAGCAATGTGACCTCTTCCAAGACACTTAAAGCACTTGATGTCACTTGACTTAGACTCCTTAGAAGGTATTTTAGAAGAATATGCTTTTTCTTTTTCTTTATCTTTTTCTTTTTCATCTCTCTTTGCTTATGTGTTGTTGGGGGCCTTTGATAATAATCATTATTGGGGTTTTTGTATGATGATGATCACTATCCTCACTTTCACTCATAGAAACCTTTACCCATTTGCCTTTTTGGGACCTAGATGGTTGGACTCTATGTGTTGAACCACTAGTTCCAACCCCCGGAAGTAACTTAGCAAGAATTTCTCTAATTTCCTCATTTTGTTTATCATGTTCTCTCTCCCTCTTCCTAAATTCTTCCTCTTTTGTTTGATTTTTCTTCTTCTTTTCTTCTTATATACTCCCTAAGTTCTCTAAGTTCATCTCTAAGGCTAGCATTACTAGGGTGTGAGTTTTGACCACAGACACTTGAATGATTACTCATCTTTGATCTAGGAAAGATTTTCACAAAAGGTTTTCTTGAAAATATTTTTACAAAGAGTGAGTGATAAAGGTTTTCAGAAAGAGATTTTGGTGCTTGACTTATTACTTGGAGCGGTTAGAATTGTACTCTAAAAGGGAGGTGGACTACAAGGAGTCACTTAATAACCAAGCCTCTTAGTAGTGGGAAACTTATCAACCTTTGGCCCTTTAATTTTGACACTACAAGTGTGTGATGTGCAACGGACCCCTAATAAGCACTTAGAAGTCTTCTAAACGAACATACAACAACCTAGAGCATACAACAACAAATAAGTAAGTAAGGAAAGTAATAAATGAATACACTAGTCGAAATGCAAACGAATTACACCTAAGCTATCACAAATCAAATGAGAGTTTAAAGTGTCCAAATTACAACCCAAATGAACAAGAAAGGACCAAGTAACAAATGGCCCCAATAAAAACAACAACAAAGAGCAAAAGAAAGAAGAAATAGTGGTACAAAAATCAAACAAGAATAAATAAAAAGATACTAGGCGCAAATTTAAAATAAAAAGCAAGAAACAAAATTGAAATTCTTCAAGCTTCCAACTTGATGTTCCTTCACAAGTAACAAACTTGTTAGTCCTCTCTTTATAGTGTTTTCACTCCCACTATTTGGTGATTCTCTCCAAAGCACTTTGGGACTTATGGCAACTTCCTCCAACTCAATCTCCCAAGATTCACAAGGTGAACCCAAGGTGATTCACCTACACCAAGCAAAGAAGCCAACCAAGAGACAGAGAACCAAGAGGCCAAGAAATAAAAACTTAAAAAGGAAAATTAAGAAGGCTAAACTCAAGAGACTAATTATGAGACAAGACTCAAAGAATGTGAAGAAAGACAAGCAAAAATTAAGGCACACAAGAAACTTAGGCACTCAAAAGGAACTTAGAATGACTCTAGATTAGAATTTAAGTGTTTAATGTTCCTTATCCTTAAAATTTCATATCCAATGTCCAATGTCCAGCCAAGGTTTGGTCATAAAATGGGTCCAATGATAGTCCAACATAGTTCAATATGGTCAAAGTTCAAGTCCAAAGTCCAAGGGTAAAATGGTCCACAAGTTAGGAATAATTCCTTTTAATTTTTTTTAACTTTCACTTCTTTTCACTCAAAATGTGTCCCACCAAGGAGGATCAAATTTGATTCTCTTTTTAACCTTATATGTTGCATGGATTTTATACTTGTGGTGTGTTATAAGTGGGTACAAAAAGGTGGTAAATAAAAGTTGCTATTTTGGTGCAAGAAAGGTATCTTTTTCGGAAGTGTTTCTTGTCTTTTGCTTTCTTGTTTAGGTGCAGTTTTCTTTTTCAGTTTTTTTTCAGAATATATTCAGCCATATAACACTTTCTTTGACTTAGGATCATGCAATAAAGACAAGGAATGATCTCTGCCTTGACCGTGTTAGTGATCGAATCGGTTTTTACAACACTATAAATATCAAAAAATTTAAAATTTTGTAATTATATCAAAATTTTTACATTGATTTTTTTAACTAATTATATTTGTACAACATTTTTAACTTAATTCAAACATCATTTCCTCATGATTAAAACAAATCAATTTATCAAAAACAGATAAAAATACCCAAAACTTATGGGACAACATCTAGAAAAAGAACAAGGAATACATTTGAAGTAACAAGCACAAGAAGAAAGATGGCGGGAAAGTGCAAAAAACATATAAGCATTTTCATCCGTTCGTTTGAACAAGGGTGTTCTTCTTCATGATAGCCACCGATCCTCATCTTCTCTTGTGATTTGGACTGAGTGTCACACTGTACATTTCTTCTCCCTTTCTTTTTTTTTCTTGAAATTCAAACCCTCATTTATAGCTTTCAAAATGGGTTAACCCAACTCGACTAATTTAAACTTTTTTACTCAATCTATTAGTCCGGCCTGACCTACCAACTACCAAAAAATAAATATTATTTTAAAAATTGAGATTATTTAAAATTTTAAAACTAATTATTTAATTAAATCTTTATTTAAAATTAAGATAAATATTTTATATTTGATTATGTAATATAATAGTTTAAATCATAAATGTTTAATGGTAGTCCCTTTTTTAAGTTTCTATTTTTGGAAAAATTTATGTTTTTATTTTTTTTTAAGTTTAAAACTATATTAATATTTTTTTATTAATTATACCCATCTTTTCTTTTAAGAAGAATAAATTAACATTTTATCACATAGAGAGGAAAATTATTATGAGTGATTTTCAATGAGAAAACATGAAAAATAGCTGCATAAGAAAAAAAATTAACAAGTGATAGGTGAAAAGTTTTAAAATTAATTATTTTTTTACTCTTACTATCTTTTTAGAAGTTTATTAAACTACTTATTTGTATATAAATTTGTTTCTATTTTAAATACAAAACAACTCTAGATGGTATTTATAGATATTTACTTAAATATAAAGTAAATGAATTTGGTTAAGTAATGTGAGGTTTAAACAAAGGAATTGAACTGATAGATACACGAAGAAAATATTAGAAAGAAGCAACAGAAATTTATAAAAATTCAAAAATCAACGAACTCATATATAATCGTAAAATATAAAAAATTAAAAATAATTTAATAAAATCATGTAAAATATATTAATTAAATTGTATTGGATTCCTGTAAAATTAAAAATAATTTGACAATAAATTATGCTTTAGATTATTATAAAATTTATAAAATATTAATTTCATTTTACAATTTTTTTATTTTAATTTAATCACTTTAAAACTTAATTTATTTTTTTCAGGTTCTCAATTATAATTTTATTAAATAATAATGTAAAATATATAACTGTAGACATTTTTTATCGTACTGATTCTAGATGTGAAACTACTTTCCTAGCAAAGTTTATAGAATCCAGATGTACTAGCTAATCCTACTAACTTATTTAGATTTACCGTGATTAACTAGTTAGATTTTGTTAAGAAACTAGTTAGATTCTATCTAGATTTATACCCGAAAAAAAAGTATTATGAAGATAGATATATCAATAGATATCAATAATTATATATTACTATGTATTATATAATAAAAAAATTAAAAATTTTAAAATATTTTAAGATCAAATGTCAAAGCATTACACAAATTTATTTGAATATAAAAATGTGATTTAAATATAAAATTATAAATTTATAAAAATAAATTATCTCATATTTTCATATAAATTATATATATCATATTTATTAACATTTTAAAAAATACATAACATAAATATAAATTATAAAAATAAACTATCTTATATTTTCTTATAAATTATATATATTTCATATTTATTAATATTTATAAAAATACATAACATAACAAACCCAACTTTATAATAGTTAAAGATATGAGCATGATTTTATAGAATATAATCATAATAATATTTTGATTGAATTAATCCTGTATATGATTTCATTCTCATATAGTCAATGTGAAGTAAACACAAAAAATATGTGTAGTTCTTGTAATTTAATTTTAATATCATATATGTTATTTTTATGTATCATTTTTATATTTGAATGCATAATTGTTCTTATGTTATTATATTTCCATATAATTCTAACTGATAAAAACTGTAAAAATTTAATTTTTAACCAACAATTTTATAGTTTCTTGTTGTTTTAAGCCATTAGGAATTTATTTAAATTAAAAATTAAATTATAGTGTCTAAAATTAAAAAAATACAATAAATTGCAAATAGTTCTATCTGCATTGTCATAGGGATGGGATGGGATGAGTTTTAGAAGTGGTGATGGGGATGGGAATGCCATACTCATCCGCACCCCACCCCGTTGCCATGCCTACTTTAGACATTTCTTTGGTAGTTTTGTGTTGGTATTCATAAATGATATCTTGATATACTCAAAGACACTAGATGAACATAAGAAACACTTAAGAATAGTGTTGCAGATTTTGAAGGATCAATGCTTGTTTGCCAAGCCAAGGAAATGTGAGTTTTGGCTTAATGAGGTGAAGTTTTTAGGGCATACCATTTCTAAGAAGGGTGTAGTACTTGATTCTAGTAAGGTTGATGCAGTGTTAGAGTGGGAGCAACCTAAATCAGTGACTAAAGTGAACAATTTTCTTGGATTGGCATTGAATAGAGTAGAGATAAATAAGGTGGATGGAGTTCCATAAAGATTATGATTTTAAGTTGAAGTACCTCCTAGGAAAAGCCAATGTAGTGGCTGACGCTCTAAGTAGGAAATCTTTACATATGTTTAGCTTGATGGTGCAAGAGATGAACTTGATAAAGGAGTTTAGAGACCTATGTTTGAGTGTGTCATTAAATGCCTTAAGTATGTCATTGTATAGATTGGAGATAGGTAGTGACTTGAGAGAGTTAATTAAGAAGGAACAACTTTTAGACTAGGATTTATGGTCTCTAGTGTACCAAGAATGTTATACCTTGTCTTTTGATTGTTTAGTGATGTTTAAGAATAGAATTATAGTTCCTAAGGAGGGGAGAGTTTAAGATAGAAAATTCTAGAAGAAAGTCATAAAGGTAAGTTCAACATATATCCAACAATAACTAAGATGTATTAGGATTTGAAGAAGATGTATTAGTGGTCAGGGATGAAGAAAGATGGTGTTAGCTTTGTGACTAGGTGTTTAGTTTGTCAAAAGGTTAAGATAGAACACTAGAAGCCTTTAGGCTTGTTGAAACCCTTGGAAATTCCTGAGTGGAAATGGGAAAATATGTCCATGGATTTTGTAATGGGGTTGCCTAAGACTTGTTTGAGTGTTGATGCCATTTGGGTAATTGTGGATAAGTTAACCAAGTCCGTTCAGTTCTTGCTAATTAAGGCAACCTACAATCAGAGAATGTTAGAAGACATATACATCAAAGAGATACTTAAACTTCATGGCATACCCACGTTTGTAGTGTCACATAGAGATCCTAGATTTATTTCTAGATTTTGGAGGGCATTTCAATAAGATTTTGGCTCTAAGTTGTATTTTAGCATAGTGTACCGCCCTCAGACTAACGGTCAGTCAGAAAGAACCATTCAGACCCTTGAGGACATGCTTAAAGCATGTTGCTTAGATGAAGGATGGAGTTGGAATAAATTTTTGCCTTTTATAGAGTTTGCATATAATAATAGTTCCCATGCTAACATAGGTATAACACCTTACGAAGCTCTTTATAGAGGGAGGTGTAGATTCCCTTTTATGCTGGTGTGAGGTAGGTGAGAAGACCTTGATAAGACTGGATTTAGTGCAAGAAACCACATATAAGATTAAGTTGATTAGAGAGAGGATGTGCACTGCTTAAAGTATAGTTACCATATAATAATAGTTACCTTTTATGCCTTTTACAGAGTTTGCATATAATAATAGTTACCATGCTAACATAGGTATGAAACCTTACGAAGCTCTTTATGGAGGGAAGTGTAGATTCCCTTTTATGCTGGTGTGAGGTAGGTGAGAAGACCTTGATAAGACTAGATTTAGTGCAAGAAACCACATATAAGATTAAGTTGATTAGAGAGAGGATGTGCACTGCTTAAAGTAGGCAAAAGAGTTTTGCTGACAATAGGAGGAAACCTTTAGAGTTTCAAGAAGGTGAACATGTATTTTTTAGAGCCACTCCTAAGACTGGGGTTGGAGGTCAATGAAGGTTAGAAAGCTAAGTCCTTGTTTCATTGGTCCTTTCCAAATGATAAAAAAGTTAGGTTTGTCGCTTACCAATTGACTCTTCAAGCACGATTGTCAAACCTCTATGACATCTTCTGTGTTTCTCAATTCCGAAAGTACATATAAGATGTCTCACATATTCTATCTTCTGAGTCAATACAATTAAAAAGTAATTTGAATTTTAAACCCAAACCTGTTCAAATCATTGACAAGAGCATTAAAACTTTTAGGAATAAGATAATTTCATTAGTGAAGGTGATTTGGGAGGGATTAATTTTAGAAAAGGCTACATGGGAGCTTGAGGGGGATGTTAAACGACAATATTAATCTCTTTAATTGAGATATATTACCTTTAAATGTAGATTAATGCGTGATATGTTAATTTTATTAGTAACGTTAATTTTGGGGACGAAATTCTCATAGAAGGGAGAGAGTGTAATATCCCAAAATTCAAAAACAAATATTCGAATAATCATTCAGTTAAGAGAATTAGGTTGTTGAAAAAATATATCAAAAGATTAAACTGTCAAAAATTTTGAATAACAAGATTAAGATAGTATTTCTTTTAAAATAGAAATAAGATCAAATAAATCAAGATTTGATCTCATATTGAATTTAAACTATAAAACTAATCTTTTATAAAAAAGAAAGGATAAATAGGGGAAAATCAACCTTAAATTATTATATAGTGTTAAGTAGTTCCTTCAAGGAATTATAGACGAATTGACTAATCAAGGATTGAGAAAGAGGAAGAGAAGAGAAGAAGAAAACAAATTAAAGTTGTGGGATATCGATTCAAGAGGTGAGTAAAACTTTTTCTTAAACCCATCCATGGTATATATAATTTTATTCTTATAAAGTAAAAATAAAAGAATTGGCCATGATCGTGAGAAATTAGATATTCGCTTATTTTAATTAATTCTTTTTAGTACACGTTGGAGCTTATATTCAGACATATTTCACTTCTTTTTCTGCTATGGATGAATTATCTGTGATTGTGTGTTAGTGCTTAGTATGCCTAATTGCTTGAATATATACACTTTTAATTTGTATATTGTACGTAATCATAATATAAGATTACGAGATCCATTTTGGCTTTTATATATATATATATATATATATATATATATATATATATATATATATATATATATATATATATATATATATATATATAACTTTTATGATGTCTTATTAGATTTTTGTATTAATTTATTTTCATAAAATCTATGTGTTGTGATTTTAAGAATTGAGACATTGTGTTAAAAAAATGTGTGATTGTTTGAGATATCTACATTTAATATGATGATAAAAATTTATGATACCTCTATCTGGGAAGGAGATGAAATACGAGATACCCCCATAGGGAAGAGTTTTAGATACCTCCATTTGGGATGGAGAAGAGATGTGTGAAACCTCTATAATAGCGTTGGGAAGGCAATGAGACACCATTGTATGAAATATGAGCTCATAAAACTTTTTTTGAATCTATTAAAAACGTAGTTCTGTGAACCCAAGAGTGGGAGTGAGTGATGATGAGTATCACTATATTTTTGTAGATTGCGTGTAGGCATGACGATGTTAAATTGAAAATTATTTTTATTCTGTTGATTATTATTATAGCAGAAATTATTTGAATAAATAATAATTTATGTATACCAAAAAAAATATTTTATTATTGTGGGCACATGAGTAAATTTCTTGGATTCTGTACCAGCTGAGAACAATGCTATTTGCGAACTCTTTTGGAACTTGTTGTATTCACTGAGATTCCCATCTCATTAAAACGTTGTTGTTTTTAGTGTCAGAAGAGGAAGAAACTGTGGAAGCTAAGGAGGCTGCTTGTTTGGCAACAGATTTATAAAACTGTTTTTAGTATTTTAGTATTTAAAAACTAAAAAACTTGTTTGAGTAGTGTTTTCTGAAAATGAGTAGTGTTTTCTGAAAACAGTTATAAAAAACACTTTTGGCTTTTTAGTTTTTAATAAGAACAATTAAAAATAGTTTTGCTTTTAAATTTTTTTTTTGTTTTGAAAGTCAAAATACAATCATAAAATATGTTGTTTTTTGCTTTTCATTAATGAAATTTTAAAAAAAATGAACAAGTTTTTTTCATTTTTACACCTTTAAAACAGTTTTTAAATAACACTTGCCAAACAAGTTTTTTTTCTTTTCTTCTGAAAACAGTTTTTGAAAACTATTCTTGAAAACTCTTTTCAAAAACTTAAAAACAAAATCAAATCAATCAAGCTCTTAGCCTCTAGCTTAGATCTTTTTTTATTTAGAATGAACATTTTTTCATTATTTAAATTATCCCTTACATTTGTTTTAGAGACCTTTACATTTGAGAATTATACTTTGTAAGATCTGTATTTTATTTACCTTATTTTAATCTTAGAAGATATTTTTGACTTATTATTTTGAAAATTTGTTTATTTTTAATAATTCTTTTATTTATCATACTATGAGTTATTATTGACTTATTGTAACGAAGGACGTTACAGCTAGTATAATATTTTCAAACAGATAGAAAGTATTAATATAATGTGTTTATAAAGTTCAAGGGAGATTAAGGTAGAAAAATAAAAAAATATGAAATTATGTATAATTTGATAAAAACTGATAAAGTATTACTGTCATTTATTATATTCTATATTATAGTAAATAAATTTAAATTAAATAAATATTTTTTGTTAACTTAAAATCTTAATCTAACATCTTACAAGCAATCAAGTATCTTTAGCATGTAAGTCAAAGTAATTATTTATGTTAAATTTAAATATTTTTAATCATACGACTCACAATCATCCAAATCTTTTATATGAAATATACAAATATATATTATCAAATTATATATTGAATTATAATTATTAAGAATATTATATTAAAATTTGATGCTAGTAATGAATAATTAATTTTTACCATTAGATTTCAAGGAAATAAAAGGTTAGATGAAAAATAAGTTTTTTAAAATTACTTTTGGAGTAAGTGGATTCCCTCCCATATATAAATATATAAAGATAAGTTTTATGGAATTGTAATTAAATAAGAACACGTCTAATGAGCATAAGAATCCAAATACTATTAAATTGAATTTTAATTATATTAAAATAACTTAAGCATGTTTTTATTTCTTCATATTTAGTTAAATCTATTTTGCCTCTCAAATTAAAAGATATTGTTTTTCCTCTTAAACAGTTCTGGTTTCTTCATATTTAGTTAAATCTATTTAGTAGGTAGTCCCTTGACAATGCATATAGAACTATTTGCAATTTGTTGTATTTTTTAATTTTAGATACTATAATTTAATTATTAATTTAAATAAAATTATTAATGATTAAAACCACAAAAAATATAAAATTGTTGGTTAAAAATAATTTTTCATAGTTTTTATCAATTATAATTATATGAAAATAATAATAATAAAAGAACAATTATGCATAAAAATATAAAAGATTGATATATAAAAATAAAATATACGATATTAAAATTAAATAACAAGAACTAGATATATTTTTTGTATTTACTTCATGTTAACTATATGAGGGTGAAATCATATAAATGATCAATTCAATCACAATATTATTGTGATTATATTCTATAAAATTATCCTCGTATCTTTAACGATTCTAATGTTATATAATTTATAAAAAAATATTTTAAAATTTATTTTTATAAATTTATATTCAATAATCTTCTCTTGTGATGATAACCTTAAAAAAATTGACAATTGAAAAGCTTAATTTCAATAAAAAAATACCCACAATATCTTAAAAGCATCACTTACAATTAATTAATTGTTTATAATAAATTATAAATTAATAGAATTTATTTTATTAATAATTTTTATATTTAAATCACATTTTTATATTCAAATAAATGTGTAATGCTTGGACATTGATCTTAACATATTTTAAAACTTACTTGTTATTTTTTATTATATATAATATAGTAATATATAATTATAAATATCTATTTGTATATCTATCTTTATAGCACTTTTTGTTTTTAGGTATAAATGTAGTTAGTACATACATCTTGATTTTATTCAACTTTGCTAGGAAAAGTAGTTGCACCACTAGAATCAGTAGGACATGAAATGATCTATAGTTATGTATTTTATATTATTATCTAATAAAATTATAATTAATAACCTAAATTATAATTGAGAAACTGAAAAAATAGATTAAATTTTAAATTGATCAAATTAAGATAAAAAAATTATAGAATAAAATTAATATTTTATAATTTATAGTAATACAAAGCATAATTTTTTGTTAAATTATTATTAATTTTATGAGTTTAATTGGTATACACTATCAGTGTAAAAGATTTTTACACTCATATTCAATCATGACTTTTCATTTATATGACTTTTAAAATAGTAATGAGTAAAGTTAACAAATTTATCAAAGGATTGTGATTGACTTTTGTCAGTTAATTGAAATGGAAGGAGAAATGATTTTAATTTCTTTTCGTTTGGTAAACATTTAGATAGTCACTAACCTTTTTTAAAAAGTTACTCTAGTTAAATTTTTTAAAGATATCTTATCTTACAATTCTTAATTTTTCTTTATAACTTTGCCATTTATTAGTTCTCTCCCTAATTCTCTCTTCACATGTCAAAATATTTCTTTCCTTCATTATAAATTAAATATGTAATTATAATAACTTATAATTTAAATATATATTTATAGAAAATTATAATTTACACATATAATTTAAAATTTATATATATTTAATTATAGAAAAATATAATTTAAATATATAATTACAATAATTTATAATTTAAATATTAATTACAGAAATTTATAATTTAAATATGTAATTAATTTACATTATTAAAATATATTATAATTATTTTAAATATTTGATTATTAATTTAATAATTAATAAATTCTTTGTATTTGTCATTTTATAACTTTTAACTAGTTGATTAATTACTTTTACCAAAACTTAGAATTAATATTTCAACTTTTAACTAACATTTCAACTAATTTTGTGAAACACATTTTTGTATAGGTCTACAAAAGCACGTTAGTTTAAACATAAAAGCAAAACCTATCTTAGTAAACAAATTAAAAACAAGCCTATATTTATTTTGCACAATTTTTATTTTCTATGTTCTGATTGGATTTCCTGAAGAAATGCTTTTCATTCATTTGTAAGTTTATTTGATATATATATTGTACATCTTAATATTTTGTCTAGACCAAGACTTAAGGACCATCACATGCTAAATATATTACACAATATGCTTTACTTCACTTTTGAAATTTCATATTTTTTATATGAATGTCTCTTTCATTTAATATTTACTAATTTCATATTTTTACTCATTTGTATTTTTTTCTCCTTCTACAAATATGTGAGCTATGAAGGGTTTTGAAGTGAAGTTTAATAAGAAAGTACCAACTAGAAAAATCAATAGGAGAAGATTGTTGAAGTTAAGCGTAACTAGAAATTGTAGAATGCATC
Source organism: Psophocarpus tetragonolobus (assembly GCA_037954015.1). NCBI lineage: Eukaryota > Viridiplantae > Streptophyta > Magnoliopsida > Fabales > Fabaceae > Psophocarpus > Psophocarpus tetragonolobus. Next base: position 56,597,244 of record CM075690.1, on the reverse strand, counting down.
TATGGGCTATGCTTGCTGGAATAAGTTGAGAGTAGTAAATACTTTGTGTTGTTAGCTAGTATCTTATAATGTTTTGTTATCTTATGCTTACTCTTTTGAGATTTTCAATTCAAGGTAATTAACCCAAATATTGTTTTATAACTTTTCAATTCTACAACTTTTCAATCCAAAACATATGAATGTATGCATGGCCTCTTGCACAACACATCTCACATATAAACACATGATTATGCAATGTAACAAGACTTAAACATTACTTGACAAGGTCTACATTTAACAAATGTATAAGCAAGACTTAGAGTTAATGTACTATTAAATAAGAACTTAGACTTATCTTGTGATACAAATAACCTCATTAGCAAAAATTACTCAAAGCACAAATTTTCATAGCAAAAAATCTCATTCATAAAGCTTGATAAATTACTCAAAGCACAAATGATGTTACTTTTTAATTTTTTATTTTCTCTTTATTTTTTATGTAATTTACGAATGTAGAAAGTAAAAATTGCGGTGTTATGTTTTTATATTTTTTTATATATAGACTATGTTAAATTAGGTTAACCGGTTCGACTACTAATCCATACCTTAATCAGGTTAGTGACGAGGCCGATTTTCATAACACTATAAATATCAAAACATTTAGAATTTTATAATTACATAATTTGATTTTTTTAATCAATTAGATCTGTACAACATTTTAAACTTAATTTAAACATTATTTTATCATGATTAAAAAAACATCAATTTATCAAAAACAAATAAAAATACCCAAAACTGGTACAACAACATCTGGGAGAAGAGCAAAGAGGACAGTTGAACGAACAAGTTTGAGACTACATTTATTAAGGCATCAATACAATGACATACTTAAGGCATCCAGTGGCACACTCAAACATAGGTCTCTAAACTCCTTTATCAAGTTCATCTCTTGCACCATCAAACTAAACATATGTAAAGATTTCTTACTTAGAGCATCAGCCACTACATTGGCTTTTCCTAGGAGGTACTTCAACTTAAAATCATAATCTTTAAGGAACTCCATCCACCTTCTTTATCTCATGTTCAACTCCTTTTGATAAAATAAATACTTAATGCTCTTATAATCACTAAAAACTTCAAATTTTGCACCATACAAATAATGCCTCCAAATCTTTAAAGCAACACCACGACTGCCAACTCAAGATCATGGGTGGGATAATTCTCTTCATGAGCCCTAAGTTGCCTAGATGCGTACCCCACTACTTTTCCTTCCTACATAAACACACATCCTAAACCATTTCTAGACGCATAACAATACGCAACAAAACTCACTAAAGGGTCTGGAATAGTCAAGATTAATGATGAGAACAGTCTCTTCTAGAGCTCCTTAAAACTCTCTTCACACTTATTATTCCACTCAAAGGGTTTCCCTTTCCTAGTTAGCATGGTCAAAGGTAAGCTAGTCTAGAGAACCCCTCTATGAACTTTCTAGAATAGCCTGCCAATCCCATAAAATTGTCCACTTTAGTCACTGATTTAGGTTGCTCCCACTCTAACACTGCATCAACCTTACTAGAATCAAGTACTACACCCTTCTTAGAAATGGTATGCCCTAAAAACTTCACCTCATTAAACCAAAACTCACATTTCTTTCTCTTGGCAAACAAGCATTGATCCCTCAAAATCTGCAACACTATCCTTAAGTGTTTCTTATGTTCATCTAGTGTCTTTGAGTATATCAAGATATCATCTATTTGAGTATATCAAGATATCATCTATTAATACCAACACAAAACCATTCAAGAAAGGTCTAAAGTAGGCATGGCAACCGGGCACAGTGCAGACGAGTATGACATTCTCATCCTCATCCCCGCTTCTAAAACTCATCCCATCCCATCTCTATGACAATGCAGATAAAATTATTTGCAATTTGTTGTATTTTTTACTTTCTAGACACTATAATTTAATTTTTAACTTAAATAAAATTTTTAATGGCTTAAACAACAAGACAATATAAAGTTGTTGGTTAAAATTAAATTTTTACAGTTTTTATCAATTAGAATTATATGAAAATATAATAACATAAGAATAATTATGCATTCAAATATAAAAAAATGATACATAAAAATAACATATATGATATTAAAATTAAATTACAGGAACTACACATATTTTTTGTGTTTACTTCATATTGACTATATGAGAATGAAATCATATAAATGATTAATTCAATCATAATATTATTATGATTATATTCTATAAAATCATCCTCATATCTTTAACTATTATAAAGTTGGGTTTGTTATGTTATGTACTTTTGTAAATATTAATAGATATGAAATATATATAATTTATAAGAAAATATAAGATAATTTATTTTTATAATTTATATGATTTATATTTATGTTATGTATTTTTTAAAATGTTAATAAATATGAAATATGTAATTTATAGTAAATATGAGATAATTTATTTTTATAAATTTATATTCAATAAAATTTCTATTGTGATGATAACCTTAAAAAAATTGATAATTAAAAATCTTAATTTCAATAAAAAAATACTCACAATATCTTAAAAACATAAATTACATTGAATTCTTTATAATAAATTATTAATTAATAAAATTTATTTTATTAATACTTTTTATATTTAAATCACATTTTTATATTCAAATAAATTTGTGTAATGCTTTGACATTTGATCTTAGCATATATATCTATTGATATATCTATCTCCATAGTACTTTTTTTTCGGGTATAAATCTAGATAGAATCTAACTAGTTTCTTAACAAAATCCAACTAGTTAACCATGGTAAATCTAAATAAGTTAGTAGGATTAGCTAGTACAGCTGGATTCTATAAACTGTGCTGGGAAAGTAGTTTCACATCTAGAATCAGTACGACAAAAGATGTCTACAGTTATATATCTTATATTATTATTTAATAAAATTATAATTGAAAACCTGAAAAAAATAAATTAAGTCTTAAAGTGATTAAATTAAGATAAAAAAATTGTAAAATGAAATTAATATTTTATAAATTTTATAATAATCTAAAGCATAATTTATTGTTAAATTAATTTTAATTTTTTAGGAATCCAATACAAGTTAATTAATATATTTTACATGATTTTATTAAATTATTTTTAATTTTTTATCTTTTACGATTATATATGAGTTCTTTTATTTTTGAATTTTTATAAATTTTTGTTGCTTCTTTCTAATATTTTCTTTGTGTATCTATCGGTTCAATTCCTATGTTTAAACCTCACCACGTTACTTAACCAAATTCATGTACTTTATATTTAAGTAAATATCTACACATACCATCTAGAGTTGTTTTGTATTTCAAATAGAAACAAATTTATATACAAATAAGTAGTTTAATAAGCTTCTAAGAAGATAGTAAGAGTAAAAAAATAATTAATTTTAAAACTTTTCACCTATCACTTGTTAGTTCTTTTTTTCTTATGGTGCTATGTTTTATGCTTTTTCATTGAAAATCACTCATAATAATTTTTCTCTTTATGTGATAAAATGTACATTTATTCTTCTTAAAAGAAAATATGAGTATAATTAATAAAAATAATTAATATAGTTTTAAACTTTAAAAAATAAAAATAAATAAAAACATAAATTTTTTAAAAAATACAAACTTAAAAAAGGGACTACCGGGTTAATTACTTTCCTTCTATCTGACTAACCAATTAAATTTTAATGTGTGACATGTACAATCTATCTTAGGAGTGATAGACAATGCCACAAGTTCCCTATTTCCTATTTGAGCATAAAAAGTCTCTTTCTTACAAATGGTTCTTTAAGAATAACATATATGCAAATTATTTTAATTTTTAATTTTTATCTCTTATTCTTTAAATATGGACCTAAGTTGAACAAGATGAAATTTGGCAACATTTATTTATTTTTAAAAAATAAAATAATAATAATAAACAATATTAATAATAATGAAAATTTTTCTCTAGGAGAAGAACACAACACACATAGCATTCTGCTATGTTTTCTAAAATGCTTTTAGTTAGAACCAAGAAAAGTGGGTAGAGCTGTAAAAACGGGTTCAAATCTATGGGTCAACCCAACCACCATGAATATGGATCGGGTCGGCAAAAAAAAAACGAGTTGCAATAGCTAAAAATCAACCTGGCCCACTTTAGACCCGATCCATACGAGTTTAACCCAGGTGAGCCGAGTTAGCCCATATTCAACCACTAAATATTTATTGTTTTAATATTTATTATTTTACTAATATTTAGTATTCAACCATTAAACATTTATGATTTAAACTATTATATTACATAATCATAAGAAAATATTTTTCTTAATTTTAAATAAAGACTTAATTAAATAATTAGTTTTAAAATTTTAAATAATCTTAATTTTTAAAATAATTATTTATTTTTTGATAGTTGATGGGTTGACCCACATAACCCACCAACCCGTGGAAGGCCAGGCCAGACTAATAGATTGAGTAAAAAAGTTTAAATGAGCCGGGTTGGGTTAACCCGTTTTTCTGGTGGGTCAAGGTGAGCGAACCCATATGGGCCAAACCAACCCATTTTGAAAGCTATAAAAGAGGGTTTCAATTTCAAGAAAAAAAAAAAGAAAGGGAGAAGAAATGTACAGTGTGACACTCAGTCCAAATCACAATTAGGAATTTGAGAAGATGAGGATCGATGGCGATCATGAAGAAGAACACCCTTGTCCAAACGAACGGATGAGAGTTCTCATATGTTGTTTGCACTTGTCTGCCATCTTTCTTCTCGTGCTTGTTCTTTCATGAGAAAATGATTTTTCTAGATGTTGTCCCATAAGTTTTGGGTATTTTTATCTGTTTTCGATAAATTGATTTTTTTTTAATCATTAGAGAATGATGTTTGAATTAAGTTAAAAATGTTGTACAAATCTAATTGGTTAAAAAAATCAATGTAAAAATTTTGATATAATTACAAAATTTTAAATATTTTTATATTTACAGTGTTGTAAAAACCGATTTGATCACTAACCCGGTCAAGGCAGAGGATCAATAGATTAGTTGTTGGATAACTCAATCTAACCCAATTTATATATAAAAAAATAAAAAAACATAACATCACAATTTTTACTTTCTACATTCTCAAATTGCATAAAAAATATAAAAAAGTAAGACATGACATCATTTTATACTTACTCTTGGAGTGAGTAGATCTCCTCCATATATATAGACACACACATACACATATATATATATATATGAAACCCACGGGTCTACAAACTAAAAGGAGAGAATAGGAGAGATGCTATGCATGCAACAGTTAAACCGGATGTTACAAACTAAAAGGAGAGCATAGGAGAGATGCTATGCATGCAACAGTTAAACCGGATGTTACATGGCGGTAGTCCGCACAAGACCGGGTATCAAGAGACAGCCGGTGAACCGAGCATTAAATCTCAGGTTTTCGAAAATATGATTTCAGAATGCAACAAATCAGAAAGTAATACAAAACAGTTGTATTGATTGGAGAAAGAGAATTACAGAGAGAGAGAGAGACTCGGTCACAAAATTCTGCTCCCCTCCTCTTTCAGATTGATACAATTTATAGAAAATGAAAAGTTAGTATTACAACAGTAAATTGTACTATTTCAACAGTAACTTAAAATTTCCGCTACAGTGAACAGTGTACAATATACAGTGACTGGCGGCTCCGCTACAGTGCTCGAAGATGAATAATGACTTTCCGCAAAATGCATGCGGGATTGGAGTCAGTCTTCGTCAGATTCCTCTATCTGGTAAAATGAACCGGAGGACGAGGATGGAGACGGACTGTCTTCTTTCTTCATCTTGCCTTTGGACGAACTAGCTTCTGAGTCTGTCGAAAGGAGATTCAAAATTTGATGAAGATTTTTGGCCAAGGCTTCATCATCTGTGGATGCTGCAAGGGCAGCTGCAATCTTGGCCTTACGATTGAGGAACTGGAAGGTCTCTGGGTCGCCGATTTGAGGCTTTTTGGGTTCTTCTGGAACCATAAAGCCACTCCTTGAGAATTGGCGTGGGAGGCATTGAACTTATCCCACCATTTGACTGAAGCTTGTTTTCCTAACATAGGCAGAAGCTTGGGATTTGTTGCATTTTTCTGGTACTGATGGTGCCAGGCAAAAATCCATGGGGAACCATAAAGCCACTCCTTGAGAATTGGCGTGGGAGGCATTGAACTTATCCCACCATTTGACTGAAGCTTGTTTTCCTAACATAGGCAGAAGCTTGGGATTTGTTGCATTTTTCTGGTACTGATGGTGCCAGGCAAAAATCCATGCTAAGGAAAACATTGAGAAGAACCGAAGAGATGGGTGAAACGGATTGCTTCCTTCTTCAATTCTTGATTTAAACTGATTGAATCCTACCTTGATCTCTTCAGGAAGGATGGATTGAATTGGTCCGAAAAAGTCCCACCATTCAGCAAACCACTGAGGAGACAAATATCGGACATTTTTCTTGAAATAAATCAGCCACGAGTGCCGATAATTTTTATTTTGAAACCAAAATACATTGGTCCAAGCATGAATATAATCCCAGTAGGTATAACCAATCAGGTCGAAAGGCTGGGAAAATTTCCTTACTTGGTTTGGTTTAGTTTCAAAATCTTTAAAAGTTAAAACTTTTAAAATTTGAATGTAGAATGAGTGATAACATTGTTATCATTTTTGTCAAAATTATGTTTTATTGAAACAGATTTGGAATCCACCAGAATAAATTCGTAAAATTTCCTAGTCTTATTGAGACTAAGAGATTTAAATAAAAACGTTGGTGGAAAGATTTTTTCGCAAACTTTATTTGGGTTGGAATCCCAGAATTCGGGTTCCATTTGAATAGTTTGATAAAATCTTCCTTCTTTTGGCAGATAGGAAGAAGGTTGTTTTTGGGAAATTGGTTGAGGCTGCTCCACCAATTCTTTTGCATGTAAGGTTAGCTTAGATTGGGCTATTTCTGAAATAATTGATTTCAGGTTCTGATTCCAGAAGAGGTCATCTGATTCTTTTGAAAAGATTTGTTTCCAGGATTTGGATGGAAGGTTGGTCAGCCCACAGTCTTGAAGGGCTTGAAGGGTTGGAAGGGTCATCGCATAGTCAGATGGTTTGGTTACTAGGGTAGAAGACCCTTTTGCTATTTGCGGGATAGACGACCCTGTTTTGGTGATGGCCTGTTGAGTTGATGACTCAGACTTAATGGTAGCCTGCTGGGTTGATGACCCAGTCTGGGTAGATGACCCTTGATTTGCAGTCTGTAAGGCGACTTGAATAGTTTGGGCATCCTCTATGGAGGAAGATGACTTGTTTGTCCAGGATGATCCCCGAACTGCTTTTCCCCTACCTCTGGAGGAGGCGACCTTCGTTCTTAATTTTGGGGGCATCTTACATGTGTCCGACCCTGAAGAAATTCACGAGTCAGATAGTCAGGAAGGGTGTTTGATGTACCTTTGATATATTAAATTTTGAAATAAAAAATACTTAGTATTGCTTGCCAACGGGCAAAAATTTGTTTTGATGCAAGATTTTTTACATCTTTTTGTAAAATTTCTTTGGCTGACTTACAATCAACCCGAACTAGAAATTTTTTATTTAGTAAATCAGATTGGAATTTTGATATGCAAAGAACAATAGCCAAAACTTCCTTTTTAATAGTGGAATAATTTTGTTGGGCTTTGTTCCAATGTTTTGAAGTGAATGCAATGCAATGCTCAGTATGATGCATGCGCTGTTTGAGGACACCACCATAACCTAGGTCAGAGGCATCAGTTTCAACAATCTTAAGGAGATTGGGATTAGGCAGATACAGACAGGGTAACACTTTGACCTGCTGTTTGATTTGTTTTACAAGATTGGTGTGGATGTCAGTCCACGGAGGGGGAGACTTTTTGAGTCTGTCATGAAGAGGTTTTGAAATGATACTGAGCTGAGGAAAGAAATCAGCGACATAATTTAGACAACCCAAAAATCTTTGAAGTTGTGATTTTTCTAAAATTTGATTGGGAAATTTGTCAATGAACACTATGACACGACAAATTGGTTTAATGGTTCCCTGAAAGATATGGCCAAGGAACTTGATTTTTGTCTAAAAAAGACAGATCTTAGTTTTGGAGACGGCCAGACCATTTCGTTTGATAACTTTGAAAAAGATTTCAAGATGTTTGAAATGTTGGTCGACAGATTTGGAGAATATAAGAACATCATCTATATAGACAATGCAGAAATTGGAGTAGGGATTGAATATATAATTCATGATATTTTGAAACTCCGAAGGAGCATTTTTGAGACCAAAGGGCATTACGTTCCATTCATACTGCCCAAAGGGAACAGTGAAGGCCGTCTTGTAGCAATCACTGGGATTGATTTGGATTTGCCAAAATCCAGATTTCATATCGAATTTAGAAAAGATTTTAGCCGAATGTAATCGGGAAAGAAGATCTTTCTTGTTTGGAATTGGATACCTAATCCATTGAAGAGCTTGATTGAGAGGTTTGTAATTGATAACCAGTCTTGGGGCGCCTCGCTCAATTTCAGAGGCTTTGTTAACATAGAAAGCTGCACAAGACCAAGGGCTTTTTCTTTTTCTGATTAATCCTTTGGACAAAAGGTCCTTGATTTCATTTTGACAATGAGTGACAAGATCATGACTCATTTGGATTGGCCGAGCCTTAGTCGGATTTGTCTATCCGTAAAATCCTTTTCGTAAGGAAGATTAACCATATGTTTTTTCCTATCCCAGAAAGCATTAGGAAGGTCAGAACAGATGGTAGATTGAAAACGATCAGAAAGATTCTTGATACGTTGTTTGACATGAGGAAGAGAAAGTTGACTCTCAATTTGTTTGAAGGAAATCTCTTCTTTTAGAAAATTGATTTGATTAAGTTTAAGATCAACTTGGTTGATGCTCCTATAGACAGGTTTGTCAAGGAATTTAAATACGATTGTCTTCCCTAAGTATTGGGTGGATATACCTACACTGGAAATATTGATTGGGAAGATAGATTTGATGAATGGTGTTCCTAAGATTACATCATTCTTAAGATTTTTAATCAGAAGAAACGGAGTTTCTACCTGGAGATTGTCTTTTTGTATGATTGCCGAAGGAAGCTTATACTGGATTTCTAGTTTAGATCCACTAGCAGTCCTAAGCCGTTCAGAAGTTTTTGGTTGGAATAAGTCCTTCCAAAATACAGTTTGAATCAGCTCCGGTATCAAATAGAGCGATAGTTTTGAGAACAAAGTCGTCGATGAGAATAGTAACATCAATATAGAATTTTTGGATGCTACACTGATTGATTAGGTTGTTGAAGAGAGTATCTTCGTTTGATGAATTATGATCAGACTCATAATCCTGATTACAGTTTTCATGGTCATTTGGAACCATGTTCAGATAGAGCTGCAGTTATTTGAGATATGATAGTCTCGTGCAAACTGTGATTGAGTTTTGAGTTCTCAGACCTCAGATTTAAGAGAATGAATTTCAGCCTAGAGGTCCTGAATAGTGACTAACTTGGCTGAAGATTTTTCCAGTCGTTTGAGAGTTTGAGTAAGATCAAACTTGTTATTGACAAACTTATTATCTGAACGCGTAGGTTTGGGTTTGGAAAGAATTGCTTTTAATTTCTTAAGATACTCTTTTCTATCCTGAGGGTCTTGAATAGATTCTAGAGCATCAAGCAATAGATTTTGCTCATCATTGTGAATGACATTGATGAGTGGAGATTCAGAACTTTCGCTACTAGAGGAGGAAAGATCATCGTCGGCTTGGATTTCGTTAGAAGATATCTTGACATTTTCATCTTCTTCTTTTGAGGAACTATCAGAAGAATTTATCAAAAGATTATTAAGTTGATCCTGGACAATAGGATCAAGATTGAGTTCACGAATCTTAGAGGAGACTCGACAAAATCTAGCTAAGTGACCTTTGCAACCACACTTATAGCAAGTGCTAGTTTCTCTAGAAAGATTGGTATCCTTTTGAGGAAGATTAGTACTTCGTCGAGGAAGATTATGATCTGGAGGCCTACTGGGCTTGGAATTAAGATGACGAGTCTTAAACCTAGAGACTCTGCGATGAGGTTTACCCAGCTGGTGCTGAGAAGGTTTTCTATGTGTAGTCTTTCCCGGACTCTTAGAACAAGGAAGACCGAATTGTTGGCAGAAATTTCCCAAATCTCTGCGATTCTGAGCCTTTTCTCTGGCTAATTGGTTTTGGATGTTGTCGTCCTGACAGATTTTAAGAGCGACTTTTTGAACGTAAGCTATGATATTACCATAACTTAACTGATCATAAGGAATTTCTCCATTAAACTGGGAACAGATTTTTTCCCTAACTTTGTCTCCTAAGGATTTTGGGAGTCCAGCTAGGAAGGTTTCTTTCCAAAAAGGTTGGTGACAGTCATCTCTAGTGTAGACTCGAGTAAGGAAGGTGTCCCTATACCACCTAAAATTTCCTAAGGTCTTACACTTAAGAGTAGATAGGAGATCTCCAGAACGATCTTTGTAGATGGAAGGATCTCCGATGAAATGTTTAACAATAGCCATGATTAAGGTATTAACGGCGTCGGGAATAGGCTTCCCTTTGTCAGTAAGGACGTTTCCTTCAGCGTCTGTTTTGACTGCCGTAAAGATTTCATGTTTCTCATTATCGGAAACATAATTATCCCAACAGCCTTTGAGTTGGCCAGAAAAGCCAGCGGTCAGGATTTCTACTATAGTCTCATCAGTGCTATCTAAAGCAGTCTGATATGCAGTGGAGACCATAGTCATATGTTAAAGAGTATTAAGAATGTTATACTCAGTTTGACCATCTATGTTCCATTCATAGATTTGATTGGCGTTGAAGGATCTTAAACTTTGATCTTTCTTTTCCTCAAGGAGGAGATCAGGAGCAGTGGCTCGATTGTAGTAGAGTTTAGAAGGCTGCTTCCAGTTGAGAGCCTTACCAATGACAGGATTGATTTGAGGAATGAACTTACTTCTAGATGCAGCATCCTCAGACTCGGAACCTATGGAAGAAGTTCCTAACTTATTAATCCTAAGAGATTGGTCCTTTTGGGAGACACTCCTAGTGATTGGTCCTAGCTTAATAGATCCTACCTGTGAAGAACTAGAGGTATCAGGGATAACTACAGAATTATCCTTAACTTGATTGGATTTTTCTAAGGCTTTGGTCCAATTTTGATGAATAAGCCTAAATTTATTTCTAGTCTCATTTGTCAGACTAAAAGGTTTGAACAAAGGTTTGGAAATGGAGGAGGTCTCATCGTTTTTGGTTCCTGAGGATGAGGCTTTTCTTACAAGGTTTTCTCCTAAAACTTGGAGGTATTTGTTGGTGTAATTGTTTTGTTCCATAAGGGCTTTAATATCTTGGGCTCCTATAGTTTCATCAGATTTGTGCTTAAAGGGTGAAGCTAAGTACTCATCCTCTAAACCTGGAATAAAATAACTCCTAGACGGAGGTAAATCAGACTTAATGAGTTTACCATTCTTACGGTGCCAGACAGTTATGGTATTAACAGAAAGGTCTTCTATGATTGTAATTGTCCAAGGAGGATAGATTTGGTTCCTATGAAGGTAGACATTTAACCAATCAAAGAAACAGACATGAGTTTGGACTTGATTAAGAAATTGATAAAAGGAATCAATAATTTCTGACCTACGCTTACCCTTAAAGTTGCTAAGAAACCATTTCCTCTGAGAGGTCCAAGTCTCAGAGTAGAATTCCTTACGAAGGGTTGGTTTGTCTATGGTGTAACTATTCATAGTTGACCATACTGCATTTCAGATTGAGTAGGAGAATGAATTTCTGAAGAGACTTCTTCCTCAGCCCTACTATAGATATTTCGAGGGATAGAAGATGAGTTATCTAACCCTTGAAGATTGATTTCTAGAGTAATAATTCTGGGAATAGAACTCCGATTTGATTGAGAAGCTATAGAAAAAGATCTCCTGGCACTAGTATAGGTCGATCTAGAAGCTTCGGATCGTGAAGAGAAAGAATTTCTTCGATAAAAAATAATTTCTACCTTACCAGCCTCAGATTGTCTAATTTCCTAGAATTCAGGGGTTTGACGAGGAAGGGTTGGTGTAGCTTTTTCAAGTTGCCAAGAGGTTGGTAACTCTACCTCATCCCACTTGATGAGTTTGGGAACGGCAACATTCGCTTTCGTCATATCCGTGACACACAAAGTTGTTTCCCGATCATTGGTTTTAAGGAGAACTCTTGAGTTACAAGTGTTCATGACCTTATATTGGATTCGATAGAGGAGAGCTGCAGGGATAGAACCTTCTTTCATGTTTAACCCATGCAGACGAATGTTTAGAAACAATGAATCTAAGACATTTCTATCTAAAAGACTCACCGTTTTGTTTGGAAAACAGTTGAAATAAACAGGACCATGTCCTAGACTGGTTTCTACGGCTCCTATGAGGGAATCATGAAAGTCATTGTGCCTAATATCACGAAGGCACATGAGGATTGAGGCGTTAAGACCTTCCCTAACAAGGGGTTCGACAGCTACTTGAACACATCCTATATGGAGGTATTTGTACTTCCTAGAATGTTCAGCTATGGATTGTTTGGTAAGAAGATGGAATTCCTCACCGGCTTGGGGATCCAAAAATAATGGAAATAGGATATTTTTTAAAGATCTGAACTAACTAAGACCTTTTTTTGTTTTTATTTTGAGGGAGAACTATTCTATTATTGTTAAAGTAAATTGATAGGTAGTTGGCATTGAGAGGGGGACCAAGAAGAGAGAAGAATGAATAATACTAGTTTTAATTCTATGGTGTTTTATAGTGATACGTACAATTTGAATATTGATAGTGTTAAATAAGTTTGGAATCATCCTCACTTTAAATGCTTAACTCATAGAACTAGAATTCTTTTTGCACAAGTTTTAACAGGAGCTATAGTTAGTGTTTTCCTACTTTAGTATTGGCCATGAAATGGTTGTTTATAATACAATGATATAATTCTTGATCCATTTTACATAATTCATGGAATGAATGCAATGGATGATAAGTACTATTCTACAGAATGTTGGGATAATTCTATCATTTTAATAGTTGATGTGGGTTGAATCTGGTGATGAGTCATCACTTGTAGTAGTTTGTGTTGATAAATTTAGAGATCCTGGTTTGAGAGACATGCAAATTGTAGAGATATATGTAAAAAAAAAATAATAATAAAAAATAATGATGAAGATGATAGATAATGATATATAATTATAATCATTAGTTATGATGCGAAATTGAGTTCCTAATTTTCACTTTTCATGGTGGAGATGAACTCTCATCTATGGGTACAAAATTAAGTATTATTGTTGCAAGATAATTAATTGAGAAATAATAAACTAAAAGAAATAAAATGCTAAGCAATGAAAAAACATTGAGCAAATAAAAGTCACAAAATATCACTCCTTCATGCCATTATATGGTCTTCACTGCAAAATAATTTGTTTATGACTTAAAATAAATCCAAATATCCGAAATGAATATGACGAGACAAAAAAATTTCTTTATCCAAAGTAATTAATAAATAATTTACAAAAAAACACCCATTTTTTATGAATTTAGAATGTGATAGAATTGCCTAAATTTACTTATGGAAAAAATAATCAAGCATACCAGACTGTACCATAATAGTCTAGATTGCAAAATCCTTTCAACTTTGAAATTAAGTATTCCTTTACTAATCACGTACTTTAAATATATATTAGAATTTTATTGACTTTACTTCATTTTTATAAATGAAGAGTTGTGATTGAATATAAGTGTAAAACTATTTTACACTATGAGTGAATGTTAATTAAACTCTTATAATATTAACCTATATTTATAGCATATAAAAAAAAATAGCCCACGATAATTTTATAGGGAAATTTTAACTATATATGCTTTAAGATTGTTTCCAAAAGAGTTGAAATAAATATAAAAGAGTCAAAGCTTATAAGTGTCCACTCATTGTGTTTTTGCTTAATTTATGCATATAGCATACCAGAATAAGTTATCTATTATCAGTACACAATGCTATTTAATTTACAATAAAAACAGCTATAACCTATGAATTTAGTAGTGTAAAAATGAGACAAGTTGGCCACCACGAATTATAGTTTAAGTAGGTTGTACCAGTCTGGTCCACCTTCATAAAGATATCTAAAAACTCAATTCAATCTGATACACAACGTACAGACATGTGAGTTGACCTATTATATTTAATATAAAAGAAAGATTAAATAACAAATTATTTTCTTCTTTTTATTAAGTGATATTTTTTATAAGAAAATTTGTAAATTAATGAAATAATAACATTCAAAATATGCAATGATTCATAACAAAATATTTTTTTTCCTTTTAAAGTGAAGTTTTTTCTTAAAAATGTTGTTTTAGTGGGTCAACTGAACTTGATCCAGTCTGAAACTAGCCCATGAATTAAACTACTAATTGCTTCTACAAGTAAAATTTGCTATTAATTTTCTGACCCGAACCCGTGATGGGTCGAGTTGATTAATCAAGTCAGACCCACTTTTACAATTCTACCTATAAACAATTGTTTAGTGAAACAGGCTATTCTTAAAAGGTCCATCATCATTCATGAGCCTTCTTAGTGTTCTTTGAGTTTTTCTCAAAAGGTTGTTCTTTTAGAGCTTTCCTTTGTTTTTCCTTGGCTGCAGTTTTTTTTTTTGTGATGAACACGCTATGAACATCATTTTAATCTTGTTTGAATCCTTTTTTGTCATGTTTGAAGTTTCCTTCCTTATTTTTCAAAAACTAGTCAAATATATGCATATTTCTCTCACAAGATGCATGAAACTTTGAAAAAAAATCTCGTGCTTTTCCTTACACATTTTTGGCTAGCCTTCCTTTTGCATGACTACATCATTCCTTGTCTTTATTGCATGATCCTAAGTCAAAAAGAGTGTTATATGGCTGAATATATTCTAAAAAAAACTAAAAAAAACTACACCTAAACAAGAGAGCAAAAGACAAGAAACACTTCCCAAAAAGATACCTTTCTTGCACCAAAATAGAAACTTTTATTTACCACCTTATTGTACCCACTTTTAACACACCACAAGTGTAAAATCCATGCAATGTATAAGGTTAGAAAAAAAGAATTAAATATGATCCTCCTTGGTGGGACACATTTTGAGTGAAAAGAAGTGAAAGTTAAAAAAAAATTAAAAGGAATTGTTGCTAACTTGTGGACCATTTTACCCTTAGACTTTGGACTTGAACTTTGACCATATTGGACTATTTTGGACTATCATTCGACCCATTTTATGACCAAAACCTTGGCTGGACATTGGACATTGGACAACAAATTTTAAGGACAAGGAACATTAAACACTTAAATTCTAATCTAGAGTCATTCTAAGTTCCTTTTTGAGTGCTTAACTTTCTTGTGTTCCTTAATTTTTGCTTGTTTTTCTTCACATTCTTTTAGTCTGGTCTCATAATTAATCCCTTGAGTTTAGCCTTCTTAATTTTCCTTTTTTAGTTTTTATTTCTTAGCCTCTTGATTCTCTTTCTCTTGGTTGGCTTCTTTGCTTGGTGTAGGTGAATCACCTCGGGTTCACCTTGTGAATCTTGGGACATTGAGTTGGAGGAATTTTTCATAAGTCCCAAAGTGCTTTGGAGAGAATCACCAAATAGTGGGAGTGCAAACACTATAAATAGAGGACTAACAAGTTTGTTATTTGTGAAGGAACACCAAGTTGGAGGCTTGAAAAATTTCAATTTTGTTTCTTGCTTTTTATTTTAATTTGCGCCTAGTATCTTTCTATTTTTATTCTTGTTTGATTTTTGTACCACTTTTTCTTCTTTCTTTTGCTCTTTGTTGTTGTTTTTATTGGGGCCATTTGTACTTGGTCCTTTCTTGTTCATTTAGGTTGTAATTTGGACACTTTAAACTCTCATTTGATTTGTGATAGCTTAGGTTAATTCGTTTTAGTGGTGGGATTGATTCCACCTTAGGAATTTTGACTAGTATATGCCTTTATTACTTTCCTTACTTATTTTTTTGTAGTTGTATGCTCTAGGTTGTTGTAGGTTCATTTAGAAGGCTTCTAAGTGCTTATTAGGGGTCCGTTGCACATCACACACTTGTAGTAACAAAATTTGTTTTTGTGAGGCTTACAAAAGGGCAAAGGTTGATAAGTTTCCCACTATTAAGAGGCTTGGTTATTAAGTGACTCCTTGTAGTCCACCTCCCTTTTAGAGTGAAATTCTAACCGCTCCAAGTAATAAGTCTAGCACCAAAATCTCTTTGTGAAAACCTTTATCACTCACTCTTTGTAAAAATATTTTCAAGAAAACCTTTTGTGAAAATCATTCCTAGATCAAAGATGAGTAATCATTCAAGTGTTGATGGCTCCACCTTCTCCATGGTGTCACCAACTCTTCTCTAAGATGAAATGTTGAAATGTATCTTCTTCAAGGGCTGAAATAGGTGTGAAAAATGGAGCTTATGATGGTGAAAGTGGTTCATGAAAAAAATGGAGACAAAAGAATGGTGTTTTGGGTGGTGGTGGTTGGATGGTGTCTCTTTGGCTAGCTCACTTCACTTGGAGAGGGTGAAGGCCAATCCTAGGGAGGCCCAAGCTCCTTCTAAGGTAGAGAGGAGAGGAAGGGGGCCAAGAGATCCCTAAATGAAAGGAAGAGGAATGATGAGGAAAACTCTCTCAAAAATCCAATATAACCAAAAGTGACTACATGTAGTCTAACCTAGGATATTTAAAGAGAGGATGGGAGGCCTCTAAGCCATTTGCAAGAAAATTTGAGGGCTAAATGCCTCTCAAATGAACCCTAAATGGACCTCAAATGAAATGTAGGTCCCTCCCCCTAAATGACTAAAATACCCTTGTGTCTAGAAAATGAAAGAAATGGACTTTTGACCTCACAAGTCAAGGTTTAAGTCCCAAAATAAATCCTAAACTAATTTGCCCCATAATACAAAGGCTAAATAAAAATACACAATGAAATCCTAAGTGATTAAGGTTCCCCAAAATACAAGGGGAAAATAAGGAAAATAAGAAAAACACTAGGTAGATACACCAAAGTCCACACATGTGATCATCAATGCTCTTGGTGTAGTATGACCTTCCTCTTCTTCTATTCTTCTTGCCATGGACCTTGTGATGGGTCCAATTTGATGCCCCAAGGATGGTCCTCCATCATGCCCTCCTTCTTGAGAAGGATTTGACCCCAAATCTTCAAGCTCATCCATGTCATTAGCTCCTAGGAAAAGTGTAAGATCACAAACATTAAAAGAGGAACTAACTCCATAATCGGAGGGAAGGTCTAGGATGTAGGCATTATCATTAATTTTCTTAAGAACTTGGAAAGGACCATCTCCCCTAGGAGTTAGTTTGGACTTCCTTTGAGTAGGGAATCTATCCTTCCTCAAGTGAAGCCAAACCCAATCCCCAACTTCAAAGGTTACCTTTTTTCTTCCTTTGTTGTTGTACTTGGCATATTTTTTAGTTTGATTTTCAATTTGACTCTTGACCTTTTCATGATATTTCTTTATAAATTCAGCCCTAGATACTCCTTCTTTGTGATACAAGGAAGTAGTATTAGGGAGTGGAAGTAAATACAGAGGAGTAAGAGGATTAAAGCCATATACAACCTCAACAGGGGATAAACTAGTAGTCTTGTGGACCACCCAATTGTAGGAAAACTCTATGTGGGGAAGGCATTCATCCCAAGTTTTCTTATTCCCTTTTAAAATTGCCCTCAACAATGTGGATAGGGACCTATACACTACCTCAGTTTGCCCATCCGTTTGTGGGTGGCAAGTAGTAGAATAGACAAGCTTTGTTCCTAGTTTTTGCCAAAGAATTTTCCAAAAATGACTTAGAAACTTAGCATCCCTCTCGGAAACAATAGTCTTGGGTAGACCATGCAAACGAACCACTTCCTTAAAGAAAAGCTTAGCAATATAGCTAGCATCATCCACTTTGTGGCATGGTATAAAATGAGTCATCTTGCTAAAACGATCCATAACCACAAAGATAGAATCAAATCCCCTTTGAGTCCTTTGAACACCAAGCAAAAATCCATACTAATATCAACCCAAGGGGTGCTAGCTATAGGGAGAGGAGTGTAGAGTCCATGAGGCATCACTCTTGATTTTGCTTGAAGACAAGTGATACACTTGGAGCAATGCCGTTGAACATCCACTCTCATGTGAGGCAATAAAATTTAGATTTTAGAAGACTAAGCGTTTTATCAACCCCAAAATGGCCCATGAGTCCTCCCTCATGACTTTCCTTTAGCAAAAGTTTTCTAATGGATCCTTAAGGCATGCAAAGTTTTCCCATTCTAAAAAGGTACCCCTCAAGGATGTAGAACCCATCAAAAGGCTTTTGGAGGCATTTGGTGAAAGTGGATTGGAAATCTTGATCCACTTCATACAACTCCTTTATATTATCAAATCCAAGAATTTGGGAGCCCAAATAAAAGAGCAAGGAGTGCCTTCGAGACAAGGCATCCGCCACCACATTACACTTTCCCTTCTTGTATTTGATAATGTAAGGGAATTGCTCAAGATATTCAACCCACTTAGCATGTCTTTTATTTAACTTCCCTTGCCCTCTAATGTACTTAAGTGACTCATGATCAGTATGTATGATGAATTCCCTAGTCACTAAGTAATGCTCCCAAACTTGGATGGCTCTAATAAGGGCATAAAGCTCCTTGTCATAGGTGGAATAATTCAAGGTGGCCCTATGAAGTTTTTCACTAAAGTAAGCAATGGGGTGGCCTCCTTGAAGTAAAACGACACCTATGCCAAGACCGGATGCATCATATTCTAGCTCGAAGGTTTGTTCAAAATTTGGAAGGGCTAGAATGGTTGCATTGGTGAGCTTTTCCTTAAGCACATTAAAAGCTTTTCCTTGAGCTTCACCCCAAATGAAAGGTACATCCTTCTTAACAAGCTCATTAAAAGGGGATGCAATTGTGGAGAAGTCTTTCACAAATCTTCTATAAAAACTTGCTAAACCATGAAAACTTCTAATATCTCCAACACTTTTTGGGGTAGGCCAATCTTGGATAGCCTTGATTTTCTCGGGGTCAACTTTCACTCCTTCTTTGCCAACTATGAAACCTAAGAAATTTACATTTTCCTTGCAAAAGGTACACTTCTCCAAGTTGGCATATAGGTGGTTGTCCCTAAGAATGTTTAAAACCTCACTTAGATGCCCAAGATGCTCATCTAAGGACTTGCTATAGATCAAGATGTCATCAAAATAGACGACCACAAACTTCCCTATGCAATTCCTAAGTACATGATTCATTAGACGCATGAAAGTGCTAGGGGCATTGGTGAGACCAAATGGCATAACTAACCACTCATACAAACCAAACTTGGTCTTAAAAACGGTTTTCCATTCATCACCCTTTTTAATCCATATTTGGTGATAACCACTCTTAAGATCAATCTTGGACAATATAATGGCCCCATGTAACTCATCCAACATGTCATCTAGCCTAGGGATTAGGTGCCTATACTTTATGGTGATGTTATTAATAGCTCTACAATTAGTACACATCCTCCATTTTCCATCTTTCTTAGGCACTAAAAGAACAGGAACAGCACAAGGGCTAAGGCTCTTTTGAACCCAACCCTTCTTCAACAAATCTTGAACTTGAGTTTCTACTTCTTTGGTCTCTTGGGGGTTAGTCCTATAGGCGGGCCTATTTGGAAGGCTTGCCCCGGGATGAGGTCAATTTGATGTTCTATCCCTCTTAAAGGTGGAAGTCCACTTGGAACCTCTTGAGGAAATACATGATCAAATTCTTTTAAAAGATTGTGGACCTCTTGAGGTATAGACTCAAGTTCATGATTAGTGGCAATGAGTGTCTCTTTGAAGTATAGAAGGTATAAGGGTTGTTCAAGCAAGAGTGTTTTCTTGATATCATTCTTAAGTGATAAATGACTCTTGTGAACAACATCTTTAGAGGAGACACCTTCCTCTAAACTTGATACCTTTTCTTCCTTTACTTTTCCCTTTAGAAAGACCCTTTTTATCTTTTTTTTATTTTTGTTTTCTTTCTTTTTGGTCTTCTTCTCTCCTAGCTTTCATTCTGAGTTGGTCCTCACACACTTGGAAGGTGTTAGAGGGCACAACACAAATTTCTTGCCTAAGTGTTGGGAACTTATTTTATTGGTAAGGCCATCATGCATGGTTTTCTTATCAAATTGCCAAGGCCTTCCAAGCAACACATGACTAGCTTCCAAAGGCACAAAATCACATAAAACTTCATCTTTGTATTTGCCAATGGAAATTGGTACAAGTGCTTGTTGGTTAACCATAATACCTCCATCCTCATGAATCCATTGCAATTGATAAGGTCTAGGATGTGGTTTTCTGGATAAGGCTAGCTTTTCAACCAATCTAGTACTACAACAATTACAGCTAGATCCACTATCCACAATGAGAGAACAAGTGCTTTCTAAAATTTTGCATCTTGTATGAAACAAGTTCTCTCTTTGTGATTGGTCAATCTCACTAGTTTGGTTGTTAAGAAGCCTCCTTACCATAAGTAAGTCTCCATCACAAGGTAAGGTCTCTTCCATGGAATCCATGGCTTCATCTTCACTACTTGAAAGTAGAAGAAGAAGTAGCGTCATCAAGGCTACTATAGTGATCTTGGCCTCTTAAAATCATTTTTTTCTTTGTGGGGCATTGAGAAGCAATGTGACCCCTTCCAAGACACTTAAAGCACTTGATGTCACTTGACTTAGACTCCTTAAAAGGTACTTTAGAAGAATATGCTTTTTCTTTTTCTTTATCTTTTTCTTTTTCATCTTCTTTGGAGAGAGGTTTGGAAGAGGGACCCTCCTTCTTAAAATTCTTGGAATAAGATGGAGTAAAGTCTTTCTTGAAACTTTTTCTTTTAAGTTGGTGTTCCACTCTTGAACAAAGTTGAACAAGTTCATTAAAATCTCTATATGGCAAAAGTTCAACTTTGTCTCTTATTTCAAGATTAAGGCCACTTTGGAACCTTGAGATGGTGGTCCTCTCTTCTTCCCTTAAACCTGCCCTCATCATGAGTAACTCCATTTGTTGCCTATATTCTTCCACACTTAATGACCCTTGTTTCAACCTTTGAAGCTTATCCATAAGCTCACGGTCATAGTATGGAGGAATATGCCTCCTTCTCAAGGCACTACAGAGTTCATTCCAATATTGAATTGGGGGCTCATGATTCACTCTCTTTTCTCTTTCTAAAGAAGTCTACCAATACATGGCATGCCCTTGGAAGCTAAGGGTTGCCAAAGAAACCTTCCTCTCTTCACTTACCCCATGGCAAGCAAAAAGTTGTTCAACCTTCATTTCCCAATCCAAATATGCATCAACATTGCCCTTTCCAAAAAATGAAGGAAGGTTGACATTAGGTTCCTTATTAGAGGATTCTCTTTGCTTATGTGTTCTTTGGGGCCTTTGATAATAATCATTATTGTGATGACTACTATAAAGGCTAACACTTGGGGTTTTGGTATGATGATGATCACTATCCTCACTTTCACTCATAGAAACCCTTACCCCTTTGCCTTTTTGGGACCTAGATGGTTGGACTCTATGTTTTGAACCACTAGTTCCTACTCCCGAAAGTAACTTAGCAAGCATTTCTCTAATTTCCTCATTTTGTTTATCTTGTTCTCTCTCTCTCTTCCTAAATTCTTCTTCTTTTTTTGCACTTTCTTCTTCTTTTCTTCGTATATACTCCCTAAGTTCTCTAAGTTCATCTCTAAGGCTAGCATTACTAGGGTGTGAGTTTTGACCACGAACACTTGAATGATCACTCATGTTTGATCTAGGAAAGATTTTCACAAAAGGTTTTCTTGAAAAGATTTTTTTTCAAAGAGTGAGTGATAAAGGTTTTCACAAAGAGATTTTGGTGCTAGACTTATTACTTGGAGCGGTTAGAATTGCACTCTAAAAGGGAGGTGGACTACAAGGAGTCACTTAATAATCAAGCCTCTTAGTAGTGGGAAACTTATCAACCTTTGCCCCTTTGTAAGCCTTACAAAAACAAATTTTGACACTACAAGTGTGTGATGTGCAACGGACCCCTAATAGGCACTTAGAAGTCTTCTAAACGAACATACAACAACCTAGAGCATACAACTACAATAAAGTAAGTAAGGAAAGTAACAAAGGCATACACTAGTCAAAATTCCTAAGGTGGAAACAATCCCAGCACTAAAACGAATTACATCTAAGCTATCACAAATCAAATGAGAGTTTAAAGTGTCCAAATTACAACCCAAATGAACAAGAAAGGACCAAGTACAAATGACCCCAATAAAAACAACAACAAAGAGCAAAAGAAAGAAGAAAAATTGGTACAAAAATCAAACAATAATAAAAATAGAAAGATACTAGGCGCAAATTTAAAATAAAAAAGAAAGAAACAAAATTGAAATTCTTCAAGCTTCCAACTTGGAGTTCCTTCACAAGTAACAAACTTGTTAGTCCTCTCTTTATAGTGTTTGCACTCCCACTATTTGGTGATTTTCTCCAAAGCACTTTGGGACTTATGGCAACTTCCTCCAACTCAATCTCCCAAGATTCACAAGGTGAACCCAAGGTGATTCACCTACACCAAGCAAAGAAGCCAACCAAGAGAAAGAGAACCAAGAGGCCAAGAAATAAAAACTAAAAAGGAAAATTAAGAAGGCTAAACTCAAGAAACTAATTATGAGACAAGACTCAAAGAATGTGAAGAAAGACAAGCAAAAATTAAGGCCCACAAGAAAGTTAAGCACTCAAAAGGAACTTAGAATGACTCTAGATTAGAATTTAAGTGTTTAATGTTCCTTGTCCTTAAAATTTCATGTCCATTGTCCAAACTCCAGCCAAGGTTTTGGTCATAAAATGGGTCCAATGATAGTCCAAAATAGTCCAATGTGGTCAAAGTTCAAGTCCAAAGTCAAAGGGTAAAATGGTCCACAAGTTAGCAACAATTCCTTTTAATATTTTTTTTAACTTTCACTTCTTTTCACTCAAAATGTGTCCCACCAAGGAGGATCAGATTTGATTCTTTTTTTAACCTTATATGTTGCATGGATTTTCCACTTGTGGTGTGTTAAAAGTGGGTACAAAAAGGTGGTAAATAAAAGTTGTTATTTTGGTGCAAGAAAGGTATCTTTTTGGGAAGTGTTTCTTGTCTTTTGCTCTCTTGTTTAGGTACAGTTTTTTTCCAGTTTTTTCAGAATATATTCAACCATATGACACTTTGTTTGACTTAGGATCATGCAATAAAAATGTGTAAGGCATTAATTACACACATAAGTCAAATAAGACATGAAGTATGCAAGAATCAATTTTAACATGCAAATATGAGTCTCCTAAGGCTCACAAAAGGTTTGGCCAGCCAAGAATGTGAAAGAAAAAGCACCAGATTTTTTTCAAAGTTTCATGCATCTTGTGAGAGAAATATGCATATATTTGACTAGTTTTTGAAAAATAAGGAGGGAAACTTCAAACATGACACAACAAGGATTCAAACAAGATTAAAATTATGTTCATAGCATGTTCATCACAAAAAAAATGCAGCCATGGAAAAACAAAGGAAAGCTCTAAAAGAACAACCTTTTGAGAAAAACTCAAACACTAAGAAGGCTCATGAATGATGATGAACCACACAAAAAAAAGAGACAACTTTTAAACACAATATTTTGACAAAATACTCAAGACAAAGGAGAAGACATAAACATGACAAGAAACATATTTTTTAAGACAAAGAAAAAAAAAGAATGGAGAAGAACACTAGTTACCTTTGAAGACCACCTTAGCTCTTGATACCACATCATGGCTCCACCTTCTCCATGGTGTCACCAACTCTTCTCCAAGATGAAATGTTGAAATAGATCTTATTCAAGGGCTGAAATAGGTGTGAAAATGGACCTTATGATGGGTGAAAGTGGTTCATGAAAAAAATGGAGACAAAAGAATGGTGTTTTGGGTGGTGGTGGTTGGATGGTGTCTCTTTGGCTAGCTCACTTCACTTGGAGAGGGTGAAGGCCAATCCTAGGGAGTCCCAAGCTCCTTCTAAGGTAGATAGGAGAGGAAGGGGGCCAAGAGATCCCTAAATGACTAAGGAAGAGGAATGATGAGGAAAACTCTCTCAAAAATCCAATATAACCAAAAGTGACTACATGTAGTCTAACCTAGGGTATTTAAAGAGAGGATGGGAGGCCTCTAGGCCATTTGCACGAAAATTTGAGGGCTAAATACCTCTCAAATAAACCCTAAATGGACCTCAAATGAAATTTAGGTCCCTCCCCCCTAAATGACTCAAATACCCTTGTGTCTAGAAAACGAAAGAAATTGACTTTTGACCTGACAAGTCAAGGTTTAAGTCCCAAAATAAATCCTAAACTAATTTGCCCCATAATACAAAGGCTAAATAAAAATACACAATGAAATCCTAAGTGATTAAGGTTCCTCAAAATACAAGGGGAAAATAAGAAAAACAAGCAAAACACTAGGTAGATGCACCAAAGTCCACACATGTGATCATCAATGCTCTTGGTGTAGTATGACCTTCCTCTTCTTCTATTCTTCTTGCCATGAACCTTGTGATGGGTCCTATTTGATGCCCCAAGGATGTTCCTCCATCAAGTGTCCATGGTCAAAACTCACACCCTAGTAATGCTAGCATTAGAGATGAACTTAGGGAGTATATAAGAAGAAAAGAAGAAGAAAATGCAAACCAAGAGGAAGAATTTAGGAAGAGGGAGAGAGAACATGATAAACCAAATGAGGAAATTAGAGAAATGCTTGCTAAGTTACTTTGGGGGGTAGGAACTAGTGGTTCAAAACATAGAGTCCAACCATCTAGGTCCCAAAAAGGCAAAGGGGTAAGGGTTTCTTTGAGTGAAAGAAAGGATAGTGATCATCATCATACCAAAACCCGAAGTGTTAGCCTTTATAGTAGTCATCACAATAATGATTATTATCAAAGGCTCCTAAGAACACATAAGCAAAGAGAATCCTCCAATAAGGAACCTAATGTCAACCTTCCTTCATTTTTTGGAAAGGACAATGTTGATGCATATTTGGATTGAGAAACGAAGGTTGAACAACTTTTTGCTTGCCATGGGGTAAGTGAAGAAAGGAAGGTGTCTTTGGCAACCCTTAGCTTCCAAGGGCATGCCATGTATTGGTGGACTTCTTTAGAAAGCGAAAAGAGAGTGAATCACGAGCCCCCAATTCAATATTGGAATGAACTCGGTAGTGCCTTGAGAAGGAGGCATACTCCTCGATACTATGACCGTGAGCTTATGGATAAGCTTCAAAGGTTGAAAACAAGGGTCATTAAGTGTGGAAGAATATAGGCAACAAATGGAGTTACTTATGATGAGGGTGGGTATAAGGGAAGAAGAGAGGGTCACCATCTCAAGGTTCCAAAGTGGCCTTAATCTTGAAATAAGAGACAAAGTTTAACTTTTTCCATATAGAGATTTTAATGAACTTGTTAAACTTGGTTCAAGAGTGGAGCACCAACTTAAAAGAAAAAGTTTCAAAAAAGACTTCACTCCATATTGTTCCAAGAATTTTAAGAAGGAGGGTCCCTCTTCCAAACCTTTCTCCAAAAAAGATGAAAAAGAAAAAGATAAAGAAAAAAAAGCATATTCTTCTAAAGTACCTTCTAAGGAGTTTATGTCAAGTGACATCAAGTGCTTTAAGTGTCTTCGAAGGGGTCACATTGCTTCTCAATGCCCCACAAGATCACTATAGTAGCCTTGATGAAGCTATTTCTTCTTCTTCTTCTACTTCAAGTAGTGAAGATGAAGCCATGGATTCCATGGTTTGTGATGGAGACTTACTTATGGTAAGGAGGCTTCTTAACAACCAAACTAGTAAGATTGACCAATCACAAAGAGAGAACTTGTTTCACACAAGATGCAAAATTTTAGAAAGCACTTGTTCTCTCATTGTGGATAGTGGGTCTAGTTGTAATTGTTGTAGTACTAGATTGGTTAACCAACAAGCAATTGTACCAATTTCCCTTGGAAAATACAAGGATGAAGTTTTATGTGATGTTGTGCCTTTGGAAGCTAGTCATGTGTTGCTTGGAGGCCTTGGCAATTTGATTAGAAAACCATGCATGATGACCTTACCAATAAAATAAGTTTCCAACACTTAGGCAAGAAATTTGTGTTGTGCCCTCTAACACTTTCTTAAGTGTGTGAGGACCAACTAAAAATGAAAGTTACGAGAGAAGAAGACCAAAAAGAAAGAAAACAACAAAAAAAAAAATAAAAAGGGTTTTTCTAAGGCAAAAGTAAAGGAAGAAAAGGTATCAAGTTTAGAGGAAGGTGTCTCCTCTAAAGATGTTGTTCACAAGAGTCATTTATCATTTAAGAATGACATCAAGAAAACACTCTTGCTTGAACAATCTTTATACCTTCTATACTTCAAAGAGACACTCATTTCAACTAACCATGAACTTGAGTCTCTACCTCAAGAGGTCCACAATCTTTTAAAAGAATTTGATGATGTATTTCCTCAAGAGGTTCCAAGTAAACTTCCACCTTTAAGAGGGATAGAACATCAAATTGACCTCATCTCGGGGGCAAGCCTTCCAAATAGGCCCGACTATAGGACTAAGCCCCAAGAGACCAAAGAAATGGAAACTCAAGTTCAAGATTTGTTGAAGAAGGGTTGGGTTCAAAAGAGCCTTAGCCCTTGTGTTGTTCCTGTTCTTTTAGTACCTAAGAAAGATGGAAAATGGAGGATGTGTACTGATTGTAGAGCTATTAATAACATCACCATAAAAGTATAGGCACTCAATCCCTAGGCTAGATGACATGTTGAATGAGTTACATAAGGCCATTATATTTTCCAAGATTGATCTTAAGAGTGGTAATAACGATTAAAAAGGGTGATGAGTGGAAAACTACTTTTAAGACCAAGTTTGGTTTGTATGAGTGGTTAGTGATGCCATTTGGTCTCACCAATGTCCCTAGCACTTTCATGCGTATAATGAATCATGTACTTAGGAATTGCATAGGGGAGTTTATGGTCATCTATTTTTATGACATCTTAATCTATAGCAAGTCCTTAGATGAGCATCTTGGGCATCTAAGTGAGGTTTTAAAGATTCTTAGGGACAACCACCTCTATGCCAACTTGGAGAAATGTACCTTTTACAAGGAAAATATACATTTCTTAGGTTTCATAGTTGGCAAAGAAGGAGTGAAAGTTGACCCAAAGAAAATCAAGGCTATCCAAGATTGGGAGATTGGAGCCATTACCTTGGAGGGATACATTTTTTTGTAATTGATTCATGGCAGCAATATTGGGAGATGGAACCTTATTCTGCGTGTCATTTTGGTGAGACACTTAAACATGGAATGTGTCATGTATACTTCTTCTTTTGCCTTCCCTGATTGAAGCGAGATGATTAAAGTATTTCTTGCATGGCTGGCCATTTGAGTAGAAGTTCTTGTTTTAACAACCCTTGTGATGCTTTTCCAGTTTCCTTTTCCATGCAATGCAAGTCCTTGGATAAACAACCTACAATAAAAAGAGGTAAGTATTTTAAGGGAACATTTGTTTCAAAGATTAAAACATATTTTTGATAATGCCGACATGAGAATGTAATATTTTTTACATTTGTTAAATGTTTTGAAATTTCATTTTTTGTCATATTTTATTTCTAGTTGGAGAAAAGTTTTCTAGTTTTTAATTATTTTCCAGATTAAGCTTTTAATATTTTTTATTTCTTAGACATGTATAAAAAACTGAGAAAACATGTTCAAATACTCTCCCGTTTTTTCCTATTTTAGAGAAAAATACAATAATAGGGTAAAAGGTGTGTGAGGGATGAGAGAAAGACGGAAGGAGTAAGGGAACTCGATGTGATTGAAGATAATGTGTTTTCCTGTTTTTCAAATTTGAAAACTACTTTAGATAGTTTTCTAGTTTTTTGTTAAACCAATTTTCCATTTTTCAATAGTTTTCTTTAAAAATTGGTTCTCTAAACATGTTTATAATACCAAGACTTAACACAAATAACTCTAATATATGTGAGAAACGACAACAAAGCAACTATACGTACCAATGTTCTTCTTGACTCCATCTTTTCTTATTCAATGGCAGATCGTGTATGGAAATAGGAAGATGATCATGAGCGGTGGTATTGTGTTGTTGTTCTTCTTTGGGGATTGGGCTAATTAAATTTTTTGGGTCAGCCCATGAGGAAGGAAGTTCAATGAGCTTCCCTTCCCATTCCATCTCTCTCAGAGGAGGAAACATACAAAAGAGTGTCTCCTTGTCAATATCCAATTCAGTCTTGTTACCCCCAACATTCTTCTCTGTGTTTTGTTTTCACAAACAAGAACACCAAGAACCAAGTAATAACACTCTCTCCTATTCCTTTTATAAGCTACCAACGACTTCTTTTTACAATGGTGCTAAACCAAAATATTGAAATAAGTTGTGCTATAATATATATATATATATATATATATATAAACTTACTTTTCATTTTAATCATTTATTTTTCTTTTAAAATTTAATAATAAGATCAATTACTCATTATTTTAAAATTTAATAGCTAAAATTATAAAAATAAAGAATAATTTCGTTAAACTTACTTTTCAAGTAAGTTATATATATATATGGTACTAACTATGTATGTTAAATTAAAAAGAAATATTTCATTTCATCATATGGAATGATAAATTTCAGCTCAAAGTGCAAGGTGCAAGACCAAATAAAGTAAATATAAAATAATCAACTTAGTTGTTATTTATTAATCGCTAAAATTTTTACTAACAATTAATTAAATATTTTCAATATGTTACTAAGCTAAATATAATAAAAGTTAACTTAAATTCTTCTATTTATAATAGGGTTAAAATATTTTTGTGTTAGTGTTTTCAAATTAAATTTCAAAGTATTTTAAACTTTTGTAATTTATTTTATACAAAACTAAATCAAATTTTAAAATAAATTTTACAAGTGCAAATTGAAAAGTAAAAAGTTATGGTATTAGTGTATTTTAATTGAATTACAAAAAATCTAAACATTAAAAAATTTTTACACTTCTCAACAAGAAAAGAAAATGAACGGGGAATGGAGTAATATAAAAAAAAAAGAAAAACATTTGTGATCATTTATCGTAAACTAAAGTATATATTGAACTCAAGAAAATTGTCAGGTAGTTCAAATTTTAACATGAAATAATCACAAAATCACATGATGGTAATGAATTAGATTTCACTCAAAAGTGTTATTATGCATTTTATGAGTCAAATTAAATACTTTATAAAATCTAAATTTAAATAAATTGAATATGCTGTAAAAAGAACTAATGTTAAAAATATAATCGTATATAAATAACTAAATTTATTTTTGGGCTTTGTAATTTGAATGTGGACATTGTAATTTTTGGGCTTCATTTAGTAGGTGGTTCTTTCTCCAGGAAGCAGGGTCCTAGATTCATATCGAACTACCGAGTCCTCCATCACCATTGAAATCCTTGAACGTTCCAAATTTACTATAAATTTATCTATAATATAATAGAAATATGATAAAAATGTACGAAACTATCTACATAGTATGTGCTTTCTTCTCTGGAGCTTCGGGTGGCAAAACAGGTCACACTATATAGCTGTCAAACTAGGTTGGTTCGGCCCATGAGTTAATCTATCTCAATCTGCCAGAAAAATGAGTCAATCCAACTCGACTCATTTTGTCTTTGTTATTCAATTTATTGACCCAGCCTCACTCACCACAGTTTGATGGGTTATACGGGTTAGTCCACTAACCCACAAGAAAATAAATATTATTTTTTAAAAATGAGATCTTTTAAAAATTTTAAAATTAACTATTTAATCAAGTCCTTACATTTTCTTTTATTTGATTATCAGATTATGTAATATAATTATTTAATTAGTGGGTTTAATAGAGTGTAGTGGGTCATTTTACAGTTAAGCTCAAGTGTAGTGAGGATGTGTCAAATAGTAAAATTAGCAAAGGTTTAGTGAGCTCAACACGGGTTGACCCGTCTCACCTGGGTTGAACCCGTATAGGTCGGGTCCAAATGGATATATTTTTTGCGATTACAACATGAATTTTTTTGGTTATTTTGCCCGTTTCGACCCATATTCATGGTGGGTCGGGTTGACCATGGGTTTCAGCTCATTTTGATGACTCTATACACTGGTATAGCATGTGGCCTGCCGAAAATGGATCAGAGTAGGTTGACCCACCATACCAAAGACAGAGCATATTGACAAGTCCACCCTGTTCATAGGCGGGTTGGTAGGCTAACCCAATGGCCTATAAGTTTTTTTCACTTTTTAAATTTTGTTTTTTAATTTTTTAAAACCAAAATTATTTTTGCTCTGTAAAAAAATATCAAAATAAAAATATCTTAACAAATTTGAATCCTACAAATTCCATGAAATATCAAAATTATTTTTTCAAGGAAAAAGGGAAACCAAGAAATTCCATGAAACAAATTTGAATCCTACAAAGTACCATGTTTTGGGTTTACCGTTACCACAATAATAATTGCCAACTGTTACCTAATTTATGGAGCAAGTAAAAGTAATATTCACCGTTTCAGAAATCACAATAAGTCAATAATATTATTATTGATGCTATTAGACAGTACACATCTAGTAATAATTGTAATTAGAGATTACATAACATAATTTTTTGCACGGACTCATGGAGCCACTGTTACTGATGCACACACTACACATATAATATTTTAAATTTTTAATAAATAATAATAAGTTTTGATTTTTAATTTTAATTAAATTTTAAATAATTTGATAAATTTATAATTATAAAATCCTGAATTATCATTATCTTTATTTTTAATTGATTAATTATATTTTATACTTATAATATAATTAGTATAATAATTATTATTAATAATTAAATTAAAATTGTTTTTAGTCGGCAAGCCAACCCGCTCCAACCTTAACCTGACGGGTTGGTAGAATAGATGAAGTGTACCACAATATAAACCATACCCACCAATATTGGGATGAATCAGTCGACAGACTAAACCCATTTTATCACCCATACTTACACTTGTTACCAGTGCTACAATTAAGAAAAAGATAAAAAATTGCTAGCTTTTTAACAAATGGCAGGTGTAACAAAATTAGGGGGAAAAAAGGGGAAAAAAAAAGCAAAACTCTTTGGAAGAAGGGGCGAGGAAGTCGGGGATGTCTTGAGGTGAGTCGCGGCCGAGTCGAATCACTTCAAGGACACGTTCAAAGACGATGACGTGGCAGGGTATTCTAAGAACCCCTTTCTGTTGAAAGCCTTTGAACTTTGATTCTTGAAACAAAAAACAGAAGGAAGAAACGTACATGAAACGTTGAGTTTTATTAATTGATGACCTGGGTTATTGTAAACCATTGATCTACAAGTATTTTAGCTAACGATGAGGATCCGTTTCCCAGAATCTCCTATTTTATACATCAAACTTACAAGGTTAACAAATTTTAAATGCAATTTTCAATATAGATAATGAAGGCTAACTCTATCTCCCAAGGTATATTGAATCTATTGTATTCCTATACAGCAAATTGATTCTGAAGGGAACATTCTCCTAATTGATTCCTTCTTTATTTCTCACGAAAAACAATGTCCTGAGTTATCCTTTCAGAAGGAGATCCCACCCTAGCTAATAATTTTGCACTTTCTGTCTCTCTCTTTTTATATATTAAGTGTTTGTTTGACAACAATTTTATAAAATTGTTTTTAATACTTTAGTATTTAAAAATAAAAAAACTTGTTTGAGTAGTGTTTTCTGAAAACAGTTTTCGAAAACAGTTCTAGTTTCTTAGTTTTTAAAAACTAAGAAACAGGAATAGTTAAAAGTAGTTTTGTTTTTTAGTTTTCTATTTTTGTGTTGAAAACTCAAAATATAATCATAATATGTTATTTTTTGCTTTTCATTAATGAAATTTTAATAAATATAAACAAGTTTTTCCATTTTACATCTTCAAAACAATTTTCAAATAACACTTACTAAACAAGTTTTTTTTTTCTTTTCTTCCCAAAAATAGTTTTTGAAAACTATTCTTGAAAACTCTTTTTAAAAACTAAAAAAAAAAAAACAAAATTAATCAAACACTAATTCTTTTCCATGTACTCCTTTAATACATCTCAAAATTCTGATAACATTCTAGTGACCAATACGAGGAAAATTAAGAAATTGACTCATCACACTTGTAGAAAAGAAATATTTGGATCCTGTTTGCTTATTTCCAGCTTATTTAACTTTATCTTATTACATAAATGCTTATACAAATATTTGGATAAATTTATAAAAGTACTTATATTGAGTCCATAAGTTGATTTAAGCTTATTTAAATAAGCTATTTATAATAACTTTTTGAAAAAAAAGTTTTAACCTTATTGAAAATTCATACTTTTTTTTACTCTCACCTTTCACTTTTTTGTCTCTCTCATAATTAAAACTTGCTACTAAATCTCTCTCTCCCTCCTTCTCTCCCTTTCTCTCTCTCTCTTTCACTTTTTCTCTCTCTCACTCCCTCTCTCCCTTTCTTTCTTCCAGCATTTATTATCTGTCACTCTTTTTTTTTCTCTCCTCTCTTAAAACTGATATTTGTTTCTCTCACTCTTATATAACTTTGATTTTCTCACTAGATATGTCCCCTATATATATATATATTCAAACACTTTATTTCTATATAAGTGTTTTTATAAATTTGCATATTCAAACACAAATAACTTATTAAATTAAGAGTTTATAAAATAAAGTCTTAAGTAAGAAACTTTATTAAATAAGCTCTTTCAAACGGAGCCTTGGTCTGGTTACAGTTAAATAATTCAGCTCTACAAACTTTTGATATTTGATGGGGTTTGAGACTTTGAGGTAAGTTCTCTTTGATTACGAAAAAACTTAACATTTGAGGTTGTGGGATTATTTTATTGGTTTACGATGTTGCGTGTTGTTTCTTTAAGAATATCAAGAAAAGATTTTATTTGAGATATGACAATACTAGATTTTGATCCAACAACAATCCCAAGAAAGTATCTAGATTAACCCTAGTCTTTTGTTTCAAAGCAATGTATATGACTTACATGCAGGGAATAATAAGATTGTTTTAGTGGCAAAGTCTACATATGGGGAGAAGTGGGAGAGACAGGTTGTAGGTTCGAATATCTCTATTGATAAAAACTAACACATTAACAATTAACATTTAGCTTATAAAAAATGTATCACTTACATGCGACACTAATGGCAAAAGCTAGTGATGATGTGTGAATGAGAGAAAGGTAGTGTGATTTCAAGAGATGGTTGACAAGGAAGTGACACACCAGAAATGGAGTGTCAAACTTTAAAACTTATATAAATGGTGGGTAGTTGCCATAAAATTGTCTTATAACTAGCAACCGAGACTTAGTGCTTATTTGACAACAGTTTTATAACACAGTTTTCAGTATTTTATTATTTAGAAACTAAAAAACTCGTTTGGGTAGTGTTTTTTTAAAATAGTTTTCGAAAATAGTTTAGATTTTTTAGTTTTTAAAAACTAAAATACAAGAATAGCTAAAAGTAGTTTTGCTTTTCAGTTTTCTTTTTTTTTTTTTTGAAAACTCAAAATACAATCATAATATATTGTTTTTTTTATTAATGAAATTTTAATAAATATGAACGAGTTTTTCTATTTTTACATCTTGAAAATAGTTTTAAATAACACTTACCAAACAAGCTTTTTTTCTCTTTTCTTCCCGAAAACAGTTTTTGAAAACTATTTTTCAAAACTCTTTTCAAAAACTAGAAAACAAAACCAAACCAATCAAACATTTAGAGTAGAATGAACCCAATTAGTTACCATGTAAGGAAAAAGTATGGAAGTAATTGGAAGACAAATGATTGTGAATATACTTGAGCTAATAGAGGACTCAATGGAAATGGAATGTCGAAGTTATAAACATTAAATATAATAATTAAAGTTATTTTCTCAAATTATCTTGAAACTACTCTACTTAAAGGCTATTTTTAAATTCAATTTACAAGATTAATAATTAATGTTGACTCTGATTCCTCAAGGTACATTGAAACTACTTTACTTCTATATAATGAACATTAATTATTATTCTTTTGCATGATCAGTATACATGTAATTTTCCTTTTATGTCTTTCTTTGGTTTGAGTTGCTTCTTCTTTGGTTATCAATAGGTGTGGATCAAGATAATTTCCCGACGAAGTGTATATATATAGTTGTTATGATAATATATATTGTTGTTATGATAAGATGCATAATGGATGCAATTTTAAATAAGGATGCAATTGATGATAAGGTAGTATCTATTTCTCTCTTCCTTTCTTACGTTTTTTTGTTGAACAAGGAATTTATTATAAATGTTTGATTACATAATATTCTCTTATTTATCATTAGATGTGATTAGCGCTTTAATTCTTATTTCTCATTATTAATTGATTTTGTGAAATCAATACTAATCCTATTTACTCATTATAAATGAAGGCTTAGTTTTTCATGACATGCACATTAACAATAAAAAATTCTTACATGGTATCTAAAGTTTAAGTTTTAGTGTGATCATCTAAGACATGCATATTAGGAACTTTCTATTTCCTATGGTTGCCTGGTGAACCCATTATCCTTGGAGTTAAAAGTCCCTCCCATATTGTCGTCTCTTGTAACAACTTGTTTAAGTTTTTTCCTGTGGTTGTTGCAAGAGCTCTAGTGACCTTTCTAACCGCCAAAGATCTTATCTGACGTCCCTTGCATTGATTGGCAGGTGCAACATCTTCTGAGCAGGCATGCACGCCATACACTCATCCTCTATTGAGTCATTGATGATGTCTTTTTGGTTATCAATAGGTGTGTTCCCAAGCATGTGCTTTTGTAAAGCCAAATAGTAACCAAATAGATTAGTTCCCAACTCATGATATCACATTTGGCCATCGATCTGACTATCATTTACAACATTAGGCTTGCATGATTGTGGTGTCAAATTGTCTCGCTACCCGAGAGTATATTATTTTCCCCTATAAATAGATATCATACATGAATAAATATGGAAAGATTTTCCAATTTACAAATGATAATCAATGTTGATTATCTAAGATTCCTAATTTGTAGCTCCTATAATAGGAATATAATCATTATACACATTTATACATGTTGATCTAACTATAATAGTTTATCTGGCTAATTTTCGTGTAATTACACCACCACCAAGTACTATAAATACTTGGTGTAATTTTCATGTAATTTTCGTGTAATCAAAGATTCAGTTAGCATCATTGTACCCTTCTAATATAGAGGGAAATCCACTATATTCAATACCATATTCAATAGTACCTCTCAAATACCTCATGAGTCTAGCAAGTGCTTCCCAATGATCCTTATTAGGATTATGAGTGTCTCTACTTAATGTACATACTGTATAGGCTACATCCAGTCTTGAGAAATTCATCAAATGCAAAATCTAGGAAAATTGATTTTGAGAATTTGGTTCTCCTCTATTTTTCATTAGTTGAGATTTAACGTCATAAGGGGTACTCACAAATTTATAATCATAACAGTCAAACTTTCTAAGAAGTTTCTTAACATAATATTCTTGGGATAGAATTATACTATCTGCCTTCCTTATGACTTTAACTCCTAAAATAACACTTGCTTCACTCATGTCTTTCATATCAAACTTGGATGCTAAGGAAGATTTAGTTTAAAAAACTATATCATTGCATGTACAAAAGAGTAAAAAATGTTATCCACATACAAAATAGGATGACACATTCACCATTCACATGTTTTTTGTACACGCATCTATCAACATCACTAGAGCAAAAACCATAAGCAAGTACAATCTCAAAAACTTTTCATGCAATTGTTTTGGTGCTTGTTTTAAACCATATAAGGATTTTAAGAGTTTGCACACTATGTTTTCTTTTTACCAAGAATCACGCATCCCTCAAATTGGGTCATGTAAATCTCTTCCTCTAAATCACCATTCAAGAAAGTTGTCTTAGCATCCATCTAATGAATCACCAACTTGTGAATAAATGCTAATGCTATAAGATCTCTAATAGAGAAAATCCTAGTGGGAGGTGTAAAGGTATCGAAATAATCTATGTTATCCTTTTAAGTAAACCCTTCAGCTACAAATCTAGCCTTATATTTATCTATAGCTATAGATGCATCAGGATTATACTTTCTCTTAAAGATCTACTTACAACCAATTGGTTTTTCACCCTTGGGCAAGTCTACTAAGCTCCAAGTATTATTCTTTTTTAAATAATCCATTTCAACTTTAATAGCTTGTTCCCAAAGGTTTGCATATGATGAATTAATAAGCTTAAAAAAAACCTCAAAGGATCGTCCTCAACTAGATATGTGTGAAAAGCATCACCAAAATATTTTTATATCCTTTGTCTCTTACTATGCCTTATGTCATTAATCATAGGTTCACTATGGGTTTCACCTAATTGCTCAATTGTAGTACTATGAATAAAGGTAGCAGATATACTAGATTGCAAAGGGAATATGTCCTCAAAGAATTCAACATTTTTAGTCTCTATGATGGTATTGCAATCAAGTACATAACTCTTAATAACAAGAAAGCTATAGGCTACACTATGCTCAATATAACCAATAAACATGCAATCAAAGGTCTCAGGTATTGTTTTCTTTTTCTTAGGATCAAGTAACATAACCTTACCTAAGTACCCCCACATTTTAAGATATTTCACGTTTTCTACTTTGTTTAACATGCAAGTTGATTAGGCCTAGTTAATGTAATTTAATAACATATGAGGAATTAACATGTCCTTATCTAGCATGTCACAAATCTTATGAATCAATCATATAAGCAGCAGAAGAAGATGTCTTATTCTCATTAATCACTTTAGAGATATTAAGTACAAAGAAACCTTGATCACAATAATCCTTTCCCAGAAACACATTATATTTTTTTTTCATGACAATCTTGTCAGACT
The DNA here is from genome assembly GCA_037954015.1 of Psophocarpus tetragonolobus. NCBI lineage: Eukaryota > Viridiplantae > Streptophyta > Magnoliopsida > Fabales > Fabaceae > Psophocarpus > Psophocarpus tetragonolobus. Next base: position 56,560,243 of record CM075690.1, on the reverse strand, counting down.
CCAAAGTCACTTTTACCCCAACCTTTGCCACCAGTTTCATAGAGACTAAGTTTACTCTAATGGTAGGCATATGCAGCACACCACTTAGAGCCAATGTTTTTCCATATGTTAGTTTTAAAAGAAGTTTTCATTTCCCCAAAATTGGAGTAGATCTAGAGTCTACCATCCATTTACTCACATTGGTCACAATATTTACTAGAGAAATGACTGCAATAAAATTATCATCTCATTCAACCAAGTTAACTTTAAGTTTTAGGAGGATTGTCATTTCTCACAGGTAAGCACCGTGCCATAAAATATTTCGGCTCTTCACAAAAAATAATTATTTTTATTAAAGGTGAGGTTCAAAGTTGCATGTGAGGTATGAGAATTATTATTGTGATCAGTTTTATAAGCGTACCTTTTTTTTATTAAATCGTAATTTGACTTGCTCTTTTCAGTGTAAATTTTCATAGATGTCCAACAATGATCCATCATAGATATGTTCCTGCTAGCATATAAAATTCTGTCTAGCAAAAATCTTAATTTTGGAGATATTCGATAATTTATGAGAGCATGTTGGACCTTAGGTGCAGCAACGAAGTTAATCTAGTCAGCTATATGTCTTTTTTTGATTGATGGTAACTCCAGTGCAAAAGTGATATTCCTAAAGCGTATTGGGAAATATCCTAAAAGACTTATCCAAATAATCCCGTAAGTCTCTCAGGATACAACAAGAACTTCTCACTAATATTTAGAGGCTACAAAACTAGCAAGGTAAACAGAGAACCAGAGGACATAGAGAAGAGAATAGTCAGGTGTATCTGGAAATGAGAACCAAAGACACTAACTAAGGTTGCACGTCCAACCTCGATATAGCTGTTGGAGTTGTAGTCATCGAAGTAATAAAAGGCACATTAAAATTTATTTAATACGACAACTACATTAAACACAATTAATACGATGTCTATAATAAATATGACAGTTGTTTTAATTGTGTTTAATGGCGCAACAAAAAAATCAATTCAATGGTCATATTGATTTCTAACGGTTCTAAAAACCACATTTTACAAATTAATTTGTCTATTGTAATACTCAAATTTTCCAACAAAACTATGTCTGGTGATCCCCACTGTGCTACATCAGTGTTAAACAACTCTATTTTATTTTCACTCCAATTTGAGAAGTTTCAAGCAACTTCAAGGAATTCACAATTTTATAGTTTTTAATTTTGGACTTCATTAAAATTATGGTACCTTAAAATTGTAAATTAATTTTTTAGTTTTATTACTTATTAAAATATTAATTATTATAAATCAACTAGAATTATTTTTTTTTATTTTTCAAAACAAATAAATAAATTTAGGTTTAAATAAGTTTTTTATGCTAAAGTTTACGAAAAATCACTTTTAGTCCTTAAAATTAAAAAAATATTTTTTAATCTTGATTTGCTTTTATACTTGTGAATTACTCTTCTCCTCAATCCTAACCTTGTCAATATTTAATTTCACATATGACACAACCAAATACATCGGAACTTATAAAGGAACAATATTAATATAAAAGACAAATTAATTTCAGGGACTAAAAAAAATATTGAATTTTAAGGACCAAAATTAAATTTTGGTGAAACTTTCATGACAAAAAAACTTATGTAAACCATAAATTTAATAATATTTTAATTTAAAAACAATAACAACTAACGTAACACATTAACGATAATTTAATAATATTTAATGATACTTTATTCAAGTAACAATGAGTTAAACTCAAAATTATTTTAAATAATTTTCAGTCCTACATATAAAGGCTACAAAGATGAGTTCCTTAAAAAAACTGGATGTATAGTTTGTTACTAACAACCCCATTGATTTATTTCTGTATTTTTGAATGGGCATATGCAATTCAAATATAATCCTTCAGCCAAAGGGAACGAGTCTTCCTTCGTTAGGCTCTGCCTTATTATATAGGCTCATCTTCCAGCTGCATTAGACTTGTATCAATACTCATGTATGTCCTCTCCGACAACCTTGTCCTGAAGGTTGAAAATGGGATAAGTATTCATGAAATCTTCCTTGTCCTCCCAAGTTGCTTCAAGAGACGAAAGGTCAACCCCGCTGAACCAAAAGTTGTGTCTGTATTCCCCCTGTTGTGTGCAACTGAGGATGCTGTTTCAGTATCGTAGATGGCACTACAAGAACGAGTGTGCATGTAACTAGACGTGCTAAATTTGGAATCTTAACAGGTGGGTTTCCATGATGGGATGAATCTTTGCCTCGGCCAGAAGTCTAGTTGGTATGCCACGGAACCCACTTGCTTGAGGATCTTATACGACCCATAGAATCGCTTGGAGAGCTTAGCTAAACAACGTGCTCGCAAGGAAATTTGACAAAAGGGTTGTAAACGATGCCACTGCCAATCCCAAACCTCAAAACTGCAATCTTTGGGATGTGTGTTGTTGGTTGTGCTACGAATTTGAGGTGCAGCCATATTGTCCTTAATAATCTGCAGAGTAAGATAGCGTTGGTTCAGAGAGAAGTTCAAAGACACCATAAAAGGTGTCATGCCAATAGAGTATTGGTATGATGTATTATACCAATATTCTGCCAGTGGAAGGAACTGAACCCATTTAGGAGAGCATCACTGACGAAGCAATGCAGAAACGTTTGTAACATGCGGTTAGTCACCTCAGTTTGCCCATGGGATTAAGGGTGATAAGCACTGCTGAAGGCCAAGGTTGTCCCCTACAACCTGAAGAGTTCCTGCCAGAAACGAGTCATAAACACTGGATCTCGGTCACTTACAATCAACTTAGGCATATCATGCAACTTGTAAATTTCAACCAAGAAAATGGGAGCTCATCCAAAAGTTCATCCAATGACCTTGGTAATAATAGCATTCAAGGCTCTATAATCAACACTGAAATGCTCATCTTTCTTCTTCACTAACAGGAGAAGAAAAAGGACTCGTGCTAAGCCTGGTTATTCCATCTTTTAGCATTGTCATGACTTGACTTCCTTTTCAAACTGTGGATAACGGTATGGTTTAGCGTTGACAGGTTTGGATCGTGGCAGGAGGTGAATGCAGTGATCGTGTAGTTCAAATTGCTCAAGAAGAGTTGCTAAGTCGGCTGTGGCAAAAATATCCAAGTATGAGGAATGGGGTTATGTGGGAGTATATTTGTGACCAATAAAGAGCATGACCAAGTGTATTGACTCAGTAGCATCAGTTAAATGGTAACGACAAAATTGGAAGTAAGATGCGTGTGATGAAGTGGATGATACCCACTAATGTAATTGGCTTATTTTGGTAGGTAAATTGATTGGAAGGAACAGAGAGATCTAAGAGGAATGTTCCCAAGGTTTGAATCCACTGCTCCCCAACACCAAATCTGCTCCATCGATTGGAAGGACATAAAAGGAAATTAGGAAGGAAATAGGAAAAAGAAAAGAGATTTTTTAATTTTTAAAAAACAATAATATTTTTTTATATAAATTATTTAAGATGAGAAATATATATTGGTGTAGGCAGTTAACACAATCTAACTAAAAATAAAATATATTAACATCATATTATATTATATATATTCTAATACATAATAAATATGCCAAAATGATAACCTATGATGCTAAAACTAAAATATATAAAAGAAATGGTAAATTTCATATATATATATATATATATATATATCAAAATTGCAACTTAACTCATAAAATCATACGAGCTTACTAGTTCTTGATAAGTTAAATCATATGTAGGATTGAAAGAGTAATAAATTCAGTAAAATCAGAGAAAATCGAAACAAAATCAACAGAATTGGAGTAAACTTATAAGTAAACTTATTAACAAATTTCTAGAGTAATGTTTCTTTGTATTAACTCTAATTTTAAGGGTTTTGAATATAATTTATCCTTTTGTTTAAATGGTTTTGAAATTAAGTGTTTTGATCTTAATTTGTATTTATTTAAAATAATTTAAACTTATTATATGAATTTAAATTTATTATGTATTAAGAATTTTTATTTTTATATTATGTATATATATATATATATTAATGAAATAAACTCTTCCTATTCTACAAGTCTGAGTTTCAAGAGTCACGAGAGTATATGTAGACTCTCAATCTTGAAAACCTTGCTTAATACATATATATATATATATATATATATACATAATATTCTTTAATACTCCATCAAATCAACTGAATAATTATGAAAATCCGTCATTCATAAAGGAAAGTTAAATCCGTTGGTCATTGTTTTTCAGTGGATATGAAATAATTTGGAAGATATCTCCACTAAAAGGATGGCTCTTTCAATGATTTGAGCTTGCCCCCAGAACTAAGCTAAAAGAGACTTTCTCACTGTACCTTTAGCATCTAGTCCCTCTAATAACTTATGGTCAACCTCTTCCAACTCCTTTAACTTAGCTTCCAACTCCTTCTCATCATTGTTCAACTCCAATGAGCTCCATTCCTTAATGACTCCCTTCGGCCCCTTCAGATTTTTAAAAAACTTATACGCATGACACCCTTACACGCATGCCATTTCTTAATGACTCCTTTAACTAAAAGTCTTATAATAATTAATCTCTATAGTCATATTTATTATCATAATCGTCTTTTATTATTATTATTATTAGTATTATTATTATTATTATTTTACATGTATCTCTATGCTTTGCAGTTCTCTCAAACCAAGATCTCTAGATTTATCAACACACAAACCACTACAAGTGATGACTCATCACCAAGTTCAACCGACAACTACTATTCAAATGATAGAATTATCCCAACATTCTATAGAATAGTAGTACTTATCATTCATTGCATTCATTCCATGGATTATGTAAAATGGATAAAAAATTTTGTCACAATATTGAAAAAAACCATTTACTTGGCCAATATAAAGGCAAAAAAAAACACTAAATATAGTTCTGTTAGAGGAAAGGTTGATACTTAATACAGAAAACATATCCAAAAGACAATTCTAGTTATATGAGTTAAACATTCAAAGGTGGATGGATGATTCCAAACTTATTTAACACTATCAATACTCAAATTACATATCACTATGAAACACCATAGAATTAAAACTAGTATTGGTCACTCTTGTCTCTCCATTCTCTCTTCTTGCCCCCCTCTCAACTCAATGCTCTGCTACCTATCAATTTACTTTAACAATAATAGAATAAAATGCAATGTTAGGATTTTAGTTCTCCATCAAAATAAAAAAAAAATGTGCATGTATGTATATATGTTGAACAAATCAAATGAATATCTATAGTTGTAAAAACTGGTTCGGACAGGTCGGTTGGACCAAGACCCAATTACATAACCGAGTCACTTCTTTCAAAAGATCGGGTATGCAGTTAACTCAGTTTGAACTGGCTAGTTTAAGCAGAAAACGATGATCAAGACGTGGTTGATCCTAGTCGTGTTGAGCTTGGGTTTCTTTAAAAAAAATTTAGATGATGTTATTTTTTACTTTTTTTATTTTCTCTTTATTTTTTATGTAATTTGTGAATGTAGAAAGTAAAAATTGCGATGTTATGTTTTTATATTTTTTTATATATAGACTAGGTTAAATTAGGTTAACCGGTTCGACCACTAATCCATACCTTGATCGGGTTATTGACGAGGCCGATTTTCATAACACTATGAATATTAAAACATTTAGAATTTCATAATTACATAATTTGATTTTTTTTAATCAATTAGATCTACACAGCATTTTAAACTTAATTTAAACATTATTTTCTCATGATTAAAAAAAAATCAATTTATGGAAAACAGATAAAAATACCCAAAATTGGTACAACGGCATCTGGGAGAAGAGGAAAGAGGACAGTTGAACGAACAAGTTTGAGACAAAAGACATCGTGCAAGTGCAAGCCGCATCTAATCATTCTCATTCATTAGGACGAGCTTGATTCTTCTTCATAAAATCTTTTTATTATTATTAATATTATTTATTATTTTTTTTAAAATAAATAAATTTTGTCAAATTTCATCTTCTATTTTCAACTTAAGTCAATATTTAAAGAACAAGAGATAAAAATTAGAAATTAAAATAATTTATTTTCATTATTATAATAAATTATAAAGTCTATCTTGCATATATGTTACTTTTCATTAATTATAACCATATTTTTTGTGAAGAATAAATGAAAATTTTATCACATAGAAAGAAGAATTATTATGAGTGATTTTCAAGAAAAATAAAAAAAAATAAAAAATGGCACAATAAGGAAAAAATTAACAAGTGATAAGTGAAGAATTTCAAAATTAATTATCTGTTTACCCTTATTATATTTTAAAAATTTATTAGACTTGTTTCTATTTTAAATACAAAACAACTCCACAAATAATCTATGTTCACGTAAATATAAAAGCAAATAAATTTGGTTAAATTCTGTGAGGTTTAAATGTAGGAATTAAACATATAGATAGACAACGAAAACATTTAAAGAAAAAATAATTATCAAAATTCATAAATAAAAGATTTCATATAACTGTAAAAATTAAAAAAATTAATAATAATTTAGTAAAATATGTAAAATATATTAATTAAATTTCTAGGATCCCTATAAAATTAGAGTTTAATTGGTATACATGTCCAGTGTAAAAATTTTTACACTAACATTCAATAACAACCCTTCATTCATGGTAAATTTGTTAACTTTACTCATTACTACTTTAAAAGTCACATAGATGGAAAGTCATGATTGAATGACAGTGTAAAAATATTTTACACTGACAATGTATACCAATTAAACTCATAAAATTAAGAATAATTTAACAAAAAATTATGCCTTGTATTACTATAAAATTATAAAATATTAATTTTATCCTATAAATTTTTTTATCTTAATTTGATCAATTTAAAATTTAATCTATTTTTTTAGTTTCTCAATTATAATTTAGGTTCTTAATTATAATTTTATTTACACTGACAATGTATATCAATTAAACTCATAAAATTAAGAATAATTTAACAAAAAATTATGCTTTGTATTACTATAAAATTATAAAATATTAATTTTATCCTATAAATTTTTTTATCTTAATTTGATCAATTTAAAATTTAATCTATTTTTTTTAGTTTCTCAATTATAATTTAGGTTCTTAATTATAATTTTATTAGATAATAATATAAAATATATAACTATAGATCACTTCATGTCCTACTAATTCTAGTGGTGAAACTACTTTTCCTAGCAAAGTTGAATAAAATCAAGATGTAAGTACTAACTACATTTATACCTGAAACACAAAAAGTACAATGAAGATAGATATAAATAGATATTTATAATTATATATTACTATTTATTATATATAATAAAAAAACAATAAGTTTTAAAATATGTTAAGATCAATGTCCAAGCATTACACAAATTTATTTGAATATAAAAATGTGATTTAAATATAAAAATTTTTAATAAAATAAATTCTATTAATTTATAATTTATTATAAACAATTCATTAATTGTAAGTGATGTTTTTAAGATATTGTGGGTATTTTTTTTATTGAAACTAAGCTTTTCAATTGTCAATTTTTTAACGTCATCGTCACAAGATAAGATTATTGAATATAATTTTATAAAAATAAATTTTTAAATATTTTCTTATAAATTATATATTTCATATTTATTACCATTAGAATCGTTAAAGATATGAGGATGATTTTATAGAATATAATCACAATAATATTGTGATTGAATTAATCACTTATATGATTTCACCGTCATATAGTTAACATGAAGTAAATACAAAAAATATATGTAATTCTTGTTATTTACTTTTAATATATGAAATAGTGCCTTATTATTTGTGTTTTTGCATCTGCCTCTACATATAAATACAAGTGTGTACACTCATGTTTATTAGGTTTAGAAAAACTAAGAAGAGTTTGTATGAGATCAAGAAAAATTTTATTCAACCTACACAAAGGTATTACAACAACGCTATTTATACAAATCAAAGAAGATCTAAACTAACATAATACACTCACAACTAACTATGAGTAGGAGATGACGACTGTCAAAAGAGATTTAAAACACTATCTACTGTTGCACAAAATAGAAATTGAAAGAATAGAGTAAACTACTCTAATAATGTTATGCACTGTTTTGGTCACGTCCCTATTTTATTCTACTTGGCAAGGGGTAGGCGGTGGACCTTCGTTCATTTGAGGGTGCACAAATGACTCCTTCATCTCAATAAGCTACATGTATATGTATTAAAATTTTATATTTTTTACTTTTAATTTTATATGTTTGAATTTATTTCTATATTTTTATGTAAAGATAAATAATTGTGCTTCTTGTTTTAATATTTATACTTTTTATTTATGCGCTTGAACCTATTTTTTTTATTACTTTTTTATATGCTTATTCTTATTCTTATTTTATTTATATTTGATTTAAAAGTTTATTTTTGTCTTTTCTTCGAGATATATAATAATAATAATAATAATGATAATAATAATAATAATAATAATTATTATTATTATTATTATTATTATTATTAAATTATGTTTTAGATAGATGACCACCATATTAGGTAATTTATTGTTGCCAAAGTGATGATGAGGTTTGGAGAATATTGCTGAATATCATTAGCCTCCTAAAGTTAGACACTTACTGTAGGTGGATAATTTGAATTTGAATTTCGTTGGTTGTAATATCTGTAATCAAATGGTATTACTGTATTACTATTTATTCATGAATAAAAATATAAATCTACTAAGACTTGTCTTTCAAGCAGTTGAGCTAGAAACAGTTTCCATGTTATTTTCATGTTTGCTCCTGTGGTATTCTGCCCTTCCTTTGACTAAGTTCATTTTTGTGGGTTGTGGGAGAACATCCATTTGCCACTTACCAGCTAGAAAATAATGAAATATACATAGAATGAGTTAGCTTCAGTTTCTTATTCAAGATCTTTAGATTATATATATAATATTCTTTAATACTCTATCAAATCAACTGAATAATTATGAAAATTCGTCATTCATAAAGGAAAGTTAAATCCGCTGGTCATTGTTTTTCAGTGAATATGAAATAATTTGGAAGATATCTCCAGTAAAATGATGGCTTTTTCAATGATCTGAGCTCGCCCCCAGTACTCAGCTAAAAGAGACTTTCTCACTGTACCTTCAATATCTAGCCCCTCTAATAACTTTTGGTCAGCCTCTTCCAACTCATTTAACTTAGCTTCCAACTCCTTTACATCATTGTTCAACTCCAACGAGCTCCACTCCTTAATGACTCCCTTCAGCCCCTTCGGATTTTTAAAAAAATTTATGTGTCTGCCACCCTTGAGCATTATTAGATACCATATATTTTTTACCACCTCATACAAAGAAAGAAGTTCTAACCAGTGATAAAAAAATTTGAACGGCTTAGCCCCCCAGTTCAAACCATCAATTTTTGTAGTAATCCAAATATGGTCGGAGAACTCCCTAGATCCAATTCATTGGGAGCCAATATTCCACACATCAATTAAATCTTGAGATAGCAAGAATTTATCTAACCTGCTCGACACTGCACCATTAGGGAAAATCCAAGAGAAGGCCTTCCCATAGACTGGAACATCCATCACTCAGATCTGGCCTATGAACTAACCAAAAGCTTCCATCTCCACTCGAGAATGAGAATATGAAGACCCAACCACTTCCGACCTATTTAAGAGTGTATTAAAATCTCCCTCTAAAGACCAATGCATCTCAGGGAAGCCCTTCTTGGTCATGAGTAAATCCTCCCACAATTTGCTTTTCCCAGCTATATAATAGGGAGAATAGATATTAATCAACCATATTGGAAAATTCAAACCCGAGACATTGAAGATAAGGCCCAAAAAACCTTTGCCTTGAATCTACCACATAACATCCAACAACCCTTTCCTCCAAATTGTCAGAAGGCCACCACTCAAACCATTTGAAGGCGTAAATCACCACTCACAATCCTCTACACCCCAAACCTCCTTAACCTCCCAATTGGCAATGAAAAAGCATTTTGTCTCTTGGAGAAAACAAATATCAACTTTATTAGACTGCATAATCCTCCTTAACCGCGACATTTTGCCTTATCAAGAAACCCCTCACATTCAACGAAAAAATCTTCATTCAAACTTAACCAAGAATCCCACCATCCCTCACTTTTTTGTCTCTCTTATCTCTCTTTTCCAATCTTCTAATTTTGACCTCATACGACTCATCCACTTGGGTTCCTACCACTCCAATATTTTGTAAAGCTTTCCACATCCCTTCAGAATCTGCCTTCTTCACCTCATAACCTTTGCTAGGAGATTTTTAAAGGCCAATGGATTGGGTAACTAACACCTTCTGGATTGGGTAGGACGTATTTAGAGATTCGTCTACCATGCCCAGCAGCCCCAAATCACTACCATCAATACTATGCCTTCTCACTTCTTTCCACACCAACACTTTCCTCCTTCCACGCTGAGTCTCATTTCGCACAAACTCCCACTTTTGAAAATTGAAAGGCTTAGTCAATTCAGACTCCCCACCACTACCATTCTGATGCATAAAGACATTATGGACTCCATCTAAACCTAAGGCTACAGGCTTAGCAGAACAAAAGGATGGTTGTGCTAAACCATGTTCCTTAGGCAACCCCTCATCGCGCCCAAGAGTGGTAGAAGGAGCCCAGCAACCATTGGCTCCAATTACCTCTAGGCCCACTGAAGAGCCATGACCCAAACTCTCGCAAATATCTTTCCCATGATCCACGAACAAGGCATGTGATTACAAAGTATTTACAGTGAGTCACTATATATCAAAAGATAAAGTCACTCACTATATATCAAATGACAAAGTCTCCCCATACATAAGTAATGAACCAACCTGAGTTATATCTATTTAATACTCAAAAATAGCTAAGTGAATTGAGACACAAAGAAGAATAGATTATACTTGAATTTGAGTTACAATTGTACAAAAACTATTACCATGAAAAGACCTTAATCATAGGTAGTATCCTTGTAGCATTTGGTACTTTCCCATTGAAAATGACAGCATTTCTTGCATACATGCTTCATTTTGTAGCCTTCCAAGTACATGCACAAAGGAGGTTAGAGCTTGAAGTTCCAAATTCCAATCATTGTTAATTACCATGGACTATTTTCAGAGCTAAAATAATCGTTTATTTATTTATTTTACAAAAGTTTAACTTTTATATTTTTACTTAATTTTTTTAATTCTTTCATTCATTTTTACTTAGAAAGAATATTTCTAATAATTTTGTTTGAAACCCAAAATTTCTAGACAAGATCATGATTTATATATGTGATTTAAATATTTCTTCAATACATCAATATTTAACTCCCTGTTTGAAGAAGAGATAAAGAGGGAATATGTTTGAAAGAAAAGGAGAGAAGTAAAAAATGAATAAAAATTAAATTAAAGTTATAAAAGAAGAAGAAAATTTGAATTGAAATTGGTAAATAAAAAAATAAAGTTACTTTTTATCTTTAATCTATACTTTTAATAAATGAATACTCCTTTTGATATCCATTTTTTAAAATATCTATTCTACCCTTATACCTATTTGAAAATTAAAAACTACACTGCTTTGTCATAGGAACAACTCGAACCCACAACCTCTCTTCCTCAAATGTAAACTTTGCCACTAAATCAATCTAATAATATTAAGAAAAAATTACTTTAAAACATTTATATCCAACATAGACAATTGTTTTACTATCTACTATCTATAATTTATATATATATATACATATATATATATATATACATATATATATATAGGTCTCCACATTTTATGACTTTCTTATATTAATAAATGTATATCTTCATAAGTTCTAACTTACCACAAATCAATCTTCATTAAACATCCTTAATATATGTATATCTTTGATCAAAATATTTTTAACAGAAATAAGAATACACATGCATGACAAGATGTTTAATTTTATTTAAATTCTTTTCACTCTCCATCTTCTCAAATTCATTGCAAGTCTTATATATATGTTGATAATTTGACATATTTTTATTATGTTAACATAAACAAAAAATATACTAAACTAAAATTATTGTACACAAAATAACATAATCAATTATTTATATATTCTAACATGTTACTAAAAAACATATTAAATTAAAATTCTAAAATTGTTATACATATAAAACAGAAATGTGAATACAAAAGCGCGACAATGCCCGTGTTTTTGCTAGTTTGATATAATAATATTTATTACTATTTAATATAATATTATTATAAATAACTATTTTGTAATTAATATTATTATTATTAAAAATACGATGTACGTGTTAAAACACAATATTTCACTGTCTAGCTACCACTTCACATTTTTTGCGTTTGGGACTCCTTTTTTCCTAAATCACTTCAATCAAACAAGCTGAATACATCTTGGGTAATTCTCCTAAAATCACACACCCTCCAAATCAAACGAAGCATAAAGTTGAGTAGTGTAAAATGAACTACTTTCTTTCTTTTTGTTTTAATTTTCCTAGCAAGTATGGAGGCATATTTTTGGGAAATTTGTTAATTTAAAATTGGAATAAAATTATACATTGACTCCATTGCTTTTGTGACATTATAAATTTGGGTGACTTGTATTATAGGGCATGTACATTATTTTGGTTTCAGCTTTTAACATTCACTAAGAGATGGCTCGGACCAGTCTTTGTTCTATAACTCTACATTTTCTTATTATGCTCATATTGGCCTTTGCACATATTACTCCAATTAGCGCATGTTTGTCTTTCTCATTGTAACACGTTTACTAACATTTTTATAATTTTTTTTAATATTTTAATATTTAAAAACTAAAAAGCTTCATTTGGTTATTACTCTTTTAAAACAGTTTCTGAAAATAGTTCTAATTTTTTAATTTTTAAAAACTAAAAAATAGGATTATTTAGAAGTAGTTTTTTTTTCAATTTTTTATTTTTTTTTAAAAACTCTAAATACAATAAAAATATGATTTTTTTTCATTAATGAAATCTCAATAAATATGAACATTTTTTTTATTTTCACATTTTTAAAACAGTTTTTTTTCTTCCAAAAATCAGTTCTTGAAAACTATTTTTAAAAACTAGAAAACAAAATCAAACCAATCAAACCCTTAATGATTGGTCATTAAGTTGGTACACATACCAGAACTCTCACATCAATTAGGAATAGAGAGGTCAATGGTCGTTTATAAAGATCCTTCTCTCTTAATCCATCAAGACGCCTTTTCAAGACAAAACAGTGAAAATGTCACAAACTCTAAAACGAATAATATCTCGGGCATCATGACCTTAATGATCTTCCGAGACTAATGGTAGGAACAGTCACCACTTTGATCTTTCTTAACAAAACTAACATTCTAACAAAATCGTGGCATATACATCTACATCTTGAGCCGTTAACAGTATCAATATTTTCCTTTTAAATTGCAGATTTGAAAATGAGAAAATTGGGTCCCATGGCAAGTTCACCTCTTGCACCCAAGCATAACGACGGGACTCGCATACACAAGTAATGCTGCCTGAGACAGAATTTCTAGAAGATGATATATATATATATTGCTGGTGTGTGTTTATATATACATAGGATATGTAGTGAGAAAGATAAACATGAGAGTGAAGAGAGAAAAAAAAAAAGAGTAACAATGGAAGAGAAAGAATGAATAGTTGATTTCAATTATTAATTTTTATTTCAATGATTGATATTTTCTTCTCCTACTCTTGTATAAATATGATTTTCTCACTATATATGTCCAATATAATTAATGGTTGATTTCAACCATTACGAGAAGAGAGAAAAAAGAGTAATAATAATAAATACTAAAAGAGAGAGAATGAATGATTGAATCAACCTTTATTTTCAATTGTTGAAATTTGTTTATTTCACTCTTGTATAAATTCAACTTTTTCACTATATATGTCATATACAATGAGAATGCGAAATAAGAAAGTTTAATAATAACTTTAAGATTTTTAATAAATGGTTCTGATTGAATTATTCATTAAACAAGCTCACGTGATTCTTTCACACAGAGAACTATGTGAATTTGTTTAATAAAGTATTCAATTTGAGTTGTTTATTAAAATCCTAAAATTGTTATTAAGTTTTTTTTTTATTATTTTTCACAGTAACATTTCTTTTTACCTGAGTTGTGTGGTATGTATATATAATTGTATTCAGAGGAATAAAAAGGCTTTCTTTTGTCAGTTATTTAATTTATAAGAGTCTAGTTAAGTATATACTAAATACCAAAATAATGTATTTTAAATTTTCTTATGACGAGAAATAATTCAAAGAAACCCAAAGTGGACCAACTATGTAGAGTAAGTAACATGTAATTTTTCTAAACAACTTTTACCATGCATAAAAATGAAATAAGAGTTATAAATTTGGAATTCAATGATAAAGTTTATATGAGGAGATGGATGATAAAGAAAAGAGAGAAGTCGTGCTCCACTGACAAAAACTAATTAACGTATTAACTATTAATATTTAATTTATAAAAAAAATACAAAAATAAAATCTCTCTAAATTTTAAATTAAAAATAAAAGTGAGGTTTTATCTTGTAAGAATAATATATAACAATTATTAAGTGTAAGAAAAAAAATACTAAAATGGTTGGAAAGATTTTTTAGCAAGTAATTACTGATTTGGCATACTTCAAATTTTGTATGTCCCCCAACTTGTATTGCTCCTCCCATGTCTGCAAAATCCTTACATGTCAAAATTATATAAGGTCAGGCATGGGACAAATTATGTAAAGGAAAACCTTGTGATGTTTAATTAAATTATATTTTTAATTTCATTTTTTCATTTTAGAAGAAAAGGTTTATATATAAAAATGTGGTTTAATTTATTTTATATTTTTGTGTCAATTTTTTGTTTTAATTTTCATATTTTGGTCATTATTTTCTTGTTGTGGATTTCATGCAATGTAACAAGACTTAACATTACTTGACAAGGTCTAGATTTAACAAATGTACAAGCAAGACTTGGAGTTAATGTACTATTAAATAACAGCTTAGACTTATCTTGTGACACAAATAACCTCATTAGCAAAAATTACTCAAAGCACAAATTCTCATAGCAAAAAATCTCATTCATAAAGCTTGATAAATACACTTTCATATCCATACTCACTTAAGTTTTAGTCTTGAAGATCACTACTGTATTTCTATAAATTTTGGGTTACCTTAGGCATTTTAACTAAGTGTTTATGACCTTTGTAGGGTGTCACTATAATATCTAGAGTTTTATTACTCCTATCAAATTGATTCTCATTTGGTTCAAAATCTAAGTAATTTATCTATAAACTCTCATGCTGACTTGAAGAGTTGGTTCAAACCTTCTTTAATATGCCAAAAGTTAGAGAAAACATGAATTTAACGCTTAATTCTGACAGATCAACCTTCAGTTACTAATATGATCATAATGTGACTTCTAGACATTATTTTGGAGTGAAACTATCGACATTAGTTAACTAACATATAGGGATACAATTTTCATGCAAAACACTTTTCCAAATTCTATTGTCTTAACACTCATTTTTGCATCCAAATCTTACAAACGTTGTCAGTGAAATATGCATGGGCATGCATACCAAACACCATTATGCTTACAAACTAAATACAAGCATAAAAATTAAGAATAGGAAGTGCATAACTAACCACAAGGAGTGTATAACTAAGTGTAGATAGTGCATGACTAAGAATTGGGAGTGCATAATGCATACAACTAAGCACGAACAATACATAGCTAAACATTAGGAGTGCATAACTAAGTAGGAACAGTAAATAACCTAGCACAGGTAGTGCATAATTAAGCAAGGTCATGCATACCTAAAATAGATTTCAAAAATTGAAAACTCATACTTTTTAACCATAATTTCTATACATCTAAACTTCCTTATTGTAGCATTAATTTTCCAATTTCACTATATTGTATCGCCTCATCCATACACTACTCACTTACAAAAATTAATATCAATACACATGGATTTCAATCATACGAAAGGAACAAAACTGAATTGATACAAACAATATAATCATCAAAGTCACGTATAACTAGTATTTGCTTTAGGTGTTCATAATCCTCCAATCACATACATGTGAACCTATAGAAACTTATGGATTGTTTCACTACCCATATTTTCTACATATACCAATGAGAAATAATTTTCCACTCAGCATTGACCTCAAATGACAATTTTGGATGCAAGGGTGTAACTTTCTCCTCTAGCTCCCTCGACAAGCATAACCTTTAGATTTATATTTCTAACATTAAGTCCAAGCTTAACATTTAGACTATCTTATTATCTATACTCACATTAAATCAATTCTTAATTTATTTTAATAAAAACTAATAAAAAATAAATTAAGTCACTGACATAAATTACACCTTTTATTAATATACTATTGTTCTAAAAAAAGGTTACATTGTTACCCCTGAGCAGCTCCTTTAAACACCAGTACTCATAACCTATACCAATATCTTTATTTATTATGTCTATTAAAAATATGTAGTATGTGTATTTGTTTCTGTTTTAAATTTGTCATTTGCTCACTACTTTCTTAGTTTAACATTTTCTCTTTTCCTTCTAACATTTTTCTATATATAAGCCTAGAGAATAATCAAATTAAGAAATTTTGAAAAGATGTATGTTAAAGGTGTGAAACTTCAATCATTCCCTTTACGGCTCTACGTATTTTTCTGGTGAATCAATTTCAGATTTTTCTACTAAACAATTTTATACTTCATTAACAACTTAACAAAAATATTGAATTACTTCATTAATATTTTCTTTTTTTTATTGAAAATTCTTCCATTGAAGTTTAAAGGTCTATTAACATATATATTTTTTCATTAATATTCTCTTTTTCTTATTGGAAATTCTTCCATTGAAGGTTAAAGGTCTATTAACATATATATATATATATATATATATATATATATATATATATATTTATTGGAAATAGATTTGCTACAGTTATTTTTCTAAATGCATAAAATCTTAACTACAATAGTAACTTTTATAATATAAAATGTGAAATGTTAAAAGTTTTAGGTGCTGAATTGTAAGTGCATGTTTCTACCATCATAAAGTGATGACAAAAATTTTGATTCATATTTTTTCATTCTTATCTGTTCATTTCCTAAAAGTTCTTTTTTCCTCAATGTTTTTTTATTGCTTAACATTTCATTTATTTTAGTTCATTATTTCTCAATTAATTATCTTGCAACAATAATACTTTTGTACGGGTAAATGAGAGTTCATCTCCGTGTAATTTGAAAAAACTAAAAGTCTTATTATTTTACATGTATCTCCATAATTTGCAGTTCTCTCAAACCAAGATGTCTAGATTTATCAACACACAAACCACTACAAGTGATGACTCATCACCAGGTTCAATCGACAACTACTATTCAAATGATAGAATTATCCCAACATTCTGTAGAATAGTACTTATCATCCATTGAATTCATTCCATGGATTATGTAAAATGGATAAAAAATTTTGTCACAGTATTGAAAACAATCATTTACCTGGCCAATATAAAGGCAGAAAAAAACACTAAATATAGTTATGTTAGAGGAAAGGTTGATACTTAATATAGAAAACATATCCAAAAGACAATTCTAGTTATATGAGTTAAACATTCAAAGGTGGATGGATGATTCCAAACTTATTTAACACTATCAATACTCAAATTACATATCACTATAAAACACCATAGAATTAAAACTAGTATTAGTCACTCTTCTCTCAGCATTCTCTCTTTTTGCTCCCCTCTCAACTCAATGCTCTGCTGCCTATCAATTTACTTTAACGATAATAGAATAAAATGCTATATTAGGATTTTAGTTCTCCATTGAAATAAAAAAAAAGGTCGCAGTTTGGATCTTAGTTGTAAAAAGTGGTTTGGACAAGTCGGTTGGACCAGGACCCAATTACATAAACGAGTCACTTCTTTCAAAAGATCGGGTATGCAATTAACTCGGTTTGAACTGGCTAGTTTAAGCAAAAACGATTACCAGAACCTGGTTGATCCTAGTCGTGTTGAGCTTGGGTTTCTTTAAAAAAAAATTTAAATGATGTTATTTTTTACTTTTTTATTTTCTCTTTATTTTTTATGTAATTTGCGAATGTAGAAAGTAAAAATTGCGATGTTATGTTTTTATATTTTTTTATATATAGACTAGGTTAAATTAGGTTAATCGGTCCGACCACTAATCCATACCTTGATCGGGTTAGTGATGAGGCCGATTTTCATAACACTATGAATATCAAAACATTTAGAATTTTATAATTACATAATTTTATTTTTTTAATCAATTAGATCTGTACAACATTTTAAACTTAATTTAAACATTATTTTCTCATGATTAAAAAAAACATCAATTTATTGAAAACAGATAAAAATACTCAAATCTGGTACAACAACATCTGGGAGAAAAGCAAAGAGGACAGTTGAACGAACAAGTTTGAGACGGAAGATGTCGTGCAAATGCAAGCCGCATCTAATCACACTCATTCATTAGGACGAGCTTGATTCTTCTTCATAAAATCTTTTTATTATTGTTAATATTATTTATTATTATTATTTTATTTTTTAAAAATAAATAATTTTTTTCAAATTTCGTCTTCCATTTTCAATTTAAGTCAATATTTAAAGAACAAGAGATAAAAATTAGAAATTAAAATAATTTCTTTTCATTATTATAATAAATTATAAAGTCTAGCTTGCATATATGTTATTTTTCATTAATTATAACCATATTTTTTGTGAAGAATAAAAGAAAATTTTATCACATAGAAAGAAGAATTATTATGAGTGATTTTCAACAAAAATAAAAATAAAAAATGGCACAATAAGGAAAACAATTAACAAGTGATAAGTGACAAATTTCAAAATTAATATCTTTTTACCCTTATTATATTTTAAAAATTTAGTAGACTTGTTTCTATTTTAAATACAAAACAACTCCACAAATATCATCTATGTACACTCACATTCAGTCACAACCCTTCCTTCATGGTAAATTTGTTAACTTTACTCATTATTACTTTAAAAGTCACATAAATGAAAAGTCATTGATTGAATGTGAGTGTAAAAATATTTTACACTCATAATGTATACCAATTAAACTCATAAAATTAAGAATAATTTAACAAAAAATTATGCTTTATATTACTATAAAATTATAAAATATTAATTTTATCCTATAAATTTTTTTATCTTAATTTGATCAATTTAAAATTTAATATAAATTTTTTTAGTTTCTCAATTATAATTTAGGTTCTTAATTATAATTTTATTAAATAATAATATAAAATATATAACTATAGATCACCTCATGTCCTACTGATTCTAGTGGTGAAACTAATTTTCCTAGCAAAGTTGAATAAAATCAAGATGTATGTACTAGCTATATTTATACCTGAAAATTATTTTTACATGATTTTATAATTAATATATTTTACATGATTTTAATAAATTATTTTTTATTTTTTACTACTATATTTGAGTTCTTTTATTTTTGAATTTTTATAAATTTCTGTTGCTTCTTTCTAATATTTTCTTTGTGTATCTATTGGTTCAATTCCTATGTTTAATTACTTAACTAAATTCATTTAGTTTATATTTAAGTAAATATCTATACATACCATCTAGAGTTGTTCTGTATTTAAAATAGAAACAAATTTATATACAAATAAGTTGACCTAAGTTGAACAAGATGAACTTTGGCAACATTTATTTACTTTTAAAAAATAAAATAATAATAAAAAATTATATTAATAATAATGAAAATTTTTCTCTAGGAGAAGAACACAACACACATAGCATTCTGCTATGTTTTCTAAAATGCTTTTAGTTAGAACAAAGCAAAGAGAGTAGAGCTGTAAAAACGGGTTCAAATCCGTGGGTCAACCCGACCACCATGAATACGGGTTGGGCCGGACAAAAAAAAAAGAAAAACGAGTTGCAATAGCTAAACATCAACCCGACCCACTTAAGACAGGACCCATACGGGTTCAACCTAGGTGAGCCGAGCCAACCTGTATTCAACCACTATATATTTATTATTTTAATATTTTATTATTTTAATAAATATTTATTATTCAACCATTAAACATTTATGATTTAAACCATTATATTACATAATCAAATGAAAAATATTTTTCTTAATTTTAAATAAAGACTTAATTAAATAATTAGTTTTAAAACTTTATAAATAATCTCAATTTTTAAAATTTTTTTTATTTTTTGGTAGGTTGGTGAGCTGACCCATATAACCCACTAACCCATGGTAAGCCAGGCCGGACTAATAGATTGAGTAAAAAATTTTAAATGTTGGGTTGGTTAACCCGTTTTCCTGGTGGATCAAGGTAGGTTGACCCATTTGGGCCAAATCAAACCATTTTGAAAGCCATAAAAGAGGGTCTAAATTTCAAGAAAAATAAAAAGAAAAGGAGAAGAAATGTATAGTGTGGCACTCAGTCTAAATCAGAATTAGGAATTTGAGAAGATGAGGATTAGTGGCGATCATGAAGAAGAACACCCTTGTTCAAACGAACTGATGAGAATGCTTATATATTGTTTGCACTTGCCCGCCATGTTTCTTCTCATGCTTGTTCCTTCAATTGTCGTCCTTGTGCTTTTTCTAGATCTTCTCTCATAAGTTTTGGGTATTTTTATCTGTTTTTGATAAATTGATTTTTTTGAATCATGAGAAAATGATGTTTGAATTAAGTTAAAAATGTTGTACAATCTAATTGGTTAAAAAAATCAATGTAAAAATGTTGGATAAATTACAAAATTTTAAATGTTTTGATATTTACAGTGTTGTAAAAGCCGACTCGGTCACCAACTCAGTGAAGGCAGATGATCAATAGATTAGTGGTCGGATAACTCAATCTAACCCGATTTATATATATAAAACATAAAAAAATGTAACATCACAATTTTCACTTTCTAAGTTCTCAAATTGCATAAAAAATAAAGAGAAAATAAAAAAGTAAGAAATGACATAATTTAAAATATTGTTTTTAAGGGGAAAAAAACTAAGTTTAACCCGACTATGATCAACTCAGTTTGAGTTACCATTTTTTAATTGAACTGGCCAGTTCAAACTGGATCAACTACATTCCTGGTCTTTTAGAAAAATCGGTCTGATTATATGATAAATCCCATCTGAACCGATTTTCACAACTATGAATATTCATTTGATTTGTTCAGCATAGAAGTAATATATATATATATGGGAGGGAATCCACTTACCCCAAAATTAAATATAAAAACTTACTACTTATTCTATTTGTTCATTTTCTTGAAATCTGATGGTTGTAATGAGTAATTAATCTTAACCATTAGATTTCAAGAAAATGAAGGATGATGATAAAAAGTAAGTATTTTATACTTACTCTTGGAGTGAGTAGATCACCTCCATATATATATATATATAGACACATACACATACATACATATATATATATATATATACACACACTTTTGTGACTCCAAAGATAATGGAAATCATGATTTTTTTTAAGATCCAAACTAACTAAGATCTTTTATTTTATTTTTATTTTTAGGGAGAACTATTCTATTATTGTTAAAGTAAATTGATAGGTAGCAGAGCATTGAGAGGGGGCCAAGAAGAAAGAAGAGTGACTAATACTAGTTTTAATTCTATGGTGTTTTATAGTGATACATACAATTTGAATATTGATAGTGTTAAATAAGTTTGGAATCATCCTCACTTTAAATGCTTAACTCATAGAACTAGGATTCCTTTTGCACAAGTTTTAACATGAGCTATAGTTAGTGTTTTCCTAGTTTAATATTGGCCTAAATGGTTGTTTGCAATACAGTGACAGAATTCTTGATCCATTTTACATAATTTATGGAATGAATGCAATGGATGATAAGTACTATTCTACAGAATGTTAGGATAATTCTATCATTTGAATAGTTGATGTCAGTTGAATTTGGTGATGAGTCATCACTTGTAGTAGTTTGTGTTGATAAATTTAGACATCTGGTTTGAGAGACATGCAAACTGTAGAGATATATGTAAAATAATAATAATAATAATAATAATAATGATAAATAATGATGAAGATGATAGATAATAATATATAACTATAATGATTAGTTATTATGCGCAATTTAGTTTCTAATTTTCACTTTTCATGTTTCTTCAAATTAAGTGGAGATGAACTCTCATCTACGGGTACAGAATTAAATATTATTGCTGCAAGATAATTAATTGAGAAATAAAAAAATAAAAGAAATAAAATGTTAAGCAATGAAAAAACATTGAGCAAATAAAAGTAACAAAATATCACTCCTTCATGCCCTTATATGGTCTTTGCCGCAAAATAATTTTCTTATGACTTAAAATAAATTCAATATCCAAAATGAATATGACAAGACAAACACTTTTTCTTTATTCAAAGTAATTAATAAATAATTTACAAAAAAACACACTCATTTTTTATGAATTTAGACTGCCTGATAGAATTGCCTAAATTTACTTATGAAAAAAATAATCAAGCATTCCAGACTGTACCATAATAGTTTGGACTGCAAAATCCTTTCAACTTTGAAATTAAGTATTCCTTTACTAATCATGTGCTTCAAATATATATTAGAATTTTATTGACTTTACTTCATTTTTATAATTGAAGAGTTGTGATTGAACATAAGTGTAAAACTCTTTTACAGGGCATGTTAATTAAACTATTATAATATTAACCTATCTTTATAGCATATAAAAAAGATAGCCCACGATAATTTTATAGGAAAATTTTAACTATATATGCTTTAAGATTGTTTCGAAAAGAGTTGAAATAAATATAAAAGAGTCAAAGCTTATAATTGTCCATTGATTGTGTTTTTTGCTCATTTTATGCATATAGCATACAAGAATAAGTTATCTATTATCTGTACACAACGCTATTTAATTTACAATAAAAATAGCTATAACCTATAAATTTAGTAGTATAAAAATGAGATAAGTTGACCCACCACGAATTATAGTTTAAGTAGGTTGTACCAGTATGGTCCACCTTCATAAAGATATCTAAAACCTCAATCCAATCTAATACACAATGTACATATATGTGAATTGACCTATTATATTTAATATAAAATAAAAATTAAATAATAAATTATTTTGTTCTTTTTATTAAGTGATATTTTTATAAGAAAATTTGTAAATTAATGAAATAATAATATTAAAAAATATGCAATGATTCATAACAAAATATTTTTTTCCTTTTAAAGTGAAGTAATTGAATTTCTAGTAATGAATCAATTTTTTGTTCTATTTGATTCCAGAAGTTTCAAGCTCTTTTCCTACTCTATAATCTATGACTATGAGCAATATTATAATGAAATTTGATTTATCTCTGATACACATCTGGCTAGAAGAAACTTTAAAATTTATATGATGATTTTGGATTTGTATTACTTGGTTAAAATGAAATTAACTTTACATTTGTATCAGTGTTAAGAAAATTAATTTTAAATAGACTTTATTTTGGTATGAATGTTATTCCACTATTAAAAATTCATCTATTATCTATGAATTTGCCTCAAAAAATCATAGGCAATCTATTTCCTTTGGATTTACCTGCGAACACTTATCTACAGCTAAAACTTTTGTGGCTAATTTTTTCATAAAGAAATTTATAACCACAACAAATTTTCTGCAAATTTTTTTTCTGAAATAGTTAAAGGAAATTACCTGTGATTTAAAAAAAAAAGCAAAAGAAAAGGTAAAAAAAAAATCAAATTTACTTGCATATTTCTGCTGTAGGAAAAATCACCGGAAATTCCTGTAGTTTTCTGAAAACTACATGTAAGTTACCTGCCATTTAGAAAAATCGCAAGTAACTGTTTTCCTACAGAGTAGGAATTTCCTGCATAATTTTTTTATATGAAATATATGATTTTTTGAAAAAATAAAATTAATATATAATAATTATTCACAAATTAATATATTATTTTTTTATTTATATGGTTTTTCGCTGTCTATCTAGTTAATTTGTCGAACTCTTTATAATAGTCAATTTTTTTTTAAAACTTTAGTTTTTTCTATAATTTATTATAATAATTTGATAATATTTTGTTCAATAATTAAACTAAAAATAATTTAAATTTAATTATTTAATAATATCATAAATTAAAATGATTTTAGTTATAATAAAAAAATTAATATCTTTTCCACATAAAATCCTATTCAACAATTTTATTTTTTTAAAAAGGAATACTATTTAATTTAATTTGTATATTTTACTATAGTTATTTAATAACTTATTTTTTAAAATATACTGCAAATAATTTAATTATAATTAGTAAGTAATATCATAAAATAAATATTTTTATTTATGATAGAAAGTATAAATATTTTTATTTATCATAGAAAGTATAAATATTTTTAATAACTTAATATAATTATTTTATAATTTAATTTGTATACAAATAATTTATATTATTTTCAAATAAATTCTTTTTAATTCACTTGATTGATAAGCATAAATAAATACCAATATAATTAAAAAATAATTATATGTCTATTAATCATAATAAAACTTTCTATTTTGACAAACACATATCAGTACTTTTCTTTTTTTTTTTCAAAACTTTTCTTTCTAATTTTTATCTCTCTTAGATTTTAATATTTTATATTTTATATTTTTCATATTTGCACTTATAAGATAACATAAATTATCATTTTATTAACTAAAAATCTATATTATAATAATAATAATAATAATAATAATAATTATTATTATTATTATTATTATTATTATTATTATTATTATTATTATTATTATTATTATTATTACTACGTACTAAATTAAAAAAATTTGTTGAATGATATAATTTTTTTAGTTATTTATTATTAAATACTAAATTATTATTGTTTAATAATATAATATAATTATAATATTATTATTTTAATAGAAAAATGGCGTACACAATCTTAAATGATATAGTTTACATATATATATATATATATATATATATATATATATATATATATATTAACTCCAATAGAAAAGGATGGGAATATTAATTATGTATACTCAGTGTAGTATCGTTTTGTTCCAGAGTAAATTTATAAAGTGTAAAAGCATAAAAAATTAATAATCTCAATCAGAAGATCAACGCTAAATGAATAGTATAAACTGTGTAATATAGAAATCGTGTCTAAACCCCTACTAAGTGTTGTTGTCTACATATCTAAGCATGGTTCATCAACTACTAAATACTAATTCATCACCAAGAAAAGAGGTTGTCATCCAAATTAGTGTGGAGATCTGAAAAATGCACGCATGTTGATACTTGCCTCGCAACTAGCTTATAAGGTCACGTAGAAAGTCATAGCCACAACTTTAGCAAGAACTCTACAGCAAAGGAAAGAAAACAGATAGAATATTATCCAATGATAGTTAATGACGTAATTCTCTAGGTTGTGAAGTTTTCAAGTTGAACATTCCTTACCTGTTATTGGATAAAACTATTTTTAAAATAGAATATGTGGAGTCTGAGACTGTGGTGTAAACAAATCAATGTAAAACTTTCTAGTACCACATCAAAGTATATAAGAGTAAAATTTTGTATTTGGCGAGTAGGAATAAGACAAAATATGCTAAAAGGTATTCTATAAGGAATAAAGGTGGCCTCTTTTACCCAATGCTTTTACCAAATTTATATTATCATTTTGTTAAATTAACCAAAGGCACAAAATAAAATTGTTATAAACTAGTTATGTCACCTAATAGTAAACAAAAAAAAAAGAGAAGATAACAAAAATAAATTGCAAAATAGTGAGCCCCACAAAAAATTAAAGAAGTGTTTCGATCTACAAATATCCATTGTTGAGACCCGTCAACTACAATTAGCTTTATAGATAACAGATTGAACCTATCTATTTATTTAAGTCCATAATTTATTAAAAAATAAAAAGAGAAAAGACATAAAGGTACAACAACAACCACAGTAAGCAATATACCTGCTCAACAAATGCCTCACATAGTGCCCCGATTCCATATTTGCTTAATGCCCCAAATATTGCAAAAGAACTGGCTCATATCCTTGCATTCATGTTTGTCTGTTTTTTAACAAATAGTGATTAGAATTAATCAAGATTCAATAATAAAAAGCTCTTTATTCTTTTGTAGAAACATTTATAAACCCAATGTTAGAGAAGGAAAACAGAGAAGGAAAGGACATAAGACAACTCAATTGCACAATTGCTAAAAGATATGAAGTTCAATATTTTAGAAGTGGACTCATTGAAATAAACCTATTTAAATCAAAGTTTGTGGTATAATTCACACACATTGATTTAGCACCTCTATACCTCTTTTGTGCCAAACAAATTAACAAGAGTATCTTGAAACTTATGTGCCACACAAATTAAAAGTCCACTAAAAAATGTTAAAAATGGAAATTAAAAGCACAATCTTCTAGTTTAATATAGGCATATCTACATGGATGATCAAACTATAAAAATTTAAATTTGACGTTTTAGCTACTAGAAGGTGTTAAAGTAAATTATGACATGTTGCGTATAAGTTGGCATAAAATAAGAAACTAGATCATATGAGAACAAATAATCAATAAAATTGATACAATAAACCTTCTTTCTCATTTTTTTATAAACAAAACCTAGTGACTAATTTAAGGAGTTTCAGGGTTTATCACAAGAAAAATCTAAATGAATAAAAACATAAAGTTTCTAGTGACAAATGTGAAAAATAATATAAAATAAGGATAAGGATAGATAGTGTTCAATATTTCCAAACAACCCGAAGAAAATATTGAATGACAATTTGACATATTGAATGACAATTTTGTTGGAACTAAAGGCCTCGGAAAGCATGAAGTATACCTTTTGGTGTTTGAGTTTTGAATTTTACTTCTTAGTTTTGCTCTAATCAATTTTATGGTACGAAAAACATTTAATAGATGTGGTAGTTGTATTGAGTGTTTAGATAGACATGAAAACATGTTTGGGGAGTTTAGAAATAGATTACATAGGTTGGGAAGTGCTGAAAAATCTTCAAAAGTGAAAATTTTGGTAAAGTAATTGATTATCTTAGTATGGTAATCAATTACCCTTCAAGGAAATTTAGGTATTGAGATTACTGCTCTCAAGAGTAATATATTACCTAAAAATAGTAATCAATTATTCTAGAGACCATGCATTTTGGATCAGTTTTGAGCAGGATATTAATTAATCAAGTAGGTAATCAATTATCTTGCTTCAAAACTCATATAAAAGCATTTTCAAAACTGATTTTAACAACTTTAGGAAGGTCCATTGAATGTTTGCTGCTCTTCACTGCTTTACCCAATTTCTCTCCTAGAACTATACCCATTTTTTATGATTTGAAGGTACAAGAAATTCAAGATTCAAGGAAGAGACTACATTAAGATTTGATCTATCTTGTTGGGTATTAATAACTACAAGTGATATTGTTCTATACCCTCTTCTGTGTTTTTGGACAATCTTTGACAGTCTCTTGAGGTGCTCTTGAGATTGTTGTGAAATCTTGCAATGGGGTGTTGTAAGTGAGGTGTTGATGCATTCCTCCCCAAGGCATGTGTTATATTCTTGAGGTAGAAGAATGTTTCCAAATATGTTTGCTCATAGAGGTCCTTGAGGTTGAATAAATGAAGGTGGAAGACTAGGAAATGGAGGAGAAGTAGGCGTCATTCTTGTTGAAGGAGATAAGCCTTGAGTAGTGAAGCTAGCCACAAGGGAAGGAACCCTTGATAATCGCATGACAGACTCTCACTAAGGAGAGAACAAAGAACACTCTCTAAGAAGAAGAAGAGCTCTCAATTTAGAAAAAGGTAATTTCATTCAAAATGAGTGTTAAAGGCTACATGAAGGAGGGAATGCTCTATATATATACCTAGGAATGGATCATAGGCCTTAGCACTAAACATCTAATGTAAACATCCAATATGCTTAAACAAGGGTTAGTTAGCTTAATTTAGTGTTAATTTAGCATGTGCTCAATTAATACTAATTTAATCCAACTAAAGATCCAAACATGGCCCTAAAAATATGGATCTATATTCCCTCTAGTTTGAATTTGAATTTTGGAGGGAAATGACATAACCTCCAAAATTCAAATTAAAATAAGAAGGAATAAGAATAAGTCATGTATGAGTGAGAAAGCACATGTAGAGTTAAACAAGAGGACAAGAGGGCTCACATGTCTCCTACATGCTTCATGTGTTGGTTAGAAAAGTGTGAAGATGAATTAAGGGTGTAGAAACTAAATTCCACAAGTCCAATCCTCATGGACAAAGCTCAACTAATTAACACACTCTACAAAGAGACTAATTACACAACCAACAGAACCTATAGGCCAAAATATAAGGTCGGGAATAAAACTAACTACACCCTTAAAATCCTTATGACTTAAGGGTGCTTATGCAAGCCTAAAAATGGTCAAATTAATACAAATTAATGGAACATGTCCTAAACTAATGATCGCTCCACCTTCTCCATGGTGTCACCAACTCTTCTCTAAGATGAGATGTTGAAATGGATATTCTTCAAGAGCTGAAATAGGTGTGAAAATGGGGCTTATGAAGGGTGAAAGTGGTTCATGAAAAATGTAGACAAAAGAATGGTGTTTCGGGTGGTGGTGGTTGGATGATGTCTCTTTGGCTAGCTCACTTCACTTGGAGAGGGTGAAGGACAATCCTAGGGAGATCCAAGCTCCTTCTAAGGTAGAGAGGAGAGGAAGGGGGCCAAGAGATCCCTAAATCACCAAGGAAGAGGAATGATGAGGAAAACTCTCTCAAATATCCAATATATCCAAAGTGATTACATGTAATCTAACCTAGGGTATTTAAAGAGAGGGTGAGAGGCCTCTAGGCCATTTGCACGAAATTTTTAGAGCTAAATGCCTCTCAAATGAACCCTAAATGGACCTCAAATGAAATGTAGTCCCTCCCCCCTAAATGACTAAAATACCCTTGTGTCTAGAAAATGAAAGAAATTGACTTTTGACCTCACAAGTCAAGGTTGAAGTCCCAAAATAAATCCTAAACTAATTTTTCCCATAATACAAAGGCTAAATAAAAATACAAAATGAAATCCTAAGTGATTAAGGTTCCCCAAAATACAAGGGAAAAATAAGGAAAACAAGCAAAAGACTAGGTAGATGCACCAAAATTCGCACATGTGATCATCAATGTTCTTGGTGTGGTATGACCTTCCTCTTCTTCTATTCTTCTTGCCATGAACCTTGTGATGGGTCCTATTTGATGCCCCAAGGATGGTCCTCCATCAACTAAGCTCCTTGAAGCTTTATCCAAGTCATGATCCTTTCTTATTGGTCCTAGCTCAAGCTCATGCTAGCCGTGCATGTTAGGAGGATTTGGACTTGTGGAGTGTGTTAATTAGTTGGGCTTGGCCTAGGAGATTCAGACGTGTGGTATTTATTTGCACACCCCTAATTGCTTCTAAAACCCTTCTAACCAACACATGAAGCATGCAGGAGACACGTGAGCCCCCCTTGCTTCTTGTTTCACTACACATGTGCTTTCTTACTCCTACTCAACTGATTCTTGTTGCTTCTTATTTTAATTTAAAGTTTGGAAGTGCCATGTCATTTTCCTCCAAAATTCAAATTCAAACAAGAGTGAACATAGATCCCTTTTTTTAGGACCATGTTTGAATCTTTAGTTGGATTAAATAAGTGTTAATTGAGCACATGCTAAATTAACACTAAATTGAGTCAACTAACCCTTGATTAGGCTAAGTGGACGTTCATGTTTAGTGCTAAGGCCCATGATCCATTCCTAACTCTATATATAGAGCATTCTCTCCTTCATGTAGGCTTTAACACTCATTTTGAATTAAATTATCTTTCTCGAAATTGAGAGCTCTTCTTCTTAGAGAGTGTTCTTTGGTCTTTTCTTAGTGAAAGTTTGTCGCTATTATCAAGGATTCCTTCCCTTGTGGCTAGCTTCACTACTCAAGGCTTATCTCCTTCAATAAGAATGACTTCATATTAAAAAAACTTATATCCATATTAGATTCATAAGAAAAGTAGAAAAAACTTATATTGCTCACTTATATCTTAGCCTTATATAGTATTTGTAATAATCAGCCCTCTTATGAATCTAATATGGATATAAGTTTTTTTTTTTCTGTTTGTCACTTGAAAAAATTTTAGCTGCCTTTCTATCCTTGTAATTGAATTTCTAACAAATGGTCCATTTTCAAATTTGTGTTATATTTTAGTCTATATACAATGTTGTGGGTTGCCTTAGGATCTCTGCATTAAGTGATCTCGTCAATGAGGTATTAAAACCACATTATGTACTCAACTTTGGTGTAGTAAGCTAGTTTATTGTGTTTTTTAGCATCTCTGTTAGAATTTCTGTGAAATACCATGACCCATTGGAAGTTAGAAAATAATTTAAGAGTCACCTAACAATAGTGCATCACATGACTTGAATAAAATTGATATTTAATAATAATGTTTAATAATTGTTATGATAATTATTGTGTAGTATCTACCCATATGATCTATCTAAATCCACTTGAATAAATTGTTACGGATAATGAGAAAATATGGTAAGATTTAACCCGAAGATTTTCTAAATTGTTATAAAATTCAAATATAATTTTTAATATACTATTGAAGGCAAGACCTGACACATAGGCAATGGGAACACTAGTTTTCTTTGTCTATGCATTCTAACACTAGTCAGCTTTGTCTATGTGTTCTCTTTTATATTTCCAATCTTCTATTCTTTTTTATTTGATTTTATTAGGTTAATGTTAAAATTTTATATCAGAAAAAAAGGTTATGATTACAAGTATCGGTTAGTTACAAATGTCTAGTGTTTAAATATATCTAGGTTGATTTACAATAATTGAAATTTAAATATAAATGTGAATTAGTCTCTGAAAATCATTCCTTCTCCTGGTTCTAGTTCTAGAATGAATTCATTTGAACATTTGTGTCAACCCTCGTTTTCCTATCCCCTCATCAACTCTCCCTTCCTAGGGATGACAATCATATACTGTCCTATCTTGATTTTGACCAAAAACATTCAAGTTATTAGTCTCCGTTTCGTCTTGCCCTAAAGATAATCAGGGATAAGGACAGGTGTAGGTTTGTTAATCTCTGTCCCGTTCCCAGCCCCACTTTTATATTTTACATATATAATTATATGTTAAACAAAATTTCACATATATGTGTACAAATTTCACACTCGTGTGGACCATTAAAACTTAAATATAATTAATAACTTAGCATATAATTTATTTAATAATTAATAAATAACATATAATTTATTTAATAAATTATAATTAAATTTAAATATAAATTATAAAAAATAATATACCCAGGTACCCGCAAGTATCTGAACCCAAAAGTACCCGATGGGGATAGGGTCGAGGATAAATTTCATACCCGTCCCCGCTCTCATTCCGCACTTTCTGGGGACAGGGATGAGGAGGGCAAACCTGCCCCCGCCCTGCCCCATTGCCATCCTACCCATAAGACAAAAAGTACCTTGTTTTCTCCTTCAAAGAAGCACCCTAGATACAATAATAAGAATAGAACCATCAAAATGCCTTTTAAAATCCCTTCTAGCCAAAAATATTCCTCTCTTTTTTCTCTCCCATCCTAGCTCTGTTTTCCTAATCTTTCTAGCTCTCCCTTCTAAGCTATTTCATAATCTTTCTAACAATAAAGAACACATTGGCAAACAGTGAAATACATTCGTATTGTAATAAAAGAAACATATTATTGCAGGGTCTACACTACAACATATTAAAATACCATTTATTTGGAACCTTACAAGCTAATTATCCTTTTGCCACTTCTACTTTCCTGCAGTATACTGATATAGAAGTGATAATAGTCATAATTTCAAACAAACCCAAACGATAAACATCAGGTTTAAATGTTCAATACCGCTATCTAAAGGGAAATTTAATAGGGATTAGGGACAATGTTGTTGGTCAATATTGAGGTTATCCTTCAATCATATTTCTTTAAATTTTAATTCTTATCTATTTAATTTCTTCTTAAAATATTGATATGAATTATATTGTGTTTTACTTTTAGTAATCTAATTGATGACTTCTTGTTTTGTTTAGGATTTACGTTAGATACCAAAAGCTATAACAAGGAAACCAAAGAAAAGTATCCAAAATCATATTCCATCCATTATCCCATCATCTAGCCTTGAAGCCTTTGCCAACTAAATCAGTCAATCTCAATCTCGACCCACCTTATCTCAACCTCAATTCTAATAGACTCAATCTGAACCACTAGACCTCGACCACAACCCAATTTATCTCAATCTCAATTGCATCACTCATTCTCAACCTCCACCTCCCTCTCGAACTCCACCTCCCCCTCCCATTTGACCACCTCCAC
The DNA here is from genome assembly GCA_037954015.1 of Psophocarpus tetragonolobus. Taxonomy (NCBI): domain Eukaryota; kingdom Viridiplantae; phylum Streptophyta; class Magnoliopsida; order Fabales; family Fabaceae; genus Psophocarpus; species Psophocarpus tetragonolobus. The sequence goes on along the minus strand of CM075690.1, from coordinate 56,527,805 downwards.
CTATAGCACCTTCACCTGTATATCAAGCTCCAACTTGTTCTCCAGGCCCATCTTGGAAATTTACATTACTATTATTTGTTGTGTTAGGGTTAAAGGTGAAAGGGTTGTCCGGGAAGCCTGTGTTGTAGAGTACCATCACAATGAAGATTAGTGTTTGAACAAGGTGAAACCTCTACTAATTTTTCTTTTTTGAATTAAGAGTAGAAGAAATTCAGTTTATTAGTGTTGATGGATTATATAAATTTTACGTCTAATTTTTTTTCTTACAAAATCTAAAACCTTTCAGCTCATGCTCACCCTTTTCCGGTTTATACTTTTCCATACTTTTAGAATTTTTTTACAAATTGTATTTATGATTTAGGTGTCAAGATAACTTCTCTAAACTATTTCAGCTATTTTTTATTTTCATATTTTAGAGCCTTCAGGCATAAAAAATTGGTTCTGGAGCTATGTTTATGAGTCACCAAAGTCTAGCTCAAGTACTCTTTTCAGAGATGAAGTTTCTGAAGAATGAGTATGGGGAGGTGTATGATTTACACTTTACTATGCAAATCTGAATATATGGATGCATATTTATTGTATTGTTGTTTGGCATATTTGTTACACTACATGTTTGATTTACTTAATTTAAAGTTTATTTTTTAATTTTGATGTACTTAATTTGAAACATTATTTCCTCTCAAAGCAAAAGAAGCATTAATATTATCCTTTATGATGTTATGTTATTGTTGTTAACCCTCTTTAGCTTGAAAGAATATCAAGGTGAAGGCATGTAAAGCTCATTGAGTTGTTGTCTCTTACGTCAAATTTCTTAGTCCTAAGGGAGAATCTAGAAAGGGAGATTGAATAGATTCACCAAAATATTTTTCAAAATTTTCTATTCAAATCAATATCAGAGCTTTTCAAAAGTTCCCCCTTAAATAAATTTTGAAAATCTACCTTGTAATTTTCAAAAATAAGTTTTCAAGAAGAGGAATGAAACAAGGTCAAGATTCAACACTTTTAATGTAATTGACAATAAATTTGATGTATGACAATCCCTTCAATAATGATTTACTATTGAAATTGGTGAAACTATAATATGAATTGTTGCAACAAGTTTATCAAACTCAAAAAGAAAGAGTAGAGAAAGGATTGAATAAAACTTTGAAACCCACACTTCTTGTTACAATTACCCAAACCCAATATCAAAATAAAATTATTGTAAAGTGAAAACTGCTATAAGAAAAAAAAAACAAATTCGTTCAACTGCAAAAATATTATCCAAGATTTCAATAAAAATTAGATTAGAGAGTATAGGAAAGATAGAATTTGCACATTAATTTATACTGGTTCGGTCAACCTGGCTTACATCTAGTTTTCAGACTTAGCCTTCTCCTAATCTGCTTTCCACTAAAATCTTAGTACATGCACACCACACATACAGATTTTACATCCGGAAAGATTCAAACCACATAAAAAGAGGCTTCCTCTTGCACCCTCAAGAGTTTGCTATATTGTGACATCCCGTCACTCACAATGCCTGATGCATGCACGCCTAGCATGGGCTTGAGCTAGGACCAATAAAAAAGGAGCATGACTTGGATGAAACTTCAAGCAGCTTATTTTAGGACATGTTCCATTAATTTTTATTAATTTGACCATTTTTAATCTTGTATAAGCACCCTTAAATCATTAGGATTTTAAAGGTGTAGTTAGTTTTATTTCTGGGCTTGTATTTTGGCCTATATGTTCTATTTTTCTTTAGGGGTGTAATTAGTCTCTTTGTAGAGTGTGTTAATTAGTTGGGCTTGGCCTAGGAGCTTTTGGACATGTGGTATTTATTTCCACACCCTTAATTGCTTCTAAAACTCTTCTAACCAACACATGAAGTATGTAGGAGACATGTGGGCCCCTCTTGCTCCCTTGTTTCACTTCACATGTGCTTTCTCACTCCTACTTGGCTGATACTTGTTTCTTCTTATTTTAATTTAAATTTTGGAGGTGCCATGTCACTTCCCTCCAAAATTCAAATTCAAACAAGAGAGAACATATATCCCCTTTTTATGGCCATGTTTAGATCTTTAGTTGGATTAAATTAGTGTTAATTGAGAACATGCTAAATTAATACTAAATTAAGCCAACTAACCCTTGATTAGGCTAATTGGACATTCATGTTTAGTGCTAAGGCCCATGATCCATTCCTAGCTCGATATAAAGCATTCTCTCCTTCATATAGCCTTTAACACTCCTTTTGAATGAAATTGTCTTTCTTTAAATTAAGAGGTCTTTTTCTTTTTAGAGAGTGTTCTTTGTTCTCTCCTTAGTAAGAATCCTTCATGCTATTATCAAGGGTTCCTTCCCTTATAAGAGTGGTGCCTACTTCTCCTCCATTTTCTAGTCTTCCACCTCCATTTCTTCAACCTCAAGAATATCACACATGTCTTGGGGAGGAATGCATCATTTGGTATCAAAGCTTAGGCTCTAATAGAGGTTCTTAATCTATCCTATCTTTTAGTTTTTTTTTGGTTTATTGTTTTGTGTTCATCTTCTTCTTTTACTCCAATTCTATTTTCTTTTTATCACATTCGTGTTGTTTTGTTAATATTCCTTGCTAGTCTTGTGCTAATTGGATTGTTATTGTGATTTTGTTTGGTTCATTTTAATTCTAAGTCATTTCTCTTCATTTTAATCGGTACAATTGTGTTGTATGCACTTTATTTTGAATTTAATTAGTTCAAATTGCTTATTCTTCCTTTGAATAATTTGTTCTTGTGTTTAGGACTTCTTTTTCACTGTTAACATTTGTTTTGAGTTAATTCCGTGCTTAAGTGAAGTCCTAAGAATCATCTTACCATAAAACCACACCTCTGTGGCGAAAACCATAACGTTGTGGCCAGGTGTTTTGGAATCCATTTTTGCATTTTCTTGTGTATTTTTGCTGTTGTTGTTTTCTATTTTTTCAATTCATTTGTTAGTGTCTTGAGCATTTCATTTAAGCTAACTTTGGTCTTTGATTGCTTGAGTTTGGAGCCTAAGAGGATTTGTGGTATAAATCCACAGGCTGTGGCAAAAAACCACAACCCTGTGGTAAAAAACCATAGTGTTTTCGTTACATCCTTGGCTAGCTTTTGCATCAAGAACCTTGTGCCTCCTTAGCTCTGTTTTGCGCTCTGTTTTTAGGAGTTTATTTTTATCATTTTTAATCTTCTTGTTATGTCATTAGAATGTCATGTTTAATCCTTAATATGTCAAATTAAAATTCCTTAGGTTTTACTAAATTTTTTGTGTTCTCTGAGTCTTGAGAAAAGTGTGAAGTTGCTTCTTGAAATTGAGCTTCTAAAAGAGTTCTTCTCTCTTGTTTAAGTCTCTTAATAAGTCACACATGCTTTATTTAGTTCAAGCATGTTTCCTAAATCAAATTCTCAAAAAAAAATTATAGCTCAATTTTATCTCCTAAATTTAGTAGATTGTGTTGATTTAGTGGTAGCTCTTTGTGCCATTTTTGTGAAGTGAACTTTTGGATATGTGGCTTGAACATTTGGACATGACTTTAGCCTAAAATTGTGCAAACAACAAGCTCTAAAACACTGCCAAAGTTTCTAAAAGTCTTACCTAAACTCACTTCTAATTTTGGTGCATTTTGAGTCACTAAAATTTTCATTTGTTGCACTTTTGATTTGAAATTTTTGTGGCCTATTGCTTATCCTTTGATCAAGCATTTAGCACCTTGTTGTTCCTCCCAAAATTTGCCAATCAAAACTGAATTTAGGTGCATATAAAAGAATTAAAAAAAGAGAGAAAAAAAAAGAAGACAAAAGAAAATTTGAAAGAAAAGAACAAAGTGATAAAAAAAGAAATAAAAAAATAGTTAAGACAATTGATGTACCTAATTGAAAAAATTATTTTAATTGAAAAGGAAGATCTAAAATCAATTATAATTGCTTGGAAACCTTCTCTTTAGCATTTGGCCATGCTTGTTTCATTTGGTTTAACTTTTGAAAATTGTTGAGTCATTTTTTTTTGCATTTTAGTCTTTCATCTATTTTAAAACCATTGTAGGATTTTTCCTTTGTGTGCCTACTTCATTCTTAGCCTTTAATTTTAGTTTGTCTTCTTTGTGATCCTTGAATACTTGTCTCTACTATTCTTTCGATTTGGAAGTGTCCATTCAAATTTTTCTTTATTGTTTTTTTCTTGTTTCTACCTTTTTTGGTCTTGCTTGGTTTGGTGCCACTTTTGTGTAGGGAAACCTTGAGTAAGGAAGTCTTCCACAAGGGTAGCCTATTAAGGAAGGGTTGAAATAGCTAAAAGGACTTGAACAAAAGGAAGAGCATGGACAAAGAGTGAAACACTTGTAAGGAAAGCTTGGAGAGAAGACTTGAAGAATTTTTTCCATTTTTTTGCCTTTTCATTGTTGTGTATATGGCCTCTTATTATTTTTAGGAGTGTTGGATGCTCCTAAGGGCCACTCCTATTTGTGTGTAATAGTTTTAGCCTTCTCATTTCAAGGTGTGAGGGAGAAGTGGTATACTTCTTCACCTCTTTAGGAGCACACTTAGATCCTTATCTCTTTTAGATTTTGCCTTATTTTACCTTAGTTTGTTTCATGCATTTTTAGTGAGTGCTTAAGAGTTCCAAAGGCTCTTGCACTTATACGTGTTCATTTAGATTAATTTGTGTATACTCTTGCATTTTCTAGGTGGTGTTTGAGTTCCAAAGACTCATACATATTTTAGTTGAGAAACCAAATCAAAAGGGTGAGATGAGTTAGGAACCAACCTCTCCTTAGTGGTTACCATGACCTAAATCTCCCTTATTTTACAATTCTCTTTCATATTCTTATAATCACTTTGAAAAAGAAAGAGATGAGTGTAGAGAGAGATAAATAAAAATAAAAGAGAAGTATAGAAAAGAAAGAAGAGAAAGAGAGGAAAAAGAAAGAAGAGAAAAAAAGGAAAGAAAGAGAAAAAAAAGAGAGGAAAAAGAGAGAAGAAAAATGGGAGAGATAAAAGAAACAAAGAGATTAGAAAGAGAGAGAAAGGAGTATTGGGAAAAATGAGAAGAATATTGGAAGAGTGAGAAGAAAAGAAGAAATGAATATTGGGAAAAAAGAGAGGAAGAATGGAAAAGAGAATAGAAAAAAAGGAGAAATAAAGAAAAAGAGAACTCAAGAGGCAAAGAGAGAATTGGAGAAAGAAGATAGAGAAGACCTATCCACCCTTGAAAATTCTAAACATATAAAATTAGAAAAAGAGATTGGTAAGAAGAGTGGATAGGTCTAGCTTAGGTCAATTTTCTAACAAATCTAATAAAACATAATAAGTATAGTTTGAGTCTTTGCAAAAATCTTTTGAGCACATTGACTCACAATCTCAAATTCTCCTTGAGAAAGATTCTTCAAACACTTTAACAAGTGTTGACTTGTAGCCATACATTTTGAGAAACAAATACCTCAAGTCCAATACTTGGAAAAGGTTGAGAGAGAAGTCAAGGTTAAAGAAGGTTTCTCTTTGGATTCCAAGGAGGACCTTACTCAAGAAACTACTATTTTGAAGAAAGGTGAAAGTGAAGTCTTATTGAACACTTCACCAAGTTTTGAACTTGAGTCCACTTCTTTAAGGTTCAAATATAATTTTTAATGAGAAAATATGGTAAGAGTTAACCTGAAGACTTTCTAAATTGTTATAAAATTCAAATATAATTTTTAATATACTATTCACTACTAGAAAAAACAATATTTGTGAAGGAATGTAATCCCTCACAATCTATGACAATTTTTGTGAGGCATTTGTAAGGTTGGGGAAGACAATTGCTTAAGTCATTTTGTGACGGATTCTGTGAGAGAATTTTTCTCTCTGAATAATCCGTCACAGAAAGCGTCACTAAATTTATATTTTTACTCTTGTGATAATACTTTGTGACGGACAGAAATCTCGCTAAAGTTGGCCGTTGCAAAGTCCGTCACAAATATATATAAACTTTTTGTGAGAGATATTTATTCCTCACAAAATAAATTTCTAATTAGTTTTTGAAATGTATTTCAACATAAAACATTTCTATAAATATTTTAGTCACTCATTTTGTGATATATGTAATCTAAAATTTTTAAAAATAATGAATTGAAATGGTTAATTATTTATATAATAGTTAATTATTATAATAATTATGTGTGAAGCTTAATTTGTTAAGAGAATTAAAAATAATAATCATAATAACTTTAAAATATATTTAATTTATTTTCTTAGTTTTCAAAATATAATTATTAGAGTAACTCGAATGCTAGTTTCTTAGAAAAATTTAACAAGTTCTTAACTGACTTTAAATGACTCATATATCATGTTAGATTATTTATAAATATTTACTTACCCTAAAATATTGATTTAACATTATTTATTAATCTTATTTATAATATATTTATTATAATATATTTTTTTTGAATTTTAAATTAATTTAATTCATTTCATGATTTATATGTATATAGTATTATACAATTTTATTTATTGTTAATCTGTAACAATTGTTACATACTAATTTATTGTTAATCTAAATTAACATAACATTTTTTTATATTTATTGTATTAAAATAATCATCAAAATCAATATTAATTTAAGACTAATATAAATACCATGATACCATTAATTTTCTTTCACTGAAAAAAAATGACAAGTAAATAAGTTGAATAGTTTTTAAATGCTATATTAATTACATTAATAATTATAATTAATTTTCTTAGAATAATTGTTACTCGCATTTTATTACTTTTTACTCCAAACGTTATTTTTTTGAACCAATAGTTTAAAATAAGGATTAATAACTTACAAACCTATGTTTTAAAAATAAACTAAATTCAACGGTTAACGAATTATGTAGAGGTTACATACAAAGTTTGTCACCAATTTAGCATCCTACAAATAAAGTTGTTAGTCTGACTCTATTATCTCTCACTTTAGACATTATTTCTATTATCCAATCGTTGAAAATAAATATAGTTCTTACTCTAACTTTATATTATTTTTATAAAGACTACAAACATAGTATGTCATTAGTGTAAAATTCTAAAAATATAATTTTTACTCTGACTTTATAATTTCTCTCCCTAATTCCAAAAAATAAACCAAATCTAATGTTTAACAAAATCTACAGAGACACTACATGTATTTACTTCGACTTTATTATCTTTCACCCTAAATACTATTTTCAGTATCCAACCATTGATTATATATTAATATATTAGGAATCCACTGTCCAAAAATAAATAAAATATAATGGTTAAAAAATTTTGTAAAGACTCTAAACGAAATTTGGCACTAATATAATATCCTAAAAATATAATTGTTACTCTATCTTTATTATCTTTCACTCTAGACATTCCTTCAACAATCCAACTGTTGCAAATAAAGATTAATATCTTATAAATCTACTGTCCAAAAATCACATCCAACAGTCAACAAAATTTGTAGAGGCTACATATAAAGTCTACCACTAATGTAAGATTCTAAAAATACAATTCTTAATCTGACTTTATTATCTATCACTCCAGATAGTATTTCGAAAATCCAACCGTTGAAAATAAAGCTTAATATTTTGTGAACCTACCATCCAATTATAAAGTAAATCCAATCGTTAACAAATCTTGTAAAGGCTCTACAGAAAGTCTATCACAATATCATTTGGTTACACAAAGTTCATTAGACACAAGACAAAATAAAGTAACATACATCTTTACTGCTTCATCTAATACGATTTTACCCTTTTCATATTATTATTGTTTCCAAAAAAAATTATTTTATTTTTTTCTCTTATAACAATATATATATATATATATATATATATATATATATATATATATATATATATACACTTTGGGGTCTTTGAAATAATTAATTATGATAAATGAGTGAATTTTTATTAACCAATCAATTAATTTAAAATAAACTAAAATACCTATATTTACTAAAATAAACTAAAATGAGTAAATTAGAGTAACAAGCCTTGTTGGCATTAATCATTATCAATCTTAATACACTTATACGTATTTACTAAAACATATTTAAGTTATTAACAAATGTGAATTAAATTTAACTCCTCATTCTAATTATAGAAATAAATAACCATTTAATATTAAGGGTATTACATGAGACCTACGATTAAATCAACTAAGCCCTTATGAAATAAATAGTCAGCAAACATTCAGATATTGCCTTATTCAATCTTTGTTCAATTACTCTTTTACTTGCAAATGCCATATAAGCATTTAATTCAACAGTAATGATATCCCTAACATGCCAAAACTAGATGTTACTAATCAAAACAAGTAACGAAAATGAGTTTGACCAACTAAGGATGACATTCATGCCCACCCCGGCAGGTACAGTCTATCCTAGCCACAATTTTGACGGGGAAAACCCATTAAAACTAAAATATAATTAATATATAATTTATTTAATTAATTAAAAAGTTAAATATAATTAATATATTAATATATAATTTATTTAATAAATTATAAGTAAATTTAAATTTAAATTATAAAAAGTAATATAACGAGGTAAGACGGGTATACCTGAATCCAAAAATACTAGACGAGGATTGAGACAAAGATTAAAATTTCATATCTACCTTCTTTGTACCTGCCTCCGCACTGCCTCATTGTCATTCCTATGACCAACCTATCCATGTATTTTTTGTTATTTTATAATCCTTTTCTAATTCTGTAATTAGGCCAATGATTTTGTATGCTAAAATTGACATTTTTTTATGGTTGGCAGATGAGATTTCACTAAAAGTTGGTTAGTCAGGCTTTTCGATAGAATATTATTAGTCTTCTATAACAATATATAAAGGGAATACCCTCATTTTGCTATACATATATTTTTAGGGAAAAAATTATTAGTGATTTAATTAAGAATTTTAAACCTTAAAATATTGGCATTTTTAAATAATAGTACTTCTAAAATCAATCATTTTTAAAATAATTTTAAAATATAGTATTGCTAAAATTTTAAACTTTGATAAATACTAAATAATAGTATTTCTAAAACTAATTTTAAACTATAGTTTTACACTGACATTAAATCATATATCTTTATTTATTTGGCTTTTAAAGTATTAATTGATAAAGTCAACAAACTTGACATAAATGAAAGAATGTGATTGAATGGCAAAGTAAAGCTTTTTACTTTTTACACTATTAGTACATGCTAATTAAACCATTTTTTGAAATCTGCATTTTAATAGAGTTAAGTTGTTTTAACTAATGTTTAAAATTTTCAACTTTTAATTACAATATACAATTTGTATTTAATGATTAAAAACTACATTTCAAACGGTTAGAATGAGAAAAAATCAAACACTAAATTTATAATAATAACAAAAAATAAATAATAATAAAAAATTAAAATATTTTAATATTTATTTTAAATAATGATAGAATGCATAATATTTTAAAATAATTTTAAAAATTAATTTATTATTAAAAAATAATTTTTATAAAATAATTTACTAAATAAAATTTTATTATTACAAAAAAAAAGTTAAAATTAAAAAAATACTTATATTAATAAATATATTTTATAATTTTAAAATATTAAATAAACCTAATATGTTGTAATTTTATTTCTTATTATCATTTTCAAAATAATCATTTATTAAAATAAAAAAGATAGTTGCTATCCACGTTCAATTTATAATTACTTTACTCAAATAAATTTTCATATATTTAAAATATTAAAAAACTAAAACTAACTTTATTTTATGAGTTTAATTGGTATACACTGTGTAAAGATTTTTATACTGACATTAAATCACAACCCTTCATTCATGGTAAATTTATTGCCTTTACTCGTTACTACTATAAAAGTCACATAAATAAAAGTCATGATTGAATGTTAGTAATTTAAATTGTGAGTGTAAAAATCTTTTAGTGTATACCAATTAAACTCTTATTTTATTTCCTATTACTATTAAATAATTTGTTGAGTTTTGTATCTCTTAAAACTTTAAATAAAAAAAAAATATAAGATAGAGCAGAAAACATATAAGTCCCACTCAACTGTTTTTAGTTCCCCTCTAAAAACAAAAGACATTTCTAATTTTTGGCATTCCCTATTATCTGTACAAACTAAAAGGCTAAAAATCCTCTCTGGAAACCCCATTACATCTCCTCTTCACCAAACCTTATTAGCGCAAGTCGCTCGCACATTCGTGCACATGGTCGTAGACGGCAGCAACGATTTTGACGCCGAATCGCCTTTGGCGCTAGCGAAGAAGCACCGTAGAGAGGGTATGTATGTTATATAGTTTCAAAGTTTAAATTCTCAACATTCGAATTTTCCCTTCTCCTGCTTCTTCTTCAATGCCATTTTAATTAATGAGATTATTACTTTATGGAAACTTCTCTATTGATAAATAATAGATGCGAATGTTAAATTCTTTTTCTTTATCTTATTTTCAGGGTGGGAAAAACATTTTGATGAACTAATATCCATTTGGCAGTTGCATTTTACAATTTAAATTTGAAAGAAAAAAATTTGAAAGTTTGTTGTTTTTTCTGGTGTCAATGATTCTCTATAGGTGTATTATTTATTTCAAATCATGAGTGCTTTTGAATTTTTCACTATTTCTCTTTTAGTTTTGTTCCATTTTTCCGGCGATGGGACTGTACAGGCTTCTTAAAGGTATTATTTTGGTGGGTTTATGTATTGTTTGGTGTTTGATTGTATTTGGCTGTATGAAGGTAGTATGGTAAACGTTTGGTGTTTGATTCTGTTTGGGAGTGAGGAAGTATATTTGATACTAGTATGTGAAATATAGAGTTACAGAGAAATTCAAATGATAGTTGAAAGGATTATAAATCATTAGTTCGAATTCATGCATAATTTCAGAGTGAGTTGGAAAAGAAGAAAACTGAGAATATTTGTAGATGTAGATAGGTCTCCATAACTTAAATTAAGGAATTTGACGTTTAAGAAACATAATTTATTTACCTATTTTTTCTTCTAATTGTCAAGAATTTATATTTTTACATTTTTAGTGAATTTTATCAATTTCATTTAATTTCTTTTGTCTTGTGGATTGTTGGTGCAAGACAATATCAAGCAGGCAGGGTTGTTCAGAGGATTGTCTTGATGCTACTTCAAAAGTATGTGAATGTGACCCATTTTGCATGGTTGTCTTCTTGTTCCACTAATTAGAATCGAGACACTAATAAATATAGTTTTCTAAGAATATTATGAATTTCAATCTTAGTCTAAAAAAATAAAGGTTTTATATACTTTTATATTATCCTTAATTATTTGAATTTTAGTCTCAAAAAATAAATATATTTTCTTAAAATATTATAGGTGTTCTTAGATCAGGTTTGTTTCCAACTGATGCGTATTATTTGAGGTATTTTACTTATGTTGGCAACCCAATAATGACAACTAAACAAGTGCTAAAGAGAGTTGTCTTGTGAGTAAATTTTTTTTTTTAACTGTACTCTGATTATATTGTACATACTCTCTGAAATAGTTATTACAATTTATTGTTTATTAATAAAAAAATTGTTGGTAAAATCTTTTTATAATAATCTCTAGATGTTACTTTATAAGTGGACCAAGGTAAACTTTGTTTTATAAAGTTATTGCCCATTTCACTATTCATGGTCATTCTTTTTCATGCATTTATTTTTCTTTTGCTGGTAGGTATTATGAAGGTTCTCTATGATGGTGTATGTATATATATATATATATATATAATATAATATAATATAATATAATATAATATAATATAATATAGAGTTTAATTGGTATACACTGTCAGTGTAAAGGATTTTTATACTGACATTCAATTATGATTTTTTATTTATGTGACTTTTTAAAATAGTAACGAGTAAAATCAACAAATCAACCATAAATGAAGGGTTGTGATTTACCGTCAGCGTAAAAATCTTTACACTTATAGTGTATAGCAATTAAACTCATTTTATATATATATATATATACAAAGAATCGAAATTTTTATTTATTTTAAAGTTTTCCGATCATTTTAATTAGTTATGATAATTAAATATAGTAATTAAAAAAATAAGAGATGGTCATTTTCCTTATTTATTTGTTTTCCTTATTTCTTTATATCATTATAATTATAGTAACTGGTATATTAACAATAATATTTTCTTATTCCTTTAATGTTATCTATTATAAAAAGTATCATAGTAACAAGAAAATATTATATTTATTAATTTTAATTAGTTATTTATTTCTATTATCATTAATATAATTTTAATTTTAATAAATTTTAAAATTTCATGTTATTATCTAATAATAAATAAAAATAAATGTATTATTACATGTTTAATTTATTTTATTTTAGTTTATGAAAAATTATTTTATAAAAAGTATTACTTGTTTTTAGCATTTTCTAGATATATTTTGACCATTCTAAAACTTTATTTTATAAAAAACAAATATTATGTCATATCATCTAAATATTATTTCAATCAAATATAAACTATAAAATGAGTCAATTATTTTTTTTTCACTCTAAAACATTATTTTTATAAAAAGTGCTATATATGTTAAGAATTTTTTAAATATATTTTGATCCGTTCTAAAATTTAATTTATGATTTTTAAATATAGTAATTAGAAAAATAAAAATGGTCATTTTCCTTATTTATTTATAATTATTATAATTATAGTAACTGAGATATTAACAATAATATTTTCTTATTTCTTAATGTTATCTATTATAAAAAGTATCAAGGAAATATTATTTATTAACTTTAATTAGTTATTTATTTATATTATCATTAATATAATTTTAATTTTAATAAATTTTGAAATTTTAAAAAATTTCATTTTATTATTTAATATTAAATAAACATAGATAAATTATTACATGTTTAATTTAATTTATTTTAGCTTATGAAAAATTATTTTATAAAAAGTATTACTTGTTTTTAGTATTTTCTAGATATATTTTGAATCATTCTAAAAATTTATTTATAAAAAAAATATTATGCTGATATCATCTAAATATTATTTAAATAAAATATTAACTATATAATGAGTCAATTAATTTTTTCAACTCTAAAATATTATTTTATAAAAATTACTATTTGCTTTAAGAATTTTTTAAATATATTTTGATCCGTTCTAAAATTTAATTTATGATTATTAAATATAGTAATTAGAAAAATAAGATATGGTCATTTTTCTTATTTTTTATTTTCTTTTTTATTTATAATAATTATAATTATAGTAATGGGGAAAGTAATAATAATATTTCTTATTCGTGTAACGTTATCTATTATAAAAAGTATCATAGTAACAAGAAAATATTATTTATTAATTTTAATTAGTTATTTATTTCTATTATCATTAATATAATTTAATTTTAATAAACTTAAAAATTTTAAAACATTTCATGTTATTATTTAATAATAAATAAAAATTGATGGATTATCCTGAAAGATTTGGGATTGTATTTTCAAGGTACTTTTGGGTCTAAGGTGTTAGTGAATGTAAGATTAGACTGATTGCATATTCTAGCTTGTATTCATCATCTTATACTTTTTGGTTATTATTTTTGAATTTGCAAGTAGTTTCATAAATGGTCATCTACTCCAAATATTAATTGAGGACTTAGTACCATAAATAATAATATTAAGCAGAGTTGATAGTTTTATAGATATTTGAATTGTGAAGTTGAATGTTATTATATTGTTGTAGAGAATTCAATCTCAATGTTGAGAGGAAGGTTCTGTTGGGTGATTACATTGTTGATGTGGATGAGTATGGTTAAGGTATCATGACTATATTATTCTTCCACTTTGTATTTTCTCCAATAATTAAATTATAGTTTTTGACTCATGTTCTTCATAAAGAATGTAAAATGTGAATTCCATTTAGAGATAGTATTACAATAGCATATAGAGATTAAAGTGTAAAAATAATTGGAATGTTGCCTTGTAATTGAAACAAATTTTCTTTGTTTTTGCCTTAGTCTTGCAGTTCTGTAATCTTGTTGCCTTGTCAGTCTTAGATATTTGAACCTCTCTCAACCTTATTTACTTCAATGTACTTGATGTGAATGCCGAAGACAATGACTTTTCATTTTTTGTAACGTTTCATTAATTTAGGAATTAATGTAACATGCAATTAATCATATGTGATAATTGCGTGATAATGAAGTATTTAATTTTTCTTTTAGGAGTTATGATTTTGAACAGCCACCTAGTTCTACAAATAGGGGTTGAATTGTACTCAAAGGACAACCATTGAATTAGTGAAATTATATTTGGGTTTTACCCTTTTGTGAGAGATGAATTTCTCTTTAGAACTTATCAAGGAATTTTTTCTTGTGGTGTTCTCCTAGACTTATCAAGGGTAAATCACCACCCTTGTGGCGTCATATGACTTATCTTCCATCCTTGGAAGTGGCGTCATCTATCTTTTCGTTAAACCATTTTCATCCTTTCCATTTTCTTGTTTACCCAATTCTCATTGTTTTGTTAACTTATTACCTTCCAACCTAGATAGATCCGCAAAACAAATCCAACCCCTTTGGATTTATATCAGTTGGTATCAGAGCTTCGGCTCTAGGTTTGGAACTATGGTGGATATTTTTTATACAAGGTGTTTAATCGAAGGTCATTTGTGTTTATTTGCAGTTGATGAAGAAAGTTATAGCAACGTGGTGAGCGAAAGATTGGTGAATAAACTTAACTTACCAACGAGTCTTCATCCTAGGCAAACTAAGTTTAGATTCACTATTGGAAAATATGTGGAGGAAGTGACATGCGATATTACTTCCATGGACTCATGTCATTTTCTTTTAGGGAAACCTTAGTTGCAGGGTAAAAGGATAAATTCTGAAAGACTTTCAGTTTCTTTGGTGCATGAAGGACGTAAACTTAATTTGAAATTTCTGACACCAAGTGAAGTTTGTGATAATCAACATAAGTTGAAGGAGAAAATAGAAAAAGAAAGAGAAGAAAAGAGAAAAATAGAAAAAGAAAAGAGTGAAGAGGAAGAGAGAGAAAAGGAAAGAGAAAAAGAGAAAAAGAACGTTAAAATAAAAACTGCTAATGATTTTTCTTCTTTTATTGGTATTTTGAATGCACAGGACCATGAGAATACAACCCACAAATTGCCATATTTGAGGAAGAAAAATGTGGATATCCCTTTTCCAGAGTCATTGTACATTCAGTACATTGTTGAGGTTAAAACTCCTGAAGAAAATGCACAAGTTTATTTTAAAAGAAGAATTCCTCTTGATTCCAATGTTTGGGTTTGGAAACCAAAAAGGAAAACTTCTTTAATGCATGAATTTTTACAAGTTACATTTGATCCTAGAGGTTGATTTTGTTTATTTTAAATTATAAGTGAATAAAATTGATAGGAAAATAAAGTCATAGATTCGAGGACGAATCTTTTCGAAGAATGAGGGAATGATGTGAATGCCGAAGACAATGACTTTTCATTTTTTGTAACGTTTCATTAATTTAGGAATTAATGTAACATGCAATTAATCATATGTGATAATTGCGTGATAATGAAGTATTTAATTTTTCTTTTAGGAGTTATGATTTTGAACAGCCACCTAGTTCTATAAATAGGGGTTGAATTGTACTCAAAGGACAACCATTGAATTAGTGAAATTATATTTGGGTTTTACCCTTTTGTGAGAGATAAATTTCTCTTTAGACCTTATCAAGGAATTTTTTCTTGTGGCGTTCTCCTAGACTTATCAAGGGTAAATCACCACCCTTGTGGCGTCATATGACTTATCTTCCATTCTTGGAAGTGGCGTCATCTATCTTTTCGTTAAACCATTTTCATCCTTTCCATTTTCTTGTTTACCCAATTCTCATTGTTTTGTTAACTTATTACCTTCCAACCTAGATAGATCCGCAAAACAAATCCAACCCCTTTGGATTTATATCAGTACTCCTAGTTAGTATGACACTGATCCTGTGATTTAGAGCCAAACAAATGTTAATGTGGATGGTATAAGACTATAATCATTTACATTTTAGTTTGGTTATAAATGATCGTGATAAAATTTGATTTAGTATGCCTTTTGGAATTGAAATTTTCTCTTGTGATTTAATATGATGGTTATGATAAAATACAATATTGTTAAATAACCGTTATGGCGGCGCAATAGCGCCATGGCATGGCGGATTTTTTGCTAACTGATACATAAAATTTCTGAAAAAAATATCCGGTGCTATAAGACGCAATAGCGTGTTTTTATAGCGAAATTTTAGCCTTCCGCTATGTTTCGCCATTGATAACATTGATAAAATCTATGGTGTACATAAATTTCTGGTCCTTGCATAGAAATAGAATTTGCTCTTGTAGTTTATTTTAGCATGTGTTTTCCATTGTGTAATATAGTATCGAAATTATATGCGTTGTTTTTTGTTTAGGAAGAGTTGTAGGCTTCACAATTGTGGTTTTTACTGGTATGTTTAGATAATTGAAGATGACATGGAAGATAATGAATTGTTTACCAGAAGAAAATTTGTTAGATGGCTAGTTAAATTGGATTCTTCACGGCAAAGGTTAGTAGTTAAATTGGTTTCTTAAAATTTATTTGAGTTTTATGCTCCTAATAGACATTTCACATTATTTGCTGTTTTAAAAATTTGCTACAACTTATTTAACCATGTGATTCGATAGATAATTTAAATTCAGTAGTTTATTTATTTTAAGAATTTAATTTTTTTTTATTAAAAATACTTGTTTGGATAAGGTACTTTAAAAAGAATTTAAAATTTAAGTGGTATTTTTATTTTTATTTATATGTGGTTTTTAGTTTAATTAGGAACCCAAAAGGTATGGGAGTATTTATGAGTTTTTTTATTAGTGAGAATTGAATCTGCACCTTTCTTCTCTTAACAGTTTTTGCATGACCAATTTTATAAGCTAAAATACTTGTATAAGAATAATAAAATGAATAATGCTTCTTTTGCTTTGAGAGGAAATCATGTTTCAAATTAAGTACATCAAAATTTAAAAATAAACTTTAAATTAAGTACATCAAACATGTAGTGTAACAAATCTGCCAAACAACAATACAATAAAGATGCATCCATATATTAAGATTTGCATAGTAAAGTATAAATCATACACCTCCACACACTCATTCTTCAAAAACTTCATCTCTTAAAAGAGTACTTGAGCTAGACTCTGGTGACTCATAAACATAGCTTGAGAACTAATTTTTTATTCCTAGAGGCTCTTAAATAGAAAAAACAAAAATAGCTGAAATAGTTTAGAGAAGTTATCTTGACACTCAAATCATAACTACAATTTGTAAAAAATTCTAAAAGTATGGCAAAGTATAAACAAAAAAAGGTGAGCATAAGGTAAAAAGGTTCTAGATTCTGTAAGAAGAAAAAAAAATCAGATATAAAATTTATATAACCCATCAACATTAATAAATTGAATTTCTTCTACTCACTTTAGTTGTATTTCTAACTCAATGCACCACACATATAATGCTCAGTTACCTCTTCATAACATCTCAAAATCAATAACTCAATATATCATCAATTCAACATAAAATATAATATACACCTATAAAACTATAAGATAGTTATTAATAATTCCAAGAGTAGTGCTTTTTATAAATAAGAGTTGTGGAAACCAAAATTTATCCTAATTTAATTTATGATGGAAAGCTAAAACAATTCAAAGCAAAACTTGAAATAGATCATATCAATGAACCAGAATGTATTATATGAAAATAATATGATGAAATAATTTATAGAAAATTATCAAAATATAACTTTCAAAAAAATAAGTTGAACGATATAACAATTGATAAATAATAACAGAGAACCATACTATAATATCTGAAGAATAACTTAAATAATAATAGCAAGAATCAGACTATAATATCTAGAAATAATAAACAAAAGATCAAAAGTAATAATTGAAAATAATAAATAAAGGATCAAAATTCATATATGAAAATAATAATTAAAAGAATAGACGTAGTATCTGGAAATAATAATTAAAGGACCAAAAGTAATATTTAGATATAAATAATAAATGACCAGAAGTAATATCTGGAGAAAATAAACAAGGACTCGAAATAATACTTAGAGAAAATAAACAAAGGACCAGAAATAATATTTGGTGAAAAAAAAAATAAAGGACCAGAAATAATATCTAGAGAATAATAATAAAGGACCAAAAACAATATCTGGAGAATAATAATAAAAGATCAGAAATAATATTTGGAGAAATAAAAGTTAGAAGAATTAGATGTTACTCAAAAATCAATTTAACATATGAAAATCGAAGTCATAACAATTAATATATTAATGGACATCCAAAACTTAGTTTTAAAAGTAATAATAATCATATGAGTAGTAAAAATATATAAAAGGTTTATAAATTTCATTCCCCTCTTACCTTAGTAAGAGCTTGATTAATAGTGGTGAAGAACCTTTGAAGCCTTAATCAAGAGTTAAAAACCTTGTTTTTCTTTCCTAATTTTGCAAATGGATTCCCCTATTTATAGTCAAAATTTGGACCTATTCACTTAGTAAAAGTATGTTGGCTATGCGAAAATAGGTGCATAACACTTTTGTTGAGTGAAGAAAGGTTCACTTAGTGATGGTCTTCAAAATGTAGGTAGTTTTGTCTCCCATCGCACAACCATGGAAGCTCCACTAAGCGAAATTTTGGGTTTAGTTACTTTCGATGAGCGACCTAAGTTTTCACTAAGCGACTTGTTCTTTGCTTAACAAATTTCTTCTTTAAAAATATTTGTTGTTGTCAAATCTGCTAAGCAAATTTTATTCCACTGAGCGTATTTGATAAATCCACTAAGCAAATTTCCAAAGAAAAAAAGAATTTGCAAATTTTAGTGAAAATGCTTTATATGGTATAATAAACTTATTTTACTAAGTTTTTCACATGTAGAAATATTCTTATTATATAATTCAAATAAATCACATAATAACATAGTTATTAAAAACAGAGGTGTTGGAATTCTCTCCTCTTTTTTAGAAAATTTCGTCCTCAAAATTCATGAGTTTTGAAAGAGATAGGGTATGTTTTTCTTATATTGCTTTCTAACTTCCAGGTTGTATCTCTATTTTCATGATACCTTTACCAAAGGTATATCTTTTCCTTTTATCCCTTTTGTTAACTTTCCTTGTAACAACAAATCTCTTTCTTATGCTTCTTTAATTTGCTCAAGGAATCCTCTTAAGATTTTCAATATTCCTAAGTAAAGACTTTTGGGCCTTACTTTTATAGATAAGTTCAAATCTCTAGATGATTCTATCAACTCCAACTCCTTCACTATCATCATTGTAAGAATTTAAAGCATTAGCTACAACATTTACCTTTCTAGGATGATATTGTAGCTCAAAGTCCTAATCCTCAAAGAATTCCATCTTTTTATGTTGCCTTATGTTCAACTCTTTCTTATCAAATAGATACCCCAAGCTTTTATGATCATTGAACACCTCAGATTTTTCCCTATACAAGTAATGTCTCTAAATTTTCAATGAACCCCTACTGTAGTCATTCCTAAATCATGGGTAGGTAATTGGTTTCCTATCGTCTAAGTTGTCTTAAAGCATAAGCTATTATCTTTCCTTCTTACATCAAGACACATCCTAATCCTTGTTCTGAACATCACAATATACTTCAAACTTCTTAGTAGGTTCAGGTAGAATTAATATAGGTGCAGATGTCAGCTTTCCCTTCAACTTCTGGAAACTACTTTCACTTTGGCTGGTAGCTAGAGAAAATAACCCTTTGTTCGCATCCTCAAGGTCAAGCTTTTGTAGTAATGACTAAGCTTCTTAAAACTTGCAGCCTCAAGTGGAATAGGTTCCAATGTGTCTTCCCGTCTTTTAACTTCCTCAAGATACACCCCTATGTTTGTCAAACAACATTAAATACTGTTTCCATGGTTATCAAAATCGCGAGATAACTCATAAAATCGTAGGAGTTTACGAGTTTACAAGTCTCAAACGAGTTAAATCGTAATAAAATTGGAAAAGTAGTAAACTCGGTAAAATCGGAGCAAACTCGTGAACAAACTTCTTAAGTAATATTTTTCTATGTTGACTCTAATTTTGAGTGTTTTGCATATAATTTGTTCTTATGTCTAAAAAAGTTTTGACATTTTAAGTGTTTCAACTTTAATTTCTACTTATTTGGAGTAATTTAAATTCATTATGTGGATTTGAAATTATTATGTATTGAAAACATTCAATTTTTATGTGATTTATAATCATATTTTTAATGAAGTAAACTCTTATGGTTTTACGAGTTGAGTTTACTGCACTCCCACGAGTTTACGCAAACTCTCGATTTTGATAACCTTGACTGTTTCCCTTAATCCGACCATCTTGTTATCTCGAGACATGCTAAGTTTGGATAGAGATTCCCAAATTATCCAAGTTATTTTCCTTCACCCCAACACTACTAAAGTCATTTCTTCGAAGGGAACATTTCACAATCCTATCTTAGTTCCTAGACGGCTTTGCACTATGATGGAATCACACAATAGTAGCAACAAGAGTGTGAACCAAGGGGGCTCCCCAAAGTGACCACTCTTGATAGGTTTGTACATGATTTTAGGGAATGGAGAATGGGAGAGAGCAACATAAGAAGGGAGAGAAAAGAGAAAAGGAGAAAAGAAAAAGAGAGAGAGAAAGGGAAAAAGAGATAGGAAAGAAAAGAAAGAAGAGAGAGGGAAGAGAAAAAAAGAGAAGAGAAAGAAAGAGAGAGAATAGAGAGAAGAAAGAAGGAGAGATGAGAATGAAAGAGAGAGAAGAGAAAAAAAAGAGAGGAAAAAGAAAGAGAGAAAGAGGAAAAAAGATAAGGAGAGGGTATAGGTCTACCTCAACTATGTATAGTGGGAGTGAGAGTGAAAACTATGAGGGAAGGCCTAGACCTAGAGTGAGGAAAGCCATTCAACCTCACCAAAATCAAAATCAACAAAAAATTGATCTCTCAAAATTTTATGGGAAAGATGATGTGGAAACCTTGATAGGGAGATGAAGGTAGAACAACTCTTCACTTGCTTTCAAGTGGGTAAGAGAGAAAAGTTTACTTGGCCACCCTTAGCTTCCAAGGGCATGCCATGCATTTGTAGTCAGCATTTGTTAGTGAGAGGCTTCACTATCATAACCCTCCTATTACATATTGGAATAATTTTAAGGGGGTTATGAGGAGAAGACACATCCTCCCTTACTATGAGAAAGAGCTCCTTGATAAGTTACAAAGGCTAAGGCAATACAACTTCATTATTAAGGAGTATAGGCAAAGTATGAAGATTTTCATAATGAGAACGGACATTAATAAGGAGCCAAGAGCCACCATTGCTAGGTTTTTAAGTGGTTTGAGCATGGACATTAGAGATAAAGTTGAGCTCTTACCATATGGGGGAGCTAGATGACTTGGTCCAACTTTGTATCAAGGTTGAGCAACAATTAAAAATAAAAAGTTCAAAGAAAGATCATTCAACCTATACAAAAGGGAGCCAAAAAGATCTCTTCCAACAACCCCCTAAAAAAGAAACACCTATCACAAGTATGCATAACAAGAATAATCCTTTGCATCATAGAGAAATTCCCCCTACTAGTTCTTCATTCAATACTAGTAGTATTAAGTGTTTTAAATGTCTTGGGAGAGGTCACATTGCCTCCCAATGTCCCAACAATAGGATCATGATCATAAGGGGCCAAGACATTGATAGTGAATCCTCTTCCACTTCTAGTAAGAGTGGGGAAGAAAGGGGTAGCATACATATTGAGGATACATATCCTTGTGAGGGGGACTTGTTGATTATAAGAAGACTTCTTGGAAGCCAACCTTATAATATTAACCTATCTAAAAAATAAAACATCTTCCATACAAGATGTAAAGTTTCTGAAAAAATATGTTCTCGCATTGTAGATAATGACTTTTGCTATAATTGTTGTAGTACAAGATTGGTAGAAAAATTAGCCTTGACTACCATCCCTCACCCTAAGCCTTATAAGCTTACTTGGTTGAATGAGAGTAAGGAGATGGAATTGAATCAACAAGTGGAAGTGCCTTTTTCCATTAGTTCTTACAATGATGTCATTCTTTGTGATGTGGTACCAATTGAGGCAGCCTATATCTTGTTAGGGAGGTTATAACAGTAAGACAAGAAAGCTATTTATGATGGCCACTCTAATGAGATTGTCCTAACCCACTTGAGTAACAAAATTAAGCTGTACCCTCTTTTACCTTCATGAGTGATGGAGGATCAACTTATCATGAAAAGAAAAAAGGAGGAAGAGAAAAACAATAAAAACAAAAATAAACAAGAATTGATAGTTGATGAGATGGAAGGAAATGCTCCTTCCAAGAAGGTTGAACAAAAGTAGAGCCTTTTTTACACCAAAGTGGACTTAAAGCATAACTTTCTTATTGAACAACCTTTTTACCTTCAACTCATAGAGGCACAACTCATACCGTCCCAAATGTTGAACATGAAACACCATCCATTGAGCTTGATCATGCATATCAAGTTCGAGATTTGGGAGAATCGGAGGGGAAGGATGACCTTCAAGAAGATTACACCTTGGACCCCAAGGAGGATCTTATTGAAGATGATTCTTCCAATAAAGAAGTAGAAGTTAAGGTTGTGCCCATCACAATTAAGCACAATGCATTACAACCACAAACTCTACTTGAATATGAGACCACTATAGTCAGCATGAGATTGAGCTCAAAACTTTTGAGACTTAAAGCCAATCTCAAGTTCAATTTCAAGAGACCATGCAAGAATGGTCCATCCCTATGCTCATCATGCTTTCTTGGGGTGAACAAAAGGATAAGGCTTACTTAGTCTTCCTTAATGAGTGCTCCAATGCACCAAGTATAGTTTCTCAACCCATTTCTAATTATATGAGGCTACTACTTAGTGCATTAGGTGCAAGTTGGGAAGCTGCTGTATGGAGACTCATGCACTACCCCCACTACTCCAACCATAAGGGGCTACACCATAGACCCCTTACTCTCCCTACACTTATAAGTCTCCATCTGTTGACTATATTACTTATCTTTTTGCAGGATTGGAAAACAAAGAAGAAAAGACCTCTGGATTTGAGGTCAAATCCTCTCCAAGGAGCAAAAGATGATGCAATTCCACCTAGCAAGGTTTCTTAGCTAGGAGGGCTGAAGAGCAGACATGGCTTGGATAGATCATAGAGAGATTATTTTAAGCCATAATTTATATTTTGTAAATATTATAACTTGTAATTTGTGCCTTAGTCATTTAGTACATTGGTGGTGTAGTTAGTTCTTTTAAGGCCTTATATTTTGCTCATTTTCTTTTTTCTAGATATGAGGTGTCACTAGTATTTTATGTGGAGTGTGTGTATAAGAGTAGGCCGTTTTGGGAGCCTTGGACGTGTGGTTTTTGTTATCCACACCCCTTAGTTTGTTCCACACCTTCTAAGACACACATGAAGCATGAGAGATAAGTAGGCCCCTTGTTCCCCCTAAGTGGTGCCAATCCACTCTCTCTTTCTCCTAGTTAGCACATTTAATTCAAATTTGATTTGGAGGGAGTCTACATGGCACTCTCAAATTCAAATTTGAATTTCAAGGGAACGTGAATTCCCTAACAGTGGACATCCTTTCTCAAGCCCATAAGCCTACGATTAGTTCTATAAATACCTGCCACCACCCTTTGTATCATTTTTACGCATGAATGATATTAGACTTCTATATTGTAAGATCATCTTGAGTGTCTTCTTTTCCTAGAGAGAAATTTCTTCAATGGCATTTATCAAGGGTTCCTTCCTTTTTGACAAACTTCATCCTAATGGCTTATCTTCCTAGAAGTGGCACCCTCAACTTCCATCTCATATCTCACCATCCTTATCTTCTACATTTGGAGAACCTTTTGAAGTGATCATGGGAGTGGTAATCCAAGATTGCATCATGGAAGCTTAGCAGAAACAACAATTGATAACATTTTATAGTTTTTCTTGCTTAACTAATGCCATCCCCACAAGTTGTTATGACCTTACGAGTGCAAGCTTCAATATTGCTAATTATAACAATACTGATTGAAACGTTGCATTTTTATCTATTTTTAGGTTTTATTTTAATTAGAATTTTATTTATTTTTATGTCATTTAGGTTTAATATTTGCATTTTAGGTATCTTTTAATTATATTTTTTAATTTTTTACGCTTTTAGTGTTTTTTGGTGTTTTAGGATATGATTTGCTAGAATTTGATGCACTTTTGGACTAATTGGAACATTGGAATGAAGGTTGAAACTCTAGAGGAAATTTAGAAGAAAAATTAGTTAATTAAATGAAGTTTAAAATATTGTACTCCCATGCAAAAATATGCAATCCTTTGTGTAATCAGTGTTATATTTTATGACCTTTTTGGGCTTAGACATTAGAAGCCCATTAATTTAAATAGGAACTTTTTATTCTAAATAAGGGGTTCTAAACTTTGGATCAAGAGGATAGGGAGAACAAGACATGACTTGGAGCTTCTCTTTTCACTCTTTATTTACGAGTTTGATATTCTTTACTTTCTTGTTTTTTATACTCATGGATACGTGTGAATACACTTTTTCATTCTAGGATTCAGGTTTAACCCTTGACTATATCGTTGATTAATTAAGTATTTATATATTTTTATTGGGTTTTTCATGATTTCTTCTCTGTGGCTTTTATCAGTGCAATACATCTGATCACCGTTTTTGTAGTCATAGATAATTGGGGAAGGATCGAAATGTGAACTTAATTATTGTAACTCTAGGGAAGGAACTTAAGAATTAAATCACGAAGGTATGTTTAACTCTTTGAGGACTCAATGAATTAGCAAATAACTTAATGGATTTAATTGAACATAGCTATTTCGTAAGGGTTAATTCAATTAGATACATACACATTAATATGCCGAAAAGAGGGCAAAAATTACTTAATGGACAATCATGGTGTGATATCTCCATCTTGGAAGTATTTTAAATTTAAATTTTGAAATCTTGAATTATTATTTCCTTCAATTTACTTAATCTTTCCTTATTTTGAAATATATAAAAATCTAAAAAATCTATCTTTATATTAGTTACAATTTTCTTATTTTAGATTTTATCTCATTTGAAATTGTTATCATTATTTTGATTTGGAAATTCACTTCACTTTATTTTTATTACTTTAAATTATAGAACTTTGATATTTTTATATTAATATAAATTATTTATAAAATTAATTAAAACTATAACCAATTATTATTTACTAAAATGCATGGTTCATGCAAAAGAACGACTTTTATATTATTTTTTGATGACACCGCACCGATACGATTTTCACAAGTGATTAGTAAAAAATATTAGGATCACAAGTCAAAACAAAAAAGTAAGATCAATCACAAATAATAAGCTTAAGATCAATGAAAGTACAATGAAGAGAATGAACATATTACACGAAAGATTTTAAATAATGGAGAATTTGAAAAAGGAAAATGAATCTTGAACACCAAGTAAAAAATAATTTATATATAGCTTAGGACCAGGAATTCATTCTCTCCCAGTAGTAAGCAAAGTACAATTTTTTAGCAGGGATGCTTTTACGGTATTGTATATCATTGCGTTTTCTTTGTATAGTCAAGGTGTTTTAAGCCTAATGCTATCCTCCTTATTCTTTTTAATTTTTTAAATATTATATTCAATTTCCTATAGAAAAAATTGTTCATATGAATTAAATGTTATGAAGTCTTCTTTCAAAAAACATTTCACCTTAGCTAAGAGTTATTATTATCACTTATAACTTCCAGGTCCAGCTGTTGACAAAAAAATAGTGAATATCTATAAGCAATGTAGAAAAATTCTAACTGAAAAACCTGCAAATTAAAACATATCTTTCAAGGTTATATACACTATAAAGGGATTTTTTTTTTCCCATCAGCAATAGATTTTGTCAATTTAGTATTAGCCATCACCACAAGCAAATTCTGTGTTTATAAAATAATGAAGCAGAAATGTAAATTAGCTACTAACTCGTCACATTTAAGGTTCTAAATGGTAGACAGCAACACATTTTTGTTTTATTTTAATGAAGCAAAATTTCTCTTTCCAGTTTTCAAGTTTTAAAAACTGCTTTTTACTTTTTTAAACAAGTGTTTTGAAAAGCAAAAAAAAAAACAAACTACTCAGGGATGAATTCTAATGCAAATTTTCTTCATCCCCAGGTTTGAAGAAAGCACCATACTGTTAGAAATTGAGGTTTGATTCAATAGAAACATCAGTTTAAAGGAAAACTCTGCGTTCCACAACATTCTAATCAACTTTCAACAATTTATAAGCTGCCTTGTAATATTTTGAGAACCTGTAGCAATATTCTAATCAATCTCCTACATATATTCCTGCAAGATTTCGATCAATATCTCTGAATTAATGTCCAAGTTCTTATTGTTCTACCATAGTAGTTCTAGCAAAAGAATCACAATAAATTGATTTATCGTACTAGTTTACCATAGTAGTTTCATAGAAAGATCTCCCTTAAAATTAGTGATTTCCAATGAGTTTAAGAGAAAGGTTTCTCAGAGAGTTTTCCTAGAACTCTTCATTTTGTAGATGAAACACCATAATGAAGGATCTTTAGAGGGATTTGAAGTTGGAGATGATAACCTTAGACATTACTTTATGTGTTGATAAATAATTTAGAAGAGTGTTAAGGAAATTATATTTGAAACTCTTCCTGTGAACATAAGAATTTATTAGAAACTACAATTTTTGTAATTTCACTTGTCACTTAATTATTATCTTTGAGAGTTTTAGAAAGAGAGAACCTGAGAGTTGCCTAACACTTCTCAATAACTTATTTCTTATCTGCCGTTTTCTTTTAATTTTTTATGCGTATTATCCATACTTTTTTTAAAAGATAAACACAAGATATTAACGAAAATGGATAAATGGAATTTTCAGTAGACATAATCACATAATTGGAAAAGTCACATGGAGGGATAATGGAAGAGACAGGGTTTGAATCTTTAATCATCACCCATAAATACTAATAAATTAATTACTGTTGAAAAATAAAAAATTGATTTAATGTCTCAACTTCTTCCAGGAAAATAAAAACATAGTACAACTTACGCAAGAAAAAAGTTATATGATATTGTTTTTTTGGAAATTAAAAGTTTCAAAACAGATAAATCTAATTTATCTTGCAAAAAATATTACAAATTCTAACTCCGCTCAACCCACTACGAATCTATAGGTTAGATAGACTGACCTACCAAATTTTAGAAACAGTTATATTTAAAATCTCATTTCTCCTTTTTTAAGTAACATCTTTTATTAAAAAAATACAAATTATTTAAATAAATAATATTAAAGTTATGATAATTAATGTAACCCCTTACAAATTTTATTTAATTTCTTTATTTAATTGATTATTATACTTAAGTAGTATTATTAATTATAAATTGAAGCAATAAATTATAAAACATATTTTATAAAATGTATTATTAAATAGTATATTAGTATTAGAGATATTGATAAATATGTAATTATCTAAATTACAAATAAGTTTCAGAGCATGTTTTACAAATTAGTAATTTTAGTACATCATCACTTCTAAAATATTCCCTGACTCTTAATGTTATAATTGCATTAAGTATTTCTGGTGAGCTTTTTAGTCATTTCATGCATAATCAAACTCCTGGAAATTAGGGGAAATATACATTAGACATTTCATATGAATTAACTTCATATATGAAATTTAAATAAGCAGTCAAGTTTACAACATTTGTCAAATAAAAAATAGCATAAACATTAATATCAAATAGTCTATAACAGATGACATGCTTATGAAATGCAATTTTGACTAAGAAAATTTGAAAATCATTTTGACTCGGTACTCCATGAGATTTTCCCTTTTGGGTGTCTAGTGAAGTTAGAGCTTATCATCACCCTGTCTGGTGATTCGGTAATGCGCCCAATAGACTGAATTGGTATACAAAAGTGAGGAAGTGTTAGTGCACTCGAAAGGTCATCCTTATACAGAGCCAATAAGAGTTTATCATATGAGGAATCGCCAATACCCCAATACTTCTTATACCACACGATCCTATGAACCAACTCAGCCTAAACATCATTCACTATTTTCCTTCCAAAATCTTTTGACTCAAAATCATATGATGCATTATGGTGCAAAATGATATATGCATCATTCACATTACAGTAGGAGCACTTATTTAACAATTTTAAAATAAAATAAACAATTTTAATATCCAAGTCATCCATCTCCAAAACTTTTTAGATATTAAAACTACATTATTTCTAATTTTTACTCAATTCTATAATAATACTAATTAATTAAACTAATTATATAAAAGTTTATCAATATATAGTAACTTTATTGTCAAAATAAAGTTTTTAACATAAGCCACAATCATGTGCAAAACACAGTATATGGTAACACAGTTTATCCTAACACGTTGTAAGGAAAAATTACACTTCTACATCTAAAGTCACAGTTTTGTGGATTATGCCACATGTTTTTGAACAGTTCAATTCTAACAAATTTTTTTTTCTTGTTCTTAATATTATCGTTAAATTTTTAAGCCAAACTTTTACAAAACTTTCATCTATGCTTTCATCTTCTTTCCTTAACCAAATCACTCTTCTCATTATAAAATAATCAAAAACTAAAATTAGCTTCTCAACAATAATTATTCAAATTAAGATTTACACCAGCTATTATCAAAATCCATCTAACATTCAACAATTTCATATATCCTAATCTCATATTCTTTAAACTAATATAATCTTAAAATCTACTTTAAATTAGAGTCCTTCAAATTTTATAAATAAAATTAAATAAGAAGATTCATACTACTTCTTCCAAACTTGTTAATTCTCTCCTTGATTTTTTACTTTTTCATCTTCTTCTTTATCTACTTCTCTTCCTTTCTTTTGATATTATAAGTCTCTCTTTATATAACCTTTAACTTGATGTAAAATTTATGATACAGTTTTTTTTTTTATTATTGTGAATCTTGTAGGAAAGTAGCAAATTATGCTTTTGGTGGATTGAAAAAGCTTTTATAGCCACTGCCATTCTACTGCCTCAATTAATGATTCTATTTGTTTTTTTTCGATAGTTGCCAAGTTGAATTCTTGCACCTTCTACAAAATTCATTCCATTTCTTTTTAGTTGACATGTGGCCACTTTCATGTCCAGAATTTTCCAATTACAGTCAGTCTAGATTTTGTTATTTTCTAAAATTTTACAAAGTTCCGGATTTTATGTTAGTTTATGTCATGATATATGTGGCAAATCCAACCGTTACATTGAATAGCTAGAGTATGTAATATATATATATATATATATATATATATATATATATATATATATATATATATATATATATTTTAATTTCCACCTGTTAAATTATGTGTCCTAGTTATAGAAAACGCAAGAAACTTATAGGCTTTTTCTTTATCAGTTTTCATCATTTGATTTTATTATTTTTTTCTAAATTAATTAAAATTAAATTATTGTACATGTTTTCCACCGTTTATAGTATTCACGGTCAGTTTATTTTTTATTATTTTTTTATAAACTAATTAAAATTAAATTATTATACGTGTATATGACATTTACTTTATTTACTTTCTAAATTTTTTTAATTCCTTAATAAACTAAGTGAAATTACAAAAATCAATGTTATAATTTTATTTTATTTTTTATTTTGTTATTTTTATTTATTTATTATTTATTTTATGAAATAGCATAAGTCATATTAATCATATATTACTAATTTTTTAATATTATTTATTGTCTATAATAGATAATAATTTAAAAATACATAAATAGTAATTTATAAAATTAGAGTGTTACCACTAACGAAAAAGATAATAAGAATTATTAGCATTAGGACTCTTACAGAAATATTCATAGTTTTGTTTTTTCCTCAACTGGACTTATGATTCCATACTGGTTTATTATCAACATGTTTGGTAGTATACATCATTAAGATTTTAGTTTTTGAAATTTTACTAAATTCGTCCTTTAAAATTATAAGTATTTTTTTTGTTCTTGAAGTTATATTGTTTTCAGGAATTAAGTTTAATTAACTTTAAAAACAAAAAAAAAAATATTTTCAAATTTCAAGCAACAAAGCAAAATTTAATCCATGGACTAAAAACTTTGAATTAAGTGTTGGTAGTATTACTGTAAACTAGAGTGAACAATATCGAATTTAGTAAGTGTTATTTGAAAACTGTTTTGAAGATATAAGAATGGAAAAACTGGTTAATATTTATTAAGATTTCATTAATGAAAAGTATAAGATAACATATCTAATTGTGTTTTGAACTAAAAAGTAAAACTACTTTTATTTGTTCTTACTTTTTAGTTTTTAAAAACTAAAAAAGCAGAAATATTTTCAGAAAACACTACCCAAACAAGTTTTATAGTTTTTAAATACTAAAATTCAAAAACAATTTTATAAAACTATTCTTAAACAAGTACTAAATTTTCTCCATAACCCAGCTACACAATTTGACACAAATCTAACACAAGACTCAAGCCTACCATGATAATTTCAAAGAATATCAATCCGAAAGCAAATAATAAAAAAGGGCATACGATGATAATTTTCATTTAGTTTAACTATCACATTTGATTTGAGAAAATATTTTTTTATTTTTATTTTTTAAAATTATTTTTATTTTCAAATTTTTAACACTAAAAAAAATATATTTATTTTTTGTTTGATATTTTCTATTTTCAAAAAATAATATTGTTAAATCTAATCAATTTTATAAAAAATATTATATATATAGATTAAAATATATTTATATATTATTTTTTATATAATTACAATATTATTATTAAATTTGCATTAGCTTTTAAAAATATTGAAAATAATTTTATTATGTTTTTAGTTGTTTTTTTAAAAATATTTTATAATTTGTATCCAAAAATATTTTTACTATTATTTTTTCCATTTTCTTTGTAAATAAAAATAAAAAACGCTCAAACAAACACCACCTAACTGTCTTTGTACAAGCCTCACTTAAACTAACATGGAATTTCTACGAAATCAGAAAGCGTGTTATAATGAATAACAAGCTAGGGTTTTGGTGCAGAGTCATGCCAACCTTCTTTTTCTTTTTTCTTTTTTTTTAGAAGTAAAAACTCATATGATAGTGAATTTTAGTGATTTCTTGTTTAGTTTAAGAAAATGTTTTTTTATATTTTTAAAATTATTATTATTTTCAAATTTTTAATATTAATAAACTATATTTATTTTCAGTTAATATTTTTATGGTAAAAAATAATATTATTAAATTTAATCAATTTAATAAAAATATTATAAATTATCTATATATAAAAGTTAAAAATACATTTATATTCTTTTATATAATTACAATATTAATAAAGTTTTCAGATAAAGTTAATTTTTAAAAATATTGAAAATATTTTTTTTTATTTTTAATTATTTTTTAAAAATATTTTTAGTGAAAATGTTTTCTAAATATAACTTAACAAATCTTCACTATTGTTTTTGTCTTCTTTAGAAATAAAAATAGAAAACGTTGTCTATCGTTTCAGAAAATATTTTCTGATTTTAATTTTTTTAAAACTGTTTTTATTTTACTAGTAGGGTGAGTTTTACTTTTTTTCTTACCTTATTATAATCGGAACCGTGTATTTAATCGAACGGTGGAGATTTGACTAACGAGAAAACGTGCCTTAATTTAAGTGGGAGGAAGAGCAGGTTACTCTCTGTAAGTTGTGTTGAACGAAAAACCCTAGCCTCTGTTCTCCCTGCAATCAACGAAGCATCCAAAAAATGGTTGGTTCCTCTTCGCGCTTTTCTCACACTCCTTGGTTTGTTTGTTTGTTTCTTCATTTCTTTCTCTGTTTCTTCAAATTTGTGATTTGTCTCTGTTTCGTTATTTCAATTGTTTATGCAGACAGGAGAGGCAGTGAACCCAAAGGCTTACCCTTTGGCCGACGCGCAACTCACAATAACAATACTCGATCTTGTCCAACAAGCTGCCAACTACAAGCAGCTCAAAAAGGGTGCCAATGAAGGTTTCTCTTTGCATCTTTTCTTTTCTTTTTTTAAAAAAGAGTTAGAAAAATGGTGAAGTGTTGATTGTTGTTAATGCATTTTATGTGTTTCAGCAACGAAGACACTAAACAGAGGCATTTCTGAGTTCGTTGTGATGGCGGCTGACACTGAGCCTCTCGAGATTCTTCTCCATCTTCCACTCCTTGCTGAGGATAAGGTCCTTTCCCTTCCCTTTCTTTTTTCTCACTTTTCCAATTAACAACCACTTTTAATTTAATCACATTTCATTTTCACATAAACCATAAAATAGTATTGAATTTCTCTCTAAACATTTA
Organism: Psophocarpus tetragonolobus; assembly: GCA_037954015.1. Taxonomy (NCBI): domain Eukaryota; kingdom Viridiplantae; phylum Streptophyta; class Magnoliopsida; order Fabales; family Fabaceae; genus Psophocarpus; species Psophocarpus tetragonolobus. Next base: position 56,495,429 of record CM075690.1, on the reverse strand, counting down.
TAAATAAAAAAACTAAATCATAAAACAGAAAAATGTTTTTTTTATTATTTTCAAAAGATTAAAACTATGTAAAAGCTTAATAATAATATTGTAATTATAATAAAAAACTATATATAAATGTATTTTAAATTATATATAAATATAAATATTGTAAGGTTTGAGATGAGTGTTAGTGTAATATTTTTAAACATAATTTTATAAAAGTTAAGGGTAATATTTTCAAGAGTTTAATTAGTTTTTAAGAGTTTAATTGGTATACACTTCTCGTCTAATATTTAATTATTATTTTTCATCTATGATTTTTAAAGTAACAATGAGTAAGGTCAACAAATTTAATATAATTAAATATTGGTGTAAAATCTTTAAATTAACCGTATATACTAATTAAATTTTGTTTTTATACTTAAAATAGGCGGTTAGAAAGGGGAGAGTTATGTGTAATTGTATAAAAGTTAAGGGATGCAGATGTAATCTACCCTAAATATTTTATAATATTTTCTAATATTGATTAAATTTAACAATATTATTTTTTAAAAATAAAAAATACAAATAAAAATAAATATATTTTCTGAATTATGAAAATTAGAAAATGAAAACAGTTTTCAAATAATAAAAAATAGAAAATATTTTCTTCAAATCAAACTTCTAATGCTCCCATTCAATGGATCTCAAGACACACCAATGTTATGCCATATACTACTATGTTGTGTCAATTACAATCAGAAAACAGTTCTTTAGCTAATCATACCTTACCTTCTTGCGCCCTTATTAGATTAAAGGACTTTTCTGCTCCCCCAAGAAATATATTTCCTTAAACCCTAAACCTGAAGTATTTTTTCTTTGACATTTCGTTTCTATGATGTTTCTGGGATTTTTTTTATCTATAAAGCAGCAAAATAACCTTTACCTGTATGATTATTTGAAACTTGTAGAACGTTCCCTATGTATTTGTTCCATCAAAACAAGCACTTGGGCGAGCATGTGGCGTCACACGGCCAGTGATTGCATGTTCTGTGACAACAAACGAGGGAAGTCAACTGAAATCCCAAATTCAGCAACTAAAGGTATTCACAGCGCTTTACATTACTGTATTAATCATTTTTAATTTTGAAATCTGGACTAGTCATTAAGCTGGTGAAGCTCTTTAATTTAATCCATAGTTCATTGGTTTGATATCGTAATTGAATTGTAGTCAAATCAGGGAGTTACAAGATTGTTCAGTTGGTAAGGAATGGAAGAGGGTGGAGAAAGATGGCTGGTGTGATCCTCGCTGTTAATAGAAACCAGTATGCTAACATTACTAACATTTGGTCAATAGAAAAAAAAAATTGTAGTTAAATAGTCGATAAAAAAAAAATCTAATGGTTCACTGGTCTTCCTGTAATTATTAACCAGACTCTTAGAGCAATGTGTATTGTCATGTTACATTGATTATCATGCATTCTGAGTATTTGATGGTTGTGCAGGATGCCATTGAGAAGCTGTTAATCTGAAAATTGATATTCGGTATGATGGGCTTCTTTAGAAGCTTTGACTGGACGAGTTGTATTGTTTAACAGGCATAGGTGTTTCATGTTATATGTTTATTTCTGCCACTAAAGTTTGTTTTGGAAGTAATTTTGAAGATAGTACAACTTTAGTTTTTCACTGCCATTATAAATTGATCAATGCTGTGTGTGGGGGTGCTGTTAAGAAAATTTAAACTGCTTCATTTTTTTTTCTTGTTGATTTAATGACTTTTTTTTTTTATTTTATCCCATTAAATTGTTTTTTTAATTTAGTATATCTAAACTCCTGAAAAGCTTAGGATCTTAATGGGAAATGGTTTTTTTATTATTTTTAAAAAGGTGTGTTGAGTAGCTTCTCAAAAGTTGTAATTTGTATAGGGTCTGTTTGGATACATTTTTGTTAGAAACGTATCTAGAAGAAAATAAAAGAAATCCCTATTGCTTGTAACTCAGAATGTGATGAAACGTTTAAAGAATTATCAACCAAAAATAAAACATTATAAAATGGAACGTTTGCAGTAACAACCCGCAAAATCACTGCTCAGCCTATATCAAACGCGGTCGTTTCCAAAGGCTTTTTATATGTGGGGTTGGTCTAGTTCATTGGAGTCTGCGAAAGAACATGATTGTTTGTTATTTTTTAAAATTGGGGTCTAAAAATTTTAGAATTTAAAAATCATAAAATAAATCCCAAAGTCTAAAGATATTATATGTATGTGCATGCTTGAGAATTCAGATACTAAAATAAATCTCAAAGTAACTAATTTACGTGCTAATTAGAAATTAGCATATTTTAATTATATTAATTTCGTTAAATCATGCTTCTTTAGAACATTCTCCTTTAGAACGTGTCATAAAAAAAATAAAAAAATAAAAATTAAAAACAAAAGACTATGATATTTTTCTCTTGTATTTGTTTGGAAGAGTAGATTAACATAAAAATTATTATTTTAATGAGTAATTTTTATTTATTTTTAAGTAAGTTAACTTGTTATTTTATATTAAAATAACAATTTTCAAGTCAAGTAGGTGATGACGTCCAAGTTGCCTTAAGATGAATTCAATGCAAAAGCTTTCTAAATAATACTCCTGCCGGAAGTCTCCATGAAAAAGATCATGGGAGTTTCAATAACTTCATCAAATATATTAGACATTTTTCTAGCTGTAGTTTCATCTAAAAATCTCTAACTGTCATGAAAATTAAGATGCTTTTTTTAATTTTCTAATGCCCCAAAGAAGGGCTATGGTTTAATTTTTTAAAGAATTGTTTAAAAAACATCTCTCTATTGAACTAAAGAGATACTCTACTATTTTTTGTTGGAGCATAATTTCGTATGTTTATTTAGATTTATCAACATAAGTGATTAGTGTCTCTTATTGCTTTAGTAAAACACTAAAAAGAGAACAATTAACAAATATGTCTTAATGACTTTCCAGTAGTGTTGATTGTTTGAGTGAAGTACTGGTTTAATCGTTAAAAGTTATGAGTGTTATTAATTAGGTTTCTCAAAAATATCAATTTGTGTAAAAGTTTTTTTCAAGGAATCTATGGAGCTATTTGCCTTTCAAGAAAACTAAGAAAATTATTTTAGGAATACAAGGTAAATTAATAAACTAGAAAACATGTTAGAGACTCAATTTTTAAAGAAATTTTTTGAAAAATAAAAAACTAGTTTTCAGAAAATAACTATCTAAAATAGTTTTTTAAAATTGGAAATCTGAAAAACACATTTGTTTTGGGTCTTCCATATACTTTTTACTTTATTAGTTTATTTTTCTAAATTGAAGTGTTTGAACATGTTTTCTTAGTTTTCTATATTTTTAAAAAGTAGAAAATTTGGAAAACTTCTTAGAAAGTTAGAAAATAAAATCTAGAGTGTTAGTATTATAACTAGAGTGGCAACGGAGCAGGTACGGATAGTGCCTATCCGCTATCCGCCCTGTTATAAAATACCCGTACTTGCTATTCGCTTAAAACTCGTCAGGTATCCATTATAAAAATATCTACAGGTACTTATGAATATTTTTCAAAAATATTTTTCAAGAAGATATTATTTTTTTACCTGTTAAATCAAACAAATAATTTATTTGTTAAAAAATATAAAAATAAAATTATACTAGTAAATTTTTACAATATCAATCGAATCTAAAAATATATTAATATAATATATATAAAATATTTAATATAAATAGAATATTTGCTTTATATTATCCACATTTTTATGAAAAATAATTCTATGAGTTATTCATTTCTTATAAAAAAAGTAACATTGATAACAATAAAATTTAACAACTAATATTTTAAGTTGATTTATTTAACAAAAATATTATCTTATTTAAATTAAATATGTGTAGTATTTTAATTTAGCGGGTAACAGCCCATGCCCGTTAAAGAGCGGGTAGAAAAAAATTTGTACCCACAAGTGACAGGTACTCATCTAGTTATAACTTTGAATAACTAAATGATATTTTAGTTTTTTTTTTAGTTATCAAGCATAACATAATTGTGTAACATAAGGACAAAAGGGTGTGTGAGGAAAGAATAAAAAAAAGTGGATGTTAAATGCATTTGGTGAAGAGGTAGAGTATAAGTAAAGCTGGTGTTGTTGATGCAAGTGGCCTTTTGGTTATTTAAGTTAAAGAAAGGTGCATGTTGTACGGATAAGGGATGGTTGATTATGCGAGAATTATGTGCATTAAATTTTCATAAAAAAAGGAGGAGTAGTTTGTTTCCTATGAGTCAAGGAATGATTAAGTATGAGGAAATATATTAGTTACAATTTTGTACATGTTAAGTAATTAGGGAACGGGTGTTTTAATAAGATTCTTTATCCTGTAAAAATAAACAATAAGTAGTAAAAAATGTATGTGTCAACAAATACAAAAGGTTTTTAAAATTCTTTAAAATGCAAGATAGACCTTGCTTTACGAGCCAGCATGATAGTGCAATGACATTATTGAGAGCATCAATTAGAAAATTGAATTTGTATTTAAACGGATATATTTTGAACATTATTTGTGTCCACCAGATAGTGCAATAACATATTAAATCAAATAAGTTTCAAATTTAATTTTTTTATGAAGAGTTTTAAATTAAATTGTGTTAAGTAAAAAATCATTTTAAATAAAGAATGTATTTAGTCTTTATAGTTTTAAAGAAACATCAAATATTTAGCAATAAATTACGTCTCAATTCTTAAGAAACACGAATTTATGTTTCTTTTAACTTAAAAATATGATAAATTTTCAGGAATAAGATAACTAAAATCACATGTTTTTAAAGTTTGATTACCAAATTCATTGATGTGTAAATTTGTTTAAAAAAATTATTAAAATATCACATAAATAATTATCATTAACTTATCAATATAATTGTTGTCTTTGTATCATCATCATTATCACCTTATCACCATCATTATTATTGGCACCACACCACCTTCCTACTATGGTGATGGTTATGGTCATGTCATTATTGTTGACCGTTGTCATACTTATTACTACCATGTATGATAGTGACAATGATAACAACAATGACGATTACCATGGTGGTTATGATTTTAATGACATTTATGAAAACCTTAAAAATAAAAGATAATTAACATACTTTACAGTGATAGTTTTTTTATAAGTTCAATAAATATTATCAAGAATGTGAAGTTGAGAGAGCAACACAAGGAGTACTTACTCAAGAGGTACAAACTCGTAAACCAAAAGTGGAATAAAATAAAAAGATAACTAATAAAGCATCAAATTGCAAAGCATAAGATTCATAACTCAAAAGAATATAACATTAATTTTACTTGGTAGCACCATTTCTAAGAGCTCAATTGTAACACTTGAATTATTATATCTAGGTCACAAATGAGACCTTTAAAAATAGTCACACATTCCTAACTTTCCATATATGTCAAATTCTAGCTAAACAAACAAAACATCATGCAAACCTCAAAGTTTGTGAGCCAGTGACTAGACCTTGCATTTGATAGCAATGACAACTTAACTCGTTATGAAGTACTGTGTCTAACTCCACCAAACACATAATTTGACTCAAATAAGAGTAGATAAAGCACAATTGAAGAACAAGTATTGAGCTGTTTCCATTGTTGCTTCATATATAACACACATCTCCTTGTAAAATCCCATGCCTTCTCAAATTATCACGATTTGGAACCCTATTGGTGTCTAATCTCCAAACTAAATTTTGAACCTTTGGTGGAATCCCTCTAACCCAACAAAAGTAAAAAAAAAAAATGCATCTTTGTTGCTTATCGTTGCCGTTGAAAGTAACTTTTAACCAAAACTCATTTTTATGTTCCTACTTCGTCTCCAGATCATAACCACCCCTCTTGAGATCCCTCCATTAAGGTTACTCCCTCCAATCTAAACTTTAACTCTAATAAAAATATGATAATTAAAATCTCTGAGATATTTTATTCCTGTTAATGAATTTTTGAAGATTTGGTTATATGATATATATATATATATATATATATATATATATATCCAACTCATATCTATTTGGATTTTTTTTACTTCTAAAATTTAAATAATTCAATTTAAGAGAATTTATTACTTAAACAATATAAATTGTTTTATTTCTTTTTAACATTTGTAAAGATAAAAATAGTTAAACTTTTCTTATTTGAAGTTCAATCTATCATGATTTGTAATTCAAGTTATTTGATTTAAAGCTAAAAACATCATGGCAATCTAATTAACAATATTTTTTTTAAGTTTCTTTATAAATATTAGTAGTCCAGGTGAATTTAAATTTTTTTTTTAAGTTTCTTTATAAATATTAGTAGTCCAAGTGAATTTACTTATTGATATGATAATCATTAAAAAAGAAGAGATATCTACTTATTCCAAGAATAAGTATATAAAACATATTTTTTATTATAACGATTCATTTTTTGAAATCTAATTATTAAGATTAATTATTTTTTACAATATTTAGATTTTGATGAAACAAATGATGATAACAAAAGGTAATTCGCTTAAAGTAGATTCCTTTTCAAAAAGAATTATGCTTACATAATCACGATATGCCATTTTCAATTAACTTCACTAATCACGTATCATTCTAATAATTTTTTAAAAAATAAATTTAATAGGATTAAAAAACATTTTAATTGAAAAAAAATAAGGGACCAAAATTTAATTAATTAAACCATTATTTTATTTAATATTTCACTCACGTCATCAATAAAGAGACGGGTAAAAAAAAAAAAAAACAACAGAAAAGATGTATCACAAATACAGATCTATTAATTTTAATTTCAAATTATTATACACTTCTGAATTAATTTTGGTGATAGCCATTAAAAAACAAGGAAATACTCACTTATTACAAGAATAAGTATAAAAAACATATTTTTCATCTTAACAGGTCATTTTCTTGAAATCTAATTATTAAGATTAATTACTTATTACAATTATTAACTTTTGATAAAACAAATAGTGATAACAAAAAATAATTTCCTTAAACTTTATTAGAGTAAGTAGATCTTTTTTCAAAAAATGCTTACATAATCACTTTAGGTAATTTTTAATTAACTTTATTAATCACGTCATCATTCTAACAATTTTTAAAACAATAAATTTAAAAGGATTAAGAAAACATTTTAATTGAAAAAAAAAAAATAAGCGACAAAAAATTAATCAAACCATTATTTTATTTAATATTTCACTCACGTCATGAATAAAGAGACAGGTAAAAAAACCAGAAAAGATGTATTATTAGAAATACAAATCTATTAATTTTAATTTCAAATTATTACACACTTTTGAATTTGTATAGTTAGGACCAACTTTCAGCCGCAGCTCATGAAACAAGGAATAACAACACAAGAGATCATTCTATTAAATAAATAACTTTAAGCGAGATATTGGAGGTTTATGTATGTTTGATCACAGTACCCATTAAACCAAGCATCTCCTCTTTCTTGGCCTGAGTAATTTGCAACTCCAAAGTGACCTGTAAAATTAGGAAGTCATTATTAAACAGTCTAGAGAAGAGAAAGAAGACAATTATGGCTCAAAACCATGATCAGTAACATAAATGTGAAATCTTTTCAATTCCTTTCAATGAACATAAATGAAGAACTTTGTAATATACACGAGCTAAAGATTTTCATTAATAATCAAACACAATTTAATGGTTAACATCTATGAAGCATGGACACTCCTCTCGTTGAGGTGTTGAATATGTATTCCAACACGAGTAAACCCCAAAGTCGTTCCTGAATAAGTCCTTGAAAAAAAATTTTCAGCATATTAGTTCCAAAAATTTGTAACATTATATACATTAGTCCCTAAAAATAACACGTTAGATAAGGCTTTGTTTAAAAGCGCTACCTAAAGTATGGTTGGACTAATTCACTTAACCTTTTTGTTTATCTTGTGTGAGTTATTGATACTCGAACCTCAACAAAAAGTGTGTTGTTAACGTTCTCAAAAGGAAATAATCTTAGCCTTTTTCCCACTGCTCTCAACCAAGAACGAAAAATAACCTAGCATCTTCCTCCTATCCGCCCCCATCTCCTAACTCAACCATTTAGAAACAGAGTTAGTGAGGAAGCAGGAAGATGTTGCACAAGTGGGAAACAAAATTAAGTGCAGGTACTGTAGGGAGAAAAACATAAAAAGCATAGCACCTCCTGGAAAGTGCCCACTCTACTTGCTGTTTGCTGCAAATTGTGATGAAATGGCCAGGACCCTTGGAGGAGTGGCAGGGTGTCACTTCACCACAATTGATAACTATGCGAGGATGGACATAAGAATGGAAAGCTTGGAAGTGGAATTGATCTGTAAGTCTAGTGACAAGTTGTGCAGATCCAATTCTAAACATGTCTAGCAGTCCATGTTTGACAGGCCTAGGTTCATCCACACATTCTAGAAGAAACAAGTCAAAGAAAACCAAGGACATTGGCGAAAAGCTGACATTGAGGTGCCAAACCTTCCCATTGATGTGAGCTTTTGGGGAAGATCAGCTATTATCCCTAGAATAATTTTTATCCGTTGAGCGACGGCCCTTCCACTCGGCACCGTCAGATCACTAAGGCCGACTTTCGTTGCTTAGAGTAAATGGATACATTAGCTAGTTATATGGAGGATGTATTACATGGGAAGGTTTCATTCATTTTTGAGTGTTCTATTGGCCTGAAGTAGATTCATCTTCCATGAGGGAGCCAAACCTGCCAATTGCCTCAGTACTTCTGCAAAGCGCTTTCTAACGTTCCAATAATACAATCCCTATTTCTTTCAATTGGTGCTTCCATTGAAAGGATATCAGGAAGGGATTGCAAGACAACTGACACGGAGGCTTGTCAGCTTGTGTGACAGCTTTGAGACATTCTTAAAAAATCAGGAGGCTTTTCTTTCAAGTCCTACAAACCAGATTGAAGGAGCTCACATCTCAGCTGTGCTCTCTAGTGACCAGTGTGAACTGGAGACAACTCACCTATCCCCATAGTTATCAATCTCAAATAACATAATTGAGTGGCCAACCCCAAAACCAGTAAAGTCAGATGACCACTATTATAAGGTTTATAGATACAAATATAATAATTTATTTTACATACATATAATTGCTTGAGCATTTAAAAAACAAAATTGTAGACATTCAGAACTAATAACTACCTTCATAAATTAATAAAAAAACAAAAAAGAAGTTAAAACAAGAATCAAGTAAGACAGTATCACAGTATAGCAAGAAAGGGCAACATAAGGTTACCTAACTGAACAGAAAAATGAAAGAAAGAGAAAAGAGAACATAGACAACATAATAACCATTCAAGAATAGCAGCCAAGATAGCTATGATTAGCTGCAAAAGTGGCTGCATTAAAGTGCATTTTGCACTCCCATGGATGTGACCAGAAAAAGCTCTGCAACAAGAACCATATGAACACCAAGGGGAGCAACATAATGCTGTCATAGCAGCGATACCACATGCAATTGCTATAACCTACAGCAAGCCTAACTTAGGATGTGTAAAACAGCCAACGACATATCCTGGTCAAAAGTAATCCAAAATTAGCTTATACAAGATATGTTTGCCATTTTCAATCTTGGCCAAGGTGGGTGCAGTATCATATAGTACAAGTTACAAACTTACAATTGCCAGAGGTATGAGAATTCATCTCATTTTCCATGTGCTTCAATAAAAGAGAACTATATAGTGTTCATACAACCTAGAAGATCTTGAAGGGAACAGACCAGCCTTTGAACAAGAAGAAATTCTTGATTCCAGAGTCATAACCAGAAATGATCAATCTATTTCCCGAATTCCTATGAAATGAACTTCTCAAAAGTCACCAAATCTACTTGAGAAGATGCAGATAATATCAAAGAACAATTTCCTCAGTTTAGCTTTGACGACAAGGCAGTTTCTGTACCATGGAGTGTTGCAAGGCTAGTCCAACATGATGTGCCTAAAGGTTCATGGCCTTGGAAAATTAGTTAGAAGAGGTATAAAAAGTGATTGATGGAAGTAATTAAGAGCAAAGTTGTGTCTAGAAGGACAATTACGTGTCTTTTATTTCTCGGTGGTAGTTATGGTTTTTTTTTAATTGTTTGAAAGGGGGAAACTCTGCATAGGGCTTAGGCCCATGAAATGTGTTGTTGTACTCTAATTAATCCAAAGTTTCTTTAATAGAATACTTTCGCGCTTGTGTGTATAAAAGTGTGTCAACGTGTGTCTTGAATAACCACATAATGCCTTTATTTATAATTAGCAAATAGGATCACTATTGAGATTACGATTTCTCTAATCATGATTAAGAATCAATCTAATAACAGGAAATAAGGAGTAAATCCTAAATTATTATCTACTAATATTTAACACTACCCTCAAGCTGGAACGTATATGTGTGATATGACCAAGCTTGTTACAAATGTGATGAATGATAAATCTAATATAAATAAAAATGAAAGACTGTTCTTGTTGAATGGTTGTGTTGAATAAACATAGCTCGACAATAGCCAATGAAGGACAATAATGGTGACGATGACAAATACTCACCCATGAATAAAGCATGCCATGAGGCGGAAAAATAAGAAAAAAATCTCTGAAGATGTGTCAAGCATCATGTGCATGAACTTCACATGCTAAAGCCCTGTTTGGGGCAACATGCAATGGTGTTTTGAGTTGGCTATGTACGTAGATGACATGAATACCTCTGGGAATGGTCTCTGGTCTAGACTAACTAAAGAGCAATGATGCAATCCCACCTACCAAGGTTTCTTAGCTAGGAGGGTTGGAGAGTAGACATGATTTGGATGGAGCATAAAGAGATTATTTCGGCCATAGTCTATGTTTTGTAAATATTTTAGCTTATATTATGCACATAGCATTTGGTGGTTTAGTTAGTGCATTTTGAGGTCTTGTATTTTCGCCTATTTCTTTCTTATTTTAGGCTACGGGTGTCATTAGTGTGTGCATGGAGTGGGCTTTTTAATTGCTTGAGGATGTGTGGTTTCCTCTCCACACCTCTCTTGTTAGTTTCCCACACCCCCTAGCAACACATGAAGCATGAGAGACAAGTGGAGCTCCCTTGTTCCCCCCATGTGGCGCCAATTCTCACCTCTCTCCTAGGTGGCACCTACATGGCTCTTTTAGATTCAAATTTTGAACTGGAGACAAGTTTACATGGCACTCTTAAATTCAAATTTGAATTAAAGGGAGCATAGATACACTTTTTTAGGGACTTGTTTGGATCAAGTTAAATTAACTATTTGTTCATTAACTCTTAGCTAAATTAACACTTAGTTAATTCAACTAACCCTTCCCTAATGGTGGATGGTCACCTTTAAGCCCAACTAGCCTAGGATTTTCTATAAATAGAAACCACCACCCTTTGTACTCTTTTAGACTTGAATGATAATAGAAATCTCTTTTGTGAGTTCCTTCTTGAGTGTCTTCTTTTCCATTTCGTGAGAGTTCTACCATGAATTTTATCAAAGGTTTCTTCCTTTGTGGCAAACTTTGTCCAAACCTTAGCTTATCTTCTTGAATGGCACCATTTCACCTCCATTCTACTACCTTCCACCTTCATCTTCTCAATGTGGAAACCTTTTGAAGAATGATCTTGGGAAAAGCAACCATGAGGCTTGCCTTAGGCAACATAGTGGTTACTAAACAAGGCAGAGGTGCAATGCAATCCTATTCACCTTGATGATCGGTTGTACAAGCAAAAGGATCTGCATGAGAGGATGTCGATGGTTCTTTAAAGACGTCGATGAAGCGAAATATATCAACGAAATGAAGATCCATAGGTTATTGGCCAGAAAGGTCACGGAGCTTCGATAGTGGCCACTGGCAGTGGCTGGAAAAAGCAAAAACAAGTTATTGAAAGGAAACAATGAGCGAAGAGCCCACCCGGGACAGTGGGTCTTCGATCCTCAATGAGACACGATTTTTGTGATAGCACAACCAAAAATAAGAATAACCTTGGATGAATATTGAGATTACACAAGATCTCTCTAATCATGACTAAAAATCAATTTAATAATAGGTAATAAAGAATAAATCATCAATTACTATTTAATCATAAATAAAGGAATAATATCAAATTTTTAACATTGTTAGAATGTGAGTTTAGGCCTAACTCAAATCCAAACGCTAGCTCAAGGAGTGAGAGTTACCCCTTAATTATATAGTGTATTTTGGCACTATCTTTAACCGATGTGAGACTTGGGTTTCTTTCCCAATACACCCCTTCATGCCCAACCTATTGGACTAGGTGTGTGCATAATATGGACTGGTAGGTGACTCATTTTAATGGATCTAGAAAAGGCTCTTATACCATCTTAGAATGAGAGTTTAGGTGTGTGTTTAAACTCAAGTTGAATAAAGTCTATGCTTCATATAGGTTAAAACAAATTTGTAAACATAAGAACCAAGCATATGCACTTTTTAGGCTAACAGTTAGCATACATAAAATTTAAATAATCTCACCTCCTTGAAGATGCTGCTATATGAAGTTTGCACAAAGCCCTACATCAAATCCATGAGCTCAGTCAATCTTAGAGAACTTAACAACCCTTGGAAAAAATATGTATATATATAGAGATGGTTCCTAGCACTAGAGTACATGAAATCAATTTATAGAATTATCACATTTGTAAAATTAAATTTTGCATAATAAAATGTTTCATAAAACTGTAGGAAGGCAATGACATACAATAATGTAATGTATGAAATGATTAAGGTAAAAGCTTTCGAAATTAGTAGTGAGGAGTAGTGTCTCAATATTTTTGTCAAGCAAACTTAAATATGTTGAGCAATACTGAATATTTTGACAACCAAAAGCATCACTGTTTGACAACCACTCAAAATAAGTTAAATGTACAGTTGTATCATTCCTTTGATATAAAATAAAAGATAATTAAAAAAATACAGAGAGAGAGAAGAAACAACGAACCAAGTTTTTGAACAGGTCAAGAGATGCTCCATTTGACTCTCCAATTTTAACCTGAAAGATATTTATTCCCAACTTATCGATAGCAAAAGTCATCATCATCATAACAGACTCCTTCGCAAGTCCTTTTCTACGGCTATGCTAGCAAAAGAGGAAGTTAATAAAGAAGTTAGAATGAAGTGATTTAATACTTTCCAGTGCTGTCAAAAACCAAATCAACCCAAAACCGCGGGCTGTTAGACGCAGACAGAGAAGAGGTTTTTATCTCTTGCACTTGCATAATCAGGTCAATAAAAAGTTGTACATAGATCTCAGAGTAGAGAGCTAAAACTAATATATACTTCCAAAAAGTATGTTTATGGTCTGGAATGTTTTATATCTCTGTTCATCACATGGAAAATGATTGAAAAGAAGTATCATTCCAAATTGCAATGGAAACACCAAATTTCACCAGTAAAAAAAGATAAACATAAAAGCAAGATAGGATAGGGAAGCTTACAATTAATTGAGAACGTATTCAAATTTTCTTCAGATATTTAGGAGATAAAATTTACAAACAGAAGAAAAGGTTCACACAAACAAAGATCAATAAACTAAATGATGTACCCTACCTGATTTAGAAAGGTGATATTTACATAATTTTCTTCGATATTCTACCCTTACTGCAACCTTAGATTTTTCTTTGGGTAACTATTAAGCCGTTTAATAAGGATTATACATACATCACACTATAGAATCTTAACTTATTCCAATAGGCACTGATGTTAAATTTAAGTCTCTTCCAAATACCTATACATTTGCACACTCATCTACCTCAAATTTTTATTTATTTATTTTTTTGTCAAACAAAGAAAGGAAATTCAGTTTCTATAAGATAAATGATTTCTGAAACACAGGCAGCAATGATGCTGAGAAATACCAGCTAAAGCAATTATGATAATGGTAATACACAAATAATTCAGCTACTGGTTCATGAAATGAAAGTCAAATTAGGTACCTCTTTGGTTCAGCTATCATTATTTCAACCTCTGCCACGTGAGGATTATCTAAATCATTCATGAATATGTTTACATCACCAGCCATGGCTGTAAATAGCATATATTAGTCTCCAATTTTACCATATTATTTGGAAGTCACAAGTCACTAAAACAGCTCACATAATCATAGCCACAGACATCTGCTACCTAAACAAATAATTGCCTATCTTAACTAAACACCAAGGATGTTGAAGGATCAAAACGACTTAGTGCGTATTTGGTTTCACATTATAGAGTTAATCGATTTTGGATCTATAATTGATTTAAGATAAATTTTCATTTGTTTGGTTTCACAATAGAAAAGAATCAAAATGGATTCTGCACCCAAAATTGATTATAGTAATATAGTTGAGCCAACTTGGAGTAACTTACACATTGGACAAAAAAAAATTTATACCAATTATGGGTTGAACTAACTTGGAGTAACATTGATAAGAAAATTTATTCTACATTTTGCTCCTAATATGCTTTTATAAGAAAAAAACCAAACAATATATCAAATCATCTCAAGATCAATTTCATTAACACTCAGCCAAACTCGTGCTTAAATAATAAAAAAAACAATCCTACCTCTCTCCAAAATATAATAATCACGGAAAATGAAATTCGAATGTGAGAAACATGATTAAACTGTACTTTACCCCTAATATGCTTTTATAAGAAAAACATCAAACCATAGATCAAATCGTCTCAAAATCAATTTTATTAACACTCATCCAAACAAGTGCTTAAATAATAAAAAAACAATCCTACCTCTCCCCAAAATATAATTTTTTTTATAGGGCAAACTTAGTTCTTAATTTTTGTTATAAGAATTCAAACCATCAACCTGTCACTCTCCGCTTCTCTTGTAAACTTTGTTATTTCCAAAATATAATAATTATGCAAAAATGAAATTGGAAAGTGAGAAACATGATTTCATTATCCCAAACCAAAAAATAACAGGAAAAAGCAGCGACCTTCAAGGTGGGGCTCCCCGTGAGAGAAATCACCAACAACAAAGTCCTTGTCCAAAACAATAAAGGTCTCCTCTGCAAAAAAAAAAAAAACTTCACCATAGTAAGGAATTTGAAAAGGTGGGGTTAGAAGGGGATGTGAGATAAACAAAAGGAAGTTGAGAGAGAACTGAACTGTGAGGGTCTTGAGACCATGAGAGTTGCATGAGATACTCCTGTTGGAGGGTGAGAGGCTCAGAGGCGGTGGCCTGAAGGAGAGAAGGGTCCTTCATCCATTGATGGTATTTGGGGACGTGGGCGTCCATGTAAGGGACCAGTATCACCTTCTCTCCTTCTAAGCTCACACACCCTTTCTTCTTCCCTTTCTCCTCCATCGTTTCTCACACTCCCTTGCGCTACAGTGACTTAACACTCACACAAAGTGGCTTTTATTCGCACCCAATTTTGCCATTGGCGCCTCCCTGCTTTTGTAATGGGTTAGGTGCTGTTTGGTTCGAAGGTCTACAATCTGAGAAAATAACATCAAATCTAAATATGCCTAGTTACAATTTAAAAAGTATTTGAAAATACTTTTAAAAGATAACTGAAAATATAATAAAAAAAAAGTTTAATTGGTATATATTTTAGTATAGAAGTTTAATCATAATTTTATATTTATGTAATTTTTAAAGTACTAATTAATAAAGTGAACAAACTTTTCATGAACAAAGAGTTATATAAATTTAGTAACAACATTATAATTATATAAGAAAATAATATATAAATATATTTTAAACTATATAGGTAAATAATTTATAATTTTTTATTAAATAAAAAATATTAATTTAATGAAAATATCAAATGAAAACAAATGTATTTTCTGAATGTTAAAAATGAAAACTATTTTCAGAAAATCAAAATAGAAAATAATATCAGAAAAATTTTTTTCAAATCAAATTCCATTTTACATAAAAGATAAAACTTCATTAAAAGTCATGGTAAGAAAATACATCTTTGATGGTAAAAAAAATGTAATTATAGAAATTTATAATTTAAAATATAGTTATAATGATTTATAATTTAAATATAATAATTTATATGATGAAAGCATATTATATCTTTATTTGTCATTTTATAACTTTCAGTTAGTTGATCAACTAGTTTTACCAAACACTTACAACTATTTTTTTTTAATTTTGCCAAATACACTCTTGATGATAAAGAAATTAAACTAAAAAAAAATTATATAATTTTAAAATTCTCCGATTTATAATTTACTATCTGGATGTATTATATTATGACATATAATTAAAAAAAAAAATTAAAATCACTAAAATTTAGAATTCTAATTTTCTTAGTCAGAGAGTTTGAAAATTTTTTTTCTATCATTTTCTGAAAACAATTTACATTTTCAAATTTTCAACATTCAAAAATTATTTTTATCCCATATGATTTTTTTTATTTTTAAAAAATAAAATTATTAAATTTAATAAATTTTAGTGATAATATTATAAAATATTTGTATATAATTTAAAATATTTTTTATATATATTTTTTATAATTAAAATATCAGTATTAAATTTTTATATAATTTTAATTTTAAAAAACACTAAAAATAAATTTGTATATTTTTAATTGTTTTTAATAATATTTAATTTTTTTTCAAAATACAAGCAAACATATTTTATTACCATTTCTTATTTTTTTATAAAAGCTAGTAGGCCTCTATATTATTAAATAAAAAATAAAAGAAAAAATAAAACACAAAAACTGAAAAGAGAAAAAAAAAAGTTACATAAAAAAGCAAAAGTTACATAAGATTTAGTAATTATTTACGACAAAAAAGTTTAAGTAAATGTGGACAACAAAGTGAAGTATTTTCATTATAACACTTACCAATGAAAACATAGGTATGAGAATTTCTTCTTTTATATATGTTACAACAATTTTAGTGTTTTAATTTAATATATTTTTTAATAACATAATAGAATATAAGTAGTTTATTATGTCATTTTGTATATAGTAATTTTTAGTTTAATATGTTTTTTTTTTATATTAATATAATAAGATAATTTATTTTTTAATTTATAAATAGATATAAAGATAGAATAAGTATTTTGAAGAATGAAAGAGAAATTTACTTTATTAATGGTGAGTATAAATAAATAAATTGTAGATTATAGATATAAGATATAAATTATAGATAATATTTATTAATAAAAAAAGACCATCTAATTTCTTGAAGGAGAAAATTTGAAAAAATTCTGAGACATTGGCCCAAGTAGCTCTCTCACTCTCGCGTGCTATCTCTTATTCTTGTGTGGTCTTTCACTCACGTACCTATCTCTCGCGTTCTTGCCCTCTCTCCCTCGCGCGCTCTCTCTCTCTGCGCCATTCTCTTTCTTTCACTCACTCCCTCTGTCGCTCTCTCTCTATGCACGGTTCTCTGGTTCGTCTCTTTCTTTTCATTTGTCTTTCCTAGGGTTTGGTTTGGGTTGAAATGATGAATATATTGTGATTCATGTCATGGTGTATTGTTTGTCTTGCTCAATTTGTTATAAAATCAAAGCTATTGAGTTTTTGAATTTGTTGGTTTATGTGCTGGACTAGCACTGAATCCTTCAATCGTCACTGTTTATAAGCATTCAAACTATTTTAGATAAGGTAATCTCATCCTTTGTTGCAATTTCATTTCACCGCAACTGTTAGGATGAGTTATAGGTCAAATAAAACAAAAAGAATTAAATGGTTAAAAGATTATATAGGTTGGTCTCAACAAACTTCCGATAAAAGAAAATTTATGAATAAATGTTGGTGTAAAACTTTTTATGGGAATAATGTATACTAATTAAACTTTTTTTATATTTTTATTTTTATATTTTTATTTTAATTCTCTAAGATGATGACATGTGTAGGATTGTCATGCAATTAAGTCAATGATTATGTCTATTTATAGCATTATTCTGAAGTAACTTGATATATGGAGAATGATTCATTTTATGCAATATTTTGCTTTTATGTTCTTTACTGCATTTTAAAGTAAATTAAAGTAACCTAGTTTTTATTCTCTGTCAATGAATATCTGTATATATGTATGTATTACTTGTAACTTTGAGAGCTCTATGATTTGTCTTCCCATAAACTGTCTGTCAAAATGATGTAACGAGTAATATAGTTGGATAGGTTAGATTCTTATTATTTAAGAATAAACCACTTTTTCACTCACATACTTTGTTGGGAAAGTGATTTGGAATTCTTCACAATTGTGTCATATGTTGTGGTACTTTGCAATCTGTCATGATGCTTTTGCTAGTGTGGGGTTTGCATTTTTAAAGATGGTTTGCACCTGTAATTATAGGTGCAATTTTTAAGGTTTTTGGGCTTTCTACTATTGCAATTGTGGTTGCGTCAATTGTAGTTTTCTACAATGCAATAGAAAAGGTTCCTGTAGTTGCTTTTCTTCTAGCTAGCTCTTTTAGAAATGAATAGAGTAAGTAATTAGGTGAGGCAAACCTTTAGGGGAGGGGGGAGTCTAGAGGTTTTAGAATTGAATGCAGTAGATGAAACACTTCTTGTATTTGGAATAAGCATTTAAGGTTTTTGAACAAAACTTAAATGCCCTTTCCAAATGCAATACGAGATGATTCTGCAGCAAGCATCATTCCAATAGTCTGTATCATCCAGTTCATCAAGTAGTAGAAACAACCTATCCACCTTTCCCTCAGAATGAATGTGCTCCTGTGAATGTGTTATTTTTTTGTTATCGGCAAATATATATATATATATATATTATAAAATAAATATGAAAAGCCTTTGTGCAGGATGCAAGCCACAAGACAGTGGAAAAACCCACATCACTGTCAGCAACGTGCTAAAGCAATACAAAAAGCCTATGTGCAAAATATGGGTCACAGGACTGTGGACAAACCCACAGTTCTGTGATTGACGCACAGAAGGAAAAGTAAAATAAAAAAACCTCTTTGTAGGATGCAAGCCACATGAATGTGGACCAACACACAACACTGTGAGCATTGTGCAGAAGGAAAAATTGTGTAGAAGGAAAATAAAAAAATTATATTAAATATTTAAAATTATTTTAAATAGTTAAATATTTTAAAACTAGTAAATATTACAAAATTTAATATTTATTTTTGGTAAAATTTAAAAATATAAATTTTTTATAAAAAGAAATATGGAAAAACCTTTGTGCATGATGCAAGCCACGGGACATTGGAAATTGGAATACCCACAACGCTGTGAGCTACACGCTAAAGGAATACAAAAAAGCCTTTGTGCAAAATGCAGGTCACAGGACTATGGGAAGACCCACAGTTCTGTGATTGAAAAACAAAAGAAAACAAAAAAATCACTTTGTAGGATGTGGGCCACACAAATGTGGACCAACACATAGCACTGTGAGCATTGTGCAGAAGGAAAACCATAAATTAAAATACCAAGAATTTTAATTTCTCTATCCAAACATGGAAATTAAAATAGAAGGAATTTACATTTCTTTGTCCAAATAAGACATTTAAACAATGAGGAAATTCAAATGTAAGCAATTTGAATGCCATAGATTTTAAAGTCCTTGAATTGTTAAAATACTCTATCCAAATACACCTCTAGGAATCTTAAGAATACGAATCGTCCAAAGCTTTCTTCCTCTCAACCCATCCCTTCATCGTTGCGATTTCCTCCCTTTGGTGGTTACTTCTTTTTTTTTCTTTGGCCAAAGCTTCTTCACACGCTCGTGACAGGTATAAATCTCTCATTTTTTATTTCTCTCATTCTCTCTCCCATTTGCTCATTTGCACCATTGACCAAGCTAGGTTTCGCATAGCCCTCTCTATCATCGCCATTTGTGATTTCTAAAGCTTTGTTGAGTTTGTTCATCATCATTTGCTTCTTCTCTTGTGCTGCACAATTTACTCTGCAACATCCCTAAGTTTATAATTTGATACACTAGTAATATAATTTCTTTTGTGTTCTGATTTATAAAAGGGTTCTGAAAATATCATCTGCACGTTAGTATCGTTTTCATCACTTCTGTTTTTAGATTGTAACATCACCAAAATGTTTTAGGTGCTTCAACTGATATCATGTTCTTTACGCTAAGAATGATTGGAATTTAGGAGAGGAATAATCTGTTCTTTCCTGAAAAAAATTTAGGGATCAAACTTTATTTTAATCTGTGCCAATCCCTGAAAGTTTCCCTTCAATTCTTGCCCCAAATACTAGCTTTTGAGTAGCCTGTGTTATCGTGCTTGTTTTTGCATAAATCAAGATCCTTGTTGTTGAAATAAGCAGCCATTTCTCGTAGTTGACATTGGACTTCTCAGTATTGTCAAACCAGCCTAAAGAGTCTCCCATTATGTAATTCTTGGAGGCTGCTAACACAACTTTTGCTTTATTTATTTAATAAATAAATAAATATTCTTAATTCTTAAAACTTCTCTTGTGCAAGTGATGCTACATTTGATTTCTTTGGCGCAGCTGCTTGCTTGATTTCTAACCGTTCTTCCAATTCACATTTAAGATCTGTGTACAATTTCAGTGTGGTTTTGGTATGAAAAGGGGACTTGGTTATGCTGGTTGTTGTGTAATTTATTCTCCCACATGGTACTAACCTGTGCTTCTGTTTTTAGTTATACTTTCTGCTTCCAGTGTTGAAATTGATGCTTCACTTGGGGATGGTGATGGTCTCAAAGATCCTGCTTTAAAAAAAGGTATGGGTTTTTTTCTACCACATTTCATTTATTGTTCAACGAATAATTTCATATGATTGAAAGAAAAAGAATGCATAATTGACATGTACTGTTGCCACTTAACAGAGTTTTGGTTTTGGTTCCCAACATGTGGTGCTTGGCTAGTGTGGTTTAAACTTTTGAGTTTGGATTATTTATTCTACTTTTTTTTTTTTAAATCTGAGGTAACAACTGAAGACTGAAATTAAATGGAAGCTTCAAATTTTTGAATAATTTAAAAAGGCATGTTAGTTGGAGGTTTGTTGTTTATTGATTAACAGGTGTGAAGTAATATAACTGAGTGAAATGGCAATTCAAGAAAGTTTCTACAATGTAAATAATAAGCTCTGGCAGCACTATTATTTTAGTAGACTCACTAGGGTTGGATTAGTATGTTTGCTTATCTGATTCAGAACCTATCTCCTACATGCTAGTCTAATCGTGACCAGAAAAATGTGTAGCAAACACGGCTGAATTTGCTATAAACAGTAACATAACTGGTCTCATTGCATTATTTGGTAATTATAGTTACTTCTTCTGTCTAATTTCTTACGTGCTCACACATTAATAACATTGTAGTGTAAGTTTAATGCAAGTTCATTAACTGGGTGTCCTGACATTTTCTTAAAGTAATTGCTTGAGGTCTAGTGTACAGTACATTCAATATCATCACTTACCTTTGTTCCATATCCCATATGCGATTTGATTTTTTTACTGGGTAGACTAATAGGAGTAATATCATTCTTGTTGGTTTTATTGACCTTCAGTGATTTACTTATTTAGCGGTGAAGTTTTTCTCCTGCCAAACACAAAATATTCAGGCCTTGTATCCAATTTCTCCTTTGCAGGAAGTATGTCTCGAAATTTTAATCAATGACAAATAAATTATCCTGACTTTGTGCTTTAAAATGATTTCCTTAGTAGGCTTATTTAAATTACTATAGGCTCTAAATTAATAGCATTAACAGAATAAATAAATATTAAAAGATTTGGAGAACTACTTGTCTACAAATTCTAGCATGCTAACCGCAGGAAAATTTCCATTTACCTCTCTGAAAATATAGCTCAAAATATCCTTTAAATGTCAAATGCTCCTCCTTATATTAGAAAACAGGGGTAGGAAATCAGGACCACTTGGTCAGAAAGGCTTTTGTAAAATATAATATGGTATTTGGTGTTAGTTGTTAGTTGAGATGTAATATTTTATTTATGGTTGTATGTCAGAGGTTGGTGGTAGTTGTCACTACTCTGACTATTTCTAGATTGTTGTTCATCTTTATTAATAAGAGGTTCTAAGCTGAGTAATTATCTCAAGCTTTTTCTATACTCAAGTTGGTATCAGAGTGGGTTCGACCCTGCTCTTTAAAGTCTAGAGTCACAGTAGGCTGTCCGCCTTCTCCGGTGAGTCCAGATCCAGGTGCCCTTGACGTGCGTGTTCAAATCTTGGAAATCGCTCCTCTATACGTTGCTCCACGCGCCTTCTCGTGCCGCCACCAGTCGTGCTAAATAGCAGGCGTGTGAGCTCCACGCGTTGGCGAAATGAACTCTGTTCGCCATCGTTCCGGTGTCGCCTAAGTCGCCAGAGCCATTGCCAACCTTCGTGTGTCAGTTTGAGCAAGATTTATTGAATTTAACTCAAATCTCTCTTGGGTCTCTATTTTACCTTTTGTCAGATCTGAAAAATATCCTCTTCTACCTCATTTAGTTCTGTCCTATTCTTCCTATTTCTGGACTGCCATTATCACAATAGAAAAGCTTAATGGTAAAAATTATTTATCTTGGGCTGATTCTTTGGAACTCTGGTTCCTTCGTCAAGGACATCATGAGCATCTAGAAAAGGTAGATATTGAGGGATCAGTTGAACAGAAAACTCAGTGGAAGAAACTTGACTTTCAACTTTGTGCTCTTCTATGGCAGTCGATGGAACCTAAAATATTGAGGAACCTCAGAGCATTTAAAACTTGTTATTCATTTTGGAAGAAAGTCCAAGATATCTACTCTAATGACATCCGACAGCTTGGCGTAGGACATGAATCACGAGGCCTCTATTACCTGGAATCTAGCTCTTCGGTGTCTTGTCTTGCATCCATTTCTCCTAAACTATTGCATGATTGGTTTGGACACCCTAGTCTAGCCAAACTAAAGATAATGGCTCCCAGTATCCAGAAAATCCAAACTTTAGAATGTGAAGCTTGTCAATTAGGCAAACATGTTACGTCGTCCTTTTCTAGTCAAGATAAATCAAGAAGTAATTCAGCTTTCTCTATTATTTATTCAGATATTTGGGGTCCTAGTCAGATTACTTCTTTTTGATTTAAATATTTTGTCACCTTTATTGATGAATATTCTTGTTGTACGTGATTTTATTTAATGAAAGAAAGGTCTGAACTTTTGTCCATATTTGTGTCCTTCTTCCATGAAATAAAAAATCAGTTTGACAAAACAATTAAATGTTTTAGAAGTGATAATGCAAAAGAATATTTTTCCTCTGAACTTTCTTCGTTTTTGTTCTCTCAAGGCATATTACACCAGTCCACTTGTCCCCACACTCCTAAACAGAATGAGATAGCAAAGAGGAAGAATCACCACCTTGTTGAAACAGCTCGCTCCTTAATGATTAATGCAAAAGTTCCATTGCATCATTGGGGGAGATGCGATTCTTTCTGCCTGTGTTATCTTATCAATAAGATGCCCTCTTCTTCTCTTGATAACCAAATTCCGACCATCCTATTTCCAGCTAAACCTCTGTATCATGTATCTCCTCGTGTATTTAGTTGTACTTGTTTTGTTCATGATATGTCTCCAGGTCTTGATAAATTGTCAGCTAAGTCTATCAAGTGTGTTTTCCTAGGATACTCCCGTCTTCAAAAGGGGTACAAATGTTATTCTCCTAATAACAAGAAGTATTACATGTCTGCTAATGTTACCTTCTTTGATGATTCTCCCTTTTACTCATCCTCCACACTCGACTCTATTTCCATCTAAGAGGTATTACTTGCTTCTACCTCTAGTCTAGAAATTGTCATCTCTCCAGACGTGTCTTCTCAATCTGATCCTACCAATATTAGTCTAGCTCCTAACTTCACTGAAACTGAACATTCTCCCTCTGCTACTATTCATGGCATGACACCTGAAACTAGCAGCATTGTTCCTGATGACTCTCGTGGTTCATGTCCCTCTCTATCTGCTTCTTGTACATTGGCTCCTAATTCTCCTTCTATGGCCGATGACAACTCCTGTTGGCTTGTTTCCCTTCGCAAAGGTATTTGATCTTCTCGAAACATTACAATTTTTTTAGTTATTATCGTCTGCCTCCATCTTTTGTTCCTTTATAAATTCCTTATCATCCATCACGATTCCCAGAAATGTTTGTGAAGCACTTGACCACCCTGAATGATGCCGAGTCATGATTGATGAAATGCAGGCCCTTGATCACAATGGTACATGGGAGTTGGTGCATCTTCCTTCTGGGAAGAAAGCTGTTGGTTGTAGATGGATCTATGCTATTAAAATTGGTCAAAATGGTGAAATTGAACGCCTTAAAGCTCGTTTGGTAGCCAAAGGTTACACTCATATCTATGGACTTGATTATGGAGATACTTTCTCCCCGGTGGCCAAGATCACTACTATTCATCTTCTTTTTGCCATGGCAGCTATTCGCCATTGGCCCCTGTATTAGATGAACATTAAAAATGCATTCGTTCATGGTGAGTTAGATGAGGAAATTTACATGGTGCAACCTCCTGGTTTTGTTGCTCAGGGGGAGTCTGGTTTAGTATGTAAACTCCGGCGATCTCTCTATGGTCTTAAATAGTCGCCAAAGGCTTGGTTTGGAAAATTCAGCAGTGTTGTCCAAAGTTTGGTATGAAAAGGAGTGATCACTCTGTCTTCTACTATCATAAATATGTTGGCAAATGTGTTTATTTAGTTGTTTATATTGATGACATTGTCATTATAGGGAATGATGAAGTCACAATATCTCAACTAAAGCAACACTTATGCAATCACTTTCAAACAAAAGATCTTGGTCATTTGAAATATTTTCTTGTAATAGAAGTAGCTCAATCCAGAGAAGTTATTGTAGTTTCCAGAGAAAGTATGCCTTGGATCTTTTGGAGGAAACAAAAATGTCTAATTATAAGCCGGTTAACAGTCCTATGAACCCATACAAGAAGTTAGTGGCTAATATGGGGGTCTTATACTCAGATCCAGAAAGGTATAGAAGGTTAGTTGGGAAGCTCATATATCTCACTATTACGAGGCTAGATATTTCCTTTGCAGTTGGAGTCGTGGGTCGGTTCATGAATTCACCTTGTGTTGAACATTGGGATGGAGTAATGCGTATTCTCAGATACATAAAAAAGGCTCCAGGCCAGGGTCTGTTGTATAATGATAAAGGAAATAGCCAAATTGTTGGATACTGTGATGCTGATTGGGCTGAATCCGATACAGATCGATGCTCTACTATCGGTTATTTGTGTGTACCTTGTGGGTAATCTTATCTCATGGAAGAGTAAGAAACAGAAGACTGTTTCTTGATTTAGTGCGGAAGATGAATATAGATATATGGCCCTTGTTGCATGTGAGTTGGTGTGGGTTAAACAACTCATACAAGAATTGAAGCTCTGTGAAATTTCTCCAATGCAACTTTATTGTGATAATCTGACAACTCTTCACATTGCTTCTAATCCGGTATTTCATGAAAGGACGAAGCACATTGAAATTGATTGTCACTTTGTAAGAGAAAAGGTGTTGTTTAAGGAAATTAGGACCGAATTTGTTGGTTCAGATGATGAGCTAGCAGATCTATTAACTAAATCCTTGAAGGGTCCTCAGATTGAATATTTGATTTCCAAGCTTGAAACATATGATTTATATACTCTAGCTTGAGGGGGAGTGTTAAATATAATATGGTATTTGGTGTTAGTTGTTAGTTGAGGTGTAACATAATATGGTTGTATGTCAGAGGTTAGGGGTAGTTGTCACTTGTCACTACTCTGACTATTTCTAGATTGTTGTTCATCTCTATTAATAAGAGGTTCTAAGCTGAGTAATGATCTCAAGCTTTTTCTATACTCAAATGCTTTAATATTATGTCATGAACTAGTTATATTACATCCATTAATCATTTAGTAAACAATCTTAGTGGTTCTTTTTTTAGTTTTGGTTATCATCGTAAAATTCAAGCTGCATTGGTTTTTCAAATCTTATTAACTTGAGCATCCTATACATGTAATCACAAGACTTGAGCTCTTTAGTTGGCTGGAGTGCTACAGTTTCATGCTGGTTATGTGTTCAGATCCTCTCCAATATTAAATCTTTCTACATACAAATTTCCTAACAACCTCTTTGTCCTGTTCATAGCTATTGCTGGAACTTATTTTAGAAGATGAGTTGTTATGACCTAATAACCAAGAAATTCCCTATGCTTGAGTTTCTTTTTAATATTTCTTTTAAGATCCATCTAATTCTCGCATCAATTATCTTTTCTGTTGAAATGCAGAACCTGATCCAGCTTTGAAGATAGTTTGTTGTCTGATTTTACATATTATACCTCATAACAGATTTGTCTCCTGTATACCTTCTCACTATATTTCTCTCTTCTGTGTCTTATGAACCCGTACTCTTCCACATCCTAATATGCTTCTTTCCTTTCTTTCTGCCAAATACCTCTAGCTTCTCTCACACACAGATTCCCAAACTTAGGGATAGTGTAGGCTCATTGACCTACTTGGTAGGGCTATTGATGAATGATCCATTTAGGAATGCAGGTTGCTAACAGATTATTGATCAAAGAATTGGTAGGGGATGTGAAAGTATTTGTTATTTTTATTTATCTTTCATTTTAGAATAACCTTTTCCTTTTCAATGCCATGTTTAAGATTGGAGATCTTGAGAGATTGCAACTACACAGATATATAATTAAGCTGACTGCTTGAGTGCACTTATTTTTGTTTGTGTTACTTTTATATAGCAGAAGATTTTATGTTATTATGTTAGCTTTCGAAAGCAATAAGCTGTGTCAATGTCACTTAGACATATAGCATTATTGGCTACAAGGATAATGGCTATTTACTATCATTTTTTCATTTGTAAGAAATCCCTATTTTTATAAAGCCACCGACAACATTAACATGTGTATATAGTTATTTTAATACATGATAAAATATAATATTGTATTCTTCATTTGTATAATTGGTGTTTCTATACTTTGAAACACATTAATTTCCCTTCGTTCATATTTTTTTCTTGTTTAAACCAGTGTTGGTTGCATGGCTTTTTGCTGTATCAAATAATTACAGCAGATTGTCTATGTAGCTTAGCTGCTTGTTTTGCTTAAGAGTAGTGTGATTTTTCATGAAATGATTTCTAGCTTTCTACAGAACTGTTAGTTTGTTATGGACATTCAATTAACCAATCTAGTGAGGCTTTTGAATGAGTATTGAGTCAGCCATTTGTTCACTATCATTCAAAAATACAAATGCAATATTCCTCATTTTTTTACTTGCAATATTTAAATAATTGTCGGTACAGAATATTTTCCGTATTACTCGGCAGTTTCCTTTGCTTAATCCACTGTTGTCATTGTTCATTATAGATGAGCAATATTCAGTTAGGCATGTTTTATTTTTAACCTCTAATTGTCCAGTAATATTCATAGAATTTGCCAAATTTTCATGCAATGTGGATTTTTTTTTTTTTTCCAATTCCAAAAGAGTGAAACATCCAAGTTAACATGCAGTTTCCTCCTCTGCCCCTGTCTCTCGCTCACCATGCCACTCCTGCTTTGCTTTGCGGTTGAGCATCGGTAAGATCCTTACTCCTCTTTTCTACCTCTGAAAAATTGGCATGCTCTGCACCAAAACCCTTGCTTGTTACTGATTATAAAACACTTTCTGATTTCTCAGAAATACGACGTTTGTTTCTTTGTTTAATCAGGCTTGTGCATGTCTATAGGTATAGATTATTAGTTTTTAATTACATGCAGTTAGCTAAATGAAAATTATCATCATATGCCCTGTGTTATGATTTGGTTTCGGATTGATACTCTTGGTCAATTAAATGAGGGGTGAATGGTTATTGGAGCCTAGGCTTGAGTCTTGACTTGAGTTAGATTTGTGTCAAAAATGTAGTGGGGTTATGGAGAAGAATTATCTCTTAACTGATTTTCATTCTTTGCTTTCTCAGTTTCTCTATTTTCTTTTTTATTCTTGCTTTTTAAAATATGATATTGCAGGTTCTGGTTTACTATAACATTACCTATTACCAACATGTTGACAATATGTGTCTGTTAAATATACCAGTATGGAAATCATATAACTATGATTTTTTTCTGAGAGTCCTAACGCTAATAATTCTTATAAGCTTTTTCCTGAGTTATTACAACTTTAATGTTGCTTTAATATTATTTATTTAAATAATTTGAATTTTTTTAATAAAAAAATGTCACTTAAAAAGGGGAAAAATTTTAAATTTAATTGTTTTTTACATCTGGTGGGCCAGCCCACCTTACCCACCAATTTGGAGTGGGCCATTGGGCTGGAATTTGTGGTATCTTTTGCAAGGTGGGTGAGCTGACTCTTTTGGCACTTCTATTCCATCGAAGCAATATCATGTAATTTTTTTCTTGGTAAGCTATACTACCTGTTTATTACCATGGAAGCTGAAGACAACATCAAATGAATAGTGATAAATAACATAGTAGTTAATAGTGCACTATAGCGGGTGCGATGACGGCAAGGTAGAGCAAACCGTCACCGCTTTGACAGTGGTCGTTATGATGCAGATGGGTGCATCAGTCTGTGTGCCACCTTTTGTGGTCCAAAACGTGGAGAATCATGGCCTCGACGTGGACATGCGCTTCTGCTTTGTTGACGACATCCATGACGGATGGGTAATAGGGACGATGTCTTCATCCCTTTGAAGTTGTTTTGTGTTGCACTTTTTTAAAGAGAAACATACACAAAACAATGTCGTTTTGCTTAGTTTAAAATTTTTTTTAAATGAAGGGTAAAAGGGAAAGTCCCATTTTCCCTTTTTATCCGAGAACAACTTTTTTGAGAATTAGTTCTCTTCTTCCCCTGTGTGCTTCTTCTTCCTCATGGTGAAGCTCGGTTGTGTCTTCTCTGACGAGGAGCATTGTCTCCGGTGAGCATCGTCTTTGGTGCAGGTTCTTCATGGGCTGCTTCTCTTTTTTGGTTCTGCTTCTTCACAGCTTTTCTCACTAGTGATACATGTCATGTTTGTTGTTCTGTATATGCAAACAATAAAAATACATAATTATATATTTCCTTGCAATCAATTTTTTATTTGCTAGCACATATACATTATATACATCTAGTAATATACATTTGCATAGGGATCTAAATAGCGGTCATCCTGCTTGCACTATCTTGCTATAGCGTTTTTGGAGGGTGATCGTTTCAGGCTGCTAGCTGCTATTAACTACTATGATAAATAATAATTTATCCATTTTTTTTTTAATCGGCAAATATTAGTTATTAGTCCCTTAGTGTTTGTTGGTGATGAGAGATTCAAAACCTCGACCTCTACCTCCTCCCTTCATGTGAATTTTCCAAATATGTCAACCTGATAATTCTGTTTATCCGTTCTTGTTACGGATTTGTGTTTATCTTTTAAAAACAGGTATGGATAATATGCATACAAAAATAGAAGAGGGAGCATAAGTTATTGAGGAGTGTTAGGAAACTCTCCCGTACACTCTCTTTCTAACACTCTCTTTCTAAAACTCTCTTAGAGATAGTCATTTAGTGATAACTGGAACTCATCAAAATTGGTAATTTCTAATAAATTCTATCCAATAGCCATAGGGAGAGTTTCAGTTAGAATTTCCTTAGTACTCTTCTAAGTTATTTATCAACATAGAGTAGTCTCTAAGGTTATCATCTACAAATTCAAATCCCTAAGTTACTTGATTATGGTGTTTCATTTACAACATTAGGAATTATAGGAAAACTCTCTGAGAAATCTTCCTCTGAAACTTATAGTTTACCACTTTTCCGTATATATTTATATATATATTGATTAGGAATTCGTTTGATAAATAGAATTCGTTTGAAGCATGTGGGACTCATTGAGGTAAACCAGTATTATAACTCAGTTTATTGTAATTCTTCTGCTAGAACTACTATGCTAGAACAATAAGAACTTGGACATTGTGAGAATTCAGAGATATTCAATGGAAATATTGATCAAAATATTTCAGGATTATATGTAGGAGATTGATTAGAATCTTACTAGAGATTCCTCTAAATATTGCAATATTGTAGAACTCAGCAGGCTGCAAGAGTCTTCCTTTAAAATGATTTTTCTATTGAATTAAACCTCAATTTCTAAACAGTATGGTGCTTTCTTCAAGCCTGGGGATGAAGAAAATCTGAATTAGGAAACATCCCTGAGTAGTTTTTGTTTTTTACTTTTTAAAACACTTGTCTGAAAAACTGTTTTCAAATCTTGATAGAGTTTAAATGTGAAATTAGCGTAAGTACTAAGTAGTATAAATTTGTTTCTAAAACAATTTTTAAAACTAAAAGAAATGGAAAGAGAATCTCTGCATTATTAAAGCTAAAACGGAAATGTGATGCGGTCTACAATTTAGAACCTTAAATGTGATGATTTAGTAGCTACTTTACATGTCTGCTTCATTATTCTATATAAACACAGAATTTGCTTGTGGTGATGGCTAATATTAAATTGACAAAATCTATTGCTGATGGGAAAAAATATCTTCCTTTTGGTTATTGTTGTGGATATTATAGTGTACGTAACCTTGAAAGATGTGTTTTAGTTTGCAGGTTTTTCAGTTAGTATTTTTCTACCTTGCCTATAGATATTCTCTAGTTTTTTAGCAACAGCTGGACCTAGAAGCTATAAGTGATAACAATAACTCTTAGATAAGGTGAAAAGTTTTTTGGATGAGAAGAATTCAGAACAGTTTGATTGATATGAACAATTTTTTTACAGGGAAATGAATATCATATTACAAAATTAAAAAGAATAAGGAAGAGAGCATTAGCCTTAAAGCACCTTGACTATACAAAGAAAACGCAATGATATACAATACCATAGAGGCATCCCCTGCTAAAAAATCATGCTTTGCTTACAGAGTACTTGGAGAGAATGAATTCCTGGCCCTAAGCAATATAATAAATTCTTTTTTATTTGTTGTTCACGATTCATTTTCCTTTTTCAAATTCTCCATTATTTAAAATCATTTATATAAGATGTTCGTTGTACTTTCATTGATGTTACATTTGTTATTTGTGATTGATCTTAATGTTTTTGTTTTGACTTTTGATCTTAATGTTTCTAATTATCACTGTTATTATAATTAGCAATATTGAAGCTTACACCCGTAACAACTTGTGGGCATGGCATTAGTTAAGCAAGGAAAACTATAAAATGCTGTCAAGTGCTGCATCTGCTCAGCTTCCAAGTTGCTGGTACTGCATTCCAAGCCATCTTAACGTCCATCACCGTGCTCAACAAAAGAGAAAACTCACCACTCTATCACTTGCCAATGCAGATAGCCAAATTCACCTCAGAAATTTCTACGGCCTAAGTCTTCCTCAGACCCACAATTGCAGCAAAGGGCAAGAAAGCAATAACAGGGCTAGATACAATTCCAATTTAAATCAGAACTACAAACATTTGTTATTTCTACAGTTCTTCCCTGATTGTGACACAGCAGACTCTAATAATGAAAACCCAAGAACCAGAAACCACTATCAGCATCAAGTAGACGAACAAGGGAACTTAAAGGAAAATAACAAAACCAGTGTATTTTTCTCAAACATGTGGTGGGTAGATGTGAAAGCAGCACTTGGCCAAAGAATAAACTTGGAGGGCATTCTATGTTCAACTATGGTGATTTTAAAAAACCCGAAAGTGGCTCTGCCCCATATTTCTGTTCCTGATATAAGGTATGTTGATTGGGCTGAGCTGCGTAGAAAGGGATTTAAGGGTGTTGTCTTTGACAAGGATAATACTATTACAGCACCTTACTCTTTGAAGCCCTGGCCTCCACTTGAGTCTTCATTGGAGTGTTGTAAATCGGAGTTTGGTCTTGATATTGCTGTACTTAGTAACTCTGCTGGTAATTCTAGCTTGAAGCATTTTGAAATTGTTCTAAATTTGTCGTAGTAGTTATTCACTTAGTCACCCAAAGTGTTTTTTTGTTGTTATACTGGTATCAGGACTTCATGAATATGACCATGATGGTTCAAAAGCTAGGATGCTTGAAGGTGCAATTGGAATTAAAGTCATCAGACATAGTGAGTGTAGCTCCATATTTCTTTTATCTGGACACTTGAAATTACATGTTATCTTCCCTGTTTAAAATGCTAGGATTGTGAAATGTTCCTTTGGGAGAAATGACTTTACTAGTGATGTTGATTTGTATGTATGCTTCAGGGGTAAAGAAGCCAGCTGGTACTGCTGAAGAAATTGAAAAGCATTTTGGTTGTGCAGCTTCTCAATTAATCATGGTAAATAAGAATTTTGTAATGTTCACCTTCCACCCATCTACTTGTTTTGTAGATTTATGTTAAACCATAGTATTCACGGCAGGTGGGTGATCGACCATTTACTGACATTGTTTATGGCAATCGGAATGGGTTTCTAACTATTTTGACAGAGCCGTTGAGTCTTGCAGAGGAGCCATTTATTGTTAAGCAGGTTTATTTTTCGTTTTTTATTATATCTTTTGGGTGCTGGAATTGTTTGATGTGATTAATTTTTCTTGATAATGGGAAAATTTTCATTAGTGGAAGAGAATGACAAGTTCAGTTTGACAGATCCTATATCAAAAGAGAAAAGGTAGCAAAGATAAAATCACAAGCTTAAACGTTTACACACCTCTTATAGAGGCAAGTGAAATTCTAGAAAAATAAGAGCAGATATTTACACAAATTTCCCGAGTGAATTATCTTTTGTTTCAAAGAATTAGAGTAGGAAGGTCTCTGCAAAGTTAACTAAGTCACTCCGTTAATGCAAACTTTCTATATATGATATGATTCTATGTGCCAATGGGTAATTCATTTTATCAGTTTTAACAGCTTCTTTCTCCTATGTGTTAATTAACATCTTGAATTTTCAACATTTTCTATAATTCCTTGCTAAAGTTTGTCATGCCATATTCCATATTTTGTATTGATGTTGAAATCGTATGTGTTCAAATTCACTATGTGCAAAAGTCATCCACATTAGCCGTACTTTGCTTCTTTTAATTGTTTCAAATACCAGTCATTTATGTTTGTTAAAAGAGATAATTGGTGATTCTGAATGCTTGAGAAATAAGGGTTCCTCAGCTCTATTTATAATGATTATAATGAATTAAAACTAAATGTCGAATCAAATCATATAATGTAAAAAGGGTAACTAAGTAAGATATAAAAGACAATCAAATCTTCAACACTCCCCCTTAAGCTGGAGCATATAGATCATAGACATCTAGGTTGGAACAAATGTAGGATATTCTTGATTTGCTGAGAGACTTGGTGAAGATATCTGCTAGTTGATAAGTTTACCTACTCATGGAAAACCAAACAAGATTAGATGTTATATATAAGGCGAGTTCATTGTCACAAGTGAGCTTCATGGATTCAACTTTGCAAAACTTGAGCTTATTAAGGATTTGCTTTAGCCAAATCAACTCGCATTTAGTAAAGGCCATAGCCCAATACTCTGCTTCTGCACTAGACCTGGATACAGTGCTTTGCTTTTGCTCTTCCAAGAGGTAAGATTCCCTCCAATTAGGACACAATACTCAAGGTTGACCGATGATCACTTTCATCTCTTGCATATTCTACATTTAAATATGCAACAATATCAGTATTACCTTTGTCCTTATAAACCACCCCTTTGCCAGGAGCCCCTTTATATATCCCAGAATTCGAGTCACAACCTCTCAATGACTCGTGTGTGGAGAGTTGTTGAATTGACTAAGAACGTTGACTGCAAATGATATGTCTGGTCTAGTCATGGTTAGATAATTCAACTCCCAACTTGTCTTCGGCCTGTATTGAGAGGATTTCTGCTCATCAGGCGAAAGTCTGGTATTTGGATCCAAAGGAGTATTGATGGGCTTGCAATCTAACATTCCAGCATTTACCAAGCTATCGAGCATACTTCCTTTGGGTAATGGCAACACCAACTTTTGACTGAGCAACTTCAATCCCCAAAAAATATTTTAGTCGTCCCAAATCTTTGATTTGAAAATTCTAAAACAAATGATTTTTAAGATCCTGGATACCCCAATGCTCATCTCCTATAATAACAGTATCTTCTACATACACCATAAGGTAAATGCACGATTAGTTGGAGGAGGAAATTTTGTAAACGACGGAATGATCAGATTCATTGCAAGTCATGCCAAAATTAAACAAAGCTGAATTGCCCAAACCATGCTCTTGGATTTTGTTTGCTGTCATACAAAGCTTTATGTAACCTGCAAACAAAACATGTGGATTGCGCCTAAGCAATAAATATAGGTGGTTGCTTCATGTAGATTTCTTCTGTCAAGTTACTATGTAAGAAGACATTCTTAATGTCCAATTGATAGAGGGGTCAATGACGTATAGCAACCATTATTACGAAGAGACGAACAAGATGAGCTTTTTACCAAAGATTTGTCTATAATCCTTGACTACAAGATAAGCTTTTAACCTATCAATCTATCCATCCACACCAACCTTAATTGTAAAGACTCATCAACAACTGACAATGGTCTTCTCAGGGGAGGAAGAACAAGAACCAAGGTCTGGTTGGACTTCAAGGCTTGCATCTCATTAATCATCGCTTGTCACCATCCTGGATGGGAAAATGCTTCCTGTATGGTTTTGGGAATAGAAATAGTGGAAATGGCAAACACAGGCATACAGGGAAGGAAAAAAAAATGATGACAATTTAAGAAATTATAAATTGGAAAAGGATTACGAGTAGAACAATTACGTTAGCGGACAACATGGGTAATTTTGATTGGGCCAGAGTTGGCGAAGGAGGTAGAGTAGGAGATGGAACAATGATCTTTGTAACAGGAGCTACTTCAATTGGTGGGGGGCGTGGTCGACGCTGATAAGTAAAGAGAGGAGGGACAGGGAGGACAAATGGAACAAATTGTATAGGAATGACAGAGAGCATTGAGAATACCTAGGAAATAGATTCATGTGAGGTAGACTGAGAAAAGAAGGGTGTATTTTCAAAGGTGACATCAACATATATGTAGAAACGATTGGTGAAGGGTGAGTAACACTGATAACCTTTTTGTGTTTGAGAGTAACCAAGAAAAATGCATTAGATAGCATGTGCTGATAACTTGTCAAGACTTGGAATAAGATCATGAAAAAATAAGTAGAATTAAAAATACAGGGAGGAATGGGAAACAATTATGCATTAGGAAATAAAATAGAATGTGAGACTTTGTTATTAAGGGATGATGACGACAGCGTTGTCAAAACGTCGTTATGGCGCCGTAACGGGATAACGGTGGCCGCCGCAATCCGTCATGGCCGTTACGCACCTGTATGGCGTGGTTCCGCCATTTCGCGTGTGGCGGGCGCCATGGCGGAAGCGCCGTGGCGGTTTATGGTGGACATGGCGCCCAGTTGGGCCTTTTTTGCGTTTGGACCCGGGTCGACCCGACCCGGTTTGATGCCAATATAGTGCATCTGTAGCCCTCGCCGCGCATCCTGCCAACTTCGTCAGCCGTCCCAGTCGTGCAGCCTCCCCGCATCCTCCCAGTCGCACGTCAGCCTTTAGAACGAGCTTTCCCGGGTCGCGCAGCCTTCGACGCCGTCGACCAGCCACCGCGCAATGTCCGACGCTGTCAACCTGCCACCGGCGCAACGTCCGACGCCGCAACCAGCCACCGCGCAACGTTCTCTCTCGCATTCTCGTGCGTCCTCCGGTGAGTTCTCCGGCGCCGATTCTGCTACTCACGTTCTCGAGTTTTTTTCCAGTTTAATAATCATGTCAAGAGCAGAAACAAACACCCCAAATGTATCCTCAAATTCAATCAGCTCTAAGAGGATTGACGTGGGATGGAAGCACTGTACACCCGTTAAAGAGAATGATACAAATGAAATCTATTGTAATTATTGTCGGAAGGTTATGAAAGGAGGTATAATAAGGGGAAAACAACACTTGATTGGAAAAGTGGGAAATGTTACAGCTTGCTTGGATGGAGGAATTAGTGTCAAATGCTAATTTGGCACATTCAGATGGAGAAGAAGCTGAAGGATTCTTGGATGAGCAGTATCGCCCTGTTGAAGTTAATTATGCAGACATTGATGAAGATGAGGAGGATTAAATAAAATAATTTTAGGACTTGTCATTGTGTTTACTGTTTTTAACTTTGTTTTTTTGTTTTGATGGTTGTTTAATCCTTTTGTTTTGGTTAGGAATTCATGTTTTTAACTTTTAATGATGGCAATATCACTAGATTATGAATTCTATGAATTTTAAATTGTTAAATTGTTGGTTTTGATTAATCTGGTTGTTATTTTGCTGTTTTTGCATTATATATATATATATTTTTGTCCGCCATAGACCGCCATGGCATCCGCCATGGCAGTATGGCGCTTAAAGGTGCTGGCCGCCATCCGCCGTATAACCTTCCTGACAACCTTGGATGACGACATTCTATTGATAAGGTATCCTGCAGTAAGAACATCTCCCTAAAATTTTAAAGATGCATTAGAATAAAGTAACATGGTACATCCTGTATCAACAATATGATGATGCTTACGTTTAGCAATACCATTTTGTTGTGCTGTGTGACGGCAAAATGATGGGTGGATTATACCATGAGAGAACATAAATTGTTTAAAAGGTTGCGAAAAATATTCTCATACATTATCACTTTGTAAAACACGAATGTATGGCCAAACTGAGTATGAATTTCATTACAAAATTTTCGAAAATAGAAAACAATTCAGACCGTTCTTTTAATAAAAAAATCCAAGTATTCCTAGAAAAATCATTAATAAATGTAAGATAATACTTAAAACCTAAAACATAAGGTACATGAGTAGTTCCTGAACATCAAAGTGGACGAGTGCAAAAAGGGTATCAGTGTCACAAGGAGTGCATCCAGGAAAGGAGGCTAAATCATGTTTGCCAAGCTGACAAGATTCACACTCTAAAGATGTCATCTTAGAAA
Organism: Psophocarpus tetragonolobus; assembly: GCA_037954015.1. Lineage (NCBI taxonomy): Eukaryota > Viridiplantae > Streptophyta > Magnoliopsida > Fabales > Fabaceae > Psophocarpus > Psophocarpus tetragonolobus. The sequence goes on along the minus strand of CM075690.1, from coordinate 56,458,604 downwards.
GATGGGGAGCCATGACCTTCAATTTATTCAAAGTAGGATGTCTTAAATGACGATGAAGAAAAAGTGGAGACTCTAAAGTGGTGCAAGCAGAACGTGTAGGTGAGTGAAAGTAGTAGACACCATGTGCTTCATAGCCTATGCCAATTGTCCGTCTAGTATTCTGGTCCTGTATAGTAAAAGAATCAGGAAAAAGATTACAAAATAGTTAAGAGAGTAAGTTGGTTGGCAGAGACAAAGTTAAAGGAGATTTGGGAGCAAAAAGAGTAGTTTTTAGGGATAAAGATGGGGTGGCGTTGGCTTGGCCAATGGTTGTGACAGGGTCCTAGAACCATTGGCTAGGGTAATGTGGTGTGTTGATGTTGGTAGGGATAAATTGAAAACAAGAGAGGGATTACCGTCTATGTGATAGGAAGCACCAGAGTCCAAAATCCAAGACCTAGCAAGTGATGATTGTGAGAAACAAATTGTAGAATTACCAAACTGAGTAGTTGTAGCAGAGGCTTAGAGGGGTGCATTGTATTGGAGAAAACATTAATATTCGTCATCAGACAAAGCATTGCAAGGGGTGTTGCTCTCAATTGGATATCGGGTGAGATTCTGAGATGAGGTGATGACAACAGACTTTTCAGGGAAGCCAATCAGATGATAACATTTATCTCGAGAATGTCCCATACGGTGACGTTAGGAACATTGTAGGCGACTACCTCCACCACTACAACCACTCCTACATCCACTATTAGCATCTCGAGCATGTCCACGATTGTCATGACATGCAACAAAAGCTGAAGAATTGAAACTAGTGGTTGGTAAAGATTCCTTGTAAGGGACTTGAAGGAGACGAGCCAAGACTTCCTCAGACGTAAGAACACTAGAATTGGTGAGAATTTGATTGCGAACTGATTCAAAGTCTTTATGGAGACCATGGAGACATACACCATGAACATATGATCTAATTTTTTTGACATTGTCGCAGGGTCATCAAAAGTCATGAGAGTTTTGATTTCATGAATGACAGATTGATCTCTACCACAATAGGAAGGAAGATCAAGATCCATCATGTTTAAGGTAGCGAGGTTGTGGATGAAATCATATAGGTGTTGGACATTATTGGAGTAAAGATCACAGACTTTGTGCCAAATGGTGTAACAAGTCTTGTGGCTGCAGAAATGAATCATAAGGAAAGAGTCAATGGATTGCCATACGAGAGCAATAAGTTGGCATCATCCTTTTGCTATTGGGCACAGTTTGCACTAGGAATTGTGTCAGATGTCTTTTGTAAGTGGTTAGTTAAACCCTGCCCCATGAACCAGATCTCAACAGTGGCTGCCCACTGAATATAATTCTTCTTGGTCAGTTTTGCAGATGTTATAGAGGGACTACATGAGAAAACAAATGAGACATCATTGGCAGCGAAGGAGGAGGCCATTGTGCGCATGAAAACAATGTGCGAGGGGAAGAGGAGAGGATTAGATGCCTTAAACAACTTTGAAGGAGCCAAACGACCCCTAGAATGAAACGAGGAAACGACAACGAGTCAAGAGGTACAAATCGCGTCGAACGGAGGCTAGGAGGGCAACACATGGGCTTCACGTGCTGGTGAGACAGTGCACGTGTGGCGGTGCGTGACGACGCGTGAGGAGGTTTTTTTGGCGACTGTTCTGGGGGTGAGGAGATCAATGCCTTCTGCTTCAAATGTTGGTGGTTCGACCTTGAACGGAGGTAACTGCTAGAACAACCACAAATGGTACCTTGACGCATTGGTTTAGGTTTTTTGTTTTTTTATAAAGGTCCATAAGGGGTGGTGTCCGTTTGATACCAAGTTAGAAGAGATACTTGGTGATTCTATATGTTTGACAAATAAAGGTTCCTCAATTCTTTATTTATAATGATTATAATAAATTATAAATAAATGTAGAATCAAATTATATAATGTAAAAGTGGTAACTAAGCAAGATATAAAAGACATAATCTAATCTTCCACAATGTTCATTTTTACTGTCCTTTGGTATTTGTTAAATTAATGTTAGATGTTGGTTATTAGTTGTTAGTTGATGTATATTATGTTTCATTTATTATTGTATGTCAGAGATTGGTGGTAGCTGTATTCACTACTCTGATTTTCTATATTGTATTGTATCTCTATTTAATAAGAGGTTCTAAGCTGAGTCAGTGAACTCAAGCTTTTCTATATTCAAGTGTATTAAATTAAATATTCAATTACCTATTTTGTTTGATATCAAAACTAGTTCTCTAATGTATTGGACAAGGAGCTATGACTCTAGCTTCATATATTTTGTCTTTGGAAAATATATCGTAGTTTTAAAGGAAAACAAGTGATGTATTCACAATATAAAACAGTTTTATACTATCACTCAATCATAAATCATTATTTATGATAAGTTTATTAACTTACAACAATGACTAAGAGTCATATAAAAGGTAATTTGTAATTGGTTGATATTGTATTACTATGACACTCTAGTTTTAAAATTATTGGAATGGTTGGTTGCAACTGTCGCTGAACATGTTTTTAGGACTTGCCTGGTGTGTGAAATCTGATTGACGGTGCTTTGTTAAACGCTAGACAATTTTATTCACGAAGGTTAATGAATCTCTTATGCTTTATTACTATGAATCCGTTTGGAAAAAGAAATGAGTGCATTGACATTCCTTTAATAATTGTGATCATAGGTGAGGAAGCTAGAAACTTCGTTTATTAGTTACTGGTCTAGAAGAGGGTTGAAGCCACTTGACCAGAAGTTATTGCCAGATCCAAGGCCATGTATCAAACAGCCATATCCTTGACAAGACTAATCTCCAAACACTGCCCTATTTTTTGGCCCATTGGAATATTGCCCTTGAGTAATGCATATATGTCAATATGTTAAACAAAAAAATATTTGTTAAATTTTTACCACATGGCAAATATACCCCTCCATCTGCCCTCTTTATCTGGTAAGTTATCCTCTCTGCATAAAGCTTGTTTAAATAAATTATTATTAAAAATAATAATTGTTTTATCAACTTTCTAAGGAAAGTTTTCAAAAAGTAAACAATTTTTTGGAAGCAATCTTGTACCGAACATGCTATTAGTTTTTGTACTCTCAAAATCAGGTTATAAATTTCATGAAAAAATAAGTTAACAATTTTTAGTGATTTTTAGTTATCTGCGTGAAATTGTTTGATAATTTTTAAATAGGCTAAAAGGAAATTTTGATCCCATACTTTTTTTATTTCTTCATTTTGGTGTCCTCGAAATTGTTACATTTAGTTTTTTTTTTTTTTTTCTACAAAAAAATCTTTAGGTGCGTCTGTCAATTTGGGATGTTAATTGTGATATTTAATATTTACATGCAAATCTTTGACTTGCTTCAATAAAGAGACCTATTATCTTTTCACGTTGAAGAAAGTTAATGTAGGAATATAAAAAAAGATTTATGTGTAATTTAATAAAAGTTGAGAGGTGTTATTATATTTGTTCAAAATGTTATTTTAAAATCAGTTTTACAAAATCAATTTTATTCTTAATTTAATCAATTATGCGATCATTCAATCAAAGACACTTATATTTACATGTTCTACAAGCTAGTGTGTTGCGACTGCTTTCAATTTTTTTAAAGAAAATTATAGAAGCAGTTTTTAATTTTATTAAATTGTACAGAATTTCACTTTTTTTTTTCATACACTAATTTGTTTTTAAGTTTAAAAAAACATAACAAATTTACAATAACACTCCTTATGTGTTAAAAATATTATTTGTATTCTTCTTAAAGCTTACAGTAATACCTTTTTAGGGATGCTCAAATAATGATTAAAAAAAGTAGCGATTCATGTATGATCATACTAAACTTTAAGTGTTTTTGGAATTTTTTTTAATATTAACATAGCTCAAGTTTTTTAATTATAAAGGAAGACTTTTTGTTCATGCACCTCATATTTTTCTAACACCTTCATACTTTTTTAAATGTCTATACTGCCCCTTAGTCTTTTGTTCTGGAAAGTAAAATATGAATTTATTCTTTTAACTAGTATGTATTACTAACTTTGGAATATTAATGCTAAATTGAAACCATCCAGAATATGTAATCTAGATACAAATTTGAATTATCTATTATGGTATACGAGCATGGTGGTTACAAGGGGAGACAAAGAGCCTTGAGTGGATCAAAGAGTGCACAATGGGGTGGAGAGAAGGATTGTGAGGTGTCACAAAGAGGTGGGGCAACAAAAACAAATAGTTGAGGAAAAGGGCAAACAAAAAGTATGGGAGAGTGTGTGGGGAGATGAGGACGAAGAGTTGCAGAAGCCAAATAAGAAGTGAAGGTGTTGGTGATGGGGGCAAAGGAGACGAAGGGCGATAGGAGATGAAGAAGAGTGAGAACGGGCAGAGGTGAAGATAAAGTGATGAGGGTTATAGTTTTGGAGTAGGTAATTTGGATTTGACATAATTTGGATTACATGTCTCGAATTGCCCTTGTCCAAATTTAATAAATCCAAAATGAGTAATTTGGATTTTGGATGTTTTTTTTTAAAAAAAATTCAGATTACTTATTCTTGAGTACCTCATGTTAATTTATGAATCTAAATAGGCAACCAAAACTCCTCTAATACTCAAATTATTCATCCTAATTGTCCTATCGAAACTTATTAAAAGTAATTAAGGCATTCACTTTTAGAACCCATAATTCAAACCATCATTCTAGAACAAGCAATTTGAATTGCTAATGGGGGAGTTTTCTCTCTACACGTTCATGTTTTCTCCCAGCACTTCCATGACCTATGAAAAGTAAAAAATAATCTTAGTGAAAAAAGTTAAAACATTCTCTCATTCGTGCTTCTCTTTACTCCGCTTTGTCTTCTCACGTTCAAAGTCCGAACACAACTCCATTCTACCGCTCCTCCATCGGTGACCTCCATGCACCCAATTTGCTTTGTTCGTGCATGATGTTCAACAACCTTTGTTGCCTTCGTTGTAGTCTTGTGCATCCTTCATTGCAACACTCTTGTCCACCTTCGTCCGTCCTCACTTCTAAGTACTCACAAATTTTTTAGCAAGTCCAGATTGACAATCAAGACCTGGAAAATAATTTGCTTTTGCAAGTTCGAATTACCCAATCTAGACTTGTAAAAAAATTTACTTTACAAGTCCGGATTACACATTATGAACAGAAGAAGACGAGAGGCAAGAAAATTTTTAAATTTTTTTACTTAAAGCTATTTTTGTCATTTTTAAAATTTATATAGGTGCAGCGAGAACAACTCCTTATGGGAGTATATGATGTTTAAGGGTATTTTTGGTCTATTTTTATTGTTGGAGGTGCAAGGAAGAATCATGGGGTAAAGGGAGGAACAGCTTAAAAGGAAAAGACCAGTTGCTCTTCTTTGGATGTACACGGTCGATCCATTTAGCTTGACCATCTATCTTCGTCTTAATACAACATGTTATTTGATTTCGAAGACAGAAATTACTCTATTTTCAACCCTCAATACAAATTTATTGAGTTCATCTAGAGGCTACAGATCAAAAGGGTATATTTTCCTCTATATCCAACTCTTGTAAAGTATTATTTTTTGTAACGTCACTAGTTTATTTACAAATTTTTTTTACAGTATTTAAATTATAATTAAATTTAAAAGTTTGTACTGAAAGGTTATGCGGTGATATTTATGAATCTTATTAGTCTAATATTAAAATTACTTTTTATGGGCTACAATTTATTTTTAGTAGATCTTAATATTATTTTTTAAAATAAATAAATTTTTGCATTTAGACGAAATTGTATTACCCTATCCAAATAAGAAAAACAAAATGCAAATAATTTAAATTATGTTATTAAATATAGCATTAGAAGAATAAATAAAATTTTAAAATAAAGTAATTCAGATTTCATGTTTTTAATTTTCTTTAAATGTGAATACACTACTAACTATTGATACAAAATTGCAATATTGAATATTCCATCCAAACTAGAGATGATTATATGGACCAAGGTTTGTAGCGCCAAACTTGCAAGCTTGTGCAGATTTTGAATTTTTATAAGAAGTTATAGAAAAATTTTAAGCTTGATATGTTGGGTATACTAATTTTGTAGACTAAATCTAGAGCTCACAGTTCATTAAAGGAGATATTTGTTTTAGAGTTTTAGTAACTGTGTGTGATATTATTATACTTTAGTATTGAAAATCTTTAATATTCTACAATTTATCCTAATAGGAAAATCTTTAGTATGATAGAGTATGGTTTAATTTAAAAAATTATTTCTTCTAATTATATTTTTCAAAAACAAATCTATGCTCATGAGCTTAGCTCGTAGTCCATTAAAGGAGATATTCAGTTTTAGTAGTCGTGAATTATGTATTAGTATATTTTTAGTATTGAAAATGTTTAGTGTTCTATATTATTATAAATGATTATATATTCTAATATGATAGACTAAAGTTTAATTTAAAAAATGAAGGAAGAACTCTTTTAATTATATTTTTTGAAAATATATCTAGACAAACCTGCCGATCTTCTAAATTCGCAACTTTCACAAGTTATATACAAAATCCAAAAAAACATTTATTTGACAGACTCAATTTCTCAAATCCATTTAAAATGTGGGGCTTAGTTAGTAGAACTTAAATGGAATAAACCATTTTATCTACACTTCTGTAATCATGGTTATCAAATTCTCGAGTTAATTTTCTAAATCTTACGAGTTTATGAGTCCATTTACCTCCTGGGAGTTAATTCGTGTGCAAACTCTCTTTTTAGTAAACTGTGGGTAAACTCGGTAAATATTGTAAATCTCGAGTATATTACCAAGTCATCAAGTCAAAAAATTGGATTTTTTTTAGTAATATCTAGGTAAACTTTGTAAAATCTCGAGTTTACTATCGAGTCAACAAATTAGGTCGTTTTATTTAGAGTTCAATATACATTTAGTGTGTCATTCTTAAATTGAAGAACACTCGTTTCTATGAACATCAAACCTTCATTTTTTAACAATATCAAACATCAATGAGAATGCTCTACCAATCACTTTTGCAAATTATTATCTAATAGTGATGCATGATTAAACTTAGTTATTTAAGTATTGTTGAATGTATGATTTACTATTTTGACTTTTTATGTTGTTGAAATGTTTAATTGTATGTTATTTATAGATACTTTTTTATTATTTTTATATAAAGAAAACTTTTATGAGTTCACAAGTCGAGTTTATCAAACTTCCACGAGTCTATTTAGACTCTTGAATTTGATAATCTGGCCCGTAATCAAACACAAGATTAAGTTTTCAAAATTGTCCTCTAGCTATCAAAATCGACTTTGGCGGAAAATGCTTCTGACCATAAGACATTTTCTTTTTGCGCCTCTCAATTTTATTTTTGCACCTTGTACAATTTTTATATATGAAAAATTCATTTTTCATTATAGTGAATAAAAATATGTTTCAAAATTATCAATACGGAATGAAAAATTAATTTTATTAGGTAATCTAGGTATAAGTTTTTTCGTTGGAGATTGGTAAATTCAAAATAGAAAATTTTGGATCAAGAAATCCAGAATAAAATTTCTTTCATTCTAAATAAGTTAATTCAAAATGAATAATGCATTTGATAAAAAAGAATTTGAATTTTTTAATGTGGAATAAAAAATTCCCTTCTAAATTTGTCAATGCAAAATGAGAAAAATATATATTTTAGGTCATGGGAATCTTGAAGTCAAATTTTCATTTTGGAAGTGGAAATAAAATTTGAGAGTGAAACCAAGAGTGTTGATCAAAACATTGCCCTTCAAGTTTTTATCACTCGAATCGGATGTAGCTATTTCCTTTTAAAATATTATTTAAATAGTTTCATTAGATAGTGTCTCTTTGGGTTTGTGGAAGGGGTTTGAAGTTGGTAAGGCTAGAATTAACATATCCCACCTTCAATTTGTAGATGATACATTGTTGCTAGCTCAAGGAGATTAGTGTAGGTTTGAATGTACCGAATCAGTGGATGAGCTGCTAAACTGCTTAATTGTAGAAGGGGAGATTACCCATTCAAGTATTTGGGATTACAGTTGGAGATCAACCTTCTTGGAGAGCAATGTGGCAGACAATGGTGGATTGGGAAAATAAGTATATATCTTTAGCTGGTAGGGTGGTTGATGCATGCTCCCCAAGCAAGGGCCCTAACACTAGGGCCATGACTAGAAGAATAGAAGAAGACATGGCTAGAGTAGATGGAGGAAGACCTCACCTCCATATGACCATCAAGTTGTGCAAGCTATAACTTATTTTAGTTTTTTACTTAGAGGAACCTAGGATTTTTATTTTAGGACATGTATTAGTCCATTTAATTTTCTAGGAGGTATCTTAGTAATAAGAAGGGGTAAGATTAGCTTTTGGGCCTTTATTGAGGAAATAAGTGGGTAGTTTGATAACTACACCCCTTTTTTCCTAAATGAAACCCCAAGATAATAAGGAGTAAGCTTGGCCCTTCGATGTGCTAGCTTGGGCCCCAATTCTCATCTAAAGGAGGGGATTGATTGGACTTTGGGTTTCAATGCTCCTCCCTTGGATGACTCCTTTTAATCCTAGCCCTTATTTCCTTTATGACTTGTCCGAGAGGTTAGCTCCCTCTATAAAAAGGTGCTCTTTCACACTCTTATATTTTTTACACTTTATTGAATGGAAAAACCTTGAGTTGGCTGAAATTCTCTTAGTGTCCACCCTTCTCTCTTTGAGAATTTCTTAGGTTTGTATCAAGGGTTCCATCCCTTGTGGCAAACTTTCCCTCTTAGGCTTATCTTGCCTTAAGTGGCACCTAAAACCACCTCATTTCTTACTTCTCCACAAACCATTTTACCAAAGAAGAAAACCTCTAGAAAAAGATCAAGGGAGGCATGCATCATTTGGTATCTAGAGCATTGGTTCTAGAGGTCTAAATCTTTTTCCTATCTCATTTGTTTATTGCACCTCTTACTTTTGTTTCTTGTCTTTAATTTCCGCAATTTCTTTGTAGCTTTCATTGTTGTTTATCATTTCCATTTATGTCTGGAGTTTATTGTTTTAACTGTAGTTTAATTTTTGCGCCATTTATTTGTTGTTGATGCAATGTGTGTTGTTCTTTCCTTTGCATCTATTTCTTGCATTCATTAATTTCCACTTAAGCATTGAGTTTGGGTGCTTTCTTGCATGAGTTTTGGTCTAAAGAATTTCTTGTTAAAAAAATCCATGCTATTGTGGTGAATTCCACAACCTTGTGGTCAAGAAATTTAGATCAAACTCTTGTATTTGCTTGCGCCTAGTTACCTTTTTTTTGCCTTATTTTTAGATTTTAATTTTCACTTTTATACTTTTGTGTGGTTGTCTATAAGTCATGTTTATAGTTTCCCATTTTGTTTATTAATTTCCTTTAAGTTTAGCCTCTTTTGTTTTTACAAAAAAAATTTTGAAACTTCTTAAATTGAGCAACATATAGGGTCATACCTCATGTCTAAGTCTCTTTAGAGGTTCACAGGCTTTTAGTTTGAAGCATATTCTTCAAAAATTTCCAAAATAGTTGCTTAATTTCCTTTGTCTTTATTTCTTTATACGCATAATTAGTAGCTCAATTGTGTGGTAAGAGTAGTTCTTGTTTGTGGGTGCTTTCACTTAACCTATAAGTTTGGAATTTGTGTTCAACAAATTAAAAAAAACTTAACAAAGCTTGAGTCGAGTGGCACCCTAAACCACTAAACCATTAACACATCTATAGCTACTTTTCATTTTGAAGTCATTTCTAGTTGTACTTAAATTATTGCGTTTAATTTTCTTTATTGTTCGAAGCGCATAACTCCTTGTTATTAAGCACTAAATTTACAAGAAAGAGGTACATATAGCAAATATTCAAAAGAGCTAAGCAAAGCAAAAAAAAAAAAAAAAACACACACACACACATACACACAAAGGATTAAAAAAAAAAAAAAAAGAACAAACAAAAAAAAAAGTTTGAAAATTTATTTGATGTACCTAACCTAAAATTAGTAAGTGCTTCAACTTTGAACTTGAAACCATAAAAGAAACTTTATTACTTTGGGTACACTAGAACTTGACATTTGTGCCTTTCTACTCTTTAATCTAGTATCCTTCTTAGGTATTTCATTGTGTGCTCTCTTTCTTTTGATTACCTTTTAGTTGTTGCTTGTTTTTTAAATAATCTTTCTAGTTTGTCTTAGCTACTCTTACCATTTGGTTAAGTGTCCTTTTGTTGTGTTAACTTTTATTGCTTTTTGAGTTTCTATTTGCACCTCCCCTTGCTCCTTTTGCTTTCTTTGGGTTGTGTGTTAGTGCCACTTTTGGGGAAAGCTTGAGGAAGGAGCTTCCACAAGGGTAGCATATTTTGGAAGGTTTGACTAAGAGCCTAAGGGATCATCTCAAAAGAAAATACACCTAGCCATGAGGATTTTGATTTGAGGGAGCATTGGGAGATTCATTTTGAAGACTTCACTTTTTGTTCTTTAATTTGGATGTATTAATTTTGTAGTTGGGAGTTTGAGTGCTGTGAAGGCCCTCCCTTTGATTGTAATAATTTTGGTAAATTTTTATTAGTTTCTTGCAAATTTGGTGAAGAAGGAAGAAGTGGTACACTTCCTTCAACACCTTAGGAGCTCGTTTTAGATCCCTTCTTTCTAAATTTTGCCCTTAAATTTTGCTTTATTTTCTTGCTCAAAGCGCTTAGAAGGCTATTGAGTTCCAAAGAATCATCAAGCCATTTTAGGTGAGAAAACACAAAAGAGAGGAGTGTTTGTTTGAAAAAAGTTTTTATTCTTCCCTAGTCTCTTAGCATCCCAACACAATGACATCACACACTCACTCTAGTAATCCTGATAGCTATTCATCAAACAAAAGTGTAAATAAAAGAAAAGCTTCTAAGGGTTACACTCTAGAAAACTTAAACATGGATTTTAGAGAGTGGATGGAAAAGGATCAAGAGAGGGGAGAAGAAAAAAGGAGAGAAAAGGAAGCCAAAGAGAAAAGAAAAGCAAAGGAAAAAGAAGAAGAGAAAAGAGATAAAAAAGAGAAAGAGGAGATAAGGTCAAGAGAAAGGAGAGAAGACCAAGAAAGAAGAGAAAGAAAGGAAAGAGAAAGAAAAAAAGAGAAAGAAGAGGAAAAAAGGAAACATGAGAGTGGTGAGGATTATAAAATGAAAGGAATAGTAATAAGTTTATCCTCAAGACGTAATAATAGGAGTGAAAGTGAGGAGGAATATTATAACCAATCTAGGAGACATTCCCATTCATCCATGCACAATAATGGGCCCCTCCAAGGGATCCCAAATTTGATCTCCCCCCATTTCATGGAGGGAGGATGTGGAACCCCACCTTGATTGGGAAATCAAGGTGGAACAACTCTTTACCTGTCATGAGGTAAGAGAAGAAAGAAAAGTTCCTATGGAAACCCTTAGCTTCCAAGGGCATGCCATGCATTGGTGGGTTAACCAATGAAAGAATCCGCACCAATATGCCTTCAATAAAATATTGGAATGATCTTAAAAGTGCTTTAAGGAGAAGGAATATACCTTCTTGGTATGAAAGAGATATTTTGGAAAGACTCCAAAGACTAAGGGAAACCAACCTTAGTGTAGAGGAGTATAGACAAAGGATGGAACTTCTTATCTTGAGGGAAGGTATCATTGAGGAACCCAAGGCCACTATGGCAAGGTTTTTGTGTGGGTTGAGCACCAAAATTCATGACAAGGTGGAGCTCTTCTCATACAATAACCTTAATGAGTTGGTCCAACTTTGCATCAAGATGGAAAATCAATTGCAAAGAAAAGGTTTTAAAAGAGACCCCCCTCCTTATGAAAAGAGGGACCAACCAAAGGGGAGTTCTTCCAAGAGCTACTCCAAAGAGGGACACTCCAAGCATTACAAAGAGCATAAAGCATCACATCTAGAAAAAACACCTCATACTGCTAACTCTCTAGAGAAAGTTAGTAGTATCAAATGCTTTAAGTGTCTTGGGAGAGGGCACATTGCCTCTCAATATCCTACTAAGAGAAAAATCATCATGAGGGACCAAGATGTTTATAGTAGTGAGTCCAACTCCCATTCTGCCTCTAGTGAGAGTGAGGAAGAGGGGGTCCATGCGTACAACAATGACTGTGATGAGATTGCTTATGCATATAAGGGAGACCTCTTGATGATAAGAAGGCTTCTTGGAAGTCAACCTTTGAAATTATCCTCATCTCAAAAGGAGAAGATATTTTACATCCATTGCAAGGTGAATGATAAAATATGCTCTCTCAGTGTAGATAGTGGATCATGATGCAACTGTTGTAGCTCAAGGTTGGTGGAAAAGCTAGCCTTGACCCCAGTTCCCCACCTTAAGCCTTACAAGCTTCAATGTCTCAATGAGCAAGGGGAAATGGAGGTCAATGAGCAAGTAAAGGTTCTAATTTCCATTGGGTTTTATGAAGATGAGATCCTATGTGACATAGTCCCAATGGAAGCAGGCCACGTCTTGCTAGGAACACCATGACAATTTGATAAACAAGCCATACACCATGGTCATTCCAATAATATCATCCTCACTCATAAGGATAAACGTATCAAATTGTGTCTTCTAACACCATCTCAAGTGGCGGAGGACCAATTCACCATGAGGCATAAGAGAGATGAAGAAAAATAAAACAAAAATAGAAAAAACAAAGAAAAAGCTTTACCCCTAAAGCTTGAAAAGGGTAAGAAGGATGATTTGGAAGTTGGTGCCCCTTCCAAGAAGGTACTTAGTAAAGGGAGTCTATTTGCTACAAAATTGGATTTAAAGAAAGCCTCATTGACTAATAAACCTTTGTATGTCCTCCTTTGCAAAGAGGCATCCCCTATTCCTTCCCCTCTACTTCTTTCCCCTCTAGTTCTAGCACTGCCATAGAACTTGGACATGAGAACCTACCTCAAGAGGTTCAAGAGCTTTTAAAAGAATTTGGTGATATATTCCCTAGTGAAGTTCCCAAAGGACTTCCTCCAATTAGGGGTATAGAACACCAAATAGACTTGGTACCTGGGGCTAGCCTGCCTAATAGGCCTACTAATAGGACTAACCCCATGGAAACCAAAGAAATTGAGTCTCAATTAGAAGAACTATTGGAGAAGGGTTGGGTTCAAGAGAGCCTTAACCTTTGTGTTGTACCAGTCTTGTTAGTGCCCAAGAAGAATGGACAATGGAGGATGTGCATTGATTGTCGAGCAATCAATAACATCAACATCAAATATAGACACCCTATCCTTAAACTTGATGACATGCTTGATGAGTTTCATGGGGCTCAATTATTTTAAAAAATTGATCCTAGAAGTGGTTATCACCAAATCCGCATTAAGGAAGGTGATTAGTGGAAAACCTTTTTTAAGACCAAATTTGGGATTTATGAGTGGTTAGTAATGCCCTTTGGGCTTACTAATGCCCTAAGCACCTTCATGAGGCTTATGAATCATGTTCTTAGGGATTGCTTAGGCAGGCTTTGTGTTGTTTATTTTGATAACATCTTAGTGTATAGAGCCTAGATGAACATGTAGGCCATCTGAGGCACATCTTTTGCATTCTTAGGTCACACCAACTCTACAAAAATCTTGAAAAATTTAATTTTTGTGTGGATAGTGTGGTGTTCTTAGGTTTTATAGTTAATAAAAATGGGGTTCAAGTGGACCCTGACAAAATCAAAGCCATCCAAGAATGGCCCACCCCAAAAAGTGTGACTGAGATAAAGAGTTTTCATGGTCTTGCGAGCTTCTATAGGTGCTTTGTGCCTAACTTCTCCACACTTTTCTCACCAATCAATGATTTGGTGAAGAAGGATACTCCTTTCCTTTAGGGTGAAAAACAACAAAAAGCCTTTGAACTTATCAAAGAGAAATTGACCCATGCACCAGTCTTAGCTCTTCCTGATTTTTCTAAAACTTTTGAGCTATAGTGTGATGCATCGGGAGTAGGTATGAGAGCTTTGTTGTTACAAGGCGGTCATCCTGTGGCTTATTTTAGCGAAAAACTAAATGGAGCCACCTTGAACTACCCCACCTATGATAGAGTTTTACTCTTTGGTAGGAGCCCTTCAAACTTGGGAACATTGTCTTGTACCTAAGGAATTTTTCATTCATAGTAACCATGAGTCACTTAAGTATTTGAAGGTCAAGGAAAACTTAATAAAAGGCATGCTAAATGGTGGAATTTCTTGAGACTTTCCTTTATATCATCAAATACAAGAAAGGAAAACATAATGTGGTGGCTGATGCTTTGTCTCGTAGACATACCCTTTACACTACCTTGAGTGCAAAGATTCTTGGATTTGATGATATTAGAGAAATGTACCCCTCTGATAAGGATTTTGGATCCATTTATGTTGCCTCTGCATCTACATATAAAACCGAAAATGGGTTCTTTATAAGTGAGGGGTACCTTTTCAACGGTAGCAAACTTTGTGTACCCTAAGTTTCTATGAGAAATCTGCTGACAAAACAGAGCCATGAGGGTGGGCTCATGGGGCATTTTGGAATTAACAAAACTCTTCTGTTTTTAAAAGAAAAATTCTTTTGACCCTATACGAAGAGAGACATCTATAGACATTGTCGTAGATGCATTGCTTGCTTGCAAGCTAAGTCTAAGACAATGGCTCATAGATTGTACACACCCTTACCCACTCCTTCTGCACCTTGGCTGGATATTAGTATAGATTTTATCCTTGGCCTTCGTCAAACCCAACGAGGTGCAGACTCTATCTTTGTGGTGGTAGATATATTTTCAAAAATGACTCACTTTATACCATGCCACAAGATAAATGATGCAAGCAACATCACGAGACTTTTCTCTAAAGAAGTTGTCTGTTTACATGGAATTCCCCAGTCCATAGTCTCTAATAGAGATGTGAAGTTCCTTAGCCCCTTTTGGAAAAAATTGTGGGCAAGGCTAGGAACTAAACTCTTATTTTCTACCATATGTCACCCCCAAACTGATGGGCAGACTGGGGCAGTAAATAGATCCCTATCTACTATGCTTAGGGCACTTCTTCGAGGAAATCACAAGTCTTGGGATGAATACCTACCCCATATTGAGTTTGCATAGAACTGGGTGGTTCAAAGGACCACGAAGCATTCTCCCTTTGAAGTTGTTTATGGCTTCAACCCCCTCACTCCTCTTGATATCATTCCCTTACCATTCTTTTCTTCTGTTCACAAAGAAGGAATATCGAGAGCGGATTTTGTTAAAAAATTACATGAGAGGATAAAAGCCAACATTGAACATCATTCAAAGGAGTATGCTAGTAAAGCCAATAGGGGCAGGAAAGAAATTATCTTCAATGAAGGGGATTGGGTACGGCTTCATTTGAGGAAGGACAGCTTCCCTACTTAAAGGAGGTCCAAGCTTAGCCCCCGAGGAGATGGTCCTTTTCAAGTCCTCAACAGAGTGAACAACAATGCATACATATTAGATCTCCCTGAGGACTATGGTGTCAGTACTACCTTTGATGCTTGTGATTTGATCACTTTTGTAGGTACTGATGAAGAAGAGGAGGACCTATCAGATTTGAGGTCAAATCCTTCCCAAGGGGGAAGAGATGATGCATGCTTCCCAAGAAAGGGCCCTATCACTAGGGTCATGGCTAGAAGAATAGAAGAAGACATGACTAGAGTAGATAGAGGAAGACCTCACCTCCATATGACCATCAAGTTGTGCAAGCCATGACTTATTTTAGTTTTTTACTTAGAGAAACCTAGGATTTTATTTTGGGACATGTATTAGTCCATTTAATTTTCTAGGAGGTATCTTAGTAATAAGAAGGGGTAAGATTAGCTTTTGGGGCCTTTATTGAGGAAATAAGCGGGTAGTTTGATAACTACATCCCTCTATTTCCTAAATAAAACCCCAAGCTAATAAGGAGTAAGCTTGACCCTTGGATGTGCTAGCTTGGGTGCCAATTCTTCATCTAAAGGAGGGGATTGATTGGACTTTGGGCTTCAATCCTCCTTCCTTGGATGACTCCTTTTATTCCTAACCCTTCCTTTCCTTTATGACTTGTCCAAGAGGTTAGCTCCCTCTATAAAAAGGTGCTCCTTCACACTCTTGTATTTTTTACACTTTATTGAATGGAAAAAACTTGAATTGGCCAAAATTCTCTTAGTGTCCACCCTTCTCTCTTTGAGAATTCCTTAGGTTTTATCAAGGGTTCCATCCCTTGTGGCAAACTTTCCCTCTTACGCTTGTCTTATCTTAAGTGGTGCCTAAAACCACCTCACTTCTTACCTCTCCACAAACCATTTCACCAAAGAAGAAAACCTCTAAAAAAAAATCAAAGGAGGCATGCATCAATGGTACTTCTGAAGCCAGTGTTGTTAACCTTACCCACTTATTTCCTGTCTTTCTTCAAAGCTCCGTCTAGTATCATTTGTAAAATTGAGTCCCTTTTTAAAAGTTTTCTGTTAGGGGGAAATGAGTCCATAAGGAAAATCCATTGGATGTTGTGGGACTGGGTGTGTAAAAATAAGGAGGAAGGTAGTTGGGGTTTAAGAAATTGGCGTACTTTTAATTTAGCTCTCTTAGGTAAGTGGTTGTGGAGGTTGCTGATGGAAAGTAATAGTGAGTGAGTTAAAGTTCTTAGGGAAAAATATGATAAGGACGATGACACATGGATAGTAAAAGGCAGAAAATGCTCTAGATGGTGGTTGGATGTGCAATCAATTGAGGATGCGATGCAAGGTCGTGCAGGTTGGTGGACTTAAAATGTCAAAAGACACTTAGGAAATAGAGATCAAACTTTTATTGAGATTGAAGCTTGCAAAGCATCTTTGGTGAAGCATCTCAAGCATTTAGTATTTTGGTTTTGTAGTTAGTTTTGTTCTTACTAATTCATTTTATGGTACCAAACACATTTGATATGTGTGGTACTTATTTTGATTGTTTAGTTAGGCATGAGGATGTGTATGAGGTAGTTTGAGTATTGTTTCCTATCAATTTCATGATAGGTTCTTGATGTTTTATTATTTGGATAGCAAAGGAATCAAAATTACTAAGTTAAGAGTTGAATTATCAAGTAAGAAACTCATAAAATCTGAATTTTTTGAATGTTAATCAATTATCCTTTTTAGATAATCGATTACTTGTAGAAAAAATTGGTTTCTCAATTGCAAGCTCTCGGGAATAATCGATTACCTGAAAGCAGTAATCGATTATCACAAAGAACATGAATTTCTGGTCAATTTTTAAGAGAACTACCAGGTAATTAAGTGGTTGTGCATAGTAATCAATTACCTTGGTCTGTTACTCATTTAAAACCCTTTTTGAATAAGATTTTTTATAAGACACAAAGGGCTTTTGGTTTTGCGAAGAGAGAAAAAGTGTTCACAAGAAAGAAACCCTTTGAAATAAAAGAAAAACCCAGAAATCTTTGATTTGAGATTCAAGAATTGTTGATTGGAAGAGAAAGGATTAAAGTATTGAGTTTTAGTGTATTGAGTATTCATCACAATCAGGTGATATCATTGTTTACCCGTTTCTTTATGTTTTTGCACATGTTTGGTAATCTTTTGTTGTGTTTCTTGAGATTATTGAGAAATCTTGCAATGGGGTGTTGTGAGTGAGGCGTTGTAAGTAGCAGAGTGTCATGGTGTAGCAAACTCTTATGGGATGTAAGAGAAAACCTTTGTTTTTTTTAGTTGTTTTGAATCTTTTTGTAAAAACATGTATGTGTAGTGTGCATGTATATGATTTTTAGTAGAAAGCAGGTAAACAAAAGGCTGTATCTGAAACTATAATATTCCAATTTTTTAATAAAATATATTTAATTATAAAATAATTATGATATTTTGAATTTTCTACTGCAATTTTTTTAAAAATTGAAATATATAATAATAAATAAATGTTATTAAACTTTAGTAAATATTATATTATTAAATGAATTTTTTTAAAATATATGGTATAAGTAAAATAATAGAAATAAATTTATAATTTATTTTGAAATTTTTAATATATATATATATATATATATATATATATATATATATATATTAAAAAGAATGCAATGTAAAACCTTATGAAAGTAAGAAAATAGTCATAGCAACGTAAAAAAAAAAAAACATACACAACGACACACGTGAATAAAAAGAATGTAACGTATGAAAAAAAGATAATAGTTAAATCACAAAGCACAATAATTATTGACTAGGACAAGTCTGAAAAAACAAAACTTATCAAGAACTAACTATAGCTATCTATAACTAAAAGGAAGTCCAACGGAATAGTAACTAATAGTTCGAAAAAAAAAAAAAAGATACCATTTTACCTTGGCTATAAATACAGGAGTATCGAATGAGTGAGGTAAAAAAAAAACACTAGAGTGCAGGTAAGGTAAAGAAAGGGGTTGATTGACCCAAGTGGGTTTGTTTTTTAAAAAAATTACCGGTATGGGTCTGTTTTGAAACATATTACCAGCGTGGGTCTGTTTTTGCGGTTGACTCGGTCAAACCGCAACTACGAATTGCGGTTTCATTGCCCCGTCAGCAACGTCATTACGTGGAAGCCAGCGTGGAAAAACGCCCCAGTAAAACCGCAAGTCTGAATTGCGGTTTGACTGGTCTTTGACCAGCACCGTCTTGTTATCCAATGGGTAAAAAGAAACAGAAAACGATGCACGTAAAACCGCAAGTCAGACTTACGGTTTGACTGGGGTTTAACCGGCCCCCCCTTTACCCAGCCGTTGCAAACGAACGAGTGCGGATATTGAGGAACAGACGCGGTTTTTTACGCACATAAAACCGCAGATGCGATCTGCGGTTTGAATTAAATAATATTTTTCGTCGTAAAACCGCAAGTCAGACTTGCTGTTTTATGGGGGTTTAACCGGCCCCCCCTTTATCCAACGGTTACAGACGAACGGGCGCGATTTTTCACGCAGACAAACCGCAAGTGCGAACTGCGGTTTTAATAAAAAAATCATAAACCGCAGATGCGAGTTGCGGTTTATGTGGAGTTCGCCTCCTATAAATCTCCCCCCTAACCCCACAGAACCGCACACCTTTCCGCCGCATATAATCACAGACGTAGTTGGAAACTACATAGGGATAATCGAAGAAAGCGTTTGTTTTGTGGAAATTATTTAGAAATATTGAGGTTAGTTTTCGTATATAATATTTGTTTGTTATTTATTAATTTTGTATTTTGATATATATTATTTTGGGTATTATATTAACATAATGTTTTGTATTAAATTGTAGCAATTGTCATGGCATCATCTTCTTCTCGCCCTTCTGTTGATTGTGTTCATTCTGGACCTGTGGAGAATGACGTGTTGTACATGCAAAATCAACACGTTTCTCAACATATATGGAATGGAGAGGATGACAGAAAACTCTTAATCAGACGTGCAGTTCCCACGTATAATGGAGAAGAGTCAATTCCTCCTCAAATTGTACGATATTTGCGACAAACGGGATTTTACACGGTCGCACAGATGAGTTTTCTTCGTATTAATGCAGGTTTAATTAATGCATTTGTTGAGCGGTGGAGGCCGGAAACTCATACTTTCCACATGAGATGTGGAGAATGCACTATCACCCTTCAAGATGTTGCAATTTTGTTGGGTTTACGAGTAACTGGCATTCCTGTCATAGTTTCAACCAATGTTAATTGGGTTGAACTATGTCAACAACTGCTTGGCGTTTCACCAAATAACGATGAAATTGATGGTAGCTCTATTCGAGTTAGTTGGCTAACTCATCATTTTGGTGATATCGCAAATTTTGAAAATAATGAAGAAAATTTACAGAGGTTTACTAGGGCATATATTTTACGCCTCATTGGTGGTGCCCTGTTTGTAGATAAATCTAGTAGTAAAGTATCTTTAAGGTATTTGTTATTGTTGCGAGATTTTGCTGAGTGCAGTGCATATGCATGGGGTGCTGCTGCACTTGGTTTTTTGTATAGAGAACTATGTGTCGCAACAAACTACAAAATAAAATCCATGGGTGGTTTATGCCTATTGATACAGATATGGGCATGGGAAAGATTCCCAAAAGTTGCACCCACTGTATTACCCCCATACAAACCAAACAAACCCGTTGGATCAAGGTAATTTTTTTATTGAGTATAATGTTAGTTAGATTTGAAAATATTATTTGGCAGTTACTTATATAAAATTTAATATTATTCATATAATTTTCGTAGGTTGCTTCGACGGGGAAACCGACACATTGGAGCCACCGATGATTTAAAACATCATCGTCGTTTGCTGGATACAATGAAGCAAAATGATGTAAGAAAATGTATGTTATGGTTTGCTAATTTTGTGTACGTACTAACTAGTTGTTATTTTATATAGGTCATCTGGATGCCATATCCAAACGAAGTTGTGGCACAGTTACCCCCGATATGCTTAGAAGGGGTTAACGCATGGAAATGTGTTGTGCCATTGCTTTGTTTTAATATTTGTGAATGGCATCAACCAGATAGAGTAATGCGGCAGTTTGGCATGCGCCAACCCATACCCCGTCCTCCTTTGCAGCCAAAAAAATTACATGGGTTCACTATGCGAGGAAAAGGTTCTGAAAATTGGCTTATGTTGTTGCAACCAGCCATTGCAATATGGAACAACATAGACCAATTTAGGGTCGAAGAAACTGGAAGTCAGGTTGGAGACCTGACATTCAACTCTGAGTACATGGTTTGGTATCGTGCCAAAACCAAAATGTTTATCGACCCAAGAAATGCAAGAGCATCGTTGTTGGTAAAATTTGTTTTAGTTATCCAATTTGTTTTTTATTTTTTGCAATAAAATTTTTATGGTTTTAATGTTTTCCATTCTGTTTTTATTGTAGGGTGAAGTTGGAGAGACATTATCGTATATGGTGTCGCCAGAGGGAAGAAACAAGTGGTCAGTGGACGATTTAGTCCCATACGTTGATAAAATAATGGTCTTGTTGGAAGATGAAGATCGAATCACACGAGCGGCAGTGCCAGCACCTGAAAGTATGCCTGAGGTGGATGTTCCAGATTTTCACGTTAAAGAGTCATATCGTGAAAGTCGTGGTCTATTTAGACGGAGGGACGTCGTTCAGGCAGAAGTTTATCCTGTTCCTAATTTGCCTGAACGTCAAGAAGGCATATATTATACACCGACACAACTAACTGGAAATATGCCTACTACTTACTGTTATCCGTCTCAGACAGACGTAGGATCATCTTACCAAGGTCGTATACCGTACGGTGGTGGCATGCCCCAAGGCCATAATTTTCAACAAATATTTGGATCACTTCGCACACCGGAGATGCCAGGACAGCAACAACCCGCAACGACAGCAGCTATCGCCGAACCGCAATTTGATATACCTTGGGATTCTCCCTATGCTGCCGCAAGTCTAGGATTAGGTGGACAATTTGATCCAAACTCATGCCAAAATGTAAACGATGATGATGATGCTCAATGAAATATTTTTTTATTTTGATTTCAGTTTTTGATATTCTTTTTTAAAGTTATTATTGTAATGTTTACGAAAATAAATGGTAACAAATTATAAAATATGACAACGTTGCAAAAGTCCAAAATAGATAATAATAAATTATAACATATAACAACGTTGAAAAACAGAATAACATTTAAGGTAATTACATATCACCATCGGTTGGTTGAGAGCATCCTACATCAGCATGCAAAGGGCAACTTCTTCGATTATGACCCTCTTGTCCACATCAGCGACATTTATTTTTTTTCTGTGTTTGTGACTCAGTAAAATCCATTTCATTTCTTATCCTCGTTGACTTTGGACGTCCTTTTCCTCGAACAGCAGAATGGTTTGGGATAAGAGTCCAACTTTCTTCATTTTGAGGGATCAAGTCGTCATTCCCAAGAGGAAACCATTGACCAGAGTATGCACGCATGATGAAGTCATTCGTGTATACTTCATCAACAAATTGATAATAGTCTAAACTAATTGCACCACACACAGCAATTACATGTGAACAAGGGTAATGGAAAGCTTGGAATCGCCCACATTGGCAGTATTTGTCGTTCAAGTTAACAACCCATTTTTGTCCTCCACGTTGAGTCAGTGGATTAAAGGCGTCTTCGACTTCGAATCTAGTCGTTTCGATATTGTACTGACGGACCATATGGGAACAAGCGTCTTGTTGGTTTTTACGCAATGCTTGCATCAATTTATCGCAATAGACCTTTCCAGCTTCCAATTGGGACCTACCATGGGATCCTCTTTCGACAAAATATGCAACACATTTACTATATGTTGACCTTACCAAAGCACTGATGGGAATATTCCTACAATCCTTGAACACTTTGTTAACGCACTCAGACAAATTAGTTGTCATGTGTCCATACCTGTAACCTTTTATATCGTATGCCATACTCCATTTTTGCTTCGATATGTCATTTATCCAACTACCTACTTCAGTTCTTTGCTGACAAAATTTTTCAAAGTTTCTGTCAAATATATGCATGCATGGAGTGTAAGCTGCAAAACAACACAATACAATGGCTCGTTTATAATAATAAAAAAATACAGTTGAAAAAAAATGTCATGTGGATAAAAAGAAGTCATACCTAATTTTATCAACAATTTTTTCTGTGCCATATTTTTAAATCGGGTGTTGAAATTACTTGCAATATGGCGTATGCAATACTTATGATAAGCATATGGTGGTTGCCATCCTAATGCCTCATTTTGCACAGCAGACTTAATCCCAGCATGCCGATCAGAAATTAGACAGATTCCTTGTTTTTGTGTCACATGCAGTCGTATGTGGGATAGGAACCAAGACAACGAGGACGAGTTTTCACTTTCAACCACAGCAAAAGCTAAAGGTAATACATTGTTATTTCCATCTTGTGTGGTTGCGATTAACAACGTTCCACGATACTTTCCATATAAATGTGTTCCATCAACCTGTATCAACGGCTTACAGTAGTTAAAGGCATCAGCACACTGCTTAAATGTCCAAAACACTCTTTCAAACTGTTGGTATTAACGGTAACCTCGGTTGCCAACAACAAGATCATCATGACATATTTGATAGAAAAAACCTGGCGATTTACTTTCAATGAATTTCAAAAATGTTGGAAGAGTCGCGAATGATTCATCCCAGTCCCCATAAACACGCACAATTGCTTTTTGTTTTGCTTTCCATGGTTTCTTGTATGATATCTTGTATCCATATTGACTACAAATTCTCTCCTGAATCAAATTAATTCTTAAAGATGGATCTGAACCAACCATTCCTAAAAAAATTAAAAAGTTAACAACAAATGATAATAAATTAATTTAAATATTACGTTACATATGGACAAGTAACCAAACCTGATATCAAGTTACTAATGAAAGTTGAGTTTAATTTTTTGTGGTCTTGTGTCACTGCCGGATTGAGACATTGATGATCTCCACCCCATTGAGTAACCGTCCAATTGACTGTTTTCCGAGACAAAATTGCCCTCATATAAAATGGACACCCATCTTTATGGTTGGGACATTTGATAATGTATTTCGAACTTTTTGACTCCACAACATGATACGTTTGATGTGTTCGCATTGAATATTGTATCAGCGCATTTTTTAGATCTTCTTTTGTGTCAAACTGTAGACCTTTGTACAATGCATCTCCAACATTCCATGAGTCATGCAAGTCTTCGCCTAAAATATCTTCTTCATCAGGATGCAACCAATTAATGTGTGTATAATGAGCTGCATCAGTCCAAGGTGGACGTTGCCCTGCAACTGTAATAGTATTGTTATTCATGTGTCTGTTATTCAACAAATTAAACTAGTAAACCGTAAAGAAAATAATAATTTTTGTTAAACATACCTTCTTCCACATTTGTTACCGACAATAACTCCATATTACAAGTTTCATTGTCATCAGTATCAGATGAATTACCATAAATTGAAACGTCATTTTCTTCATCAGATGTTTCCTCCCCACATGATTCACCAACAACATCATCATCATCTACTTCAACTATGTCAGAACTCATTATACCAGTGTCTATTGCAGTGCCTAAACTACTACCAGCTGATGATTTATGAACATACAATTCTATTATATCAACATTATTTTGTTGTTCAAATGCATTAAACATAATTTCAATATCTTCATCATCAACAATTTGTAGTGGCACATATTTTCCAGAAAATAAAAATCTACAAGTTAGAGATGATATAAATTCATTTAATGGCATTTTTAACTTTTCCTTAATTTTGTTTTTCAACGAAGTAAAACTGATATGACGCGTAATTCTAATTGCTCTTCTACTCCCTTAAAAAATAACACCTTCGTCTCCTTCGTACATTCTTCCATCACTATAAATGAAGGTGACAATTGGAGCAGACATAATATTCATAAATGTACCTACAAATAAATAATAAAGTAAATTTAACCATTAAAAATAGAGTTATAACAGCAATTTGTTTTTAAAAATATTTAAAAACACACAAAATTTACACATTACGTTTTTTACCTGAACAATTGGACTGTAATGTAAACCTTTTTTTTACGTCGGGTGCAACTACGTCGGCGGTTCTCTGGGTCGAACGGCTGTGCGGTTCTGTGGGGCGACGGGGATTAAATAGCAACTGCACGTAAACCGCAGTTCGCACTTGCGGGTTTAACGAAAAAATATTATTTAATTCAAACCGCAAGTCGCATCTGCGGTTTTATGTTAGTAGAAACACGGGTCGTTTTTGCAACCGCTGGGTAATGGGGGGGCCGGTTAAACCCCCCTAAAACCGCAAGTCAGACTTGCGGTTTCGCAAACGAAAAATAGTATTTAATTCAAACCGCAAGTCGCATTTGCGGTTTCATCTGCGTAAAAAACCGCGCCTCTTCCTCAATATCCGCACCCGTTCGTTTGCAACCGCTGGGTAAAGGGGGGCCGGTAAACCCCAGTCAAACCGCAAGTCTGACTTGCGGTTTTACGTGCATCGTTTTCTGCTTCTTTTTATCCATTGGATAACAAGACGGTGCTGGTCAAAGACCAGTCAAACCGCAATTCAGACTTGCGGTTTTACTGGGGCGTGTTTCCACGCTGGCTTCCATGTAATGACGTTGCTGACGGGGCAATGAAACTGCAATTCGTAGTTGCGATTTGACCGAGTCAACCACCAAAACAAACCCACGCTGGTAATATGTTTCAAAACAGACCCATACCGGTAATTTTTTTAAAAAACAAACCCACTTGGGTCAATCAGCCAAAGAAAGGAATAGAGTGCTGAATAGGAGAGAGAAAGAAAAGAATAGGAGAAAAAGCTTTATAAACTGATAGTAATAGCGGTGAGTATTTGGAGGAAAAAATTTTCAAACTTTTCTATTATACCAATTATTAAGGTAAAAGAAAGAGATATTTATCATTTTTAATTATTATATTTACTTACTTGTTTATTTTATATTATTTTTAATCATAATTATTTAGTGAGGTATCTCTAATCTCGTTTTATTTGTTATTTCATGTTATTTTTAGTTATAAATATTTAGTGAGATATCACTAACCTTGTTTTATTTATTATTCTATGTTATTTTTAGTAATATTTATTTAGTAAGACATCTTTAACTTTGACTTGTTTAGTATTATATGTTACTTTTAATTATAATTATTGAATTTGATGTTCATAATCTTATTTGGTTTATTAAATTAGATATTTTTAAACTATTAATTAAACATTTTATTTTAAATGTAATGGTAATTTTTTTTCTTATACATAAATATAAGAAAAATATAATTAGAAGTATAATAAAAGTTTTTAAAACTTGAATAAAGATTTTAGTTAATTTGTAGTTGGAGGTTTAACCTTGGGGATTTAAATGAGTAAATATTTAAGGTGAAATATCCTTGTATTCTTTAAAAATCATAGTAAAGAAACTCATTTATCCTTACTAGTCACTACAAAAACAATTCAAATTTCTCTATATAATAGAAAAAAATATATGAATAAATTATTATAAACAAATATGATATATATATATATATAAATAGATTTCCATTTTTATATAAACAATTGTATATCTAAATATATATATATATATATATATATAATATTTTTATTTATTTAAATTATTATCATTTAAATTATTTCTATGATATTTGTTCTCACTTCGTTATTTTCTCATCTATTATAAAAAGAATGGAAATGTAAATTTAAAAGATGAACGTCCCCAATGTCCTAACCCTTTTACCGCAATTATTTCGGCCACCTTCCTAGGAACCAATTGGATCACAAATGTAATTGAGAATTCAGTTACATTTAGAGGAACTGACGTGTCTACTTTGATATTTTATAATGAACAAGAAAGACCAATAATAATTGAGGGACTAGTAGTTGTCACCTTTTATCCTCCGCCTACTAACTATACAAATGCGTTATTGAACGTATTTCCACTGGGCCATGTAAATATTATAGTAAAAAAAAAGTAAAAGGAAGATTTACATATAAATAAAATCTTCCCTATATATGAAAGCATATAGTAGAAATATATAAATTTGTAAATACAGCTTGTGAATATGTATGAATATGATTTTTTTTTATAAATAATTGAAGAAAATAAATTATATGTTAAAAAAAGTTTAAGAAAATAAATTATTTTCTTGGAATTAATAATAGGTTTAAATGAAGAAAAAAAATTATCATAAAAATAGGGATATATAAAATACTATTATAGAAACTGGACATAGGTCTTATTGACTGAACTAGTATAAAACAACTTGTGGATTTTTCTCTATCCTTTACTCTTTATTTTTTATTAATTTTAATCTTGGTTGAGTTGTATTGTTTTACTGCAATAGATTAAAATCTATGTATTGCTAAAGTTGAATCTTGTATTGGTTAATCTTTAGTTATGTAATATTGAATCTTGAATTCTATATTGTAAGTTGAACAAGTATTGATTTGAGAATCATTGTTGTGGAATTAAAGATAATTAAGCTTGGTTTTTGAATCTTAAAAAGACTTAACTCTCAAATATTATTTCAAGTTTTATTTGAAATTAGTGATTGAAAATTCTTAGATAAATTTTGAAAATTTCGAAAGAGGTGCTTTTCGAAAACTCTGATATTATTTCAAGAAAAGAAAAATTTGTGAAATATTTTTGGAATCTATTTAACCCCCTCATTTTAGATCCCCCCCAGGACCAACAACTTTGTTTTGGTAGGATTGGGGGTTAGGGGAATCTCGCTTGTATGAAGAGTATCATCGCCTTGATGGCCTTGCACTCAATAGGAACATCACAGTGAAGGAGATGTTGGGTTGTCAGTCCAAGTGGAACTGGAGTTGGAGGCGATCGCTCTTTGTGTGGGAGGAAGAATGTTTAGCAAAATTATCAGCTAGGCTGGGGTCGATCACTTTGTCTGAAAATCAGTTAGATGGATGATGTTGGTTAGCTGAGGGGTTTCAAGGGCATATTTGGTGGCCTCTACATATAAGGTATTATCAAACACGCTCCATATCCAAAAGGATGCATTCTTTGATATTGTATGGACCAAGGGCATCCCCTATAAGGTGCAAATTCTAGTATGGCAATTGGAAGCTAAGAGACTACCTACCCGAGACAATCTTCTTAAAACAGGAGTTAGCCTAGTAGAGGAAACTAGTTATGTCTTTTGCAATGTGCCTTTGGAAACTAGCCAACATATGTTCGTGTCGTGCTCAGTGGTATCTAGTTTATGGGCACGTTTATATGCTTAGTGGCGTATGACATGGGTGCTTCATAATGACTTTCGTAGTTTTTGTCAACAATATATAAGGCTGGTAAGTAAGAGCAAATATTCTTTGGTAAAATACACTTTTAAATATATTTTTGAAAATTTTCTAGAATTATTCATCATGGATTTGTCAATTTGACAACATGTGATGAAGAATGAACATTAGAGTTCAAAGATGGAACTCTTATACCATCATACAGTAATTATGATGTATTACATTAATAGGAAAAATTAATACTAAAATCTAAATTTGGCAATTTTTTTAATAAACATAAATTGCTCAACTACTTCTTATAATTAGAGACAGAAATAGTATGAATAAAATTTCCTAAATTTTACCAAAGAATAAGAAAAATCATTGATGAAAAAATGTGTGTAAACATATTGTGGATTAGATTGTAGAACAAGAGATTTGTAATATATAACCATATTGCAGATCTGTCTCCCTATATCTTT
The DNA here is from genome assembly GCA_037954015.1 of Psophocarpus tetragonolobus. NCBI lineage: Eukaryota > Viridiplantae > Streptophyta > Magnoliopsida > Fabales > Fabaceae > Psophocarpus > Psophocarpus tetragonolobus. The sequence continues at coordinate 56,430,458 of CM075690.1, read as the reverse complement.
AAACAACCACATGAAAATAAAATAAACTAGAGAGAGCGAGAGTGGGAATTAATTGGTGTAGTTGGACAAATGAGATCACACTAAAGAAGGAGCATGGAGAGAGGCAAAGAAGGAGTGTTGCAGGGGGAGGCTTAAGAACAACTCGTGCAAAATGGGGAGTGGGGTTTAAAAAACAAGGCTTAATTACCTCATTGGTACCTTAATTATTTTAAACAGTTTAATTTAGTACCTAAATTTTTAAAAAGTTCATTTGAGTACCTTAATTGTCTACCAATTCTGTAAATCAGTCACACCATTTTATCTGTTACTATATGTTTGGTGTTTGCTAACATGTTAGTTCAAGGATATGAAAGGATGAAAAAATCATTTGATATCTCAGTTCCCTTATCTATTTTCTTCCTTGAGCTCTAACTTTCCCAAATAACTTAGGGCTTTCAATTTATCTCCTTAATGCCTTTGAAATATATGAACTCTCAGTTTTCAATATAGGAACCCTCAATTCCCCAATTTGCTAGAAAGCACAAAACCTCCACTTGTCAATATGCAAACCCCAGATTTGCAAGAAAACAAAAAACCTCAATACGCAAACCCTACACCACCAATTCACACCTGGACACACACAACAACACAACACATGCCAACAATACAAACCCCTAATTTGTAAACAACAGAAACCTTTATTCCATTGTCGTACATGGACATGCACAACACGAACCCTCACAAAGACTTCACGAACTCCTCACGCAGTGCACAACGATTCGCATAACATAAACACCTCACACACGAACAATGATTCACACAAGATCCATAACACAAACACCTCACAAGAACCTTAGCAATTTGCTTAAGAACACCTCACACATGAATAACGATTCACACAATCCTTGAAGTCAAACAGTATCAGTAATTAGTAAATAATAATTAGCTTAAATTGTTAATAAAATTTCCATGATTTAAAAGTATCAATCGAATGCCACTCCTCCGTTAAAAGTTTTAACATAGCTAATGGGTGGACTGAATTGTTACAATTTAGACAGTTAAAGTAGCCATTAAACTTTTTTTAAAAATTCAGGTATCAAATTAAACTTTTTAAAACACAATTAAGGTACTAACGAGATAATTAAGCCAAAAAACAAACCAGGTTAATTAAATGGGAAAGGAAATTTTGATATTTTAAAAATTGGGGTGCGTAAAGAAAATGCAATAATTGAAAATGTCAACAAGCAACCTAGTGATTTAGGATATGTTTTTTTTAGTGTATCAATTTATTTGAAACATACAATTAGTGTATTATGAATCGAGTTGTTTAGAATGATTAATTTTTTTGTTAGATTCAAAATCTACTAATCTAATACATACAACTAGTGTGATCCAGATCATTTTGTTTGAAATATAGTTAATTTTTTTATAACATACAATTAGTGTGTTTCAGGTCTAATTGTATAAATTGTTAATGGCTTCTGGATAACATGATTTGGAAATGGAATATGTTTTTACATTCTGTACCAAGGATCCAAATTATGTAGCTATTGTGTGTTTAGATGAGTCCGTTTGGAGTAGCTTGAGTTCCTGATCACTTGATCTAAAAATGACATAATTTTGTATGCATAATGAAAGGATAAAGTTGAAAGTTAAATATTGTGTAGTTGGTAATGGTAGGTTGAAAAAGTTAAAGCTAGCCAGAAAGGGTAGTTGAATAGATGCCAGTTGAAAATTCAATATTATTACTCCTGGATAGTTAGGTTGTTTTTGGGACAACCCTTCATTAAGGAACCCTTTTAGGATCTTCATTAAGGAACTTAGCCATAAATGATGAGTCCATTTCAATAATATTTAAGTATCCTAACAACTCTTGTGCTTTGTAAGCTTAACATCAAGAGTAGTTTGTTTGTTACGTTGAAATACATTAGTAGGAATGATATTTTTAGGAATATTATAAAAGAGTTTTACATTGACGTTCAATCACATCTCTTCATTTATATGACTTTTAAAGTATTAATTGCTAAAACCAACAAACTTATCATAAACAAAGGGTTGTTATGATTGAATATTAGTGTAAACATTTTTAAACTAACAGTGCATACTAATTAAACTCGTATTATTAATGGAAAGAGGAGTATTAGATAAACTCATAATAAATTCTTCTATTTTTTAAACTCTCTTTATGATGGGTTAAAATTTATTGAAAAATATGAATTATATTAAAGAGAGTCAAGTGAAATCCACCAAAGTTAGTGATTTCTAATAAGTTCTAATAAATCATAATGAGAGTTTCACCGAGAGAGTTTTTCTAACATTCTTCTTACAAGGATGTTAGAAATAATTTTACTCTCACATGTAAGTTCCTAGATCTCAACGTGCAAGAAATTACACTACAAGAATGTCAGATTACATAATTCTCATAGTCATTATACTCTAATTTTTTATGGAAGAGTTTAAAAGATTTATTTGGATCCACCCCCAACGGTAGCTGGGATGGTACCTCGCCAGGCACACCCTGACCATCATCATCAACACACCATGCATTGAATTATAATTCACATCATTTTCATATAGTGAGATAAATCCCCAATTCATGCACCTTAATAACTTATAAACATTTATTCATTCACCACCAACACAATTCATAAGGTACATCACAAAATATCACACCACCACAATCAAAATCATCACAATTCACAAACTATTTATTCTTATCTTATTTAGGGATGATATAAATTTTAGTATAAAGATAATACAATTACCTAAAATTTTTATGTTGAAGTCGAAACTTGATTTTATCATCCACTATCTTTTAAAATTGCAAACCCGCAACCACTAAACCCAAATCTGATAGCTTGACCTTTACTGACTATTTTATTTATAACTTGCTTTATATATATCTGTTTTAAGTGATTCTAACTCTAATTTAAAGCTAACATCTAGGGTTACAACTTTTATGAAGAATATGAATCCTAAAAAGGTCATATAGCTTACCTAGCAGTGATCACAATACATAGATTATGTTTTGCGCACTAGATTGGAGACTCAACTTCTAACTCACATAACTAGGTCTATTCTTAACATTCTTACATAATTCTTCATTCTAAAATATATCCCTAATGTCTACTTTCTAAAACAATAAACGTAACTCAATTTTGTTAACCAAACAGAAAGATATGATAGAAACACTGAGGTATGTTCATACGAAAATTTTCAGATAGCAAACATTCAACTTATATAAGGTGCTCAAAATAAAATTCTAACTTCAAATCCTTAAACATTCTACTTCTCTATCTATAATATTTAATTATCATCGCACTCTACAATTTCAGTTATAATCATTAATTTTTCCATCAATCTCCTCGATGGAAGAAACCCCTAACACCTAATCTTTTTTTTTTATATATAGAGGAGTTTAAATATAGGAATCCTTCAATCATCACATTAATCGATCATATAATTAGAGTTACTTGTTTTAATCATTCATAACGTTCATTTATAGAAACAAATGAATAAGTCAATTGCATAAAACTTAATTCCTATGGAGGCTTAGGATTCACCTCCACTACTTTATTTCTTATATATGTCTATGTATAAGTTAATCTCACTCTCTCTTACAACCCGACAAAATAAATTAATACAAACATCCCTTAGCTATTCAGGGGTACCGATACATTGATTACATGTTGTCATTACTTCTTATTACTGTGTTCAAGATACTAATTAATCTCTAGAGTATCAAAATGGAAAACCCTAATGCCAACTTAATCAATTCATCCTAATAAATAATCCGATAGTCCACATGATCCCCAACAATATAAACTAATAAGACATCTAATAGTTATTTGTGAGTATCAACCACACCTGAATCTCAATTTCTCAAAAGTCTCATTCAAATACATATCTCCAATTAACAAAATAATATATCCTCATAGTCATGTTTTATTTTATCAGATCTCATTATGGGCGTTCATAACCTTTCATATATGCAACATTGAAACCTATCTTAGCGATCATTTCACTATCCATTTTCTCTACACATGTCACATGAGAGATAATTTCTCACTACCCTTACCTCGAAGAAATGATGAACATAAAACACAGGAATGATTCTTTTAAGGTCCTTAGCGGAGATTACCTCCCTTTGAGTTCTCCTCTGTTGCCTCTTCTGATTTCATGTTTAGGGTTAAGATTTGTGTACCAAATGAGCAGAATGCCCAGACCCCTTGATGCATCCCTCCCCAAGGCAAGATTGAAGAATCCTTGATGAAGAGAATGCTCCCAAGATCTTTGCTCATAGAGGTTCCAAGGTTGAAGAAATGGAGGTGGAAGACTAGGAGATGAAGGTGAGGTAGGTGCCACTTCAACTTTGTAGATGAAGCCATGAGTGAAGCTAGCCACAAGGGAAGGAATCCTTGATAATAGCATGAAGGACTTTCACAAGAATGGAGAGACCATGAACACTCTCTAAGAACAAAGAGCTCTCAAATTTAGAGAAAGGTTATTTTCATTCAAATGAGTTTAAAAGCTACATGAAAGAAGGGGAGCTCCTTATATAGAGCTTAACATGGATCTATGGGCCTTACACTAAGATGAACGTCCAACTCCTCTAATTAGGGAGTATTAGTTGGTTAATTTAGTGTTAATTGAGCACATGTCAATTTAACACTAAATTAATTCAACTAAGATCCAAACATGTCCCTAAAAAATGGGATCTATGTTCCCTCTTGTTTGAATTTGAATTTTGGAGGGAAATGGCATGGCACCTCTAAAATTCAAATTAAAATAAGAAGCAGCAAGAATTAGAAAAGTAGGAGTCAGAAAGCATGTGTGGAGTGAAACAAGGGGACCCACATGTCTGCTACATGTTTCATGTGTTGGTTAGAAGGGTGTCAAAAGGAATTAGGGGTATAGAAATAAGATCCTACACATCCAAACCCTTTTGGACCAGCCCAAACTAATTAACCCACTCCACATAGAGACTAATTACACCTCCTAAATAAAAAGGAACCTATAGGCCAAAGTACAAGGACGAAAATAAAACTAACTACACCCCTAAAATCCTAATGACTTAAGGGTGCTTATACAAGCCTAAAAATGGTTAAATGAATACAATTAAATGAAACATGTCCTAAACTAAGCTCCTTGAAGTTTTATCCAAGTCATGCTCCTTTCTTATTGGTCCTAGCTTAAGCCTATGCTAAGCGTGCATGCATCACATGTTCATGTTAAATAATGCATCATTGACATTTATAAATCATACACCAAATATCTAATCCATTATCTATCACTTCGGACATTATTTCAAGGATCTTACCGTTGAAACAAAAATAAATATGTTATGAACCTACTATCCAAAGATAAACCAAATCCAACAGTTCAACTAATGTATAGACGCTCAAACAAAATCTGCTACAGGTATAATTAACATCCTAAAAACATAGTTCTTACTATGAGTTCATTATCTCTCACTACGTACATTATTTAGATGATCCCACTGTTGAAAATAAATATTAATATCTTAAAAATCTACTACCCAAAAATAAACCAAATCTAACAGTTAAACTATTCTCCACACACTCAAAACTAAATTCGGTATTGTATAAGATGCTAAAAATATAATTGTTATTCTAACTCCATTATTTCACTCCGAACATTATTTCAACGATCCCACCATTGAAAATAAAGATTAACATCTTAAGAACATAATATAAAAAAGTTAAACCAAATCAAGCGGTTGAACTAAATTTCATTCCTAACTGCAGCTAGAATGACTCCCTCTTAGGGACCATTGACTCATATCATCAATCAAACTATCTCAAATTATGTTCATGTTAAATAATACATCACACACATTTATAGAGCCTACACCAAACATCTAATCAATTATCTCTCAGTTGGGACATTATTTTGAGGATCTTACCGTTGATATAAAAATAAATATGTTATGAACCTACTATCCAAAGATAAACTAAATCCAACAGTTCAACTAATGCATAGATGCTCAAACAAAATTTGCTACAGGTATAATTAAGACCCAAAAAATACAATTCTTACTCTGAGTTCATTATCTCTGACTACGAACATTATATAGATGATCCCACAATTGAAAATAAATATTAATATCTTTAGAATCTACTACCCAAAAATAAACCAAATCCAATAGTTAAACTATTCTACAAACACTCAAGAAAAAATATAGTATCGTATAAGATGCTAAAAATATAATTGTTATTCTAACTCCATTATGTCACTCCAGAAATTATTTTGACGATCCCACCATTGAAAATAAAGATTAACATCTTAAGAACCTACTATAGAAAATTAAACAAAATCTAACAGTTCAACAATTGTATAGTAATGGTACTAAATTTCATTCCTAATTGTAGCTAGAATGACAACCTCTTAGGCACTATTGACTGATATCACCAATGACACTATCTCAAATCATGTTCATGTTAAGTAATACATCACACACATTTATAAATAATACACCAAACATCTAATCCATTATCTCTCACTTCAGACATTATTCTCAAAATCTTACCGTTGAAACCAAAATAAATATGTTAAGAACCTACTATCCAAAGATAAACCAAATTCAATAGTTCAACTAATGTATGGATGCTTAAAATGAATCTGCTATAGGTATAATTACGATCCCAAAAATACAATTCTTACTCTGAGTTCATTATCTCTCACAACGTACATTATTTATATGATCCAACCTTTGATAATAAATATCAACACCTAAAGAATCTATTACCCAAAAAGAAACCAAATCCCACGGTTCAACTATTCTATAGACACTCAAGAGAAAATACGGTGTCGTATATGATTCTAAAAATATAATTGTTATTCTAACTACAATATGTAACTCCGAACATTATTTCGACGATCCTACGATTGAAATAAAGATTAACATCTTAAGAACCTACTATAAAAAATTAAACAAAATCTAACGGTTGAACAATTGTATAGCACTGGTATTAATTTTCATTCCTAGTTGTAGCTAGAATGACACCGTCTTAGGCACCATTGACTCATATCATCAATCACACTATCTTAAATCATGTTCATGTTAAATAATACATCACACACATTTATAAATGATACACCAAGCATCTAATCCACTATCTCTCACTTCAGAAATTCTTTTGAGGATCTTACCATTGAAACAAAAATAAATATGTTAGGAACCTACCCTCCAAAGATAAACCAAATCCAATAGTTCAACCAATATATAGCCGCTCAAAACAAAATCTACTACAGGTATAATTAAGATCCTAAAAATACAGTTCTTACTCTGAGTTCATTATCTCTCACTACGTACATTATTTAGAGGATCCCACTATTGAAAATAAATACTAATATCTTAGGAATGTACTACCCGAAAATAAACCAAATCCCACGGTTCCACTATAGTATAGACACTGAAGAAAAAATCCGATATCGTATAAGATGCTAAAAATATAATTGTTATTCAAACTCCATTATGTCATTCCACCATTATTTCGACGATCCCACCATTGTAAATAAAGATTAACATCATAAGAACTTACTATAAAAAAATCAAACAAATCTAACGGTTCAACAATTGTATACTGTTGGTACTGAATTTCATTCCTAACTACAGCTAGAATGACTCCGTCTTAGGCACCGTTGACTCATATTATCAATTACACTATCTCAAATCATAATCATGTTAAATAATACATCCCACACATTTATGAATGATACACCAAACATCTAATCACATTATCTCAAATCATGTTTGAGATAACTGTATTTTTCATTCCTAACTGCAGCTAGAATGACTTCCTCTTAAATAATACATCCAACGGTTACACTATTCTACAGACACTAAAAAAAAAATACAGTATTGTACAACATGAAAAAAATATAATTGTTATTCTAACTTCATTTTTTCACTCCGAATAGTAGTTTGACGATCCTACCATTGACAATAAAGATTAACACATCTTAAGAACCTGCTATAAAATAATAAAAATATCAAATGTTTGAAATATTGTATAGAGGTGATAATAAATTTCATTCCTAACTGTACCTAGAATGACTTCCTCTTACCTACTGTTGACTAATATCATCAATCACACTATCTCAAATCATGTTCATGTTAAATAATACATCACACACATTTATAAATCATACACCACACATCTAATGCATTATCTCTCACTTCGGACATTATTTTGAGGATATTACCGTTGAACCAAAATAAATATGTTAAGAACCTACAATCCAAAGATAAGCCAAATCCAACAGTTCAATTAATATGCAGACGCTCAAAACTAAATCTGCTACAGGTATAATTAAGATCCTAAAAATAGAGTTCCTACTCTGAGTTCATTATCTTTCACTACGTATAGTATTTAGATAATCCCACTGTTCAAAAGAAATATTAATTACCAATCTACTACCCAAAAATAAACCAAATCCAACGGTTACACTCTTTGACATACAATGAAGACAAAATACAGTATCATAACAAATGCTAAAAATATAGTTGTTATTCTAACTCCATTTTGTCACTCCGGACATTATATTGATGATCCCACCATTGAAAATAAAGATTAACATCTTAAGAACCTGAGATAAAAAAATAAACAATATCTAAAGGTTGAACAATTGTATAGCGGTGGTTCTAAATTTCATTCCTAACTGCAGCTAGAATGATTCCCTTTTAGGCACCGTTTACTCATATCATCAATCACACTATCACAAATCATGTTCATGCTAAATAATACACCACACACATTTATATATCATACACCCAATATATAATCAATTATCTCTCACTTCGAACATTATTTTGAGGATATTACCATTGAACCAAAATAAATATGTTAAGAACCTACGAACCAAAGATAAACCAAATCAAACAGTCTAGCTAATGTACAGACTCTCAAAACTAAATCTGCTATAGGTATAATTAAGATCCTAAAAATACAGTTCTTACTCTCAGTTCATTATCTCTCACTATGTACACTATTTAGATGATCCCATCGTTGAAAATAAATATTAATATCTTACCAATCTACTACCCAAAAATAAAGCAAATCCAACGATTACTATCTTCTACGAAAAATCTAGACAAAATACAGTATCCTAAGAGATGCTAAAAATATAATTATTATTCTAACTCTATATATTTTCACTCCGGACCTTATATTGACGATCCACTATTGAAAAGAAAGATTAACATCTTAAGAACCTGCGATAAAAAAATAAACAATATCTAACGGTTGAACAATTCTATAGAGTGGTACTAAATTTCATTCCTAACTGCAGCTAGAATGACTCCCTCTTAGGTACTGTTAACTTATATCATAAATCACACTACCTTAAATCATGTTCATGTTAAATAATACATTACACATATTTATAAATCATACACCAAACATCTACTCCATTATCTCTCAAATCGGACATTATTTTGAGAATCTTACCGTTGAAACAAAAAAAAATATGCTAAGAACCTACTATTCAAAGATAAATCAAATCCAACAGTTCAACTAATCCATTAAGGCATATCATAAATCACACACTATATAAAGCATCCAGCAAACATCTAATCCAATATCTCTTACTTCATACATTATTTTGAGGATCTTACCGTTGAAACAAAAATAAATATGTCAAGAAACTACTATCCAAAGATAAACCATATCCAAAAGTTCAACTAATGTATAGACTTTCCAAACGAAACCGACTACAAGTATAACTAAGATCCTAAAAATGCAATTCTGGCTCTGAGTTCATTGTCTCTCATTCGAAACATTTATTAGATGATCCCACCATTGAAAATAAATGTTAATACCTTAAGAGCCTACTACCCAAAAATAAACCAAATCCAACAGTTAAACTATTCTTTAGAAACTCAACACAAAATACGATATCGTATAAGATACTAAAAATATAATTGTCATTCTAAGTCCATTATATGACTCCGGACATTATTTCAACGATTCCACCATTGAAAATAAAGATTAACATCTTAAGAAAATACTAGAAAAAAGTTAAACAAAATCTAAGGTTGAACAATGGTATAGCAATGATACTAAATTTCATTCCTAAATGTAGCTAGAAATACTCCCTCTTCTCTGATGCACCGTTGACTCAAATCATCGATCACACTATCTCAAATCATGCTCATTCACACACATTTATAAATCATACAACAAACATTTAATTCATTATCTCTCACATAAGACATTATTTTTAGGATCTTACCGTTGAAACAAAAATAAATATGTTAAGAACCTACTATCCAATGATAAACCAAATACAACAATTCGACTAATGTATAGATGCTCAAAACTAAATCTGCTACAGGTATAAGTAAGATCCTAAAAATAGAGTTCATTATCTTTCACTACGAACTTTAATTAGATGATCCCACCGTTGAAAATAAATATTAATATTTTAAGAATCTACTACCCTAAAATAAACCAAATCCAACGGTTAAACTATTTTATCGACACTCAAGACAAAATACGGTATCGCATAACATGCTAAAAATATAATTGTTATTCAAACTCTATTATGTCACTCCAGACATTATTTCGACGATCCAACCGTTGAAAATAAAGATTAACATCTTAAGCAGCTACTATAAAAAATTAAACAAAATTAACGGTTGAATAATTGTCTATGGTGGTACTAAATTTCATTCCTAACTGCAGCTAGAATGACTCCCTCTTAGGCACTATTGACTCATATCATCAATCACACCATCTCAAATCATGTTCATGTTAAATAATACATTACACACATTTATAAATCATAGTCCCAACATCTAATCAATTATCTCTTACTTCACACATGATTTTGAGGATCTTACCGTTGAAACAAAAATAAATATGTTAAGAACTACTATCCAAAGATAAACCAAAAGCAACAGTTCAAGTACTATATAGACGATCAAAACGAAATCTGCTACCGGTGTGACTAAGATCTTAAAAATACAGTTCTTACTCTGAGTTCATTATCTATCATTCGAAACATTTACTAGATGATCCCACCGTTGAAAATAAATATTAATATCTTAAGAATCTACTACCCAAAAATAAACCAAATCCAATGCTTAAACATTTCTATAGACGCTCAACACAAAATACAGTATTATATAAGATGCTACAAGTATAATTGTTATTATAACTCCATTATGTCACTATGGAAATTATTTCGACCATCCCGCCATTGAAAATAAAGATTAACATCTTAAGAACCTACTAGAAAACAGTTAAAAAAAATCTAACAGTTGAACAATTGTATAACGGTGGTACTAAATTTCATTCCTAACTGTAGCTAGATGACTCCCTCTTAGGCACCGTTGAGTCATATCATCAATCACACAATGTAAAATCATGTTCATGTTAAATAATAGATCACACAAATTTATAAATCATCCAACAAACATCTAATTCATTATCTCTCACATCAGACATTATTTTAAGGTTCTTATCGTTGAAACAAAAATAAATATGTCAGTAACCTACGATCCAAAGATAAACCAAATCCAACAGTTCAACTAATGTATAGACGCTCAAAATGAAATCTTCTACAGGTATAAGTAAGATCCTAAAAATACAGTTCTTACTCTGAGTTCATTATCTCTGACTACCTATATTCTTTAGATGATCCCACCGATGAAAATAAATGCTAATATCTTAAGAATCTACTACCCAAAAATAAATGAAATTCAACAGTTAAACTATTTTATAGATAATCAAGAAAAAATTTGGTATCGTATAAGATGCTAAAAATGTAATTGTTATTGTAACTCTATTATGTCAATCCGGACGTTACTTCGATGATCTCACCATTGAAAATAAAGATTAACATCTTCAGAACCTACTATGAAAAATTAAACAAAATCTAATGGTTGAACTATTGAATAGGTGTGGTTCTGAATTTCATCCCTAACTGTAGCTAGAAGGACTCCCTCTTAGGCACCGTTGACTCATATCATCAATCACACTATCTCAAATTAGGTTCATGTTAAATAATACATCACACACATTTATCAATCATACAGCCAACATCTAATTCATTATCTCTCACATCGGACATTATTTTGAGGATCTTACTGTTGAAACAAAAATAAATATGTCACTAACCTACGATCCAAAGATAAACCAAATCCAACAGTTCAACTAATGTATAGACGCTCAAAATGAAATCTTCTATAGGTATAAGTAAGATCCTAAAAATATAGTTCTTACTCTGAGTTCATTATCTCTGACTACCTATATTCTTTAGATGATCCCACCGATGAAAATAAATACTAATATCTTAAGAATCTACTACCCAAAAATAAACCAAATCCAATGGTTAAACTATTCTATAGACACTGAAGAAAAAATACGGTATCATATAAGATGCTAAAAATATAAGTGTTACTCTAAGTCCATTATGTCATTCCGGACAATATTTCGACGATCCTGCCATTGAAAATAAAGATCAACATCTTAAGAACCTACTATAAATAAGTTAAACAAAATCTCACAGTTGAACATTTGTATAATGGTGGCACTAAATTTCATTCCTAACTGCAGCTAAAATGACTTGCTCTTAGGCACTGCTGTGTCATATCATCAATCACATTATCTTAAATCATGTTCATGCTAAATAATACATCACAAACATTTATAAATCATACACCAAACATCTAATCCATGATCTCTCACATCGGACATTATTTTGAGGATCTTACCGTTGAAACAAAATTAAATATGTTAATAACCTGCTATTCAAGGATAAACCAAGTTCCACAGTTCAGCTAATGTATAGTCACTTCAAACGAAATATGCTACAAGTATAATTAAGATTCTAAAAATGGAGTTTTTGTTCTAAGTTCATTATCTCTCACTACGAACATTAGTCAGAGGATCCCACCATTGAAAATAAATATTAATATCTGAAGAATCTACTACCCATAAATAAACCAAATCCAATGGTTAAACTATTCTATAAAGACTTAAGACCAAATACGGTATCGTATAAGATGCTAAAATATAATTGTTATTCTAAGTCCATTATGTAACTCGAGACATTATTTCGATGATCTCGCCATTGAAAAGAAATATTAACATCTTTAGAACCTACTATGAAAAATTAAACAAAATCTAATGGTTGAACAATTGAATAGGTGTGGTTCTGAATTTCATCCCTAACTGTAGCTAGCAGGACTCCCTCTTAGGCACCGTTGACTCATATCATCAATCACACTATCTCAAATCAGGTTCATGTTAAATAATACATCACACACATTTATAAATCATACAGCCAACATCTAATTCATTATCTGTCACATCGGACATTATTTTGAGGATCTTACCGTTGAAACAAAAATAAATATGTCACTAACCTACGATCCAAAGATAAACCAAATCCAACAGTTCAACTAATGTATAGACGCTCAAAATGAAATCCTCTATAGGTATAAGTAAGATCCTAAAAATACAGTTCTTACTCTGAGTTCATTATCTCTGACTACCTATATTCTTTAGATGATCCCACCGATGAAAATAAATACTAATATCTTAAGAATCTACTACCCAAAAATAAACCACATCCAATGGTTAAACTATTCTATAGACACTGAAGAAAAAATACGATATCGTATAAGATGCTAAAAATATAAGTGTTACTCTAACTCCATTATGTCATTCCGGACAATATTTCGACGATCTCACCATTGAAAAGAAAGATTAACATCTTCAGAACCTACTATGAAAAATTAAACAAAATCTAATGGTTGAACTATTGAATAGGTGTGGTTCTGAATTTCATCCTTAACTGTAGCTAGAAGGACTCCCTCTTAGGCACCGTTGACTCATATCATCAATCACACTATCTCAAATCATGTTCATCTTAAATAATACATCACATACTTTTATAAATCATCAAGCAAACATCTAATTCATTATCTCTCACCTCAGACATTATTTTGACGACCTTACCGTTGAAACAAAAATAAATATGTTAAGAACCTACTATCCAAAGATAAACCAAATCCAATAGTTCAGCTAATGTATAAATCAAAACAAAATCTGCTACAGGTATAATTAAGATCCTAAAAATACAGTTCGTACTCTGAGTTCATTATCTCTCACTACGTACATTCTTTAGATGATCCCACCATTGAAAATAAATATTAATATCTTACCAATCTACTACCCAAAAAATAAACCAAATCCAACTGTTATACTATTCATCAGACACTCAAGATAAAATACAGTATCGTACAAGATGGTAATAATATAATTGTTATTCTAACTCCATTTCGTCACTCTGGACATTATTTCAACAATCCCACCATTGATAATAAAGACTAACATCTTAAGAACCTGTTATAAAAAAATAAACAATATCTATCGGTTGAATTATTGTATAGCGGTGGTACTAAATTACATTCCTGGCTGCAGCTACAATGACTCCCTCTTAGGCACTGTTGACTCATATCATCAATCAAGCTATCTCAAACATGTTCATGTTAAATAATACATCACACACATTTATAAATCATACTCCAAACATCTAATTCATTATCTCTCACTTTGGACATTATTTTAAGGATATTACCGTTGAAAAAAAAATGTTAAGAACCTAGTAAAGCAAATTCAACAATTCAACTAATGTACAGACGCTCAAACTAAAGCTGCTATCGGTATAATTAAAATCCTAAAAATACAGTTCTTACTCTAGTTCATTATCTCTCACTACGTAGATTGTTTAAATGATCTCACCGTTGAAAATAAATATTAATATCATACCAATCTACTACCGAAAAATAAACCAAATCCAACAGTTACACTATTCTACAGACACTCAAGACAAAATACAATATCATACAATATGCTAAAAATATAATTGTTATTCTAACTCCATTTTGTCACTTCAGACATTATTTCAAAGGTCCCACCATTAATAATAAAGATTAACATCTTAAGAACCTGCTATAAAAAAATAAGCAATATCTATCGATTGAACAATTGTATAGCAGTGGTTTAAATTTTATTCCTAACTACAGCTAGAATAATCTCTCTTACGCACTGTTAATTCATATCATAAATCAAGCTATCTCAAACATGTTCATGTTAAATAATACATCACACACATTTATATATCATACACCAAACATCTAATCCATTATCTTTCACTTTGAATATTATTTTGAGGATATTACCTTGGAAACAAAAATAAATATGTTAAGAACCTATGGTTCAAAGATAAAGCAAATCCAACAATTCAACTAATGTACAGACGCTCAAAACTAAATCTGCTACAGGTATAATTAAAATCCTAAAAATACAGTTCTTACTCTAAGTTCATTATCTCTCACTACGTAGATTGTTTAAATGATCCCACCGTTGAAAATAAATATTAATATCTTACCAATCTACTACCGAAAAATAAACCAAATCCAACAGTTACACTATTCTACAGACACTCAAGACAAAATACAATATCGTACAAGATTTTAAAAATATAATTGTTATTCTAACTCCATTTTGTCACTTCAGACATTATTTCGATAGTCCCACCATTAATAATAAAGATTAATGATATGACCATGCCTAGCCAAGGACCTATCACTAGGGCTATGGCTAGAAGGATTGAAGAAGACCTAGCCCTTGCAGACAAAGGAAGACTTCACCTCCTATGGAGAGTGAAGATATTAGGCTAGAGACTTTAGTTAATAAAATGTAATTTTCCTTTATTTTAATTTTGGGGAGCATTAAGAATTTAATTTGGGACATGTATTTAGTCCATTTTTTATTTTTAGGAGGTGTCTTAGGAATTTAGAGGGTGGATTTAGCTTTTTGGGTCTTTATGAAGGAAATAAGGGGTAGCCTTGATATCTACACCCCTCTTTTCCTACATAAACCCCCTAAGCTAATAAGAAGGAATCTTGGCCCTTGGTTTGAGAAACTTGGGCACCAAGTTTGATGATCTAAGGAGGGAATTGTTTCTCAATTATCCTCCCTTAGATCTCTCCTTTTAATCCTAGCCCTTCTTTTTCAGTTATCTTGTTCAAAAGATTAACTACCTCTATAAATAGGAGCTCTTCCCTCACTTGTATTTTTTACACTTGAATTTAATCATAGAGACCATATTGGTTGTGAGGTTCTTACCTTTGAGTGTCCCCTTTATCCTTTGTGAGAGTTTCTAAGAGTTATCAAGGAACCCCTCCCTTGTGGCCTCTCCCCTTTGGCTTATCAAACCTAGTATTTATGGCGCCTCACCCCATTCCTTTCCTCTCCATAAATCCATTTTCCTTCCAAGTGACCTTAGAAAGGATCCTTTGGGCACGTGATCATCAAAGATCACATCAAGTGGTATCTAGAGCCACTTTCTAAAGGTCACGTTCTTTCTCAATTTTTTTCGCTTTGTTGTTTCTCTCTTTGATCTCTTTATTTTAAAGTCCTTCAGTTTTTGTCATCTCTATTTCCTTTATTGTCTAGTAGTATAGCTTTTTATTCTTGCTATTATATGCGCTTTTGTTTTCTATCTATGTGCCTATGTTCCATTTAATTTGATGCGATTTTATTTGTCCCTTTCTTTGCATCTTATTTTCGTGTTCAAGTTGCTTAATTTTCCCTTGGTTTTTTATGTTAAAGTGTGCCTAAGAAGTTGTGGCCATTAAACCCACAAGGTTGAGGATTTTTCCACACCATTGTGGTGATAAACTTTGGCCACTTTGTTGTGCCTTTTGTTTTGAGTCTCTTGCTGAAATTTTTTGCTCTATTTTTAGGTGTGTTATTTTTTCTTAATCTTGTGTTTTGTCAAATACTAGTCATGTTAGTTTCCTATTTTGTCTCATTTAAATTCCATAGGTTTTAGCCTCTTAAAATTTTTACAAAAAATCCTTCAAAAACATTTTGAATTGAGCTCCTAAGAGGTGAACCTCTTGTTGAGTCTCTTAAGTCTTTTATGCTTTTAGTTCAAGCATATTAATCTATTTTTTGTTCTTAAATATTTGCTCAATTCAATCTTTATATGTTTCTTGTTTTATGTTGAATTATTAGTAGCTTTCCACTTGGTTTACCTTCACTATTGGTGCCTCTTTATGGAATTTTAGCTTGGGTGAATTGTGTTAGTATTTTGAGCAATCAATTTACTTCAAAATCAGCCCTAAATCATTCCTTAAGCACCATTAGTTCAGTGGTATTTGGAACTACTAAGTTGTTTTGCCTTTAGTTGCATGCATTGCTTGAAAATTGTGTGACCTTACTTTGTACTTATTCACTCAAGCGTTATTATTTCAAGCATCCTCATTAAAATTTCAATTCAACAAGCTATTAGGTGCAGCAAAAAGATTGCAAAAAGATTAGAAAAAGTTAAAAAAATAGAAAAATTTCAAATTAAAAAAAAAAAGAAGATAAAGAACTCAAAAGAAAGAAATTTGAAGTTGTGTACCTAATAGTAGAAACATTTGATATGAGGAACCAATTGTGATTAAAAAAAATTACTTGAGTAAGCTTTTTAGTTTTTGGTCACTTAAATTTTATTAAGTGTGCAACTATTGGTTTCATTTTTTTTGTTTGAGTCTTTTTTCATCTCTACTCTTAGAGCTAATCTAGGAAAGTTATTTGTGTGCTACCTTCCTTTGTGAGCCTTATGTTTTCTTGCTTGTCTTCTTTACTTCTTTGAGTTTTTCATTGTTTAATCTATCCACTTGGATTTGTGAACCTTGTTTTGTTATTCACCTTTGTTTGTTGTCTTGTGTTGTATTCGGCCTTGGTAAAGAAAGGTTGGGAAGGGTTCCATATATAAAATTATGGCAAGTCCAAACAAGAGGCTTGATCAAAAGGAGACAAACACCAAAAAGCTTGGAGTGAAGACTTTGTTTTATTTTTTTTTTATTCTTTGAATTGTGTATACTTAATTTTAGATTGGGAGTTTGAGTGCCCTTAAGGCCCTCCCTTGGTTTGTAATAATTTTGGTTAATTTTAGCGTAGTTCCTCGTTAATTAGGTGAAGAAGGGAGAAGTGGTACACTTCCTTCAACACCTTAGGAGCACGATTAGAGCCCTTTCTCTTTTACATTCTTGCACTTTTATTTTATTTTATGTTATTTTGAAAAAACATGTAGAGGCTAAGAGTTCCAAATACTCATCAAGCCACCTTAGGTGAGAAAACAAAAACAAAAAAAAGCACAACAAGTTTTACCCTTAAAGCTTGAAAAGGGTAAAGAGAGAGAGTCGGAAGGTGATGCCCCTTCGAAAGGGAATATTAGTAAAAGGAGCCTATTTGCTACTAAACGTGATTTAAAAGAAACTCATTTGACTAACAAGCCCTTTTATCTCCTCTTTTGCAAAGAAGCATCAAATCCTTCTCCCATTTTGCATTCTTCTGCTGAGAGCACTGCCACAGCCCATGCACATGAGCACCTTCCTCAAGGGGTTCAAGATATTTTAAAAGAATTTGATGACATATTCCCTAATGAGGTTCCGAAAGGACTTCCTCCCATTAGGGGTATAGAACATCAAATTGATTTGGTGCCTGACGCAAGTCTACCTAATAGACCTGCCTATAGGACCAACCCCATGGAGACCCAAGAGATTGAGTCTCAAGTGAATGAGCTATTGGAGAAGGGTTGGGTTCAAAAGAGCCTAAGCCCTTGTGCTGTACCAGTCTTTTTGGTGCCCAAGAAGAATGACCAATGGAGGATGTGTGTTGATTGTCATGCAATCAACAACATCACCATCAAATATAGGCACCCAATCCCCCGTCTTGATGACATGTTGGATGAATTGCATGGGGCAAAGATATTTTCAAAAATAGATCTTAGAAGTGGTTACCACCAAATAAGGATCAAAGAGGGTGATGAGTGGAAAACTGCTTTTAAGACTAAATTTGGTCTTTATGAGTGGTTGGTTATGCCTATTGGGCTAACTAATGCCCCAAGCACATTCATGCGCTTAATGAATCATGTACTGAAGGATTGCCTTGGTAAATTTTGTGTAGTTTACGTTGATGACATTTTAGTTTACTCTAGGAACCTAGATGATCATTTAGGACATGTAAGGCATATTTTTTCTCTTCTTAGGAGTAATCATCTTTTTGGTAACTTAGAAAAATGCACCTTTTGTGTAGATAGTGTAGTTTTCCTAGGTTTTGTAGTTAGCATAAAAAGGATCCATGTTGACCCCGAAAAGATAAAAGCTATTAAAGAATGGCCCACCCCAAATAGTGTGACAGAGATCAAAAGCTTTCTTTGTCTCGCTGGATTTTATAGGCGTTTTGTGCCTAATTTCTCCACGCTCTTTGCACAATAAATGATTTGGTGAAAAAGGAAGTTCCTTTCCTTTGGGGTGAGAAACAAGAGAAAGCCTTCCAGCTAATTAAGCATAAACTGACCCATGCACCAGTCTTGGCATTACCTGACTTTTCTAAAACATTTGAACTTGAATGTGATGCCTCTGGTGTAGGTGTGGGGGCTGTCTTGTTGCAAAGAGGGCACCCCATTGCGTATTTCAGTGAAAAACTCAATGGTTCCCCCCTCAACTACCCCACCTATGATAAGGAGTTTTATGCTCTAATTAGGGCCCTTCAAACTTGGGAGCATTACCTTGCTCCCAAGGAGTTTGTCATTCATAGTGACCATGAGTCACTAAAATATTTGAGGGGTCAAGGTAAATTGAACAAAAGGCATACAACGTGGGTGAAATATCTTGAATCCTTCCCTTATGTCATCAAGTACAAGAAAGGAAAACAAAATGTGGTGGTTGATGCTCTTTCTAGGCGTCATGCCCTTTATTCATCCTTGAGTGCAAAAATCTTGGGATTTGATGACATTCGGGCTATGTATCCGTCTGATAAGGATTTCAGCCCCATATTTTCTACCTCTGCATCTGCATTCGCATTAAAGGCCCATGATGGGTACTTCATCAGTGAGTGGTATCTTTACAAAGGGAGTAAGCTTTGTATACCCCAAGGATCAATTAGGAACTTACTTACAAAAGAGAGTCATGAAGGTGGGCTCATGGGGCATTTTGGGATTTCAAAAACCCTCATGCTTTTACAAGAGAAATTCTTTTGGCCCTATATGCGTAGAGATGTCCATAGACATTGCTCTAAATGTATAGCTTGCTTGCAAGCAAAGTCTAAAGCAATGCCTCATGGATTATACACACCTTTACCTGCTCCTTCTGCACCTTGGGAGGATATTAGCATGGATTTCATCCTTGGGCTCCCAAGAACCCAACGAGGTGAAGACTCCATATTTGTGGTGGTGGACCGATTTTCAAAAATGGCCCATTTTATTCCCTGCCATAAAGTGGATGATGCGAGCAACATCGCAAGACTTTTCTTTAAAGAGGTTGTCCGATTGCATGGTATACCCTCTTCAATAGTGTCAGATAGGGATGTGAAGTTCCTTAGCCATTTTTGGAAAACTCTTTGGGCTAAGCTGGGAACTAAACTTCTTTTTTCCACTACTTGCCATCCTCAAACTGATGGGCAAACAGAAGTGGTGAATAGATCTTTATCCACTATGCTGTGGGCTCTCCTTAAAGGCAACCATAAGTCTTGGGATGAGTACCTTCCCCACATTGAATTTGCTTATAACCGGGTGGTTCATAGAACCACCAAGCATTCTTCTTTTGAGGTAGTCTATGGCTTCAACCCTTGTACTCCTCTAGATCTTTTACCTCTTCCTCTTTCTGTTGTTGTGCATAAAGAAGGAGAGGCAAAAGCCATTTTTGTAAAACAATTACATGAGAAGGTTAAAGCTAACATAGAGCGCCAATCCTTGAGAGATGCTACTTTCGCCAATAGGGGGAGGAAAGAGGTCATCTTTGGAAAGGGTGACTGGGTATGGCATCACTTGAGAAAGGATAGATTTCCTTCTCAAAGGAAGTCCAAACTTAGCCCTAGAGGAGATGGACCTTTCCAAATCCTTGAGCGGATCGGTAATAATGCCTATGTTTTAGATCTGCCTGAGGATTATGGGGTAAGCACCAGTTTTAATGTTTCTGATTTGTCTCCATTTGTAGGTGCTGAAAATGACGAAGACCCCATGGATTTGAGGTCAAATCCTCTTCAAGGGGGAGGAGATGATGTGACCATGCCTAGCCAAGGACCTATCACTAGGGCCATGGCTAGAAGGATTGAAGAAGACCTAGCCCTTGCAGACAAAGGAAGACTTCACCTCCTATGGAGAGTGAAGATATTAGGCTAGAGACTTTACTTAATAAAATGTAATTTTCTTTTATTTTAATTTTGGGGAACATTAAGAATTTAATTTGGGACATGTATTTAGTCCATTTTTTTATTTTTAGGAGGTGTCTTAGGAATTTAGAGGGTGGATTTAGCTTTTTGGGTCTTTATGAAGGAAATAAGGGGTAGCCTTGATATCTACACCCCTCTTTTCCTATATAAACCCCCTAAGCTAATAAGAAGGAATCTTGGCCCTTGGTTTGACAAACTTGGGCACCAAGTTTGATGATCTAAGGAGGGAATTGTTTCTCAATTCTCCTCCCTTAGATCTCTCTTTTTAATCCTAGCCCTTCTTTTTTAGGTTATCTTGTTCAAGAGGTTAGCTACCTCTATAAATAGGAGTTCCTCCCTCACTTGTATTTTTTACACTTGAATTTAATCATAGAGACCATATTGGTTGTGAGGTTCTTACCTTTGAGGGTCTCCTTTCTTCTTTGTGAGAGTTTCTAAGAGTTATCAAGGGACCCCTCCCTTGTGGCCTCTCCCCTTTGGCTTATCAAACCTAGTATTTGTGGTGCCTCAGCCCATTCCTTTCCTCTCCATAAATCCATTTTCCTTCCAAGTGACCTTAGGAAGGATCCTTTGGGCACGTGATCATCAAAGATCACATCAATTAACATCTTAAGAACCTGCTATAAAAAAATAAGCAATATCTATCGATTGAACAATTGTATAGTGGTGGTTTAAATTTCATTCCTAACTACAACTAGAATAATCTCTCTTAGGCACCATTGATTTATATCATAGATCAAGCTATCTCAAACATGTTCATATTAAATAATACATCACACACATTTATAAATCATACACCAAACATCTAATCAATTATCTTTCACTTCGAACATTATTTTGAGGATATTACCGTGGAAACAAAAATAAATATGTTAAGAACCTACGGTTCAAAGATAAAGCAAATCCAACAGTTCAACTAATGTGCAGAGGCTCAAAACTAAATCTGGTACAGGTATAATTAAGATGCTAAAAATGCAGTTCTTACTCTAAGTTCATTATCTCTCACTACGTACATTATTTAGATGATGACACCATTGAAAAAAATATTAATATCTTACCAATCTTGATGAACTCCCTTGATCTCTTCAACCAAGGTCCTTCCTCTAAGATAATGGGGGATGGAAAGGCTAGAAATGGGGGAGAAAGATGAATAAAAAATTTTATGTTGCTTGCCACAAGGGAGAGGTCCCTTTATAAAAGCTTTAAGGAAGACAATCCTCAAGAGAGAGGTTTCTCAAAATGACACTTGAGAATAATAACTCAAAGGAGTCTTACTTCATTCAATCAAGTGTAATTTGCACAAGAGAGACTAGGTGTATTTATAGCCCAAAAGAGGGAGCAAGGCACTGGAAACTAGGCAATGTGGGACTTGGGCCTAATTAGGATTATAAGCACTAATCCCTCTTAGGCCCACCAGGTGTCACGACCTAATCAAGGGGGTGTGGAAAAAGATCCACACTCCTTTGGGTTATTAGGTCCTCTACTCCCTTCACCGCCCTTCCTAAGCTATTTACACCATAAACTCTAGAAACTAGCATAAATAGCCGAAATACATGGCCTAAAAGGGAATTAAAAACTAATTAATATTTACAAGAGGAAAACTAAGGAATATAGCCTAAAATTTCTATATTCATCATGAGTTGGGGTCTTGATGATTCTTTCCGGGCCAAGTCCTCTTCAATCTTCCTAGCCATTGCCCTAGTGACAGGGCCCTTGGTAGGTTGGATTGCATTATCTCCTCCCCCGTCGGCAAGATTTTTCCTCAAATTTGAAGGGTCGTCCACTTCCGTGTTAGCACCTAAAAAGGTGTAAGATAACAAACATTAAAATTGGTGCTAACTCCATAATCTTTCGGAAGGTCTAACTTATATGCATTATTATTTACCTTCTCAAGGATTTGGAAGGGACCATCTCCTCGAGGACTAAGTTTGGACTTCCTCTTAGAAAGGAAACGATCCTTTCCTAGGTGAATCCAAACCTAATCACCATTTTCAAAGATGACTTCCTTCCTCCCCTTGTTGCTAGATGAAGCATACCCCTTAGATTGGTTTTCAATATTGGTTTTGACCCTCTCATGTTTTTTTGACAAAATCAGCCCTAGCTTCCCCTTCTTTATGAAAAATTCAGGTGTTAGGGAGTGGAAATAAATCCAAAGGAGTGAGAGGATTAAAACCATATACAGCCTCAAAAGGGGAGTGCTTAGTGGTTCGATGAACCACTCTATTATATGCAAATTCAATATGGGGGAGATATTCATCCCATACGCGGGCCTATAGGGTAGACTCACGCCAGGAACAAGATCAATTTGGTGTTCTATTCCCCTTAGAGGTGGTAATCCCCTTGGAACCTCTTGAGGGAAGAGATCATCAAATTCCTTTAAAATTTTTTGAACCCCTTTTGGAAGATACTCAATTTCATGACTTGTGGCAGTGCCAGAAGGTACCTCCTTACAAAGATGGAGATAAAAAGGTCGATCAAGCAAGAGAGCTTCTTTAATATCCATTTTGGTTGCAAAATGGCTCTCTTTTTTAATTACCTCTTTGGAAGGGGTATCTCCTTCCAACTGTCCCTCTTTACCCCTTTCAAGCTTTAGGGGTGGAAGCTTTTTATTTTTTGACTTAGAACTTTTTTTTCCTCATCTCTTTTATGCTTCATGATGAGTTGATCCTCAGCCACTTGTGAAGGTGTTAGAGGAGTCAACTTTATTCTTTTGCCCTTATAAGTGAGGATCATTAGAGTAGCCATGGTGAATGACTTGTTTGTCAAACTGCCAAGGCCTCCCTAACAAGATATGATCGGCCTCCATTATCACATAAGATGTCATCTTGATATGTTCCAATGGAGAATGACACCTTCACCATTTGGTTTACAACCATTTCCCCTTCCTCATTAAGCCATTGGAGCTTGTAAGGTCTAGGATGAGGAGTTGGTTATAAGGCTAACTTCTCTACCAACCTTGAGCTACAACAATTGCAGCAGGAGCCACTATCCACAATGAGAGAATACGTTTTGTCTAAAACTTTAAAACGTGTATGAAAAATGTTCTCTCTTTGGGAGTGGTTAAGCTCAAGGGGTTGGCTCCCAAGAAGATGCCTAACCATTAAGAGGTTTCCATCAAAAGGGTTTTCAACAATGTCATGCTCATGATGCTCATGACCCCCTTCTTCCTCACTCCCACTAGATGAGGAAGATGAGATACTCTCACGAAAAATATCTTGGCCCTTCATGATCATGGTTTTCTTATTGGGGCACTGAGAGACAATG
The DNA here is from genome assembly GCA_037954015.1 of Psophocarpus tetragonolobus. Taxonomy (NCBI): domain Eukaryota; kingdom Viridiplantae; phylum Streptophyta; class Magnoliopsida; order Fabales; family Fabaceae; genus Psophocarpus; species Psophocarpus tetragonolobus. The sequence continues at coordinate 56,405,949 of CM075690.1, read as the reverse complement.
TGGCCTCTCCCAAGACAAAGCATTTAATACTACTAGTCATATTGCTGGAACTAGTAAGAAGGTTGTCTGTATGATGCATAGGTTTATGTTCTTTATGCACATGCTTGGATGGTTCCTCTTTGGGAGAGCTTTTGGAAGAGCTTCCTTTGCCTAGGTCCCTTTTTGCATAATTGTAGGATGGAAATTCCCTTTTTGCTCCACCTTTTCCTTTTAATTGATTTTCCACTCTTATACAAAGTTGGACTAGGTCATCTAGATTATTATATGGTAAGAGCTCAACTTTGTCTCTTATGTCAGAGCTCAAACCACTTAAAAATCTAGCTTCGGTGGCCTTTGGTTCTTCGGTGATGCCAACTCTCATCATGACAAGCTTCATGGTTTGTTTGTACTCCTCAACACTTGAGTTGTACTATTTTAATCTTTGGAGTTTATCCAAGAGCTCTCTTTGATAATAAGAAAGGACGTGTCATCGCCTCATAGCCCCCTTGATATCATTCCAATAATCCACAGGAGGGTTACAAAGGCGGCACCTCTCATTGACCAAGGAGGTCCACCAATACATGGCATGCCCTTGGAAGCTAAGGGTTGCTAACGGAACTTTTCTTTCTTCACTTATGTTATATCAAACAAAGAGTTGCTCTACCTTCATTTCCCAATCAAGGTAGGCTTCCACATCCTCTTTTCCATGAAAATGAGGGAGGTCAACTTTTTTTTCCCTAGGTTGAGCTTTGGGGTTGGTTATGATGTTGTTGTACTCTTCTTACCCTAGGTCTTTCATATCCCTCACTTCCACTTATTTCACTAGAGGCGGACCTATACCTATGCCTCTCTCTAACTTCTCTTCTTTCTTCTCTTTCACGCTCTTCTCTTCCCTCTCTCTCTTCTCTTTCTCTTCTTCTCTCTTCTCTCTCTCTCCTCTTTCTCCTCTTTCTTTTCTTTCTCTTTGTTCTCTTTCTTTCTCTTCTCTCCGTCTTTATCCTCTTTCTTCTAGTTCTTGTCTTTTTCTTTTCTCCTCTCTTTCTTTTTCTCTTTTATCATGTTCTTTCTCCTCTCTTCGTTGTTCTTCTCTTAACTCTCTTTCTCTCTTTTCTTTTTCTTTCTCTTCACGCCTCCTTTCTTCTACCTTTTCTCTTTTCTTTCTTTCTTTTCTCTCTTCTACCCTCCACTCCCTAAATTCATTCACAAACTTATGCATGTTGGTTTTTTTTGAGAACCTTGTTAATTGATACTACCTTTACTAGATGTGTGTGAGTTTATTTTGAAAGTGATTGAGAGAGAACCTAGGGGAAACACTCCTCACTCTTTTGTTTTGTTTTATCCCTAAGTGAATTACTTAAGAGTCTTTGGAACTCAAAAGCCTTTCACACTAAGATGCAAAGTAAATAAAAGAAATTTTGAGCAAAGGTAAAGATCTAAAGGCGTGCACCTAAGGTGGAGAGATGGGCTACCAATTCCTTCTCCCAATTAAACAAGAAAACTAAAAGCTATTACAATCAAAGAGGTGACCCTTATGGGCATCTAACACCTCAATTAAGATGGCCTTAATAAAAGTTACACCCAATTAAAAATAAAAAGAAACAAAAGGCTTGAAGTTTAGTGTTGCGCTCGACTCTAAGTGTTTGCCTCTCTCAAAGTGGTGTTGCTCCCTTGATTGAACCTCTTTCTTTGCTTGCTTTAACACACCTCAAGATGATTCCCTTCTAGAAAGCTTGGTTTGACCTCTCTTTTCTTTCAACAAAGTGGCGACCCAAAGAGAAACCAAGAGAGTGTAATGCAATAAAAACAAGAAAAGAAAACTTAAGGAAGGGAGATAAACATCCAAGTGGAAATAATTATTCAGACAAACACAAAGATAACCAAAGAATACAAGTAAGTAAAAACGGGGTAGATAAAAAGATGGAACACAAAAGGATCCTAGATTAGCACTAGAATAGAATGGACTAAAAATAAAAGACTCAACAAAATTCAAAAAGTTGCACAATTTGAAAGCTTATGGTCGAATCTTAAATACACTATTTCAAGCAAGTTTTTAACAATCTTAAGCACTCCTTCAAATAACAAAGTTGTTGTGCACTAAAAGTTTTTGTATATATTTTTTTAAACACTTTTACTAACACTTGTTTTTTTAATGATTTTCTCTTTTGATTATCACTTTTTTTTGTTCTTCTTTTCGTTTGTTTTTTATATTTTGCTGCACCTCTCAACAACAATTTTGAAGGTAAGAAATAATTAGGAGCATGAAGAAGAATTTGATTGAAAAAAAAGGAAAAGAAAACAGCCACAAAGATTGAAATCAAGTGCAAACCCAAGAAAGCAAAATAGTTCAAGATGCACTAGTAAATTTAGGTGAATAGAAAATGCACTAAATGGGATACTTAATGAGCTTAGGCCAACTAAATTTCTCAAGGATTTTTGGCCCAAATATATGCCCAAATGATCTCAAAATAGCCAGCAAAAATAATTCACCAAAGACTAGTATAAAACTTTAAACTATTAACACAACAACAACAACAAACAGACTCTAGGAAGAATTGAGCAAATTTTGAGAAAATATTTTTTGAAACATGCTATGATCTAAAGCATGTGGACTCTAGGAATTATAATCAAAAGCATATGATCAATTCCAAAGAGATTTATCACGAGAAATTTTAGAAGCACAACACACTTTTTGGTGAAAATTTAAAAGGCAAAACAATGTAGAACTACAAATAAGGACTAATACATGACCAATCTAAGACACAACTTAGGAGGATTAAAACTGAAAATAATTTACTCAAAATGAGCAAAACCAAGATCCAAAAACAGAGAAATAGGTGTAGTAAAAACAAAGAAAAAGGTGCAGGAAAATAGAATTAAAATTCAAGAACACTAAATGAAAGAAGCAAAAGTGCATCCAAGGATCAAAACCACAATTGTGTGGCTTCCTTGACAAATTTTGTGAAGTCATTACTATGATCCTCTTAGGGTAAGCACTAGAATAAGGAAAAAATAAAAAGATGGGCAGAAATTTAAAGAAACAAACCTAAAGGAAACACACGAAGATTCAATAGAAATGAACAAAATAAATTGAATCTAGAAAGCAATAAAGACTTGGAAATAAAATTGCAAGAACTAAAACATAAACTTCAAGACAATACGGAATTTAAATGACAATAAAGGAAGCAAGAAATAAAGCATAAAAACTGCAGAAAAAAAAAGCTAAAGAAAGACACATAAACTAAGGAGAAGGAGGAAGAAATGAACCTTCATGAAGATGACTCTGATACCAAATGATGCACTCCCTTGATCTCTTCAACCAAGGTTCCTTCCTCTAAGAAAATGGAGGATGGAGAGACTTGAAATGGGGGAGGGTTGATGCCACTTTCTAAGAGAAAGATGAGTAAAAAATTTTATGTTGCTTGCCACAAGGGAGAGGTCCCTTGATAAAAGCTTTAAGGAAAACAATCCTCAAGAGAGATGTTTCTCAAAATGACACTCAAGAATAATACCTCAAAGGAGTCTTACTTCATTCAATCAAGTGTAATTTGTACAAGAGACATTAGGTATATTTATAACCCAAAAGAGGGAGTAAGGCACTCAAAACTAGGCAATGTGGGACTTGGGTCTAATTAGGATTAGGAGCACTAATCCCTCTTAGGCCCACTAAAAGTGGCGCTAGCCTTAAGCTAGGGAGTGTCATGGCCTAATTAAGGGGGTGTGGAAAAAGATCCACAATGCTTTGGGTTATTAGGCCCTCTACTCCTTTCACCTCCCTTCCTAAGCTATTTACACCATAAACTCTAGAAACTAGCATAAATGGTCGAAATACATGGCCTAAAAGGGAATTAAAAACTAATTAATATTTACAAGAGGAAAACTAAGGACTATGGCCTAAAATTTCCATCTACATCATGAGTTGGGGTCTTGATGAGTCTTTCCGGGCCAAGTCCTCTTCAATCCTCCTAGCCATTACCATAGTGAGAGGGCCCCTAATAGGTAGGATTGTATCAAATCTACTACCCAAAAATAAACCAAATCCAACAGCTACACTATTTTGCAGACACTCAAGACACAATACAGTATAGTACAAGATGCTAAAAATATAATTTTTATTCTAACTCCATTTTGTTACTCCAGACATATTTTGACGATTCCACGATTGAAAATAAAGATTAACATCTTAAGAACCTGCTATAAAAAAATAAACAATATCTATCGGTTGAACGATTGTGTAGCGGTGGTACTAAATTGCATTCCTGACTACAGCTACAATGACTCCCTCTTAGGCACCGCTGACTCATATCATCAATCACGCTATCTCAAACATGTTCATGTTAAATAATACATCACACACATTTATAAATCATACACCAAACATCTAATCCATTATCTCTCACTTCAGACATTATTTTGAGGATCTTACCATTGAAACAAAAATAAATATGTTAAGAACCTATGATCCAATGTTAAACCAAATGTAACAGTTCAACTAATGTACAGAGGCTAAAAAATAAATCTGGTACAAGTATAATTAAGATGGTAAAAATACAATTCTTACTATGAGTTCATTATCTCTCACTATGTATATAATTTAGATGATCTCACTATTGAAAATAAATATTAATATCTTACCAATCTACTACCGAAAAATCAACCAAATACAACGGTTACACTATTCTACACACACTCAAGACAAAATACAGTATCATACAAGATGTTAAATATATAATTTTTATTCTAATTGCAATTTGTCACCTCGGACATTATTTCGACCATCCCACCATTGAAAATAAACATTAACATCTGAAGAACTTGCTATAAAAAAGTAAACAATATATAATGTTTGAACAATTGTTTAGCGGTGGTATTATATTTCATTCCTAACTGCAGCTAGAATGACTCCCTCTTAGGCACCATTGACTCATATCATCAATCACATTATCTTAAACCATGTTCATGTTAAATAATACATCACACACATTTATAAATCATACACCAAACATCTAATCCATTATCCCTCACTTCGGACATTATTTTTAGCATATTACCATTGAACAAAAATAAATATGTTAAGAACCTACCATCCAAAGATAAACCAAATCCAACAGTTCAACTAATGTACAGACACTCAAAACTAAATCTGCTACAGGTATAATTAAGATCCTAAAAAATACAGTTCTTACTCTGAGTTCATTATCTCTCACTATGTATATTATTTAGATTATCCCACCGTTGAAAATAAATATTAATATCTTACCAATCTTGATGCAATGCTACCTATCAAGGGCCCTCTCACTAGGGCAATGGCTAGGAGGATTGAAGAGGACTTGGCCCCGAAAGACTCATCAAGACCCCAGCTCATGATGGAGATAGATATTTTAGGCCATAGTCCTTAGTTTTCCTCTTGTAAATATTAATTAGCTTTTAATTCCCTTTTAGGCCTTGTATTTTGGCCATTTATTTTAGTTTCTAGAGTTTAGGGTGTAATTAGCTTAGGAAGGGAGGTGAGGGGAGTAAAGGGCCTAATAACACAAAGGAGTGTGGATCTCTTTCCACACCCCCTTGATTAGGCCGTGACACTCCCTAGCTTAAGGCTAGGCACCACTTTTACTGGGCCTAAGAGGGATTAGTGCTCCTAATACTAATTAGGCCCAAGTCCCACATTGCCTAGTTTTGAGTGCCTTGCTCCCTCTTTGGGCTATAAATACACCTAGTCTCTCTTGTACAAAGCACACTTGACTGAATGAAGTAAGACTCTTTTTGAGCAATTTATTCTTGAGTGTCATTGAGAATCCTCTCTCTTGAGGAATCTCTCCCTTAAAGCTTTTGTCAAGGGACCTCTCCCTTGTGGCAAGCAACATAAAATTTTTTGACTCATCTTTCTCCTAGAAAGTGGTGTCAACCCTCTCTCATTTCTAACCTCTCCATCCTCCATTTTCTTAGAGGAAGGAACCTTGGTTGAAGACATCAAGGGAGTGCATCAAATCTAATACCCAAAAATCAACCAAATACAATGGTTACACTATTCTACACACACTCAAGAAAAAATACAGTATCGTACAAGATGCTAAAAATATAATTGTTATTCTAATTTCAATTTGTCACCTCAGACATTATTTCGACCATACCACCATTGAAAATAAAGATCAACATCTCAAGAACTTGCTATAAAAAAGTAAACAATATGTAACGATTGAACAATTGTTTAGCGGTGGTTTTATATTTCATTCCTAACTACAGGTAGAATGATTCCCTCTTAGGCACCGTTGACTCATATCATCAATCATACTATCTTGAATCATGTTCATGTTAACTAATACATCACACACATTTATAAATCATACACCAATATCTCTCACTTCTAAAATTATTTTTAGGATATCACCATTGAACCAACATAAATATGTTAAGAACCTATATCCAAAGATAAACGAAATCCAACAGTTAAACTAATGTACAGACGCTCAAAACTAAATCTGCTATAGGTATAATTAAGATCCTAAAAATACAGGTCTTACTTTGAGTTCATTATCTCTCACTATGTATATTATTTAGATGATCCCACCGTTGAAAATAAATATTAATATCTTACCAATCTACTACCCAAAAATCAACCAAATACAACAGTTAAACTATTCTACACACACTCAAGAATAAAATACAGTATCATACAAGATGCTAAAAATATAATTGTTATTCTAACTGCAATTTGTCACCTCAGACATTATTTCGACCATCCCACCATTGAAAATAAAGATTAACATATCAACAACTTGCTATAAAAAAATAAACAATATAAAATGGTTGAAAAATTGTTTAGCGGTGGTATTATATTTCATTCCTAACTGCAGATAGAATGACTCCATCTTAGGCACCGTTGACTCATATCATCAATCACACTATCTCAAATCATGTTCATTTTAAATAGTACATCACACATATTTATAAATCATACACCAAACATCTAATCCATTATCCCTCACTTCAGGCATTGTTTTGAGGATATTACCGTTGAGCCAAAATAAATATGTTAAGAACCTATGATCCAAAGATAAACGTAATCCAACAGTTCAACTAATGTACAGATGCTCAAAACTAAATCTCCTACAGGTATAATTAAGATCATAAAGTACAGTTCTTACTCTGAGTTCATTTTCCCTCACTAAGTACTTTATTTAGATAATCCCACCGTTGAAAATAAATATTAATATCTTACCAATCTAATACCCAAAAATAAACCAAATTCAGCAGTTACACTATTCTACAGACACTCAAGACAAGATACAATATCATACAAGATGCTAAAAATATAATTGTTATTCTTACTCCATTTTGTCACTCCGGGTACTATTTTGACGATCCCCCCTTTGATAATAAAAATTAACATCTTAAGAACCTGCTATAAAAAAATAAACAATATCTAACGGTTGAACAATGGTATAGCGGTGGTACTAAATTTCATTCGTAACTGCAGCTAGAATGACTCCCTCTGAGGCATCGTAGACTCATATCATCAATCACACTATCTCAAATCATGTTCATGTTAAATAATACATCACACACATTTATAAATTATACACCAAACATCTAATCCATTATCTCTCACTTCGGACATTATTTTGAGGATATGACCATTGAACCAAAATAAATATGTTAAGAACCTACATCCAAAGATAAACCAAATCCAACAGTTAAACTAATGTACAAACGCTCAAAACTAAATCTGCTATAGGTATAATTAAGATCCTAAAAATACAGGTTTTACTCTGAGTTCATTATCTCTCACTATGTATATTATTTAGATGATCCCACCGTTGAAAATAAATATTAATATCTTAACAATCTATTACCCAAAAATCAACCAAATACAACGGTTAAACTATTCTACACACACTCAAGAAAAAATACAGTATCGTACAAGATGCTAAAAATATAATTGTTATTCTAACTGAAATTTGTCACCTCATACATTATTTCGACCATACCACCATTGAAAATAAAGATTAACATCTTAAGAACTTGCTATAAAAAAATAAACAATATATAATAGTTGAACAATTGTTTAGTGGTGGTATTATATTTCATTCCTAACTGCACCGTTGACTCATATCATTAATCACACTATCTCAAATCATGTCCATGTTAAATAATACATCACACATATTTCTAAATCATACACCAAACATCTAATTCATTATCTCTCACTTCGGACATTGTTTTGAGGATATTACTGTTGAACCAAAATAAATATGATAAGAACCTATGATCGAAAGATAAATGAAATTCAACAGTTCAACTAATGTACAGACGCTCAAAACTAAATCTCCTACAAATATAATTAAGATCATAAAATACAGGTCTTACTCTGAGTTCATTTTCTCTCACTAAGTACATTATTTAGATGATCTCACCGTTGAAAATAAATATTAATATCATACCAATCTACTACCCACAATAAACCAAATCCAACGGTTACACTATTCTACACACATTGAAGACAAAATACAGTGTCGTACAAGATACTGAAAATATAATTGTTATTCTAACTGCAATTTGTCACCTCGAACATTATTTCAACCATCCCACCATCGAAAATAAACATTAACATCATAAGAACTTGCTATTAAAAAATAAACAATATATAATGGTTGAACAATTATTTAGCGGTGGTACTATATTTCATTCCTAACTACAGCTAGAATGACTCCCTCTTAGGCAGCATTGACTTATATCGTCAATCACACTATCTCAAATCATGTTCATGTTAAATAATACATAACACACATTTATAAATCATACACCAAACATCTAATCCGTTATCCCTCACTTCGGACATTATTTTTAGAATATTACCATTCAACCAAAATAAATATGTTAAGAACCTACCATCCAAATATAAACCATATCTAACAGTTCAACTAATGTACAAACGCTCAAAACTAAATCTGCTATAGGTATAATTAAGATCCTAAAAATACAGTTCTTACTCTCAGTTCATTATCTCTCACTATGTATATTATTTAGATGATCCCACTGTTGAAAATAAATGTTAATATCATACCAATCTACTACCCAAAAATAAACCAAATCCAACAGTTACACTACTCTGCAGACACTTAAGACAAAATACAATGTCGTACAATATGCTAAAAATATTATTGTTATTCTAACTCCATTTTGTCACCCCGGACATTATTTCGACGATCCCATCATTAAAAATAAAGATTAACATCTTAAGAACATGCTATAAAAAAATAAACAATATCTAACGGTTGAACAATTCTGTAGTGGTGGTACTAAATTTCATTCCTAACTGCATCTAGAATGACTCCCTCTTAGAACTCGTTGACTCATATCATCAATCATGCTATCTCAAACATGTTCATGTTAAATAATACATCACACACATTTATAAATCATACACCAAACATCTAATCCATTAGCTCTTACTTCGGACATTATTTTGAGGATCTTACCATTGAAACAAACATAAATATGTTAAGAACTGACGGTTCAAAGATAAACGAAATCCAACAGTTCAACTAACGTACAGACGTTCAAAACTAAATCTGTTACAGGTATAAATAAGATCCTAAAAATACAGTTCTTACTCTTAGTTCATTATCTCTCAAGACTACATTATTTAGATGATCCCACTGTTGAAAATAAATATTAATATCGTACCAACCTATTGCCCAAAAATAAACCAAATCCAACAATTACACTATTCTCTAGACACTCAAGACAAAATACAATGTTGTACAAGATGCTAAAAATATTATTGTTATTCTAACTCCATTTTGTCACTCCAGACATTATTTCAACAATCCCACCATTCAAAATAAAGATTAACATCTTAAGAACTTGCTATAAAAAAATAAACAATATATAATGGTTGAACAATTGTTTAGGAGTGGTACTATATAGCATTCCTAACTACAGCTAGAATGGCTCCCTCTTAGGTACCATTGACTTATTATCAATCAAACAATCTTAAATCATGTTCATGTTAAATAATACGTCATACACATTCATAAATCATACATCAAACATCTAATCCATTATTTCTCACTTTGGACATTATTTTGAGGATATTACCGTTGAACCAAAATAAATATGTTAAGAACCTACCATCCAAAGATAAACGAAATCCAACATGTCAACTAATGTACAGAGGCTCAAAACTTAATCTGGTACAGGTATAATTTAGATGCTAAAAATACAGTTCTTACTCTGAGTTCATTATGTATCACTACGTACATTATTTAGATGATCCCACGGTTGAAAAAATATTAATATCTTACAATTTTACTAACCAAAAATAAAATAAATCCAATAGTTACACTATTTTGCAGACACTCAAGATAAAATACAGTGTCGTACAAGATGCTAAAAATATTATTGTTATTCTAACTCCATTTTGTCACTCCGGACATTATATCAACGATCTCACCATTGAAAATATAGATTAACATCTTCAGAATCTACTATAAAAAATTAAACAATATCTAAGGTTGAACAATTGTGATGCATTCCTGTTGATGCTTTCCCAAGATCACCTTCTAGATTGGTTCCTTTGGAGAAATGAATGGTGGAAGGAGAAGGAATGGTGGTGTAGGTGCTACTCATGGAAAGATAAGCCTTTGAAGAAGTTTGCCATAAGGGAAGGAGCCCTTGATATAAGCCATAGAACTCTCAAATCTAAGGAGAGAAAGAAAACACTCAAATGAACTCACAAATAATTTGTATTCAATATGAAGTGTAAAATGAACATAGGAGGGGGAGGCACCTATTTATAAGAAAAAGAATGGACTAAGGGAGGGAGAATAGTGACATGCAAGCTAGGGGATTTTAGGAGAGTTTAATCAAGTGTTAATTGAGCTAGAGCCAATTAGCACTTGATTAATCTCTAGGAAGATCCAAACATGCCCCTAACTTTAAGATCTTGGTCCCCTCTCATTTTGAATTTGAATTTTGGAGGGAAGCCACATGGCATCTTCAAAATTCAAATTAAAAAATGAGGGCACATAAAAAACATGTGGAAGCCACCTTGGAGGAGAGAGAAGGTTTCGTCCAAGTGGAGGGGAACCAAGAGGTGCCACATGTCTCTCATGCTTCATGTGTGAGTTGGAGGGGTGTGGAACCAACTTAGGGGGTGTGATTCACAAAAACCACAATCCTAAGCTTCTCCAAAAAGCCCAAACTACTCAACACACTCCACAAAAGAGACTAATCACACCCCCTAAATTAAAAAGAACATAAAATCCAAAATACAAGGCCAAAAACAAAAATAAAAACACCTTCACACTACTAAAAGGAAAACGTATACATGAAGGACTAAAAAGAAGACTATGACCTATTTTCTATCATCTTGATCTCCATAAGAAGGTGAGCTCTTCTTCCCTCCTCTATTGCCATGTCTTCTTAATCCTCCTAGCCATGACCCTTGTGATAGGACCCTTATTAGGGAGGAATGCATCAAATTGTATAGTGGTGGTACTAAATTGCATTCCTAACCACGACTACAATGACTCCCTCTCAGCATCATTGACTCATATCAGCAATCACACTATCTCAAATCATGTTCATGTTCAATAATACATCACACACATTTATAAATCATACACCCACATCTAATCCATTACCTCTCACTTTGGACATTATTTTAAGGATCTTCCCGTGGAACCAAAAATGAATATGTTAAGAACTACTATCAAAAGATAAACCAAATCCAACAGTTCAACTAATGTACAGACGCTCAAAACTAAATCTGCTACAGGTATAATTAAGATCCTAAAAATACAGTTCTGGCCTGAGTTGATTATCTCTCACTACGCCAATTATTTAGATGATCCCACCGTTGTAAATAAATATTAATATCTTACCAATATTATACTAAAAAATAAACTAAATACAACGGTTACACTATTCTAAAGACAGTTAAGACAAAGTACAGAATCATACAAGATGTAAAAAATATAATTGTTATTGGAAGTTGGTTTTGTCACTTCGGGCATTATTTCGACGATCCCACAATTGAAAATAAAGATTAACATGTTAAGAACCTGCTATAAGAAAATAAACAATATCTAACGGTTGAACAATTGTATAGGCGGTACTAAATTTCATTCGTAATTGCAGCTAGAATTACTCCCTGTTAGGCACTGTGGATGCATATCATCAATCACACTATCTCAAATCATGTTCATGTTAAATAATACATCACACACATTTATAAATCATACACAAAACATCTAACTCATTATCTCTCAGTTCGGACATTATTTTGAGGATATTTCCGTTGAACAAAAAAATGTTCAGAGCTGACAATCCAAAGATAAGCTAAATCCAACAATTCAACTAAAGTACAGGCACTTAAAACTAAATTTGCTACAGGTATAATTAATATGCTAAAAAAACAGTCCTTACTTTGAATTCATTATCTCTCACTACGTACATTATTTAGATGATCCTACCGACTACTCAAAAATAAACTAAATGCAACGGTTACACTATTCTACAGACACTTAACACAAAATATAGTATCGTACAAGATGCTAAAAATATAATTGCTATTCTAAATCCATTATGTCACTCCTGACATTATTTTGACGATCCCACCATTGAAAATGAATATTAACATCTTAAGAACCTACTATAAAAAATTAAAGAAAATCTAACGGTTGAGCAATTGTATAGCGGTGGTACTAAATTTCAATGCTAACTGTAGCTACGATGACCCCCTCTTAGGCATCGTTGACTCATATCATCAATCACAATCCCAAATCATGTTCGTGTTAAATAGTATGTCACACACATTTAGATATCATACACCAAACATCTAATCCATTATCTCTCACTTCGGACATTATTTCGAGGATCTTACCGTTGAAACAAAACTAAATATGTTAAGAATCTACTATCCAAAGATAAACAAATCCAATAGTTCAACTAATGTATACACGTTCAAAACGAAATCTGCTACATGTATAATTAAGATCCTAAAAATACAGTTCTTACTCTTAGTTCATTATCTCTCACTATATACATTATTTAGATGATCTCACTGTTGAAAATAAATATTAATATCTGATGTGACCATGCCTAGCCAAGGACCTATCACTAAGGCCATGGCTAGAAGGATTGAAGAAGACCTAGCCCTTGCAGACAAAGGAATACTTCACCTCCTGTGGAGAGTGAAGATATTAGGCTAGGGACTTTAGTTAATAAAATGTAATTTTCTTTTATTTTAATTTTGAAGAGCATTAGGAATTTAAGTTGGGACATGTATTTAGTCCATTTTTTATTTTAGGAGGTGTCTTAGGAATTTAGAGGGTGGATTTAGCTTTTTGGGTCTTTATGAAGGAAATAAGGGGTAGCCTTGATATCTACACCCCTCTTTTCCTGTATAAACCCCCTAAGCTAATAAAATATAAGTGAGGGGAGGAGCTCCTATTTATAGAGGTAGCTAACCTCTTGAACAAGATAACCTAAAAAAGAAGGGCTAGGATTAAAAGGAGAGATCTAAGGGAGGAGGATTGAGAAACAATTCCCATCTTAGATCATCAAACTTGGTGCCCAAGTTTCTCAAACCAAGGGCCAAGATTCCTTCTTATTAGCTTCACATCTTTCTTACTCTAGACTTTTAGCCTATATGCAAAAACTGGTCAAAACTTTGGCTTCCTTTTATCTCAACTAATAGATCACTAACTATCCTCATTATTCTTAATCTCTCATTGTTAGGCATGATGTTACAATACAAAGTCATATCCCCAAACTAAGTTATCAATCTATTTCTCTTATAATCAAAGCTAACATATGCAAAAACTTCCTACAAAGACATCAATTCCTATATTGGCTTTACTAAGGTGATAACTAGGCTCATAATTGTGGTCCTTAAGAAATCCTAACAACCTCTTATGCCATATGTTCAAATCTTTCGAATCAATCAAATACCTAAAAATTTTTTTATCACTAAGCGTCTCAAATCTTGAACTATAAAGTAAGGCTCCCATAACTTAAAGGTAAACACTACAATGGCTGACTCAAGGTTAAGGATAGGGTAGTCATTTTCATGGTTTTGCAAATTCCTAAAAGCTTAACCTATCACTCACCCTCTAGTGTTAATGTTTTACCTAAACCTATCTTAGGTACATAATAAAACACTACAAAATACCTCTTAAGGTTAGGTAAAATTTAAGATGGATGGAAGAGTTAACATCTTCTTAAGGTGTTGGCTCTACTCTCACACTTGGCATCCTTTATAAGTCAGCTTGGTTAAAGGTGACACTAACTTGAAAAATCATTTATGTACCCCCAAAGTTGACCTTCCCTAAGTTGACAAACCAAACCTCACAACTATTCTCCTAGCAACTACCTTAACTTTATTTTTTTAAAGTCACTAGCTCTAAGGGAGATGTCCTATAATGTACTACATGTATGGTTTAGTAGTACTAGCTACAAGGTCTATGGAAAACTCTGTATGGCATACTACAGTGCTAAACAAAGCATAACTTAGGTGAATATTTTAGGAAATTCGCTTAATACTGCTATCTCACTCATAATTGCTTTAGTATTACAATCTAAAGGAGCTAGTGTCATGTACGCTCAGTTATTTTCTCTCATAGTTCTTTAGCTTAGTTGGTAGTCAAAAGTTCTCACCTATACTCTCAACAACTTAACAAACTAGACAAGGTTGAAAGATAACACATTCATACAAAAAATAACAACTAATTAAGAGACAAACAAAACAACTCAACTACAAAATGTCTATTAACTCACAATAAGAAAAAATATAGATTGAGGTTGGAATATAATCACTTTAAACACTAGCACACTTGTCTCATAATGAAAGGAGGAGATTAGCAAAGCAAGGGAGAAATCAAACAAGTCATCCAAAAGGGAGAAAAGAAACTAATTTAAGAGAAGTCTCAAACATAAGTTAACCCAATGAGCATTTAAGAGTATAAATCTACTTTACCTCTAGCAAACAATAAAGAGACACATACGTAATCAAGCAGTCCAAGATGATTGCCTCAAGCCTTGATTTGTGTTTGCCATAATTTCCTATTCACACTACGTAGGGTATTAAGGCAGTCGATCTCAATATCTTGTAACAAAGGATTAGGATTTATTGTATAACAACAACCAAAACACTCAGCTACCACAATCACAATTTGAAAAGGACGTACATAATATGAACATGAATTAGAAGACATTACACACATGTTTGTAAGGGAGCTAAATATCCCAGTAAATACTAAAATCATCAAACCATTCAAACTATTTCAAACAATGTCACCAAATACACATTGGAAAGATAGCAAACACATAACACACTGGCTGAAAGAATAGACCTACTCTTATACCATTAAATGTGACACCTTTCTACCACCAAACACTTTATTATTTAAATTACAAAATAATATAGAAATTTTTT
Source organism: Psophocarpus tetragonolobus (assembly GCA_037954015.1). NCBI lineage: Eukaryota > Viridiplantae > Streptophyta > Magnoliopsida > Fabales > Fabaceae > Psophocarpus > Psophocarpus tetragonolobus. The sequence goes on along the minus strand of CM075690.1, from coordinate 56,390,531 downwards.
CATTTAAATAACTAGACTTGACACTTGGATAAAATGATTCACATTGTGACACCATGAATTAGTAATTAATAAACAAGTCATGAAAGAGAAAAGAATTTATCTTCACATTGAGTTATAAACATGGTCAAAGGGATATAAACTACTAGTTCACATAGATCCATTGAAGCGGGTTAACCTGCTATCAGAGTCGTGAGCATTAGATGAACAGAGAATAAATTGTTAAGATAATTGATACAACACTATGAACCCTATGACATCGTTCTACCCCAAATAAATATAACAGAAGTAAATAAAATTCCATTAAGTGGGTACAAGGTTTACAAAAGTCCTCCCAATAAAACATCTCTAATAAAAATTAAAGTTAAAAATTTTAAAATGAAGATAATAATAAGTCAACTTAAAATGAAGAAGAAAACTAGAGGCATGATTAAAAAGGAAATAATGCAACATCCTAATATAGTCATAAAGCTCTGATGTTACCTTTAGAGCACAAAATCCCACAGCAATCTCAGACATTACTAACCTCTGCCTCTTAAGCATCTTTTGGGCCTATGGGTGTTCAGTCCCAAGCAACACACACAAATAGGATTGAAACATTTACTCATACATATATAAGCAACATAAATAAGAAATATATCTATCATAGTATATCACATGAAACTGCCATACCATATTAAACTCAGTCATGCTAATGATACTCATGTATGCTATTTGAGATACACGCCTGAAATGGTCCTCTTCTACGCAAGTAACACATAGGTACAACCATCTCACCATAGGTCCACCAAAGTGAATCATCTTCTACGCTAGTAACATGTAGGTACAATCGTGCAATGCAACCCAATCTAAGAAAATTTTCTAAAGAACGCAACATTCAGACATCATGTCATGCAAAAAACTAATTCACAATATCGATACTTAAGTATGTCATCAAAATCCAACTCCAACCATAGCTGGGATGACACCTCATCAAGCACACTCTAATCATTATCATCAACACATCATGCGTCCAATTATAATTCACGTCACTTTCTTATAATGGGAAAAATCCCAATTCATGCATCTCCATAACTTATAAGCATTAATTCCTTCACCACCAACATAATTTATAAGGTATATCATAAGATATCACACCACCACAATCCAAATCATCACAATTCACAAACTATTTATTCTTATCTTACCATTCTATTACATTCTGTAGCCTACATTCCATATCTGTAGTTATGATAATGATATAGGGGTGGTATAAATTTTATTATAAAGATATTAAAATTAACTAGAACTTTTATGTTGAATTCCAAACTTGATTTTATCGTCTGCTACTTTTAAAATTACAAACTTGCATCCACTAAACCCAAATCTAATAGCTTGACCTTTACTAGCTATTTTATTCATAACTTGAGCTATATATATCCTTTTTAAAGTGACTCCAACTCTATTGGAAATCTAACATCGAGGGCGAAAACTTTCACGCAGAACATGAAGCCTAATAAGGTCATCTAAGTTACTTGCAAAGCTCACAAGACACAGATTATGTTTCATGCACTAAATTAGAGACTCAACTTCCAACTCACATAACTCCGTCTATTATTGACATTTTTAGATGATTCTAGACTCTAGAGTGTAGCCCCAAATGTCTACTTTCCAAAAAAACAAACGTAAATAAATTTAGTTAACTATATAGAAATATATGACATAAACACTGATGTATGTTCATATGAAAAGTTTTAGATAACAAGCATTTAACTTATGTGAGTTTCCTAAAATATAATTCTAACTACAAAGCCTTATAAATTTACTCCTCTATCTCTAATAATTAATTATCATCACACCCTATAATTTTAGTGATAATAATCATTTTTCCATAAATCCTTTCAGATAACAAGTCTTAGACATTGAAACTACAAACTCTTGGAGATTCTACTTCTCTGTCTCTAATACTTAATTATTATCATACCTTATAATTATAGTGATAATCATCATTTTCCATCAGTCCTTTTAGATAAGGAGCCTCAGGAATTCAAAGTACAAACTCTTATACATTCAAACTACAAACCCTTACATATTCTACTTTTCTATCTCTAATAGTTAATTATGATCAAAACAAACCCTTACATATTCTACTTTTCTATCTCTAATAGTTAATTATGATCAAACCTTGTAATTGCAATGATAATCATCAATTTTACCATCAATTTCCTCAATGTAAGAAAACCCACAACCACATATAATCCTATATATATATAGCAACTCAAATATCATAGAAGTTTCTCAATCATCACATTAATCAATCATATAATTAGAATTCTTCATCATTTAATAATCTATAATGTTCATTCATAGAAACAAATAAATAATTCAATTGCAAAAAACTTAATCCCTATGAAGTCTTATGGTTTGCCTCTACTACCCTATTTCTTATATATGCCTATGTATAAGTTAATCTCACTTCTCCTTACCTTGAAGAAGAGATGAAGAACATAAAAGGTAGAAATGGTTCTCTAAGGTCTTTAGCAGAGATTACCTCTCTCTAAGGTAGAAATCGTTTAGGGTTAAGGGTTGTGTACAAAATGAGGAGAATGTGAAGATCCATCTCGTGACTCCTTCTTATTATAATTCTCGTGAGTCAGACTGAACAGATCTAATTCTTTTAACCCGCTCTTATTATAAGAAAGTAACAACAACAACAACAACAACAACAATAATAATAATTCACTCCCAACACATTTTAGTCAATAAAAGTATGAATATAAAAATAAAAATATTTGAATTCTTATTTTATAAAATTTCAGAATTTTACAGAAAGCATCATTGCCTAGAAAAGAAAAAAAAAAGGTATATTTGTTTGTAATTTACAATAGAATTTCAAAATGAGAATTATCTACTCCTAAATATTTTTGTTGAAGAGAATTACTTTAAAGAGCTTTGTAAGCCGAGGTTTGAGGCCCTCGTTATCAAAATAGACAAAAATATTGGTTATTCGAAAAATGTTCTTAATATTGAAAGCTATGTGGAAGTTTTATAACCTCAGGTGATTCTTTGAGACGAGTAATTTAGATTTGGTTTATACTAAATAAATCCAAACCACGTAATTCAAACATGGTTTTTACGAAATTCAGATTTATTAAATTTATTTTTTCCAAGTTTATATTAGATAGTTTGAATTTTTTTTTCCTACAAGTCTACACTCCTAAAAATTGATTTTTTTTTTACAAATTTGTATTAGGTATTTCAGACTTCTACAAAGCATAATCTAGTGTTTTTACAATTTAAATTACTTAATCCAAACTTCTATTGTAATACAAGGTCAGATTAGATAATCCACACTTGTAAAAAAAAACTTTGAATTACATAATTGGGAGGTTTTTTATAAATTCGAACTACTTAATCCGACCTATATTAAAATAAAAGTTTGTATTAGGTAATTTGAATTTGTAAAAAAACCTCAGCTAATTTGAAACTTCTTTTACAAGTTCAGATTACTTAATCTAAATTTGAAAAAAAGCATATTTTAATTAGTCTGAATTAGGTGATCCAGATTTAGAAAAAAACAAAATCTAGATGATCTATTCTAGAGAAATACTCGAAGGTATTTTAGTCTTTAAAATATTATAAAAGTGTAGGAAAAAAATTATAAAAATATAGGAAGAAATTGTAAAGGTTTTACAATAATGGTTGTCTTAGGTCTAAAAGGTTTTACGATCATTTCTCTGTACAGTTTCATATTACACCTTTCGGAAAGTCCACTTGAGAGCAAACCGGGTAATTCCCTCTGAGACATAATAATTGTTTTTGACAAATATGGATCAAGGCCTGAAACAATGTCCTTATTAAAAAAGGGATATCACTAATAAATGTTTAGAAAAAAATTAATGTTTTAAAACTATAAGCCCCAAATGTTTGTCCTAAGGGAATTGGTTCCTGCATTCGTGATCAAGTTACTCTTACATTTTTTTCCCTAGAAATGTATATTACATTCTGAAATGTAAAAATTACATTCTGTCAATAGTAAAAAAAAAATTGTTTTGGTAACAAAAAATATATTTAATAATACGAATCACATTTTTGAAAACATAGAAAATATATTCTGGATCGGGCCGGCAGAGGTAAAAGACTCCACATTTGGTCTAATTTCCATTTTGGCAAGAGAGTGTTCCTTCAACTTTAACAATAAGAATGTTGAGATTTTAGAGTAGGTTGACTCCAAACGAATGTTAGGCTGATTCTAAACGAATGTACACCTTCTCTATTTGTTTTGGTTGTGATGCAATCTCACCTAGCATGCATCATGGCTAGGAGGACTCAAGGAAGGCATGGCATGGACAAAAGCTCATTGAAGATTCGAAGTCATAGTCTTCGTTATTTTTAGCTTGTAAATATTTTATTTTAATTAGATAAATAGGAAAGTATTTTTAATTCCCTTAAGGTCATGTATTTCTGGCCATCTTCTTAGTTTATAAGGTATAGGTGTCTTTAGTTAAAAAGGAGGACTAAGCTTATAATGGGTGCATAAGTTAAGACATGATTTTGGGCTAGCCCATTCACATTAAGATATGCTAATTGCACCCATAGGGGGTGAACTTAGGTGCCTCACTTAAGGCCTAAGACTTGGGTTAATTAGTTTTAATCCTAATTAAGCCCAAGTCCCACATTGCCTAGAAAAGTGTGCCCAAGCTCTCCCATTGAGCTATATATACTCATTCCCCCTCATTGTAAAATTTCACCTTTGAAGTTGAATGAAAATAGTCTCTTTGTGAGCACATTCTTAGTAAAAGGTCTTGAGGATCCTCTTTCTTGAGGAACCTCTTCCTAGTTGGTTTTTATCAAGGGTTCCTTCTCTTGTGGCAAACCTAAACACTTTGGCTTATCTCTCTTTGAGAGTGGCGCCCCACCTCCATTTTCTTTCCCCTCCATCATCCATTTCATGGTGCTTGGAACCTCAAGGAAAAAGATCAAGGGAGGCATGCATCATTTGGTATTAGAGCCAACTCCATGAGGTTCTTTTCTAGTCTTAATTTTCTTTAATTTTTTTCATCTTTTCTTCTTAGAGTTCTTGCTTTTTCCTTTATTTTTTCCAGCCTTTGATTCTTGTCATTTAATTCCTTTTATGTCTTGTTAGTTTATGTTTTTGTAGTTTTCATTTTATGCAATTTATTTCCTAGTTTTTATTGCTTTCTAGATTCAATTTATCTTGTTCTTTTCCATTGAATCTTTATATGTTTCCTTTAGGATTGTTTCTTTAATTTTCTGCCCAGCTTTTTATTTTTTCCTTATTCTTGTACAAATCCTAGGAAGATCATTGTAATGACTTCACAAAATTTGTGAAGGAAGCCACACATTGTGGTCTTGATCTTTGGATGCACGTTGTTCTTCTTATTTGAATTTTTAATTCTATTTTCCTGCACCTATTTTTCTGTTTTTCCAACCCTTTGTTCTCTGTTTTGGGTATATATTTCTGGTTATTTTGAGTCATTTAATTTCAGTTTTTAATCTTCCAAGTTGTGTCTTAGTTGGTCATGTTGTAGCCCTTTTATTGTCTCTTAATTCTACATAGTTTTGCCTTTTTATTTTTACCATAAAAGTGTGTTATTTCTCTATTGGAAATTGAGCATCAAAGAGGCTTACTCTTGATCCCATGTCCTTAGAGTCTCACATGCTATTTAGATCTTAGCATGTTCTTAAAAAAAAAAATTAATGCTCAATTTCTTCCAAATTTCATTCACTTGTTCAATAATTTTAGTATCTTAATTTTGTGCTAGTTTTTGTGGTGATTTTTGTTGATTGGCTTTGAGAGGCATGTTGGGTATGATTGGGCTGATTATTGCGTAATCAAGTTGTCCTCAACTTCCATAAAACTCTCCTTGTGCCATTTATTTTTTATCACCTAAAATTACTAGTTCATATTAGGTTGCTTTGTTTCTTAATTTTGCACTTTTGTATATCAATTATGGTGGCCATTTCCTATCTTTTGTTCAAGCATTTATGATTCTTTGACTCCTCACTATATTTGCTACAAAATGTGTTAAGAGGTGTAGCAAAATTGTTTAAAAAAAAAAAAAGAAGAAGAAAAGAAATCAAAAGTGTAAAATAAGTAAAAAAAAAAAAAAAAGTTAGTAAAAAGTGCTAAAAACAAGTAAAAAGAGTACAAAAAAATAAAATAAAAGTTAGTGTACCTCAAAATTATTAAAAAATTCAAAGGAGTGTTAAATTTTATTGAAATTTGCTTGAATTTATTTGACTATGATTTAGCCACCTTGCTTTACAATTGTGCAAATCATTGAATTTGTTGAGTCTTTTTTGTTTTAAGTCCAATTCTATTTTAGGCCCATTCTAGGAATTTTTTTTTATGTGCCAACTTTCTTTCTACACCTTTTATTTCTTGCTTGTCCTTATTGGCTTTCTTTGTGTTTGTCAAATAAATTCTTTCTACTTGGATGTGTTCCTATTCTTGTTAAGTGCTTTTTATTGCTTTTTGCTTTCAAATTCTACTTCCCTTGGTCTCTTGCTTGGGCGCTTGTTTTCTCTTGGTAGGTAGCCAAATTGTTGAAATTTTCACAAGGGTAGTATCCTTAGGAAATGTTGATTTAAAACCAAGGAAGAGGAGACTTGAAAAGGAGGCCAAGACTAGAGTGATACACTTGGTGAGAAGCACTTGAAGAAAGGAGCTACATTCAACTACTTTTAATTTTCTTTGTTTAATTTGGGTGTATTTTTAAAGGACATTTTAATTAGAGGTATTGGATGCCCATAAGGGTCACCTCTTTTGTGTGTAATAAACCTTAGTTTCTCGTTTTAGTGTGGATAAGGAATTGGTACCCCTTATTCATACTTAGGAGCACGTTAAAATCCTTTAGCTTTGCTTTAAATTTCTTTATTTGCTTTCAACGTTTCAGAAAGTGTTAGAGTTCCAAAGACTCTTAACACTTTAGGAGAAAACAAAAAAGAGAAGAGTGTTTTGCATATTAGTTCCCTAGGCCTTACATTTTGACATGTTTTCACACACTTCTAGGAGTGTTAGGAGTAGTAATGAAACTAGGGAAAATAAAGGAGAAGAATGTAAGAATAGAATAAAAGAAAAGAATGAGAAGAGTGATAAACCAACCTTGCCCACATATCCATACTCTATTGATTGGGAAATAGTAGAAAAACAACGTAGGGAATTTTGGAAAAATGAGAGAAAACAAAGAGAGATGAGGAAAAGAGAACAAGAGGAACTAGATAGAGAGGAGAGAAGAGAGAAAGAACAAAAAGAAAAGGAGAGACAAGAAAGAAAAGAAAGAAGAGAAGAAGAGAGACAAATAGAGAGTAGGGAAAATGAAAAGAAAGAAAGAGAAGCAAGAGAAAAAGAAAGAGAAGAGAGAAGAGAAAAAGAGAAAAGAGAAAAAGAAAGAGAAAAAGAAGAAAACAAAAGAAAAGAGTTAGAGAGAAAAGAGAGAAGAGAAAGGAGAGAAAAAGAGAAGAAAGAATTGGAAAAGAGAGAAAAGGAACAAAATAAGTTAGAAAGAAGGGAAGAAATGAAGATACAAAAAGAGAGAGATGCCTATAAGAGCTCTTGTGGTAACATTTACACACATTATAGAGACTTAGAGGAGCCTAAAATAATCCATGACATTCATGCTTCTTCTAGTAAGAAGGAAAACCCTAAGAGGCATCCTAAGAAAAAGACAAACCCTTCTATAATTAAACCCAAAAGAGAGTCATCCAAAAGAAAGCATATTGAGAGAAAACCCTTGAGTATGAGTGACACCCCTACCACTAGTTCGAGCACTCGTTTTCGAAGTCCTAAATATTTTAAGTGTTTAGAAAAAGGGCATATTGCTTTGTTTTGCCCCAAAAGAAAAAGGACTTTAAAGGGAACATCAAATGAAAAGGGTATTCATTCATGTGATGATCTCTTCAAAGTGAAACAACTTCTTGGAAGTCATCCTTGTAAGGAAACCCAAACACAAAGAGAGAATGTTTTTCAAACAAGATGCAAAATTTTGGGCAGAACTTGTTCTCTTATTGTGGATGGTGGATCATGTTGTAATTTTTGTAGCACGAGGGTGGTGGAAAAGCTATCACTTGCTACTACTCCTTATCCTTCACCTTATTCTTTGCATGGACTTAATTATGAAGATGGTGTAGTAGTAAGAGAGCAAGTGGACATTAGCTTCTTCATAGGGAAGTATCACGACAAAGTGTTATGTGATGTAGTCCCTATGGAAGCTAGTCACATGTTGCTGGGAAGGCCATGGCAACATGATAAGGAAACTTTGCACAATGGCCTCACTAATAAAATCACTCTCTCTCATAAAGGGAAAAAGATCACCTTAGTTCCTCTCACCCCTACCGAGGTTATGGAGGATAGAAGGATCATGAAGCTTAAGAGAGAAAGGGATAAAAATGAAAATAAGGTTGTTGGTAGGAAGACCGAGTCTAAGGAAGATCCGCCTTTGCCTTCAAAGGAGGTTCTCTACATAGAAAAATTTTCCTGCCAACTCTTACAAAAAGAATAATTTGAATTTGAGGATGTGCCTATATCTTTTGAGCACCTTGATCCACACCCTCAAATCCAACTTGATGAGTGCTCCATTCCACTTAGACTAGTCTCGCCAACTATTTCAAAACCTTTGAGGCTAGTATATAGTGCAATTGGAGGAGGATGGGGAGCTGTTGTGTGGAGGCACATGCACACTAAAATATTTTCAAACTTTAGTGCCAACCTCCACTACCCCATTCTTAAAAGGCCTACTTATAGACCTCTCACTTCCCCCAAAATCACTTGTCTGCATATACTTACTTGCAGACTTTGAAAAAGCGGAAGAAAAACCTCAGGATTTGAGGTCAAATCCTCTCCAAGGGAGAGGAGATGATGCAATCTCACCTAGCATGCATCATGGCTAGGAGGACTCAAGGAAGGCATGGCATGGACAAAAGCTCATTGAAGATTCGAAGTCATAGTCTTCGTTATTTTTAGCTTGTAAATATTTTATTTTAATTAGATAAATAGGAAAGTATTTTTAATTCCCTTAATGCCATGTATTTCCGGCCATCTTCTTAGTTTATAAGGTATAGGTGTCTTTAGTTAAAAAGGAGGACTAAGCTTATAATGGGTGCATAAGTTAAGACATGATTTTGGGCTAGCCCATTCACATTAAGATATGCTAATTGCACCCATAGGGGGTGAACTTAGGTGCCTCACTTAAGGCCTAAGACTTGGGTTAATTAGTTTTAATCCTAATTAAGCCCAAGTCCCACATTGCCTAGAAAAGTGTGCCCAAGCTCTCCCATTGAGCTATATATACTCATTCCCCCTCATTGTAAAATTTCACCTTTGAAGTTGAATGAAAATAGTCTCTTTGTGAGCACATTCTTAGTAAAAGGTCTTGAGGATCCTCTCTCTTGAGGAACCTCTTCCTAGTTGGTTTTTATCAAGGGTTCCTTCCCTTGTGGCAAACCTAAACACTTTGGCTTATCTCTCTTTGAGAGTGGCGCCCCACCTCTATTTTCTTTCCCCTCCATCATCCATTTCATGGTGCTTGGAACCTCAAGGAAAAAGATCAAGGGAGGCATGCATCAGGTTGCATATGAAGCATTTTATAGTTGGCAAGACTGACTTACTCTGTATAGAAATCACCTATTTCGAAATGGTGTCTTGTTTCTTGTTCTTACTCATTAGAAAATACTATGTCATTTAATGATTTTTTTTATTATAAATACTTTTATCTTTTATGTAGTTTATTAACTAACATCTTTTTGATTGGTGAGACAAAAAACGAGACACGATTTGAAAACAGAAAATCTTCATCAATGACTTTATATGCAAGTACATTTAATACATTGTGGTTTGTTTTATTTGGATGAAATTTCTACAAATCTAGATTAACCCATCCAAAACATGTAAATAAAAGTTTAAACTATGTAAGGCCTTGTTCGGGGTGATTTTGAGTTTCTAGTTTTTTGTTTTGAAATGTATTTTGAAAACAAAAACGTGTTCGGCAAAAATTGTTTTGATTTGATCTTTTACTCATTTTCAAAACAGTTTTCACTCAATTTTAAGAACAATAAAATTTGGTTTTTAGATTTTTGTTTCTGTTTTTATTTTAAGTTTATTACTTGATGTCCCTTGTCATCATTGACTATCACCTCTTACCAGAAGTCACCAACAGCCACCTCTGACCAGAAGTCACCGACAGCCACCTCTGACCGGAAGTCACCGACCATCACTTCCTATCGGTGGTCACTAGCCCCTACCTTCGACCAGCAGTCACAGGTCCTCACCTGCGATCGACGGTCATAGTCGTCACCTCCAATCGGCTTTCACCAGTTGCCACCTCCAACCGACTATCACCTCCGATCGGCGGCCACCTATTGTCACCTCTGATCGGCGGTCACTGACCGTCACCTCCAATCTGTGGTTACCAGCCACCACTTCCAACCAATGATCACCAATCGCCACCTCTGACGACAATCACTAGCCATCACCTCCAACCAACGTCACTAGTCGCCACCTTCGACTTGCAATCACCGACCGTCACCTCCGATCATTGGTCACTGACCGCTACCTCTGACCACCAGTCACCAACCACCACCTCCGATCGCCGCTCACCGACCACTACCTTCGATTGTCAATTACCAACAGTCACTTTCAATAATTATCTCGATCACTACCTTCAACTAGTGTTTTGATTAAGATTTGAAAATAATGTTATCAATTTGAAAATAAAAACAATGTTTTTAAAATTTTAAAAACTTAAAACTAAACTTAGTTTTTACTTTTTATAAATTTCAAAATTAAAAATCAAAAACTACCTGGAACGACACGTAAATTTCTTGTGTTAAGTGGCTGGTGATACCACTTCTTTCCTCTTATTATGGGTCTATTAAGGCCGACAAAATATGAGTTAATCGAGTGCTTTATTTAAAGTCTGAACACAATAAAATAAATTAACCAGAAGAAACAGTCTAGGCTGTAAATCATCTGGGATAAAATTCATGAATTTAGGGAAGAGGAAATATTACAAGAAAACGTGATAGCGGATAGTGATTTTGGTGAAATAAAAAATTGGAAACGTGTAGAATCGAAATTGAGATTGGGTTTTAGTAGCTAAAATTAACTAAATTTTGGATCAATGGTAAGGTGATTAATTCTGAAATATTTTCCAACAAAAGTTGATCTTGAGATTCTTAATAAAATGTTTACAAATTCTACACGTAACACATAAAGGAGCCATGTGATTAAAAAAAACCAACTTCAACACGTAGACAATGTCATAATAGAAACTATTTTTCTTTTTTCACACTCATTTATTAAAAAATTCTTAACTTACTTTTTTTTTTCAAAACCCTGCGCCAACCGATCCTTGCACCAACTTATGTGAATTAAATGAGCCACTCATCCGCAATAAAACGGGCCACGCTTCACAATTCCTGCACTTCACAAATAAAATCCCCATTCAATAAGATAATTTACAATCACAATAAATAATTGAGAATGTCGCTAAAGATACAGAGTAGGAAACAATTATATAGATACACTTAAAATACTACAAACCTCAATTCATTGGCAATGATTTACATATACAAATGACTCACTAAATTATTCTATTACAGTCTGTTGATATAATATCCTGATTGTATAGGTCATTTATAAAATGTAAAACAAAATTTTTTTGAATGTCCCTTGATCCATACTCAATAAATTTTGGATGACATCCTGCCATACCTTTAATTCACACAATGGAAATTCTTTCAAAATTAGGACATTCTTTGCAAGCCATATTGACCATAGAGTAGTCAACCTTAATTGGCATACTTATGAATTGTTGGATTTGCAACACTCATTTTGAATCACGGATGTCTAGAGTTGCAAAGGTAAAAAGATTGCATAAAAAATAAATTATAGATCACATGATCTACAATTATGTAATTACATGATTATGAATTATGTGATCCACAATGTACTATATTATATTAAGGATAAAATTATCTACAATATGCATAAACTACGGATATTGCAAATCATATGATTTGCAATTATGTAATTACATATAGATCATTACTGTAGATCATGTGATCCAAATGTGTTAGTTCAATATGCATATTAGATATTCATAATGCATTGTGTAGATCTTATGAATCTTATGATTCACAATATGTGTACATATTGCGGATCAATATTATGAATGTGTTTACCCTGCAATATTGCATATGTATACTGTTGATAAGCAATATTAAACAATAATACTTAGAATGATTGAGGAAAATTTTAGAATTTCAAAAAGTTGAGGAATAAAAAAGAGAAATCCTAATAGAAACCGTGAATTTTGGCCTAGAGAAAAATTAAGAGTTTTTCTTTCTATACCTCTATATTTTCTTCCTGCACCTTCATAGTCTTTTAAAATGGAAAAAATGTCTTTAGGTAAAAAAAGTTAAAATATTTGTAATTAGATGTCCAGATAAACTAATCTGAACTCAAATTTCTTTTAAAGTCCAAATTAGCTAATCAAATTTTTTTGCAAGTCCACATTGAGTCCAGATTAGCTAATCCAGATTTGTAAAAAAAAGTGCTTTTACAATCTAAATTAGCTAATTCAGACTCAAATTATTTTACAAGTCTGGTAATCTAGACTTGTAAAAAAAATTATGAGTCTGAATAAGCTAATTCGGACTCAATTTTTTTTACAAGTTTAAATTAGCTAATCCAAACTCATGAAAGCTAATCCAAACTTGTAAAAAAATTTGTGAGTCTGAATTAACTAATCTAGACTTGTAAAAAGATTAGTGAGTTTGGATTAGTTTATCCAGACTTGAAATCACAAATTTTTTTACAAGTCCGGATCAGCTAATCTGAATTCACAAATTTGTTTACAAGCCTAGATCGGATAATCTGGACTTGTAAAAACAATTTTTTTACACACACGACAAAGGAAGCACTCACAGTCCGAATTGGTGTAGGTGAGGGAGCAATGAAGAAGGAGATGTGAGAAGAAGGAGAAGATCTAGAGACGAAGAAGAACTACACGAGAGGAAGAAGAACTGCACGAGGGGAAGAAATTTTTTAATTTTTTTACCTAAGGATATTTTTGTCTTTTGACAAGACTATGAAGGTGCAGTAAGAAAGTATGTAGCTACGAGGAGAAAAAATCAAAAATCAATGAAAGATCCAACCTAGAGTATAAAGGGGTTGGTGAAGGTTAACTATTGAAAATAATTTTCTATTAGCAGCCCACAACATTTAAATAATTTGAAAAATACAACATATTGTCACCTTGTTTTAACCTATGTTAGAGTTTATATTCTGGATCAACTGATCTAGAAATTTTAAGATATTCTGGATTAGTTGATCTGAAGTATCTTAAATGTATATTTTCAATAAGTTAATCCAAAATACATTATGTTAATTCTGGATTAGATGGTTCGGAATGTTGTAACAAAACATGACTAATTTCATTCCAAATAGACAGATCTGAATACATTATGTAAATTCAGGACAAGATGATCCAAAATTGTAACAATATTTGCCCATTGTTATTCTAGATGTGTGCATTCTGAATTGTACATAATTGGCATTATGGATTGGCTCGTCCAGAAGTGTAATATTATGTTCATGTTCTAGATCAATTGATTCAAAATATTAATTATTTTGTGTGTCAAATTGGTTGATTAGACCATTACAAACCAATCTTAATCAACAAGAAATAACACCAAGAAAGTTGTACCTGAACAAAATTGTGTTTTACCTTTCTAAATAACGCTTAAATTAATGAACAACACTCTAATGACTTAGAAGAGCATCCAATGATTTGGGATACATAATAGGAAACAATATGACAATTGATGTTTAACACACAAAAGGAACAACCAAATAAGATCATGTAGAGACACAACACACAATAAAAAAACAAATTTTAGATTTAAAAATCGAGTATTTTTTATGTTTTATATTTTTAGAAAAGTGAATAACAAATAAGAGGGTGCTACAAAGAAAAAAAATCTATTAAATAGAATAACTCACAATATTCTACTAGATTTCACATTTTTAACATCTAATAAATGTGACTAAAATAATAAAATTAGTTGGAGACTACATAAGGCGCCAAATATAACCATGAGATTGGGCAATTAACTGAATTAAGTAATCACCAAATTTACTAAAATCTGGACCGAGATTTTGGTTGCAAAAGATTAAAAAAAAAATAAATCATAAGAATGGCAGTGGAGGGTTATAAAACAAGCTAACTCAACCAAAAATACACATATTAACTACTTTAGAAACACAAACCACCAAGACCACGGAAAAGCATAGAAGAAGACACCACCACATCCTTATATCTCACAACCAAGAAAAAATTAGGAAAGCTTCGTAATGTTAAGCAGAGAAGCCTATCAAAAAATAAAAATGTTAAGTAGAGAAGAACAAAAGGAAGTGACATGGAAAAAAAGGTAACAAGATTTTTTTTTATAAGTCAAATAATAGTGTGGTTAATAATGCTATCTTTTATTAGTTTTTGTTAATAAAAAAAAGATTAATAGGCAAGGAAATAATATATTAGTAATAATGAATTAAGTTAAAATGATTTTGAAAAGCGTTTTCAGTATAAATTGCCTTGCATAAGTATTTTGCATTTTTATAAATTATTATTCTATATCTATATTTATAATGTTAATTGTTATATGTTTAACTGTTTTACATGATTTAAATTAAATGTCTAATCGTGAAATTTAGTACTAGATCATGGGATTTTGTTATGCAGAGTGATCAAGAGAACAATTAGAACATATGTATGATGCAAAAATCTAGAGCCAAAGGAATTTTGGGATTCAATTTAGTAATAATGTAACATATTAATATTCCAAGATTTTTGAAATGTTAGTAACATTAAAAATTCAAATAGTTTGTATTTTATAGTATTTTTAGTAATAATGTATATTATGTTTTAGTATAAATTTAAATTTTTATTAATATAAAATAATTATTTTAAACAAAATAGATGAACAAGGTAATATGGAAGGGTTATATTAATTCCCTTGTTTTAGGAAGATGATCCTTTAGTGACATCCTCCTTGGTCCAGTATAAAAATATGTGTGTGAAATGTTTATCTAATAGTTGAGTTGATAGATAGCTTTTTCTTTTTAAAAAAGTTTTGAACTATTTGCTTTCACCAATCCTTCGCTTTCCCTTATGAAACGAGTTAAAAATTTTAAAACAAAATTCAACCTCTTTTTTGTATTGTTTTTACTTTTACTTGTACATTTTTTATTACGTGTTGGATCAATTACCTAACCTCAATATTAAGTTGTGTTTTAATTGCTAGCTATGTATACGGTTGCTAAATTTTAAAAAAATAATATAAAAAATAAATCTCTATTATAAATTTATCCCCGCTAACTTATCTATACGAATTTATTGTTCCTATGACATAAGTGTTCTGGATCGGTCATTGTTTCTACGTAAGAATTATCAAATCAAACTTATATAAGGAGTTCTATAAGGAGGAATAACTATATAACATGCCTTAGATATAATAAAAATGTAAATTTTATTTAGATAAATTTACAATATTTCAAATTCTTTCAAAGTGAAAGTAATTTAACATGATAAATGTAGAGGAAAATATTTTAACCAACAATAACTAGGCCAAATGAATTGCATTATGTAACTTCATCTTATGATCTTACCCTTCTATTGTACATCAATAAATATATTTTTTATCTTACTAATCTACCTTAGCATATTTATCATAGAAACAAGTCTCACATAACATTGTGATCAACAATTTCTTTTATTAACTTATGAAAATTGTCATAAGATGATCCTCCAATATCAGTAGCTTTTATTGCTTTATTCTTCCACTCTAAGCATTCCAATCTTGTTTCTATTACCTTTTCTCCCTCTATAATTTCTTTCACGAGAGTTTTTATTTCTTCTCTCTTCACATCTCGGTCAATTTCCATCCCTACTCCCCAAGTGGCACATATATACCTACAATTTGTTTGTTGTTCAGCAAAGAAAGGCCAACAAATCATAGGCACACCCCCACATATACTCTCTAATGTAGAATTCCAACCACAATGAGTTAGGAAGACCCCAATTGATGGATGAGAAAGCACTTGCTCTTGGGGGCACCAACTTGTTATGTATCCTCTATCCTTGACCTCATCTAAGAATTCTAGTGGCAAAGATATTGATTTGCCCATCATTACATCTGATCTCATTATCCACAAGAAAGGTAACTTGCTATTTGCTAGTTCCCAAGCAAATTCGTTCAAGTGATGTTCTGTTATCACAGTTATGCTTCCATAATTAACATATATGACTGATTGAGGTTTCCATTTATCTAGCCATTCTATGCAATTTGAGTCATTTTTCCATAAATTTGATTCACTTGACTTAAAGCCCATATCCTTCTCAGGAAAATGCCTACCAAGTAAGTGAAGGGGACCAATGTTATATATGTTTGGGTTCTTGGCCTTGAGGGAATCTAGGATTTCACCTTCCAATTCTTCGACTGTGTTAATGATGATTGAAGATGATCTCAAACAACTTTGTGATTCATAAACCACGTAATTGAACATAAAGTCATTTAGAGTGGTGATTCTCATGAAGCTTGGAAGGTCTTTGATTCGGATATTTTTCATTCCAGATATCCAATTTAAACTTGTATCCAAAATGCCATTGGTAACAAAGTCATCTGAAAAATGAGAAAAGGTACCAACCGAATAAACATGTATTAGATAAATATTAATCACATTAATATATTTGTTTTAAAATTGATACAATGTGGTTGTGATTAATGGTTTAAAACTATTTTACATTGTTAGAAGATTCTTTTTATCATAATTTATTTATTATAAATTTAAATAATAATATAACTTATGTCTTAAAAAATATATATTTATTGAGAAAAAAGATTATGTATTATCAGTGTAAAACGTTATACTGATATTCAACCACAACCTTTTGTTTATAGTAAGTTTGTTTTTACTAAATTTACCAATTAATATTTTAAAAGACATATAAATGAAAAGTGATAATTAAATTTCGGTGTAAAATTCTTTTATACTGTCAGTGCATACTAAAACTCATATATATTATAAATTTTAATTATATAAAATAAGCATTTATTTAACTAATGGTAAATAGTTGTACTATACATGCTCCTTTTTTTTCTCTTCTCTTAAACGCAAAGACTAATCAACAAACGTATTTTTGAAACTTGTAAACTTAAAAATGAAACTATTTCTTAAAAATGAAAATAGAAAATATTTTTTAAACTAAATGCTCCTAAAGTTTTTTAAAGAAATTTTTTGAGTAAATTAGTCTTTGATGGTTCTGTCTATGTGCAATTTGATTTCTAAAGTGATATCTAAAACACTTTTTAAAGTGTTTTAAAACTCTATAAAACATTTTAAAGACCGGTTTGCACAACAAAAGAATTATTATAGACTAATCTGTCTCAAAATTCTTTGAGCGACCCAAGTACTGATGCTTAGAATTTTGAAGGACTAACAAAAACTCTAAATAAACTAACAAAGTATAACATAATTGTATACAAAAATGGAAACAACCAAACACCTACCTTTGAGTGGAAGAATGCCTCTCTTGACAAGTTCATCACACTGCAAGTATCCCATAAGGCCACAAGTTGAGGCAGTCCAAAACTGCAAGTCTTGAATACCCAAATCCCTTGCAACTTCCATGGCAAAGCTCATGCTCCCATCAGCAATGATGCAACTAACTGGAGGCACTTCACAAGAAGAGTTGTTGAGTTTCATCACCAACTCTTTCAAGGGACCATAGCAATGCCTCTTGGTTGAGTCACACAGTGATGGAATGTCTTGAGTTGCATCTTTGTTTGAAGGTGGTGGCAACCCATCAGGTATGGTCTCAAATGTGAAATCTGAGAGACCCTTAACAAAGTCTTGTCCAAGAGACCTAACTAAACGGTTGTGGTTGAATTCAGTGTTCACAAAGGTTATGTGGAAACCCTTGCAATGAAGGAGTTTGGCTAGTTGCATGAAGGGGTTTATGTGGCCTTGTGCTGGGAATGGTACGCACACTGCGTGAGGCTTTGGGGTTTGAATCGAGTCCATTCTTTTGTTTTCTATAGAATGGTGTGTTTGTATAACAAAAACTTGAAGAATGTGAGAGTGAATGTTGGGGATTTATCTTTCCTTGTCTTCCTTATATAATCGTAAGAAAGTAGTAAATTGAATAAAAATATCAAGGGTATGTACCTTAGATTTCTATATTAAAAAAATATATTTTTTTTAGAAAAATAGAAAATATATATACTCTCAAGCACACTAAGTTTACATATTTAGTACTCCTTTCAATGTTTTTGTAAGACAGCTTAGACATAAATCACTTAGACTAATAAAAATAGCTATATTGGTTAATTTTATTATCTTTTAAAAATTTTAGTAATGTACCAATTTTATCCTAATAATATAATAATATTTTAGAGTTTCAGAAGTGTTAGAGGAATTACTGATTGCATGGATCAACTAGTCTAGGATTTTACAAAAGTGCAACTTTCAAATACTTATGCATGTGCGTTAAATATTCAGAAGAGTTGTGTGACCATAGGCAAAATTGCGTCTTATAAAAAGAGCTGAATGGTGAATAAATTTTGGAACACACTCTTTCTTGTTACTTAAAAAATACTGATATTTATATAAGCTTTTGGGTTTTACATCATATTTAATAAATCTATCTTTTTGTAATTTTTAATATATATATATATATATATATATATATATTAGGCTTAATTTTGCATTTTTTGCCACTAGTTTAACAACTTCTAAAAATTTGTTACCTATTTTAAAATTGATACATTTTTTCTCTTATGACATGTGACAATTAACATTAATTTTTAATAGACAACACTTCAAATTTGTAATGTTAATGTTTCTACTTCTTAATAATTAACCGTCTCATGTGATATGTTTATCATCATTAATCACTAATCATATGACACTTGATTGTCAATGTAACTCTCTAACAATATCAGTTACTATTATTGATCACTAATCACATGACACTTGATCGTCAATGTAACTCTCCAACCACACTAGAATAAAAGAGATAGGAAGAGTGTACAAGTGTTGTATAATTGAAGATAAATAACTATTACTTATGTCAACAAGAAGCATCTACTTTTTTATAATATATACATTAATTAATAATGAACTTCACATTTAAGTTTTTTTTTGTCTTGAAACAATGATGAAATGAGTACATTTAGGTAAATTTTTCAAAAAGTATGTAAAAGTGATAACACATTGAAAAATCTATATGATGTTGGTATTTTACTATTCATTGATAGCTATTGATATTAAAAGTGACCCTTGAACATTTATTTTTAACTGTTAATATTTCCCATTTAAAGATAAGACATTTTTTAAACAAGGAAAAAAAAGTATCGATTTCAAAGAAAGGATATATTAGAAAGAGTGTAGGGAGAATATTTTTGTTAGTAATCTTTTTACTCAAAAAATATTGTCCATCGCAAAAATACCGAAATTAATCGCTTAAACTATTTGAATAATGATATTCAATAAAAGATGCATAGTCATCAATGTTGAGTATAATATTCATATAGATTATATGGACAACTTATTGAAAAGCTAAGAGGATTCACTTCTACCACGTATTTTGTCCACATCGAATTAGTCAATAACTTACGTGTGATTACTGATGTGTTATTTTTTATATGAAGAGATACGTTCTTTAAAGCTTTTTCGATTTTATGACTATAATATCAGTACTCCTATTTACTAACAAGTGTTGAAAAGTACAAAAATTCACATACTATTATTTTATTAGTTAAAAATAATAATTAAAATGAAAATGAAAATAGAAACATGACTATGGTTTTTTTTTTAATAAATAGCTTTTAAAAATTGTTTTCTAAAAAAAAGAAAAAATATTGTTTGTTAAATTAATGTTGTTTGAAAACTTTTTTCCACACGTGAAAATGAAAAAAAATTATTTATATTTATATAAATATCATTAATAAGAAATAAAAAATAATCTTCTTTTCTTATATTTTGAGTTTTTAAAATAAAAATACAAACTCAAAAATAAAATACTTATCCTTTTTCTTAGTTTTTAAAAATTAAAAAATTAAAATTATTTTTAAAAACTATTTAAAAAATATTAATCGAATAAATTTTTTAATTTTTAAATATTAAAATATTAAAAATAGTTTTATAAAATTATTTGTGAAACCAACTATTAGTTTGTGTTTATATATACATTCGTAGTTTCGTACAAAAAAGCAATTCCCATTAAATAACTTATTTGACGATATTTATAGATTCTATGCACAAATTATTGAACAGGAAAATCAACCTAAACACACAGTGAAGGTACGAGCGATTAATTTCGTCACAAGTTATGAAATTTGTTTGTTATAAAAATAAATATTTAGAATCAACAAATTATCATTTTTGACTCTAAAATTCAAACAAATTTATATTTATTTAAGAAATTTTTAGAATAAAAAGGTGTACAAGTGTGTGTTCCTTTTAGTCAAATTGTTTGTAATTAATGAAGTTTCGAAATATAAAATTTTGACTTAAGAGACATGAAATTTGATGAAAACATGATTTTCTTCATTCAAGTTTAGATAAAAAGAAAAATAATGCCAAATGGGATGTTCTTGAAGTTGTTTACAAAATTATTGTTTCAAAAGTAATTAAATGTGCAATGAAAGTAAATGAAATGCGATGTAAATCCTCAAAAGAAAAATCTCAAAGTTCTAATTCTAATTATAGCGATAAATGCAAAAATGTAAACCTCAAAAAGAAAAACCTCAAAATTCTAATCCTAACAAAACAGTAAATGCATGAATTTAAAGTAAGACTAAAGGAAATTTGCAGAATGAATTGTCGTTAAAGTAGTAAAAACATACATGACAATCTATTAACTTGTTATCATACCTAGGTGTCTTGAGTTTACATGTGTAAATGTTTCAACCCCTATTTTGCTGTAAGTGGAAAGTATATATATATATATATATATATATATATATATATATATATATATATATCTTTTTACAACAGACACTTGTTCCTAAGATTTAAAAAGAAAATAGTATTTTATTCCTAATGAAAAATAAACTTTCATAACTCCGGGTAACCACCCCTATAAATAGTAACTCCATATATTTGACTTGTGACTTTTATCATGGTTCGACTCTCGATATCTCTCCAAGTTGCCTCTTGCAAAAGGACTTGCCTCCTCGAGCATCTTTATTCTCGACCCATCCTTGCCAAGCCATATTGCTCGTGATTCTTTGTTTTAGTGTCCTTATCTCGAGTAAAAGGATCTAATATTGGGGAGTCCCTTTTTTGGCCATTGACTTGAGCCAACACTCCTTTTGTCCACCCTTTCAAGATCAAGATTTGACTTGATGAAATTTTTTTGCTGCAACTTCTCGATCTTGAAAACTTTTCCTTTATTCTCTCCCTTTTTAACTATTGTCTTTCTTGATATATTAGCACACTCTTTCATGTCAATTTAGAAAGTATTGTTCCTTTGAGTCCACTTGTTATAGTATCTTGAGACACATAACAAACATGGACAAAAATTTTCATGTTTATTCGAAATTATTATCATCACCTTAACACAACAATGAACATGTATAAAAAATTTTACTAACTTCTCTAAAAGTTATAATAATGTAAACATTTCTTTAAATAAACTAATAATTTAGTATTTGAATGATGCATATATATATAAATAAGTATTTATCTAGAATAATTTATAGAAAAGATATTTTTCTGATAAAATTACACAAATGATTTTATATTATTAAAATTATATGTTTTTATATAATTATTATATAAAATATTTTGTCTTAAATATATTTTAACCTTTGAGACAATTTTATTTTTTATTTCTAAAAATTTTACCAATTCAATTGTTTAATTTTATATTGTTAGTAGTTCATCAAATTACTTAACATTAACATATAAAATATATCTAAAAAAAGTATACATCATGCGAAAATTGATATACAAGTTTATTAGTATAATGTCATAATATTTAGTGATTGGATTGATAAAATTGCATTTCATAAAAATTACATCTATTTATTATTTAGTTTGTCATATTTAATTATAAATTTTGGAATGTACACTCTTTTATTAATTAAAATTTATTAAAAATTATAAAATTTGTGGTTTCGCATTATATTCGATCAATATTTTTATAATTTTATAACTTTTAGTAGATTTTAACAAAAAATGATAAATTAAAGGAGTGTAGCAGAAAAATATGATAGGGATATTATTTCTTATTTAAAAATATATATTATTCTCTTAAACAATACTTGTAAATGAAATGGATAATAGTTGATGTAAACAAAATGATAAATTCAGAGAGACTAACCTACGTATGTGTCAAGGGGTATAAATATAAATATTTAATATGTTAATATTTTTTTTTTATATAGGTAAAAGAAATGTATTAATAAAAGTGGAAAAGCACAAGAGATACCTTCCTAACATAAGTACAAAATGTGATAAAAAGGAAAGAATCATAGATAACCAACAAGATCAGAGTCAAGACTCATGAATACAAAAATAAGGATTCATTTGTCATTCTACAAAAGAGTGTGTTGTGAGTTTAGCTATGCAGTACTACTCCCAAGCAGACAAGTGTGTGACTTCAACAATATCCTGAACTGATACTTCTTTTGCTTTAAAAACTACTACTTTTCGAGCTTTCCAAATCTGCCATATACTTGTAGACCACACATTAGGCCATGCTTTCCTCTTATTCCAAGAGCCCTAGACTACACCCATCAAATGGAGAAAGTGAGCTTTGACATCACTTGGGAGGACTGTGGATAGGCCCCACCAGCAGCATAACTAGCCCCAAATCGAGTAAGGGACAAATGAGAAGCAAATGGGGACCTGTTTGCTCTGACATTCCACAAAATCCACAGCCCTTCATCTCCCACCAGTAGAATATTCCTCTCTAGCAGATTCCTTCTTGTTGGAAATCTATTAGCTTTCAACTGCCAAGCCAAATAGTTGCACCTTTGGGGGTATTCCTTGCATCCACAGCTACTTTCCAAATTCATTTGCATTGGTGACCAGCTGCCAGTATATGAACCTGTAAGCTGAGTAAACACAATACATTCTTGTCTGCTCTAAAGTCCATACCCACCCATCAGGAAGCTTGTGAGACACTAACCCCACATCCATCTTCTTCTCTAACTCTACCGATAATTCCTTTTCCCAAGAAAATAACCTTCTACTTCACTTCCAATTTCACCCTAGACCTCCTACTTGCTTCTCTGCAACTGATATATTCTTGTCTTTGGCAATCCCATACAACTGAGAAACTCTTCCTTGAAACTATAATCACCACCCCATCTTTCTTCCCAAAACACAATATCCTTCCTTGCACCTAATCAACATGGTATATTCGAGGACCACCACCCCACACTCTCTATTGAACTCAGATCTTTCCATCAAGTTGAGCACAAGATGCCTTCTAACTCCCAACTCACATCTGCACACTTATATTTGGATTGAAGAATTCTAGGCCATAAACTTTCCTGATCTACCTTCAACTGCCATTGCCATTTACCAAGAAGCGCCAAACTAAACATTCCTATATCCCTCAAGCCTAAGCCCTTCTATCTTTTGCTCTACACACTCGATCCCAAGACACTCAATTAACTTTCCTACAACCTACCTACCCTCCCCAAAGAAACTATTTATATAAAGAGTGAAGGAAGGATATGATACATTTGGGAGCCTTGAAGAAGGAAAGAAAATAAATTGGTAATGCAAACAAACAACCTTTATGAGCACCACACAACCTACCATTGACACATATTTGTTTTCCCATTAAATCAATCTCTTCCTCGCCACATCTAACATCGGTTTCCAAAATGCCAATGTTGCTGATGCACCACCAATGGGTATACCCAAGTATTTGAGCAACAATGACCTTACTATATAGTTCAAAAGAAGTGTTGCTTGCTCCAGCCATGACTGCTGCACATTAACACCAATTAACTAGCTTTTATGGAAGTTAACTTTGAGCCTAAAGATTAAGTCAAAAGACTGCAGCATCGCTTTTTATTGCCTCTAGCAACTTTCAATCCCTCTTGGCAATTAATAGTGTATCAGGTGGGAAATGTTAATACCCCCACTTCCAACCTGATAACCCCTCTAAAGCCTAGACCTAACTCTTGCTTTGATCAATTGACTCAGACCTACTGTTAAAAGCATAAAAAGGAAGGCTGATAGCGGCTTGATCAAGCCCTCTGCCTACTTCAAACTCCTTTATAGGACTGTCATTCACCAACACTAATAGTCTTGTTGTGTTCACACATTCCCTAATCCATTTTATCCAAGACCACCCAAAACCCATTCTCTCCATTATATACCACAGAAATTTCCATCTATACATTTTCAAAATCCACTTTAAAACAAATCAAATATTTTTTACCCCGTCTTGCTTCATCTATAATCTCATTTACTATTAAAACTCCATCCAAATTTTTCCTTCTTGCCACAAATGTAGTTTGGGTCTCCGAAATAAGAGGCTGCACAACTTTGCTCAGTCTGTTTGCTAGTACCTTTGCTAACACCTTGTACATACAACCAATCAAGGAAATCGACTGTAATCACCAATTTTGCATGCTTTTTGTTGGTCCTGGGGGAATCTAGAAAGGGGTTGAATAGATTCCAAAAATATTTTCACAAACTTTTCTATTAAAAAATAATATCAGAGTTTTCAAAAATCTCCCTTTTAAAGAAATTTCCAAAATCTACCTTTAGTATTTTCAAAAAGAGATTTCAAATAAAACTTGAAACAATGTTTAAGATTCAACTTTTTCTAGGATTTACATAACAAGCTTGAACAATAACAATTTCTTCAATAATGATTTCAATTGGTACTTAGTCAAATCACAATATGAATTTCAATAACCAATCTACTAACAACCAAAGATAATGTGTAATGAAAATATAGTTTCAAGATTCAATTATGCAATCAATGATTCAATAACCCAATCACAGTTTCAACTATACAATACCCAAGAAACAATTTTACTACATTAAAGATCCAATTGAATTTTGCAGCAGTAAAACCCAATCACAAAATAATCAAGAAATCATTTCAATCAATCACAAAGAGTTTAGGGAAAGAGAGAATTTGCACAGTTGTTTTATATTGGCTCAGTCAACCTAACTTACATCCAGTTTACA
This sequence comes from Psophocarpus tetragonolobus, assembly GCA_037954015.1. Classification (NCBI taxonomy): domain Eukaryota; kingdom Viridiplantae; phylum Streptophyta; class Magnoliopsida; order Fabales; family Fabaceae; genus Psophocarpus; species Psophocarpus tetragonolobus. The sequence goes on along the minus strand of CM075690.1, from coordinate 56,365,303 downwards.
GACTTAGCCTTCCGGTAATCTACTTTCCACTAAAAATAAAAATACATGCACACCAAATATACAAATTTTTACCTAAAAAGATTCAAAACAACATAAGAAAAAAGGCTTCCTCTTGCACCCGACAAGAGTTTGCTAAACAATGACACCCCGTCACTTACAACGCCTCACTCACAATACCCCGTTGCAAGATTTCACAATAATTTCAAGAACACTTGAAGAGATTATCAAAGACATGTGCAAAAACACAAAGAAAAAGGTATAGAACAAAATCCCCTGATTATGATGAATACCCAAGAACAATAGAATTCAAGATCACAATTATTTCTCCCTTTGATCAACAATTCTTGATTCTTCTAATCATCAATCTCTGGGCTTTTCTCTTGTATCACATGGGTTTCTCTCTAGAAAATTCGCAAGCTTTCTTTTGGGTCTTTTTTATTCAAAGTTCTATTACAAAAAATTGTTTTGAAATCCTTTTATATGAGTCATATATGATTACCTACTCAATTACCTGGTTAATTATCTCAAAAGAGGCCCAAAATAGCTTGTTCTCTGGTTTAATCGATTAAATTGTTTAGGTAATTGATTATTTCTGAAAGCATGAAATAGAAAACCCAAATTTTTAAATTGGTAATCAATTAACCTTTTAAGGTAATCGATTACTTCTCGAAAATCTCAGCTTTGATAATTTTTTGCTTATTCCAGCTTAGGTAATCTATTACCAACTTAAGTAATCGATTACCTATGAGGTAAATCAACTCTTAACTTAATTTTGATTCCTTTGCTACTCAAACACATTATCATATGTATCTAAACAATTAATATAAGTATCACACCTATTAAACGTGTTTGGTACTATAAAATGAATTAAGCTAACACTACAAAACCAAAACTCCAAGGGCTTGAGATGCTTACCAATTGCTTTCCAATCCTTCAATCTCAACACATCTGAATTTTTGGTGATAAGAGCTATTAGCAAACAATTTGACTGTTTTGGCAGCTTTTTATTGGAGTAGAATTCATGAAAAAATGCCATAAAATCTCCTTTTATTATGCTCTAAAATTCCTTCAGAAACATGAAGTTCAAACCATCCTAGCTTGGACTCTTATTTCCATCACACCTCCATATTGCTTCCTTGACCTCCACTTCAGAGAACAGATGTTCAAGCGCCTCCTTTGCCCCTTGAGAGAGTTTTTGAAACTCAATCTGATCAATCCTCGGACGACACCACTCATTCCGTTTAAATTGGGTATGAAAATGATCCTTAATCTTTTATTTCAATACATCTACCTCCGAAACCTCCACCCTGTCAAAATAGAGACTAAGAATTTCATTGCTTCTTCTCGACCTCACCAGTGTCCGACCCCATCCTTTCGGTGTTTCTCTTCCTCTACCCCTCGCACACTGTCTCTCATCATCCTCTCGGATTCTCGAACAAGTAACAAACATTACAATTTACAAATATGTTAATACTTTATTTGTCTTTCTTAATTTTGTATATTTAAATTTCGTACCCCTTCAAATTTAGTTTATAGTTTGTTCCTATAAATGATATATATATATATATATATATATATATATATATATATATATATATATATCAGAAACCCATGGATCTACAAGCTAGTCGGAGAGAATAGGAGAGATGCGATGCATGCAACAAAATATCCGGATTTACGCGGCGGTAGTCCCCACAATACCGGGTATCAAGAGCTCGGGGCGGTAGAACCTGCCAGTTAGAGCTCAGGTTTTCACAAATATGAGTGAAGAGTAAAGCAGATAATAATACAAAATAGTTGTATTGATTGAGAGAATTACAAGGGTAGAGAGGGAGAGACACAGAGAGAGAGACTCGGTCTAAAAATTCTGCTCCCTCATCTTTCAGATTGATACAATTTATAGAATTTGAAAAGTTACTATTACAACAGTAAATTGTACTATTTCAACAGTAACTTGAAATTTCCGCTACAGTGAACAGTGTACAGTGACTGGCGGCTCCACTACAGTGCTCGGAGATGAATAGTGACTTTCCGCAAAATGCATGCGGGATTGGAGTCAGTCTTCGTCAGATTCCTCTATCTGGTAAAATGAACCGGAGGAAGAGGATGGAGACGGACTGTCTTCTTTCTTCATGTTGCCTTTGGACGAACTAGCTTCTGAGTCTGTCGAAAGGAGATTCAAGATTTGATGAAGATTTCTGGCCAAGGCTTCATCATCTGTGGATGCTGCAAGGGCAGCTGCAATCTTGGCCTTACGATTGAGGAACTGGCAGGTCTCTGGGTCTGCCGATTTGAGGCTTTTTGGGTTCTTCTGGAACCATAAAGCCACTCCATGAGTATTGGCGTGAGAGGCATTGAACTGATCCCACCACTTGACTGAAGCTTGCTTTCCTAATACCGGCAGCAGCTTGGGATTTGTGTTTTTCTTGTATGATGGTGCCAGGCAAAAATCCAAGCGACGAAAAATCTTGAGAAGAACCGAAGAGATGGATGAAACAGGTTGTTTCCTTCTTCAATTCTTGCCTTGTATTGATTGAATCCTGCCTGGACATCTTCAGGAAGGATAGATTGAATGGGTCTGAAGAAATCCCACCACTCAGCAAACCACTGAGGGAAGAAATATCAAACATTTTTCTTAAAATATATCAGCCAAGAATGCCGATGATTTTTATTTTGAAACCAAAATACATTGGTCCAAGCATGAACATAATCCCAGTATGTATAACCGATTGGCTCAAAAGGCTGGGAAAATTTTCTTACTTGGTTTGGTTTATTTTCAAAATCTTTAAAAGTTAAAACTTTTAAAATTTGCAATGTAGAATGAGTGATAACTTGGTTAACATTTTTGTCAAAATTGTGTTTTATTGAAACAGATTTAGAATCCACCAGAATAAATTCGTAAAATTTCCTAGTCTTATTGAGACTAAGAGGTTTAAACAAAAACGTTGGTGGAAAGATTTTTTCGCAAACTTTATTTGGGTTGGAATCCCAGAATTCGGGTTCCATTTGAATAGTTTGATAAAATCTTCCTTCTTTTGGCAGATAGGAAGAAGGTTGTTTTTGGGAAATTGGTTGAGGCTGCTCCACCAATTCTTTTGTATGCAAGGTTAGCTTTGATTGGGCTATTTCTGAAATAATTGATTTCAGGGTCTGATTCCAGAAGAGGTCATCTAATTCTTCTGAAAAGATTTGTTTCCAAGATTTGGATGGAAGGTTGGTTAGCCCACAGTCTTGAAGGGCTTGAAGGGTTGGAAGGGCCATCGCATAATCGGATGGTTTGGTTACTAGGGTGGAAGACCCCTTAGCTATTTGCAGGGTAGATGACCCCGTTTTGGTGATGGCCTGCTGAGTTGATGACTCAGACTTAATAATAGCCTGCTGGGTTGATGACCCAGTCTGGGTAGATGACCCTTGATTTGCAGTTTGTAAGGCAACTTGGATAGTTTGGGCATCCTCTATTGAGGAAGATGACTTGTCTGTCCGGGATGATCCCCGAACTGCTTTTCCTCGGCCTCTGGAAGAGGCGACCTTTACTTTCAGTTTTGGAGGCATCTCACATTGTTTGACCCTGAAGAAATTCACGAGTCAAATAATCAGGGAGAGTGTTTGAAGTACCTTTGATATATTCAATTTCAAAATAAAAAATACTTAAAATCGCTTGCCAACGGGCAAAGATTTATTTTTATGCCAAGTTTTTAACATGTTTTTGTAAAATTTCTTTGGCTGACTTACAATCAACCCGAACTAAAAATTTTTTATTTAATAAATCAGATTGAAATTTGGTTATGCATAGAACAATGGCCAAAACTTCCTTTTTAATAGTGGAATAATTTTGTTGGGCTTTGTTCCAATGTTTTGAATTGAATGCAATGCAATGCTCAGTATGATGCATGTGTTGTTTGAGGACACCACCATTACCTAGGTCAGAGGCATCGGTTTCAACAATCTTAAGGAAATTGGGATTAGGCAGATACAGACAGGGTAACACTTTGACCTGTTGTTTGATTTGTTCTACAAGATTGGTGTGGATATCAGTCCACGAAGGGGGAGACTTTTTGAGTCTGTCATGAAGAGGTTTTGAAACGATACTGAGCTGAGGAAAGAAATTAGCAACATAATTTAAACAACCCAAAAATCTTTGAAGTTGTGATTTTTCTAAAATTTGATTAGGAAATTTGTCAGCGAACTCAATGACATGACAAATTGGTTTAATGGTTCCCTGAAAGATATAATGGCCAAAGAACTTGATTTTTGTCTGAAAAAGACAGATCTTAGTTTTGGAGACGGCCAGACCATTTCGTTTGATAACTTTGAAAAATATTTCAAGATGTTTGAAATGTTGGTCGACAGATTTGGAGAATATAAGAACATCATCTATATAGACAATGCAGAAATTGGAGTAGGGATTGAAGATATCATTCATGATATTTTGAAACTCCGAAGGAGCATTTTTGAGACCAAAGGACATTACGTTCCATTCGTACTGCCCAAAGGGAACAGTGAAGGCCGTCTTGTAGCAATCACTGGGATTGATTTGGATTTTCCAAAATCCAGATTTTATATCGAATTTAGAAAAGATTTTAGCCGAATGTAATCGGGAAAGAAGATCTTTCTTGTTTGGAATTGGATACCTAATCCATTGAAGAGCTTGATTGAGAGGTTTATAATTGATAACCAATCTTGGGGCACCTCGCTCAATTTCAGAGGCTTTGTTAACATAGAAAGCTGCGCAAGACCAAGGGCTTTTGCTCTTTCTGATTAATCCTTTGGACAAAAGGTCCTTGATTTCATTTTGACAATGAGTGACAAGATCATGACTCACTTGGATTGGCTGAGCCTTAGTCGGGATTTGTCTATCCATAAAATCCTTTTCGTAAGGAAGATTAACCATATGTTTTTTCCTATCCCAGAAAGCATTAGGAAGGTCAGAACAGATGGTAGATTGAAAACGATCAGAAAGATTCTTGGTACGTTGTTTGATATGAGGAAGAGAGAGTTGACTCTCAATTTGTTTGAAGGAAATTTCTTCTTTTAGAAAGTTAATTTGATTAAGTTTAAGATCAACTTGGTTGATGTTCCTATAGACAGGTGTGTCAAGGAATTTAAATACGATTGTCTTCCCTAAGTGTTGGGTGGATATACCTACACTGGAAATATTGATTGGGAAGATAGATTTGATAAATGGTGTTCCTAAGATTACATCATTCTTAAGATTTTTAATCAGAAGAAACGGAGTTTCTACCTGAAGATTGTCTTTTTGTATGATTACCGAAGGAAGCTTATACTGGATTTCTAGTTTAGATCCACTAGCAGTCCTAAGCCGTTCGGAAGTTTTATGAAAGTATTTGGTTGGAATAAGTCCTTCCAAAATACAGTTTGAATCGGCTCCTGTATCAAATAGAGCGATAGTTTTGAGAACGAAGTCGTCGATAAGAATAGTAACATCAATATAGAATTTTTGGATGCTACACTGATTGATTAGGTTGTTGAAGAGAGTATCTTTATTTGATGAATTATGATCAGACTCATAATCCTGATTACAGTTTTCATGGTCATTTGGAACCATGTTATCAGATAGAGCTGCAGTTATTTGAGATATGATAGTCTTGTGCAACTATGATTGAGTTTTGAGTTCTCAGACCTCAGATTTAAGAGAGCGAATTTCAGCCTGGAGATCCTAAATAGTGACTGGCTTGACTGAAGATTTTTCCAGTCGTTTGAGAGTTTGAGTAAGATCAAACTTGTTATTGACAAACCTATTATCTGAACGCATAGGTTTGGGTTTAGAAAGGATTGCCTTTAATCTCTCAAGATACTCTTTCCTATCCTGAGGGTCTTGGATGGATTCTAGAGCGCAAGCAATAGATTTTTCTCATCATTGTGAATGACATTGATGAGTAAAGATTCAGAACTTTCGCTACTAGAGGAGGAAAGATCATCGTCGGCTTGGATGTCGTCAGAAGATATCTTGACATTTTCATCTTCTTCTTCTGAGGAACTATCAGAAGAATTTATCAAAAGATTATTAAGTTGATCCTGGACAATAGCATCAAGATTGACTTCACGAATCTTAGAGGAGACTCGACAAAATCTAGCTAAATGACCTTTTCGACCACATTTATAGCAGGTTCTAGTTTCTCTAGAAAGATTGGTATCCTTTTGAGGAGGATTAGTACTCCGTTGAGGAAGATTATGATCAGGAGTCCTACTGGGTTTGGAATTAAGATGACGAGTCTTGAACCTAGAGACTCTGCGATGAGGTTTACTCAGCTGGTGCTGAGAAGTTTTTCTATATGTAGTCTTTCCCGGATTCTTAGAACAAGGAAGACCGAATTGTTGGAAGAAATTTCCCAAATCTCTGCGATTCTGAGCCTTTTCTCTGGCTAATTGTTTTTGGATGTTGTCGTCCTGACAGATTTTAAGAGCGACCTTTTGAACATAAGCTATGATATTACCATAACTTCACTGATCATAAGGGATTTCTCCGTTAAACTGGGAACGGATTTTTTCCCTAACTTTGTCTCCTAAGGATTTTGGGAGTCCAGCTAGGAAGGTTTCTTTCCAAAAAGGTTGGTGACAGTCATCTCTAGTGTAGACTCGAGTAAGGAAGGTGTCCCTATACCACCTAAAATTTTCTAAGGTCTTACACTTAAGAGTAGATAGGAGATCTCCAGAACGATCTTTGTAGATAGAAGGATCTTCGATGAAATGTTTGATAATGGCCATGATTAAGGTATTAACGACATCGGGAATATGCTTCCCTTTGTTAGTAAGGACGTTTCCTCCAGCGTCCGTTTTGACTGCTGTAAAGATTTCATGTTTCTCATTATCGGAAACATAATTATCCCACCAGCCTTTGAGTTGGCCAGAAAAGCCAGCGGTCAGGATTTCTACTATAGTCTCATCAGTACTATCTAAAGCAGTCTGATATGCAGTGGAGACCATAGTCATATGTTGAAGAGTATTAAGAATGTTATACTTAGTTTGACCATCTATGTTCCATTCATAGATTTGATTGGCGTTGAAGGATCTCAAATTTTGATCATTCTTTTCCTCAAGGAGGAGATCAGGAGCAGTGGCTCGATTGTAGTAGAGTTTAGAAGGTTGCTTCCAGTTGAGAGTCTTACTAATGACAGGATTGATTTGAGGAATGGAGTTACTGCTACATGCAGCATCCTCAGACTCAGAACCCATAGAGGACGTTCCTAACTTATTAATCCTAAGAGATTGGTCTTTTTGGGAGACACTCCTAGTGATTGGTCCTAGCTTAACAGATCCTACCTGCGAAGAACTAGGGGTATCAGGGATAACAACAAAATTATCCTTAACTTGATTGGATTTTGCTAAGGCTTTGGTCTAATTTTAATGAATAAGCCTAAATTTATTTCTGGTCTTATTTGTCAGACTATGGTTTGAACAAAGGTTTGGAAATGGAGGGGGTCTCATCGTCTTTGGTTCCTGAAGATGAGGCTTTTCCTACTAGGTTTTCTCCTAAAACTTGGAGATATTTATTTGTATAATTGTTTTGTTCCATAAGGGCTTTAATATCTTGGGCTCCTATGGTTTCATCAGATTTATGCTTAAAGGGTGAAGCTAAGTACTCATCCCCTAAGTCTGGAATAAAAGAACTGCTAGACGGAGGTAAATAAGACTTAATGAGTTTACCATTCTTACGGTGCCAGACAGTTATGGTATTAACAGAAAGGTCTTCTGTGATTGTAATTGTCCAAGGAGGATAGATTTGGTTCCTATGAAGGTAGACATTTAACCAATCAAAGAAACAAACATGAGTTTGGACTTTGTTAAGAAATTCATAAAAAGAATCGATGATTTTTGACCTATGGTCACCCTTAAAATTACTAAGAAACCATTTCCTCTGAGAGGTCCAAGTCTCAGAGTAGAATTCCTTACGAAGGGTTGGTTTGTCTATGGTGTAACTATTCATAGTTGACCATACTGTATTTCAGATTGAGTAGGAGAATGAATTTCTGAAGAGATTTCTTCCTCAACCCTACTGTAGATATTTCTAGGGATAGAAGATGAGTTATCTAACCCTTGAAGATTTATTTCTCGAGTAATAATTTTGGGAATAGAACTCTGATTTGATTGAGAAGCTATAGAAAAAGATCTTCTGGCACTAGTATAGGCTGATCTAGAAGCTTCGGATCGTGAAGAGAAAGAATTTCTCCAATCAAAATAATTTCTACCTTACCAGCCTCGGATTGTCTAATTTCCTGAAATTCAGGGGTTTGACGAGGAAGGGTTGGTGTAGCTTTTTCGAGTTGCCAAGAGGTCGGTAACTCTACCTCATCCCATTTGATGAGTTTGGGAACGGCAACATTTGCTTTGGTCATATCTGTGACAAACAAAGTTGTTTCCCGATCATTGGTATTAAGGAGAACTCTTGAGTTACAAGTGTTCATGACCTTATATTGGATTCGATAGAGGAGAGCTGCAGGGATAGAACCTTCTTTCATGTTTAACCCATGCAGAAGAATGTTTAGAAACAATGAATCTAAGACATTTTGATCTAAAAGACTCACCGTTTTGTTTGGAAAACAATTGAAATAAACAGGACTATGTCCTAGACAGGTTTCTATGGTTCCTATGAGGGAATCGTGAAAGTCATTGTGCCTAATATCGTGAAGGGACATGAGGATTCAGGCGTTAAGACCTTCCCTAACAAGGGGTTTGACAGCTACTTGAACACATCCTATATGGAGGTATTTGTACTTCCTAGAATGTTCAGCTATGGATTGTTTGGTAAGAAGATGGAATTCCTCACCGTCTTGGGGATCCAAAGGGATATTGTTTTCAGTAGTCCTAATGATGTAGTCAGAACTACGGACATGTTTGGATTCGTCAGGAATATAAAGTTCATCCTGAGGGATTTTAGGAATTTCCCAATTGTCGATTGCTTGATTGATATCCTCAAAGCAAACTTCTTCTTTGAAGATATTATTTTTAGGAGGTACTTCCTCCACAGATTGGACATGCTCAGTAAGTGGATTGCTAGAGGAAATAGGAGCTTATTGTTCTGGTATCAGAGCCTGATGGGGAAATAGGAGCTTATTGTTCTGGATCTAAGTTTAAATTTATCATTCAACTTATGATTTGATGCTATTCTGTTCTGGGGATGCAGACTGTTTATCTGTTAATATTTCTCCTCTTCTTCTGAAAACCTGGGTTTTTGCCCTTAATTTTTGAAAACTGCAGTTTTGTAAGCCTTGTCGGGTTGAAAAACTCATAAGGTGTGAAGCAGATAACTGGTATTGCGTGGATTACCGCCTCATAAATCCAGCTCTTTTCTGTTTTTCTTCTCTGTTAATATTTATATTTTTGTTGTAAGTTTTTATCTATCTCTTTTGTTATTATTGCTTCTTTGAGTAATGATTCATGGTATGTATCTGGTATGTGGCCTGGGGCTGGATTGGCAGTAAGGCCCAAGGGGAGGTGATAAGTCCATGTTGCCTATGTGCCTTTACCGGCTGTCTCTACCATGAATAATTATTTCATTGATGAAGTAATTTTGAAAGAGATGATGTTTTGTAAATCTTGTGATTCTATTCATTTTTGTATTAAAAAAAAAAAAGAGTTTTGTCTGTAACCTGGAATCTGGAATACCTTTGGATGATAATTTTGTGTTAAAACTAGATTTAGATCCAGATTAATAATCTTATGGAACCACATGAAGGCGATGATGCTAGAAAATTTTAATATGACTCAGTTTCTTCGCTCCCTCTCCCGACGCTTCTCTCTCAAATCCTCTTCATCCTCTTCTCCTTCCTCTAACAATCCGCTCACTGTGCATGTCCAATCTACGGAGAAAATACCTCCCAAAAATAATATCTTTGAAGAAGAAGTTTTCTTTGAGGATGTCAATCAAGCAATCGATAACTGGGAAATCCCTAAAATCCCTCAAGATGAACTTTATATTCCTGACGAATCCAAACATGTCCGTAGTTCTAACTACATTATTAGGACTGCTGAAAACAATATCCCTTTGGATCCCCAAGCCGGTGAGGAATTCCATCTTCTTACCAAACAATCCATAGTTGAACATTTTAGGAAGTACAAATACCTCCATATAGGATGTGTTCAAGTAGCTGTCAAACCTCTTGTTAGGGAAGGTCTTAATGCCTCAATCCTTATGTGCCTTCACGATATTAGGCACAATGATTTTCACGATTCCCTCATAGGAACCGTAGAAACCAGTTTAGGACATGGTCCTGTTTATTTCAACTGTTTTCCAAACAAAACGGTGAGTCTTTTAGATCAAAATGTCTTAGATTCATTGTTTCTAAACATTCGTCTGCATGGGTTAAACATGAAAGAAGGTTCTATCCCTACAGCTCTTCTCTATAGAATCCAATATAAGGTCATGAACACTTGTAACTCAAGAGTTCTTAAAACCAATGATCGGGAAACAACTTTATTTGTCACAGATATAACGAAAGCAAATGCTGCCGTTCCCAAACTCATCAAATGGGATGAGGTAGAGTTACCAACCTCTTGGCAACTCGAGAAAGCTACCCCTACCCTTCCTCGTCAAACCCCTGAATTCCAGGAAATTAGACAATCCGAGGCTGGTAAGGTAGAAATTATCTTTGATCGGAGAAATTCTTTCTCTTCAAGATCCGAAGCTTCTAGATCGGCCTATACTAGTGCCAGAAGATCTTTTTCTATAGCTTCCCAATCAAATCGGAGTTCAATTCCCAAAATGATTACTCCAGAAATTAATCTTCAAGGTTAGATAACTCATCTTCTATCCCTCGAAATATCTACAGTCGGGCTGAGGAGGAAGTCTCTTCAGAAATTCATTCTCCTACTCAATCTGAAATGCAGTATGGGCAACTATGAATAGTTACACCATAGACAAACCAACCCTTCGTAAGGAATTCTACTCTGAGACTTGGACCTCTCAGAGGAAATGGTTTTTTAGTAATTTTAAGGGTGACCATAGGTAAAAAATCATCAATTCTTTTTATGAATTTCTTAACAAAGTCCAAACTCATGTCTGTTTCTTTGATTGGTTAAATATCTACCTTCATAGGAACCAAATCTATCCTCCTTGGATTATTACAATCACATAAGACCTTTCTATTAATACCATAACTGTCTGGCACCGTAAGAATGGCAAACTCATTAAGTCCGACTTACCTCCGTCTAGCAGTTATTTTATTCCAGACTTAGGGGATGAGTACTTAGTTTCACCCTTTAAGCACAAATCTAATGAAACCATAGGAGCTCAAGATATTAAAGCCCTTATGGAACAAAACAATTATACCAACAAATACCTCCAAGTTTTAGGAGAAAACCTTGTAGGAAAAGCCTCATCCTCAGGAACTAAAGACGATGAGACCTCCTCCATTTCCAAACCTTTGTTCAAACCTTTTAGTCTGACAAATGAGACTAGAAATAAATTTAGGCTTATTCATCAAAATTGGACCAAAGCCTTAGAAAAATCCAATCAAGTTAAGGATAATTCTGTAGTTATCCCTGATACCCCTAGTTCTTCACAGGTAGGATCTGTTAAGCTAGGACCAATCACTAGGAGTGTCTCCCAAAAAGACCAATCTCTTAGGATTAATAAGTTAGGAACGTCCTCTATAGGTTCTAAGTCTGAGGATGCTGCATCTAGCAGTAAGTCTGTTCCTCAAATCAATCCTGTTAATAGCAAGGCTCTCAACTGGAAGCAGCCTTCTAAACTCTATTACAATCGAGCTACTGCTCCTAACCTCGCTCTTGAGGAAAAGAACGATCAAAGTCTGAGATCTTTCAACGCTAATCAAATCTATTAATGGAACATAGATGGTCAAACTGAGTATAAAATTCTTAATACTCTTCAACATATGACTATGGTCTCCACTGCATATCAGACTGCTTTAGATAGCACTGATGAGACTATAGTAGAAATCTTGACCGCTGGCTTTTCTGGCCAACTCAAAGGCTGGTGGGATACTTATGTTTCCGATAATGAGAAACATGAAATCTTTACGGCAGTCAAAACAGACGCTGAAGGAAACGTCCTTACTGACAAAGGGAAGCCTATTCCCGACGCCGTTAATACCTTAATCATGGCCATTGTTAAACATTTCATCGGAGATCCTTCTATCTACAAAGATCGTTCCGGAGATCTTCTCTCTACTCTTAAGTGTAAGAACTTAGGAAATTTTAGGTATTATAGGGATACCTTCCTTTCTCGAGTCTACACTAGAGATGACTATCACCAACCTTTTTGGAAAGAAACCTTTCTAGCTGGACTCCCAAAATCCTTAGGAGACAAAGTTAGGGAAAAAATCCGTTCCCAGTTTAACGGAGAAATCCCTTATGATCAGTTAAGTTATGGTAATATCATAGCTTATGTTCAAAAGGTCGCTCTTAAAATCTGTCAGGACGACAACATCCAAAAACAATTAGCCAGAGAAAAGGCTCAGAATCGCAGAGATTTGGGAAATTTCTTCCAACAATTCGGTCTTCCTTGTTCTAAGAATCTGGGAAAGACTACACATAGAAATCCTTCTCAGCACCAGCTGAGTAAACCTCATCGCAGAGTCTCTAGGTTCAAGACTTGTCATCTTAATTCCAAGCGCAGTAGGCCTCCAGATCATAATCTTCCTCGACGAAGTACTAATCATCCTCAAAAGGGTACGAATCTTTCTAGAGAAACTAGAACTTGCTATAAGTGTAGTCGCAAAGGTCACTTAGCTAGATTTTGTCGAGTCTCCTCTAAGATTCGTGAACTCAATCTTGATCCTATTGTCCAGGATCAACTTAACAATCTTTTGATAAATTCTTCTGATAATTCCTCAGAAGAAGAAGATGAAAATGTCAGGATATCTTCTGACGACATCCAAGCCGACGATGATCTTTCCTCCTCTAGTAGCGAAAATTTTGAATCTCCACTCATCAATGTCATTCACAATGATGAGCAAAATCTATTGCTTGACGCTCTAGAATCCATCCAAGACCCGCAGGATAGGAAAGAGTATCTTGAGAGATTAAAGGCAATCCTTTCTAAACCCAAACCTACGCGTTCAGATAATAGGTTTGTCAATAACAAGTTTGATCTTACTCAAACTCTCAAACGACTGGAAGAATCTTCAGCCAAGCCAGTCACTATTCAGGACCTCCAGGCTGAAATTCGTTCTCTCAAATCTGAGGTCTGAGAACTCAAAACACAATCACAGTTGCACGAGACCATCATATCTCAAATAACTGCAGCTCTATCTGATAACATGGTTCCAGATAACCATGAAAACTGTAACCAGGATTATGAGTTTGATCATAATTCATCAAACGAAGATACTCTCTTTAACAACCTAATCAATCAGTGTAGCATCCAAAAATTCTATATCGATGTTACCATTGTCATAGACGATTTTGCTCTTAAAACGATCGCTCTATTCGATACTGGAGCTGATTCAAACTGTATTTTGGAAGGACTTATTCCAACCAAATACTTCCATAAAACTTCCGAACGGCTTAGGACTGCTAGTGGATCTAAACTAGAAATCCAGTATAAGCTTCCTTCGGCAATCATACAAAAAGACAATCTCCAGGTAGAAACTCCGTTTCTTCTGATTAAAAATCTTAAGAATGATGTAATCTTAGGAACACCATTCATCAAATCTATCTTCCCAATCAATATTTCCAATGTAGGTATATCCACCTAACACTTAGGAAAGACAATCGTATTTAAATTCCTTGACAAACCTGTCTATAGGAACATCAACCAAGTTGATCTTAAACTTAATCAAATTAATTTTCTAAAAGAAGAAATTTCCTTCAAACAAATTGAGAGTCAACTCTCTCTTCCTCATGTCAAACAACGTATCAAGAATCTTTCTGATCGTTTTCAATCTACCATCTGTTCTGACCTTCCTAATGCTTTCTGGGATAGGAAAAAAACATATGGTTAATCTTCCTTACGAAAAGGAGTTTACGGATAGACAGATCCCGACTAAGGCTCGGCCAATCCAAATGAGTCATGATCTTGTCACTCATTATCAAAATGAAATCAAGGACCTTTTGTCCAAAGGGTTAATCAGAAAGAGCAAAAGCCCTTGGTCTTGCGCTGCTTTCTATGTCAACAAAGCCTCTGAAATTGAGCGAGGTGCTCCGAGGCTAGTCATCAATTATAAACCACTGAATCAAGCTCTTCAATGGATTAGATATCCGATTCCAAATAAAAAGGATTTACTTGCCTGATTACATTCGGCAAAAATCTTTCCTAAATTCGATATGAAATCTGGATTTTGGCAAATCCAAATCAATCCCAGTGATCGCTACAAGACGACCTTCACTGTTCCCTTTGGGAAGTACGAATGGAATGTAATGCCCTTTGGTCTTAAAAATGCTCCTTCAGAGTTTCAAAATATCATGAATGATATCTTCAATCCCTACTCCAATTTCTGCATTGTCTATATAGATGATGTCCTAATCTTTTCCCAATCTGTTGACCAACATTTCAAACATCTTGAAATCTTTTTCAAAGTTATCAAACGAAATGGTCTTGTTGTTTCCAAAACCAAAATCTGTCTTTTTCAGAAAAAAATCAAATTCCTTGGTCATTACATCTTTCAGGGAACCGTCAAACCAATTTGTCGCTTCATTGAATTTGCTGACAAATTCCCCAATCAAATTCTAGAAAAACCACAACTTCAAAGATTTTTGGGTTGTTTAAATTATGTTGCTGATTTCTTCCCTCAGCTCAGTAACATTGCCAAGCCTCTTTATGACAGACTCAAAAAGTCTCCCCCTCCGTGGACTGATGTCCACACTGATCTAGTCAAACAAATCGAACAGCAGGTCAAAGTATTACCCTGTTTGTATCTACCTAATCCCAATCTCCTTAAGATTGTTGAAGCCGACGCCTCTGACATAGGTTACGGTGGTGTCCTCAAACAACGCATGCATCATACAGAAAACTGCATTGCATTTACTTCAAAACACTAGAACAAAGCCCAACAAAATTATTCAACTATTAAGAAAGAAGTTTTGGCTATTGTTCTGTGTATAACCAAATTTCAATCTGATTTATTAAATAAAAAATTTTTAGTTCGGGTTGATTGCAAGTCAGCCAAAGAAATTTTGCAAAAAGATGTAAAAAATCTGGCATCAAAACAAATTTTTGCCCGTTGGCAAGCAATCTTAAGTATTTTTTATTTCGAGATACAATACATCAAAGGTACTTCAAACACTCTCCTTGACTATTTGACTCGTGAATTTCTTCAGGGTCAAAGAATATGATATGACACCTCCAAAATTACGAGTGAAAGTCGCCTCCTCCAGAGGCCGCGAGAAATTAGTGCGGGGATCATCCCAGGTGCATAAATCATCCTCCTCAATAGAGGATACTCAATCTACCCAGATCACCTTACAGACTGGGCATCAAGGGTCATCTACCCAGACTGAGTCATTGACTCAGCAAGCCATTATGAAATCTGAGTCATCAACTCAGAAAGCCATCACCAAAGCAGGGTCATCTACCCCACAAACAACCAAAGGGTCTACTACCCTGGTAACCAAACCATCCGATTATGCGATGGCCCTTCCTACTCTTCAAGCCCTTCAAGACTGTGGGCTTACCAATCTTCCATCCAAATCTTGGAAGCAAATATTTTCAGAAGAACCTAATGACCCCTTTCGGAATCAAAATCTGAAATCCATTATTTCAGAAATAGCTCAATCCAAGATAAAATTGCATCCAAAAGAATTGGTTGAGCAGCCTCAACCAATTGCATAAAAACAGCCTTCTTCCTATCTACCAAAAGAAGGAAGATTTTTCCCGACTATCCAAATGGAACCCGAATTCTGGGATTCCAATCCAAATAAAATTTGCGAAAAAGTCTTTCCACCTACTTTTTTTGTGCAAAACTCTTAGTCTTAACAAGACTAGGAAATTTTATGAATTTATTCTGGTGGATTCAAAATCTGTTTCAATTAAACGCAATTTTGATAAAAATGATAACCAGGTTATCACCCATTCGACGCTTCAAATTTTAAAAGTTTTAACTTTTAAAGATTTTGAAAACAAACCAAATCAAGTAAGAAAATTTTCCCAGCCTTTTGACCCGATTGGTTATACATACTGGGATTATATTCATGCTTGGACCAATGTTTTTTGTTTCAAAACAAACATCATCGGCACTCGTGGCTGATTTATTTTAAGAAAAATGTTCGTTGTTTCTTCCCTCAGTGGTTCGCTGAGTGGTGGGATTTCTTCAGACCCATCTATCCTTCTTGAAGATGTAAAGGTCGGATTTAATCAGTTCAAAGCAAGGATTGAAGAAGGAAATAATCCATTCCACCCATCTCTTCGATTCTTCTCAATTTTCTCCCTGGCTTGGATATTCGCCTGGCAACATCAGTACAAGAAGAACTCCACAAACCCGAAGCTCCTTCCAATGTTAGGAAAACAAGCCTCGGTTAAATGGTGGGATCAATTTAATGCCTCCCATGCTAATACTGATGGAGTGGCTTTATGGTTCCAAAAGAACCCAAAAAACCTTAAGCCGACAGACCCCGAGACCTGCCAGTTCCTCAATCGAAAAGCAAAGATTGCAGCTGCTCTTGTAGCATCAACTGACGATGAAGCCTTAGCTGCAAATCTTCATTAAATCCTAATCTCCTTCAGACAGACTCCAAATCAAGTTCGTCTAAAGGAAAGAAAAAGAAAGAAGCCTCGTCCCCATCCTCTTCCTCTGGTTCATTTTACCAGATCGAAGAGAGTGATGAAGATTGATCTAAGTCCCGCACACATTTTTGCGGAAAGGCACTGTTCATCTCCGAGCACTGTAGCGGAGCCGCCATTCACTGTTCAGTACTGTACACTGTTCATTGTAGCGGAAAATTAAGTTACTGTTGTAATAGTACATTTTACTGTTGAAATAGTAATTTTTGAGTTCTATAAATTGTATCAATCAGAAAGACTAGGGGAGCAGAAGTTTTTAGGACCAGACTTTAGAGTGAGTCCTTCTCCCCCTTCTCTCTACCTTTGTAATTCTCTCAATCAATACAACTATTTTGTATTATTATCTGCTTTACTCTTCAATCATATTTGTGGAAAATCTGAGCTCTAACTGGCAGGTTCTACCGCCCCGAGCTCTTGATACCCGGTATTGTGCGGACTACCGCCGCGTAAATCTGGTTCAACTGTTGCATGCATAGTATCTCTCCTATTTTCTCCGATTAGCTTGTAGGTCCGTGGGTTATATATATATATATATATACAAAAAATTATTGTAAAAAATAAGAAATCTAATAATCACTATAATATTAAATTTAATGGTGTTAATTTTTATTATTTTTAATAAATAATGCAATTAATATCATTAAATTTAATCTACAGCTATTAATAAATCCTTAATTTTTTACAATAACTTTTTGTTATCAATAAATTTAATCCTGTAATTATTAATATAATTCTATAGTTATTCTGTCGTAGAAAGAGATATCTTGTGCTCTTGCTAGCACTTGTATATTAATGATATTTTTACTTATAATATATATATATATATATATATATATATATATATATATATAATCTTAACCATAATTTATTTTTTTAATTTGTTTTACTTGTTTAATATTTTTTTTCTCCACTTTTTCAACTCTTATTGATGATTGTCCAGCTTGATGAGGATCCTGCACCCAAAGACATTCATCGATTGATTAGATTCTATGTACTACAAATAATTGAGAAGCCAAGAGTATCCACCTCAACCACATTCTTTGCCCATAGCGAAGTAGTCAAGTTAGTGATTGATGGGATGTTTTGTTTTTTATTTGATGAGTGGTAAAAATACAGTCTTTTAGTAAACGACAAATAAATTTGCCCAGAAAAGATACATGTGATCCATAGAAAACTGAAAAATCAGTTCAAGTCGAGTCAATGTTTCAATTAAGACAATGTGGGTCTCTTATAGTGAGCTGGACTAACTTAATTTATTAATTGTTCCAAACTTAAATATGTTTTTATTACTATAAATTAACGAATTTTATTTTTAATTTTAATAATTATTTTTTAATACATTTTTATTTTAATTGTAGTTTTTTAAACATGTTTAAATATCTAATGGGTGTAACTCATTGGGAACACACTGAAGGAGAGAATTTGAGTTCTAACCCTTCAAAATATATTCTTGGAAAGGGGTGAGAAAGCTTAGATGTGATTAAATCCCAACTTGAGTAATTAATTATGGTATTGTTAATTAATAAAAAACATGTTTAATTACCACTTTAAAACTATAAAAAGTAATTCAAATACGATTTTAAATACTCAAATAAAAAAATTATTAGAGATCAAATTAAAAGAAATTAATAAAAGCTAAATAAAAATTTTGTTAATTTATTAATAAGTTTGAACATATTTAATCCTACCAAAAAATAACTTTAATTTTCCTCGATTGGATAAGTTTTGAGTTTATAAAAATTAAAATATGCTCAATACATATTTTATTTTCAACTTTCAGTATTAATGATTAAAATTTTAATTATTTTATTAACTTAGAATTTTTTATAATTTGATAGAATTAAAAGATCAATTAAACAACTATACGTGTGTAAAATATGAAAATATAATGGAATTTAGTATAAATGAAAATAATAAATAAAAAATTATATAAATACAAGTTTTAATTCCCTAATTAATATTTAAATATAATAAAATAATATTTAATTAATATTTAAATTTTATTTTAATAATTATTTATTGAAAATTCAAAAATAAGAAAATGAAAGATTGTACGTGGAAATAACTAGGATACGATAAAAAGAATGTAATTATATTGAAAGAATTAAAAATTTCACGTAATTAATTAGAAAACTTTAATATTTATAAATATTAGCATTTTTCCTTAACTGTCCGATATTATTCAAACTATTTTTTCTTAACTCAATGAAATAAAAATTGTTAGACTAGAAAACTACGTTTTTTTAATAAAAATCTTCATGATACCTTACAATAATAATACCAATGGACAATAAGATGAATTTATAACAAAGGATAAAGAAAGCGGTAGAAATAAATCCCTTAAACTTGCAAAAATCTATGAGGGACAATAACAATAGTGTAACACTAACTAATCACTATTCTCATAAAACAAGACACCAATATTTTAACGTGAAAAATCTCTCAACACAAGAATAAAAACCACAAGAAATAATGTCACTATTATCAATAAAGAGTACAAAAAAGTCTCAATCAAGTATCATGATTAATATCAACACCAACATCAAACAATAAAATAATAATGCATACAAACATGGAACAAAGATGAAAACTCCCAAAAATACTACAACTATGTGAGGTGAATATCTCTTACTCACACCTCATTTCAACTATGCAAATGGTTAGAATGAAGAACCATATGTTCTGGAACTATTGTCCAAAACTCAACCCAATTCAACCGTGGATGAATTTATAGTGACGAATTTATAGTTACAACTTTGTGTAAAAACGGAAATAACTATATTTTTTTTCTCTCAAACAATTGTTGTATTTTTTCTGAATACTCCTTTTTAGAAACACATTTTACACTTGGATTAAATAGGATATAAAATGAGTTTTTATATCTTTTTTCAACGTAGAAAACGAGTTCAGTGCCCAACAAATACAACCGTACCAACACAACAACACGGTACTAGAGGCTCAGCTAGGTTGTAAGGAACCACGCTGTGATCATAGATTGTAGAAACTATTGAAAAGCCAAGAGAATCTACATCAACCATTTTAATTAGTCATTATGAAGTTGTCACAAGTCAAGTTTGGATTTGGACAAATTGGAAAAATTTAAAATTGTTTTACCAATTATCATCATCAATCAATAATAATTGACATATGATATAAAAAAAGAATGATTAAGAGTTATCACTTGCTTTTTGTTTTTGTTAGTTAATTGAGACATGAAACAGAAAGATTAATAATATATCATCAACACCAATAAATTTGATAAAATTTATAGCTTAAATATCTTTTTAATACCGATAAAATCTTGATTTATTAATTTTAGTACCTTACATTTGTTATGTTTTAAATTGATGTCTAATACTTATAGTGATGTGTCCTTTGTTTTAAAGAATAATGTAGTTAACGAAAGTGTTACATTATTTCAAATATAATTATTGAGTTAACATCTATGATATTTTTATGATAACTATTTTTTTAAAAAAATAAAAATTCTTTAGGTACCAAAATTAATATATAAATAAAGGTTAGATACTAAAACTAAAATAATTTTATTTGATAAGTACTAAAAAATTATTTAAGCTTAGAAAGTTAATTATCATTATTATTGCATTACATATTCTTTGTCATATGATAAGCATTTCAACTTATAACTTTATTTTGGAAATGCTCTATCTATTGCATGCGAATAGATCCTCAACAATGAAGTCATTAGATGACTTTTATAGGATAGTGAAATGATAATTAATTTATTGTCAAACACCGTGATTTGTGCAGCAGTAATTGACGTGACGTAATTTTAGGATGTCTTTATATTTAATGTGCTGTATTCATGCAACAGTTGTGTGTTGTTTTTATTAGGATCATTTATGTTTAATTAATTCCATATTATAGGGATCTGTTTTAGGATTGGCAGTCTGCATTTCCTAAAATATGTAGCTGACTCATGTATATTTATAGAGGTTAATAACCTCATAATAATAAGATAAGAAACTATCCTATTTCTTCTAAATTTCAGATGGTATCAGAGCACCCGATCCCTGGGAGTCTCTGACCGTGCCGTCAAACCTAAATCGTAGCCTTCATTGCTGCGCGACCTATAACCTAAAATCGCAGCCTTCATTGTTGCGCTACCTTTAAGTCTTGGAGCTAGCCTTCATTGCAGCAGAATTCTCTACCTTAATCTCACCTTGTTATGGCTCAAGTCGTGAACCTGGAAACTGGGGACAGCCCTCAAACCGTTGGAGAAATGCATAATATTCATCCAACTTATCGGTTAAATGGGAAGAACTATCTCAAATGGTCTCAAATCATTAGGACCATCTTGAAAGGAAAAGGGAAGATCAGTCACTTGACCGGTAATGCACCTAATAAAACTGATCCTAAATTCAAATCATGGGATGAAGAAGACTCTATGATTATGGCGTGGTTGTGGAATTCGATGATTCCAGAAATCAGTGATACCTGTATGTTTCTGAAATCAGCAAAGGAAATTTAGGAGGCAGTTGAACAAACTTATTCTAAGGCGAAGGATGCTGCTCAAATCTATGATATAAAAGTGAAAATCGTGGCTGCCAAACAAGGAAATAAATCAGTCACAGAATATGCCAATCAACTCAAGTCTCTATGGATGGAATTGGATCACTATCGAGTTATAAAAGCAAAGTGCTCAGAGGACTCAGCAATTCTAAAGGAGTATATTGAACAAGACAGGGTCTATGATTTTTTGGTAGGCCTAAACCCTGAATATGACCAAGTCCGAGTCCAAATCCTGGGAAAAGAAAAAGTTCCAGGGCTTAATGAAGTGGTGGCCATTATCCGGAGTGAAGAAAGCAGGAGAGGGTTGATGCTGGAAAACCCAACCATCGAAAGCTCTGCAATGATAGCCGAAGGAGGAACAATTATGATTGCTAACCAGAGAAAAAATTGGGTTCCCAGTATGGAGAAAAAACATGAGGAGGCTTGGTGTACTTATTGTAACAAGTCGCGCCACACAAGGGAAAAATGTTGGAAATTACACGGAAAACCCCCAAGCCGAGAATGGGGGCTGAAAGATGGAAAGACCTCAAGCAGAGAATGGGGATCGAAAGGAGAAAACTCAAGCCGAGAATGGGGGCCAAAAACCCCAAGCCGAGAATGGGGGCCGAAAGGAGGCTTACACAAAAAAGGAGGGTAAGGACAAGCATACATTGCTAATGGGCAAAGTGAAGAATCTGTACAGTTGAATCATGAAGAAATAGAACGGGTAAGATCAATTCTTAGTAAATTAGAGAAGCCCACAAGTACAGGTACGTGCTCATTGACATATTCTGGTAAGTTTCCATTTTTGTTTGGGCTCAATGTTTCAGATACACCATTTACACATTACTGGATATTAGACTTTGGAGCCACTGACCATATGACCCCCTTACCCAAATACTTCTCCACATATTCCCCATGTCCTAGCAACAAGAAAATTTCCACCGCAGATGGAACCCTTATAACTGCAGCCGGACAAGGAGAGGTCCAAATAAGCCCATCCATGACTTTAAAAAATGTCCTTCATGTCCCTAAACTATCTACCAACCTGATTTCTATACAAAAACTCACCAAAGATCTTTCATGTAATGTTGTCTTTTACAGCAATGCTTGTATATTGCAGGACAAGAACTCGGGGAGGACGATTGGACATGCTAGAGAATGGAATGGCCTATACTACATGGAGAATCCTAATCTGCCTACCAGGAGTCTTATATCTACATCCACCATGACCAATAAAGAGAAAGTTCAACTTTACCATTACCGGCTAGGACATCCGTCATTCCGAGTCATAAAAGTGTTGTTTCCTTCCCTGTTTCAAAATTTAAATGTGGAGAGTCTCCATTGTGAGGTGTGTGAGTTTGCGAAACACAAGCGTGTACCTTTTCCCATTAACAATAAGATGAGTTCTCTCCCGTTTTCTCTTGTTCACACTGATGTATGGGGTCCTGCTTATGTTCCTAATATCTCAGGTGCTAAATGGTTTTTAACATTCATTGATGATTGCACCCGGGTGACTTGGGTGTTTTTATTAAAACAAAAATCTGAAGTCAGCTCCGTTTTTATCCAATTTGTCTCAATGATTAAAAATCAATTTGGAGTTAGTATCAAAAGAATTAGGTCTGACAATGCCAAGGACTACTTTAATCTTGTACTAAACTCCTTTTGCCAACGGGAAGGGATAATCCATGAGTCCTCATGTGTGAACACACCTCAACAGAATGGAATTGCAGAAAGGAAAAATGGGCACCTATTAGATCAAACTAGAGCTCTACTTTTTCAAAACCATGTTCCTAAGAGATTTTGGGGGGAAGCTCTTCTTACTGCCACCTACCTAATTAATAGGTTACCCACTAAAATTTTAAACTCACAAAGTCCCATGGAAGTTCTATCCTCATTCTACCCACACTTAGACCCTACAAATAAACTCCAACCTAGGATTTTTGGGTGTGTATCCTTTGTGCATGTTCATAGTAATGAAAGGGGAAAGTTGGATCCTAGGGCTGTTAAGTGTGTCTTCTTAGGGTACTCTACCACACAAAAGGGGTACAAATGTTTTCAACCCCTCTAAAAAAGATTCTATGTGTCAAGAGATGTCACCTTCAATGAACAAGAAAGTTACTTTAAACAGCCTCATCTTCAGGGGGAGACAGTAAGAGAGGAAGATGAGACTCTCATGTTCCCAAATATGATGTTTGGACCTGAAATTGTACCTGAAACTAAGGGAAGTATTGAGCATTCTGCACCTGAACCACCTGAACCAGTGAGACCTCCTACATCTGCACCTGAACCAATGAAACATCGTGCACCTGCACCTGAGGCCATTCCAAGATCCGGCAATGTCCAAGAATCCAACCCACCGTCACTGCATGAGGTAACACCTTCAAATCCTATAAATTTAAGTGATTCTAATGAACTCTTGTCTGAAAATATAGAAGCACAGGTGGACCAAAATCTGGACTTGCCCATTGCCCTTAGAAAGGGAACTAGAACATGCACCCAACAACCACGTTACCCATTGTCAAATTTTTTATCCTTTGAAAAATTCTCTCCTACCCATAAAACTTTTCTCACTAACCTCAACTCCACACACACCTTCCTCTGTATCTGAAGCATTGACTGACAGGAAATGAAAACATGCCATGGATGTGGAAATGGAGGCGTTACACAAAAATAGAACATGGGAACTTGTCATCTTACCTCCTGGAAAAAAACCAGTTGGATGTAAGTGGGTGTATACAATAAAGTATCGGGCAGATGGGACAATCGAACGTCACAAAGCAAGGTTGGTGGCTAAAGGCTTAACTCAAACCTATGGAGTTGATTACTTGGAAACATTTGCCCCGGTTGCTAAGATGAACACGGTCAGAGTAATATTGTCATTAGCAGCTAATAATGATTGGGATCTGCAACAATTTGATGTGAACAATGCCTTTTTGCATGGAGATCTTGAAGAAGAAATATACATGGAATTGCCACCTGGTTACAACGGACATGTTGCTGCTGAAACTGTTTGCAAACTAAGAAAGGCTCTATATGGGCTGAAACAATCCCCAAGAGCATGGTTTGGAAGATTTACCAAGGTCATGACAGGTTTGGGCTACAAACAGAGCTAAGGAGATCACACATTATTTATCAAACATTCAGTTTCAGGGGGAGTAACACTTTTATTAGTGCATGTAGATGATATTATAGTAAGTGGGGACGACAAGCAGGAACAACAAGTGTTAAGTGAATGTCTTGCCACTGAATTTGAGATCAAGACGCTAGGGAGACTTAAATATTTTTTGGGAATTGAAGTGGCTCATTCCAAGAAAGGGATCTTTATATCTCAACAAAAGTATATTACTGACTTGCTTAAAGAAACAGGGAAGACAGGCTACAGACCAGCAAACACTCCAGTTGATCCAAATATAAAATTGGGAAGTGTGGAGGAGGATATTGCTGTGGACAAGGAGATGTATCAAAGACTTGTGGGCAGACTTATCTACTTATCTCATACTAGACCAGACATTGCTTTTGCTGTAAGTCTAGTTAGTCAATTTATGCACCAACCAAAGAAAGCTCATCTACAAGCTGCCCTTAGAATTGTTCAGTACTTAAAAGGAACCCCTGGAAGAGGAATTTTGTTCAAACGAAACAAGAGTGTAAGTCTTGAAGCATATACAGATGCGGATTATGCAGGGTCAGTTGTAGATAGAAGATCAACCACGGGATACTGTACCTTCCTTGGTGGAAACTTAGTCACTTGGAAGAGTAAAAAACAAAGTGTAGTGGCTAGATCAAGTGCTGAAGCGGAATTTCGAGCAATGGCTCACGGAATATGTGAACTTTTATGGCTGAAGATTATATTGGAAGACTTGAAGATAAAGTGGGACGAACCTATGAGATTATACTGTGACAATAAATCGGCAATTAGCATAGCCCACAACCAGGTGCAACATGATAGAACTAAACATATTGAAGTTGATAGACACTTTATCAAGGAAAAACTTGACAGTGGCATGATTTGCACACCATATGTGTCTACTCAGAACCAACTTGCAGACATCCTCACCAAGGGACTGAACTGCAGTAACTTTGAAGGAATTAATCCAAGCTGGGAATGGAAAACACCTATTCACCAGTTTGAGGGGGAGTGTCAAACACCGTGATTTGTGCAGCAGTAATTGACGTGACGTAATTTTAGGATGTCTTTATATTTGATGTGTTGTATTCATGCAACAGTTGTGTGTTGTTTTTATTAGGATAATTTATGTTTAATTAATTCCATAATTATAGGAATCTGTTTTAGGATTGGCAGTCTGCATTAACTAAAATATGTAGCTGACTCATGTATATTTATAGAGGTTAATAACCTCATAATAATAAGATAATAAACTATCCTATTTCTTCTAAATTTCAGATTTATAAATAATAATAGATTAAAAGAAATCCATTTATTTTTTTGCACATACTAAATTTAACCTATATTAAAAAAAGGCTTAATTATATTTTACATTCTTGTGTTGAATATCTATAATTTTTTTGCTTTATATTAAATTTTCAAAAACTTTTTATTTTGTTTTGACTCCTTAAACTATTTTATTTAGCACTTTAAATTATTTTAAAATGTTTTAAAAGGTGTTTTAGATAATTTTTTAGGAACTTAAAAAAAATAAAAAATTTATTAGAGAGTTAAGATAAAACAAATTTCATAAGACTCAACGTAACATTCACTAATAAATTAGGAACAAAAAAAATTTTTAAGTCTTAATTGTGATGCAATGAGGTTGATAATTAACTTTATTTCTAGATTTAAATAAGTTTTTGCTATCCATAAAATAAAATTATCTTGATTTTGATACCTAACATTTATTTATATTTTAAATTTGGTACCAAAAAAATTTAATTTTAAAAAAGGTACCTATCATTAAAATAATATAAATGTTGGTTCAACAATTTTAAATGATGTAGACTTATCAGAAGTCACTTAATGTCACCTTCTAATTTAAAAACTTTAAAAAATATTAAGTATTAAAATTAAAAAATTAAAAGTTTACGTACTAAAAATTAAAATGTGCAATTTTAGTGTTACTAAAAAGCTATTTAAGCCAAAATTTATTTATTCTTTTAAGACATGATCGAGAAGATGAGAATTTTATGTGCATAGAGAGACCTTTTGAAATCCAAAACTAAGTTTTCCTTTGTCTTATTACATGCTCCAAATTCTATAGTTTTTAATGAGACAAACCCTAGAAAGCAATGGATAACATGACAACAACGGGACCTACCAGGTCATGCTACTTATTAACCCTTGGCACCTCTTGTTATATGACTGGTTGGATCGACCCACATGGATTAATATTACATGCCAACAAAATAAGAGACTAATTATAGCCCACAAAAACTTTATAAGAAAATTTTAACATTCTCCCATTTGGGAAAATTAATTGTGTATATTTAATTTTTAAAAAAGATTTTTGAAAATGACTCTCAAGCTAATATAACATATTGTGACCACAAAAAATATAATCCAAGATATAACACTTAATGAAAACCTCATTTAACAAAGTCGTGTAACACCAAATCATATTGTAAGTACATCCTATAAGCATGTTTGTAAGCACGAAGTTTCTTTCTTAAGAAAAGACTCAAATAAGCATATGTACATGAGTGATTCTTTTGAGGTTCTTTATTTTGATGATGAACTTAGTAAGCCTAGAATGTATGTTACACTTTTATGTTTGATTGCTTGTGAAACATGCATGCGTGAGTGAGATCAACCTTATAAATACATTTGAAATTCCATTGGATCTCATAATTCATGTTGTAATCATTTAACTGATTCCAAACATTACTTATTATAACGTCCGTCGTTACAGTAATAACACATAATAAAAATAGTAAAAGATTTTAAGAAAATAATAAATTGTGTATTAAAATAAGGTAAACTTTTATTTTTTTAATATCCAAAATTCTTTCTTTTCTTTTAAATTCTAATGAATCTTTATTTTAATAATTTCTTTATTTAAATCAAATAAAAACTTAATATTATTATTTTCTATGTAACTAAATTATTATATATCTAGATAATAATTATTTATTATGTGAGATAATTTTATTTTAAAAATTTGAGGATGTTACACTTACTATTTTAATTGATGAAATGATTGCTTTAATTGATAAAGCCTAATTTAATCAATTACCTCACTCAAGATAACAAATTAAATTGTGTTGCAATGATTATACATAGTTCAAGATTAATTTAATCGATTAACCATTTAAAATAATCGATTAAATTGATCATGTGATATTTCAAGAAGGCTCAAGAACAATTTAATCGATTAAGAAATTATAATAATCGAGTAAACTAGTGAATTTTACAGAAACATAAATAACTTTCAATAGAAGAAACCCACAAGAGCTTTTTGAGAAAAAACATTTATTCTAATGACTGACTCAAGGGGTCTGTTGCAAGCATATTCTTTCTGTAGACAATGGCATAGAAACATTCTACAAAGAATTAATCGAAATTGGTTGTTTTAACAGAGCTGTAAAAATCCTAAGAGAAGCTTTGACCTTAGTTCTCTCAAGATCTAATGTATGCCTCCCTTTGAATACTTACTCCCTTGATCCTCTCCCAAGGTCACCAATGAAGGAAGTGGTTGATGGAAGATAGGAGATGGGGTGAATGGCGTCACTAATGAAAGATAAGCCAAAGAAGTGGAGATGCTTACTACAATGGAATGAACCCTTAATAAAAGCACAAGAGACTCTCTTAAAGAAGAGAACAAAGACACTTAAATTTAGAGGGGAAAATGCTCAATGCTCATAAAATCAAGTGTAAAGGTTACATGAAGAGAGGATGCACTTATTTACAGGTGTAGGATGGATCAAGAGGAGGAGTTGGATGTCCACTCCCTAAGCAAGGCCCAAGCACCCTTTAATCAAGTGTTAATTGAGGTTAACTCAATTATCATGTGATTAGGCTCTAGGAGATCCAAACACTCCCCTAAAAATGTGGATCATGGTCTCCTTAATTTTGAAGTTCAAATTGAGAGTGTCATGTAGACTCCATCCAAAATTCAAATTCAAACTACCTTGCTACATAGGATGCCACATAGATAGAAAAAGAAGGTTGGCGCCTTTGAGAGGGAACCATGGGGCTCACATATCTCTTGGTTGTTGTGTGTTGGTTAAGGGGTGTTAAGAGAGGCCTAGGGGTGTAGCTAACAAAACCATGTGTCCTAATACTCCACAAAAAGCCCACCTAAGCAATACACCTCAACTAAGATACTATTCACACCTCCTAATCGATTTAAGGTACAAAATAAATACATGACAAAAAAGACAAGGACATGCCTCCAAAAAAATGAAATACAAACAAGGACTAAACTAAGCTAGAACTAAGAGACTATGGCCTAAATTCTTGAGACATTGATGTCCATGAGAAGGTGAGGTCTTCTTCCCTCCTTTCTAGCCATATCCTCTTTAATCGTCCTAGTTATGACCCTTGTGATGGGGTCCTTGCTAGGGAGGAATGCATCAAGATCTCAGGTGATTTCATTCTTTACACTGTTTTGTTGTTGTAAATGTTGCTTAGGTAGGTTTCCTAGGTAGTAGCTACATGAAATAAGGTTTTGCATGTAGTTTAGGTTCTTGATAGGTTTTAAAGAATTGTGTACATGTGGGTTTACAAGTGCTTGCGAGTTTGGTTATAAAACTCTTTGAATTTGAGTGAAATCAGCCCTGAGGCAGGTTTTCTTGAGGATTGAAACTGGATGTTGTCCAAGGTTTGGGTGAACCAATATAAATATCTGTGCAATCTTGTTCCTTTTCTTTACACGGTTTAAAATTTTTTTAGATTGATTGAGAATATTTTTGTGCAAGAATCAAAATCTGCTATAATACTTGAATTGATTTGTAGTAACAAGGTTGGATTCTAAGAATCTATAACATTATCTAAATTAAATTTATTCAAAGAAAGGTTCTATTTTTTGAAGAAAAAAAGGGCTTTTTTTTTCAAAAAACCAATTCAACCCTTTGTAGTTTTGATATTTATAACATTACTTTTGATGTGAATGCCGAAGACAATGACTTTTCATTTTTTGTAACGTTTTACTAATTTAGAAATTAATGTAACATGCAATTAATCATGTGATAATTGTGTGATAATAGAGTATTTAATTTTTCTTTTGGGAGTTATGATTTTGAACAGCCACCTAGGCTGAATTGTACTCAAACGACAACCATTAAATTAGTAAAATTATATTTGGGTTTTACCGTTTTGTGAGAGATGAATTTCTCTTTAGAACTTATCAAGGAATTTTTCTTTGTGGCATTCTGCTAGACTTATCAAGGGTAAATCAACACCCTTGTGGCGTCATATGACTTATCTTCCATCCTTGGAAGTGGCGTTATCTATCTCTTCGTTAAACCATTTTCATCCTTTCCATTTTCTTGTTTACCCAATTCTTATTGTTTTTTTAACTTATTACCTTCCAACCTAGATAGATCTGCAAAATGAATTCATCCCTTTTGGATTTATATCAAGTTTTAACACATCCTTCATTAATACAATTATAGGTTTCTAGGAACGATGACTGAAGTGACACAAGAATCTTAAATTGTGAGTTTGGAGCATCTTTACTTGACTTGTATGATCATGGATTAATGTAACACTAAATGCTTTTCATGAACTAGCTAGTCACCCTTGATATGATAGTGGACTATGGTTATCTCTTTTCGTGTACTAGTTGACTTCCAAGTCAACTTTTTTACAGCAAAAAATATAAAAAAAAGTGTCCAATCATTTTGACCATGGGTGGTTCATGTCTTTTGATATACTAAGCATATTTTTTCGTTCCTTGCACTTCTTGTTTTTACCTTCTAAATTTGTCTCTTTGTAATGAATAAGAAACATTCCTGAAAGCAAAACGAATATATTAAATACGAGTAGGGATAAGTATAGATGTAAAGATTATCTCAAGTATTTTTCAATACGTGATGATGTGTTTGTCTATACGTTGGTTTCACATTTGTGTTTGAGTCATGACTTAGGGCATCCTATATGACTTGTGCCTTTGTTTCATTTACGTTTATTCACTTTATGCATTTGTTGTGTCTGTATAATTGAAATATAAAAGTTTAATACATAAATATATTTTGTTTCTTAATCATTAAAATTTAAGGATCTTGATTCGTCTAGTGAGTTAATACTAGCCCTTTAAGGATCCACTTCTTTTAAAAAAATAGTTATTTAGTCACCAAAATTTTTATTATTTATGAATTTAACAACTAATTTTAATTTGATAATTATAATTATAACTATAATGATTGAGAGTGTTGATAATCATCTTAACAAAAGTTTCTTACTAGTTGTTTAAGTATAAGCTATTGTATTTTTAAGACATACCCTAAATCAATCTACATAATAAATGAATTTTTTATATACAAAATGAGTATTTATTTTTTACAAGATACTATTCTTTAGAATTGAAAATCTATTTTTTAGCCGCAACCAATTAATTTTATCAATAATTTTAATTCAAATTAATTTATTGAAGATAAAAAATATTAAATGTGAGTTATTCAATTTTTTTAACCATTAGAGTAACATTGCACATGAGTATATTAAGTTGACATGATATTGTGAAAACCACAAAAAAGTTATTTAATATTCTCCAAAATATCCAAGTAGTTAAAGAATACTATTAGTTTTTAACTCACTTGATAAGTAAATTAAGAATTAAGTTTGGTAATTTTTAATTAATATTTAACTTTTCATTTTAACTACAATGATAGTGTTATAGCATAAAAACTGGTAAATAAAAAATAATTTTTCTAAACCCTCTCTATATTTATTTATATATCGAGGGGTTCAAATAATCACAAAAAATTTTTTAATATTCTCCAAAATATCCAAAGTAGTTAAACTCTAACTATTTTGGAGATATTATTAGTTTTTAACTCACTTGCTAAGTAAATTAAGAATTAAGTTTGGTAATTTTTATTAATAAACTTTTTATTCTAACTATAATGATAGTGTTATAACATAAAAATAGTAAATAAAAATAATTTTTCTAAACCATCTCTATATATATTTATATACTGAGAGATTCAAATAACATCAATGTAATTTTAAAAATATTTCACTTAATATTAATCATTGAAATTATTTTAAATTTAACAATTTTAATTGATTCTAAATTAGTGACTCACACGAACAAGTTAGTTGAACTCCCTCTTATTTTTTGCCTTGTTAGACAAACTAACCTAGATATATTAGGTTCTGTTAACTTACAAGTATGCAGCATATTTTTGCTACAAGAATATAAAATCAAACTTATATTACTACTTCTAAAATGAAAGATAAATATGACGTGCCTTATATAAAATTAATAATGTAAATCCTATTTAATTAACAAGTATGTATGTATAGATAGATAATGTAACAAAAAATATGCTAGCATTGATAAAGAGTTACAATACTTCGAATTTATTAAAATTCAAATACATATGACATGATAAATATAAAGGGAAATATTTTAACAAACAATATATTAGGCCATCATGTAAAATTTATCTTAATACGTTCCTTACTTGTAATCCATTAAAACTAAAAGAACATCATGATGAAAAACCTCCTTTATATCTAGTTATCAAACCTCAGGGCACTTGATAATCAAATAAGGACTCAAAGAACATCATGATGAAAAACCTCCTTTATTAACTTATAAAAATCATTGTAAGATGATCCTCCAACATTTGTAGCTCTTATTGCTTTCTTCTTATACTCTAAGCATTTTTGTTTCATTTTCATTCCCTTTTCTCCAATCATCATTTCCTTCACAAGCTTAGCTATCTCTTCCCTCTTCACATCATGGTTAATTTCCATCCCTATTCCCCAATTTGTGCACACATACTTGCAATTTGTTTGTTGTTCAGCAAAGAAAGGCCAACAAATCATAGGCACACCAGCTGATATGCTTTCAAGTGTAGAATTCCACCCACAATGAGTTAAAAAGGCACCAATAGATGGATGAGAAAGAACTTGTTCTTGAACACACCAATTTGTTATATATCCCCTATCCTTGATCTCATCAAAGAACTCTTGTGGTAAAGCTATAAACTCACCCATTACTATATCTGGCCTCATTATCCATAAGAAAGGTAACTTGCTATTTGCTAGTCCCCAAGCAAATTCTTTCAAGTGATGCTCTGACATTACTGTTATACTTCCATAGTTAACATATATGACTGAGCTAGGTTCCCATTTGTCTAGCCATGTTAAGCATTTTGGGTCATTTTTCCATAAACTTGAACCACTTGTCTTGAAACCTTTTTCTTTCTCAGGAAAATGTCTACCAAGTAAGTGAAGTGGACCAACATTATATATGTTTGGGTTCTTGGTATTAAGGACATCAATGGATTCTCCATCCAAGTCTTGGAATGTGTTAATGATGATTGAAGATGATGTCAAAGTGTTTCGTGCTTGAGAATCCAAGAAATCAAACATAATATCGTCCAAACTTGTTATTCTTATAAAGCTTGGAAGATCTTTGAGTCTCATATCTTTCATTTCAGAGATCCAATTTAAACTCTTATCCAAGGTGCCATCAGTAGCAAAATTTTCATCTAAAAATAAATTCGAAAATGTAAACTAGAAGATAACTTTAACATTTACCTACCAAAAGATAAAAACGTATAATTTACTTAAAAACACACACTCATGAAAATGAATTATTTAACGGCATAATTATGAGGAAGAATTTAAAAAATTAACGTGTTTATGGAAAGCAACTAATTTTTGTTTTAAAGTAAATTACAACAACACTCTTTAAAATTTATTTAATTATATGCATCCTTGTTATTTTAATTATTATTTTTACCCTTTGAGTGTTAGTGTAATATTTGAAAATGATGTTAATATAATGTTTTTACGTATATAGGAATTGTCAAGGTAATATTTTTAAATAAAAGAGATTAGTATAATATTTTTAAACAAAAGAGATTAGTATAGAAAAATAAAAAAGAATTAAGTTATATATAATTTGATAGAAGTTGAGAGAATATTATTATAATTTACTTTTGTTTTATAGCGAAAATTAATTTTACTAGTATTCTGTTAATCCTACATCAACTACTTCATTACCTATATTAACCTTAATTACTAGTCCTACTCTGACTATAATAAAAAGAACTACTTAATTACCTATATTAACCTTAATAGCTATTCTTATGCTGGCTATAATAAAAGACCTATGTGACACTTTATATTAAGGTCGTCTTTAGGATTTTTTAGCTCTAAACAAATTTTATAATAAATATTATTATCATATAACTCTTCAATTTTTATTTTATTTTTCTATCATTTTCAACTGCAATTATTAATTAATAGTCAAGTAATTTGAACATGATTGACGCTGGCAACAAAATTGCCTATTAGCGTTGTCGTGTAGCAACCCACGATTGACTTGGTAAGGAGACGTCTGCCATAGTAAGAGAGAATAAATTTGTATCTATGGTGGGTCGTGGGCTGCTCATTAAGTTTGTACCGTCTTCTTGGCCTATCTATTTTTTTTCTTCAAGGTTTCGATATGTATTACTTCTAAACTACATCCTTTGTTTAAGAATTTTTGTGTGATGGCACGAAGATAATAGAAAAGTAAATTGGATAACTTGGGATGAAGTGTATCGCGGGATGGAGGAGGGGGTTGAGTGCGGAACATGGGAAGGTTTAATATAACTTTGTTATGTAAGTGAAAGTGGAGGTTGTAATTGGAATCGAAGTCTCTATGAGCTAGAGTTTTGAAAGTTATGCACATGGAGAGGGGGGTTGGGAAGTGAGAGGTAAGCATTGTTCTATATGATGGGTGGTTTTGAACTCCATTGAGTTTGGAGGGAAGGGTCGAGGGCTTGGTGAGATTCAAATGTTAGATGAAGTAGAGCTATGACATTGAGTTTTGGGAGGATATTTGGTTGGGGGTGCATAGTCTTAGAGATGACTATCCCTGTTTATATGGGTTGGCATTAGATACAAACATAATAGTAGCTTAGAAGAAGGAGGTTGAGACGACTTAGAAGTGGGGTTAGAAATGGGAGTTATTTCTATGGGATGAAGAGTTGTTAGAGGAGTTAGGTGAGCAGTTGGGATTGGTAAGGTTGCATGAAGGGACACATGATATGTGGGTCTGGATCCCAAATCGGTCTAGATTACACTTTGTTTCCTTAGCTTATAGGGTCTGAACGTTGGAAAATGCGGTTGACTGTGGTGACTATTTCAAACTGCTATGGGCAAAAGGTGTGTTCCTAAAGGTTCAAACTTGATATGACAGCTGAACAAAAACAGATTGCCCACTAGACAAAATTTGCTGAAGTAGAAGATAGTCTGCCTTGGCGAGGAGTATGTAGGTTGTGTAGCGAGATGGTGGAAATAGGTGCACATTTATTCCTACAATGTAATGTTTCATGTCAGATTTGGCAAGGCCTTTGCTGTTGGTGGGGATTATGACCGGCCCTAGGAAGAGACATACAAAGCCATTATCATCAATTTATGGTCTCGTCACTAGTCACCTTACTAGATGCAAAGTGTGATCTTTTTGTTTGATTTGGAAAACTCTATAAATATAGAGGCTAGGAATGAAATAGTTTTTAGAATAGATGCAATACATGTACATCTACATGATATTGTACAAGCGGTGCAACTAACATCCTGGGAATGGTGTTACATAACTATGCTTAACATGTTGAATAGATTATGAATCTCATTCTTTGTATTTCTAGGTCTTGCTAGGTTGTCTTATTGTTGATAGTGTTTGTTGCACTTTTGGTTTTTTGTGCTTTATCATGATGACTTTGTTATGCTTTTGTAAAGGCATATCTTATGCTTTACATTTATTCTTTAATACAATTACTTCTAGATTATGAAAAAAAAAATTAAACATGAGTTTAATACTCATATACACCAGTGTATTTACATTGTTATTCAATCACAATCCCACATTTTATATAATTTTATTAATCAATAATTTAAAATTCATGTAAAATGAGGAGTTGTTATTGAATGATGATGTAATATGAATGATCTCAAAGTGAATGCGACAAAGTTTAATTTTGAAAATTTTCTCTTAAAAATGACTATAATTAGAAACACTAATAATAATATTATATAAATATTACATGCACTATAAAATAATTATTTTTAATATAGTTTATACTTTTAATAGGACATTAGTTTCTCCTTTTAGTATTTCTTGCACTACAATTTAGAAAAAAATAAATGTCTAAATAGGACTAATATTGTCAAATTGATGCTCTGATTACTAAAACTAAAATTTATTTCAATATTGATACAATTTTTTAATTATTCTCTTTTAAAATTTTCAACTTCTAAGATTCAAATAAAGAATTCGATGTAATTTTATATTTTTAAAAATAGAATAAAATATAGTTATTAATTTTGTACGTAAGTAATTTTATAAATACAACTTTTGTACAAAAATAGTGTTTTCACGACTTTTAAATACCATTTTTAAATTATTTTCTTTTTAAAAATTATGAACGTATTCAAGATTTAAGTAATTCTTTTTATAAGTCATCAATCCATATATGAATTTATTTTTTATTTCTTTTAACTAAAAAATATTTTTTAGAAGTTTTATACCTGCACCAACCATCATCGACTTCATTTTTTATTTATTAAACTATCACAATCATACTCATAGTTATTAATATCAAGTTTAGTTATTGAATCGATGAAGATAGTAATTTAATGGATTAGTAGTTGAACCATATGATTACTAGTTGAGTTAATTGAGTTAGTCTATATTAAAAAAGTTAAAATAATATGTTTAACATAATTTCATACTTTAAAGTTCAAAGTTAATAACAGATATAAACATAAAATATCAATATCTAAAATAACAATTAAATTAAGTTTAAAAACTCATAATTAATAACTCAATGACATAATTTCTTAAACAAATTCATAAGTTATTAACTTTTAAATACTAAAATTTAATTATTTCAAAATATCAATATTGATTTTGGATTATAGTCAAGTGTTTTTTCTCTAGATCTAACTTCTTATCCATCAAATGATATATTATCAAAATGATATGATTTTTTTTAATATATCAAAATGACGTCATTTAAAAACGCAAATAAAACAACAACAATAATAAACTGATTCGGTTCATCCAATTTCTAGTTTTTAATAAAACCGGTTAGTTCAACCCAGTTTAATCTGGTTTAAACTGCATGATTGATATAGTAATCAAATCGAATCAATCATTCCGATCCAACCGATCTAACCAACTAGTTCAATATGATTTTCATAACTATGATCACACCGGTCATAACTTGATAATCATAAAAAGAAAGTTGCAACTTATTTTTAGTGGGAAAAAAAATGGTGACTTGATGCACAACTTGTTTATTTTTTTTTTATGTTTTCTTATACCTCATTCATCCAGGTTGGTTTTATGTTTTCCTATTAATAAAGTAAAGAATTAATTTTATTTCGAGTTTTTAAATTTATAAAAATAATATTTATTTTGTCTTCAATTTGAAAACATTATATTGTAGTCAAATTTTAATACAATCTCCCTAAAGATTAGATTTAGTGAACAAATACTAGTAACCAACAACAGCAGCTAGTGAACAACAATAGTAGTGATAGACAAGGATGGTGAGTGAACAACAATAGTGGTAATGGACAACAATAATGAGTGACAACAAAATAACAAGTACTGAGTTTAAGTAAAAACAAATAAAATTTCAAAACCAATTTTTATAGTTTTTCAAGTGGAGTTCAACTTTTTGAAAAAATTAAAAATCCAAATCATAATATTTTTAACACTTTTTTATTTCCAAAATACATTTCAAAATAAAAAACAGTAAACTAATCACTACCTCAAACAATGACAATCTCTGCAAATGAAGCCTGATTGTTTTTTGTGTGTTTCAACTTTCATGTTAGTATTTTTTTTTTTAGATTATTATTATTTATTATTTTAGTTTTAGTTTTAACCTTTTAGAAATATTTTTAAAAATTTATGAACTAATGTTTTTAGGTAATATGCTTAAAAACATTTCATTTTAAGGAAAATATTTAATAATAACATCAATTGATAAAAATTATAAAAATTAGATTTTAACAACAGTGCCAATTTCATAACAATGAAGTCGTGTTACCTTTCACAATTTATTAAAAAATAAATCAAAATAAAATTTAAAAATAAAGAAAGTCTGTATTTAAAGACAACGGGTAATATAAAATTTAATTAAAAACCATATATAATTGAAAAAAATAGAAGTTGTAAGTGCATGAATCATGTTCGAGTAAATACCCATTTTCGTCTTTCAAAATTCAGGTGTTAGCTCTTAAATCTATGGAAAAGAATTTAGGTAAATTAGTATTTTGTCATTTTTATTTTACCAACCGAATTATAAGATGGATATAATAATAAAGTAGATAGGTGAAAGGAAAAAAAGTTATAAGTTCAAATTCATATACTAACAAAAATACTAATATATTAACAATTAATATTTATTTTATTAAAAAAATTATCTTACTAACATTAGGTAGCATTTTAATACATTACAAAAATATTATATAAAATATTTTAAAAATCAATTTATAAATAACAAAATACATTCTTGAAAAGAAATGAAAAGTTTAAAGTGTGACTAAATTGATTACAGTAATAAAAAAGTTTACACAATAACAAAATAATTAGAACTAGTTTTTTGGTATTATAATACCAAAATAAAGATTACTCTACGATTTTTATGTAAAAAAACTTTTTGAAATCCACTCTATTCATAATTTTGAAATAATTTTATTTAACATATTCGTGGACAATAAAGGTATTTATTTAATAGTTTGGATTGACTACTAATCTTACAAAATAAATCGAATAAATTAAATTAGTTCTTTTTTTATTAAAATCAAAACCAAGTTGAACTGGACCCATTGAATCCTTAATCCATTCATTTGGAAAATTTAAATCAAACTGAATATTAATAAAATTTATTTATATATTATTTTTAATTATTGTTTGTTAAACGAACTGTCAAAGTGTCTTTTTTTTTTTAAATGATAGAGTCAAACCCATCCAAAAATTCACTAATAAATACCTGAGTACAAAATACAACCTAAATCCTTTTCATGAGTAACCACAATAGACTCAGGAATAAATTGAAAATAAGTGTATCCTAACTCATTAACTAATAGGATAACAAAACTGTCTTCTTGTGCCACTTTAATGAACTTCCAAAATATATTTATATATGATTTTATTTGGTAAAATATTTAAATAATTATACTAAGAGTTTAATTGTTATACACTTACAAATATAAAAATTACACTGACATTCAATTACAACCCTTCATTCATAGTAAGTTTGTTGACTTTACTAATTAGTATTTTGAAAAGTATTATGATTGAATGTCAGTGTAAAAATAATTTACGCTGGTAGTATATACCAATTAAATCTTTATATTAATCAATATTATTAATTTATTATATATTAACCATTTGATATTTTGAAATAAAATTATTAATATCTAAATAAAAACGTGAGGCAACGATAATGGGCGGCTGCGACAAACGTACGGATCCTCTGCATGCCACAAAATTCATACACATTATACGACAATTCAATCACTTTTGTTGGACGCTTTCTACCACTTGGCTTGGGAGCATTAGTATTATTTTTCCCTCATTTCTATTTTATTATAAAATTATATATATGAATTTGTTAAATTAACATCCATTTTTTTAAAAAAACAAGTTAGCATCTTAGATCTTTATTGTATATAAATAAATTTTGACGTATATCTTATTAACTTAATTTTTTTAAAATATAAATATTCTAAACCCTAAACCCAACCCTCACAGTCTTTCGAAAATATTTTCTGCGATTAAAATTTATTAAAAGCTAAATATTTATGCTGATGTCACTTATTAAATGACTATCTTTCGATCCTTTAAATAAATTTCATCAATTATATATATATATATATAATTACTAATTTTGATGAATTTTACCTTTCTAAAATTAATGATTTATAATAAGTTATAATTAATTATTAGAAAAATAATGTATTTATCAGTTTTTATCAAATTATATATATTAACTTTCATAAAAAAGAAATTATACATAATTTTACACTTTTTTATTTTATTTTCTCACATTAATTTATTTTTAAGTTTAAAAATATTACACTATCACGTCTAACATATTCAAAAATATTACACTAACATTTTTTAAAAATCATATACTAACACCTTTTAGAATAAGAAAACAATAGTTAAACAAATAGAAAAAATATATAATTATATTAAAGTATTAATATAATTTATTTTTTCTAATTGAATTTCCATCCTTATATATAATCAATGATATCTTGGCAAATGTGACATCAGCAAAAAAAAAATCTAATCGTATATTCACATGTGAGGTATCTGACTCCTCCATACTTCCCTTGATGTCGTTTTCTCATATTTTCACTAGGAATAATACTTAAAAGATTTTAATGTTTTCTTTATTTATTTTACTTGAAATTGACCATGACAGAGAAAAAACAAAATCCAAGTTTGTCTTCGTATTCAGATACATATCTTCCTGAGTTCTATAGTTGCTTCTGGACACTAATATTTAAATTTTGAAGTGTCTACTTCAAATTCAAACAAATTAAGAAGCAACATAAAATTTAACTGAATAAATAGCAAAAGTTTATCATTAGTATTATTATAAAAATTATTCTTCCATACTTACGTATCACTTAAATAATTTATGTTTTGCTTTTCATGTTGTCACGTAACAATCTTTTTATTTTTATTTTTATTTTTTTGCAGATACTGTATATATTTTTACAGTACTTTGCACGAACAAATATTTATCTTTTTCCATCGCATTATTCATGACAGTTTCAATTTCTCTATATATTTTCCTCCTTTTTTGGCTGTCTTAATAGCACAATTATACAAACATTTTCTCTCAATAATGTAAGTCACATGACAGAATTTTAAGAGTATAGACATCCTTTAAAAAAACAGACAGGGGATATGATCATTATGCATGTAAAATAATTATATATATTCAATTGTAAATTATTATGAACCGTAAAATTGTTAATTTTTAGAATAATTAATTAATTAAAAGTTATATCAATAATTATTTGTTAGATGACAATATAAATTTGCTTCATATTGTCATTCTATATTAAATTCAAATTTTTAAAAAATTGAAATAATATTACAACACTTTGCTGATCTACATCGGATTATACATGAATCAGCAAATATACATTAATTAATAGTCATAAATTCAAGTGAAGAAATAGATCTCTAACTATACTAAAGATTATGTGGAGTTGGAAAAAACTCTCAAAAATTCCCTCTTGGTTGGCATTTATTATAAATATAAATTTTATTTTATGTTAACAATTAGTGTGTCCATAAATTTTAAGAATTTAATTGATATACATAATCAATGTATTCAATTGTAACTCTCTATGTATAATAAATTTATTAACTTTATTTATTATTACTTTAAAAATCACATAAATAAAAATTTACGATTAAATATTAGTATAAAAATTTTTTATTGCTGTGAATATATCAATTAAGCTCAAATTTTAAACTCTAGAAATTAAAAAGTAGACAGACCCACTAAAGGTCCCAGTTTTATATATCTACAGGTAGTTGTTATGAGGAATATTAGGTGGGTTTCTTTAACTAAAGTTTTGGTTCAAATTTTATTGATGAAAAACTGTGATCCTAAAAAGATTTTACTAAAAGTGATGAATCAGTTTTTTTTTTTACAGAAATTAGTTATAAAAAGAAATTGATCATACTCCACTCAAATATTATGAATAGTAAAAAAATTATAGAGAAAGAGAAAAAACAAACCTTTGAATGGAAGAATGCCACTTTTCACCAATTCCTCAAACTGCAAATACCCAACAAAGCCACAAGCTGAGGCAGTCCAAAGTGAAACCTCTTGTATGCCCAAATCCCTAGCAACTCTTCTAGCAAACCCCATGGTCCCATCAGCAATGATGCAACTAACTGGAGGCACTTCAGAGCAAGAGTTGAGTTTCACCACCAACTCTTTGAAAGGGCCATAACAATTCTTCCTAGTTGATTCACAAAGTGCTGGAATATCTTGTGTTGCATCCTTATCCGAAAGTGGCAACCCATCGGGGATGGTCTCAAATGTGAAATCTGGAAGACCCTTAACAAAGTCTGGTCCATGGGACCTAACAAATCGGTTGTGGTTGAACTCATTGTTCACAAATGTTATGTGGAAACCCACACAATGGAGGAGTTTGGCCAATTGCATGAACGGGTTCACATGGCCTTGTGCTGGATATGGTACACATACAACATGAGGCTTTTGGGTTTGAATTGAGTCCATTTTTTGGGGGTGTGTGGAATTTGGGATGTTTGATGTTCAAATAAGAAATTTGAGCATAAAAAAGAGAATGAGTGTAAAGTCGGTGTAGAGAATGGCTATCGGCTATCGCTTGTGGTGTGATTCAGTTTCCCTAGTTTTATTCTTTTATAATGTGAGGAATTTGTCCACCGTACCTAAATATCACTTGCTTTTACTTGGCTTTAGTGACTATCTATTGCAGTGAGTAATTCAAAATATTATAGATATGTTTTGAGTAGTTTATATTATGTAGAAATACCTATAAAATATTAGACATTTGACCGGTTTATCTAAAAATACTTATAAGATGAAAACATAAAAAGAAAAAGTTAAAGGAAAATTACTGTGTAATTTAAAATTAAAGAAGTGCTAAGAAAATTTTTTTAGAATTTTTTTTTTGAAGTTACCAATTTTGATGGGTTCTATTTTGTTGGATTTTTGGACTCCCTCTTCCGTGGAGAAAAGTTCAAATATGTTGGCTCATGTCTCAGTAAACCTCGTGGACAAAGGTCATATTAGGGTGATAGAAATGACAAATATTGGGAGAGGAGAATGGAAGAAAACCATTTTAAATCCTGCATAGCATCAGACATATCTTTTTCAGATTACAAATTGCAAATTTATTCTCACTATTGAATCGGGCTGATTTTGGGACAAAAAGTTCGTTACTGGTTGAACTTTTGTTTTGTTTGATTGGATCGTTAATACGAGGTTTGTGAAGGAGAAATATTGTTCGGGTTTTGTTATCATCTCCTTATCATCTTCTCAGTGGAAGAATGGTACTCTTGAGAAGGGGATCTCCTAATGAAACCTCGGGGTGCGAAAGTGGAGGACCCTTCCACCACCTGATCCGAAGAACCAACTATACTAGCCTAAGAAGGCCAACAACTGAGGGAGGAGAAACCTCCCTCACTGAAGAGCCAGACTCGGAAGCCATTAAATTGAAAGATAGAGTAAAAGGACACTTGGAATACTTGAATAGAAGAAGAAGGGAAGACTTGAAAATTTTGAGTGAAAGAAGGCAAAGTGGAATAGGGAGCCACCCTCCTCTCTATTTATAAGAGAGAGGCCCACAAAAGCCCAAAGGGCAAAACTATTTAGACCGTTAGGTCAGCTAAGATCAAGGTTTAAGGTGTGAAAAAACCCTAGTAAAAGGGTGGGAAAACACATTGTTAGAAGATCCGTTGAGCCAAACTGCAGTCACCCTTTGGAATGCCTTCGTCGCTACGCTTTTTAGAATT
Organism: Psophocarpus tetragonolobus; assembly: GCA_037954015.1. Taxonomy (NCBI): domain Eukaryota; kingdom Viridiplantae; phylum Streptophyta; class Magnoliopsida; order Fabales; family Fabaceae; genus Psophocarpus; species Psophocarpus tetragonolobus. Next base: position 56,322,424 of record CM075690.1, on the reverse strand, counting down.
GGTGGCACTACTAGATATGTGAGATTTAGTAACATTAAAAAAATATCGCTAAATCATAAGAAAATATTACTAATATGATTTAGTGACATTTTATCAAATGTTGCATATACCCTATATTACTAATAACATTTAGTAACATTTTTTCATATTAAAAGTAACATTTACAAAAAATGTTACTAAAAATTTTTAGTAACATTTTTTAAATAGAAATGTAACATTATAAAAATGTTACTAAAAGCCTTTAGTAATTTTTTTTAATAAAAAGACAACGTTTCTAAAAATGTTACTAAAAGCTTTTAGTAATATTTTTTCCTAAAAAGTAACATTATTAAAATTTTACTAAAAGTTTTAGTAATTTTTTTTAATACCAGCATTGTAAAAATGTCACTAAAAATAATTATTAATATTTTTTAAATAGAAAAGTAACATTATAAAAATGTTAATAAATACTTTCAGTAATTTTTTTTAATAAAAAGGAAACATTCTTAAAATGTCACTAAAAATAATTAGTAATATTTTTTAAATAGAAAAGTAACATTATAAAAATGTTACTATTGCAAAATATTTTTTAACATTTAAAAAATGTTATTAAATTTTTTATTTTAAAATAAAATAAAATATAAGATAATTTATAATAAATATTAAACAAATTTTTACACTATAACATAAATTAATATAGAAAGAAATAATTTAGTAATAAAAGGTCATGGAGAATGAAAAAAAGATTCAAGAAAATTAAAGCATAAGCTTGTAATTGAAATATTATAGGACACATCAAAATTCATTACATCATAATCAATATGTCCAAAATTCATTACATCGTAATCAATATGTCTAATACATCAAAATTTATTACATTAGAAATTAACAATCCAATAAACACAATTACATGCAAGTTCAGCAACCCTGAATTAACAAAGAGAATGCAAGTATGAGTATAGAAGGCAACGCGAGTACAAGAATTCCAACTAACTACAAATTACATTTTTTCCTTGATTCATATATATAGATGACAAATTAAATATTACAAGACAAGACACACATCTCTGTGATTATGGATTATTTTGTTTAGTAAAGAAGAGTACCTGCTACGCTACACTATTTGTTTATTAGTTTATTACTTTCGTATAGACAAAGTATTCTTTTGTCAGTAATAAAAAGAACCTATAATAATAATAGCACAAAGTTATCAGTTCCCATCTCTAATCCTTTTTATAGGACTAAACATTATGCAATCTATTCTTAATGATGCCTCCAACCAATAGTTTTTTCCATTTTTCTCCTTGATTGGTTTTACATCAATATTTTATTGTATACAATTGTTTCATATTGTTTCTGCTACTCTACTTTTTTCTCTTGTTGCTTTAATTACAACATTTACCACCACCAAAAAATAGTAACAGTAACGCCATAAGATACTAAGCGAGGTCGAAGACAACAAAGGTGGGAAACCAAAAGGGACGGAGATAAGAACCAAAATGGAGGGAGATAAGAAACAAGAAAAGGAAGCGACAAGAAAAACTTAGAGACAAAGGTCACAATATTTTTTTTTTTTGTGAATAAAATAAATAAATAAATTTAATAAAGTTATTGATAAAGTTATTTTTCCACTAGTTTTTATTTAGCAAGTTTTAATTTAAGTATTTAACTAGTAAATTTATTGGTTTTAAAATATAATAAAAATTTAATTATTTATTAAAGTTTAAATAAGTGAAAATTATAAAAATAAAAATTTAAAATTAAATTTATATAAAATAATAATAACCAAAAGTACTTTTTAAGAAAAGAATAATATGATTAATTAAAAATTTAATAAGAATGTATTTTTTAAAAAATAGTAATCTTTAGCAACATTTTTAAAAAAATAATACTATAAAATGAATTATTTCTTCTATAGTATCATTTATTTAAAACATGTCACAATATTATGGTAATATTATCTATGGTGACATTTATTTAAAAAAATGTCACTATAGTATATAAATTTTATCTATAGGAACATTTTAAATAAATGTCACTAAATGTAGTATGGAGTTGTGTACTAGAGGACCCCTCTGAGGCCGGGCATACCCCCCAACAGGGTAGAACCCGTTGGGACCAGACAAACTCCCCTACAAATCAAAGTTGGGCATCCCTATGTGAAAAGACCTTATTGCCCCTGGTAAGTGAAAGGTAAACCCTAAAATCCAAGCTTGTATAGACCCAAGCTTAAGAAGTAACACACTATAAATAATAGACTAAGGGTACAAGTTTGATTATGAGATTATTATATTGTTTCATTGCTAACACATTGTACCTTTCCAACACTTTATTCAACTCCTTTTCTAACTTGAACATCAAAGTACTTTTGCAGGTCCCTACTTCTACTGGCTAAAGAGACTATCAGATTGGAGAGAGGAAGGAAGGCAGACCCAATACGTGTATTGGATCTCCAAATCTGGATAATTCTAAATTTTTATTTACACATTGTAGATTGGCTTATCTGAATTGTTAGAAATTACATACATATCAGTCAATCTTAAAAGTTTTTTTTTTTTATTTCCTATACACACCTAGACCAATCCATATATTTTTAAATTTTTATTTACATGTTTTGGATTAACCAATTGAAATTCGTAAAAATCGTATACTGTGGAAAGAAAAATTCAAAATTATTTACCATCCGATTTGCCAATCCCACATATTAAATTTTTTTCAATTTACTATAGGCTAATCTAGAATTTCATTACTGTATACTGGAGAAAATAAAAATAAAAATAAAAATGGAGCAGCGCTTCAAAGCTCCCAATCAAGATACCCAAACATAACATATTTCTTATATGTGGGATTACAAGTGGGATTGGTTATGCTTGTATTATATAAGTAGTAAGTAATATGTGGAAACTAATACAGATGCACCATATCAATCCGGATTAATACATGAGGAATACCGTTGGATTAACTTATCAGGATGGAATTAATGCATTTAGAATAGTCAATTCAGAACGTAGAAATAAAAATTTTAAGTTATTCAGATTAGTCTATCAGGATAGAAAATAAACAAAAAACATCTCTCCTTTGATGCAGCTAAAATTTATATCAATCTGAATTGGTTACTCCGAAACATATATATTGAAGGCGTGTTCGTGGTGTGATTTTGTATGATTTTAAGTTTAAAATTAGTTTAAACCAAATTATAAAAATAAGTGCAGTACTATTTAATTTGCTTTAGATTAATTATAAAACCAAACCAAATCAATCTTTTACGGTTTAAAATTTCTATTTTTAAGTATAAAAAATCATATAAAAAATTTATTTCCAATGGTGGGAAAACAAATTGTCGGGAAGATCCGTCGAGCCAAACTGCAGTCACCCTTTCTACACCAAGGGGTTTTTCATGGACTCCTTCAACCCGACCACCAAGATGACTGAGGACAACATCTCCAACCCCGTTCGCCAAACATTGAAGAAACCGAGGATATTGCCGCTGGAAGCAATATTGCGAGTTGACGGTTAGGGAGCAGGCGGTGGTGCGCCATTTGGTGATGGTGTCTTGATCTGAAGTGGATGCTCTAAAAAGGAACAAGCTGGAGGAGGCAGAATCTATGTTGAAGACCACCATCAAGGAATCCTCCAAGGTAATTGTGGACATGAAATCATGCAAGGACTTGGTCTTTCCCTGGTGATAACCAATAAGGGATAACAACAAGGTTAACCTCTAGGACGTTGTGGGGGTGAACTTGTTCACAAACTGGGTTGAAAACTCCACAAAAGAGGACATAGATCCAGCTAGAAGCTTGGCAAACCAATCCAGGGCCTGACTAGCTAAGCAAGTGAGGAAAACCTTACACAATATGGCACCAAAGGTGGTGTATAATCAAACGTGTGCAACAAAAGCATTCACATGCCTTTCTGGGTTGGTCTCCCCGTTGTACTCAAGTGTGGGATGCTTCCACTTACCGAGCATGGTAGCTTCCATGATCTCGGGGATGAAAGGGTGGGGCATTTCAGTACTCCTAAGGTTCCTGGTAGCTCACAACTTTGCCTCGGTTGTGACCTTGGTAAGCAAAGACCTGGACTTCGTAATATAAGTTAGTGGGGTGGTCTGGGGCCAGTGAGGATCGCCTGGTCGGATGTGAGGGCCTCGTCGACCCCCGGTGTTGTGAGGTTGTTGTATCTTCCTCCCCTTTCTTTATGTTGTCGACTACTCCACGTAACCGTTCGTTCTCCTCCTTAAGCTTGGCCATGTCTTATTGCATCTGCTGAAAAGCTTCACGTAGAAGATGTCTCCATCATCTCCCTAGTCCTGATGGGTAGGGTTCTCACGTAGAGGGTCACACAGATCTCAAACATTGCTTCTCATGGTCACCATCACAATACCCGCTCAGTCTTTTCTTCGAGGCCGAAAAGTATATCTTACTCGGCCCCACGGTAGGCACCAACTGTTCTTGTACACATCTATCAGGTCTTCCTTCCTTCCTTTCTCTACTCTGAATCTCCAATCCGATAGCTTCTTTGGGCCAGTACAAGTGGGTACTTTCAAAAGCACTCCGATGCTCAATTTACAAAGGTGTTGACTAAAGTGCTGGAAAGCTACAATGTGTCAACAAGAAAGCAATATAATACTGCCATAATCAAACCTGTACCAGTAGTTTACTATTTATAGTGTGTTACTTCTTAGGCATGGGCTTATACAAGCTGGAATTTTAGGGTTTACCTTTCACTTACCAAGGGCAATAGGGTCTTTTGACGCATGGACGCACGCCTTTAATCTGTAGCCTATGTAGTGATTTTGGGTGGATTCGTCCTTAATGAGGCAAGCCCTGCCCGAAAGTCTGTCTAGTCCTAGTGGGTTCTACCCAGTTGGGGTATGCCCAGCCCTGTAGAGGTCTTGTGGTACATAATGGATTGTAATTTAAAATGTATTTTTCTAAATTCACCTATTCAAGTACTTTTTATATTTTGGATTGGGAATTTCCAAAACCAATAAAGCATGGTTAAGTTTATTTAAGAAATTTATGGGTAACTTAGGAATTTACTTTAAAAAATATTAAGTTTAAAAAGCCAAACCATTTGGTGTAGGAACTAATTCCCCAATTAAACACACCTGTCGCGGACTGGTCATTTTAAGTGTGAAGCTTTTCAAGATTAAATATTTGTGAGTTGTTGGATAAGGGTTTTGATCCATTCCTTCTTAGCAAGGGTCCTTTACAAGGGATAAGGATTGGGGGATTCAAGAGGATATGTCAAGAGAGGAGGGAAGAAGACCTCACCTTTTCATGGACATCAAGATATCAAGAATATAGGTCATAGTCTTCTTTTTAGTCCTTGTAATTTGCGTTTTTCATTTGGAACTTGGAGGTGTGATTAGTTTCATTTTTGGCCTTATATTTTGGCCTTTATTCCTATTTTAATTTAGGAGGTGTAACTAGTCTTTTATGTAGAGTGTAGAGTTTCTTGGGCCTTTTAGAGAAGCTTAGGCGTGTGGTTTTTGTCAAGCACACCCCTCTAACTCACACATGAAACATGAGAGACATGTGGATCCCCTTGGTTCCACCCAAGTGACACCATTTTTCAAAGTTAATAAGATAAAGATAAACACAAGAAAATTTCTATATTTTAATTTCTATATTAAAATTAAAAAAACATTTATTTTTAAGAAAATATTATAAAAAGGTTTGTCCATGCTTTATATACTTTCTCCGTTCTAAAATGAATGCCACATTTGTAAAGAAAATGTCTTAATTTAATTTCCCAATTAATCTTTTCGATAATATTAATCATTTTTCACTATTATTTCTATTAATATCTTAGTTTAATTTTTTTTAATGTAATATCACTACAAGAAAAATATTTATTAACGGCAAGTATTTAGCAATAGAAATTTACCGACGGGTACTTATTCATTGGTAATTTAAAATTTTCGATAAATATTTCCTACGGATATGATTTATTAGTAAAATGTTTATTAACTTATGGATATTACTGCAAAAGTTATGTATAGGTGTTAGTTTAATTTAAGAATGGATTTGCCACGGTGCCAATACACATGCATCTTGTTTTTTTTAATCATTTCTTTCGTACCCTTTTAAGAGTTAGTGTAACTTTTGTAAAGAGTTTAAAATGGGATGCAGATGCAATATTTATATATATAGAGAAAGAGGGAAGCGTAGTGTAATGCTTTTAAACTTAAAGAGATTAATATAAAAAAAATGAGTTGATAAAAATTGAGAGAGTATTATTGTAGTAATAATTATAAATACACATTAATACATAGGATAATATTCAGAACGAATAGAGCATATTAAACAAAAACAACCACAAATGAAATCATATATATATATAGATGCATAATCACATTGTACAACTAGAGAAAAAGCTAAGCTACCATCCATCAAATTCACCCACGTCACTTCACTATTCCAAATTCGAATACAAGAAGTCAAGTAACGTGTGGTTAATTTTCAAAGGAAAGCATTAAAGCAGATTTAGTTGTCAAACAATATTTATTTAATGGTTAGGTCACTACTTAATTACTACTTCTTTTGTAATTATTAAGTGCGAGCCTTGTTTAGAGTTGATGCTTAAAGTTTTATTTTTCATTTGAAAGTTGATTATTTATTTTATATATTCTCATTCCATTATAATTTATTATTTCTTTGATTTATAATATAATATATTTATTAACAAAGCCAATAGATTGATTACTAACAGTGTAGATTTTGGCATGAGGTGTGGATAATCAGTGTTTTCAGCACTTGTGGGTCACCTAACAGAGGTGTCATGTGGGTTGTACCCAGATACGCTGCCGTATTAGAATTGAGTGAACAACAGTGTGGATTTTGGTACAGGAGTGTGGGCAGTTTGGTGATTTCAACGCTTTGATCACAGACATGTGGGTCACCCCACGGAGGTTAGGTGCACGTTGTACTCAAGTTTTTGTTGTTATCGGATAAGACTTGGCTACATCACATAAGTGTGAATTTTTGTCCAGGACTTTCAGCAGTTTGGTGATTCAGTGCATTGGTCACAGGCCTAGTGGGTTATCCCACAGAAGTGTGGTACGTGTTGTACTCAAGTTTGTTTTTCTCAGCTAAGACATTGGTGCTATGTGATTGGCCTGAGCAACCTTTTGGATTTTTTTATGGAGGTTATGTTATGCCTTTGGATTAAGGGGGTTTAGTGTGCTCTTTTTTCGTATTCTTTACATGGTTTATACCTTATTTATATTTATGTATAAATATTGCACTTCTGATAAAGAAAAAAAATTCAACAAATTTATTTTAAGTTTATTATGTATACATGAAATTTAAGTTTATTATGTATACATGAAATAATACTTCCTTCAAATTTAATTATATATAACCAATAAAAAATACAAGATGGGTCATGCATTAACTTGTAAAAAAATTTATCATTTATGATAAATTTATTATTGTAATAATAATTATTTGAATAATCATACTAATAGTTATTTATTATTGGTTGATACTAAAAATTTACTTTACATTGTTGGTACATCATAGTTAAACTCTAAAAGAAATAAGATTAAAATATAAATTAATATTCAACTACTTTTATCTTATAGAAGTGAATACCCAGGCATTATAGCGCCTATGTATTCGTATTTTTATTTTTATATGATATAACAATTTTAGGATTTTAATTTAATATGTTTTGTAATAACATAATAGAATTTAAATAATTTATTATGTCGTTTTGCATATAACATGATAGAATATATTTTGTTGATTTATATATTTCTTTGTTTATGATAATATGAGAGAAGCATATCAGATCATCAATGATAATAATATAAATGATAGAATATAAATAATTTACTGTGCCAAAATGTTGTTTTGTCTGTGTATTTACATTTTTATTAAAAATATTAATGATCAAAGGTATACATATATTCACAAAACTTATATTTGTAAGAGTGAGAGAAATCATAAAATGTTTATACGAGTAGAACAGTCAAAATGTGGACACAAATAGGCTCTATTCCCATTATATAATATAAAATATAATATTGTATATTATTGATTATACATATAGATTAAAGATAGTTTAACAATTAAGTATGTTAGATATAAATGTTTTAAAGTAATTTTGTTCTTAAGGTTATAAGGTTGATCTAGTAATAAAATTTATATTTGGTGAGGGAGAGGTTATGAGTTTAAATTCCTTCATTGACAAAATAATTTATGAGTTTTGAAAAGTGAATATCAAAAGAAAAATTTCCTTTATTAATAATATAAATAATATAATATTTCAAAACTGTGGCAAAATGATTGACTAAATTATATATTTTGTCCTTTACTTTGGGATTGTGTTTAGTTTTAGTCTTTATGTTTAAAAAATTAATTTTCCCTTTTACGTTTACAAAATGGTTCAATTTTACCTTTTTTTTAAACGGTATACCTTTAAAACATATTGGTACGATTGTTATTATTTTGTGTTATTTTCTTTTTAAATATTAAAGTACCAATTTGAATTGTTTTAGTTCACAGAAGATCGATAGTCCTTTCTCTAACCCAAAGAAAAAATATCTATTTTATAGTGACATTTCTTCTATTTAACTTCCCAAAAGTGGTTACTTGACTCTCTAAGTCATGCATGGCAATGAGGTCGGTTTGACATTACTTTTATAACCACTGGTCCATGAATATATTTAAACACGCGAGAGGAAATTTTGGACATGTTTAAAAAAATGAAAGACAAATTTGAAAAATACTTGAAACATAATTTACATAATGCATATTATGGTTAACACACTAAGTTTTTTTTTATTTAGTTTTATACAACTATTTTTAGTATTTAAAAACAAAAATTTGTGTGATTAATGTTTTTTTCTAAAATACTATTTAAGAATAGTTTTGGTTTTGTAGGTTTTAAGAATTAACAGAGGAAACAACTATAAGTAGTTTCCTTTTTAGTTTTGTATTTTGTTATAAAAATTTAAAACAAACAAAAAATAAGTTGCTTTTTGTTTTTCATTAACGATACTTCTGTAAATATAAACAACTTCTTTATTTTTCCATTTTTAAAACAGTTTTCAAACAATACTTACCAAACAATTTTTCTTTTATCTTCTTTAAAAAAAACAATTCTTAAAAAGTATTTCTTAAATTTTGTTTCAAAAACTAATAATAAAATCAAAGAAAGGTTGCTTGCTAATGACTCCTGCACTAGGATATTCTTATTCCTTGGTAATAACACTTCCTTCACATTCTAGGTTGCACTAGGATATTCTTATTCCTTGGTAATAACACTTCATTCACATTCTGGGTTAGTTGCAAACATAGACTAGCTCCAAAACTTTGGTGCAATTTTTATTTAAGTACTTATTTCAAGTATTATAAAAATTGCCACCGCATATGCTATTTTCCTTTATAGTTTATTTTTTATTTAATTCTCTCTCTTTTGTTTTCTTATTTCCACTGTATTACATGATTTTCTTATCATGCAACATGTCACATCTTTCTACCTTAAAGTTCTTTATTCTTTAATTATAAAATAATATAAAAATTTGTTCATTTAAATACTAAACTTGACACGTAGGTAAAAATGATTTACACCATGCAATATATACTTATTTTTCAAAACTATGATATAATAAAACAATAAGTTAGATGTTAGCTTTAAATATTGTCTTTTCATGACTATCAATTAATAAAGCTCATAATTAAACTTTAAATAATTCATATACATGACAAAAAACTATTAGTTAATTTTTTCTAGCTCAATGTCACACCTAATCACAATCGTCCAATAAAAGAGGTAAAGAAAAGTTAGAGCCTCATTACCAATGATATCATCAAAATCTTGCTCACTAAAAGTGGTATTTAGCCGAAACAAAAATGCAACAACACGTAGCAAGGGGGTGAGAATATGTCTCACGCATATTAAGACAGATATAAAGAGAATGAACAGTTAACTAAAGTTCAACAAATAGATATATAAATTCATTCCACACTCATGATAGAGATTATACATCTACATACATAAATTCGTTCATGCTAATAATGCTCATGCATGCTCTTTTAGGTACACGTCCAAAGCGGTCCTCTTCTACGTTAGCAACACATAGGTACAACCATTTCACCATAGGTGCACCCGAAATGAATCCTCTTTTATGCTAATAACACATAGATACAACCGTGCAATGTAAAACAACCCAAGAAGACTTGGTCCATAGCACCACACAATGAGCAATCCTTACAAAATTTCTTCAAATGTCATACTCATGTGTCATGTCATCCACAACATAAATGATAATGTCAACATTTAATAATGTTATCACATTCCACTCCCGACTCCAACTAGGATGACATCTCGTCAAACACACATTGACCATCATCAACATAAATCACAATATCAACATCTAATCATGTATCATACTTGATGAGGACATCAAGCTTGAAGGACTTGGAGGACCTATGACAAGGGCAAGGACAAAAAGAGCTAAGGAAGTTATTCAACAAGTATTGGCAGCCCTTTTGCAAAAAGAGTCAAACATTGAAGAAATAAAGTTTAAAATTGTTAATTGTCTCAGGACTGAAGAGAGCAATACTTGACCTTAATGGAAGAGAAGTTTGAAATAAATTAAACTCATTTTCTTGGAGTTTACTTAGTTAATGGTGGGCAACCAGAATTGTCTAATTAAAGTTGCAGCCACCTAGGTTATCTATTATAATTAGTATACGTGTTTAATTTACTTTGGCAGTTACACTTTGTTATTAAGCTGCCCATTATTAGTTTTTATTATTTTGTAACTTCAGCTGAATTTAGAAAGCTACTAAACCTACACAAGCTGAGTTTATTAGGCATATAAATTTGGGCAAGACTGAGATGTAAGGCAGAATATTTTGGAAATAAATAACTAGTTGAGTTTTCTCTCCTTTGAGTTCTTGACAATCCAAAATCTTTTGAGATTTATCAAAGGTAATTCACCCCTTTGTGTGTGTAATCTCGTAGACATATCTTCCATCCTTGGAAGTGTGGAGTCTATCAATTCCAATTCCATTTTCTGTCTTTTCCATTCATACTCAATTCTGGCCAGCAAACTCTATAACAGGAAAGTGTTACACTATTCAAAAACTCGTTTAATTGTTGAATTTCAAAAACTTTTAATTTCCATTCTGTGTCTAAAAGTTTGATAGTAATTCTATTCAGTTTATTTTTTTGCAATTGTTTGCATTTCATGTTGATTAATTTTGTTAACGCGGCAAGCTAAATTCCTAGGGTCCTTTCAGAATCCTAAACTGACAGCGGATTCATATCAATACTCCACCCCAACTACAACTGGGATGACACTTCATCAAGCATACTTTGACCATCGTCAATCAACACATTATACATCCAATTAAAATCAACATCAATATCACACAATGAAACAAATCCCAATTCATGCACTTTAAATAAATTTCAAACGTTCAATCATCCATCACACTCACAATTATAGGATACATCACAATAATCTAATAACGTCATCACAATCCACCCCCAACTGTAGCTGGGATGACACATTGTCAGGTACACCCTGACTATCATCGATCATCAACACATCATACATTCAATTGTGATCAACATCAATATCATACAATGGGTCAAATCCCTAATCCATGCTCCCAAAATAAATTTCAAACATTCAATCATTCAAGACACTCATGATTATAAGATACATCATAATATTTCACACCACAAAAATCAACACCATTACAACTTGCACTATTGATGCAGTCCTTGATTATTCCTCCCATGATCTTGCTTCTAAGAGGTCTTCCACTAGTAGAAGCTGGTGGTGGAAGGTAAGAATATGGAGGTGAGCAGGCGCCACTCAAGGAGATAAGCCATGAAGAAGATGAAGTTTGCCACAAGGGAAATTCTTTTTGATAAAAGCCATGAAAGGAAGAACTCTCAAAAGGTAGAGAGAATAAGACACTCTAAGAATCTCTCAAGAAGAAGAGGCAATTTTTGTTCATCAAAGTATAAAATGATACAAAGGGTGGTGGTTGTATTTATAGCCTTTTAGAAGTCCAAGTTAAGGGAGTTAATTATGAGTTAATTTAGCTAACAAAGCTAATTGACACATGATTAACTTGCCTCAACCAAACAAGCCCCTAAAGAAGTGGATCTATGTTCCCTCAATCCAAAATTTGAATTTGAATTGTGCCAACTAGCCACCACCTAGGAGAGAAAAGGGAGTTAGTGTCTAATGGAGGGAATAAGGGGGCCCCACTTGTTACTCATGCACATGTTTATGCTAGAGAGGTTTGGGAATCATACAACAGGGGGTGTGGGAAGCAAACCAAATGTCCTCTAGCTAAAAAAGGGTCCACCTTCTTGCATACACTCCACATAAATAACTAATGGCATGCAAGCCAACAAGGGCCCAAAAGAAGGCTAAATGCACCCACCAAAATGAGAAGGGTTATAATTATAATGACTACAAACAATATTCAAGATGGGGGGTGAATTCAATATCAAAAACTTTTTTTGATTTACTTTGAAATTTATTTCTAAAAACTTTATTTAAAGAATATATTGAGATAAGTTGTTGATACCAAGCTAAATTTCATATTTGGATTTGTAGTTGGAAATCAACACCAATTACTCTTTTTATTACAAGATTACACAATTAATCTAGTTAGTTAAATCAAATTAACATTCAACTCAATTTCAAAATTAAATCATAAAACAGAAGCAATTCAAGATTTATAAAAAGAGTAAAGATAGAGAGATAATCACGCACATCAAAATTGTACTGATTCACACTTAACATAGGCTACATGCAGTTGTTCCAATTCAAGGAAACCTATCTTGATTAGAACCAATCACTAGAATCAACAAGTGTTTACAACCAAAACTCAAATGCAAATACAACCTACAAATGCACCCTTGAAAACCTATCAAGATATTGATTCTACCTCATGCAAAAACCATGCATGATCACATTCTACTAGGAAAACTACATAGTAATTCAATACAACAAAACAAAATTAAAGAACAATATCAGTTGAATTGATTTTGCACAGAATACAATGAAATAAGGTGATAGGATCAAAATTCTTTCACATTACTTGATTTATCTTTACTTCTAGAGACCTTTTGATTTTTGTTAGAGACTTGTTGTTTTAGAGGTTTTGTGCTTTTTCCTTTTCTCTGGAAACTCAATATTTCAATCTCAAAGTAATTTTGAAAGTGTGTTTTTTCATACTTCTTCAAATAAGTTTCTTTCTTTTATACCGAAAAGCTTTTTACCTCTGGTTTAATCAATTAAATCAAATCTTAATCGATTAAATTGTTCTTCACACAAGTCTAGAACAAGCAAGAGCAATTTAATCAATTAGAATAAGCACTTAATCGATTAAATTATGCAAATTAATCGATTATGATCTGATTTAATAGATTAAAATAGTGGCTTTGAATTCTTAATCTATTTAATCATTCCATGAATCATTAACCTTGTACAAATGCTACATCAATAAGATTTAACTAATTTGAAGCACTTTAAGAGGTATCAAATCTCATTTATGCAACATGACTTAATCACACTAAGATTCATCAAGGATCTAAGAAAGATTAAGTATGATTAATATGAGATAATAGCAAAACATATATGATGCATGTTATGATTCAAGCATAATGCAATAGCACTCATCTTAGGTATAACTAGTGTTCATCATCAAAACAAATACAAGATGAGATTGATCTTTTTTTTCGTTTTCTGGAGAGATTCTTCAACACAAAATACTAAGCAAAATACAACAAAACAAATATAAGCAAATAGACTATGACCTAGATGTCTTCACTTCAATGTTGAGGCCTAGCATATTCCTTCTTAGCCATGTCTTCTTTATCCTCTTTACCGTGACCCTTGTGCTAGGACCCTTGGAAGGTAGGATTGCATCAATTATCCCTTCTTATCTTACTATTTTATTGTATCGTGTAATCTAAGTACAATATCTATAGTTGTACTAATGATATGTGAGTCGTAAAAATTTTATTAGAAAGATAATACAATTACCTAAAACTTTTATGTTGATGTCTAGAGTTAGTTTTATGATCTACTATTTCTAAAAATTACAACTCTACAGTTATTAACCCTAAATCTAATAGTTTGACCTTCACTCACTATTTTATTTATAATTTAAGTTATATACATACTTTTTGAGTGATTTCAACTCCAACTAAAAATAACATATAAGATTATAACTTTTATAAAGAACACAAAACCTAATAAAATTGTTTTAACTCACGTCGTAGGACTTACAATACAACATGTGCTGAATATAAGTACGCATACCACATGAGGCTTTTGGCTTTGAATTGAGTCCATTTTTTGTGGGTGTGTGAAATTTGGGATGTTTAATGTTCAAATAAGAAATTTGAGCATAAAAAAGAGAATGTAAAGGGTATAAGGCGGTGTAGAAGAATGAATGGCTATGGCATGTGGTGTGATTTAGTTTCCCTAGTTTTATTCTTATATCATGTCAAGAATTTGTCCACCGTAAGTACATCTAACTTGCTCTTACTTGGCTTTAGTGAAAATCTATTCTGGTGAGTAATTCGAAATATTATTATATATGTAGAAATACTTATAAAATATTAGACACGTTTTGACTAGTTTATCTAAAAATACTTGAAAGATATAAAAAGAAAAAATGAAAGTAAAATTACTGTGTAATTTAAAAATTAAAGAAGTGTTAAGAATTTTTTTCTTAGAATTTTTTTTCTAAAGTTACCAATTTTGATTGGTTCCATTTGGTTAGATTTTTGGACTCCTTTCTTATGTGGAAAAAAGCTCATATATGTTGACTGATGGCTCACTAAACCTAGTGGACAAGGGTCATATTAAGGTGTGTGATAGAAATAGCAAACGCTGAGAGAGAAGAATGGAAGAAAACCATTTATACCATCAGACATATGTTTTTCATATTACAATTTGAAGATTTGTTCACTATTGGATCAGGCTGATTTTGGAACAGAAAGTTTGTTATTGATTTTTTTTTTTGTACAGTTGGATCGTCAATATGAGGCTTGGAAAGGAAGAAATATTACTAGTTCTAAAATGAAAGGATAAATATGACGTGCCTTATATAAAATTAATAATGTAAATCCTATTTAATTAACAAGTATGTATGTATAGATAGATAATGTAACAAAAAATATGCTAGCATTGATAAAGAGTTACAATACTTCGAATTTATTAAAATTCAAATACATATGACATGATAAATATAAAGGGAAATATTTTAACAAACAATATATTAGGCCATCATGTAAAATTTATCTTAATACGTTCCTTGTAATCCATTAAAACTAAAAGAACATCATGATGAAAAACCTCCTTTATATCTAGTTATCAAACCTCAGGGCACTTGATAATCAAATAAGGACTCAAAGAACATCATGATGAAAAACCTCCTTTATTAACTTATAAAAATCATTGTAAGATGATCCTCCAACATTTGTAGCTCTTATTGCTTTCTTCTTATACTCTAAGCATTTTTGTTTCATTTTCATTCCCTTTTCTCCAATCATCATTTCCTTCACAAGCTTAGCTATCTCTTCCCTCTTCACATCATGGTTAATTTCCATCCCTATTCCCCAATTTGTGCACACATACTTGCAATTTGTTTGTTGTTCAGCAAAGAAAGGCCAACAAATCATAGGCACACCAGCTGATATGCTTTCAAGTGTAGAATTCCACCCACAATGAGTTAAAAAGGCACCAATAGATGGATGAGAAAGAACTTGTTCTTGAACACACCAATTTGTTATATATCCCCTATCCTTGATCTCATCAAAGAACTCTTGTGGTAAAGCTATAAACTCACCCATTACTATATCTGGCCTCATTATCCATAAGAAAGGTAACTTGCTATTTGCTAGTCCCCAAGCAAATTCTTTCAAGTGATGCTCTGACATTACTGTTATACTTCCATAGTTAACATATATGACTGAGCTAGGTTCCCATTTGTCTAGCCATGTTAAGCATTTTGGGTCATTTTTCCATAAACTTGAACCACTTGTCTTGAAACCTTTTTCTTTCTCAGGAAAATGTCTACCAAGTAAGTGAAGTGGACCAACATTATATATGTTTGGGTTCTTGGTATTAAGGACATCAATGGATTCTCCATCCAAGTCTTGGAATGTGTTAATGATGATTGAAGATGATGTCAAAGTGTTTCGTGCTTGAGAATCCAAGAAATCAAACATAATATCGTCCAAACTTGTTATTCTTATAAAGCTTGGAAGATCTTTGAGTCTCATATCTTTCATTTCAGAGATCCAATTTAAACTCTTATCCAAGGTGCCATCAGTAGCAAAATTTTCATCTAAAAATAAATTCGAAAATGTAAACTAGAAGATAACTTTAACATTTACCTACCAAAAGATAAAAACGTATAATTTACTTAAAAACACACACTCATGAAAATGAATTATTTAACGGCATAATTATGAGGAAGAATTTAAAAAATTAACGTGTTTATGGAAAGCAACTAATTTTTGTTTTAAAGTAAATTACAACAACACTCTTTAAAATTTATTTAATTATATGCATCCTTGTTATTTTAATTATTATTTTTACCCTTTGAGTGTTAGTGTAATATTTGAAAATGATGTTAATATAATGTTTTTACGTATATAGGAATTGTCAAGGTAATATTTTTAAATAAAAGAGATTAGTATAATATTTTTAAACAAAAGAGATTAGTATAGAAAAATAAAAAAGAATTAAGTTATATATAATTTGATAGAAGTTGAGAGAATATTATTATAATTTACTTTTGTTTTATAGCGAAAATTAATTTTACTAGTATTCTGTTAATCCTACATCAACTACTTCATTACCTATATTAACCTTAATTACTAGTCCTACTCTGACTATAATAAAAAGAACTACTTAATTACCTATATTAACCTTAATAGCTATTCTTATGCTGGCTATAATAAAAGACCTATGTGACACTTTATATTAAGGTCGTCTTTAGGATTTTTTAGCTCTAAACAAATTTTATAATAAATATTATTATCATATAACTCTTCAATTTTTATTTTATTTTTCTATCATTTTCAACTGCAATTATTAATTAATAGTCAAGTAATTTGAACATGATTGACGCTGGCAACAAAATTGCCTATTAGCGTTGTCGTGTAGCAACCCACGATTGACTTGGTAAGGAGACGTCTGCCATAGTAAGAGAGAATAAATTTGTATCTATGGTGGGTCGTGGGCTGCTCATTAAGTTTGTACCGTCTTCTTGGCCTATCTATTTTTTTTCTTCAAGGTTTCGATATGTATTACTTCTAAACTACATCCTTTGTTTAAGAATTTTTGTGTGATGGCACGAAGATAATAGAAAAGTAAATTGGATAACTTGGGATGAAGTGTATCGCGGGATGGAGGAGGGGGTTGAGTGCGGAACATGGGAAGGTTTAATATAACTTTGTTATGTAAGTGAAAGTGGAGGTTGTAATTGGAATCGAAGTCTCTATGAGCTAGAGTTTTGAAAGTTATGCACATGGAGAGGGGGGTTGGGAAGTGAGAGGTAAGCATTGTTCTATATGATGGGTGGTTTTGAACTCCATTGAGTTTGGAGGGAAGGGTCGAGGGCTTGGTGAGATTCAAATGTTAGATGAAGTAGAGCTATGACATTGAGTTTTGGGAGGATATTTGGTTGGGGGTGCATAGTCTTAGAGATGACTATCCCTGTTTATATGGGTTGGCATTAGATACAAACATAATAGTAGCTTAGAAGAAGGAGGTTGAGACGACTTAGAAGTGGGGTTAGAAATGGGAGTTATTTCTATGGGATGAAGAGTTGTTAGAGGAGTTAGGTGAGCAGTTGGGATTGGTAAGGTTGCATGAAGGGACACATGATATGTGGGTCTGGATCCCAAATCGGTCTAGATTACACTTTGTTTCCTTAGCTTATAGGGTCTGAACGTTGGAAAATGCGGTTGACTGTGGTGACTATTTCAAACTGCTATGGGCAAAAGGTGTGTTCCTAAAGGTTCAAACTTGATATGACAGCTGAACAAAAACAGATTGCCCACTAGACAAAATTTGCTGAAGTAGAAGATAGTCTGCCTTGGCGAGGAGTATGTAGGTTGTGTAGCGAGATGGTGGAAATAGGTGCACATTTATTCCTACAATGTAATGTTTCATGTCAGATTTGGCAAGGCCTTTGCTGTTGGTGGGGATTATGACCGGCCCTAGGAAGAGACATACAAAGCCATTATCATCAATTTATGGTCTCGTCACTAGTCACCTTACTAGATGCAAAGTGTGATCTTTTTGTTTGATTTGGAAAACTCTATAAATATAGAGGCTAGGAATGAAATAGTTTTTAGAATAGATGCAATACATGTACATCTACATGATATTGTACAAGCGGTGCAACTAACATCCTGGGAATGGTGTTACATAACTATGCTTAACATGTTGAATAGATTATGAATCTCATTCTTTGTATTTCTAGGTCTTGCTAGGTTGTCTTATTGTTGATAGTGTTTGTTGCACTTTTGGTTTTTTGTGCTTTATCATGATGACTTTGTTATGCTTTTGTAAAGGCATATCTTATGCTTTACATTTATTCTTTAATACAATTACTTCTAGATTATGAAAAAAAAAATTAAACATGAGTTTAATACTCATATACACCAGTGTATTTACATTGTTATTCAATCACAATCCCACATTTTATATAATTTTATTAATCAATAATTTAAAATTCATGTAAAATGAGGAGTTGTTATTGAATGATGATGTAATATGAATGATCTCAAAGTGAATGCGACAAAGTTTAATTTTGAAAATTTTCTCTTAAAAATGACTATAATTAGAAACACTAATAATAATATTATATAAATATTACATGCACTATAAAATAATTATTTTTAATATAGTTTATACTTTTAATAGGACATTAGTTTCTCCTTTTAGTATTTCTTGCACTACAATTTAGAAAAAAATAAATGTCTAAATAGGACTAATATTGTCAAATTGATGCTCTGATTACTAAAACTAAAATTTATTTCAATATTGATACAATTTTTTAATTATTCTCTTTTAAAATTTTCAACTTCTAAGATTCAAATAAAGAATTCGATGTAATTTTATATTTTTAAAAATAGAATAAAATATAGTTATTAATTTTGTACGTAAGTAATTTTATAAATACAACTTTTGTACAAAAATAGTGTTTTCACGACTTTTCAATACCATTTTTAAATTATTTTCTTTTTAAAAATTATGAACGTATTCAAGATTTAAGTAATTCTTTTTATAAGTCATCAATCCATATATGAATTTATTTTTTATTTCTTTTAACTAAAAAATATTTTTTAGAAGTTTTATACCTGCACCAACCATCATCGACTTCATTTTTTATTTATTAAACTATCACAATCATACTCATAGTTATTAATATCAAGTTTAGTTATTGAATCGATGAAGATAGTAATTTAATGGATTAGTAGTTGAACCATATGATTACTAGTTGAGTTAATTGAGTTAGTCTATATTAAAAAAGTTAAAATACTATGTTTAACATAATTTCATACTTTAAAGTTCAAAGTTAATAACAGATATAAACATAAAATATCAATATCTAAAATAACAATTAAATTAAGTTTAAAAACTCATAATTAATAACTCAATGACATAATTTCTTAAACAAATTCATAAGTTATTAACTTTTAAATACTAAAATTTAATTATTTCAAAATATCAATATTGATTTTGGATTATAGTCAAGTGTTTTTTCTCTAGATCTAACTTCTTATCCATCAAATGATATATTATCAAAATGATATGATTTTTTTTAATATATCAAAATGACGTCATTTAAAAACGCAAATAAAACAACAACAATAATAAACTGATTCGGTTCATCCAAT
This sequence comes from Psophocarpus tetragonolobus, assembly GCA_037954015.1. Taxonomy (NCBI): domain Eukaryota; kingdom Viridiplantae; phylum Streptophyta; class Magnoliopsida; order Fabales; family Fabaceae; genus Psophocarpus; species Psophocarpus tetragonolobus. The sequence goes on along the minus strand of CM075690.1, from coordinate 56,302,531 downwards.
TTCTAGTTTTTAATAAAACCGGTTAGTTCAACCCAGTTTAATCTGGTTTAAACTGCATGATTGATATAGTAATCAAATCGAATCAATCATTCCGATCCAACCGATCTAACCAACTAGTTCAATATGATTTTCATAACTATGATCACACCGGTCATAACTTGATAATCATAAAAAGAAAGTTGCAACTTATTTTTAGTGGGAAAAAAAATGGTGACTTGATGCACAACTTGTTTATTTTTTTTTTATGTTTTCTTATACCTCATTCATCCAGGTTGGTTTTATGTTTTCCTATTAATAAAGTAAAGAATTAATTTTATTTCGAGTTTTTAAATTTATAAAAATAATATTTATTTTGTCTTCAATTTGAAAACATTATATTGTAGTCAAATTTTAATACAATCTCCCTAAAGATTAGATTTAGTGAACAAATACTAGTAACCAACAACAGCAGCTAGTGAACAACAATAGTAGTGATAGACAAGGATGGTGAGTGAACAACAATAGTGGTAATGGACAACAATAATGAGTGACAACAAAATAACAAGTACTGAGTTTAAGTAAAAACAAATAAAATTTCAAAACCAATTTTTATAGTTTTTCAAGTGGAGTTCAACTTTTTGAAAAAATTAAAAATCCAAATCATAATATTTTTAACACTTTTTTATTTCCAAAATACATTTCAAAATAAAAAACAGTAAACTAATCACTACCTCAAACAATGACAATCTCTGCAAATGAAGCCTGGTTGTTTTTTGTGTGTTTCAACTTTCATGTTAGTATTTTTTTTTTTAGATTATTATTATTTATTATTTTAGTTTTAGTTTTAACCTTTTAGAAATATTTTTAAAAATTTATGAACTAATGTTTTTAGGTAATATGCTTAAAAACATTTCATTTTAAGGAAAATATTTAATAATAACATCAATTGATAAAAATTATAAAAATTAGATTTTAACAACAGTGCCAATTTCATAACAATGAAGTCGTGTTACCTTTCACAATTTATTAAAAAATAAATCAAAATAAAATTTAAAAATAAAGAAAGTCTGTATTTAAAGACAACGGGTAATATAAAATTTAATTAAAAACCATATATAATTGAAAAAAATAGAAGTTGTAAGTGCATGAATCATGTTCGAGTAAATACCCATTTTCGTCTTTCAAAATTCAGGTGTTAGCTCTTAAATCTATGGAAAAGAATTTAGGTAAATTAGTATTTTGTCATTTTTATTTTACCAACCGAATTATAAGATGGATATAATAATAAAGTAGATAGGTGAAAGGAAAAAAAGTTATAAGTTCAAATTCATATACTAACAAAAATACTAATATATTAACAATTAATATTTATTTTATTAAAAAAATTATCTTACTAACATTAGGTAGCATTTTAATACATTACAAAAATATTATATAAAATATTTTAAAAATCAATTTATAAATAACAAAATACATTCTTGAAAAGAAATGAAAAGTTTAAAGTGTGACTAAATTGATTACAGTAATAAAAAAGTTTACACAATAACAAAATAATTAGAACTAGTTTTTTGGTATTATAATACCAAAATAAAGATTACTCTACGATTTTTATGTAAAAAAACTTTTTGAAATCCACTCTATTCATAATTTTGAAATAATTTTATTTAACATATTCGTGGACAATAAAGGTATTTATTTAATAGTTTGGATTGACTACTAATCTTACAAAATAAATCGAATAAATTAAATTAGTTCTTTTTTTATTCAAATCAAAACCAAGTTGAACTGGACCCATTGAATCCTTAATCCATTCATTTGGAAAATTTAAATCAAACTGAATATTAATAAAATTTATTTATATATTATTTTTAATTATTGTTTGTTAAACGAACTGTCAAAGTGTCTTTTTTTTTTTAAATGATAGAGTCAAACCCATCCAAAAATTCACTAATAAATACCTGAGTACAAAATACAACCTAAATCCTTTTCATGAGTAACCACAATAGACTCAGGAATAAATTGAAAATAAGTGTATCCTAACTCATTAACTAATAGGATAACAAAACTGTCTTCTTGTGCCACTTTAATGAACTTCCAAAATATATTTATATATGATTTTATTTGGTAAAATATTTAAATAATTATACTAAGAGTTTAATTGTTATACACTTACAAATATAAAAATTACACTGACATTCAATTACAACCCTTCATTCATAGTAAGTTTGTTGACTTTACTAATTAGTATTTTGAAAAGTATTATGATTGAATGTCAGTGTAAAAATAATTTACGCTGGTAGTATATACCAATTAAATCTTTATATTAATCAATATTATTAATTTATTATATATTAACCATTTGATATTTTGAAATAAAATTATTAATATCTAAATAAAAACGTGAGGCAACGATAATGGGCGGCTGCGACAAACGTACGGATCCTCTGCATGCCACAAAATTCATACACATTATACGACAATTCAATCACTTTTGTTGGACGCTTTCTACCACTTGGCTTGGGAGCATTAGTATTATTTTTCCCTCATTTCTATTTTATTATAAAATTATATATATGAATTTGTTAAATTAACATCCATTTTTTTAAAAAAACAAGTTAGCATCTTAGATCTTTATTGTATATAAATAAATTTTGACGTATATCTTATTAACTTAATTTTTTTAAAATATAAATATTCTAAACCCTAAACCCAACCCTCACAGTCTTTCGAAAATATTTTCTGCGATTAAAATTTATTAAAAGCTAAATATTTATGCTGATGTCACTTATTAAATGACTATCTTTCGATCCTTTAAATAAATTTCATCAATTATATATATATATATATAATTACTAATTTTGATGAATTTTACCTTTCTAAAATTAATGATTTATAATAAGTTATAATTAATTATTAGAAAAATAATGTATTTATCAGTTTTTATCAAATTATATATATTAACTTTCATAAAAAAGAAATTATACATAATTTTACACTTTTTTATTTTATTTTCTCACATTAATTTATTTTTAAGTTTAAAAATATTACACTATCACGTCTAACATATTCAAAAATATTACACTAACATTTTTTAAAAATCATATACTAACACCTTTTAGAATAAGAAAACAATAGTTAAACAAATAGAAAAAATATATAATTATATTAAAGTATTAATATAATTTATTTTTTCTAATTGAATTTCCATCCTTATATATAATCAATGATATCTTGGCAAATGTGACATCAGCAAAAAAAAAATCTAATCGTATATTCACATGTGAGGTATCTGACTCCTCCATACTTCCCTTGATGTCGTTTTCTCATATTTTCACTAGGAATAATACTTAAAAGATTTTAATGTTTTCTTTATTTATTTTACTTGAAATTGACCATGACAGAGAAAAAACAAAATCCAAGTTTGTCTTCGTATTCAGATACATATCTTCCTGAGTTCTATAGTTGCTTCTGGACACTAATATTTAAATTTTGAAGTGTCTACTTCAAATTCAAACAAATTAAGAAGCAACATAAAATTTAACTGAATAAATAGCAAAAGTTTATCATTAGTATTATTATAAAAATTATTCTTCCATACTTACGTATCACTTAAATAATTTATGTTTTGCTTTTCATGTTGTCACGTAACAATCTTTTTATTTTTATTTTTATTTTTTTGCAGATACTGTATATATTTTTACAGTACTTTGCACGAACAAATATTTATCTTTTTCCATCGCATTATTCATGACAGTTTCAATTTCTCTATATATTTTCCTCCTTTTTTGGCTGTCTTAATAGCACAATTATACAAACATTTTCTCTCAATAATGTAAGTCACATGACAGAATTTTAAGAGTATAGACATCCTTTAAAAAAACAGACAGGGGATATGATCATTATGCATGTAAAATAATTATATATATTCAATTGTAAATTATTATGAACCGTAAAATTGTTAATTTTTAGAATAATTAATTAATTAAAAGTTATATCAATAATTATTTGTTAGATGACAATATAAATTTGCTTCATATTGTCATTCTATATTAAATTCAAATTTTTAAAAAATTGAAATAATATTACAACACTTTGCTGATCTACATCGGATTATACATGAATCAGCAAATATACATTAATTAATAGTCATAAATTCAAGTGAAGAAATAGATCTCTAACTATACTAAAGATTATGTGGAGTTGGAAAAAACTCTCAAAAATTCCCTCTTGGTTGGCATTTATTATAAATATAAATTCTATTTTATGTTAACAATTAGTGTGTTCATAAATTTTAAGAATTTAATTGGTATACATGGTCAATGTATTCAATTATAACTCTCTATTTATAATAAATTTGTTGACTTTATTCATTATTACTTTAAAAATCACATAAATAAAAATTTAAGATTAAATATTAATATAAAAATTTTTTACGCTGTAAGTATATCAATTAAGCTAAAATTTTAAACTCTAGAAATTAAAAAGTAGAGAGACCCACTAAAGGTCCCAGTTTTATATATCTACAGGTAATTGTTATGAGGAATATTAGGTGGGTTTCTTTAACTAAAGTTTTGGTTCAAATTTTATTGATGAAAAACTGTGATCCTAAAAAGATTTTACTAAAAGTGATGAATCAGTTTTTTTTTTACAGAAATTAGTTATAAAAAGAAATTGATCATACTCCACTCAAATATTATGAATAGTAAAAACATTATAGAGAAAGAGAAAAAACAAACCTTTGAATGGAAGAATGCCACTTTTCACCAATTCCTCAAACTGCAAATACCCAACAAAGCCACAAGCTGAGGCAGTCCAAAGTGAAACCTCTTGTATGCCCAAATCCCTAGCAACTCTTCTAGCAAACCCCATGATCCCATCAGCAATGATGCAACTAACTGGAGGCACTTCAGAGCAAGAGTTGAGTTTCACCACCAACTCTTTGAAAGGGCCATAACAATTCTTCCTAGTTGATTCACAAAGTGCTGGAATATCTTGTGTTGCATCCTTATCCGAAAGTGGCAACCCATCGGGGATGGTCTCAAATGTAAAATCTGGAAGACCCTTAACAAAGTCTGGTCCATGGGACCTAACAAATCGGTTGTGGTTGAACTCATTGTTCACAAATGTTATGTGGAAACCCACACAATGGAGGAGTTTGGCCAATTGCATGAACGGGTTCACATGGCCTTGTGCTGGATATGGTACACATACAACATGAGGCTTTTGGGTTTGAATTGAGTCCATTTTTTGGGGGTGTGTGGAATTTGGGATGTTTGATGTTCAAATAAGAAATTTGAGCATAAAAAAGAGAATGAGTGTAAAGGCGGTGTAGAGAATGGCTATTGGCTATCGCTTGTGGTGTGATTCAGTTTCCCTAGTTTTATTCTTTTATAATGTGAGGAATTTGTCCACCGTACCTAAATATCACTTGCTTTTACTTGGCTTTAGTGACTATCTATTCCAGTGAGTAATTCAAAATATTATAGATATGTTTTGAGTAGTTTATATTATGTAGAAATACCTATAAAATATTAGACATTTGACCGGTTTATCTAAAAATACTTATAAGATGAAAATATAAAAAGAAAAAGTTAAAGGAAAATTACTGTGTAATTTAAAAATTAAAGAAGTGCTAAGAAAATTTTTTTAGAATTTTTTTTTTTTGAAGTTACCAATTTTGATGGGTTCTATTTTTTTGGATTTTTGGACTCCCTCTTATGTGGAGAAAAGTTCAAATATGTTGGCTCATGTCTCACTAAATCTCGTGGACAAAGGTCATATTAGAGTGATAGAAATGACAAATATTGGGAGAGGAGAATGGAAGAAAACCATTGTAAATCCTGCATAGCATCAGACATATCTTTTTCAGATTACAAATTGCAAATTCATTCTCACTATTGAATCGGGCTGATTTTGGGACAAAAAGTTCGTTACTGGTTGAACTTTTGTTTTGTTTGATTGGATCGTTAATACGAGGTTTGTGAAGGAGAAATACTGTTCGGGTTTTGTTATCATCTCCTTATCCTTGTTTGTGAGTTATTGTTTTGGAAGATTGTAAGCACTATTTGTGCACTTACTTTAGACCAGACCGTCTTGTATGCTTTGTTAATTATATTGAATTATTTCTTTTGTTTGGACAACTATGGATTTTACTCTTGCATTGAGTAGTTTTTCAAGTTTAAATTATATGTATTTGTGCTCTTTCTTTGGTTCTAGTTTTTTGCATTAAGAAGGAGAAGACATTATAGAAGGGCGCATAACCATCCTGATTCATTATTTGAAAGTGATACTTGACTACCTCTGAACTCACTCATTTGTACCCATCAATGGAACAATGGGGTATTATCGAGCCTTCTCAGTGGAAGAATGCTACTCTTGAGAAGGGGATCTCCTAATGAAACCTCGGGGTGCGAAAGTGGAGGACCCTTCCACCACCTGATCCGAAGAACCAACTATACTTGCCTAAGAAGGCCAACAACTGAGGGAGGAGAAACCTCCCTCACAGAAGAGCCAGACTCGGAAGCCATTAAATTGAAAGATAGAGTAAAAGGGCACTTGGAATACTTGAATAGAAGAAGAAGGGAAGACTTGAAAATTTTGAGTGAAAGAAGGCAAAGTGACCCTCCTCTCTATTTATAAGAGAGAGGCCCACAAAAGCCCAAAGGGCAAAACTATTTAGACCGTTAGGTCAACTAAGATCAAGGGTTTAAGGTATGAAAAAACCCTAGTAAAAGGGTGGGAAAACACATTGTTAGAAGATCTGTTGAGCCAAACTGCAGTCACCCTTTGGAATGCCTTCGTCGCTACGCTTCTTAGAATTGGTGGCACTACTAGATATGTGAGATTTAGTAACATTAAAAAAATATCGCTAAATCATAAGAAAATATTACTAATATGATTTAGTGACATTTTATCAAATGTTGCATATACCCTATATTACTAATAACATTTAGTAACATTTTTTCATATTAAAAGTAACATTTACAAAAAATGTTACTAAATATTTTTAGTAACATTTTTTAAATAGAAATGTAACATTATAAAAATGTTACTAAAAACCTTTAGTAATTTTTTTTAATAAAAAGACAATGTTTCTAAAAATGTTACTAAAATCTTTTAGTAATATTTTTTCATAAAAAGTAACATTATTAAAATTTCACTAAAAGTTTTAGTAATTTTTTTTAATACCAACATTGTAAAAATGTCACTAAAAATAATTATTAATATTTTTTAAATAGAAAAGTAACATTATAAAAATGTTAATAAATACTTTCAGTAATTTTTTTTAATAAAAAGGAAACATTCTTAAAATGTCACTAAAAATAATTAGTAATATTTTTTAAATATAAAAGTAACATTATAAAAATGTTACTATTGCAAAATATTTTTTAACATTTAACAAATGTTATTAAATTTTTTATTTTAAAATAAAATAAAATATAAGATAATTTATAATAAATATTAAACAAATTTTTACACTATAACATAAATTAATATAGAAAGAAATAATTTAGTAATAAAAGGTCATGGAGAATGAAAAAAAGATTCAAGAAAATTAAAACATAAGCTTGTAATTGAAATATTATAGGACACATCAAAATTCATTACATCATAATCAATATGTCCAAAATTCATTACATCGTAATCAATATGTCCAATACATCAAAATTTATTACATTAGAAATTAACAATCCAATAAACACAATTACATGCAAGTTCAGCAACCCTGAATTAACAAAGAGAATGCAAGTATGAGTATAGAAGGCAACGCGAGTACAAGAATTCCAACTAACTACAAATTACATTCTTTCCTTGATTCATATATATAGATGACAAATTAAATATTACAAGACAAGACACACATCTATGTGATTATGGATTATTTTGTTTAGTAAAGAAGAGTACCTGCTACGCTACACTATTTGTTTATTAGTTTATTACTTTCATATAGACAAAATATTCTTTTGTCAGTAATAAAAAGAACCTATAATAATAATAGCACAAAGTTATCAGTTCCCCTCTCTAATCCTTTTTATAGGACTAAACATTATGCAATCTATTCTTAATGATGCCTCCAACCAATAGTTTTTGCCATTTTTCTCCTTGATTGATTTTACATCAATATTTTATTGTATACAATTGTTTCATATTGTTTCTGCTACTCTACTTTTTTTCTCTTATTCCTTTAATTACAACATTTACCACCACCAAAAAATAGTAACAGTAACGCCATAAGATACTAAGCAAGGTCGAAGACAACAAAGGTGCGAAACCAAAAGGGAGGGAGATAAGAACCAAAATGGAGGGAGATAAGAAACAAGAAAAGGAAGCGACAAGAAAAACTTAGAGACAAAGGTCACAATATTTTTTTTTTGTGAATAAAATAAATAAATAAATAAATTTAATAAAGTTATTGATAAAGTTATTTTTCCACTAGTTTTTATTTAGCAAGTTTTAATTTAAGTATTTAACTAGTAAATTTATTGGTTTTAAAATATAATAAAAATTTAATTATTTATTAAAGTTTAAATAAGTGAAAATTATAAAAATAAAAATTTAAAATTAAATTTATATAAAATAATAATAACAAAAATTACTTTTTAAGAAAAGAATAATATGATTAATTAAAAATTTAATAAGAATGTATTTTTTAAAAAATAGTAATCTTTAGCAACATTTTTAAAAAAATAATACTATAAAATGAATTATTTCTTCTATAGTATCATTTATTTAAAACATGTCACAATATTATGGTAATATTATCTATGGTGACATTTATTTAAAAAAATGTCACTATAGTATATAAATTTTATCTATAGGAACATTTTAAATAAATGTCACTAAATGTAGTATGGAGTTGTGTACTAGAGGATCCCTCTGAGGCCGGGCATACCCCCAACAGGGTAGAACCCGTTGGGACCAGACAAACCCCCCTACAGATCAAAGTTGGGCATCCCTACGTGAAAAGACCCTATTGCCCCTGGTAAGTGAAAGGTAAACCCTAAAATCCAAGCTTGTATAAACCCAAGCTTAAGAAGTAACACACTATAAATAATAGACTATGGGTACAAGTTAGATTATGAGATTATTATATTGTTTCATTGCTAACACATTGTACCTTTCCAACACTTTAGTCAACTCCTTTTCTAACTTGAACATCAAAGTACTTTTGCAGGTCCCTACTTCTACTGGCTAGAGAGACTATCAGATTGGAGGTCCAAATAGAGAGAGGAAGGAAGGCAGACCCAATACGTGTATTGGATCTCCAAATCTGGATAATTCTAAATTTTTATTTGCACACTGTAGATTGGCTTATCTGAATTGTTAGAAATTACATGCATATCAGTCAATCTTAAAAGATTTTTTTTTTTTTATTTCCTATACACACCTAGACCAATCCATATATTTTTAAATTTTTATTTACACGTTTTGGATTAACCAATTGAAATTCGTAAAAATCGTATACTGTGGAAAGAAAAATTCAAAATTATTTACCATCCGATTGGCCAATCCCACATATTAAATTTTTTTCAATTTCCTATAGGCTAATCTAGAATTTCATTACTGTATACTGGAGAAAATAAAAATAAAAATAAAAATGGAGCAGCGCTTCAAAGCTCCCAATCAAGATACCCAAACATAACATATTTCTTATATGTGGGATTACAAGTGGGATTGGTTATGCTTGTATTATATAAGTAGTAAGTAATATGTGGAAACTAATACAGATGCACCATATCAATCCGGATTAATACATGAGGAATACCGTTGGATTAACTTATCAGGATGGAATTAATGCATTTAGAATAGTCAATTCAGAACGTAGAAATAAAAATTTTAAGTTATTCAGATTAGTCTATCAGGATAGAAAATAAACAAAAAACATCTCTCCTTTGATGCAGCTAAAATTTATATCAATCTGAATTGGTTACTCCGAAACATATATATTGAAGGCATGTTCGTGGTGTGATTTTGTATGATTTTGAGTTTAAAATTAGTTTAAACCAAATTATAAAAATAAGTGCAATACTATTTAATTTGCTTTAGATTAATTATAAAACCAAACCAAATCAATCTTTTACTGTTTAAAATTTCTATTTTTAAGTATAAAAAATCACATAAAAAATTTATTTCCAAGGGTGGGAAAACAAATTGTCGGGAAGATCTGACGAGCCAAACTGCAGTTACCCTTTCTACACCAAGGGGTTTTTCATGGACTCCTTCAACCCGACCACCAAGATGACTGAGGACAACATCTCCAACCCTGTTCGCCAAACATTAAAGAAACCGAGGATATTGCCGCTGGAAGCAATATTGCGAGTTGACGGTTAGGGAGCAGGCGGTGGTGCGCCATTTGGTGATGGTGTCTTGATCTGAAGTGGATGCTCTAAAAAGGAACAAGCTGGAGGAGGCAGAATCTATGTTGAAGACCACCATCAAGGAATCCTCCAAGGTAATTGTGGACATGAAATCATGCAAGGACTTGGTCTTTCCCTGGTGATAACCAATAAGGGATAACAACAAGGTTAACCTCTAGGACGTTGTGGGGGTGAACTTGTTCACAAACTGGGTCGAAAAATCCACGAAAGAGGACATAGATCCAGCCAGAAGCTTGGCAAACCAATCCAGGGCCTGACTAGCTAAGCAAGTGAGGAAAACCTTACACAATATGGCACCAAAGGTGGTGTATAATCAAACGTGTGCAACAAAAGCATTCACATGCCTTTCTGGGTTAGTCTCCCCCGTTGTACTCAAGTGTGGGATGCTTCCACTTACCGAGCATGGTAGCTTCCATGATCTCGGGGATGAAAGGGTGGGGCATTTCAGTACTCCTAAGGTTCTTGGTAGCTCACAACTTTGCCTCGGTTGTGACCTTGGTAAGCAAAGACCTGGACTTCGTAATATAAGTTGGTGGGGTGGTCTGGGGCCAGTGAGGATCGCCTGGTCGGATGTGAGGGCCTCGTCGACCCCCGGTGTTGTGAGGTTGCTTTATCTTCCTCCCCTTTCTTTATGTTGTCGACTACTCCACGTAACCGTTCATTTTCCTCCTTAAGCTTGGCCATGTCTTATTGCATCTGCTGAAAAGCTTCACGTAGAAGATGTCTCCATCATCTCCCTAGTCCTGATGGGTAGGGTTCTCACGTAGAGGTCACACAGATCTCAAACATTGCTTCTCATGGTCACCATCACAATACCCGCTCAGTCTTTTCTTCGAGGCCGAAAAGTATATCTTACTCGGCCCCACGGTAGGCACCAACTGTTCTTGTACACATCTATCAGGTCTTCCTTCCTTCCTTTCTCTACTCTGAATCTCCAATCCGATAGCTTCTTTGGGCTGGTACAAGTGGGTACTTTCAAAAGCACTCCAATGCTCAATTTACAGAGGTGTTGACTAAAGTGCTGGAAAGCTACAATGTGTCAACAAGAAAGCAATATAATACTGCCATAATCAAACCTGTACCAGTAATTTACTATTTATAGTGTGTTACTTCTTAGGCCTGGGCTTATACAAGCTGGAATTTTAGGGTTTACCTTTCACTTACCAAAGGCAATAGGGTCTTTTGACGCATGGACGCACACCTTTAATCTGTAGCCTATGTAGTGATTTTGGGTGGATTCGTCCTTAATGAGGCAAGCCCTGCCCGAAAGTCTATCTAGTCCTAGTGGGTTCTACCCAGTTGGGGTATGCCCAGCCCTATACAGGTCTTGTGGTACATAATGGATTGTAATTTAAAATGTATTTTTCTAAATTCACCTATTCAAGTACTTTTTATATTTTGGATTGGGAATTTCCAAAACCAATAAAGCATGGTTAAGTTTATTTAAGAAATTTATGGGTAACTTAGGAATTTACTTTAAAAAATATTAAGTTTAAAAAGCCAAACCATTTGGTGTAGGAACTAATTCCCCAATTAAACACACCTGTCGCAGACTAGTCATTTTAAGTGTGAAGCTTTTCAAGATTAAATATTTGTGAGTTGTTGGATAAGGGTTTTGATCCATTCCTTCTTAGCAAGGGTCCTTTACAAGGGATAAGGATTGGAGGATTGAAGAGGATATGTCAAGAGAGGAGGGAAGAAGACTCACCTTTTCATGGACATCAAGATATCAAGAATATAGGTCATAGTCTTCTTTTTAGTCCTTGTAATTTGCGTTTTTAATTTGGAACTTGGAGGTGTGATTAGTTTCATTTTTGGCCTTGTATTTTGGCCTTTATTCCTATTTTAATTTAGGAGGTGTAACTAGTCTTTTATGTAGAGTGTAGAGTTTCTTGGGCCTTTTAGAGAAGCTTAGGCGTGTGGTTTTTGTCAAGCACACCCCTCTAACTCACACATGAAACATGAGAGACATGTGGATCCCCTTGGTTCCACCCAAGTGACACCATTTTTCAAAGTTAATAAGATAAAGATAAACACAAGAAAATTTCTATATTTTAATTTCTATATTAAAATTAAAAAAACATTTATTTTTAAGAAAATATTATAAAAAGGTTTGTCCATGCTTTATATACTTTCTCCGTTCTAAAATGAATGCCACATTTGTAAAGAAAATGTCTTAATTTAATTTCCCAATTAATCTTTTCGATAATATTAATCATTTTTCACTATTATTTCTATTAATATCTTAGTTTAATTTTTTTTAATGTAATATCACTACAAGAAAAATATTTATTAACGGCAAGTATTTAGCAATAGAAATTTACCGACGGGTACTTATTCATTGGTAATTTAAAATTTTCGATAAATATTTCCTATGGATATGATTTATTAGTAAAATGTTTATTAACTTATGGATATTACTGCAAAAGTTATGTATAGGTGTTAGTTTAATTTAAGAATGGATTTGCCACGGTGCCAATACACATGCATCTTGTTTTTTTTAATCATTTCTTTCGTACCCTTTTAAGAGTTAGTGTAACTTTTGTAAAGAGTTTAAAATGGGATGCAGATGCAATATTTATATATATAGAGAAAGAGGGAAGCGTAGTGTAATGCTTTTAAACTTAAAGAGATTAATATAAAAAAAATGAGTTGATAAAAATTGAGAGAGTATTATTGTAGTAATAATTATAAATAGACATTAATACATAGGATAATATTCAGGACGAATAGAGCATATTAAACAAAAACAACCACAAATGAAATCATATATATATATAGATGCATAATCACATTGTACAACTAGAGAAAAAACTAAGCTACCATCCATCAAATTCACCCACGTCACTTCACTATTCCAAATTCGAATACAAGAAGTCAAGTAACGTGTGGTTAATTTTCAAAGCAAAGCATTAAAGCAGATTTAGTTGTCAAACAATATTTATTTAATGGTTAGGTCACTACTTAATTACTACTTCTTTTGTAATTATTAAGTGGAGCCTTGTTTAGAGTTGATGCTTAAGGTTTTATTTTTCATTTTAAAGTTGATTATTTATTTTATATATTCTCATTCCATTATAATTTATTATTTCTTTGATTTATAATATAATATATTTATTAATAAAGTCAATAGATTGATTACTACAGTGTAGATTTTGGCATGAGGTGTGGATAATCAGTGTTTTCAGCACTTGTGGGTCACCTTACAGAGGTGTCATGTGGGTTGTACCCAGATACGTGCCGTATTAGAATTGAGTGAACAACAGTGTGGATTTTGGTACAGGAGTGTGGGAAGTTTGGTGATGACCCAGGCATTATAGCGCTTATGTATTTGTATTTTTATTTTTATATAATATAACAATTTTAAGACTTTAATTTAATATGTTTTGTAATAACATAATAGAATTTAAATAATTTATTATGTCGTTTTGTATATAACATGATAGAATATATTTTGTTGATTTATATATTTCTTTGTTTATGATAACATGATAGAAACATATCAGATCATCAATGATAATAATATAAATGATAGAATATAAATAATTTACTGTGCCAAAATGTTGTTTTGTCTGTGTATTTACATTTTTATTAAAAATATTAATGATCAAAGGTATACATATATTCACAAAACTTATATTTGTAAGAGTGAGAGAAATCATAAAATGTTTATACGAGTAGAACAGTCAAAATGTGGACACAAATAGGCTCTATTCCCATTATATAATATAAAATATAATATTGTATATTATTGATTATACATATAGATTAAAGATAGTTTAACAATTAAGTATGTTAGATATAAATGTTTTAAAGTAATTTTGTTCTTAAGGTTATAAGGTTGATCTAGTGATAAAATTTATATTTGGTGAGTGGGAGGTTATGAGTTTAAATTCCTTCTATGATAAAATCATTTATGAGTTTTGAAAAGTGAATATCAAAAGAAAAATTTGCTTTATTAATAATATAAATAATATAATATTTCAAAACTGTGGCAAAATGATTGACTAAATTATATATTTTGTCCTTTACGTTGGGATTGTGTTTAGTTTTAGTCTTTATGTTTAAAAAATTAATTTTCCCTTTTACGTTTACAAAATGGTTCAATTTTACCTTTTTTTTTAAACGGTATACCTTTAAAACATATTGGTATGATTGTTATTATTTTGTCTTATTTTCTTTTTAAATATTAAAGTACCAATTTGAATTGTTTTAGTTCACAGAAGATCGATAGTCCTTTCTCTAACCCAAAGAAAAAATATCTATTTTATAGTGACATTTCTTCTATTTAACTTCTCAAAAGTGGTTACTTGACTCTCCAAGTCATGCATGTCAATGAGGTCGGTTTGACATTACTTTTATAACCACTAGGTCAGTTTCCCACAGCCTCTGGTCCATGAATATATTTAAACACGCGAGAGGAAATTTTGGACATGTTTAAAAAAATGAAAGACAAATTTGAAAAATACTTGAAACATAATTTACATAATGCATATTATGGTTAACACACTAAGTTTTTTTTTATTTAGTTTTATACAACTATTTTTAGTATTTAAAAACAAAAATTTGTGTGATTAATGTTTTTTTCTAAAATACTTTTTAAGAATAGTTTTGGTTTTGTAGGTTTTAAGAATTAACAGAGGAAACAACTATAAGTAGTTTCCTTTTTAGTTTTGTATTTTGTTATAAAAATTTAAAACAAACAAAAAATAAGTTGCTTTTTGTTTTTCATTAACGATACTTCTGTAAATATAAACAACTTCTTTATTTTTTCATTTTTAAAACAGTTTTCAAACAATACTTACCAAACAAATTTTCTTTTATCTTCTTTAAAAAAAAACAATTCTTAAAAAGTATTTCTTAAATTTTGTTTCAAAAACTAATAATAAAATCAAAGAAAGGTTGGTTGCTAATGACTCCTGCACTAGGATATTCTTATTCCTTGGTAATAACACTTCCTTCACATTCTGGGTTGCACTAGGATATTCTTATTCCTTGGTAATAACACTTCCTTCACATTCTGGGTTAGTTGCAAACATAGACTAGCTCCAAAACTTTGGTGCAATTTTTATTTAAGTACTTATTTCAAGTATTATAAAAACTTGTCACCGCATATGCTATTTTCCTTTATAGTTTATTTTTTATTTAATTCTCTCTCTTTTGTTTTCTTATTTCCACTGTATTACATGATTTTCTTATCATGCAAAATGTCACATCTTTCTACCTTAAAGTTCTTTATTCTTTAATTATAAAATGATATAAAAATTTGTTCATTTAAATACTAAACTTGACATGTAGGTAAAAATTATTTATACCATGCAATATACACTTATTTTTCAAAACTATGATATAATAAAACAATAAGTTAGATGTTAGCTTTAAATATTGTCTTTTCATGACTCTCAATTAATAAAGCTCATAATGAAACTTTAAATAATTCATATACATGACAAAAAACTATTAGTTAATTTTTTCTAGCTCAATGTCACACCTAATCACAATCGTCCAATAAAAGAGGTAAAGAAAAGTTAGAGCCTCATCACCAATGATATCATCAAAATCTTGCTCACTAAAAGTGGTATTTAGCCGAAACAAAAATGCAACAACACGTAGCAAGGGGGTGAGAATATGTCTCACGCATATTAAGACAGATATAAAGAGAATGAACAGTTAACTAAAGTTCAACAAATAGACATATAAATTCATTCCACACTTATGATAGAGATTATACATCCACACACATAAATTCGTTCATGCTAATAATGCTCATGTATGCTCTTTTAGGTATACGTCCAAAGCGGTCCTCTTCTACGTTAGCAACACATAGGTACAATTTCACCATAGGTGCACCCGAAATAAATCCTCTTTTATGCCAATAACACATAGATACAACCGTGCAATGTAAAACAACCCAAGAAGACTTGGTCCATAGCACCACACAATGAGCAATCCTTACAAAATTTCTTCAAATGTCATACTCATGTGTCATGTCATCCACAACATAAATGATAATGTCAACATTTAATAATGTTATCACATTCCACTCCCAACTTCAACTAGGATGACATCTCGTCAAACACACATTGACCATCATCAACATAAATCACAATATCAACATCTAATCATGTATCATACTCCACCCCCAACTACAACTGGGATGACACTTCATCAAGCATACTTTGACCATCGTCAATCAACACATTATACATCCAATTAAAATCAACATCAATATCACACAATGGAACAAATCCCAATTCATGCACTTTAAATAAATTTCAAACGTTCAATCATCCATCACACTCACAATTATAGTATACATCACAATAATCTAATAACGTCATCACAATCCACCCCCAACTGTAGCTGGGATGACACATTGTCAGGCACACCCTGACTATCATCGATCATCAACACATCATACATTCAATTGTAATCAACATCAATATCATACAATGGGTCAAATCCCCAATCCATGCTCCCAAAATAAATTTCAAACATTCAATCATTCAAGACACTCATGATTATAAGATACATCATAATATTTCACACCACAAAAATCAACACCATTACAACTTGCACTATTGATGCAGTCCTTGATTATTCCTCCCATGATCTTGCTTCTAAGAGGTCTTCCACTAGTAGAAGCTGGTGGTGGAAGGTAAGAATATGGAGGTGAGCAGGTGCCACTCAAGGAGATAAGCCATGAAGAAGATGAAGTTTGCCACAAGGGAAATTCTTTTTGATAAAAGCCATGAAAGGAAGAACTCTCAAAAGGTAGAGAGAATAAGACACTCTAAGAATCTCTCAAGAAGAAGAGGCAATTTTTGTTCATCAAAGTGTAAAATGATACAAAGGGTGGTGGTTGTATTTATAGCCTTTTAGAAGTCCAAGTTAAGGGAGTTAATTATGAGTTAATTTAGCTAACAAAGCTAATTGACACATGATTAACTTGCCTCAACCAAACAAGCCCCTAAAGAAGTGGATCTATGTTCCCTCAATCCAAAATTTGAATTTGAATTGTGCCAACTAGCCACCACCTAGGAGAGAAAAGGGAGTTAGTGTCTAATGGAGGGAATAAGGGGGCCCCACTTGTTACTCATGCACATGTTTATGCTAGAGAGGTTTGGGAATCATACAACAGGGGGTGTGGGACGCAAACCAAATGTCCTCTAGCTAAAAAAGGGTCCACCTTCTTGCATACACTCCACATAAATAACTAATGGCACGCAAGCCTACAAGGGCCCCAAAGAAGGCTAAATGCACCCACCAAAATGAGAAGGGTTATAATTATAATGACTACAAACAATATTCAAGAGGGGGGTGAATTCAATATCAAAAACTTTTTTTGATTTACTTTGAAATTTATTTCTAAAAACTTTATTTAAAGAATATATTGAGATAAGTTGTTGATACCAAGCTAAATTTCATATTTGGATTTGTAGTTGGAAATCAACACCAATTACTCTTTTTATTACAAGATTACACAATTAATCTAGTTAGTTAAATCAAATTAACATTCAACTCAATTTCAAAATTAAATCATAAAACAGAAGCAATTCAAGATTTATAAAAAGAGTAAAGATAGAGAGATAATCACGCACATCAAAATTGTACTGATTCACACTTAACATAGGCTACATGCAGTTGTTCCAATTCAAGGAAACCTACCTTGATTAGAACCAATCACTAGAATCAACAAGTGTTTATAACCAAAACTCAAATGCAAATAAACCTACAAATGCACCCTTGAAAACCTATCAAGATATTGATTCTACCTCATGCAAAAACCATGCATGATCACATTCTACTAGGAAAACTACATAGTAATTCAATACAACAAAATAAAATTAAAGAACAATATCAGTTGAATTGATTTTGCACAGAATACAATGAAATAAGGTGATAGCATCAAAATTCTTTCACAATTCTTGATTTATCTTTACTTCTAGAGACCTTTTGATTTTTGTTAGAGACTTGTTGTTTTAGAGGTTTTGTGCTTTTTCCTTTTCTTTGGAAACTCAATATTTCAATCTCAAAGTAATTTTGAAAGTGTGTTTTTTCATACTTATTCAAATAAGTTTCTTTCTTTTATATCGAAAAGCTTTTTACCTCTGGTTTAATCAATTAAATCAAATCTTAATCGATTAAATTGTTCTTCACACAAGTCTAGAACAAGGAAGAGCAATTTAATCAATTAGAATAAGCACTTAATCGATTAAATGATGCAAATTAATCGATTATGATCTGATTTAATAGATTAAAACAGTGGCTTTGCATTCTTAATCTATTTACTCATTCCATGAATCATTAACCTTGTACAAATGCTACATCAATAAGATTTAACTAATTTGAAGCACTTTAAGAGGTATCAAATCTCATTTATGCAACATGACTTAATCACACTAAGATTCATCAAGGATCTAAGAAAGATTAAGTATGATTAATATGAGATAATAGCAAAACATATATGATGCATGTTATGATTCAAGCATAATGCAATAGCACTCATCTTAGGTATAACTAGTGTTCATCATCAAAACAAATACAAGATGAGATTGATCTTTTTTTTCGTTTTCTGGAGAGATTCTTCAACACAAAATACTAAGCAAAATAGAACAAAACAAATATAAGCAAATAGACTATGACCTAGATGTCTTCACTTCAATGTTGAGGCCTAGCATATTCCTTCTTAGCCACGTCTTCTTTATCCTCTTTACCGTGACCCTTGTGCTAGGACTCTTGGAAGGTAGGATTGCATCAACTATCCCTTCTTATCTTACTATTTTATTGTATCGTGTAACCTAAGTACAATATCTATAGTTGTACTAATGATATGTGAGTGGTAAAAATTTTATTAGAAAGATAATACAATTACCTAAAACTTTTATGTTGATGTCTAGAGTTAGTTTTATGATCTACTATTTCTAAAAATTACAACTCTACAGTTATTAACCCTAAATCTAATAGTTTGACCTTCACTCACTATTTTATTTATAACTTAAGTTATATACATACTTTTTGAGTGATTTCAACTCCAACTAAAAATAACATATAAGATTATAAGAACACAAAACCTAATAAAATCGTTTTAACTCACGTAGTAGGACTTACAATACAACATGTGCTGAATATAAGTACGCATACCACATTAGGCTTTTGGCTTTGAATTGAGTCCATTTTTTTGTGGGTGTGTGAAATTTGGGATGTTTAATGTTCAAATAAGAAATTTGAGCATAAAAAAGAGAATGTAAAGGGTATAAGGCGGTGTAGAAGAATGAATGGCTATGGCATGTGGTGTGATTTAGTTTCCCTAGTTTTATTCTTATATAATGTCAAGAATTTGTCCACCGTACGTAAATCTAACTTGCTCTTACTTGGCTTTAGTGAAAATCTATTCTGGTGAGTAATTCGAAATATTATTATATATGTAGAAATACTTATAAAATATTAGACACGTTTTGACTAGTTTATCTAAAAATACTTATAACTTGCTCTTGTATTGAGGGTGTTTCCAAGTTAAAATTGTGTATGTGTTTGTGCTCTTTCTTTGGTTCTAGTTTATTTTTATATTGTTGGTGCTCCTGTGTTGATTCTTGCAAGTTTGTGGGATATTTGTTCACTACTTGTTGCTTTGTTATTTGAATTATTGTATTGGACTTTTACGTATCACACTTGTTACTAAATGATTATCTCCTAAAATTTGTGATTTTCCTAGCATTTATTTAAAAATTATAACTCAACCTAATGAAATTGACTGGTACTATAAGAATTGTTTTTACTTGGAGTAATGTTAGCAACACACTCTCATTAAACTTTTTTCAACATAGTCTATTATTAGTTGAAATATTGAAAAATAAATTTTGGTAGGTTTAACACCTCATTTAATATTTCTCTCTCTTGATTTTGTGATTTTTAATAAATTTTAATCAATAATAAATAGTGTACTTAGAAGAGTGTATTCAAGAGTGTTACTAGCACTCCTTTTTCTTATATACATTATTATGACCGTATTACTAGGACATATGGATTTCTAATACATGACATAGTTTTTATATCAGTAACTTAAGAGTCAATTACAAAATTACCATTTATTAATAAATAACTTTAATTCCTTTTTTATGCATCCTTCAATATACATGTTTCGGATCAAGTAATTCAGATTGATAAATTTTGTCTGCATCAAAGGACAAATGTGTTAGAGGTTGTTGGAACTCACTCTCGTGCCTAAACCTCAAAAGATGACGACTATAAAATTGTATTAGGTTGACTCTAATTATAACTTAGAATGGATGTTACTTGCTTTATAGTTTTTATGATGAACTCTAATCATAACCTAGAATGGATGTTATTTGCTTTATTGATTGAATACTTGTGATTCATATCATGCATTCATATAGGTTAGATATATCCTTGATTCATTGTGCCTTCTCTTGATCTTTGAAAGATTCTTAACTTTAATTAGCCATAAGAAGCATGAAAGAGATATTCATACAAAATATTTTGGAAAATTTGATTTATCTTATTGATGTGACAAGAAATTGATTTGTGAAGTAATTTAGTTGATTGAAATACATATATGCTGTTTTAATTTATTAAATTACCTTCACAATTGATTAAATGATGTATTAATCGATTAGCAACTTGAGTTAATCGATTAATATGTGCTTGTTGGCTAAAATAGGTCTCAAGAACAATTTAACTGATTAAATACATCTTGATCAATATGGAAATGAGCTTATAACACTTTAATAGATTAAATGCTCATTTTAATAAATTAAATTAGAGATGAGAAGAGTTTTATACTAAAAGCTAAACTTAGAAACTTTCAAAAAAAGAGAGAACATTTCATAAGATCAAAATTGGAGAGATATGTTTCCAGCTTTCTGCGATTTCCAGTGGAAAAAGCTCTTAAATCTCTCTACAAGAAGCTAACAAAGATTGAATCAAGATTGTTCAAGATCAAGGAAATTGAACATTGAATGTTGAATTTAGTTGATAACCTGAACTTGCTCTATCATTTGCATTAAATCTCTTAGGTGACATAATCCCTTTATTCTTTCTTTAAGTTTCTAATTGTGTAAGTTGCATCTAGGTAGGTTTCCTAGATAGTGAAATTCGTGCATATATTTTGCATGGTTAGATCAAATCTTGATAGATTTTCAAGACTTGTACATGTGTGTTCATGTGCTTGTGAGTCTGGTTGTATAACTCATTGATTCTAGTGAATTTCAATTCAAGGCGGGTTGTCTTGAGTATTGAAAACTGGATGTAGCCCAAGGTTTGGGTGAACTAATATAAATTCTTATGTGATTTATCTCTATCTCTATCATCTATCTCTATGTTTTAGTTGTTTTTGTGTAAATTTATATTATTCGCATAACTTGCAAGATTTGCTTAATTTAGTAAATAAGTTTGAACTAAAATCTTATGTGAAATTGTTGTGCACATTTTTCATTGATATTTTCATAAAGGGGTTCTTTTTTTGAAGGGTAAAAGAAACAAAGTTTTTAAAACCCACTTAATTCACCCCTTTCTTGGTTGATCCATTTCAATCATAAAACTCTTACAAAATGTTTTGTTAATTTTCTATGTTGATAGACTAATCGACTAATCAAAATAATTTTGTATCCTGATAGACTATTCTAAATTTGTATAAATTCCATCCTGATAAGTTAATCCAATTGTATCCCTCATATGTTGATTTAGATTTATATGGTGCATCTGTATTGATTTCCTACATATTACGTACTACTTATTAGTATATAAACGAATCCCATTTGTAATCACACATTATATCCCTAGTCGCCCTTTAGTCAACCGAACTCGTATCCTCCACCATGTCCTCGGTTACATCCTGACTGAGTACCATTCAAGATAATACCAATCCTACGATTTTCACTCCCTATTAGAATATTCACATCATATTAGAATCTTCACATCACGAAGAATCTAAGATGCTCACCCACTACAATACTCATATAAATACACCAACATTCACAAGGTGTGGGATAACAAATTTACACTTTCTAAACTTGATGTTCTTAGTTTAGGTATACTTTCATTGAGATTTACAAGATTCCATAATACACATAAGAAATATGTTGTGTTTGAGTATCCGGATCAATAGCTTTCAAGCTGCTCCATTTTTATTTTTATTTTTCCTTTTCCCCAGTTAACGTTAATGAAATTCTAGATTAGCTATAGAAAATTGAAAAAAAAGTAATATGTGGGATTCGCCTATCGGATTTTGAATTTTTCTTTCCACAGTATACGATTTTTACGAATTTCAATTGGCTAATTCAAAACATGTAAATAAAAATTTAAAAAATATATGGATTGGTCTATGTGTGTATAGGAAATTGAAAAAAAATTCTTTTAGGATTGACTGATCCGCATGTAATTTCAAGCAATTCACATTGGCCAATCTACAATGTGTAAATAAAAATTTAAAACTATCCAGATTTGGACATAGTAATTTAAAATGTAGTTTTTTAAATTCACTATTCTAGAATGTATTTTTTACATTGGGAATTTCGAAAACCAATAAAACATGTGTAAGTTTATTAGAAAAATATCTTGATAATATTATTAATATTTGAAGTGTTATTTTATTTATTCTGACTTTTATTAGAATAAATTTACATTAATTTTGATATATGAGAACAACGTGGAGAGCATATAATGTGCAATACAGAACTGCCGATGCTGTTTCTTTTGGTTTTAATTTTATTATTTTATATTAAATTAATTAAAAAATTGTTTTTATTTTTGACCGAGTATTGTAACTCTCTTTACGTGGCTTTAATTGAAGTATCATGTGAATTCGTTTTGTACGGCCTAAAATTCTGTCCCATCTTTCCTTGACAACTAGTTTGTTGGTGAGATAATTTTGAAATCATAAGCACAGGCATGGTTATTTGTTTTTTGCAACAATGTGACAATTCTTATGGCACCCAACATTGTAAGCAAAAAAATTATATTGGATTAGTTTTATTCTAATAATAATTCTTTTATAAATTTAGTTTTTACCAGTCTCAAAATAGTGTATATTCTTAGGCAATTATAATTTAACAAAAAATTATGTTAAATCTGGGGAGTTTTTGTTATGTTATGTAAATAAATTCTTAAAAATAGTGACAGTGTATTTAATACATGTCTCGGCTCGGATTGATTCTTTATCTCTTTGCATTATTGCGATTTTTTTTTCAACAAAATGCAAGGATAACTTTGGAATTTGCTTTTTAAACAAATTAAGGTGCAAAAGCCAAACCAACTGGTATAGGAACTAATTCCCCAAACACACTCGTCGGGAAGACGGGTCAATTTGAATGTGAAGCTTGTAACATTGAATATTTGTCCAAAAATTTGATAAGTTCAACAATCTTAACAAGATAAAGATAAACTTTAATATTATATTAGAAATGTGTTTGATTTTCTAGTTTTGTTTTTTTGGTAGTAAGTTATGTATTAACATCAGCACCAGAAGTGCATAAATACAGCAGAGTATAAAATAGTTTACACATTAACTGATAATATATGGTAACCACTATACTGCAGGTTTTTTCCTAATACAATGAACAAAAAAATGATAAAAATAGAGTGGTTTTATAAAGAATTTTCAAAATGGTGTAGTTTGTACCAAATCTGCCACATAAATTGGCGGTTTGGATTAAATTATTATCGAACCTTCAAATGAGTTGCTGGTTTGGCAAAAAGATAAAAAAAAAAATGTGAAAACCGGCAAATAATACATCCAACCCACCATTTCAACTGACGCTTTCCATATTTTCTTTTTTATCTTTTTACCAAATTGGTAATTTATGTGACGGGTTTAGTGCAAACTACACTATTCTGAAAATTTTTCGTAAAATTACTCTATTTTTAATATTTTTTTTTCATCTACACTCTGTTGTGAAAAAACCCCTATACTGCAGCTATGACAGGAACAAAATTCAGTAAAAATCAGACCAAAACAGCCAGCAAAAACTGTTTTTTTAACCATCTATAGACAGATTTTGAACAGACCATAACATCAATTCAACACAAAGAAGATATCAGCACATATCAGTTTAACACACAGCAGTTCAACACCAAAACCTAAGCACACTCCAGCTAAGACCAGCATGTACCAATAAACAGCATACACCAGATATGATTTTCCATTTGGTTGAACCTTTTAACAAATGGCTTTTAAAGTGAGGGTTACTCCTACTCTATTTTGTTCTTATAATTAGTTGATATAAAATATCTAATAAATTATCTTATGAAAAAATTAATCAAAGGAAATTTCTATGTTAATTAATTTTAATTTATAAAAGAACGTTGTTTTTAAGAAAATATTGTAATAATATTTATCTATGTTTTATATATTCCCTCCATTCCAAATGAATGTCGTATTTGAAAAGAAAATGTCCTAATTTAATGTCGCAATTACTCTTTCACGTAATATTAATTATTTTTTCACTATTATTTCTAATAATATGTTAGTTTTTTTAATGTAATATCACTAAAACAATGTTTATTAGCAACAGATATTTACCGACGGATACCTATTCATTGATAATATTAAATTTGCAACACATATTTCCTACTGATATAATTTGTCAGTAAAATGTTTATTTATCGATGGATATTATTGCAAAATGTATGTACAGGTGTTAGTGTAAAGTTTGAGAAATATTTGAAAGGATTGTTAATGTATATGGATTTTTTTCTGTTTTTTAATTATTATTTTCATTTTTTTTTTTGTTAGTATAGTGTTTTTAAACTTAAATGGAATTAGTGTAGAAAGATAAAAAAAATAAAATTACATATAATTTAATAAAAGTAAAGAGAATTATTGTAATGACTAAAAAAATAATTAATAAATAAATATTAATACATAGTATAATATTTGGAACGAATAGAGCATATTAAATAAAACAACTACAAGGGCTGATTGATCCAAGTGGGTTTATTTTTTAAAAAAATTACCAGTATGGGTCTCTTTTGAAAAATATTATCAGCATGAATCTGTTTTGGTAGTTGACTCGGTCAAACCGCAACTCCGAATTGCGGTTTCGTTGCCACGTCAGCAACGTGATTACGTGGAAGCCAGCATGGAAAAACGAGTATGAAACTGTAAGTGGGAATTGCGGTTTTACTGGTCTTTGACCAGCACCGCCTTGTTGTCCAATGGGTAAAAAAACACAGAAAACGATGTCTGTAAAACCGCAAGTCAGAGTTGCGATTTTACTGGGGTTTAACCAGCCCCCCTTTTACCCGACGGTTACAAAAAAAATACAAATTTCGACTCACATAAAACCGCAAATCACATCTGCGGTTTGAATTAAATATTATTTTTAACATAAACCGCAAGTGCGAACTGCGGTTTATATTAAATATTATTTTTTCTCAAAAATTTTGACATGCAGAGAGACTCTGATTGTTTCTGATACCGCACAGATTTCACATGGGTACTTATATAGTTAGGATTACACATCGCTAGCATCTTCTTTTAAGATGTGTGGCAATTTAATAATTTAATATTGAATGAATGACTCTTGAAACTCCTACATACTCTATATCTAAATGAAATTTAATTATAAAAAAAAATATTTAACAGTGATATAATAAGATAAATTAATTATGTAAAGGATAAGAGTCGTCTTCTACCTAGAGAAATTGTTTAGAAATTAACCACTAATATAGGAAAGTTATTTATTTTTGTTATTGTGAAAACAAAATATAACAATTGTTGTAGTGTGTATATAAATAGCATACCGTAAAGTGTTAAATGTTAACGAGATCAAATATTATTCTCTGTTTTTTTTTTTTTGTCACCATTCCTATTATTTCTTTCTATGTGAGAGTACCTATTTTTTCATACTTTATGCAAATATGTGTAAATGTATGCAAAACAGCCTAACATAAGCAAATATGGCTTCAAGAAATTGCTGGTGAATCCTAACATGTTCGAAACATTTAATGCACCAACCATGTGAAATCTGTGCGGTATCAGAAACAATTAGAGTCTCTCTCCATGTCAAAATTTTTGAGAAAAAATAATATTTAATATAAACCGCAGTTCGCACTTGCTGTTTATGTTAAAAATAATATTTAATTCAAACTGCAGGTTTTTTTTGCAACCGTCGGGTAAAAGGGGGGACGGGTTAAACCCCAGTAAAACCGCAACTCTGACTTGTGGTTTTACAGACATCGTTTTTGTTGGTCAAAGACCAGTCAAACTGCAATTCCCACTTGCGGTTTCATACTCGTTTTTCCATGCTGGCTTCCACGTAATCACGTTGCTGACGTAGCAACGAAACCGCAATTCGGAGTTGCGGTTTGACCGAGTCAACTACCAAAACAGACCCATGCTGGTAATATTTTTCAAAAGAAACCCATACTGGTAATTTTTTTAAAAAATAAACCCACTTGGATCAATCAGCCCAACTACAAGTGCCATCATAGTTGCGTAATCCCATTCATCAGATTCAGCCACGCCATCATTCCAAATTCGAATACAAAGAAGTCAAGTCACGTATAGTTAATTTTCAAAGCAAACTATTAAAGCAGATATAATTGTCAAACAATATTTATTTAATGATTAGGTAACTACTTAATTACTACTTCTTTTGTAATTATATATTAAATGTGTGTTTTGTTTAGTGTTGATGTTAAAGCCTTTATTTTTTCAGTTTAAAGTTGATTTACATATTGTGATTCAGTTATAATTTATTATTTGTTTGACTTTTAAAACGTTTGTTCAATAAATTTATTACAACAATGTAGATTTTGACATGAGGTGTAGACATTCATTTTTTTCAGAGCGTTGATCAGATGCATGTGGGTCCCCCTCACAGAGTTGTGGTATGCCTTGTACCAAGGATAATAAAATTGATGTCTTATTTTCTTTCTCAATTAATCCATAAACGTGATGTTATTTAAAGAGTTATATAAAATATAACAAAAATTATAAAAAAAATTTATTAAATAATGTGATTTTTATTAATCGACTGAAACATGAAATGAGATACTAAGTATTGGATGAACAATAATAATACTGATTTTGATACAAGTAGAGATGATCATGCAAGTAGCTCGACTCGCAAAGCTTGCAAAAAAAATTCAACTCGTGAAATTTGATTCATGAAGCACACATTTTAAATGAGTTTCTTATATTTGAGTTTGCACTAGCTCCACCAAAGTCCATGGAGGCCCCCAAGGCCAATCAACATAAAAATATAAAAAAGTTTTTTTTAAGAAATGATTATTTTTAATTATTATAAAAATTTAATATATATCTAAAGTCATTTGGGTTACAAGATAACAATTAAACAAAGTTAAAGTATTTATTACTTAATAGTTAAATACTAAATATCATTACAAATAAATATATATATAATCAACTATAATTTTAATTCTCAATTCTAAAACATAAAATGAAATAGATTAAATTTAAAATGCACATAAATAAAATATAAATATATTTAAATATAAAATTTAAAATCTTAATTTTTAAATGTTATTACAAAAATAGTGAACTTTTTTT
This sequence comes from Psophocarpus tetragonolobus, assembly GCA_037954015.1. Taxonomy (NCBI): domain Eukaryota; kingdom Viridiplantae; phylum Streptophyta; class Magnoliopsida; order Fabales; family Fabaceae; genus Psophocarpus; species Psophocarpus tetragonolobus. Next base: position 56,274,640 of record CM075690.1, on the reverse strand, counting down.
CCTTTTTACTTATGACACCTCATTTTTATAAATAATATGATTTTTTATTAAAATATTAATTATGTGAAAGCTAATAGATTAACCTACTAAACCTGCGAGTTTTGCACGTTAAACCTAAAAAATGCGAAAATCTAAATTAGTCTAAAAATTTAGGACTTACATATACTATGCTTGTTGTGGGCTTCAGGCTTCGCAAACCTGAAGTCAAATGCTCGGGACATTGCTAAGGTCATCTTGTCCAAGGTATTGTTGCTTTGGATCTCGTGGCTCCTGTCAAGGTTTTGTCCTAAAAAGACTCATCGGGGGGGTTAAGGGAGGACAGTGTTTATAAATGACCATTGGCCTCAATTCCTACGTGATGTGGGACTTTGGGTGTGTGCTGGAACAAACCCCCTAATCGTGTCCAATGAGTCTGAGAGTGTGGATTTGGGCCCCACGGTGGTCGCCGATGTTCCTACCATTAGTCCTGGGACATTGTTAGGGTCACCTCATCCGAGGTTGGAGCTTGGTGGCTTTTGTCACAGTTTTGTCCTAAAAAGGCACTTCGGGAGGTTAAGCGAGGAGAGTGTTTATAAACGACCCTTGACCTCAATTCCTAAGTAATGTGGGACTTTGGGTGTATCGGAACAAGTCCTTTCAATCGTGGCTAAGGGGCGTGAGAGTGTGGGTTTAGGCCTCATGGTGGGCATCGATGTTCCTACCATCAGTCCTAAGACATCATTACGATCACCCCGTCCGAGGTGTTGTCCGCTTTGGAGCTTACTGGTTCCTATCACGGTTTTGTCTTGAAAATGCGCCTTGGGGATTTAAAGGAGGAAGGTGTTTATAAAAAACCATTGACCTCAAACCCACGCTCTCACACCTCTTGGCCACGACTGAGGGCTTGTTCTGGTACAACCAAAATCTCATATCGCTTAGGAATCGAGGCCAAGGGTCATTTATAAACACCCTCCTCCTTTAACCCTCCAAGGCGCCTTTTTAGGACAAAATCGTAACAAGAGTCATTAACCTCCAAAGTGGACAATACCTCAGATAGGATGACCCTAATGATGTCCTAGACTTGACACCCATCGTGAGGCCCAAACCAACGCTCTCACACCCCTTGGCCACGACTATAGGGCTTGTTCCGGTACACCCAAAGTCCCACATCGCTTAGGAATCAAAGCAAAGGGTTGTTTATAAACACCTCCTCCCTTAACCCCCCTAAGGCTCCTTTTCAGGACAAAGCCGTGACAAGAGCCATTGAGCTCCAAAGCAGACAATACCTCAGATGGGATGACCCTAACGATGTCCCGGGACTAATGGTAGGAACATTGGTGCCCACCGTGGGGCCCAAACCAACGCTTTCACACCCCTTGGCCACGATTAAGGGGCTTGTTCTGGTACACTCGAAGTCCTACATCGCTTAGGAATCAAGGTCAAGGGTTGTTTATAAACACCTTCCTCCCTTAACCCCTTGAGGCTCCTTTTCAGGACAAAACTGTGACAAGAGCCACTGCCTTGGATGGGTTGACCATAACGATGTTCGAGGACTAATGTAGGAACATTGACACCCACCATGGGGCCCAAACCAATGGTCTCACACCCCTTGGCCACGACTGAAGGGCTTATTCTAATACACTCGAAATCTCACATCGCTTAGGAATCGAGGTCAATAGTTGTGTATAAACACCTTCCTCTCGTAACCCTTCGAGGCGCCTTATTCAGAACAAAACCATGACAAGAGTCACTGAGCTCCAAAGCAGACAATTCCTCGGATAGGGTGACCCTAACGATGTCTCAGGATTAATGGTAGGAACAATTATTGCATTGCATTCAATCCCAACCCTTTATTTATTGAACTTTTTTACCTTACCAATTAATACTTTTACACTGTTAGTGCATACTAATTAAACTTTTATTATATATCATATATTTGTTTTGTTTATGAAAGAAAATGAATAAATTTGTTATACATTATGAGTTATAATTTGATGACTATATAAATGTATACAATAAAGAATATTTCCTTCATATATAATTATAACTAATAAAAAAATAGAAATAAGGTCATGCATTAAATATGTGAAGAAATTTACATCATCTAAATTTATTGATTTTGATAATAATTATATAAACAATCATACTAAATTATTTATTATTGGTTGACAGTGAAAAATTATTTTACACTATTAGTATTTTATATTTAAACTCAAACAATTCGATTTAAATATAAAATTAATATTCAACTACTTTTTCTTTTTTAATAAAATATTTAAAAAATGTCTCTCAGGAATAGATTTATTGCTTAGATTAGGGAGGTAATTGCCCCCACTATGATATGTCTTTTTTTACTAATATATATTATTATTTTATTTGCCCCACTTTATTCTCACTCACCTTTTCAACTTATGAGGGACTTTGTCTCCTACTTTTTGTCTTCTTTGTTCACTTTTTCAACTTCGCTCTTCTTTATTTACTTTTTCAACTTCCCTCTCATTTTTCCTCTTTTTTTTATTCATTTTTCTACTTCCTTCTCACTCTCTCTCTTCTTTATTCACTTTAAAAATAATTTACTTATTCAAATTTTAACTTCCCTAGTGTGTTTTATTGTTCATTGTTTATAAATTGACCATTGTAATTTGTAAATTTGTTAGAAAGGAAGCACATTCAAACTTAACGCAACAATTATCACATTTTTATTTTTTATTATAGTTTTAGTTTTTAGTTCAACAAATTTCTACTCAACCAGCAATCAAGTGGAGAATATTGGGTACCTCAACTCCTATTTTAAATATTTCAACTGTAATATATTATTTGTTTTAGTGAAAAAATATTTTTGTACTCATCATTATTCACAAATAGTATCATGTAGTTTATTATAAGAGATTTGTTTTACTGGTTTTTATTTTTATTATTGGATTATTTAATTTTACTTAACTAAATGATGAAATAAATATTTGTTTGCTTCATTGCGTTTATTACTGTTTTATCATTATATTATTTGCTTAGTTGATTTGTTCTAGTTTATTATTAGATATTTGGATTACTTGTATTAGTGTATTTATTGTCGTTATTTTTATGTAAAGTACTATCATCTTTATTATTTATTTTAGTTTGATGAACATGAAATTAATTAATATTATAATAATTTTATTTTTAGCAATGAAAACATTTTTCAAAAGAAAATCAACATTGGAACAATCATTTTCTCCTCAAGCAAGTGATGAAAGAAGAAGTAGAATAGTGGATCCACAGTAAAAAAAGATATTTAAAATTTTATTTGGAAAAACTTCCTAATGATCCCAATTTAAAAACTTCCTAATGATGTGTATTTACACTTTCAAATATTATGTTATATTTTAATGCTATAAAATTTGTATTTGTTGTCCCCACAACAAAAAAAAAATTTAAACATAAAAAGTAAAATTAAACAAAAATCCAAACATAAAGGACGAAATATATAATTTAGTCCATCATTTATGTTTAAAAAATTAATTTCCCCTTTTACGTTTACAGAATGGTTAAATTTTACCCTTTTTATAACAATTAACATACGCCATTAAAAAATTTTGGTGGACATTGTTTCTTTGCACATTGTCTCATTTTTTAAAATATTAAGGACGAAGTTGAATATATTTAAAAATTTGAAGCTCAAAGTTGAACATGTTTTAAAATATGAAGATAAAAATGAAAAATACTTAAAACATAATTTACAGAATGCACATTATGGTTAACACATTAACCGTTTGTGTCACTTAAGTTTTATAAATTGTTTTTAGTATTTTAATATTTAAAAATAACAAATTCATTTGGTGAGTGTTTTTTTAAAATAATTTTCAAAAATATTTTTTGGTTTTTAGTTCTTTTCTTAAAAAAATGAAAAGAATATAAACAATTTTCTTTTTTCAGTTTTGTATTTTTGTTTTGAAAACTTAAAATATATAAATATGGATAAGTTTTTTTTTCTTTTATTAGTGACACTTCTGTAAATATGTATAGATATTTTATTTTTATATCTCCAAAATAATTTTTAAATAATACTTATAAACTAAGTTTTTTTTATTTTTTTAAAAAAAAATTTAAAAACTATTTTTAAACTATTTTTTAAAACTCGTTTCAAAAATTAAAAAAAAAAATCTTACAAGTTGCTTGCTGGTTACTCTAATTCTATCATCTTCTTATTCCTTGGCAATACACTTCCTTCACATTTTGGGTGAGTTGCAAACATAGACTTGCTCCAAAACTTTGGTGCAATTTTTATTACGTAATCATTTCATAGTATTGTAAAACTTGCCATTGGATATTAGTTGGATAATGCTTTTAAGTTTTTTTCACTTAGCTGCATTTTTTATTTAATTATTTCTCTTTTGTTTTCCTATTTTTCACCGGTGTTACATGATTTTTTTTATCGTGCAAACATGAATTACCACTTAGTTTTTTTTCCTTTTCCTCCAACTTCAATATAAGTTACTTTCTCGTATGTTGAAGCTTCACTTTCATAAACTCTTCAACAATTTTGCATTCAAAGACAATACAATGAGACAATATTCAAATATCTAGTTCAAATAGTCAATTTTCTGAAAGGGACGGGGAATCGATGAATTTGCACTGTCACTGGCCTATGAGGCCTAAGTTCATGCATGGGAGACTTCCTCCTATTGCAAGTTTCTTTACAATGTCTTGTTTATTTGTTTTTATATAAATACTTCTCATATAACTAATTTAACTAATATATAACTTTGATTTTTGTAATATATGCACTATTTTACAACAATAATTTAGGAACAAATTTCTTTTAATCATATTTAGTTTTTCATGATAATGTGTAACATAAAATAATTTATTAAATGTTTCCACATGTTATTGAGTAAAAACTCTAAATCTAATGGAAAAATAACACCAATAGTACTTATGATACTGTACGAGTTTTGTCCAATAAATCTAATGTAATTTTAACTTGTATATAATTATTCATTACTTAAATATATAGTTAAAATAAGAAACAAGAGAAAACTATCTACTCAATATAACTTGAATGTTTTTACTTTATCATTGATAATTTATGTCATTATTTTAAGAAATAAGTAATACTTTCACGTATATTACTATTAAGTTAAAATGTTTCAATCAATCATTCTATTAAGAGAAATCATTTTATTAACAAATTATACATAAGAATAAACTTTTATTGAATTATTTACATAACTACACTTTTTCTTTTATTTTAACCCCATTTAAGTGTCTAAATACATTATAGTAACACATCTCTATATATGTTTGAAAATATTATAGTAATATTCTTATTAAACTTTAAATTAATATCCCTTAGGGATAAAAAAAATGAATGTATATATAATTAAACTAAACCTTAGAAATATTGTTATAAGAGTAAATTAAGGTTGCACCCTCTCAAGCTTAGTGAAATTACAGATACACCCCTTCCTTTTTTTAAATTACACAGACCTCCTTTTTGTATGTTTGAAAATATTACGCTAGCATATTTTTCAAACCTTATACTAACATCCCTTCAGGGGTTGGAAAAGTAATGATTAAAAAAGTAGGAAGTACATGTGTAATTACATTAAACTAGAGGGGGTGCATCCATAATTAACTTTTGTTATAATTTACTCTATTTCTTTGCAACAATTTTCTACTTTATTTATTGGGAGTTAAGAGGTCATAGGTTAATATCAAATTTAGAATTCTTAGCTTGGATAATTTGATTTATTAGAAATTCTATAAGTTTTAGGGGGTAGAGTTCTCGAAAGGGCTTGACTTATATGTGTCAGCCCACCTTGACCACCTAAAGTATGGGTTAGTCCAACCTAACTCAGTTAATTTGAAATGTAAAATTTTATGGTCTGACTTAGTGATGTAGTCCTACCTTTCAAGGATCCTATCACTAGGGTCATGGTTAGAAAGATAGAGGAGGATATGGCTAGGAAGGAACATGCTAGACCTTAACTTTCACTTGAAGTGAAGATCATAGGCCATAGTCCTTGATTTCCTTGTAAATATTAGTTTACTTGTATTTTCTCTTGGCCATGTATTTTAGCCATTTCCACTAAGATTAGCTCTCTAGGGTGCCTTTAGTTAGAATGGGGTGTATGTTTAGTAGTTGAGTGATGCAATCCAGCCCAAGACCCTTGGTATGAAGAGCTTTCTTTCAGTGTATAAATTAAAAGTAGGACTTTCTTTGTATTTTTGTTGACTTTGACTTTTTAATAGGTTTACTCCTAAAGTCAATTTTCCCTTTTGACCATTGTATTTAGGTCACCCCTTGTTTTCTAGGTCACTCCTTATTTTTCTAAGGTACTATAGTCGTCACACTAGAATATGCTAGATTGGACTAGCTTTTAGTGAAATGGGCATGTAATATGTTCACCTATTCACTTAAGAGCACACCCTTTAGTCATTCACAAAATATGACTACTATCCTATCTTCTCCTTGCTAGGACCACCCTCCCTTAGTCATGCTTTAAGCATGACTACTCTTTGCTACCCTTTTTTACTATCCATACCCAAATTGATGAGATCCACCTTTGGATGCTCCTCCAAGGATCAACTTCAAGAGGTTGCAAGGTAGAAGGTGACTTCGGTGGAGATAAGCCTCAAGGGAGGTTGTTTGCCACAAGGGAAGGAACCTTTGATAAAAGCTAAAGGAACTCTCTCAAATTTAGAGAAGAAAGGGCACTCAAAGATAAAGCAAACTCTCTCTATTTCATTCAAATCAAGTGTAAAGGATGCAAGTGAGTGAAGGGTCTTATTTATAGAAAAAAAAGTAAGGGTGGCCGTGTGAAATTGGAGGGAGATTCAAATAGGAGCCAAATTCAAATAATTAGTACATGCTCCTAAAATCATGGGTCATAGAACTAACTAAGTGCAATGTAGGATGCCATGTGGCCAATTAAGTGAATTCGATGCCTATTAGGGGAACAAGGGCCCCACCTTGTCTCCTCCATGCTTCATGTGCTAACTAATTGAGATTTAATTAGAAAAGAGGGGTGTGGTTAATAAAATAACCCACCAATACCTCTAAATGACCCAATTAGTTAATACACTCCACGTTAAGACTAAACACACCACTTAGCCTTTAACCTATGAAAATTAAGTGCCCAAATATAAGGCCAAAGAGAAAGCTAGACCACTCCACTTAAGGGACAATATGCAAGGGTAAATACAAGAGAACCATTACATAATAACTATACGCATGAGGAGGTGAGATCTTCCTCCATCCACTCTAGCCATGTCCTCCTCTATCCTCCTAGCCATGACCCTAGTGATAGGACCTTTGCTAGGGAGGATCACATCACAAATGTATCTAAACTAGGTTAAGGGAAAATTCTTAGTTGGTTATATACATGACAATAGTTAGCTACCATGGTTAGATTTGACTAAACTAGAGTTAGCTTAATCCTTGTTAGATTAACTCATGTCTAGTTAGCCTAAACCATCCCCTTTAGCCTATATATAGTGATGCATTCCTTCCTAGTAAGGGCTATGGCTCGGAGGATTGAAGAGGATATGGCAAGAGAGGAGGGAAGAAGACGTCACCTTCTCATGGATAGAAAGATATTAGAATTTAGGCCATAGTCTTCTTTTCAGTCCTTGTAGTTTGCATTTTTAAATTTAGAATTTGGAGGTGTGTTTAGCTTCATTTTTTGCCTTGTATTGTGGCCTTTTAGTTCTTTTCATTTTAGGAGGTGTTTCTAGTCTTTTAAGTAGAGTATGTAAAGTAGATTGAACCTTTTTGGACAAGCTTAGGCGAGTGGTTTTTGTCAACCACACCCCCTAAGTTAGTTCCACACCCCTCTAACTCACACATGAAGCATGAGAGACATGTGATTCCCATTGGTTCCCCCTTAAGTGGAGCCATTATCTCTCTCCTCTAAGGTGGCGCCTACTTGACCATTCTTGTTGCTCTCATTTTTTAATTTGAATTTTGAGGTGTCATGTGGACTTCCTCCGAAATTCAAATTCAAATTTAGAAGGAACCAAGATCCTTGAATATAGGACCATGTTTGGATCTCCCTTGCCTTGATCATGTGCTAATTATGTTTAACACAATTAACACTTGATTAAGTTATTGTTTTAGCCTTGATTTATGGATGGATGTCCAACCATCTCCCATATCCTATAAATAACCTCCTCCATCTCTTTGTACCATTTTACACTTGAATTAATATACTTCCCCTTTGTGAGCAAATTTGAGTGTCTTCTTTATTTCCTTCTTGAGAGTTCTCTATGGCTTTTATCAAGGGTTCTTTCCCTTGTGGAAAGCTCCTTCAATGGCTTATCTCTTCATAGAGTGGTGCCATCACTACCATTCTTACCTCCTCCATCAATCATCTTCTACCTTTGAACTTATTTAGAAGTATATATTGGGAGAAGCATAGGCAAGGATGCATCATATACGACCCATCACTTACATGTAAAGAACCTTTGAATTTTTTATCAATGGAATAAACTTTGAGCTTTGTGCTTGAGTGTGAGCCTTGAGTGAGAGAGAGACTCCCCTTGGGAGAGAGTGTCTTCTAGCTTTTATCAAGGATCCTCCTTGTGGCAATCATCCTCCACTTATCTCTCATCCTTGAGAGTGATTTGAACCAATCCCATTTCCTTCCTCTTAATAATCCATTTCACGTTAATCTACCTCTTTATGGAAGTAAGATCTTAAGGAGAAGATGAATCTTCATCAGATGGTATCATGGGCCAACTTCCTTAAGGTGTAGTTGTTCTTGCCTTATCCTTGTCAATTCACTTTTTATCTTTAATTTTTGTGCTATTCTTCCTTTTGTTTCATTATATACATGTTGTCCATTTAATCGCCATTATTGTCTAGCTTTTTTATTGTCTAGCTTTTTTTATTGTCTTGTGTTCTTTATTTTCTTCATTCCATTATATTACACTTTATATGTTTGTGTCATTTTATGGTTCAATTTTTGTTGTTGCTCTTTCCATTGAATTATTGTTATTATTTTGCTTTAAGTTTCCTTTTTAATTTTCCACCTATAACCTATTTTCTTTTATTCTTTTGATAATCCTAAAAAGGTCTTGGTAATGATTTCACAAATTTGGTGAAAGAAGCCACCCAAATGTGGTCTAGACCTTTGGAATCACATCTTATTCCTCCTTGTGTTTTTTTTTTCATTTGGCATTTTTATTTCTTGTTGGGCATGAGTATTTAAGTTCTTGCACTTTATTTTTCAGTTTTATTCTTCCACGTTATGTCATTAGATTGTCTTATTTAGTCCTTTTATTTGTCACCATGAATTCCATAGTTTTACCTCTTTTATTTTACCATAAAAATGTGTGTTGTTGCTTCTTGAGCATCTAAGAGGAATTGACCTCTTGTGCAAGTTCATGTCCAAGGAGTGTCACATGCTATTTAGATCATAGCATGTTCCTTGAAAAAAATTTCAAAAAAAAAAATATTGCACAATTTCTTCCATGTTTTATTTCTATGTTAAATCTTAAGTAGCTTAATTTTGATGCTCGTTGTAAGGTGAATTGCTTGGGCCTTGAGAGTGTATATTGTTGATTATCCAAAAATAAGTTGTCCAAAATTAATTTGCAAACTCTCTTTTGTGCTTCATTTTTTGCTTCACCTAAATTTCTAGTCCATTTTTAAGTTGCTTTTGGTTTCTTGAATTGCACTTTATTTAAAATTTTTTAGGCCTTCCTTTGTATCTTTTTTTCAAACATTTCATACTACTAATCTCCTTATCAAATTTTTTGCAAATTAAGTAAAAAGGTGCAGCAGAATATTTTTTTTTAAAAAAAGAGAAAAATCAAAAGAAAATAAGTAAAAATAATGTTAGTAAAAAGGCCTAAAGAAGAAAAATAACCAAACAAAATTTAGTGCACCTCAAAGTGATCTAAAAATTGTTGAAAGGATTAATTTAATTAATTGAAACTTGCTTGAATTTGAGTGTGGTTGTCTTGGCCAAGTTGATTTAATTATGCACATTCTTGAAACTTTTTAGTCATTTTCTTTCTTTTTTAGTCCTTCCATTCTAGTGTCTTTCTAGGACATCTTTTGGTGCAACCTTGAAGGTGCTCATCCATGGATCCTCTTCATGTTTCTTCAATCCTTGAGAAATGGAGGTGAAGAGATGAGTAAATGGTGGTGGATGGCGCCACTTCCATGGAAGATAAGTCATTGGAGAGAACTTGCCACAAAGGAAGGAGACTTTGATAAAAGCTTGTGATGAACTCTTCTCTATGGGAGAGAATTCAAAACACTCAAGAGAGAAAGTCTCAAACTCACAAAATTTATTCTCAAAGTCAAGTGTTGTAAATGTTACAAGAAGGGGTGAGGTTGTATTTATAGAGTTAGGAAGTGATTAGGAGTCTAGACACTTTAATTAGAGGTTTAGTGTCTTAAACATATGTTAATTATGTTATGCAAGATTAGCGCATGTTTAGGAGAGGTAGACAACCAAACAAAGCCCTAATAAAGTAGATCTTGTTCCCTCATGTGAAACCTATATCCTAAAATTGTGGATCTAGTTTCCCATGTGACAACTAGATCCCAAAATTGTGGATCTAGTTCCCCATATGACAACTAGATCCTAAAATTGTGGATCTAGTTCCCCATGTGCCAACTAGATCCTAAATTTGTGGATCTTAGTCTCCCATGTGCAACATGGACATGAATTAAGGGACAAGAGGGGCCCACATTCCATATAGTTGGTTAGGGGGGTTTTTAGAAGGAAATTTCGGGTGTTGTTTAGTAAAATAGGAGCCCAAACCTTTTAAAAAGCTCACCTAAACAACTCACTCCCTAAATCTACTAATTACACCTCTATTAACAAAATAAAAGAATTTACAAGCCAAATTAAATTCAGCCAATCAACAAAATTAAACCTAAAAAGAAAACTATGTACTATACAATCTATACACATGAACTAGGCTTCATCTTGATGACCAAAAGAAGGTGAGGTCTCCCTTCTTCTCCTCTAGCCAAGTCCTCTTCTATCCTCCTAGTAGTGAGCTTTACCCTTGCTAGGGAGGATTACACCAATCCCTCCCTTTTGAGAAGGATTTCACCTCGAATCTGAAGGTCCTTCTTCCTTTTCTTCTAGTCTTGTAATGAGATAAGAAAAATAATCAGCAGGTGTAAACTCCAGAGGGTTGGGAGAGTGAGGGGTCTATGAGATAGCCCCTGAAGGTTGGGGTAGTGGAGGTAGTGTAGGGGCTTCCACATAGCGACTCCCAAACCTAGGCCCAATTCACTAAGTATGAGTCTCACTTGATTAGAAGTAGATGAGACTATACTAAGTGCATTAGAGCACTCATCAAGGAAGGCTAAGTAAGCCTTATCCTTTTGTTCACCCCAAGAAAGTATGATGGGCCTAGGAATGGACATTCTTGCATGCTCTCTTGAGGTTGAACTTGAGATTGGCTTTGAGTCTCTAATATCATAGGCTCAATCTCATGTTCAACTTAAGTAGCCTCATCTACAAGTAGATTTTGAGGTTGTGATGTTTTGTGCTCAATGGTAATGGGCACAACCCCAATTTCTACTTCCTTATGGGAAGAAGTACCTTCAATAAGATCATCCTTGGAATCCAAGGGGTAATCTTCTTGAAGGTTATCCTTCCCTTTCATGTCTCCCAAATCTTGAACTTGATATGCATGATCAAGCTTAAAAGGTGAAGATTCAAGCTCAACAGTTGGGATTCTATGTAATGGTGCCTTTTCAAGTTGAAGGTAGAGAGGTTGTTGCATAAAGAAGTTATGTTTTAAGTCCACTTTTGTAGAAAAATGACTCTCCATATGGGTGAGGACTATTTGGTTGGAATGACTATGATGAATGACTTTCTTGTCAAATTGCCATGATCTTCCAAGCAAGATATGACCAGCCTCCATAGGAACAATATCACAAGTATTTCATCATTGTATGTTCCTATTGAGATTGGTACCTTTACTTGCTCATTGACCACAATTTCCCCATGCTTATTGAACCATTGAAGTATGTAAGGTTTTGGATGGGGAAGTAGGGTTAAGGCTAGCATTTTTACCAACCTTGAGCTACAACAATTGCAACAAGAACCATTGTCTACAATGAGAGAATGCACCTTATCTTTTACTTTACATCTAGTATGAAAGATGTTCTCTTTTTGAGACTGTGCCAGCTCAGTAGGTTGGCTTCCAAGAAGCCTTCTGATTATTAAGAGGTCCCCCTCACATGCATAAACATCTTCAATGTCAGAATTGGATGCATGACCCTTTTTTTCCTCACTCTCACTAGAGGAGGAAGATAAGCTACTCTCACTGCTATAAATGTCTAGGCCCCTCATGATAATGTTCTTTTTAGTGGGTCATTGAGAAGTTATGTGGCCTCTCCCTAGACATTTAAAGCATTTAGTAATACTAGTCCTTTCATGGGAGCTAGTAGTAGAGGGTTTCTTCTCTGCATGAGATGTTTTATGATGTTCATGATGTTTATGAGGTTCCTCTTTAGGGAAGCTCTTAGAAGAGCTCCCTTTGAGTTGATCCTTCTTTATATAAGGTTGAGAATCTCTTTTAAAACCTTTTCTTTTGATTTGGTTCTCAACCTTAATACATAGTTGAACCAACTCATCTAGGTATGTGTATGAGAAAAGATCAACTTTGTCTCTTATTTCAGAGCTTAACCCACACAAAAACCTAGCCATGGTGGCCTTGGGTTCTTCAATGAAATTGGCCCTTAAAATAAGGAGTTCCATCTTTTGTTTATACTCCTCAATGCATAGGTTTTGTTGCCTAAGCCTTTGGAGTTTATCCAAAAGGTCCCTCTCATAATATCATGGGATATGCCTCCTTCTTAAAGAACCTCTTAAATCATTCCAATATTTAATTGGAGGTATTTACCTTTGGGCCTGATCTTTGACAACCCATCCCAGGCATGCCCTTGGAAGCTAAGCGTAGCCAATAGGACTTTCCTTTCCTCCCTTATCTCATAGCATTTAAAGAGTTTCTTTACCTTGACTTCCCAATCAAGGTAGACTTCCACATCCTTTCTACCATGGAAAGGAGGAAGGTCTATTTTTTTCTCCCTTAGAAGGGACACATGCTCATGATGATTATTATGATTATGGTTGGATCTCCTTGATCTTTCATAAAAAATTTCTTCTTCTTCATTGTAAGTGTATGAAGGAGATCCATGCTTATACACTTTATTTTTTTCTTTATTTCTTTTTTCTTCTTCCGCTCTCTTTTGTTTCTCTTACTCTCTTTTCTTTCTCTCCTCCTCTTATTTTTGTTTTCTCCTCTCTTTTTTTTTCTTTCTTCTCTCTTTTTCTTTCTTTATCCCTCTTATATTTTTTGTTTGCTTATCTACCATCATCCACTCCCTAAAATCTAAAGCAAAACTTTCAAGAGAGTTAACCTTAGGTGAGTGCCTTTGGTTAACACTCTTATTACTTGAGGCACTAGTGTGTGAATGTGAAGGCATAATGTGAAAGAGATACTAGCCACGTCAAAAGCTTAAAAACATTCCTCCCTTTCTTGTTTTCTTTTCTAAGTGAGGTCAATGAACCTTTGGAACTCAAGCCTCTCTAAGTGGAGTTTTTAGAAGAGAAAAGAAACTTAAAGCAAGAAATGTAAAAGTGTAGGGTTCTAGCCATGCTCCTAAAGGTAAAAGAGATGGTGTACCACTTCCTTCTCTCTACCTTAAACCACGAGAGACTAAGAGATTAAAAGAATATTACAAACCAAAAGAGTGACCTCTAGAAGGTATCAACACTCCCAAAGCTAGCTATAATACATCCAAAAGAAAAAGAATTATCCTGATTACAAACCACTAAAATTACAATTTAATGAAAAAAAAAGGGTCTTCAACTCCTTGCTCCCTCAAGTGTTTACACTCAAGAGTGCCTTATTCTTCCCTTGGAGAGTTTCAACCAAACTCTTCAATACCTCCTAAGATGCTACCTTTGAGGAAAAAGAACTCCCACAAAGGCTCACCTACCAGAAGTAAACCCCAAACCAAAAAATAAGCACTAAGGTTGCAAGAGTAGAAGCTGAAAGCAATAAGAAAGATTTCAACAAAATTAGTAGATTATCCAAATGGAAAGAATATCATGAACAAGCTGGAAATAATTATTTAGAGACAAAATGATGGAGGACCATCCTTAGGGCATCAAATAAGACCCATGACAAGGTCCATGGCAAGAAGAATAGAATAAGAGGAAGGTCATACCACACCAAGGTCTTTTGCTTGTTTTCCTTATTTTTCCCTTGTATTTTTGGGAACCTTAATCACTTAGGATTTCATTGTGTATTTTTATTTAGCCTTTGTATTATGGGGTAAATTAGTTTAGGATTTATTTTGGGACTTAAACCTTGACTTGTGGTCAAAAGTCCATTTCTTTCATTTTCTAGACATAAGGGTATTTTAGTCATATAGGGGGAGGGACCTACATTTCATTTGGGGTCCATTTAGGGTTCATTGAGAGGCATTTAGCTCTTAGAATTTCGTGCAAATGGCTCCCACCCTCTCTCTAAATACCCTAGGTTAGACTATATGTAGTCACTTTGGATATATTGGATATTTGAGAGAGTTTTCCTCATCATTCCTCTTCCTTAGTCATTTAGGGATCTCTTGGCCCCCTTCCTTTCCTCTCTACCTTAGAAGGAGCTTGGTTCTCCCTAGGACTGACCTTCACCTTCTCCAAGTGAAGTGAGCTAGCCAAAGAGAAACCATCCAACCACCACCACCCAAAACGCCATTCTTTTGTCTCCATTTTTCATGAACCACTTTCACCCTTCATAAGCCCCATTTTCGCACCTATTTCAGCCCTTGAAGAAGATCCGTTTCAACATCTCATCTTGGAGAAGAGTTGGTGACACCATGGAGAAGGTGGAGCCACCAAGTTAGTTTTATTTCCGGCCTTGTATTTTGGCCTTTAGGTTCTTTTTTCTTTAGGAGATGTAATTAGTCTCTTCGTGGAGTGTGTGCTAATTAGTTGGGTTTGGATGTGTGGATCTAGTATCTATACCCCTAATTCCTCTTCACATCCTTCTAACCAACACATGAAGTAATTATGAGGCATGTGGGCCCCCTTTACTCCCTTCAAGTGACGCCACCTTGCAATCTCTCTCTTAGATGAAATGGTTTGTTATTTCTTATTTAAATTTGAATTTTGGAGGTGTCATGTCATCTCCCTCCAAAATTCAAATTCAAATTAAAAGGGAATATATATCCTTAAAACTAGGGCCATGTTAGGATCTTTGGTTGGATTAACTTAGTGTTAATTAAGCACATGCTAAATTAACACTAAATTAAGCCAACTAACTCCTCATTAGCTAAGTTGGACGTTCACTTATCATTCTAGGCCCATAGATCCATCTTTTACTCTATATAAAGAGCTCCTCTCCTTCTTGTAATTCTTTAACACTCATTTAGAATGAAATTGTCTTTCTATAAATTTGAGAGCTCTTCTTCTTCTTAGAGAGAGTTCATATTCTCTCCTCAGTGAGAGTTCTTCATGCTATTATCGAGGGTTCCTTCCCTTATGGCTAGCTTCCTCCTTGGCTTATCTCCTTCAATAAGAATGGCGCCTACTTCCTCCTCCACTTCCTAGTTTTCCACCTCCATGAGCAAGGATCTTGGGAGGCATTCTTATACCTCAATAAACTCACACATGCCTTGGGGAGGAATGCATCATAGTATAGAGGTTTCCACACAACAGCTTCCCAACTTATGCCTAATGCACTAAGTAACAGTCTCAAATAGTTGGAAAGAGGTGAAGAGACTAAACTTGGTGCATCAAAGCACTCACTAAGGAAGGATAATTAAGCCTTATCCTTTTGTTCCCCCTAAGAGAGCATAATGGGTCTAGGGGTGGACCATTCTTACCTGGTCTCTTGGTTTTGAACTTGAGATTGGCTTTGAATCTCCAAAGTCATGGGCTCAATCTCATGTTTAAAAGCAATGGCCTCATCCTTAAGTAATGTTTGAGGTTGTGATGCTTTGTGCTCAATGGTGGTGGGCACAACCTTTACTTTTACTTCTTCATTGGGAAGATCATCTTCAATAAGATCCTCCTCAGGGTCCAAGAGGAAATCTTTTTTAAGGTCATTCTTCCTTTCCATGTCTCCCAAATCTTGAACTTGACATCCAAGCTCAAAAGATGAAGGTTCAAGCTCAACACTTGGGAGTGTATGCAATGGTGCCTCCATGAGTTGAAGGTAGAGAGGTTGATATAAGAGCAGGCTATGTTTTAAGTCCACTTTTGTAGAAAAATGGCTCTCCTTAAGCACAAGGGTGGTGATTTACCCTTGATAAGTCTAGTAGAACGCCACAAGGAAAAATTCCTTGATAAGTTCTAAAGAGAAATTCGTCTCTCACTAAAACCCAAATATAATTTCACTAATTCAATGGTTGTCCTTAGAGTACAATTCAGCCCTTATTTATAGAACTAGGTGGCTGTTCAAAATCGTAACTCCCAAAAGAAAAATTAAATACTCTATTATCACATAATTATCACACATGATTAATTGCATGTTATATTAATTCCTAAATTAATGAAACATTACAAAAAATGAAAAGTCATTGTCTTCAGCATTCACATCATTCCCTCCTTCTTCGAAAAGATTCATCCTCGAATCTATGACTTTATTTTCCTACAAATTTTATTCACTTATAACAAACAAAACAACCTCTAGGATCAAATAAAACTTGTAAAAAATCATGCATAAAAAAAGTTCTCCTTTTTGGTGCCCAAACCCAGACTTGAAAATTTTTCTCATGAGTTTGAATTTCAATAGTGGACTTGATGTACAATGACGCTCTAGGAGTGATATCAATATTTTTCTTCCTTACCCATGACCATTTGTGGGTTGCATACTTATGATCCTGTGCATTTATAATATCAAGAGAAGAAGAAAAATCAATAGCAGTTAAAATTTTATAGTTCTTTTTCTGTCTTTCTCTTTCCTTTTCTCTCTCTTCCTCTTCACTCTTTTCTTTTTCTATTTTTCTCTTTTCTTCTCTCTCTTTTTCTATTTTATCCTTCAACTTAAGTTGATCATCACAAACTTGGCTTGGTGCCAGAAATTTCAAATTAAGCTTGGCACCAAAGAAACTGAAAATTTTTCAGGATTAATCTTTTTATCCTTCAGCCAAGATCTTCCTAAAAGAAAATGACATGAGTCCATGGGAGCAATATCGCATGTCACTTCATCCACGAATTTTCCAACAGTGAATTTAAACTTAGTTTGTCTAGGATGAAGACTCGTCGATAAGTTGAGTTTATTCACCAATCTTTCACTCACAACGTTGCTACAACTTCCTCCGTCAACTGCAAATAAACATAAATGACCTTCTATTAAACACCTTGTATAAAAAATATCCACCATAGTTTCAAACCTAGAGCCAAAGCTCTGATACCAACTGATAGAAATCCAGAGGGGTTGGATTCGTTTTACGGATCTATCTAGGTTGGAAGGTAATAAGCTAACAAAACAATGAGAATTGGGTAAACAAGAAAATGGAAAGGATGAAAATGGTTTAACGAAGGGATAAATGACGTCAGTTCCAAGGATAGAAGATAAGTCATATGACGCCACAAGGGTAGTGATTTACCCTTGACAAGTCTAGCAGAACGCCACAAGGAAAAATTCCTTGATAAGTTCTAAAGAGAAATTCATCTCTCACAAAAGGGTAAAACTCAAATGTAATTTCATTAATTCAATGGTTGTTCTTTAAGTACAATTCAGCCCCTATTTATAGAACTAGGTGGCTGTTCAAAATCATAAATTCTAAAAGAAAAATTAAATACTTCATTATCACACAATTATTACATATGATTAATTGCATGTTACATTAATTCCTAAATTAATGAAACGTTACAAAAAACGAAAAGTCATTGTTTTTTGCATTCATATCAGCCTAGAAGGAGAGGTCATTCCCATTCTCATATGCATAAACATATACCTCAATAAGGGAGCCAAAAGTTTATCTTCCTCCATTCCATGGAAGAGAAGATGTGGAAGCCTACCTTGATTAGGAAGTCAAGGTAGAACAATTATTTAGTTCTCATGAAATAAGAGAGGAAAAGAAAGTCTCTTTGGCAACACTTAGCTTCCAAGGACATGCCATGCATTGGTGGGTGGGTTTAACCAATGAAAGAGCCCGAACTCATATGCCTTCTATTAAATATCGGAATGATTTGAAAAGTGCTTTAAGGAGAAGGCATATACTTTCTTACTATGAGAGAGACCTTTTGGATAGACTCCAAAGACTTAGGCAACAAAACCTAAGCATAGAGGAGTATAGCCAAAAAATGGAACTCCTCATTCTAAGGGCAGGCATAATTGAGGAACCTAAGGCCACCATGGCTAGGTTCTTATGTGAGGTGAGCAATGAAATTAGAGATAAAGTTGAGCTCTTCTCATATTCAAGCCTAGATGAATTGGTACAACTTTGTATCAAGGTTGAGAATCAAGTCAAAATAAAAGGAATTAAAAGGCATTCTCAACCTTATGCAAGGAATAACCAATTCAAGGGGAGCTCTTCTAACAATTTCCCCAAGGAGAATTCACCAAAGCATCCAAAAACCATAAAGCATCTCATTCAGACAAGAAACCCCCTACTACTAGCTTCCATGAAAAGCAAAGTAGTATAAAGTGCTTTAAATGTCTTGGGAGAGGCCATATTGCCTCTCAATGCCCCAACAAGAAAACCATGATCATGAGGGGCTAAGATATTTATAGTAGTGAGAGAGTAGCTCACCTTCCTCCTCCAATAAGGGTGAGGAAAAAGGGGGTCATGGATCATTTTTTTATTGTGAAGATGCTTATGTATATGAGGGAGACCTCCTAATGATTAGCAGGCTTCTTAGAAGCCAACCTTTGGAGCTTACCCTCTCAAAGGGAGAACATTTTCACACAAGGTGAAAAGTAAGTGATAAAGTATGTTCTCTCATTGTAGATAATGGGTCATGTTGCAAGTGAGTTGGAAAGTGATGCCTCTTCCAAGAAGGTTTGGAGTAAAGAAAGCCTATTTACAACAAAAAAGGACTTAAAAAAGGCTCCTTTAATTGATAAACCTTTTTATCTTCTCCTTTGAAAAAAGGCATCTCATTCTTTCCCCCCCTATTTCTTCTACTTCTAGCACTGCCATAGATCTTGAAAATGAGAAACTTCCTGTTAGGTTTCAAAAACTTTTAAAAGAGTTTGGTGATGTATTCCTTAGTGAAGTTCCAAAAGGACTTCCTCCTGTTAAAGGTATAGAACACCAAATTGATTTGGTTCTTGGGGCTAGCCTAACCAATAGGCCTGCCTGTAGGACAATCCCATAGAGACCAAAGAGATTGAATCTCAGGTTCAGGATCTATTAGAGAAAGGTTGGGTTCAAAAGAGGCTTAGCCCTTGTGTTATACCAGTCTTGTTGGTGTCCAAGAAGAATGGTCAATGGAGGATGTGTGTGGATTGTAGAGCAATCAACAACCTCATCATCAAATACATGCACCCATTCCTTAGACTTGATAATATGCTGGATGAACTACATGGGGCAAAAATATTTTCAAAGATTGATCTTAGAAGTGGTTACCATCAAATAAGGATTAAAGAGAGTGATGAATGGAAAACCGCTTTTAAGACAAAATTTGGTCTTTATGAATGGTTGGTGATGCCCTTTGGGCTCACCAATGCCCCTAGTACATTCATGAGATTAATGAATCATGTTCCAAGGGATTTTTAGGAAAATTTTGTGTTGTTTATTTTTATGACATCTTAGTGTACAGTACGATCCTAGACAATCACTTAGGACATCTTAGGCAAGTTTTTTGCATACTTAGGACCAACCACCTCTTTGGAAACCTTGAAAAATGCACATTTTGTGTTGAGAGTGTGGTATTTTTAGGATTTGTAGTTAATTCTCAGGGGATTCATGTGGATCCCAAAAAAATCAAAGTCATCCAAGAATCACCCACCCTAAAAAGTGTGACAAAGATTAAGAGCTTTCATGGTCTCGTAAGTTTTTACAGGTGCTTTGTGCCTAAATTCTTCACACTTTTCTCACCAATAAATAAGTTGGTGAAGAAGGATACTCCTTTCCTTTGGGGTGCTAAACAAGAGGAAGTCTTCTCTCTTGTCAAGGATAAACTCACCTATGCACCAGTTCTAGCTCTTCTTGATTTTTCCAAAACTTTTGAGCTAGAATGCGATGCCTCTAGTGTAAGTGATGCATTCCTCCCAAGCCATGGATGAAAAATCCTTGAGGTTGGGAATGTCTCCTAGGATCTACTCTTAGAGGTTCTTGAGGTTGAAGAAATGGAGGTGGAACTAGGAGATGGAGGTGAAGATTAGCACCACTTCTTCAATGAAGGAGATAAGCCATGGTGAAGCTAGCTACAAAGGAAGAAACCCTTGATAATAGCATAAAGGACTCTCACAAGAGTGGAAATAACATGAATACTCTCTAAGAACAAGGAGCTCTCAAATTTAAAGAAAGGTTATTTTCATTCAAATGAGTGTTAAAAGCTACATGAAAGGAGAGGAGCTCTTTATATAGAGCTTAACATGGATCTATGGGCCTTACACTAACATGAATGTCCAAATCCTCTCATTAGGGAGTATTAGTTGGTTAATTTAGTGTTAATTGAGCACATGTCAATTTAACATTAAATTAATTCAACTAAGATCCAAACATGTCCCTAAAAAAAGGGATCTATGTTCCCTCTTGTTTGAATTTGAATTTTGAAGGGAAATGACATGGAACCTCCAAAATTCAAATTAAAATAAGAAGCAACAAAAATCAGCCAATTAGGAGTGAGAAAGCACATGTGGAGTGAAACCAGGGGACAAGGGGGACCACATGTCTCCTACATGCTTCATGTGTTGGTTAAAAAGGTGTAAAAAGGAATTAGCGGTGTAGAAATAAGATCCTACACATTCAAACTCTCTTGGACCAGCCAAAACTAATTAACATACTCCACAAAGAGACTAATTACACCTCCTAAAGAAAAAATAACCTATAGGCCAAAATACAAGGCCGAAAATAAAACTAACTACACCCCTAAAATCCTAATGACTTAAGGGTGCTTATACAAGCCTAAAAATGGTTAAATGAATACAATTAAATGGAACATGTCCTAAAATAAGCTCCTTAAAACTTCATCCAAGTCATGCTTCTTTCTTATTGCTCCTAGCTCAAGCCCATGCTAGGCGTGCATGCATCAGTAGGTGTAGGTGCTGTTTTGTTGCAAAGTGAGCACCCTATTGTATATTTCAATGAAAAACTTAATGGAGCCCCCTTCAACTACCCCACCTATGACAAATAGTTTTATGCCCTAATAAGACCCCTTCATACTTGGGAGCATTATCTTGCTCCTAAGGAGTTTGTCATTCATAGTAACGTGAGTCAGTTAAGTATCCAAGGGCACAAGGGAAGCTAAATAAAAGGCATGCTAAATGGGTTGAATTCCTTGAATCCTTCCCGTATGTCAACAAATACAAGAAAGGAAAATAGAATGTGGTAGTTGATGCCTTGTCTAGGAGGCACACGCTTTCTGCCACTTTGAGTTCTAAAATTCTAGGATTTGATGACATTAGGGCAATGTATTCTTCTAATAAGGATTTTGGCTCCATTTATGCTGCCTCTGCATCTACATCAAAAACCTAAGCTGGCTTATTCACTAGTTAGGGGTATCTTTTTAAGATGGCAGACTTTGCATACCCCAAGGATCTATGAGAAATCTGATAAAAAAAAACCATAAAAGTGGACTCATGTGGCATTTTGGGATGAATAAAACTATTATGCTTTTACAAGAAAAATTCTTTTGGTCCATATGAAAGGAGATGTTCATAGAAATTGCTCTAGATGCATAGCTTGTTTATAGGTTAAGTCTAAGGTAATGTCTCATGGACTATACACATCTTTACCTGCTCCGTCTGCACCTTGGTTGGACATCAGTTATGAACTTTGTCCTAGGCCTTCCTCGTACCCAATAAGGTATAACTATCTTTGTGGTAGTGAACAAATTTTCTAAAATAGCCTATTTTAGTAGATGATGCTAGTAACATCACAAGAATTTTCTTTAAAGAAGTTGTTTGTTTGGACGGTATATCCTCTTCCATAGTTTTTTATAGGGATGTGAAGTTCCTTAGCCATTTCTGGAAAACTTTATGGGCTAAGCTAGGAACTAAACTCCTGTTCTCCACTACTTATCACCCTCAGACTGACGGGCAAACTGAGGTGGTGAACAGATCCTTATCCACCATGTTGAGGGCACTCCTTAGAGGCAACCATAAGTCTTAGGATGAATAACTTCCCCATGTTGAGTTTGCATACAATAAGGTGGTCCAAAGAACAACCAAGCATTCCCCTTTTGAAGTGGTGTATGGTTTCAACGCTCTCACACCTTTAGATCTCTTACCTCTCCTCCTTTCTCACTTTTTTCATAAAGATGAGGAGGTAAGAGTTGACTTTGTTAAAAAATTATATGAGAGGGTTAAGGCTAACATAGAACATCATTCAAAAGGTATGCTTCTTCTACTAATAGGGGGAGGAAGGAAGTAATCTTCAGTGAAGAGGATTGGGTATGGCTTCACTTAAGGAAGTCCAAACTTAGTCTTAGAGTAGATGGGCCCTTCCAAATCCTAGAGAAAGTCAATAATAAGGCATATAAATTAAATCTCCCTCAATATTATGGAGTCAGTACCACCTTTAATGTATGTGATCTATCTCCCTTTGCAGGTACTGATGATGAAGAGGACCCCACAGATTTGAGGACAAATCCTTCCCAAGGGGGAAGGGATCCCTAACAAGGGTCCTATCACAAGGGTTATGATTAGGAGGATTGAAGAGGATATGGCAAGAGAAGAGGGAAGAAGGCCTCACCTTCTCATGGATATCAAGATATTAGAATTTAGGCCATAGTCTTCTTTTTAGTCCTTGTAGTTTATGTTTTTAATTTGGAACTTGGAGGTGTGTTTAGCTTCATTTTTGGCCTTGTATTGTGGATTTTTATTTCTTTTTTATTTTAGGAGGTGTTAATAGTTTTTTATGTAGAGTGTGTAGACTAGATTGGGCCTTTTTGGACAAGCTTAGGCCTATGCTTTTTGTCAACCACACCCCCTAAGTTAGTTCCACACCCCTCTAACTCACACATGAAGCATAAGAGACATATGGATCCCCTTGGCTTAGCAAAATTTGAGTGTCTTTTTCTCTCCTCTTGAGAGTTCTCTATGGCTTTTATCAAGGGCCTTTTCCCTTAAGTGGCGCCAATTCTATCTCTCCTCCAAGGTAGCGCCTACTTGGCCATTCTTGTTGCTCTCATTTTTTAATTTGAATTTTTAGGTGCCATGTGAACTCCTCCAAAATTCAAATTCAAATTTAGAGAGAACCAAGATCGTTGAATCTAGGACGATGTTTGGATCTCCTTTGTTTTGATCATGTGCTAATTGTGTTTAACACAATTAACACTTGATTAACTCTTACTTGAGCCTTGTTTCCATGTTGTACGTCCACCCCTCTCCCATCTCCTATAAATATCCTCATCCACCTCTGTGTACCATTTTACACTTGAATGAATAGACTTCCCTTTTGTGAGCAAAATTTTAGTGTCTCTTTTCTCTCCTTTTGAGAGTTCTCTATGGCTTTTATCAAGGGCTTTTTCCCTTGTGGTAAGCTCCTTCAATTGCTTATCTCTTCCTACTATTGGCATAAGATACACAATATATTTACGCTTGTGATACAACCTCCAAGGATGCTTGATCCATGATCTTCTTCAAGAGATTCCAATGAAAGATATGTTGATGGAGGAGAAGTGAAATGGTTTGTGGAATTGCGCCACTCACATGAGATAAGCCATGGATGAAGATGCTTGCCACAAAGGAAAGATCATTTGATAAAAGTTATAAGGTACTCTCACAAATGGAGAAAGTAGAAGGATACTCAATGATAGCTTTCAAGAGTAAAATGTATCATTCAAGTATGGAGGCAAGCCAAATTTATAGAGCATGGAGTAATTAAGGAGAGAGGGGTGGACGTCCATGACTAATCAAGGCCTAAGCAACACTTAAACATATGTTAATTTTGATAAGCACAATTAGCATGTGTTTAAGCATTATGAGATCCAAGCAAGGCCGTGAAAAGATGGATCTAGGTTCCCTCAAGTTTGAATTTGAATTTTAGAGGGAAGTGACATGGCACTCAAAAAATTCAAATTTGAATAAGAAGCCCATCTATTGGTCCAAGTAGGTGCCACCTTGGAGGAAAGAGAAGGTTAGCGCCACTTGGGGGAACCTTGGGGCACACATGTCCCCTAGTTGGTTAGAGGGGTGTTAAAATGAATTAAGAGTGTGTTTTAGCAAAAAACCACACGACCAATTCATCCTAAAAGCCCAACTACCCAACTCACTCCTCCTAAGAGACTAATCACACCTTCTAATTAATCTAAGGTACAAAACAAGGCCAAAATACATGGTCAAAAGGAAAGTGAACATGCCTCCAAAAATGAAATATGAATATAGAACAAACAAACTAAGATAGAACTAAGAGACTATGGCCTAAATTCTTGAGATCTTGATGTCCATGAGAAGGTGAAGTCTTCTTCCCTCCTCTCTAGTCATATCTCTTCAATCCTCCTAGCCATGATCCTTTTAATAGAACCCTTGATAGGGAGGATTGCATCAAGTCTCACCACCCACTTCTATACGGATGAGACTAGCACTTAGTGCATTTAGAATTTATTAGGTAGTTGTTGTGTGGAGGCACATACACAACAAACATTTTTCAAATCCAGTACAAACCTCCACCACCCTAATCTTAAGGGGTCACACAAAAGGCCTCTTACTTTTCCTATAACTATAGACATATACTTGCTAATTCCATTGTTTATCCTTTTGCAGGATTGGAATAAGAGAAAGAAAGGCCTCGGGATTTGAGCTCAAATCCTCTCTAAGGGGGAGGAGATGATGCAATCTCGCCTAGCAAAGAATTAAGCTAGAAAGAATAAAGAGAAGACATGGTTAGATGGAGCATATAGAGATTTTTTTTAGGCCATAGTCCATGTGATTGTAAATATTTTAGTTGCATTTTTGTGCCCAAGTACTTAGAATGTTGGTGGTGTATTTAGTTTTTTTTAGGGCCTTGTATTTTGGCCTATTTTCTCTATTTTAGGATAGAGGTGCCATTAGTCTTTTAGGTGAGTGTATGCATAAGAGTGGACTTTTTTTAACCTTGGACGTCTAGTGTTTACTCTCCCACCTCCTAGTTTGTTTCCCACACCCTTTTAACACACATAAAGCATGAGAAACAAGTAAGACCCCTTGTTCTCCCAAATCGGCACCACTCATCACTCTCTCTCCTAGGTGGCACATTTGAATTCAAATTGGAATTTGGAGGGAGTCTACATTGCACTCTCAAATTCAAATTTGAATCTAGAGGGAGGGAACATAGATCCATGAATTTTATTACCTTGTTTGGATCTAGTTAAATTAACCAAGTGTTAATTAGGTCTTAGCCAAATTAAAGCTTAGTTAATTTAACTAATCCTTTCCTAAACCTGCTAGAGTTGGACGTCCATTTTCCAAGCCCATAGTTTAGGATTTTGTTGGTCCTAGCTGGGAATCTAGAAGGGGTTTGAATAGATTCACCATAAATATTTTTCAAAATTTTTCTATTCAACTGTATCGGAGTAGTTAAAAAATATCCCTTTCAGAAATTTTCAAAATCTACTTTATTTCACAAAAAATGGGTTTTTCAAGAATTCAACCCTTTTGACAAAGCACCAATCAACTCAATTCCTCCAATAATAGTTTAAGATTTAATTGAAGAAAAACTTAGCAAGAACGCTTTTACAAGTTATTCAGAATAAAAAAGAAAGAGTAGAAGAGATGAAAAATCAAACCCACACTTTTTGGGTTAAAACCCAAATTCTATATCAAGTTATAAAGGATAAAGAATTAGATATGCTACAAGAAAACTTATGGATCAATTACAGTTACATAAAACCTAGTTAGTAGTGCTTGAAAAATTCAATAAAACTAAAATTTAAAGAGTGTAAGGAAGAGAGAATTTGTACAATGATTTATACTGGTTTAGTCAACCTGACCTACATCTAGTTTACAAACTTAGCCTTTCGTTAATCTGTTTTCCACTAAAATCTTAGTACATGCGCACCACACATACAAATTTTAATCCCGAAAATATTTAAATCACACAAAGAGAGGCTTCCTCTTACACACCATAAGAGTTTGCTACACTGTGACACCCTGTCACTCACAACGCCTCACTTGCAAGACCCTGCTGCAAGATTTCCCAACAATCTCAAGAATACCTCAAGAGATTGTCAAACTTGTGCAAAAACATAAATAATGGTATAGAACAATATCACCTGAAGTGAAGAATACCCAAACAGAAAGATAAAAACTCAATGGAGCTTTTCCTTTGATTCTTGAAATTGAAGCACCTTCAAAAATGTGTATGAATCTTAGAGAGAATTCTATAAATCGTACAAGAGAAAGCACTTGATGGACCTTTCAAAAGTTGTTAAAATCAGTTTTAAAAATGCTTTTATATCAGTTTTGATGCAAGGTAATCGATTATTCACTTGATTACCTAATATCCTTCTCAAAACTTATCCAAAGTGCTTGTTCTCTGAAATAATCGATTACCGTTTTCAAGGAATCGATTATCACAGAGAGCAATAATTCCTGAACCCAAAATTCTCAAAGGGTAATCGATTACCATTTTTAAGTAATCGATTACCTTGCCCAAAATTCCACTTTTGAAGCTTTTCTAGCACAATCCAGCCTATGTAATCTATCAAAAACCATCCCAAACATATTCTCAAGTCTATGTAAACACACAATACAAGTACAACACCTATAAACGTGTTTGGTACCATAAAATTGATTTAAGACAAAAAACAAAGAGAGAAAAAGCAAAACCAAAACTTCAAAGTGTCTTATACTTATGCTTCAATGCCTTTGGTTCCAATAGATTTTACTTCTATAAAAGGGCACCACCACTCTCATGTAAGGGTTAACAGTTTTATGAATAGAATTCACTCTTCTAAAAGGAGAGCTTCTTTTAACAGTGTTCATGTTTTCTCCTAAAATGTGAGAGTTCTTCTATGGCTTTTATCAAGGTTCCTTCCCTTATGACAAGATTCCTTAACCATGGCTTATCTTCATGTGAAGTGGTGCCTAGATCACCTTCATTCCTAGTCTCTTCCATCTCCATCTTCACCTTGGGAACCTCTTGGGAGCAAGCTCATGGGAGAAGCATCCAAGATTACATCATGCTATTTTGAGATTGCATCACACATATGGGGTGTTAAAGTTAAGAATTCAAAAAAGACATTTTGTTTATGAGATAGGGGGCAGATAGTATAGCTTTTTCCCAGTACTATTATAGAGCTTTTATTGTTAACATGAGTAACATCATTACTTCTAAGAAATGTTGATTCTTCCTCTCCACTATCCTAGTTTGTTGTGAGGTGTCTACACAAGAGCTTTGATGAATAATTCCATGTTTTTTAAGATAGGAATTTAGCATGGAATTGTAATTTAAACCATACTATGAAAGATTTCAAATATTCTTCCAACTTTTGATTTCTCCTTCATAAGGAACACCTATGTGACCTTTGTATGGTCAGCAATAAAGGTGATGAACCATCTAGACCCAACGATATTGCTAACCCTTAATAATCCACACATAACTATGAATCAAGGAAAATGGTTGTGAAAGTTTATATAGCTGAACTAGATAAGTGTTTCGGGTGTGCATTTGTAAATCTAACATTAAAATTTTCTTTGATTTTTATTGAATAATGAAGGAAACATTGGTGGCTTAATCTATAATGCCATAATATTCACCATAAGAAAATTGCTAATTAGCAACCACATTTCCCACAAAGGTAATATTTCATACAATTTTAAAATGTTTATGAATATATTTTTTGTAAATAGCCAATACAAAAATGCACGTAAATATTTACGAATCATATTACAGTTTGTTAATTATATACTATTTATAAAACTAAAATTAAATTATGGGTTTTTTTGTGATGATTAAATTATGGATTATAATATATTAAATTTAAATTCCATTTATGCTTAATGCTTTTTCATATGATATGATATTTTCTAATAGTTTAATTTATATTGTATTATTTTTATTTAAAACTTATATGTTTATTATTATATTCTTAATTTTTAAATAATTTTATCAATTTTTTACTATTTATCCATCAACAAATTCGTGCAATTAATCAAGTGATAAGTGAATATTCACAAATATTACACTATTTTTTTTTTTTAAATAACATATACCATTACTTAGAGACTCCTTGTCATGCAAAGATAAGACAAGAAGGAGAGTTATTTTGAACTCACAATTGGTCCCTGAAATAGGTAAGAGATAACTATATGTTCTAAAAAATATTTTTCAGTGTACTGTTTCATGAATTTTTTAAATTTTATACATATTAGTTTTTAAAATATTTTAGATAATATTTTTAGTTTTAAAATTGGTAATATAAAATATTTTAAGACTAATTTACAATAAAATTATTAATTAAAGAAGAACCATACCATTAAAAAAAAACCATTTGTATTTTGTAAAAAAACTGTTGCAGTTAAAAAAAAAAAAACGATACTACTTGTATTTAGTCAGAGAGGTGACACAGGCACAGCATTGCGTAATTGCGAAGCATATAAATTTTCATCCATTGCAACCATCTTCACACAAAATCAGTAACCCACTATAGAAAGAAGAACCCACCTTCTCTTGCAACCAAGAAAAGAAAAGAACAGTTTGCTATTACTACGTCGTCCATTGCTTTCATTGTAGGAAAATCTCAGATCTCAAAAATGGAAATTTTGCAGAGTCACAGAGTTGAGATGATAAGCATAGCAGTTGCTCTTGTTGCCATAGTTGGTGGCACAGCTTACTATTACTACGTCACCAAGAAGCCAAAAGGTTTCGTCTTTTGTGTTTTTCTTTTTCTCTTTTTTATCTTTTTATCTGTTCAATGCTACCAATAATTTGAGTACTTTCAAAAGGGTTGAGTTGTTTTGGCTTCTTTCGAAATGGGTCGTAAAAAATTGCAAGTGGGTCTGTCAAATTCACACGTGAGACTTGTGGGGTTGCTAATTTACTTCAAGACTCTGTCTTTGGGAAATGATTTGTCACTGAGAACTTTTTTTTATCGGAAATCGTGCATGTAAAAAATGTTCCATACAGTGTTCCATGAAGGGAAGGAAAAGAAAGGGACAATTTTAATTGATTTAATTAGGATTTGTTGGATTCTGTATGCTGATAACATGCCAATTTTATTTGTACTGTTCTACTATGTGTGTAAAAACTTAAAGCTTCATGTTGGAATATTGTTGATTCTTGCATGATATCAAAGTTAAGTTGGGATTTGATCTTGTTGGTTCCTTTTTTTTCTTAATAACTACTGATTTTTTGGATAAAGTAGTTGCTTTTGGGAGGTTTGTTCTAGAATCTTGAGAGTAAATAAAGTTTCTGGGTATGTGGTAGGGTGCTTGGATCCTGATAACTTCAAAGAATTTAAACTTGTTGAACGCACTCATCTCAGCCATAATGTTGCCACATTCAGATTTGATCTTCCTACTCCTAACTCAGTGCTGGGACTTCCCATTGGACAACATATTATCTGCAGGTTTATATTGTTTATTTCTGAAAATGAGCGTATTGGGTGGTTACTATATCACACTCAATGAATGCAGTTTGGTTAATTATAATGCGTTCATTTCAACTGACTTTGGTCTTTTTTACAGAGGGAAAGATAGTCTTGGTGAAGAAGTTACGAAACCATATACGCCGACAACATTGGA
Source organism: Psophocarpus tetragonolobus (assembly GCA_037954015.1). Classification (NCBI taxonomy): domain Eukaryota; kingdom Viridiplantae; phylum Streptophyta; class Magnoliopsida; order Fabales; family Fabaceae; genus Psophocarpus; species Psophocarpus tetragonolobus. The sequence continues at coordinate 56,244,853 of CM075690.1, read as the reverse complement.
TACTGATGTCGGATACTTTGAATTGGTTGTAAAGGTTAGATTAGATACATACAACTAACATTTTTTTGAGTATTTGATTATTGTGAATTTAACTACTTTGCAAATGCATATTGATTCTTTACCCCTTTATTGTTTGTGTAATAAATAGATGTATCCACAAGGAAGGATGTCTCATCACTTTAGGGAGATGCGTGAAGGTGATTACTTAGCTGTGAAGGGACCAAAGGTTCTAAGATTTTTCCCTATATTATTAGATGTTATTCTATTGTCTTTTCTTTTGTTACTTTTTTACCACCAACATTATTAGCAAGTTTTTGCACTTATGGTAATCAATAAATAAAGTTGTTACTCTGATCAACAATGTTGGTAATTACATAAGTATTTGTTAGTTGTTACACAGGTATACAACAGGAAGAAGCACATGAGCAAAGAATGAGGATTATTATTAATTTGCTTAATAAGGATTGTTGTTATAATAGAATGGGTGGGTGGAGAGAAGTTTGAGGAGTCTGTTATGGGTGAGTTGGTTAAATAGAGTGAAGGGAAAATGTGTAAGGGGAATGTAAGGTCATCTTTAATTTGATCTAGTAGATTTACATGTTTCCTCTACAAAACTAATTGCAAGTTGTTAGAGTAATATTGTATACAGCTGCAGCCTTAGCTATATTATAACTTCTCTGGTTAGTTCAAATTTTGTTAGGAGTTCAGTTACCAGTTAGTTAGATTTAGCACTATTATAAATAGTGTTCTGTTACTCTGTAACAGATTTCTTCTATGTTCAGATTGTACCCTCATCACTGTGTTTGAGAAGGAATGTTTTAACTTTCTATAACCTGCATTAAGATTATTTTGCAAATTTTGTAACTCAATTTTGAAAGGCATATTTTGTGCTTTTCATTTCTTAATACAATATATTTCTTTGGAGTGTAAAAAAAAAAAAAATATTGTTCTCTGTAAAAAAAGATGAATATACATGAATTCTTGTGTCTCAAGCACAACTAAGGCGAATATTATATATATACTGTACAAAATGGGCTATTACAAAGAGATGGGCTTAGACCCATATATTGAAATACATCTCCAACACAAGTATCACTAGTGCATAATCCCCTCATGCTAGCTTGCCACCACCATTACCCTGATCGGTGTCTCTGCATTTGCATTCCTTTAATAATCGTATAGAATCATCATTTTTTTCCTTTTAAGTAAAATTTATCATGTTTCTTTATAACTGGAGTATACTTAATTACAATCTATTAGTATTATAAAATACATTCTGTGTCATGTAAGTAGTTGATTTTATCAACCAGTGATGTTAGTAATCTGGTAGAGTATGTTTTTTGTCTGATCTGTTTTGTCACGACTGTGATAAATTGATATGGTTGAGCATGTAAAACATCTCATTCTCAAAGCACAATAATGTACATCTTGAAAGATGCAGGTGTTCTATGAAAGGAAAAACTAGGAGATATGAGATAGAAAAAATGCACAAAGGAAGTACCCTCAATATATTATTAAACACTCAAAATTGTTCAATACAAAACACTAGTGTTCTACTATTTATAATAACAATAATCTATGTTAGTACAATTAATATAAAGCCCATTTGGACACTCACAATATAACTTAGTGGCTTGAGATATAAAACCATTTGTGAAACTTCAAATAATATCTCTCGTAATGTCGATTCTAGTGCTCTTTTGCTTTGAATTGTAAACCATGCTAGGTCCATTTTATTAGAAGAAACGGGTAATGATTAATGAGAATATAAATCCTAAACAATTAAGTTGTAAATGTTTTGATACCATGTTAGGGACCAACTCTAAAAAGCATAAGCCGTAAAGGTTTATACACGATGTTATATCTTTAGCAACAACAATATTCTATTGGCAGTATGGCATAATTTTAAAAAACATCTAATGCATAATTATTGGCAATATACTTACTCTAGTATCTCCAGGGACGTTTTAAGTACCAGCCCAACCAAGTAAGAGCTTTTGGTATGATTGCTGGTGGCACTGGCATCACTCCAATGTTTCAAGTATGTATGAGTAAAGGATTGCTGAGCTTCTTTGCCTTCCTTTGATCTTTCAATTTCTATGTTTTGGAACTTTGAACTAACAATAATTTTATATGTATATATTTCTTTCTTCTTGAGGTTACAAGAGCTATATTAGAAAACGAGCAGGACAAAACCAACATAAATTTGATATATGCCAATGTCGCATATGAGGACATTCTTTTGAAGGTAAATCTTCTATATATATGCTGTCACATGTGGCATATACCTTTGATATGTTCAGACTTCAGAGTATAATTCTCAATTTCTCAGCTATTTCACTACCGTGACTAATAAAATTGATATGTGGGTGGTGCATGCAATTTTTCCTTTTTGGTTTCTTGTATAAGCTAAATACTTGGGTTGGATAGGTCAAGATGAATCTAATGTAACACTGCAACAATGTGCTTTTCTGTTTGAATTCAATGCTAACTAAGTACTCACATTAATAAAAGATGGTTTTATATTCTTTCATATCATTATCTCTATTGCTGTTTTCTTTCTACAGTCTAGTCTACCCACTACTATATAAAATTAATGACCTTTGTTTTTGTAGAAATCAGAAGCTTTTTATGTTTGTACTGCAGTTGTATTTTTTAAGTTTTGTGACATGTCAAGGGTAAAATCTAACTAAATATTTTTACAATTGCATATTGTCCAAAGGGAGAGAAATGAGAGGATATATCAATAAATCCTTGTGTATGAATTACACAGCAAAATAAAAAATATTTAGCTATTACGGGTTGTAAATTTTTTGTATCTCAAGGCAATAAACTAATGATTTAATGGAATCTGATACCCTTGCACCTCTATGAAAAATACTCTAGACTGTTCTCCATATAGCATAATGACTAGTCAGGATATGCCATCCATGTAAGAAACATGCTGATAAAAAGGAGCAGCCATCTGATCACTTAGGAAACCACATGCATTCAGTCTCCAACATCTACATGGATCCACTGACTATTCTCCCATTAATTAGGTGTCTAAACTCTTAATACTTCCTGATCACAACACCTATGATGACAAAGGAATTTCAGATGCTGAAATTTTGTTAATCACCATCAATCAATAACTACTAGCAAAAATTCTATTGGTGAAGACTTTCTGATTGTTAAAAGAGAATAACTTGTATCCTAATTTAATTTTAGATTGAGTAAATCAAGTCTTCGATCTTCCTCAAGAGATTCTTTGTTCCCTTTGCTTTGCATATCTACGACCTTTCGATTGCTGTCCCCAGTGGCATCCACAAGTAGTGTAGTCTTCCTCAAGTCTCTTCTCTGATCTCTTCTTTAGTTTGCAACTTTTTTAAGTCTCCGGGCTATTATTTTCTAATATCATCCCTGGCAGCCCACAAGATTGTAGAGGGTTTAGTGAATTTCATTTAACAGTTTGCGTACATCACTCTTATTTTCTTCCTAAAATTGTAAGATACTTGCTTAAGATAGAATTTAGGAGTAGTCAGGAGACTTTGTGCAACTACTTGATTAGCATAATGAGCTGCAGCTGCATTCTACAAATGGATAGCATCTGTATTCATTTCCCAATTTTATTCAATCAATACAATGGCTCTACTTTTCTATAGAATTCATCTCCTCTACTTTTTGAGTTCTATGATGTGTAGCGCCATGTCCTCAACAAGTAGGGGCATTACTTATATCATCCATCAAAATTCTTGGATAGGTTGGACTAGTGCAAATAGAATATGAGGGTTATAAGGGGGAGATTGCAGGCTTGAACCCCCCCATTAAAAAAAATTAACGACTATTCGCTGATAAAAAAAAATGAACCTTTTCTGTTTTTATATGGAGATGTTAATCACATGATACAGTAAGCCAGATATATAGACTTTCTGTACATATGCTCTTTATCTTTGGCTATAGGTTATAATTCTCAATCTTGGATTATGATGATGAAATTACTGATTTTGATCAATCTAGCATGTTTTCTTCTACAGGAAGAGCTGGATGCTTTTGCCATTAAGTTCTCAACTCGATTCAAAGTCTATTATGTTCTAAATCAGGTAATCTAACACTTCTTAACCTTTCTAACTCCATTTTTTGCCACGACAGGGAGGAAAGATATTACAGTGGAGGCCCCAAATTTCATATATCCTTCCTAAATCACTGCTTCCCATTTCTCTCCCTCTATTCAACCTATCCAAATAGTGTATATAACCTTAATTCTTCATTTTCTGCTGCTAAGATAATATTTGGTGGATTTGCAAGCATACAATCTGGCTTCTAAATATTTTCTTATCTTGTGAGTAAATGTAACCTGCAGCCTCCAGAAATATGGGATGGCGGTGTTGGATTTGTGTCTAAGGAAATGATTCAAGCTCATTGCCCTGCACCGGCATCAGATATTAAGGTTATTTTTGCATTCCACAAAAAAATTACTCATTTACTACTTATATAGTTGGATAAACTTTACCTTTTCTTGGTTATTGGTAAAAATAACTCAATTTCTTCCCTGGAAATATAATTTTAAATCTCTTTCATTCCCTATAAAACAGCACAAAAGGGACTAAAAGAATTTAAAATAGTACTTAGAGGTAGTAAAATGAGTCTTTCTTTCTAGATTGCGAGTAAAAAGTAAAATTAGTCCAATTATAAATAGTCATTTTTTCTGCACTCACATTTTTAAGATGACAATTGAAAAATCTAAATATTTCTTTACAGATACTAAGGTGTGGACCACCTCCCATGAACAAGGCTATGGCTACTCATCTTGAAGCTCTTGGATACAGTCCTCAAATGCAGTTTCAGTTTTAAGTCTTGACTAAAGTTGGCTGTGGCTATATTACATTTCTAAAAATACATATAGTATTTGAGTCCAATATCAATATTTTGACATTTTTTGGTACTATATTTCTAGATTTCACTGAATAAGCGCCAGTGTTACAATCTAGGTTAGAAATTTTTACACTGTAGTGTTATTCAGGCTAGAAAGCTTTGATGGCTTATGCTGTAACATTGCCCAAATTTTGGCAATCTCCCGGAAACTCTTTCGTAAGTTGGAGCCGCAGAGACTTTACTTTTTGACATCCTTTTAGGTATAGAATTGACATTTAAAATAATATTTTTCTTTAGTAAATCCCTACTTTGGTTCTTTAAATTTATAGCCACTAACACTTACATTCTTGATTCTTGAATGAAGCTTTTAAGCAAATTAATGCTCTAATGATTATATTGGCATACAAATTGGTTTTAAAGTATTTTAGGTAGCGTTTTAAAAACTTTAAAAACATTATTTAAATTTTTTTAAGAATCAACTTAGGTAACAAAAAATTCAGGGATTAAAACATTGTAGAGTAGGGATTACTTTGTGAGTTTACCCTTTTTATCTTAAAAGATGTCTTAATCTTGAAATTAAAATAGTACCTTTCAAAATGAGTTAAAACAACATTTGGATTAATAGATTATCACATTTGGAATTAGTTGTTTTCACAAATTTATATATATGAAATTTTTACAAATTAATAGTTTTGGATTCGTCCTTGATATAAGCTGTTAGCATGGAAATTTGTGTTTCTTTTTAATATGGAAATTACATAATTTTTTCATACGTATCATTTTGGAATCTTGATTATGTTACAGGGGCTTTTCTAACAACTACTGAAATTTTTATAAAATTGTATATGAGGCTGGAAATCTCACATTGAATAATGATATACTCATTATATAGTTTTGTAAGATTGAATTGAATTTAAAATCCAAATTTTAGAATGATATGCTCTTAAATGAAAGTGTTTGATAGAGTGAATAAGAGATAAGAAAAATAAAAATATAAGGTATTACTTTTTTACTTATTTAAATAATATTTATTATTTTATGGATACATTATATTTTTGTATATGAACTTTTTTAAATTTATGGTTTTAGTATATATACTTTTTGTTGACCAATTAAGGTATGAAACATTTCTTTTGTTTGAACATTTAAGAAAAAAGATATCTTGTAATAATAATCATCAAAAAATATATTTTAAAGTTAATTAAAAAAGTAACATTGCGTTAAAAAAATTATGAAAGAAAAATTTGAAAAATATTATGAATAAAAATTTAAATTGAGAAATACAATCTCATTCATTGTCTAAAAACTATTATGAAATGGAGGTGAGGAAGGCAGAGGAGGATAGAGAACTAAGCAGGAAGAAGGAAGGGGTACTAAGCAAGGGAGGGGGGAAGGCGTACTAGGTGAAGAAGAGGGAAAAGGGGAATGAAGAGTGCTCAAGAGAATGAATAGTAATTTTTTTTAATTTGCTACAAAATAAAAACCACAAAACACTTAATTAATAATATAATAATAAATGGAGTGACACTTAATTAATAAAAACCACAAAATGTTTGTATACCATTACTAGCTAATAAAAAGTTTATGTACCAAAATCATAAATTTAAAAAAATTTATATGCCAAAAACATAGTTTACTCTTATTTTATTAATTAAATTTTTTTATGATGTCATCATTTAACAACTAAAATAAACGAAAGTACTAAAATGTTAAACAAAAAAATGTTTATATATCTTGACCATTCAACAAAAACTTTATGTGCTAAAACCATAATTTTTTTATAGACACTAAAACCATTAATTTTAAAAAATTCATATACAAAAAACATAATTTACCCTAATTAATAATGTAATAAATAAAATATTGATAATTTAGAGAAAAAAATTGTAAATACAATTTTTTTTAATTAAAAAAAATGAAAACGACTATAGATAGCTATACCAAACCAAAAAATGTAGTTGAAAAATCTCTTGAGCCGAGGATTTAAAATAGAGGATAAGTAATTCTTCTAAAGATGAAACATTCATGTGATAGAATTGCAAAATATTTGTTATATGAAGTCAAAAGATTTCCATGGAGGTTTGCCACCTTTGGTGTGTGGGACAGAACACCATCATGGACTCCCTTTTTTAGTTAGCACCACCTTCAAGTCCACGTTAAATCCATGCAGGTTTTCTCAATAGTGTTCGCGCCTCCCTGATCAAAATGGTCAAAGAACACCATTGTGATCTTTTTTTCCTAAAAGGATACCAAAATGATAAATATTTTTAAAAACTACACAATTTTAGTAAATTTGTCATTTTTACAAATGTTGTACGATTTCAGAAAATAATTACAGATTTAAAGTTGGTGTGGTTTAATTAGTTGCTCAAGGATGTGACATCTAGGAAGGCAAATCCTACATGAGAAAGACGTGGAATACAAGACTCTTCAAACAACTCCTAGTAAATTTTGACATAACAATCTTAATAGGACGACGACATCTTTAGTATGAATTAGTTGTTTTCATTACCTGAAAATGGATAAATGTGTCTAAATTTTAATTTTTTACTCGAAAATGGAATGGAAGTATATTGATTATTGATTGTGGGATTTGGTAATGTGATTATTTTTTAGTTAGAGTTGGCATGTTGGTAAGCCTTACTTAAGAATAGTTTTATTTCATATTGATGTATTTCAATTAAAAAACAAGTATATATATATATATATATATATATATATATATATATATATATTACAGATATTTATTCTATTTTTAGGCTAGTATTTTTGTTTTTGTTAATTCTAGATCTCTTAAGCATTTTTAAATGTTCTTTTTTTAGTTCTCACTGTTATCATTAACTCTAATTAGTTTAGTGTTGATATGAATAATAAAATAAGAATATTAGCTAACATAATTTAGATGACAAAGAATATTTTAAATAGAGATAATCAAATTATTTTAAGAGTATAATTTAATTAATTAATGTATTTTATATAAATAAATTAATTAGATATAATTTATTTTGTAATTTGATTTTAATACAATATGAACACCTTTTATGTTTTTACTTTTCAATTCACTAATTTACTTTTAACAGTTTACTGTTTCTTTAAAAAAATATAAAGAACTTAGTCAAATAAAATACTTTTAATAAATATATTACTTGATTAGTTGATATTGTTTTCACATTTTAAACTATTTTGAATGATTATAATATAATTTAGAGGAAATTTTAGTAACATGGTATGAAGTTTTCACTAATTATACATGCACTCATTTGTTTGAAACTGTATTTTTGCTCTCTTCTCTGACAATGTTAAATATCATTTAGTTTTAAAAACAAAGAATGCTTATTATTTAACCTTTTTTACAACATTGACTAGCATAAGTGATATAGGTTTGTGTCTCTTAATCAAGTGGTTTAGAATTTGAGAGTTTGAATACTAGTTATGTTAGTTTGGATATGAAACAAACATTATTGGAAAAGAGTCATATAATCTACACTAGATATGGAGTAAACCTGACTATTGTCGATAACTTCTTCTCAATACAATAATTACCCAAAATAAGTCTAACTTTTTCATTGATTTCCCAAATTACCCTTCACTATACTAAGAGAGCACTTATTCCCTCTAATGCAATCTTGGTTTGCTCCGCCCATGATCTTTCTTCTTGTAAGGTTCCTAGGTGAAGAAGATGCAGATGGAGAATGAGAAATGATGGTGGAGGCACCACTGTAAAGGAGATAAGCCTTAGATGGTAAAAGTTTGTCACAAGGAAAGGAACCCTTGATAAAAGCTATAGAAGCACTCTCAAGCGGAGAGAGAACAAAGCACTCACAAAGAGCTCACAAAGAGAATTTGCATTCAAAATAATTAAAGTTGTCTTACTAGAGTAGGGTGGGTGCTATTTATAGAGAGCATGGTGGGATTGGATGTCAACTTAGGCTTAGGGTGTTAGGTTAAAGCTTAAACTAAACAAGTCCTTAGATTATTGGATCTATGTTCCCTCATGTGACATTAGATCCTACAATTGTGGATCTAGTTCCCTTAATTCAAATTTGAATTTGAACTAAGAGACAAGTAGATGTTATCTAGGAGAGAGAATATTTTAGACGCCACATGGAGGGAACATGAGGGTCATACTTGCTACTCATGCACATATGTATGTTAAGGAGATGTGGAAATCAAACAAGGGGGTGTGTGAAGCAAACCACACGTCCTCTTGTCTAGAAAAAAAGCCTACCTTCTAACACTCCACACAAATAACTAATGGCACTCCATGCCCAAATATAGGGAAATAGGTAAAATACAAACGCCTTAAAATGCTACATGCACCCACCAAAATTACTAACAAACTACACAATATTTACAAGCATATTTAAACACTATGGCCTAAAATATCTTCATGAATCTCCATCCTAGTCATGTCTTCTCCCAATCCTCTTAGCTAGGAATCTATGTTAAGTGGGATTGCATTACCCTCCTTCACTTTCCCCTCTCACTATATGAAAAATTTGACACATAAAAACAAGGTGGAGGAGATAGTAGTGAGAGAGAGAAAAGGGACATTTTGGATGGGAAATAGAAAAAAGATTATAAAATTCAAACTAATTTTAGGAGTATTTTAGGAAAACAATTCTACTTAAAATCCATGTGTAGGTTACATAACCCCTAAAACTAGAGCTGTTAAAATGGATTTGGTCCACTAGGTAGCCCTATGGGACTACAAAATAGCTAGATTGGATTCCAATAAAGGAAACTCAAATCAAAATGAAATTTTTTTTGTCCAATTATCTAAATTATCTTAGCTAATATTCTTATTTTATTATTCATATCAACACTAAACTAATGCATCACTTAAAATCCATGTGTAGGTTACATAACCCTTAAAACTAGAGCTATTAAAATGGACTTGGTCCACTAGCTCGCCCTATGGGACTACAAAATAACTAGATTGGATTCCAATAAAGGAAACTCAAATAGAAATGAAATTTTTTTTTCCAATTATCTAAATGGATGTGGACCACAAACTTACCCAAAAAAAATATATTAATAATATATCTAATATATTGTTAAAATGTATATTAAATTAAAAATATATAATATATGTATTTTGATGTTTTGAAATGATTTAGAGTGTTCCTTTAAACTAATTTAGAATATTATTTTAAATTAGTTGGAACTTATATTTTGGTGTTGTTTTAAACAAGAATTCATCGTTTACATATTATACTTAATTTGTTAATGATAGGAAATGATAAGATTTATTTTATTTAGTTAATTTTGAGTAATTATATAAAGTTTTATATATGTATTATAAAAGTTTTCATTCTTTTAACAAAACATTAATTTTGATTTGCGTACCTCAACATCATGCAGTCTTGTTCACGCACATCATCGTAAAGTAGTGTGAACTGGTTATCGAAAACATGCATAAGGTTGTGCGTGGATTTTACACCGTTAACCAAGTCACTCCCTAATAAATTTGCTATTACCCAGTTAGAAATAGTTTTCCCTAGTATGGTGTCGAACTGGTTCGTGGAGTTTCAAAGTCAGTGCGGGTTTTAATTTTTTGTTTCAAAAGAAATATATAAAAATATTGAATCCAATTTATGAAGACGGTAGACTTTGGAAGCTATGGGTGTAAAATCGATAACCAGTTATATAAAAATTCCATTTATTTTGACAAGCCAAACTTTAAGTTGTAAGTCATGTTTCTCTTTCTTTATAAAGTGCTTAGCATGTTTAGAAGTTAGAAGTTTTTTTCCTGCACCTCCATACTCTTTGAAAATAACAAAAATACCTTAAGATAAAAAAAGTTAATAAACATCTTTCATCTCATTGTAAAAAAATTGTGAATTTAGATTAGTTCATTCAAACTTATAAAAAAATTTGTAATTACAAGTTCAAATCAGCTAATTCGGACTCAAATGTTTTACAGTTTTCAACAGCTAATTCATACTTGTAAAAAAAATTATGTCTAGATTAATTCATCTGGACTTGTAAAAAAGTTTGTGATTACAAGTCTACAAATTAGCTAATCTGAGCTTGTACAAAAAATTGCATATAATGACCTTGTAATTTGATTGACAATATGCAAGATGAGATTCTTCTCGCATTGGATGACAAACATATTAAAAATATACCATATATTAGTGAGGAAGGAAGGTCTGAATAGGCGACGAAGGAAGGTCTGAATCGGCGCTGGCAGCAAAGGATGGGCAAAGAGGAATAAGTTTTCAATTTTTTTTACCTAAGAGAATTTTTACTATTTTAAAAGACTATGGAAGTACAGTGGTATGGAGTGCAGGGAGAAAAACTTTAGAAGTTGTTATTCGTTTCTTGTTTATTCTTCTCATGAATAGCACATGATTTGTTGACAGCCAGCCATCCATTCACCGTGTAATGGATCATCATCAATGTTATTAATGCAATTAGTGGGGACTGTAATAATGGGATTATCATTGTGCTACAAAACAATTATGTTACCATTCTATCCTCCTTGTTGCTGCTCTATGTAATGGATGGTTGATCTCCATCATGATGGACCAATGCAGCTTGTGGTATTTGCTTTGTAGTCACAATCTAGATGGCCATAACAACCACAAACGAACCAAATCCTCCGCAGCCCTTCGTATTCCACTTGATACTAGAAGCCAAAAGTAAGGTCTACTTCCATACACACTTGTGAAACCCCTCCTCACATCTTAGTGTTACTATCAACCTTAATAGTAATAGGACGACTAACTGTTGTTGACAAGGCCAAAAAGAATACTTTCATCATAATAGACAATATCTAAACGACTCAGTATATATATGTTAAGTAAAAACATAATAAGATCCATCATCTTATAAAATGTTTGTTATATTAACCTTGTAATGTATTATAATTTTTAAGATCAGTTAAAATTTGATTCGACTAGTTGTACTAATGAGAATAAAAATGAATTTAATTAAAGTTGAATTAATTTACTGCATTAAATATTATGAGTCGGTCATCAATTAAAATAATCATAAATTAGACTATAAGTATTTTATTGAAAAATAAAAAAGCTTACCAACTACGAATTTACATTGGCAGTATTTAAGGCCTCTTGCCCCTGCAGGAAAACATGACAAAAGCTCCCAAAGACATTGAGATCAACACAATATGAATTCGATTAGTTTGTTTAAAACAGAAAAGGAAGCAATTAATTATCAATTATTAGGATACAGTTGCGACTTATATACTAAGATAAAATAAAATAAACTATCTAATTGATCATAACCATCGATCTACCTACACATGTTCCAGATTTTAGGCTTCTCTTTCACCTTTCCTCTCCCACATCTGGAAGACAAAAACTATAGAGGATAAAAAAAATTACAATCATCAAACAGCCAAAAATCAATGAGCTACCTCCGCGTGTTCCAGAGAATGGTCCTTTCTGTGTTCATGGTGGTGGCTGTAATCTGCTAAGTAAATATCAATGTTGCTTTGGTGCTTCGACTTTGAGATATTTCGGATGTTCTTCTCAAATGAGGAAAATTGCATCTAACAAAACTCTAGGAAATGGTAACAGTATCACCTGGCTATACGGGTAACAATATAGTGTCCCTTCTCAAGATCATATACTGTCTTCAATTGTGGCTTTCTCCATTGCATTACAAAGAATGCAGCAAGTATGAACAAGAAAAGAAATGCAAATAATGAAAAATATGTGACAGATTCGTTCCCAACAATCGTCCCTGTATCTATATGTTCAAATTCAAGGGGTTCTGCCATTGTTTCAATTATGAAAGATCCAAGGGTCCAATCAATGTGACTGTTAGTCTTCTGGTTCCCAAATCCAACCCTGCAGATGAGTATTATCTCAATACTTATTTCATTCCATGAAGGGTTGAGGAGGTAAATCAAAAGATCATTGATTGAAGCGCAGTGGAAGCAAATTCAATAATGCCTTCAAAATATAGCTTTCACTTCATACACTCAACAAGCACACGGCAGAACAGATTAAAAAAGCATTTACACATTTATTTTCAATTGTATAGAATGGACAGCATGGATTCTTTTCACTTTATTTCATTCTCAGCTACATATTACTAGCAGAATAGCATGCACTTGCAAAAAAGGGATGATAAAATTGATAAAAGACAGAAAACCCTACTACAAGTTAAAAAAATTTTGCTTTGTGTTGGACCCCAATAAATTTTATATTTTGTTGTGGACTCCTAAAGCACTTTAAATTATTTCAAAATAGTTTAAAAAATGGTTTAGATAGCACTTTAGGACCCAAAAAAAAATAAAATATAAAAACCCAACACAAAGCAAAAACTTTTGAGGAACTCAACAAAATTCACTAATATATTAAAAACCCAAAAATATTTAAACCTTCATTTTAATATACAAATAAAACAGTGAGAAAAAGAAAGATACTGAAAGATGGATACTCATGGCACACATTGTCCGGAGGATCACCATACTCATACTCTTAAATTTTAATATAATTTTCTTATATTTGTAACAAATTATTATCATCCCTATATTCATATATGAATCTATGGTCTTATAGTTGGTTTCATATAATTTTTCTTAGCAATACCTTTTCTCTTCCATGGCAATCCCAAGAACATCATGCAATAGTGCCAGCATATATGCAGAAGAGAAGCAATACTTCAATAAATCCAGATAGTCAATTTCATTGTGCTGATCTTTAAGAACATCCCAATGATCTTCACAATAATGTTGGCCTGCTGCCTCCAATTCAAGCAGAGAAGTCTTAGGAGTCATCCTAAGAATCTGACAGAAATTCAATGACATAAATATAATCAGAGATGATATGAAGCTTTCAGCTTTTTTCCCCCCATTCAATAATGAAAAGTACCAGTGAGAGAGAAAAACAATGATATAGTAAGAAGCTAAGTATGGTATACACATTGCCCATAACTCAATTTTCAAACATTTTACATAAATTTCATACGATTGTCTAGAATGTCAAAACCATAGTAGTTAATAGCGGATAGCGGCCTGGAGCGGTCACCGCTATTTTGATTCCTATGTAGATTTATATTCCTAGATGTATGTATATAATATAAGTACTTCAAAATAAAGAATTGATTGCAAAGAAATATATAAATATTATTTGAGAGAAATAATAAATATGTATTTCTATAGTTTTGCATATACAAAACAGATTATTTGGATATACAGAAAGGAGAAGAAGAAGAAGAAAAAGAAGGAAGGTGCAAGGTTGGGTTGCCTGGAGACTCGCCGGAAGTTTCAAGGAGGGTCGCCGGTGGTGGTGGTGATGGTTGCTCTGTTAAGGCGCTCTCTGAGGGAAGGAGAAGGCTGAATTGTGAAGGATGTAAAAGGTTGAAACTTGAAAGGCAAGAGGAAGAAAGAAAACTGTAAGTTTTAGGGTGAAAAAGTATGTTTTTACCATTCTACCCTTCATTTAAAAAACATCTTAGACCCAAAATGCTCTAACTTAAAAAAAAAAACAACAATGAAAACAACGACATATGGTGCATCTCTTCAGTCCCCATCGCGGCAAACCCTAATCACGGGTCTGATGTACCATGAAAAATTACAAGAACGACGATGAAAAGCAGCACGAAGGCTGCAACACCCATACGCGACACGAGGACACCTTTCGGAGCGGCAGGTCGCTGCTCCACTGCGATAGAGGCACTATTAACTAGTATGGTAGAAACATCATTTAAATGACATGGATACAAGGCAATGTAACACATATACAGTGACATGGTGAATTAATAAACGTTCAAAATATAGTATGGCCTAAATATGTTAATACAAATTTATGAGAGAAAGGCATACATTTTAGACACGCATAAATATTTGTAAAGAGACATTGATCATTTCTCATTAAAACATAACCATTAACCATGTTAGTAGAAGATCACAATTTAGAAAAAAGATACTTATAATCAAAATAAAAATACTTGCTTACATTGGCGGATAGTGACACAATTGTTTTAATTTTATATATTTATATATATATATAGACACACACACATACATACATACATTATACATATATTAATTCCTTAAGGTATCATATTTTGTGGTTAACCCATCAGTAGTGTCATCCAGAATTTATCCACCAGTTAGGAAAAACAAAGGATACTCCCTGGAAATCCTACAAATATACACATGAAAGTTGGATATGCGTACAACACTTATACCTTGCCAATTTTGGAGTACGGGATTGGAATGTTCCTACAGCACAATCACATTATAAACCTATTGAAAGAAAAAAGACAGGTACAGGGGGGTTTCTCTTGTGTTCCCGAAGCCAAAAGGGTGTTGTTTGGTATAGTTCTTATAACCAGCGGTAATTTTATCTTTCCTTTACCATTATATTCATGTATCTTACTGGAAATGCTAAAGAAAACGTAAAGAAAACAGGTGGGGATTCCCAATTCCTTTAAAATAAAATGTACAAGGAAAACATATGTACAAAACAATAAAGTTCAATGCAAACATGTCGTTTGATACCATATTTTATCTGCCCAAGAAACTCTGATAAGCAGGCAAAACACACAGTCGAAGAGGAAAACAATCTAGTCATATTAACATAAGCCCCAAACCTCTCAAATGTTGCATGTGCATGGTAAAGCAGAGTAAATAAAATCACATGCACAATTAACTTTGATTATGGTAAGTTCTGAAATAATAGTAGCCGCAGTAGTAGTAGTAAAATAAACCATAAAAAACCACAGTATTATCGCTACTTACGAACCTCAGAAGTATACAAGAAGCTTTCTGAAACTTGATCACCTAATAACTCATAAAAGGATGAAGCAATTTTACAAGGTGGATGCTGGCATGCATCTGTACAAAAGAATTAAAGAGCAAATATCCATTGGTGAATACCTTAAACAAATTTACGTAAATAAAGAGAATGAGACACCTTCCCAGTTCCCAGGTGTGAAAAGAATAAAACAGCGAAAGAAAAATGTCAAATAACAGGCTTTGCAAAGTAGGAGAAATTAACACAGCGTACAAGAAACCAAAAAAGCGATCTAACTTAAAAATGTAATTATGTAAGATAACTACATTTTAAAGTTCAGCAATTTTGAGTCGACACAAATTTACTTGGCACAATCAATAAGCATTGCAGTTCTTCGCAAAAATCTTTATTTTCCTTTTCCAAAACCCCCAAATCAAGATCAACATATTTTGAGCGCATACCAATGGTTCAAGAAAAAATTCTTCAGCATATTCACTGTAAACTATCTATCATCTAGCTTTATATATGATTATGATGCTGTCACAAAAGCATAGTAAGCATGTAATTTATATACCATTATTTGCATTGCCCTTTACCCAAAAAAATTATTATTCATAATACACACAATCATGAATGGGACAGTTTGCGGATCCTATCAAGTGCTTAACCAAGTGTGTTCTTCAAAATGAGACCAGAATTAAAACTATTGACTAAGGAAGAATTATAAGAGACTACCAAAAAAATAAAATAATATCAGCAGCCATCCAACACAAGGCTTAATTAATTTACATAGCAGTGGGTCATGTTAAAACACAGTGAAAAAGAAATAGAAAGAAAGGAGCATCCATGACCAAATTTATGCTAAAACAGTAAAATATCGAAAGATCATGCAACCTTCTGTTCTCTTTAACGATGACAGGACTTCTGATCTGCAAGCCGAGAAATTTCCAGCTGGTTGAAAGATTGTGTGTTTTACATAACTTGCATTAGAGATCTGAGGATACTCATACCCTCTGGGAATGCAAGGATTAGTTACATTTCTTTTGCTTGATTCTGAAGCTGCAAAATCAATAAAAAAAACAATTAACCGAAATTACTCAAGTATATCAAATTACTCATTATCTAACAGTATTGTATTTTTTCTTAAAAACTTAACATTCTAAGCATAAAATATATTGATCATTGAAAAAGAGTTTTATTCTATATTCACAAAAATAAATGCTAGCAATCAGCATATCAACTGAATAGAGAACAGGACTCATTACCATCATCTACATCAGAAAACAAGGAACTCAAAAATCAATATTATCACCAAAGGAACAAAGAAAATTACAGTAATAAGTCAAACAGGTTAATATTAAATAAGAATGATTTTAGTCCTCAATTATAGAAAGTGAAGGATGATGGACAAAGTACTACAGAAGAAGTTGAATTACTCTCTGCTACTATTTGAACAGAGACATCATTCCCTATGACTTCAGAGTTTTTGCACAGCAAAATATACACAATCATTTCCTATCTCAAATTTAAAGAGGAAACAATATCTTTTCTCAAGTTAGTGATTACAGCTCAAGAAAAATATTTATTAACAAATAAAATCAGTAACTCAACACTTACAAAGCTTCAACTCTTTATATTTCAGTCCCTCCTCTAATGATTTCCATAACACATCCTGTACAAGGATTTTAGATTTTGGTTAACAATAGAACATGACATAGATAACTTTGCCAAACATAGGCTATCTAAATTTGATTGAAACAAATAACTGTAAAAATAGAAAGTACAAAAACACATCATTAAGTATTTGTTAAAATAAAATAAACCCATCAGATATAATGTTAGAAAGGTAAACTCCAAAATCTTCAATTTAGGCCACAACAAGAGCAAAATAGAGTTTGGAAGCCTTAGTTTCAAAAGAGAAAAAGGACCAATAATTGTTAGTAGATTGACAGATATTTTATTGAAAAAGTTGCTATGTAGTACTTGTAACTGATAGAGCATTGACTGTTTTTTTACTACTCGAGAATAGCAAAGCATTGTTCCATTGTAAGGGAGGAACCCTTCAAAGAGAGCTTGATTCCTTAATTATATTACATATTACATATTCAGTTTCAATTCATCCAAAATAAAGATCTAGTGCTTGTTTGGCTAGAGTTTTATAAAACTAGTTTTAGTATTTGAAAATTAAAAAAAAAAAAATTGTTTGGTGAGTGTTTTTTTAAAATAGTTTTTAAAAATAATTTTGGTTTTTTTTTGTTTTTAAAAACTAATAAAGGGGAACATGTGTAACTAATTTTTTTTTTCATTTTTGTTCTGAAAACTCAAAACACAAGAAAAAAATGTTGCCTTTTGCTTTTTATTTATGGCACTTCCGTACATATAGACAACATTTTCACATCTGCACAACAGTTTTTAAACAACACTTATCAAACAAACTTTTTTTTTCTCTTTTTCCAGAAAACAATTCTTAGAAACTATTTTTCAAAACTCTTCTCAAAAACTAAAAAACAAAATCAAACCAATCAAACTCCTATTCTTTCATTTCACTTTCCATTTTCTGTTAAGATAACAATGAATGACTATGTCATGTGTACAATAGATAATGAGCATAATATGCTATAAAATATTCATACAACTCATAATTCAAATTGAAAGTAAAGATATGTGAATCAAGAAAGGCTGCCTAGCATCATGGCCAGACTCATCGGAGTCATGAAACCATATAATTTCTGTCGTCAGGTGCAAAAGTTATAAACCTATGTTATTGTAACGACCTGATTGATTAGGTCCAGTGTGACCCATACAGGGAAGCTGCTTTTTTATTCACTTCTCCTTCCCCTTCGGGTTTGAAGCAAGGTTCTACTGTTCTAGAATAGCTAAAACACTCAAACCGAGTATGTACAAAGTAACATACATTTCTAATTCCATTTATATTTCAAAATGTAAAAATGATTAAATAACAATTTATTATTAGAAGATAATTTTCAAATGTTTTACATTTTTGGTTGTGAGCCTTCTAAATTTTAATACAATATTTAATTTCAATTAATAATTAAAAATACCCAGCCTTTTTTCATTAGATTCATAATTTCACATCAATGCATATATTAACTTTTCCAAAATGTACATAAATCATTAAACTAGCATCTGCAATGCAAGCAAAAATTATATAATTTGAAAATATCAATATATGCATCATCAAAAACATTGAAATTTGAAAAACATATAATGTTGAATAAATTAGAAAAGAGCTAAGAGTTAAAGGACACCAAGACTATGCATACAATTTTACTTTTCCAGCAAGTAGATAAGAAATCATCAACTTAATTTCATTAGCATCAGTAAAGAAGTAAAAGTTAAATAAACTTGATAGCATAAACTAATATGCATAGCCCAAAACATTTAAATTTGAATACATATAAATGGTTTCAGACATCAAGGCTATAGGGCACCTGACCCAGTTGTGGCCAACTCCAAGTGTTAAGGTTGTATGTAACACCGGACAATCTTATAGTCCGCAAAGAATGAGCTAAATCTGCATTAAGTCTAGCCGACGTAACCTGCAATATACAGTTCAAAATCTATTGACAAATTTGCAACATATGTCGATAAAGAATAATTTATTTTTGGATACAGAGGGAAAATTAAGGTGGGCTCTATTCTTGGGTTTGAGTTGGTCAAACCACAATTCCCACTTGCACTATTAGTGTCACATCAATTGTATGGTCACGTGACTTCGAAGTTGGCACCCTTAAATTGCAATTATGAATTGCAGTTTTAATGGGGTAGTTTACCTTCCTCATGCGTAGCACGTGGTCCCAAAAAAGTTGTCTCTGACTTCCCTTAAATTGCAATTTGTGGTTGCGGTTTGACCTGTTGACTAGTGCCAACTTCGAAGCCACATGGCTATACAACTAACGTGGCACTAAAAATGCAAGTGGAAATTGCGGTTTGACCAAATTAAAACCCAAAAACTAACCCACCTTGGTAAATATTTTTAAAACAAACCATTTAGGTAAATTATTTTTTAAAAAAGACCCACTTAGGTCAATCACCCAAAATTTTGGTATCATAGCATAAAAAGGGAAAATTGGGCTAAAAGTAAGCCAAGACATCTCCAAAAACAGAAAAGGAAAACGCATCATAAAACAAAAAAGAAATCAAGAATGCAACTTCCGGATCGCTGACCCTTGATAAAATATTAATATATAAAGCTTGTGAGTTGAGTATAGAAAAAGTTTGAGATAAACACTCAGCTTAGAAACTTTTATTAATAGAGATGAACAATAATCTAGAAATAGTCAGAGCAGGGACAACTACCACCAATTTCTGACATACAACCATAAATAAAAGACAACATCTCAACTAACAACTAACACCAAATTATATTTAACACTCCCCCTCAAGCTGGAGCATATAAATCATATGTTCCAAGCTTGAAAATCAAGTATTCAATCTGAGACCCCTTCAAGGGTTTGGTTAATAAATCTGCTAGCTGATCATTTGAACTAACAAATTTGGTCCTAATTTCCTTAGACAACACATTTTCTCTTACAAAGTGACAATCAATTTCAATGTGCTTAGTTCTTTCATGAAATATTGGATTGGAAGTAATGTGGAGAGCTGCCTGATTATCACAATAAAGTTGCATTGGAGAAATTTCACAAAACTTCAATTCTTGTATGAGTTGTTTAACCCACACCAACTCATATGTAGCAAGAGCCATAGATCTATCTTCAACTTCTGCACTAGATCAAGAAACAGTCTTCTGTTTTTTACTCTTCCATGAGATAAGATTACCCCCAACGTACACACAATAACCAGTAGTAAAGTGTCAGTCTATATTGGATTTAGCCCAATCAACATCATAGTATCCAACAATTTGACTATTTCCATTATCTTCATACAACAAACCCTGGCTGGAGCCTTTTTTATGTACCTGAGAATACGCATTACTCCATCCCAATGTTCAACACAAGGTGAATTCATGAACCGACTCACGACTCCAATTACAAAGGAAATATCTGGTCTCATAATAGTGAGATATATGAGCTTCCCAACTAGCCTTCTATACCTTTCTGGATCTGAGTATAAGACCCCCATATCAGCCACTAACTTCTTGTATGGGTCCATAGGATTTTTAACCGGCTTACAATTAGACATTTTTGTTTCCTCCAAAAGATCCAAGACATACTTTATCTGGAAAACTACAATACCTTCTCTAGATTGAGCTACTTCTATTCCAAGAAAATATTTCAGATGATCAAGATCTTTTGTTTGAAAGTGATTGCATAAGTGTTTATTTAGTTGTGCTATTGTGACTTCATCATTCCCTGTAATGACAATGTCATCAACATAAACAACTAAATAAACACATTTGCCAACAAATTTATAATAGTAGAAGACAGAGTGATCCGCTTCACTCCTTTTCATCCCAAAACTTTGGAAACATTGTTGAATTTTCCAAACCAAGCCCTTGGCGACTATTTAAGACCATAGAGAAATCGTCGGAGTTTACACACAAGACCAGAGTCCCCCTGAGCAACAAAATCAAGAGGTTGCTCCATGTAAATTTCCTCATGTAACTCACATGAAGGAATGTATTTTTAACGTCCATCTGATACAAGGGTCAATGGCGAATAGTTGCCATGGCAAGAAGAAGACGATAGTAATGATCTTGGCCACCGAGGAGAAAGTATCACCATAATCAAGTCCATAGATCTGAGTGTAAGCTTTGGCTACTAAACGGGCTTTAAAGCATTCAATTTCACCATTTGGACTAACTTTAATAGCATAGATCCATCTACAACCAACAGCTTTCTTCCCGGGGGGAAGATGAACCAACTCCAATGTACCATTGTGATCAAGGGTCTGCATTTCATCAATCATGGTTGGCGCCATACAAGGTGATCATGTGCTTCAGAAACATCTTTTGGAATAAAAATGGACGATAAGGAATTTATAAAGGAACAATAAAATGGAGACTGATGATGATAACTCAAAAAATTGTAAATAGGATGAGGGTTCCGAGAAGATCGTATACCTTTGCGAAGGGCAACAAGCCAACAGGAATTGTCATCAGTCATAGAAGGAGAATTAAGAGCAGGTGTACAAGAAGCAAATGGAGAGGGACATGAATCATGAGAGTCATTAGGAACGATGCGACTAGTTTCAGGTGTCATGTCATGAGCAGTAACAGAGGGAGAACGTTCAGTTTCAGTGAAGCTAGGAATTGGACTAATATTTGTAAGGGCAGATTGAGAAGACACATCTGGAGAGATGACACTTTCTGGACTAGAGGTGGAAGCAAGCAAAACTTCTCGGATGGAAATGGAGCCGGGTGTAGAGGATAAGTAAAAGGGAGAATTTTCAAAGAAGGTAACATTAGCAGACATGTAATACCTCTTGTTTTTACGCGAATAACATTTGTACCCTTTTTGAAGACGGGAGTATCTTAGAAAAACACACTTGATAGACTTAGCTGACAGTTTATCGAGACCTAGAAACATATCACGAACAAAACAAGTACAACCAAATATACGAGGAGATACATGATACAGAGATTCAGCTGGAAATAGGATGGTATGAGGAATTTTATTATCAAGAGAGGAAGAGGGCATCCTATTAATAAGATAACAGGCAGAAAGAATCGCATCTCCCCAATGATATAATGGAACGTTTGTATTAATCATTAAAGAGCGAGCTATGTCAACAAGGTGACGATTCTTCCTCTCTGCTATCCCATTCTGTTGAGGAGTGTGGGGACGAGTGGACTGATGAAGAATGCCTTTGAGAGGACAAAAACGAAGAGAGTTCAGAGGAAAAATATTTTTTTGCATTATCACTTCTGAAACATTTAATTGTTTAGTCAAACTAATTTTTTATTTCATGAAAGAAAGACACAAATATAGACAAAAGTTCAGACCTTTCTTTCATTAAATAAAGCCACGTACAACAAGAGTATTCATCAATAAAGGTGACAAAATATTTAAATTCAAAAGAAGTAATCCGACTAGGACCCTAAATATATGAATGAACAGTAGAGAATGCTGAATTACGTCTTGGTTTATCTTGACTCGAAAAGGAAGACCTAACATGTTTGCCTAATTGACAAGCTTAACATTCTAAAGTTTGGATTTTCTGGATACTAAAAGTCATTATCTTAAGTTTGGCTAGACTAGGGTGTCCAAAGCGATCATGCTAGTTTAGGAGAAATGGAGGCAAGACAAGACACTGAATTGCTTGATTCCAAGTAATAGAGGCTTCATGATTCATGTCCTGCGCCAAGCTGTCGACCGATACAAAGGTCCTAAATGACAAAAAAATCATAATTGAATGTAACTAAACAATTTAATGATTTAGTTAACTGATTCAAAGAAAATAAATAAGGGCAAGAAGGAATTTACAAAATAGGAGTTAATTTTAAGGAGGGAGAAATAGACATTGGACCCACTCCTTGAGCTGAAACCTTTGACCCATTGGCTAACTTGACAAGATGGGGAAATTTGGGAGGTGATAAAAATGAAAACAAGGAGTTATTACCAGAGATATGATATGAAGCACCAGAGTCAACAATCCATAGATTTTGCCTTTTCACAGATTGAGAAATCCAGGCCGTTGAGACATTAGGTCCAGAAGAAAGCCCAGCAAGGCTATTAGACTTCATCCTCAAATACTTTTGTATTCTTGATATTCTTCTTCAAATAGTTTCCTCTCTTCCGATTTCTCAGACCGTGACATATGAGAAGACTTGTCTGGAAAACCATGCAAAGAGTAGCATGTTTCATGAGTATGACTCATCCTTTTGCAATGAGTGTATTGAGGACGATTACCTCTTCCATCACATCCTTTATTTCCACGTCCACCTCTTCCTCCTGAAGATATCATAACAGAAGATTCAATATTACTTTCAAGAGAGGTACCCTCATTGTTTAAGGTAGGAACACGGAAGAGACATGTAGTTAAGCTTCCCATGGAAGGAATATCTTGTCCTGTTAGAACTTGATCACGAATGTGATTGAATATCAGGTTCATACCACAAAGAATCATAACCATGTAGAGATTATCAAGTCATTTCCTTATTTCTTCTATAGAATCAGCTTATAAGAAAAGCTTCAACTCTTCTGCAACAGCTTGAGCCTCAAAAACATAAGACACCATATCTGAATCATTTTGTTTTAAAGAGGCTAACTTTTTAACACAATCAAACAAACGTTGAATGTCCTTAGAGTAGATATTTTGGGCTTTATTCCAAAACGAATAACAGGTTTTGAATGCTTTGAGGTTCCTCAATATTTTAGGTTCCACCGAGCACAAAGTTGAAAATCAAGTTTCTTCCACTGAGCTTTCTGTTCAGCTATCCTTCAATATCTACATTTTCTAGATGCTCATGGTGTCCTTGACCAAGGAACCAGAGTTCCACAAAATCCAGCCAACATAAATAATTTTTACCATTGAGTTTTTCTGTTGTGATAATGACAGTTCCAGAAATAGAAAGGATGGGACGAAGTGGAAGAGGACATTTTTCCATATCTGAAAAAAGGGGAAACTAGAGACCCGAGAGAGATTTGAGTTAAATCCAATAAATCTTGCTCAAAATGAACCACGTAAGCCAGCAATGGCTCCAGCCAACTTCGGCGAGTCAAACGGCACTGGAACGACGGCGAGCGGAGCCCGTTTCACCGCCGTGTGGAGCTCACGTGCTTACTGTTTGGCGGGACTGGGGTGGCACGCGAAGCACCGTATTGAGGAGCGATTTCTAGGGTTCAAACACACACATCTAGGCGCACCTGGATCTATACTCGTCAAAGGAAAAATTGCCGGAGAAGGCGGCGGACGGCGGCGACAGTGGCGGACAGCCTACTATGTGACTCTAGACTTTAAAGAACAAGGTCGAACCCGCTCTGATACCAAGTTGAGTATAAAAAAAGT
This sequence comes from Psophocarpus tetragonolobus, assembly GCA_037954015.1. NCBI lineage: Eukaryota > Viridiplantae > Streptophyta > Magnoliopsida > Fabales > Fabaceae > Psophocarpus > Psophocarpus tetragonolobus. The sequence goes on along the minus strand of CM075690.1, from coordinate 56,220,350 downwards.
TTGAGATAAACACTCAACTTAGAAACTCTTGTTAATAGAGATGAACAACAATCTAAAAATAGTCATAGCAGTGACAACTACCACCAACCTCTGACATACAACCATAAATAAAAGACAACACCTCAACTAACAACTAACACCAAATTATATTTAACATGACACAAGGCTACAAAGCTATAAAACTATGTTTTGACAAAGTAACTAAAGCTACTTAGAATACCAGTTACTGTTTACTTTCTCGTAAAATCAAGCAACATAACCTGGAAAAGAAAAGGTATGTTAGGAGTAATTTTCTTTCTAAATGATTATGAGAAAAAAATTATCCACATCTTCAAGTTTTCCTCCTATCCACTAAAAGGAAAAAGACAAGGACTTTTATTGGCCAAACAAATATCAAAACAACAATGTAATCATGCAAAATTTAAGTACTGTGATTTAATATCCAATCCCAATATCATCTATAGAAAAAAACTAAACCCTTGACCTAGTAACCTTAATTAAAAGCAAAACTAACAGAAAACTCTTAAACTGTTAAATAGTCTCAACCACCACTTGTTCGTTGTTCCTTGGCCTAAAAGATCTTTTCTTGATGGACCATCATCACGATTCCAGAGGGACAAAAAAGCAATTAATACTAATGCATCACATAAATGTAAACTCCAACAAGTGTACAAAGAAAGCTCCACAATAAACATGTTCTATGCAGACATAAGAATTGATGCATATTGATTTATCTGTATATGAATGAAATTGTCATATATAGTGAATGAAAAAACCTGCAAAGATGCCCCACCAAGTTCAACTATTCCAGTTGTTTCCTTAGGCTCACGTCCCAAGTTTCCAAGAGCATAATTTAAAGCAACCCAAGAAGAGATGCCTTGTTCTTCTCCTATATTTAGATTACAAACTTCATCATGACATGAATAACTTCATCTCTAAAAAATTCAATAGTAAAAGATATAAAATCAGTAGAACTATTTTTTTCGAAATACTTTATAAGATACAGTAGCAATTAAGTCACACTGTTATATAATTCTTCTGTCCTGCATCCATTCATAGCTGTTTACTTTCTAGTTCATACTCTTTCTAGTTTACTTTGTAGAGAACTAAAACCCCTTCTACAACGCTAAATAACCACATTTATAGTTTATATACATGTACTACGCCCAAGCACACAGTAAAAACAACAGCTCCAAAGTCCAAATGAACTACTAAGAATTATAATTGTCAATGATCAACGACTTGCCATAACTCTAAAACAACCAACTAGACACAGCCAAACCAAGAAGCAAAATCTTGTACATTTTGGGAATAGAATCCTAATTTGATTGAATCTCAAAAACTAAGAATTTCAATTCTGATAGGCTCGTAAAAGACAAAAGCTAATCACATAGCTACATTATGAATAATACAACTCCCAAAACCATTATTGATTTCCTCATTCATAAATAAGAGATTGATACTAAAAGTTGCGCTTCTCTATTCCTAAAAGCTTTTTCATCAATACAAAATTAATCCATTGAGGCGTGAAATTATTTAATGAACAACTTGATAGGATAAATATGTTAGCAAATTGACACTTACGAAAGCCAATTTGTATATTAGTGCACTTTCAAAAACAAAAATTAAGTATTAACCTTGAACTTAAATACAATCATAACTGAAACAACTATCTATACAAGAATGTAACTTCATTTTAAGACAGAACCATAGCACAAATTTCTGCAAACATTGATAATCAAAATCGGAGTTAAAATAATTTGGTCTCTAAAAGTGGAAACTTTTTTTTCATGAAATTGTTTATAAGTTAACAACTTTGCAGGGTAAAGTTCCTATCAAATTAACACAAAGTTCCTATCAAATTATCACTCTGAAGATCAATTTATATGGACATGTCACATGTATCAATGGCTCAAAATCGCTGTCCTCAACCACTATCATCTGGGCCACAATGTGGCAACTTTTAAGGTCTACATAACTGTATAAGTTTAGAACCACAATTGCAGTTGCGTTTGCTTGCAAGTTTTCTGCAATGCCATTGATTGCAACCACAATTTAAAACAAAAGTGTACTACAAGAACAACACAAATAAACCACTTTCAGGAACTAAGCTATATATTATTCTCTCTTAAAAAACTTCAAGACTAAATGGAACAAGTATCTACAAGCAAGGTTGTCAAAGTCAACAGTTTACCTTGTTTAAAATATACCTATAAATAACATAAAAATTGAAAATTTCCACCTCATAATAAGTTCAAATCCACATAATAAGTCCAAATTACTCCAAATAAATACCAAACTAGAGTCAGAACACTCAATTTCAAAACCCTTCTCAAACAAAAGAACAAATTAGAGTCAAAACACTCAAAATTATAGTCAGCACAGGAAACACCACCCAAAAAGTTTGCTCATGAGTCTACTCTAAGTATACCCGATTCCACCGAGTTTGTTCCGAGTTTGATACCCTTTCGATTCTATGTATGATTTAACTTATTAGGAGCTTGTAAACTCGTACGATTTAAGAGTTAACTTAAAATTTTGATAACTATGTCTACAAGACTATAAGTGCATTATTTCATTATTTACCACTTCCCTAGAGGCATCACATCTACATTCAATACCTAACAAAAACCAAAAAGAAACAAATAATTGTTCTAACTTTACATGTTTTGTTTCATGTCTAAAATATACATTTTCCACATGAATTTGGAAGCTACAAGGACTAACAAGTGTTGGACATGGAGTTGACAAACAAACTATGCATGTTGCTAAATCATAACAAAACATGCGGACTTTAGAGTTTAATCTTAATGCATAGTTAGTATAAAGTATTTCACATGCTCAACCAATAACGAATAATAATATATATTATTAAAGTCTTAGAGTTTAATTTTAAAATATGACTAGTATCGAGTTTAATCTTTTAAAGTATGCCTTCAAAACTATATTTTACAGAAGTCTTAAGGGTTTAATCTTAATGCATAGTATTGCACACTCTCAACCAGTGTTATCAAATGGCAGTTATGGCGGCCCCGTAACACCGTGGTGTAGAGGCCGCAATCCTTGATGGGCGTTATGGCTAGGTATGGCGCGAGTCCGCCTTTTGGTGTGTGGCGGGTGCCATGACAGAAACAGGGTGGCGGCGCATGGCAGGCATAGCAGACGTAACGCCCAGTTGGACTTTTTTATTTTATGTTTTTGGACCAGGTCGGGTCGACCCAGTTGATGCCAAACACTATGTTTGTGCATGCCCTAACCACCAGCTCACCTCACGAAATCACCCTGACGATGACCACCATGCAGTCTCTGACAAGTTCTCCGGTGCCGACGACGACGACAGCCACTTGAGACACCTCTTCTCTTCCTCGAGAGTCACGAAACAGCGTCTCTCTTCCTCGTGAGTGCGCCGCGACTACTGTCCCTCTTCGGTCTTCTTCCTTACGCCGCCATCGACACTGTTCCTCTTCAATCTTCTTCCTCATGCCGCCATCGACACTGTTCCTCTTCTTCCTCGTAAGTCGCAAGCATTGTTCCTCTCTCCTCCCAAACCTTTTTTCTACCTCTCGCGCACAGGTTCCTCCTTTCTCTAATATCTCTTCTTTTTTTTTTATAAAAGAGATACTTTTTTTTTGTTTCTGATTTTTTTTATAAAAGCTATTTTTCAATTTTTTTTTACAGTTTAATAATCATGTTCGGGGCAGAAACAAACACCCCAAATGTATCCTCAAATTCAATTAGCTCTAAAAGAACTAATGTGGGATGGAAGCACTATACACCTGTTAGAGAGAATGATACAAATGAAATTTATTGTAATTATTGTCGGAAGGTTATGAAAGGAGGTATAACAAGAGGAAAACAACATTTGATTGGAAAAGTGGGAAATGTTACAGCTTGCTTGATGGCTCCTGAAGCTGTAAAGGTTGAGATAAAGGCAGTTATGGATGAAAAGAAGCAGAAGCAAACTGAAACGTTTAAAAAAGTAATACAAGATATTGAAGAACATTTTGAAGAAGGGTTCATGCAAATGGGAAGTTCTGATGCTTCGTCTAAGCTATTTCCGGTTAGTGATTTGAGATTGAAAGATACAAGGAAGGGACCTATGGTCCTTTTTACTCAAGCTCAGTCTACAGCTGCAAAGAATAGGAAAGTAAAACTAGTGCAAGCGGGCATAAGAGAGCTTTGTGATAAAAAAGCTTTAGAAAGGGTGTACCAATACATAGCCCGCTTTTAGTACCAAGCTGGTCTACCTTTCAACTTAATAAAATTAGAAAGTTTTCAAGATATGCTTCACGAAGTTGGGAATTTTGAGAGACATTTGAAAGCTCCTTCCTACCATGATATTAGAAGAGTACCACTTCTTTAGAAAGAGGTGGAGTACACTAATGAGTTAATGCAGCCACTAAAGGATCAGTGAGCAAATTTTGGGTGTTCGTTAATGTCAGATGCTTGGACGGATAGAAAACAAAGAAACATCATAAACTTTTTGGTTAATGCAGCCACTAAAGGATCAGTGAGCAAATTTTGGGTGTTCGTTAATGTCAGATGCTTGGACGGATAGAAAACAAAGAAACATCATAAACTTTTTGGTGAACTCGTCTTCTGGGACAATGTTCTTAAAGTCTGTTGATGCATCTGACTATGAAAGACTAGAGAAAAGATGTTTGAGTTAATGGATTCTATTGTGGAGGAGATTTGAGAGGAAAAGGTTGTTCATGTTATAACAGACAACGGAAGTAACTATGTTCTTGTTAAGAAGTTGCTAGAGGAGAAAAGACCAAAGATTTATTAGACACCTTGTGCTACACATTGTATAGACTTGATGTTGGAAGATATTAGTAAGCTGCCCACTATAAAGAAAACCATTCAACGAGCTATCTCTCTTGTTGGCTTCATATATAGCCATTCAAGTATGTTGAGCATGTTAAGATTCTTTACCAATGAAAGGGAGTTAGTGAGGCATGCCATCACTTGCTTTGCAACATCATATCTTTCCTTGAAGAGGCTTCATGAAGAGAAAACAAATCTTAGAAAGATGTTTGTGTTAGAACAGTGGAATGAAAATAGGCTAGCAAAGGAGGCCAAGGGAAAGGAAGCCACTAAAACTATCTTGATGCCTAGTTTCTGGAAGAATGTAGTTTTCATTCTGAAAGTGATGGCTCCTTTTGTGAAAGTGCTTAGACTTGTGGATAGTGAGCAAAAACCAACTATGGGCTATATATATGAAGCAATGGACAAAGCGAAGGAAACCATTATGAAATCTTTCAAAAATGAAAGCAAATACAAGGATGTGTTTGCAATCATTGATAAAAGATGAGATATTCAGCTTCATCGCCCTTTACATGCTGCTGGCCACTTTTTGAACCCCGAATTCTTTTATGCAAACCCACTGATGAAATTTAATGGTGAGATTATTAGGGGTTTGTATGATTCTATAAATAAATTGCTGGGCGATTTAGAAATGGAGAAGATTGTTCGTAAGGAGTTGGCTCCATATAAAACTGGGAGTTGTATGTTTGGATCCACAACTGCTAAAGCAATGAAGGGTGAAATTGCACCAGGTAAGAGACAAAAGATTGCAACTTTTGAACTTTTATTCTTCAAATCATTTGCTTAAGTGTCTGAGTTTAACATATTTTGGTTGCATTTGTAGCTCAATGGTGGCAGATGTATGGTTCAGAAACTCCTTATTTGCAACAACTTGCAATTAGGATTCTTAACTTGACATGTAGTGCTTCTGGTTGTGAACGCAATTAGAGTGTGTTTGAGCAAGAAATTAATTTCCTATCGTAAATAATGAGTATTTATTTAATTGTTTTAGGTTCAGACTAAGAGAAGAAATAGACTCGAGCATCAAAGACTACATGGCTTGCTATTTGTCAAGTATAATCAAGCACTCCATCGAAGGTATAACCTTAAGGATGAAATCGATCCAATTAGTCTCACTGGGATTGATGATTGCAACGAGTGGCTAATTTGAGAGATGGATGGAGGATAAGGTGAAGATGAGAGGGTTTATGAAGGAGATGATGACCTTACTTGGAATCAAGTTTATGAAGTTTCGGGACTTAATGAGCTTAGACAATACACTAGGCGTCATAAAAGGAAACAACTTGCAATTGGAGATGGGCAAGTGGGAGCATCTTCTAATCCTTCTAAGAGAGTCAAAGGAGTAGCTTCAAAGGAGAAGGGAAAAAGGGTTGTTGTTGAAGAAGCTGAATCATTAGAATATTCAGATTCTAGCAGTGAGGAAGAGGAATTAGTGTCAAATGCTAACTTGGCACATTCAGATGGAGAAGAAGCTGAAGGATTCTTGGATGAGCATCATTGCCTGGTTGAAGTTAACTATACAGACATTGATAAAGATGAGGAGGATTAAATAAATAGTTTTAGGACTTATCATTGTGTTTACTGTTTTTAACTTTGTTTTGATGGTTGTTTAATCCTTTTTGTTTTGGTTAGGAATTTATGTTTTTAAGTTTTAATGATGACAATATCAGTAGATTATGAATTCTATGAATTTTAGATAGTTAAATTGTTGGTTTTGATTAATCTAGTTGTTAGTTTGCTGTTTTGCATTATATATATAATATATATATTTTTTGTTTTTGTCCGCCATGGCAGTATGGCACTTAAAGGTCCTAATCGCCATCCGCCGTATAACCTTCCTGATAACCTTGCTCTCAACCAATCAAAAACCATATTAAGTATGAATTCAAAATTATATATTAGTGTTAAATATAAGATGGTATTTGGTGTTAGTTGTTAGTTGAGGTGTAGTCTTTTATTTATGGTTGTATGTCAGAGGTTGGTGGTAATTGTCACTACTACGACTATTTCTGGATTGTTGTTCATCTCTATTAATAAGAGGTTCTAAGCTGAGTAATTAACTCAAGCTTTTTCTATACTTAAATTGGTATCAAAGCGGGTTTGACCCTGCTCTTTAAAGTCTAGAGTCACAGTAGGTTGTCCGCCACTGTCGTCGTTGTCAGCCACCGTTCGCCGCCGTCAGCCATCACCTCCGGCAACTTTTTCTCCAGCAAGTCCAAATCCAGGTGCGCCTCGACATGCATGTTCAAACCCTGGAAATCACTCCTCCATATGTTGCTCCACGTGCCGCCACCAGACGCGCCAAACAACTGGCACGTGAGCTCCACGCGCCAGCGAAATGAACTCCATTCACCGTCGTTCTAGTGTCGCCTGAGTCACCAAAGCCGTCCAGAGCCATTGTCGGCCTTTGTGTGTTAGTTTGAGCAAAATTTATTGGATTTAACTCAAATCTCTCTCTCAGGTCTCTATTTTTTTCATATCTAAAAAATATCCTCTTCCACCTCAGTCAGCTCTAGTCCTATTCTTCCTATTTTTGGAACTGCTATTATCACAACAGAAAAGCTCAATGGTACAAATTATCTATCTTGAGTTGATTCTGTGGAACTCTGGTTCCTTGGTCAAGGAAACCATGAGCATCTAAAAAAGGTAGATATTGAGGGATCATCTGAACAGAAAACTCAGTGGAAGAAACTTGACTTTCAACTTTGTACTCTTCTATGACAGTCGGTGGAACCTAAATTGAGGAACCTCAAAGCATTCAAAACCTATTATTCATTTTGGAAAAAAGCCCAAGATATCTACTCTAATAACATCCAACGCTTGTTTAATTATGTTCAAAAGCTAGCCTCTTTAAAACAAAATGATTCAGATATGGTGTCTTATGTTTCTGAGGCTCAGGCCACTGCAGAAGAATTGAAGTTTATCCTAGAAGCTGATTCTATAGAAAAAATAAGGAAACGGCTTAATAATCTCTACATGGTTATGATTTTTCGTGGTATGAACCCGACATTCAATCACATCCGTGATCAAGTTCTAACAGAACAAGATATTCCTTTCATGGAGAGCTTAACTACATGTCTCTTCCGTGTTCCTGCCTTAGCAATGAGGGTACCTCTCTTGAAAGTAATATGGAATCTTTTGTTATGATATCTTCGAGAGAAAGAGGTGGACATGGAAATAAAGGACGTGGTGGAAGAGGTAATCATCCTCAATGCACTCACTGCAAAAAGATGAGTCATACTCATGAAACATGCTACTCTCTGCATGGTTTTCCAAACAAGTCTGCTCATATGTCAAGGTCTGAGAAACCAGAAGAGAGAAAGCTATTTGAAGAAGAATATCAAGAATACCAAGAGTATTTGAGGATGAAGTCTAACAACCTTGTTGGGCCTTCTTCTGGACCTAATGTCTCAACGGCCTGCATTTCTCAATCTTTGGAAGGTCAAAATCCATGGATTGTTAACTCTGATGCTTCATACCATATCTCTAGTAATAACTCCTTGTTTTTTACGATGAAGTCTAACAGCCTTGTTGGGCTGGGATTCTTCTGGACCTAATTTCTCAACGGCTTGCATTTCTCAATCTGTGGAAGGTCAAAATCCATGGATTGTTGACTTTGGTACTTCAGACCATATCTCTGGTAATAACTCTTTGTTTTCATCTTTGTCATCTCCCAAATTTCCCCATCTTGTCAAGTTAGCCCATGGGTCAAAGATTTCAGCTCAAGGAGTGAGTTCAATATCTATTTCTTGCTCGTTAAATTTAACTTTTGTTTTGTACATTCCTTCTTGTCCTAATTTATTTTCTTTGAGTCAGTTAACTAAATCCTTAAATTGTTTAGTCACATTTAATTCTGATTCATTTGTCATTCAGGACTGTGTTACGGGCTGGCAGCTTGCCACAAGACATGAATCACGAGGCCTCTATTACCTCGAATCTAGCTCTTCGGTGTCTTGTCTTGCATCCATTTCTCCTAAACTATTGCATGATTGTTTTGGACACCCTAGTCTAGCTAAACTAAAGATAATGACTTCTAGTACCCAGAAAATCCAAACTTTAAAATGTGAAGCTTGTCAATTAGGCAAACATGTTAAGTCTTCCTTTTTTCTAGTCAAGATAAACCAAGAAGTAATTCAGTCTTCTCTCTACTGTTCATTCAGATATTTGGGGTCCTAGTCAGATTACTTCTTTTTTATTTAAATATTTTGTCACCTTTATTGATGAATATTCTCATTGTATGTGGCTTTATTTAATGAAAGAAAGGTTTAAACTTTTGTCCATATTTGTGTCCTTCTATCATGAAATAAAAAATCAGTTTGGCAAAACAATTAAATGTTTCAAAAGTGATAATGCAAAAGAATATTTTTCCTCTGAACTCTCTTCGTTTTTGTCCTCTCAAGGCATAATACACCAGTCCACTTCTCCCTACACTCCTCAACAGAATGGGAGAGCAGAGAGGAAGAATCGTCACCTTGATGAAACAGCTCACTCCATAATGATTAATGCAAAAGTTCCATTACATCATTGGGGAGATGCGAATCTCTCTGTTTGTTATCTTATCAATAGGATGTCCTCTTCCTCTCTTGATAACCAAATTCCTCATACCATCCTATTTCCAACTGAACCTCTGTATCATGTATCTCCTCGTGTATTTGGTTGTACTTGTTTTGTTCATGATATGTCTCCAGGCCTCAATAAATTGTCAGCTAAGTCTATCAAGTGTGTTTTTCTAGGGTATTTCCGTCTTCAAAAAGGGTACAAATGTTATTCTCCTAACAACAAGAGGTATTACATGTCTGCTAATGTTACCTTCTTTGAAGATTCTCCCTTTTACTCATACTCTACACCCGACTCCATTTCCATCCAAGAGGTATTGCCCGCTTCCACCTCTAGTCCAGAAATTGTCATCTCTCCAGACGTGTCTTCTCAATCTAACCCTACCAATATTAGTCCAGTTCCTAACTTCACAGACACTGAACATTCTACCTCTGCTACTACTCATGGATGACACCTGAAACTAGTCGCACCGTTCCTAATGACTCTCGTGGCTCATGTCCCTCTCCATCTGCTTCTTATACACCGGCTCCTAATTCTCCTTCTATGGCTGATGATAACTCCTGTTGGCATGTTGCCCTTTACAAAGGTATACAATCTTCTCAAAACCCTCATCCTATTTACATTTTTTTGAGTTATCATCGTCTATCTCCATCTTATTGTTCCTTTATAAATTCCATATCGTCCATCACTATTACCAAAAATGTTTGTGAAGCACTTAATCACCCTGGATAGCGCCAAGCCATGATTGATGAAATGCAGGCCCTTGATCACAATGGTACATGAGAGTTGGTGCATCTTCCTCTTGGAAAGAAAACTGTTGGTTGTAGATGGATCTATGCTATTAAAGTTGGTCCAAATGGTGAAATTGAACACCTTAAAGCTCGTTTGGTAGCCAAAGATTACACTTAGATCTATGGACTTGATTATGGAGATACTTTCTCCTGAGTGACCAAGATTACTACTATTCGTCTTCTTCTTGCTATGGCAACTATTCGTCATTGGCCCCTGTATCAAATGGACATTAAAAATGTATTCCTTGATGGTGCGTTAGATGAGGAGATTTACATGGAGTAACCTCCTGGTTTTGTTGCTCAGGAGGAGTCTGGTCTAGTATGTAAACTCCGGCGATCTCTCTATAGTCTTAAACAGTCGCCAAGGGCTTGGTTTGGAAAATTCAGCAATGTTGTTCAAAGTTTTGGGATGGAAAGGAGTGAAGCGGATCATGGAATTTCATAGATAAAACATCTCTGTCATCATTTTGAGACAAAAGACCGTGGCGAACTTCGATATTTTCTGGGCATTAAGGTAGCAGAATCTAACAATGGGATTGTGATTTCTCATAGGAAGTACACATTCGAAATTTTAGAGGAGGTTGGGTTAATGAATTCCAAGCCCAATGACACACCTATGGATCCATATGTTAAACTTCTACCAAGTTAGGGGGAGTCACTTTTAGATTCTGAAAAGTATAGGAGACTGGTTGGAAAACTGAACTACCTCACAGTCAATCGTCCTAACATATCCCTTGCTGTCAGTGTGGTAAGTCAGTTCCTTAATTCACTTTGCACTGGACATTGGGATGCTGTCATCCGCATTCTGAAGTACATTAAAGGAGCCCTGGGAAAAGGTTTGTTATATGGGAATAATAATCATACTCGAGTTGTTGGATACTCAGATGCAGCTTATGCAGGTTCTCTCATTGATAGGAGATCTACTTCTGGATATTGTGTCTTTATTGGTGACAACTTGATTTCTTGGAAAAGTAAGATGCAAGATATAGTGGCAAGATATAGTAGCAAGATCTAGTGCAGAAGCAGAATATAGAGCTATGGCTTTAGCAACTTGTGAACTTATTTGGCTCAAACAACTCTTTGATAAATTAAGATTTGGAGAGGTTACACAAATGACTCTAATCTGTGATAACCAAGCTGCCCTGCATATTGCCTCAAATCCAGTATTTCATGAGAGGACCAAACACAATGAAGTAGACTGCTACTTCATTCGCGAGAAGATTGTATCTGGAACCATTTCTACCCAGTTTGTTAATTCCTATGATCAGTTAGCTGATGTTTTCACAAAATCATTACGAAGTCCTAGAATTGATTATATTTGTAACAAGCTTGGTGCATATGATTTATATGCACCAGCTTGAGGGGGAGTATTAGATGCAGTTTAGTATATGGGCCTAAGCCCATTTCCTTATATTTGCCTTTTGTACAGTACATATATATAATATCTCCTTGGTTGTGATACACACAAGGATTCATGCATATTCAACTCATTCTATAGAAGGCATTGTAGTTTCCCAGAGAAAGTATACCTTGGATCTTCTGGTGGAAACAAAAAAGTCTAATTGTAAGCCAGTTAACGGTCCTATGGACCCATACAAAAAGTTAGTAGCTGATATAAGAGTCTTATACTCAAATCCAGAGAGGTATAGAAGGCTGGTTGGGAAGCTCATATATCTATTACGAGGCTAGATATTTCCTTTGCAATTGGAGTTGTGAGTCAGTTCATGAATTCACCTTGTGTTGAACATTGGGATGGAGTAATGCGTATTCTCAGATACATAAAAAAAGGCTCCAGGCCAGGGTCTGTTGTATGAAGATAAAGAAAATAGCCAAATTGTTGGATACTGTGATGTTGATTGGGCTGAATCCGATACAGATCGACACTCTACTACTGGTTATTGTGTGAACCTTGGGGTTAATCTTATCTCAAGGAAGAGTAAGAAATAGAAGACTGTTTCTCGATCTAGTGTGGAAGCTGAATATAGATCTATGGCCCTTGCTACATGTGACTTGGTGTGGGTTAAACAACTCATACAAGAATTGAAGTTCTGTGAAATTTCTCCAATGCAACTTCATTGTGATATTCAGGCAGCTTTCCACATTGCTTCCAATATGGTATTTCATGAAAGGACTAAGCACATTAATATTGATTGTCATTTTGTAAGAGAAAAGGTGTTGTCCAAGGAAATTAGGACCAAATTTGTTAGTTGAAATGATCAGCTAGCAGATCTATTAACCAAACCCTTGAAGGGTCCTCGGATTGAATACTTGATTTCTAAGCTTGAAACATATGATTTATATGCTCCAGCTTGAGGGGGAGTGCTAAATATAATATGGTATTTGGTGTTAGTTGTTAGTTGAGGTGTAGTCTTTTATTTATGATTGTATGTAAGAGGTTGGTGGTAGTTGTCACTACTCTGACTATTCCTACATTGTTGTTCATCTCTATTAATAAGAGGTTCTAAGATGATTAATTAACTCAAGCTTTTCTAGACACAAGTATTATAAAACTTAACAAATTCACATTACATACAAATCTATGATTGATAACAATAACAATATAATTACAATGCCAATGTATTTTAAATAAATCCTTCATATTTTAAGAGTTTAATGATCTTGCACCAGTAATGCTAAACAATTTTATATTGTCAACTATCACATTACATATCATTGTTAGTATCACTTTTTAGGTAGTTATCATAAAAATCAACTAACTTAACATAAATTATGATTTTCTTTTTCTATATGAATCAAATTCAGGTATTAAGGGTTTCCTAATTCCTACAAAGGCTACGTTTGGCTTTCCAGTGGGGGCATTCCAAACTCTTTTAGGGAGTAAGCTTATTTGATAACATGGGGTGTTTGGATTTCCAATGGAGTGTCCAAAGGTATGTTAGAGAGGAAAACGAGTTTAGAATCATATTCGGTTAGTCCCCAAAAGTACATACACTAAAATTTTGCTTGGAAATTCAGTATCGGAGAAGCAACATTTTCAATATTTTTGAAAACTTAAATTTGACCCAAACTTAAGTTTGCTAACTAAAATCCAAACATGCACATGTTTGTTTGCAATGAAAATTTTGGCGGAAACTCAGTTTTGTAAAAGCCAAACTTGAGTTAATTTTGCAAACTCAAGTTTAATCCAAACTCAAGTTTGCAAACTTGAATTCTAACATGAACAACTATAGTTTGTGATTGGATTCTCTAATTTAAAAGAAACAATTGATTCCTAATTTAAAACAGTATCACACACTCATTCAATCACGATCACAACCCTTTATGATAAATATGTTGATTCTATCAATTAATTAATGTTTTAAAAGACATGTAAGTGGTGGGTTGAATTCTAACATGCACAACTTTAGTTTGGGATAGGATGGTGAACGACCTAGTAGCTCTAATTTAAAAGAAACTAATTTAATCCAGTTTTACACAATTATTCAATCATAATCCTCTTCAAGTAATGAAAAGCTGTTGACTTGTTGTAATGATTAAGTTTGGAGTGAAGTATCATTTATTATTGGAAGTTATAAGTACTAGCACTCATAACTTTAGTTTGGGATTGGCTGGTAAACGACCTATTACCTCTAATTTAAAAGAAACTAATTTAAACCAGTTTTACACAATTATTCAATCATAATCCTCTTCAAGTAATGAAAAGCTGTTAACTTGTTGTAATGATTAAGTTTGGAGTGAAGTATCATTTATTCTTGGAAGTTATAAGCACTAGCACTCACATCTTTGAAAGAGAGATTTTCAGGCAAAGTAGTCCCTGATGTTTATATTTTTGTACAAATTTTGGTCCCTAATTTATAAGCCGAAAAAATCATTAGGGAATAATTTCTGAAAATTTCTTTAGGAATCCAAATGCTAAAGCTTATAACTTCAAAAATTAAAATATTACTTTTCTCAGAAGTTCGTATTAATGCTTTGAAAGTCATGTAATCGTGAGTCACTGCTGTTTATATTTTTGTGAAAATTGATCCCTAATTTGCACAATGAAAGAATCATTAGGGACTAATTTCTGAGAAATTCTTTAGAGATCCAAATGTTAACATTTATAACTTTCAAAGATTAAAATATTACTTTACTCAGAAGTTTGTATTAATGCTTTAAGAGTAATGTAATCGTGAGTCCTGTTGTTCATATTTTTGTGCAAATTGGTCTCTGATTTACACATCGAAAGAATCATTAAGGATTAATTTCTGAAAAATAACAGTCAAAGATTAAAATGTTACTCTACTCAGAAGTTTGTATTAATGTTTTAAAAGTCATGTAATCGTGAGTCCCAGCAGTTTATATTTTTGTGCAAATTGATCCCTAATTTGCACATTGAAACTAATTTCTGAAAAATTCTTTAGGGATCCAAATGCTATGGCTTATAACTTTCAAAGATTAACACGTTACTTTCCTCTAAAGTTTGTATTAATGCTTTAAAAGTGATGTAATCGTGATTCTATCAGAATCACAGTGTAAAACTGTTTCCAGCGTTCAAAATCTAATAAGTGGAAGCAAACCCTTGACTAACCCGAAACGACGCGTGCCCATTCATCCTTGAACAAGAAGCCGGACTCCCTCAAAGCCTCTCTGCAGCATTCGAGAACCTTCTCAGCCTCGAGCACGCCGAGCCCCTGGAGCTCCTCGGCGGCGGCGAGGCGGACGGCGGTGGCGGGCCAGTGGCGGCGCGGGACGCGGGCCTTGGCGCCGAGGAGGAGGTTGGCGAGGGCGGCGCGGAGGGCGGGGCGGGCGGCGCGGAAGCCCGGGGAGGCGGCGGCGGAGTGGGAGGCGGCGAGGAGGCCGAGGGCGTTGGGGCCGAGGAAGTGGAAGACGGAGAGGCGGAGCGCGTCCGGGCCGGCGCGGAGGGCGACGGCGAAGGAGGCGGGGCGCGCGTCGGAGAATTTGGGTGAGGCGTGGATTTGGAGGGCGGTGGAGAGGAGGTAGAAGAGGAAGGGCGCCGTGAAGAAGACAAAGGCGAGGAAGAAGAGGAGGCATTTGGCGGTGCTGCTGCTGCGTTTTATTGGATTGTTAGGGTTTATGCGTGGGGAAGAGATCATGCGCGGGTGCAGTTGGGTACGGTGGGGTGGAATGTAGGAAGAAGAAGAAGAAAAATAAGAAGAAGAAGGAGGAAAAAAAGAAGGAATGTTCTTTGGCAAATCCATGGGTGGGGTTTTGGGATGTGGTGAAAGTGTGCAATGCAATGAGATTATGAGAAAGTGAGAGTGGTGTTGGATGAAGGAGAGAGGGGTAAGAGAATCAGAGAAAGACAAGGTTTGAAGTTAAGGAAGTGTTGCTTCTTGCATGATTAATGCTAACTGATAATTTTCATGAATTGGAAGGAAGACGCATACATCCATTTTGGTCTAATTGGTACGCCGTGTATTATATGCAATTTGTATATTGTAATATAATTATTATGCTTAAATATATTTTAGGAAATTGTATCAGGACTGAAAAGATGCGGGACTCCGGATGATAACTCCAAATCTAACAAAATCATAATACATTAAATTGGCATAGGTTTTTTTTTAGGCTAGATTACTCTATGTGTCCCCTATTTATTTTTGCAGTTGGGTAATTTTTGTCTCCTCTGTCCTTTATATTTTTTGTGTACTTAATGTGCCTCAAATTTTTAAAAAGAATACTTTTTGCCCTTGTTGATGAGTAAACTCTAAAATGGTCATTAGTGATGTGGCAAATTAGTTATAGAGTTAAAAGTTAATTATTAAACTGTCTTAATGGTTAATAGGCAACGGTAACATTATTTGTTGTTGAGTTTCACTGCGTCGTGGTTGGAGAGAGTGAAAGCTTGTCGCGCTCTACAATTTTTGGTCTAAGAAGTGAAACCCTGACGTTGTTGTTTTCTATTCTCCCGGCACCGTGTCTAGAGACAGTGAAAAGTTGAGACAGTGAAAAGTTGTTGTGCGCTCTGCAATTTTCCATCTTAGAAGTGAAACCTTAAGCATTGGTGGGTGATTGAAGGTTTATGAGTGAAGGGGAAGGCATGGACAAGGTCGGAAAGCCAGATCTCGAAGGGAAACTGAAAGGCAAAAAGATGGGAAAAGAAGGAAACAAAACGGGGTTTATATACTATTCCAGATAAAAAGTACCCAATTGTGGTCAATCTTTTGTTATTGTGTTGTCTATTTTTTATTTCTTTGTGTCCATTTTTTTGTCTTTTTAACTTTTTTAATTTCTTCTTCTTTTATTTTCTTATTTTAGGTTTAATTATTTTAATATCTTATTTCTTTTTTCTTTTTATGTTATCTTTTTTTTATTTTATATTTATATATTTTATCTTTGTTTTCTTTTTATAATTTTAAATATTATTTCTAATTTATATGTAACAACCTTATTTTGATAATCAAGTTATTACATATAATCTATCTAAGTTTCAATTTAAATACTAGAGAGGTAGATATTACACTTAGTTTCTACATGTGAAATATCTATAAAAATAAATTAATTTTAACATAAAAAGCATTTTTTTACTAAAATTGGGAAATATTTTGTAAGAAATTTCGCTCAGGGAATTCATTACTGAAACAAATGTAGTTTTTAAGGACAAATTCGCAAAGCAAAAATGTTTCACTTAGCGAGAACCTTCCAGATCTAGACATTCGCTTAGTGAAACTTACTTAAGCGAAGTGAGACAAAAGTAATTAAATATATAGACTTCATTAAGCGAAATGGCTTTTGTTTAGTGGCACTACTTGATTTGCTCAGCAAGAATAACTTACTCAGTGATCGAGTGCGAATTTTTGGCTATAAATAGGAGAGTTAATATGCGAAAATGGGAGGAAAAAATGGAGTTATGAGGCTTTGAAACTAGGATTCAAAGATTATTCATCAGTCTTCATCAAGCGCTTATTAAGATAAGGGAAAGTGAGATTTATAAACTTTTGTGGTGTTAATCTTGATAAACTTATATATGTTTACTATTATTATCACTTTTGATCTTTTGTTAATTATTATTATTTCCAGATTTCTTGTAGTCATTTTTTTATTGTTTCCAGATATTTCTTCTAGTTATTTATTTATTTCCAAATATTACTATTGGTCATTTTTTTATTATTTTCAAATATTACTTTTGGTCTTTTCTTTATTATTTACAACAAATATCTTCTAGTAATTTGTTATTTATCTACTATCTATATGTTACAATCTAGTCATTTGTTGTTATTGTTATTTAAATTATTCTCCAGATATCATAGTCTGGTCTTCTATTAATCAACATCTAATCTATCCTTTAACTTATTTTTGGAAGTTACATTTGTGTAATATATTTTATTCAAAAGATCAATGATTATATGTCAAATATTCATCATAGAATATATTCATATCTTATGAAAATTTCAAGGAATTATGTGTAAAGTTTATTTTTATAAAATTCATAATAAACATGATATTTCTCAAAATCATATTTTTAATTTTGTAAAAGATAATCTTAGTATGTTTTATGTTGCAGTCTAACCTAATCTTCTACATCAGAAAAAGATGTCTTTAGTGTTACTAATAAATCAATTTTATATTTATATTACTATTATGATTACTATTCATGAACTAGAAATTTTGAGATGAGAAATTAATTTATATATTCATTGTGATCTTTAAATTCTTTAAGGCTAATTTGTAAATAATAATGATGATTGATATATGAAAATACCACGTAATTGTCAAATCTGGTGATTTATGAGATTATGTTGAAATGAATTTAGTAAAGTCCTAGGTTTCCTTGTAAAGATACCATATAGGTACATGGTTATCCATGTTTTCGAAAGTCACAACTTGGTATACTACAAGATGAAAGGCATGATTGGATTATATCCTAAGATGGTTTTAAATATATGAATATTCAGGTTATCCAGTGATGGTACTTGGGCTGAGAATATTCATCAGGTAGGTGAATATTCAAGGTAATGTGTGTTGGCGCTCGAGATAGAAATTCATAAATCTAAAAACTTTTCCATAAGACCCTTTATGATTGGATTGAATCATTACAAATTGGTTATGGATCCATATATAAGGTCAAATGGGATTGAATTGAGTAAGACTGAGTTTATATATTGAGTTAAGTGAGATTGAATTATAGGCTAAATCATAGACCCTCATTGTTTGTTAAGTTTATTAAGATTAACATTTGTGCTTTATAAACATCTCACTCCTTTCGTGTGTTTTTTTTCATGTGTTTTTATTCTTATATGTTCGTGGTACATGAATAGAACTTCTAAGTAAATTACTCTGTTAATGCTCAAGTAATCTTAGAATTATAAGGAGTTCACTACTCTGAGGTAGGACTTTCAAAAAGGTAGCTATAACTATTTATGTTTTGAAGGAAGCTTGTAATAAATTACATTTTGACTTGAAATATTACTAAAAGATGAGTTTAATTGGTATACACTATTAGTATAAAAGATTTTTACATTCACAGTCAATCATGACTTTTCATTTATGTGACTTTTAAAGTAGTAATGACTAAAATCAAGCAATTTACCATGAATGAAGAGTTGTGATTCAATGTTAGTGTAAATATCTTTACACTGACAGTGTACACCAATTAAACTCCTAAAAGATTATGATTCTTTATTTAAGATCAGATTTCGAAAATCTCCCACATTTTTAGAAATACTTTTATTAAGGATTAAGGGCATTACATTATATATTTTACATATTTATATATTAACAAATTACAAATTTGCCCTTTTTTCTTTCATGGATATGTGCCCATTTTTTATTTATTTTCTTTTCATTTTTTTATTTAAATATCTTTGGCTTACACAAGTTTTTTGTCCTTAAAATTTCACCCAAAAACATTTTGATCCTTGAAATTCAAAAATATTTTTTTAATCCCTAAAATTAATTTGTTTTTTGTATTAATGTTATTCTTTTATAAGTTTCGGTGTATTTGATTGTACCAGATGTGAAATTGAAGATTAAGGGGGTTAAATTGAGGAGGAGAGTGATTCAAGAGTACAAAGATGTGCTTTCTTTCACCAATTTTTTAACAGCGTTAACTTCATAAGAAGAACTAAAAGTAAATCAAATATTAAAAAAATATTTTTGAATTTTAAGGACTAAAAATAATTTTTTATGAAACTTTAAGGATAAAAAACTTATTTCAGCCATTTCTTTTTATTCTATTTTATCTTACTTTATTTTCCTTTTTTATCTTAATTTTTTACTTGTATTTTCTTTTATGTTATTTTCTTTATTCTTTTACTACGTCTATATTTTATATATTTTATATATTTTCATTTTTTTATAATTTTAATTATTAATTTTTATTTTAATATTTTATATATTTATATAGTTAATATGTTAAATTAATTTATTAAATATATTTTTATATTTATTGATTACTTTATAAAAAAATAGGTGATACACTAATATTGTTATTTAGAAAAATCATATTCAATTTTATTATTAAATTAGTTTTAATTTTGCATGAAATAAACTTTGATTATGATTTATGAGAGATAATTCTATCCAAAACCTTTATGGAAAGACAAAACTGTTTTCTATAATTTAACACATTTACATTTTGAAAATTCAATGATATGTAATTTATTATTATAAAATAATATATTGACTAATTGACGAGAGATAATTATTCTTGAAACATTTATGAAAAACAAACTTTTTATTTGATAATTAAATATACTTACATTTAAAAAATTTAATAATATATAATTTATGATGGTAAAACAATATATTGACATTTTTTTAATTTGTTTGTCTTTTCAATTTTTTAATTTATTCTTATTTTATTTTTCTTATTTTCAGTTTTAATTTTTCATCTGAATATCATATTTTCTTTTTCTTTTTCTGTTATCTTCTTTTTATTTATCATTTTTATATTTATATATTTTATATATTTTTATCTTTTCATTTTTTATTTTTATAATTTCAATTATTATTTCTATTTTATATATTTTACATATTTATATATTAAGGAAATTACAAATTTTTCCTTTTTTTCTTTTTATGGACATGTGTCTATTTTTTATCTTTTTGTTTTTTTATTTAAATTTATTTTATTCTATTTTATGTTACTTTATTTTCTTTTTTTATCTTAATTTCTTACTTGAATTTTATTTTTATGTTATTTTATTTATTGATCTATTACATCTATATTTTATTACTTCTATTTTAATATTTTATATGTTTATATAGTTATATGTTAAATTTAATTTATTAAATATATTTCCATATTTGTTGATTATTTTATAGAAAAAATGAATGATACACTGATATTGTTAGTGAGAAAAATCGTATTTAGTTTTGTTATTAAATTAGTTCTAATTTTGTATGAAATAAACCATGCTTACAATTGACAGAGATAATTCTACCCTAAACCTTTACGGAAAAGCAAAATTTTTTTTCATAATTTAACACATTTACATTTAAAAAATTTAATAATGTATAATTTATTATTATATACAATATATTGACGGGAGATAGTTCTTTTTGGAACTTTTATAAAAAATAAAACTTTTTATTTGATGATTTTATAAATTAAATTTCTAAAATTCAATAATATATAACTTAATATTATAAAACAATATATTGACATTTATTTTTACTTTTTTTGTCTTTTCAACTTTTTAAATTTCTTCTTCTTTTATTTTTCTTCTTTCTCTTTTATGGATATGGGTATATTTTATTTTTATGTTATTTTATTTTTTATTTTATTTCTTCTATATTTATATATTTTTTATCTTTCTATTTTTATTTTTATAATATCAATTATTATTTTCTCTTTTAATATTTTATATGTTCATATAGTTAATATGTTATTCATTAAATATATTTTCATATTTTTTATCACTTTATAAAAAAAAGGTGATACATCAATATTGTTAGTTAGAAAAATCATATTCAATTTTATTATTAAGTTAGTTCTAATTTTGTACTAAATAAGTCATGACTAACATTGAGTGGAGATAAATTTTCATTGAACCTTTATGAAAAATAAAACTTCATTTTATAATTTGACACGTTTACATTTAAAAAACTTAATAATATATAATTTATTATTATAAAAAAAATATATTGTTTTATGTTTGATAAATTTATATCTAAATTTTATTTATTAATATTTATATAATAATATAATTAAATTTTTTTTATAATTTAACATATTTAAATTTAAGAAATTCAATAATGTATAATTTATTATTATAAAAAATTTTATGTTTTATAAATTTATATGTAAATTTTATTTATTAATATTTATATAATAATGTTAATTTTTTCATAAATATATGATACATATCTCATATTTAATTTTAAAAAATATCCTTTAAAAAATTTTACACTAATTATTAAATAATATCTTAAATGAAATTAACTTTAATAAGTAATATTTATAAGATACAATTTTACTCGATATTATTATCTACATGATGATTATGGATGTTAAATTTTTCATAAGTATTTAACACAATTATATATTAAAGACTAATAATTATTATTTATAGTTTCAAAACCTATAAAATCCTTTTTAATTTTTTAAAAATTAATTTTATTTAAAAAAATATATAACATTGTTATATATTTATATTTTTTTAAATGATATTTAATTATTTGAAATATTAAATTATTTTTAATTTTTTATTAAAG
Organism: Psophocarpus tetragonolobus; assembly: GCA_037954015.1. Taxonomy (NCBI): domain Eukaryota; kingdom Viridiplantae; phylum Streptophyta; class Magnoliopsida; order Fabales; family Fabaceae; genus Psophocarpus; species Psophocarpus tetragonolobus. The sequence goes on along the minus strand of CM075690.1, from coordinate 56,198,553 downwards.
AAACAACCAACATCACTGATGAGAAATAATTATACTTTTTTTTACCATGAGAAATAATTATCATGACATTATTATATTGACAAAATTATTTTGATGAGTAGTTAATAAACTTAATTTTTAAAGATTCTAAAATATATAATTTATTATTAAAAAATATATATTTACTTTATGTTTAGTAACTTTATAATATAAATTTTATTTATTTGTATTCATATAATAATATTAATAATTTTTATAATTATATTATAATATATCAAAATTAATTTAACTATTATAAATACTAAAATTTTTCTAGAGTATTTAATGTAATTACATATTAAAGATTTATTAATATTTATTTATACTTTAGACCCTATAAACCTATTTTAATTTTTAAATCTTTTTGCTAAAAAACATATAGAATATCTTTATATATAGTTAAATAATATTTAATTATGTTATTTTTAGTTTCTTAATTTTTTTATTTTTCTAATCTAATTTTAGAATACATTAATATTTATTATATCACATTAATTTTAATATAATTATATAAATAATTAAGCAACTCATGTGTATATACAAGTTCTATGCTAGTTAATTCTAATTTTGTGTACACTTAAAGTATTTCAAAATAATTTTAAGTGTAAAACACAATTTGCTTAAGAATCTAAAATATATTTACCCCTAATTAATGTACACTTTAAACTAAATTATGAACAGGATTTATGTACAGTTTTTAAATGGAGAGAAAATAAAATAAAATAAAAATAAAAATCACTAATTAATGTAGCAATGTACATATGTCACCACTTGGTAATGAAAAAATAAAATAAATACAAAGAGAAAATAAAGAAAAGAGTAAATTGCATAACACCTTTAAAATTTAATGTAATTACATATGCATTTCTTGATTTTTTAACTATTACTTCTTCCTAAGGTTTGAGAGAAAAGCTAGTATAATGTTTTTAAAGATACATGGGATGTTCATGTAATAATTTTAAACTTAAAAAGAAGTTGGTGTAGGAAAATAAAAAATAGTAAAGTTATGTGTAATTTGATAAAACTTCACAAAAAAGGTTGTTTTTATAATTTGCTGTAAAAAACATATGTTAAGTTTATAGTTTTAGCCAATTTGTATTTAGGTATTTATATTTTCACATAGTTAGGTTTTTAAACTTATAAAATTACATGAATTTAGTTCCTCAACTTTAAAAAATATTATGAATTCATATAAAGAAAGAACTGAATTCTAGTTTTTTAAGGTACACATAACTAGATCAAGTTTAACAAAATGGAATGTAGATAAGTGCCCTAAGAGCTACGAGTGAGGAGTTGTAAGAAAAAGGTATTTTATTGAGACACGTAAAATTTATGAATCAGAGTTGTGTGCACATAATTCTTAACAAATACCTTTTGTTTTTAAATAACTATCAGTTCTCTTTGAATAAATAAAATGATACAAAAAGGGAGTTGAATTATGAAATTAATAAAATTCAACTTCTCTAAAAACTTTCTTACTTTTAGAACCCATATGAGTACCTATAGTAACTCAATAAAAACATTTTCTTAACAAAATTTCTATTTAAGTATCTTCTTCAAAATTTGGTCATCCTTAAAATTGAATGAACACTGTTGTTGTTGAAACTTTTGTGTAAGTTAATAGCAGATTTAATTTTGAGTGTTTGTACATTAGTTGAACTATTGGATTTGGTTTATCTTTGGATAGTAGTTCTTAACATATTTATTTTTGGTTGAATAGTAAGATCCTCAAAATAATGCCCGAAGTGAGAGGTAATGAATTAGATGTTTGGTGTATGATTTATAAATGTGTATGATGTATTCAACATGAACATGATTTGAGATAGTGTGATTGATGATATGAGTCAACGGTATCTAAGAGGAAGTCATTCTAGCTGCAGTTAGGAATGAAATTTCGTACCTTCGTTATACAATTGTTCAACCGTTAGATATTGTTTATTTTTTTATAGTAGGTTCATAAGATGTTAGTCTTTATTTTCAATGGTGGGAACGTCGAAATAATGTCCAGAACAAAATGAAGTAAGAATAACAATTATACTTTTAGCTCGCATACGATACTGTATTTTGTCTTGAGTCTTTGTAGAATAATGTAACTGTTGGATTTAGTTTATTTTTGGGTACTCGATTGGTAAGATATTACTATTTATTTTCAACGGTGGGATCATCTAAATAATATACATAGTCAAAGATAATGAACTCAGAGTAAGAACTCTATTTTTAGGATCGTAATTATACCTGTAGCAGATTAAGTTTTGAGCGTCCATACATTACTTGAATAATTGGATTTGGTTTAACTTTGGATAGTAGGTTCTTAACATATTTATTTTTGTTTCCACGATAAGATCCTCAAAATAATGTCTCAACTAACAGATAATGGATTAGATGTTTGGTGTATGATTTATAAATGTGTGTGATGTATTATTTAACATGAACATGATTTGTGATAGTGTGATTCATGATATGAGTTAACTGTGCCTAAGAGGGAGTCATTCTACTGCAGTTGGGAATAAAATTTAGTATCACCACTACACAATTGTTCAACCGTTAGATATTATTTGTTTCTTTATAGTAGGTTCTTAAAATGTTAATCTTTATTATGCTGGGATCGTCGAAATAATGTCCAGAGTGACAAAATGGAGTTAGAATAACAACTATATTTTTATCATCTTGTACAATACTATTTCTTGACTGTCTGTACAATAATGTACCCGTTGGATTTGGTTTAATTTTTGGTAGTAGATTGTTAAGATATTAATATTTCTTTACAACGGTGGGATCATCTAAAAAATGTACGTAGTGAGAGATAATCAACTCAGAGTAAGAACTGTATTTTTAGGATATTAATTATACCTCTTGCAGATTTAGTTTTGAACGTCTGTACATTAGTTGAACTGTTGGATTGGGTTTATCTATGGATCGTAGGTTCTTAACATATTTATTTTGGTTCAACGATAATATCCTCAAAATAATGTCTGAAGTGAGAGATAATGGATTAGATGTTTGGTGTATGATTTATAAATGTGTGTGATGTATTATTTAACATGAACATGATTTGTGATAGTGTAATTGATGATATGAGTCAACGGTGCCTAAGAGGGAGTCATTCTAGTTGTAGTTAGGAATAAAATTTAGTACCACCGCTATACAATTGTTCAACCGTTAGATATTGTTTATTTTTTTATCACAGGTTCTTAAGATATTAAGCTTTATTTTCAATGGTGGATCGTGAAAATAATGCCCAGGGTGACAAAATGGAGTTAGAATAACAATTATGTTTTTAGAATCTTGTATCATACTGCATTTTGTCTTGAGTGTCTATAGGATAGTGTAACCGTTGGATTTGGTTTATCTTTGGGTAGTAGATTCGTAATGAACTCAGAGTAAGAACTGTATTTTTAAGATCTTAATTATACCTGTTGAAGATTTAGTTTTGAGCATCTGTACATTAGTTGAACTGTTGGATTAGGTTTATCTTTCGATCGTAGGTTCTTAATATATTTATTTTGGTTCAACGGTAATATCCTCAAAATAACGTCCGAAGTGAGAGACAATGAATTAGATGTTTGGTGTATGATTTATAAATCTATCTCATGTATTATGTAACATGAACATGATTTGTGATAGTGTGATTGATGATATGAGTCAACGATGCCTAAAAAGGGAGTCATTCTACCTACAGTTAGGAATGAAATTTAGTACCACCGCTATACAATTGTTCAACCGTTAGATATTGTTTATTTTTTATAGCAGGTTCTTAAGATATTAATCTTTATTTTCAATGTTGGGATCGTGAAAATAATGTCCGAAGTGAATAAATGGAGTTAGAATAAAAAATATTTTTTTAGCATCTTGTACGATACTGTATTTTGTCTTGAATGTTTGTAGAATAGTGTACCTGTTGGATTTGGTTTATTTTTTTGTAGTAGATTGGTAAGATATTAATATTTATTTCCAATAGTAGGATCATCTAAATAAGGTATGTAGAAAGAGATAATGAACTCAGAGTAAGAACTGTATTTTTATGATCTTAATTATACCTGTTGCAGATTTAGTTTTGAGGGTCTGTACATTAGTTGAACTGTTGATTTGGTTTATCTTTGGATCGTAGGTTCTTAACATATTTATTTTGGTTCAACGGTAATATCCTCAAAATAAAGTCCGAATTGAGAGATAATGGATTAGATGTTTGGTGTATGATTTATAAATGTGTGTGATGTATTATTTAACATGAACATGATTTGTGATAGTATGAGTCAATGGTGCCTAAGAGGGAGTCATTCTAGCTGTAGTTAGGAATGAAATTTAGTACCACTGCTATATAATTGTTCAACCGTTAGATATTGTTTATTTTTTTATCCCAAGTTCTTAAGATGTTAATCTTTATTTTCAATGGTGAAATCATGAAAATAATGCCCTGAGTGACAAAATAAAGTTAGATTATCAATTCTATTTTTAGCTTCTTGTACAATATTGTATGTTGTACTGAGTTTCGGTAGAATAATGTAACCGTCAGATTTCGTTTATTTTTAGGTAGTAGATTGGTAAGATATTAATATTTATTTCCAACAGTGGGATCATCTAAATAATGTAGGTAGTAGAGATAATCAACTCAGAGTAAGAACTGTATTTTTAGGATCTTAATTATACCTGTTGTAGATATAGTTCGGAGCATCTGTACATTAGTTGAACTGTTGGACTCATTCTAGCTAGTTAGGAATGAAATTTAGTACCACCGCTACAATTGTTCAATCGTTAAATGTTGTTTATTTTTTTATAGCAGGTTCTTAAGATGTTAGTCTTTCTTTTCAATTGTGGGATCATCAAAATAATGTCCGGAGTAATAAATTGAAGTTAGAATAACAATTATATTTTTAGGATCTTTTACGATACTGAATTTTGTCTTGAGTGTCTGTAGGATAGTGTAACCGTTGGATTTGGTTTATTTTTGGGTAGTAGATTCGGAAGATGTTAATATTTATTTCCAACAGTGGGATAATCTAAATAATGTATGTAGTGAGAGATAATGAACTCAGAGTAAGAAGTGTGTTTTTAGGATCTTAATTATACCTGTTGAAGATTTAGTTTTGAGCATCTGTACATTAGTTGAACTGTTGGATTAGGTTTATCTTTGGATCGTAGGTTCTTAATATATATATTTTGGTTCAACGGTAATATCCTAAAAATAATGTCCGAAGTGAGAGATAATGGATTAGACGTTTGGTGTATAATTTATAAATGTGTGTGATGTATTATTTAACCTGAACATGATTTGTGATAGTGTGATTGATGATATGAGTCAAAGGTGCCTGAGAGGGGGTTGGTCTAGCTGTAGTTAGGAATGAAATTTAGTACCACCACTATACAAATGTTCAACCGTTAGATATGGTTTTTTTTTTTTGCAGGTTCTTAAGATGTTAATCTTTATTTTGAATGGTGGGATTGTCAAAATAATCTCTCGAGTGACAAAATGGAGTTAGAATAACAATTATATTTTTAGTATCTTGTACGATACTGTATTTTGTCTTGAGTGTCATTAGCATAGTGTAACCGTTGGATTTGGTTTATTTTTGGGTAGTAGATTGGTAAGATATTAATATTTATTTCCAACAATGGGATCATCTAAATAATGTACGTAGTGAGAGATAATGAACTCACAGAAAGAACTGTATTTTTAGGATCTTAATTATACCTGTTGAAGACTTAGTTTTTAGCGTCTGTACATTAGTTGAACTGTTGGATTTGGTTTATCTTTGGATCGTAGGTTTTTAGCATATTTATTTTGGTTGAACGGTAATATCCTCAAAATAATGTCCAAAGTAAGAGATAATGGGTTAGATGTTTGGTGTATAATATATAAATGTGTGTGATGTATTATTTAACATGAACATGATTTGTGATAGTGTGATTGATGATATTAGTCAACGGTACCTAAGAGGAAGTCGTTCAAGCTGAAGTTAGGAACGAAATTTAGTACCATCGGTATACAATTGTTCAACCGTTAGATATTGTTTATTTTTTTATTGCAGGTTCTTAAGATGCTAATCCTTATTTTCAGTGGTGGGATCGTCAAAATAATGTCCAGAGTGACAAAATGGAGTTAGAATAACAATTGTATGTTTAACATCTTGTACGATACTGTCTTTTGTCTTAAGTGTTTATAGAATAGTGTGACTGTTGGATTTGATTTATTTTTAGGTAATAGATTGGTAAGATATTAATATTTATTTGTACAGTGGGATCATCTAAATAATGTACGTAGTGAGAGATAATGAACTAAGAGTAAGAACTGTATTTTTTGGATCTTAATTATATCTGTTGCAGATTTAGTTTTGAGCGTCTATATATTAGTTGAACTGTTGGATTTAGTTTATCTTTGGATCGTAGGTTCTTTACATATTTATTTTGGTTCAACGGTAATATCCTTAAAGTAATGTCCGAAATGAGGGAATGGATTAGATGTTTGGTGTATGATTTATAAATGTGTGTGATGTTTTCTTTAACAGGAACATGATTTGTGATAGTGTGATTGATGATACGAGTCAACGGTGCTAAAGAAGGAGTCATTCGAGCTGTAGTTAGAAATGAAGTTTAGTACCACTACTATACAATTGTTCAACCATTAGATATTGTTTAGTTTTTTATCACATGTTCTTAAGATGTTAATCTTTATTTTCAATGGTGACATCGTCAAAATAATGTCCAGAGTGACAAAATGGACTTAGAATAACAATTATATTTCTAGCATCTTGTACAATACTATATTTTGTCTTGCATTTCATTAGAATAGTGTAACCGTTGGATTTGATTTATGTTTGGGTAGTAGATTGGTAAGATATTAATATTTATTTTCAACAGTGGGATAATCTAAATAATGTACGTAGAGAGGGATAATCAACTCAGAGAAAGAACTGTATTTTTAGAATGTTGATTATACTTGTTGCAGATTTAGTTTTGAGCGTCTGTACATTAGTCGAACTGTTGAATTTGGTTTATCTTTGGATCATAGGTTCTTAACATAGATATTTTTTTTCAACAGTAATATCCTCAAAATAATGTCCGAAGTTACACATAATGGATTAGATGTTTATTGTATAATTCATAAATGTGTGTGCTGTATTATTTAAAGTGAACATGATTTGTGATAGTGTGATTGATGATATGAGTCAACGATGCCTAAAGAGGGAGTCATTCTAGCTGTAGTTAGGAATGAAATTTAGTACCACTGCTATATAATTGTTCAACCGTTAGATATTGTTTAGTTTTTTATCGCATATTCTTAAGATGTTAATCTTTATTTTCAATTGTGGGATCCTTAAAATAATGTCCGGAGTGACAAAATGAAGTTAGAATAACAATTATATTTTTAGCATCTTGTACGATACTGTATTTTTTCTAAAGCATTTTGTAGAATAGTGTAACCAATGGATTTGGTTTATTTTTGTGTAGCAGATTGGTAAGATATTAATATTTATTTTCAAATATGGGATCATCTAAATAATGTATGTAGTGAGGGGTAAACAACTCAGAGTAAGAACTATATTTTTAGGATCTTAATTATACCTGTTGCAGATTTAGTTTTGAGCATCTGTACATTAGTTGAACTGTTGGTTTGGTTTATCTTTGGATCGCAGATTCTTAACATATTTATTTTGGTTCAACGGTAATATCCTCAAAATAATATCCGAAGTGAGAGATAATGGGTTAGATGTTTGGTGTATGATTTATAAATGTGTGTGATGTATTATTTAACATGAACATGATTTGTGATAGTGTGATTGATGATATGAGTCAAAGGTGCCTAAGAGGGGGTCGGTCTAGCTGTAGTTAGGAATGAAATTTAGTACCACCACTATAGAAATGTTCAACCGTTAGATATGGTTTTTTTTTTTTGCAGGTTCTTAAGATGTTAATCTTTATTTTCATTGGTGGGATTGTCAAAATAATGTTCGGAGTGACAAAAGGGAGTTAGAATAACAATTGTATTTTTAGAATCTTGTGCGATACTGTATTTTGTCTTGAGTGTCTCTAGAATAGTGTACCGTTGTATTTGGGTTTATTTTTAGCTAGTACATTGGTAAAGATATGAATATTTATTTTCAACGGTGGGATCATCTAAATAATGTACACAGTGAGAGATAATGAACTTAGAGTAAGAACTGTATTTTTAGGATCGTAATTATACTGTAGGAGATTTAATTTTGAGCATCTGTACATTATTTGAACTGTTGGATTTGGTTTATCTTTGGATAATAGGTTCTTAACATATTTATTTTTGTTCAACAGTAATATCCTCAAAATAATGTCCGAAGTGAGACATAATGGATTAGATGTTTGATATATGATTTATTAATGTGTGTGATGTATTATTTAACATGAACATGATTTATTATAGTGTGATTGATGATATGAGTCAATGGTGCCTAAAGAGGGAGTCAATCTAGCTGCAGTTAGGAATGAAATTTAGTACCACCGCTATACAATTGTTCAACCGTTAGATACTGTTTAGTTTTTTATCGCCTGTTCTTAAGTTGTTAATCTTTATTTTCAATGGCAGGATTGTAAAAATAATGTCTGGAGGGACAAAATGGAGTTAGAATAACAATTATATTTTTAGCCTCTTGTACAATACTATATTTTGTCTTGACTGTCTGTAGAATTGTGTAAATGTTGGATTTGGTTTATTTTTTAGTAGTAGATTGGTGGGATATTAATTTTTATTTCCAATAGTGGGATCATATAAATAATGTACGTAGTAAGAGATAATCAACTCAGAGTAACAACTGTATTTTTAGGATCTTAATTTTACCTATTGCAGATTTAGTGTTGAGCGTCTGTATATTAGTTGAACTATTGGATTTGGTTTATCTTTGGATCGTAGGTTCTTAACATATTTATTTTGGTTCCATGGTAACATCCTCAAAATAACGTCCGAAGTGAGTGATAATGGATTAGATGTTTGGTGCATGATTTATAAATGTGTGTGATGTATTATTCAACATAAACATGATTTGTGGTAGCGTCATTGATGATATGAGTCAACGGTGCCTAAGAGGGAGTCATTCTTGCTGTAGTTAAGAATGATTTTCAGTACCACCGCTATACAATTGTTCAACCGTTAGATGTTGTTTATTTTGTTATAGCAGGTTATTAAGATGTTAATCTTTATTTTCAATGTTGGAATCATCAAAATAATGTCCAGAGTGACAAAATTGAGTTAGAATAACAATTATATTTTTAGCATCTTGTACGATACTGTATTTTGTCTTGAGTTTCTATAGGATAGTGTAACCGTTGTATTTTGTTTATTTTTTGGTAGTAGATTGGTAAGATATTAATATTTATTTTCAACATTGGGATCATCTAAATAATGTACGTGGTGAGAGATAATGAACTCAAAGTATGAACTGTATTTTTAGGATCTTAATTATAACTGTAGACGATTTAATTGAGCGTCTGTATATTAGTTGAATCGATTGATTTGGTTTATCTTTGGATGGTAGGTTCTTAAAATCTTTATTTGGGTTCAACGGTAATATCCTCCAAATAATGTCCGAAGTGAGAGATAATTGATTAGATATTTGATGTATGATTTATAAAAGTGTGTGATGTATTATCTAACCTGAACATGATTTGAGATAGTGTGATTGATGATATGGGTTAACGGTGCCTAAGAGAGAGTCATTCTAGATTCATTTAGGAATGAAATTTAGTTCCATAGCTATACAATTGTTCAACTGTTAGATATTGTTTATTTTTTATAGTAGTTCTTAAGATGTTAATCTTTATTTTCAATGGTGGGATCGTCAAAATAATGTCAAGAGCGACAAAATGGAGTTAGAATAACAATTAAATTTTTAGCAGCTTGTACGATACTGTATTTTGTCTTGAGTGATTGTAGAATAGTGTAACCGTTGGATTTAGTTTATTTTTTGGTAGTAGATTGGTCAGATATTATTTTTTAATAGTGGGGTCATCTAAATAATGTACGTAGTGATAGATAGTTAACTTAGAGTAAGAACTGTATTTTTAGGATCTTAATTACACCTGTTGTAGATTTACAATTGATTGTCTGTACATTAGTTACACTGTTGGATTTGGTTTATCTTTGGATGGTAGGTTTTTAACATATTTATTTAGGTTCAACGGTAATATCCTAAAAATAATGTCCGAAGTGAGAGATAATGGATTTAATTTTTGGTGTATGATTTATAAATGTGTTTGATGTATTATTTAACATGAACATGCTTTCAGATAGAGTGATTGATGATATAAGTGAACGGTGACTAGGAGGGAGTCATCCTAGCTGCAGTTCGGAATGAAATTTAGTACCACCGCTACACAATTGTTCAACCATTAGATATTGTTTATTTTTTATGGTTGGTTCTTAAGATATTAATCATTATTTTCAATTATGAGATCCTCGAAATAATGTCCAGAGTGACATAATGGAGTTTGAATAACTATTATATTTTTAGCATCTTGTACGATACTATATTTCATCTTGAGCTTCTGTAGAATAGTGTAACCGTTGTATGTTGTTTATTTTTGGGTAGTATATTGGTAAGATATTAATATTTATTTTTTATGGTGGGATCATCTAAATAATGTACATGGTGAGAGATAATTAACTCAGAGTAAGAACTATATTTTTAGGATCTTAATTATACCTGTAGCAAATTTAGTTTTGAGCATTTGTACATTAGTTGAACTATTAGATTTGGTTTATCCTTGAACCGTAGGTTCTTAACATATTTATTTTTGTTTGAACAGTACGATCCTCAAAATAATGTATGAAGTGAGAGATAATGAATTAGATTTTTGGTGAATAATTTATAAATGTGTGTGATGTGTTGTTTAACATGAAATTGATTTGAGATAGTGTGATTAATGATATGAGTCAATGGTGCCTAAGAGGGAGTCATTCTAGCTGCAGTTAGGACTAAAATTCAGTACCACGACTATACAATTGTTCAACCGTTAGATATTGTTTATATTTTTATAGCAGGTTGTTAAGTTGTTAATCTTTATTTTCAATGATGGGATCGTCGAAACAATGTATGGATTGACAAAATGGAGTTAGAATAATAATTATATTTTTAGCATCTTGTACGATACTATATTTTAGCTTGAGTAACTGTAGAATAGTGTAACTATTGGATTTGGTTTATTTTTAGGTAGTAGATTGGTAAGATATTAGTATTTATTTGTAACGGTGGGATCATGTAATAATGTACATAGTGAGAGATAATGAACTCAGAGTAAGAACTGTATTTTTAGGATCTTAATTATGCGTGTAGAGGATTTAGTTTTGAGCATCTGTACATTAGTTGAATTGTTGTGTAACATCCTCAAATTTTAAAATACAAATATTCAAATAATCATTTAGCTAAGAGAAAATTAGATTGTTAAAAAGAAAATTGAAAAGATAAAACTATCAACATTTTTTCATAATAAGAATAAGCTAATGTTTCCTTTAAAATAGAAATGAGATAAAATAAATAAAAGATTTTATATCACTTGGAATAGCAAGATTCAGATAATATTTCCTTTAAAATAGAAATAAAGATGAAAGAATTAAAGATTTGATACCATTTTGAATTTAATATGTAAAAACTAATCTTTTATAAAAGAGATAAAAAATATAGAGAGGGTAAAATAAACTCTAAGCTATTATATATAGGGTTAACTAGTTCCCTCAGAATATCATAGATTAATTGATTATTCTAGGGTTGAGAAAAAGGGACATAGGAGCAGAAGAAAACAAATTAAAGTGGTGAGATTTCGCTTCAAAAGGTGAGTAAAATACTTTTTTTAACCCTCCATGGTATATTTTAAAAGTTGTTTTCGGTGTTTGAAAATTTTTTTAATAATTGTTTGAGATACCTCTGTTTGGAATGCGGGGTGAAATTTGAGATACATTCATCTAGGATGGATGTATGAGATACCTTCGTTTAATACAAGGAAGTGGTTTTAGATACCTCCATCTGTGATGGAGAAGTGATTTTGGATACCTCTATAATAGCATGGGGAAGGCAATGAGACGTCATTGTATGGAATATGAGCTCATAGACCTTTTTGAAGAATCTACTGAAAACTTGATTCTGGGAACCATAAAGTCTGAGTGAGGGATCATGAGTATCATGATAATTTGTGGATTATGTGTTTTCATTGAAAACTATTTTTATCATATTTATAATTATTAATAGAAATTATTTGGATAAATCTTTATTTATATATAAATAAAGATACTTTTTATTATTGCAGGTACCATGGTTGTTTTTCCGGATTCCACGTCGGCTGAGAACAACATTATTTGCGAACCTCTTTTAAAAACTTCTTTTACTCACTGAGATTATTATCTCATTAAAATTATTGTTTTCAGAGCTCCATGGAGAAGTTTTGGAACTCGAAAAGACTTGAAGACCTAGTTTGTTATGAATCAACTAGTACTTTTTTGTAATGATTTTAGAATATAATGTCCTTGTAATTATTTTTATTTTCTAGAGGTCCAAATTTAAGGGTTATATTTTGTCTATTATGTAAGAATCATGTATTTAAATACATAATTTATTATTTTCTTTCAATTTCTCACCATTTTTTTATTATGGGTTATGGCTGTAATGACGGACGTTACATGTTGGATTTGGTTTATTTTTGGATCCTAGGTTCTTAACATATTTATTTTTGTTTCAACGGTAATATTCTCAACATAATGTCAAAAGTGAGAGATAATGGATTAGATTTTTGGTGTATGATTTGCAAATGTGTGTGATGTATTATTTAACATGAACATGATTTCAGATACAGTGATTGATGATATGAGTCAACGGTGCCTAAGAGGGGGTAATTCTATCTGCAGTTAGAAATGAAATTTAGTACCACCGCTATATAATTGTTCAACCGTTAGATATTGTTTATTTTTTTATAGTAGGTTCTTAAGATGTTAATCTTTATTTTCAATGGTGGGATCCTCGAAATAATGTCCAGAGTGACATAATGGAGTTAGAATAACAATTATATTTTTAGTATCTTATACAATATTGTATTTTGTCTTGGGTGTTTGAAGAATAGTGTAACCATTGGATTTGGTTTATTTTTGGGTAGTAGATTGCTAAGATATTAATATTTATTTTCAATGGTGGGATCATTTAACTAATGTACGTAGTGAGAGATAATGAGTTTAAAGTAAGAACTGTATTTTTAGGATCTTAATTATACCTATAGCAAATTTAGTTTTGTGCGTCTATACATTAGTTGAACTGTTAGATTTGGTTTATCTTTCAATCGTAGGTTCTTAACATATTTATTTTGGTTCAACGGTAATATCCTCAAAATAATGTCCGAAGTGAGAGATAATGGATTAGATGTTTCGTGTATGATTTATAAATGTGTGTGATGTATTATTTAACATGAACATGATTTTAGATAGTGTGATTGATGATATCACTCAATGGTGCCTAAGAGGGATTCATTCTAGCTGTAGTTAGGAATGAAATTCAGTACCACCGCTATACAATTGTTCAACCGTTAGATATTGTTTATTTTTTTATAGCAGTTCTTAAGATGTTAATCTTTATTTTCAATGGTGGAATCGTCGAAACAATATCTAGAGTGACAAAATGGAGTTAGAATAACAATTATATTTTTAGCATCTTGTACGATACTATATTTGAGCCTGAGTAACTATAGAATAGTGTAACTATTGAATTTGATTTATTTTCGGGTAGTAGATTGGTAAGATATTAGTATTTGTTTGCAATGGTGGGATCATCTAAATAATGTACATAGTGAGAGATAATGAACTCAGAGTACGAACTATATTTTTAGGATCTTAATTATACCTGTAGAGGATTTAGTTTTAAGTGTCTCTACAATAGTTGAATTGTTCGATTCGGTTTACCTTTGGATCATGGGTTCTTCACATATTTATTTCTGTTTCAACGGTAATATCCTCAAAATAATGTCCAAAGTGAGACGTAATAGATTAGATTTTTGGTGTATGATTTACAAATCTGTGTGATGTATTATTTAACATCAACATGATTTTAGATATAGTGATTGATGATATGAGTCAACGGTGCCTAAGAGGGAGTAATTCTAGCTGCAGTTAGGAATGAAATTTAGTACCACTGCTATACAATTGTTTAACTGGTAGATATTGTTTATTTTTTTATAGTAGGTTCTTAAGATGTTAATTTTATTTTCAATGGTAGGATACTCAAAATAATGTCCAGAGTGACATAATGGAATTAGAACAACAATTATATTTTTAGCATCTTGTACAATAATGTAATTTGCCTTGAGTGTCTGTAGAATAGTCTAACCGTTGGATTTTGTTTATTTTTGGGTAGTAGATTGGTAAGATATTAATATCTGTTTTCTATGGTGGGATAATCCAAATATGGAAGGTAGTGAGAGATAATGAACTCAGACTAAGAACCGTATTTTTAGGATCTTATTACAACTGTAGCAAATTTAATTTTCATCGTACATACATTAGTTGAGTTGTTGGTATTCTCAAAATAATGTCCGAAGTGAGAGATAATGGATTAGATGTTTTGTGAATGATTTATATATGTGTGTCATGTGTTATCTAACATGAACATGATTTGAGATTATGTGATTACTGATATGAGTCAACGGTGCCTAAGAGGGAGTTATTGTAGCTGCAGTTAGCAATGAAATTGAGTACCATAACTATACAATTGTTGAAGTGTTAGATATTGTTTATTTTTTTATAGTAGGTTCTTAAGATGTTAATTTTATTTTCAATGGTAGGATACTCAAAATAATGTCCAGAGTGACATAATGGAATTAGAACAACAATTATATTTTTAGCATCTTGTACAATAATGTAATTTGCCTTGAGTGTCTGTAGAATAGTCTAACCATTGGATTTTGTTTATTTTTGGGTAGTAGATTGGTAAGATATTAATATCTGTTTTCTATGGTGGGATAATCCAAATATGGAAGGTAGTGAGAGATAATGAACTCAGACTAAGAACCGTATTTTTAGGATCTTATTACAACTGTAGCAAATTTAATTCTCAAAATAATGTCCGAAGTGAGAGATAATGGATTAGATGTTTTGTGAATGATTTATATATGTGTGTCATGTGTTATCTAACATGAACATGATTTGAGATTATGTGATTACTGATATGAGTCAACGGTGCCTAAGAGGGAGTTATTGTAGCTGCAGTTAGCAATGAAATTGAGTACCATAACTATACAATTGTTGAAGTGTTAGATATTGTTTATTTTTTTATAGGTTCTTAAGATGTTAGTCTTTATTTTCAATGATGGGATTGTCAAAATAACGTCCGAAGGGACCAAATGAAGTTAGAATAACAATTATATTTTTAGCATCTTGTACGATACTATATTTTGTCTTGAGTGTCCGTAGAATAGTGTAACCGTTGGATTTGGTTTATTTTTGGGTAGTAGATTGGTAAGATATTAATATTTATTTTCAACGGTGGCATCATCAAACTAATGTACGTAGTGAGAGATAATGAAATAGAGTAAGAGCTGTATTTTTAGCATCTTAATTATACCGTAGCAGATTCAGTTTTGAGCGTTTGTACATTAGTTGAACTATTGGATTTGGTTTATCTTTGGATGGTAGGTTCTTAACATATTTATTTTGGTTCAACTGTAATATCCTCAAAATAATGTCCGAAGTGAGAGATAATGGATTAGATGTTTTGTGAAGGATTTATAATTGTGTGTCATGTGTTATCTAACATGAACATGATTTGAGATTATGTGATTGCTGATATGAGTCAACAGTGTCTAAGAGGTAGTCATTGTAACTGCAGTTAGCAATGAAATTTAGTACCACAACTATGCAATTGTTTAAGCGTTAGATATTGTTTATTTTTTGATAGGTTTTTAAGATGTTAGTCTTTATTTTCAATGGTGGGATTGTCAAAATAACGTCCGGAGGGACCAAATGAAGTTAGAATAACAATTATATTTTTAGCATCTTGTACGATACTGTATTTTTTCATGAGTGTCTGTAGAATAGTTTAACCATTGGATTTGGTTTATTTTTTGGTTGTAGATTGGCAAACTATTAACATTTATTTTCAATGGTGGGATCATCTAAATAATGTACGTTGTGAGAGATAATGAACTCAAAGTAAGAACTATATTTTTGAGGATCTTAATTATACCTGTAGCAGATTTAGTTTTGAGCGTTTGTACATTAGTTGAACTGCTGGATTTGGTTTATGTTTGCATCGTAGGCTCTTAACATATTTATTTTGTTTCAACAGTGATATAATCAAAATAGTCGCTGAAGTGAGAGATAATGGATTAGATGTTTGTTGTATGATTTATAAATGTGTGTGATGTATTATTTACCAAGAACATGATTTGAGATAGTGTGATTGATGATATGACTCAACGGTGCCTAAAAGGGAGTCATAGTAGCTGTAGTTAGGAATGAAATTTCATACCATCGCTATACAATTGTTCAACTGTTAGATATTAATATTTATTTCTGACGGTGGGATTATCTAAATAATGTATGTAGTGAGAAATAATCAACTCAGAGTAAGAACTGTATTTTTAGGATCTTAATTATATCTGTAGAAAATTTAGTTTTGAGCGTCTTTACATTAGTTGAACTGTTGGATTTAGTTTACCTTTGGATAGTAGGTTCTTAACATATTTATTTTTGGTTCAACGGTAAGATCCTCAAGATAATGTCCAAAGTGAGAGGTAATTGATTAGATGTTTGTTGTATGATTTATAAACGTGTGGGATGTATTATTCAACATGAACATGATTTGAGATATTGTGATTGATGATCTGAGTCAATGGTACCTAAGAGGGAGTGATTCTACCTGCAGTTAGGAATGAAATTTAGTACTACCCCTATGCAATTGTTCAACTGTTGGATATTGTTTACTTTTTTATAGTAGTTTCTTAAGATGTTAGTCTTTATTTTCAATGGTGGGATCATCGAAATAATGTCCAGTGTGACAAAATGGAGTAAGAATAACAATTATACTTTTCGCATCTTGTACGATACTATAAATTGTCTTGAGTGTCTGTAGAATAGTGTAACTGCTAGATTTAGTTTATTTTTGGGTTGTAGATTGGTAAGATATTAGTATTTATTTTCAACAGTGGGATCTTCTAAATAATGTACGTAGTGAGAGATAATTAACTCAGAGTAAGAACTATATTTTTAGGATGCTAATTATACCTATAGCAGATTTAGTTTTAAGCGTCTGTAGATTAGTTGAACTGTTACATTTGGTTTATCTTTGCACCGTAGGTTCTTAACATATTTATTTTTGTTTCAACGGTACGATCCTTAAAATAATGTCCAAAGTGAGACATAATGGATTAGATTTTTGGTGTATGATTGATAAATGTGTGTGATGTATTGTTTAACAGGAACATGTTTGAGATAGCGGGATTGATTATATGAGTCAATGCGTTGCAAGAGGGAATCATTCTAGCTGCCATTAGGAGTGAAATTTAGTAACACCGCTATATAATTGTCCAATCGTTAGATATTGTTTATTTTTTTATAGTTGGTTCTCAACATGTTAATCTTTATTTTCAATGGTGGGATCGTCGAAATAATGTCTAGAGTGACAAAATGGCGTAAGAATAACAATTATTGTATTTTTTCTTGAGTGTCTATAGAATAGTGTAACCGTTAGATTTAGTTTATTTTTGGGTAGTAGATATGTAAGATATTAATATTTTTAGGATCATCTAAATAATGTTTGTAGTGAGAGATAATTAAGTCAGAGTAGAACTATATTTTTAGGATCTTCATTATACCTGTAGCACAATTAGTTTTGAGCGTTTGTACATTGGTTGAACTGTTGGATTTGGTTTATCTTTGGAGAGTAGGTTCTTTAGATATTTCTTTGGGTTCAACGGGAATATCCTCAAAATAATGTCCGAAGTGAGAGATAATGGATTAGATGTTTCGTGTATGATTTATAAATGTGTGTGATGTATTATTTAACATGAACATGATTTGACAGAGTGTGATTGGTGATATGAGTCAACCGTACCTAAGAGGGAGTCATTCTAGCTGTAATTAGGAATGAAATTTAGTACCACTGCTATACAATTGTTCAACCGTTAGATATTATTTATTTTTTTATAGTAGGTTCTTAAGATGTTAGTCTTTATTTTCAATGGTGGGATCGTCGAAATAATGTCTAGAGTGACAAAATATAGTAAGAATAAAAACTATATTTTTAACATATTGTACGATAATGTAATTTGTCTTAAGTGTCTGTAGAATAGTGTAACTGTTGGATTTGGTTTATTTTTGGGTAGTAGATTGGTAAGATATTAATATTTATTTATAATGGTGGGATAATCTAAATAATGTACGTAGTGAGAGATAATGAACTCCGAGTAAGAACTGTATTTTTAGGAAATTAATTATTCCTGTAGTAATTTAGTTTTGAGCGTCTATACATTAGTTGAACTGTTGGACTTGGTTTATCTTTGGATAGTAGGTTGTTAACATATTAATTTTTGTTTCAATCGTAAGATCGTCGAAATAATGTCTTAAGTGAGACGTAATGGATTAGATTTTTTTATATGTGATTTATAAATGTTTGTGATGTATTATTTAACATGAACTTGAGTAACTGTGATTGATGATAAGAGTCAATGGTGCCTGAGATGGAGTCATTCTAGCTGCAGTTAGGAATGAAATTTAGCACCACCGCTATACAATTTTTCAACCGTTAGATATTATTTATCTTTCTGTAGTAGGTTCTTATGATGTTAATATTTATTTTTTAATGGTGGGATCATCGAACTAATGTCTGGAGTGGCGTAATGCAGTTAGAATAACAAGTATATTTTTAGCATCTTATACGATACTGTACTTTGTCTTGATTGTTTGTATAATAGTGTAACTGTTGGATTTGGTTTATTTTTGGGTAGTAGATTGGGAAGATGTTAATATTTATTATCAATGGTGGGATCATCTAAATAATGTATGTAGTGAGAGGTAATGAACTTAAGAGTAAGAACTGTATTTTTAGAATCTTAATTATACATGTACCATATTTCGTTGAGAGTCTGTACATTAGTTGAATTGTTCCATTTGATTTAACTTTGGATTGTAGGTTCTTAAGATATTTATTTTATTTCAACGGTAAGATGCTCAAAATAATGTCCGAAGTGAGAGATAATGGATTAGATTTTGGTGTGTGATTTATAAATGTGTGTGATGTATTATTTAATATGAACATGTTTGAGATAGTGTGATTGTTGATATGAATCAACGCGCCCTAAGAGGGAGTCTTTCTAGCTGCAATTAGGAATGAAATTTAGTGCCACCGTTATACAATTGTTTAACCCATAGATATTGTTTATTTTTTTATAGTAGGTTCTTAAAATGTTAATCTTTAATTTCAATGGTGGGATTGTCGAAATAATGTCCAGAGTGACAAAATGGACTGAGAATGACAATTATATTTTTAGCATTCAGTATGATAGTGTATTTTCTCTTGAGTGTTTGTAGAATAGTGTAACTGTTGGATTTGGTTTATTTTTGGGTACTTGATTTGTAAGATATTAATATTTATTTTCAATGATGGGATGATCTAAAGAATGTACATAGTGAGAGATAATAGACTTAGGGTAAGAAATCTATATTTAGGACCTAGTTATCTGTAGCAGATTATGTTTTGAGCCTCTATACATTAGTTGAACTGTTGGAATTGATTTAACATTGGATCGTAGGTTCTTAACATATTTATTTTTGTTTCAACGGTAAGATCCTGAAAATAATGTCCTAAGTGAGAGATAATGGATTAGATGTTTGGTGTATTATTTATAAATGTGTGTGATATATTATTTAACATGAACATGTTTGAGATAGTGTGATTGATGATATCAGTCAACGATGCCTAAGAGGGAGTAATTCTAGTTGTAGTTAGGAATGCAATTTAGTACCACTGCTATCAATTGTTCAACCGTTAGATATTGTTTATTTTTTTGTAGTAGGTTTTGAAGATGTTAATCTTTATTTTCAATGGTGGGATCGTCGAAATAATGTCCGAAGTGACAAAATGGAGTTAGAGTAACAATTATATTTTTAGTATCTTGTACTATACTGTATTTTGTCTTGAGTGTTTGTAGAATAGTGTAATTGTTGGATTTGGTTTTTTTTGGGTAGCAGATTTGATGCAATCCTACCTACCAACGACCCTTTCACTAGGACAATGGCTAGGAGGATTGAAGAGGACTTGGCCCGGAAAGACTCATCAAGACCCCAACTCATGATGGAGATAGAAATTTCATGCCATAGTCCTTAGTTTTCCTCTTGTAAATATTAATTAGTTTTTAATTCTTTTTAGGCCATGTATTTCGGCCATTTATGCTAGTTTCTAGAGTTTAGGGTTTAAATAGTTTAGGAAGGGAGGTGAATCGAGTAAAGGGCATAATAACCCAAAGGAGTGTGGATCTTTTTCCACACCCCCTTGATTAGGTCGTGACACTCCCTAGCTTAAGGCTAGGCGCCACTTTTAGTGGGCATAAGAAGGATTAGTGCTCCGAATCCTAATTAGGCCAAAGTCCTATATTGCCTAGTTTTGAGTGCCTTGCTCCCTCTTTTGGGCTGTAAATACACCTAGTTTCTCTTGTACCAATTACACTTGATTGAATGAAGTAAGACTCCTTTCAGTTATTATTCTTAAGTTTCATTTTGAGAAACCTCTCTCTTGAGGATTCTCTTCCTTAAAGTGTTTACCAAGGGACCTCTCCCTTATGGCAAGCAACATAAAATTTTTGACTCATCTTTCTCCTAGAAAGTGGCGTCAACCCTCCCCAATTTCTAGCCTCTCCATCCCCCATTTTCCTAGAGGCAGGAACCTTGGTTGAAGAGATCAAGGGAGTGCATCAAGATTGGTAAGATATTAATATTATTTTTCAACGGTGGGATCATCTAAATAGTGTACAAGTAGTGAGAGATAATGAACTTAGAGTAAGAACTGTATTTTTAGCATATTAATTTTACTTGTACCAGATTTCATTTTGAGCCTCTGTAGGTTAGTTGACATGTTGGATTAGCTTTATCTTTGAATCGTAGATTCTTAACATATTTATTTTTGTTTCAACGTAATATCCTCAAAATAATGTCTGAAGTGAGAGATAATGGATTAGATGTTTGGTGAATGATTTATCAGTATGTGTGATGTGTTATTTAACATCAACGTGATTTGAGATAGTGTGATTGATTATATGAGTCAACGGTGCCTAAGAGGGAGTCATTGTAGCTGCAGTTAGGAATGAAATTTAGTACCACCGTTATACAATTGTTCAATAGTTAGATATTGTTTATTTTTTTATAGTGGGTTCTTAAGATGTTAATCTTTATTTTCAATTATGGGATCGTCGAAATAATGTCCAGAGTGACAAAATGGAGTTAGAATCACAATTATATTTTTAGCATCTTGTACGATACTATATTTTTTCTTGAGCGTCTATAGAATAGTGTAAGCGATGGATTTGGTTTATTTTTGGGTAGTAGATTGGTAAGATATTAATATACATTTTCAACCATGGGATCATTTAAATAAAGTACGTAGTGAGAGATAATGAACTCAGAGTAAGAATCGTATTTTTAGGATCTTAATTACACCTGTAGCAGATTTAATTTTCACCGTCTGTACATTAGTTGAGCTCTTGGATTTGGTTTATCTTTGGATGGTAGGTTCTTAACATATTTGTTTTGGTTCGATGGTAATATCCTCAAAATAAAGTTCGAAGTGAGAGATAATGGATTAGATGTTTGGTGTATGATTTATAAATGTGTGTGATGTATTAGTTAACATGAACATGATTTGAGATAGTGTGATTGATGATATGAGTCAATAGTGCCTAAGAGGGAGTCATTCTGGCTACAGTTAGGGTATAAATTTAGTACCACCGCTATACAATTTTTCAACCGTTAGATATTGTTTACTTTTTTATAGGAGGTTCTTAATATGCTAATCTTTATTTTCATTGGTGGCATCTTCGAAAGAATGTCCAGAGTGACAAAATGGAGTTAGAATAACAATTATATTTTTAGCATCTTGTACGATACTATATTTTGTCTTTGAGTGTCTATTGAATAGTCTAACTGTTAGATTTGGTTTATTTGTGGGTAGTAGATGGGTAAGATATTAATATTTATTTTCAACGGTGGGATCATCTAAATAATGTATGTAGTAAGAGATAATTAACTCAGAGTAAAAATTGTATTTTTAGGATCCTAATTATACCTGTAGTAGATTTAGTTTTGAGCATCTGCATATTAGTTGACCTGTTGGATTTGGTTTATCTTCGTCTGGTAGGTTCTAAATATATTTATTTTGGTTCAATGGTAATATCATCAAAATAATTTCCGAAGTGAAAGATAATGAATTAGATTTTTTGTGTATGATTTATAAATGTGTGTGATGTATTATTGAACATGAACATGATTTGAGATAGTGTGATTGATGATATGAGTCAACGATACCTAAGAGGGAGTCATTCTAGTTGCAGTTAGGATATAAATTTAGTACCACCGCTATACAATTTTTCTACGATTAGATATTTTTTATTTTTTTATAGTAGGTTCTTAAGATGCTAATCATTATTTTCAATGGTGGGATCGTCGAAACAATGTCCAAAGTGACAAAAGGGAGTTAGTATAACAATTATATTTTTAGCATCTTGTACGACACCATATTTTGTCTTGAGTGTTTATAGAATAGTGTAACCGTTGGATTTGGTTTATTTTTGGGTAGTAGATTGGTAAGATATTAATATCTGTTTTCTACGGTGGGAAAATCCAAATATGGAAGGTAGTGAGAGATAATGAACTCAGACTAAGAACCATATTTTTAGGGTCTTAATTACACGTGTAGCAGATTTAATTTTCACCATATGTACATTAGTTAAGCTGTTGGATTTGGTTTATCTTTGGATGGTAGGTTCTTAACATATTTATTTTGGTTCAACGGTAATATCCTCAAAATAATGTCAGAAGTGAGAGATAATGGATTAGATGTTTTGTGAATAATTTATAAATATGTGTCATGTGTTATCTAACATGAACATGATTTGAGATTATGTGAATACTAATATGAGTCAACGGTGCCTAAGAGGGAGTCATTGTAGCTGCAGTTGGCAATGAAATTTAGCACCACAACTATGTAATTGTTCAAGCGTTAGATATTGTTTATTTTTTTTATAGGTTCTTAAGATGTTAGTCTTTATTTTCAATTGTGGGATTGTCAAAATAACGTTCGGAGGGACCAAATGAAGTTAGAATAACAATTATATTTTTAGTATCTTGTACGATACTATATTTTTTCTTGAGTGTCTGTAGAATAGTGTAACCGTTGACTAGGTTTATTTTTGGGTAGTAGATTGGTAATATATTAATATTTATTTTCAACAGTGGCATCATCAAAATAATGTACATAGTGAAAGATAATGAAATAGAGTAAGAGCTGTATTTTTAGCTTCTTAGTTATACCGTAGCAGATTTAGTTTTGATCGTTTGTACATTAGTTGAACTATTGGATTTGGTTTATCTTTGAATCTAGGTTCTTAACGTATTTAGTTTAGTTCAATAAAATATCCTCAAAACAATGTTCGTAGTGAGATATAATATATTAGATGTTTGGTGTATGATTTATAAATGTGTGTAATGTATTATTTAACATGAACATGATTTGAGATAGTATGATTGATGATATGGGTCAACGCTACCTAATAGGTAGTCATTTTATCTGTAGTTAGAAATGAAATTTAGTACCACCGTATACAATTGTTCAACCGTTAGATATTTTTTATTTTTTTATAGAAGGTTCTTAAGATGTTAATCTTTATTTTCAATGGTGGGATTGTCAAAATAATGTCTGCAGTGAGAAAATGGACTTAGAATAACAATTGTATTTTTAGCATCTTTTACAATACTGTATTTTGTCTTAAGTGTGTGTAGAATAGTGTAACCGTTGACTAGGTTTATTTTTGGGTAGTTGATCTGTGAGATATTAATATTTATTTCCAACAGTGGGATCATATAAATAATCTACATAGTGAGAGATGATGAACTCAAAGTAAGAAATGTATTTTTTGGATCTTAATTATACCTGTAGCAGATTTAGTTTTGAGCGTCTGTACATTAGTTAAACTGTTGGATTTGGTTTATCTTTAGATCGTAGGTTCTTAACATATTCATTTTGGCTCAACGGTAATATCCTCAAAATAATGTCTAAAGTGAGAGATAATGGATTAGATGTTTGTTGTATAATTTATAAATGTGTGTGATGTATTATTTAACATGAACATGATTTGAGATTGTGTGATTAATGATATGAGGTAATGGTATGTAACAAGGTGTCATTTGAGCTGCAGTTAGGAATGAAATTTTGTACCACTGCTATACAATATTTCGACAGTCAGATATTGCTTATTTTTTTATAGCAGGTTCTTAAGATGTTAATCTTTATTTTCAATGATGGGATCCTCAAAATAATGTCTGGAGTGACAAAATGGCATTAGAATAACAATTATATTTTTAGCATCTTGTACGATGTTGTATTTTGTCTTGAGTGTCTGTAGAATAGTCTAATCGTTTATTTTTTTATAGCAGGTTCTTAAGATGTTAATCTTTATTTTCAATGATGGGATCCTCAAAATAATGTCTGGAGTGACAAAATGGCATTAGAATAACAATTATATTTTTAGCATCTTGTACGATGTTGTATTTTGTCTTGAGTGTCTGTAGAATAGTCTAATTGTTGGATATGATTTATTTTTGGGTAGTAGATTGGTAAGATATTAATAGTTATTCTCAATGGTGGCATCATCAAAATAATGTATGTAGTGAGAGACAATGAACTTAGAGTAAGAACTGTATTTTTAGGATCTTAATTATACCTGTGGTAGATTTTGTTTTGAGCGTCTATACATTAGTTGAACTGTTGGATTTGGTTTATCTTTGGATTGTAGGTTCTTAACATATTTTTTTTAGTTCAACGGTAATATCCTGAAAATAATGTCCGAGACGAGAGATAACAGATTAGATTTTTGGTGTATGATTTTTAATGTGTGTGATGTATTAATTAACATCAATATGATTTTTGATAGTGTGATTGATGATATGAGTCAACGGTGCCTAAGAAGGAGTCATTCTAGCTGCAGTTAGGAATGAAATTTAGTACCACTGCTATACAATTGTTCAACCATTATATAATTTTTATAGCAGGTTCTTAAGATGTTAATCTTTCTTTTCAATGGTGGGATTGTGGAAATAATATCCATAGTGACAAGATGGAGTTAGAATAACAATTGTATTTTTAGCATCTTGTACTATACTTTATATTGTCTTGAGTGTGTGTAGAATAGTGTAAACATTGGATTTTGTTTATTTTTGGGTAGTAGATTAGTAAGATATTAATATTTATTTCAACAGTGGGATCATGTAAATAATGTACGTAGTGGGAGATAATGAATTCAGCATAAGAACTGTATTTTTAGGATCTTAATTATACAGTAGCAGCTTTAGTTTTGAGCGTTTGTATATTAGTTGAACTATTGGATTGGGTTTACCTTTGGATCGTAGGTTCTTAACATATTTATTTTGGTTCAACGGTAATATCTCAGAATAATGTCAGAAGTGAGAGATAATGGATTAGATGTTTGGTGTCTTATTTATAAATGTGTGTGATGCATTATTTAACAAGACCATGATTTGAGATAATGTGATTGATTATATGAGTCAAGAGTGCCTAAGAGGGAGTCATTCTAGCTTCAGTTAGGAATGACATTGAGTACTATCGCTATACAATTGTTCAACCGTTAGATATTGTTTATCTTTTTGTAGTAGGTCCGTCAGATACTAATCTTTATTTTCAATGGCGGGATTGTCAAAATAATGTATGGAGTGAAAAAATGGAGTTAGAATAACAATTTTTTTTTAGCATTTTGTACGATACTGTATTTTGTCTTGTGTGTTTGTAGAATAGTGTAACCGTTCTATTTGATTTATTTGTCGCTAGTAGATTTGTGAGATATTAATATTTATTTTCAACAATGGGATAATCTAAGTAATATACGTAGTGAGAGATAATAAACTCAGAGTAATAACTGTATTTTTACATTCTTAATTATACCGTAGCAGATTTAGTTTTGAGCGTTTGTACATTAGTTGAACTGTTGGATTTGGTTTATCTTTGGATCGTAGGTTCATAACATATTTGTTTTGGTTAACGGTAATATCCTCAAAATAATGTCCGAAGTGAGAGATAATGGATTAGATGTTTGGTGTATGATTTATAAATATGTGTGTTGTATTATTTAATATGAACATGATTTGAGATAGTGTGATTGATGATATGAGTCAACGATTCCTAATAGGGCGTCATTCTAGCTGTAGTTCAGAATGAAATTTACTACCACCGCTATACAATTGTTCAACTGTTAGATATTGTGTATTTTTTTATACTAGGTTCCTAAGATGTTAATATTTATTTTCAATCCTAGGATTGTCAAAACAATGTCCGGAGTGACAAGATGGAGTTAGAATAACAATTATATTTTTAGCATGTTGTACAATACTATATTTTGTCTTGAGTGTTTGTAGAATACTGTAACCGTTTAATTTGGTTTATTTTTGGCTAGTAGATTGGTGAGATATTAATATTTATTTTCAACAGTGGGATCACCTAAATATTGTACATAGTGAGAGATAATGAACTCAGCGTAAGAACTGTATTTTTAGGATCTTGATTATACCGTAGCAGATTTAGTTTTGAGTGTCTGTACATTAGTTGAACTGTTGGATTTGTTTTGTCTTTAGATCGTAGGTTCTTAGCATATTTATTTGGGCTCAATGGTAATATCCTGAAAATAATGTCCGAAGTGAGAGATAATGGATTAGATGTTTGGTGTATGATTTATAAATGTGTCTGATGTATTATTTAACATCAACATGAAGTGTGATTGATGATATGAGTCAACGGTACCTAACAGGGTGTCATTCTAACTGTAGTTAGGAATGAAATTTCATACCACCACTCGACAGTTGTGCAATCGTTAGATATTTTTTATTAATTTATAGCAGGTTCTTAAGATTTTAATCTTTAGTTTCAATTGTGAGATCATAAAAATAATGTCCGAAGTGACAAAATGCAGTTAGAATAACAATTATATTTTTAGCATCATGTACGACACTGTATTTTGTCTTTAATATTTGTAGAATAGTGTAACCGTTGGATTTTGTTTATTTTTTTGTAGTAGATTGGTAAGATATTAATATTTATTTTAAATGGTGGGATTATCGAAATAATGTATGTCGTAAGAGATAATGAAAAAAGAGTAACAACTGTATTTTTGGCATCTTAATTACATCGCAACAGATTTAGTTTTGAGCATCTGTACATTTGTGGAACTGTCGGATTTGGTTTATCTTTGGACCATAGGTTCTCGACCTATTTATTTTGGTTTAAAGGTAATATCCTCAAAATAATGTCCAAAGTTAGAGATAATGGATTAGATGTTTCGTGTATGATTTATAAATGTTTATGATGTATTATTTAACATGAACATGATTTGAGATAGTGTGATTGATGATATGACTCAACAATGCATAGTTGGGAGTCATTCTAGCTGCAGTGAGGAATGAAATTTTGTACCACCGCTATACAATTGTTTAACATTAGATATTGTTTATTTTTTTATAGGAGGTTTTTAGGATGTTAATCTTTATTTTCAATGGTGGAATCATGAAAATAATGTCCAGAGTGACAAAATGGAGTTAAAATAACAATTGTATTCTCAACATCTTTTACGATACTTTATATTGTCTTGAGTGTCTCTAGAATAGTGTAACCGTTGTACTTGGTTTATTTTTGGGTAGTAGATTGGTAAGATATTAATATTGATTTTCAACGATGGATTCATCTAAATAATGTACGTAGTGAGAAATAATGAACTCAGATTAAGAATTGTATTTTTACGATCTTAATTATACCTGTAACAGATTTGGTTTTGAGCATCTGTACATTAGTTGAACTGTTGGATTTTCTTTATCTTTGGATCGTAGGTTCTGAACATATTTATTTGGTTCAGCAGTAATATCCACAAAATAATGTCTGAAGCGACAGATAATGGATTAAATGTTTGGTGTATGATTTATAAATATGTGTGATGTATTATTTAAAATAAAGATGATTTGAGATAGTGTGATTGATGATATGAGTCAACGGTACCTAACAGGGAGTCATTCTAGCTACAGTTATAAATGAAATTTAGTACCACCGCTATAGAATGGTTCAACCACTAGATATTGTTTATTTTTTTATAGCAGGTTCTTAAGATGTTAATCTTTATTTGCAATGGTGGGATCGTCAAAATAATGTCTGCAGTGAGAAAATGGACTTAGAATAACAATTGTATTTTTAGCATCTTGTACGATACTGTATTTTGACTTGAGTGCGTGTAGAATAGTGTAACCGTTGAATGGGTAGTTGATCTGTGAGATATTAAAATTTATTTCCAACAGTGGGATCATATAAATAATCTATGTAGTGAGAGATAATGAACTCAGAGTAAGAAATGTATTTTTTGGATCTTAATTATACCTGTAGCAGATTTAGTTTTGAGCATATGTACATTAGTTAAACTGTTGGATTTGGTTTATCTTTAGATCGTAGGTTCTTAACACATTCATTTTGGTTCAACGGTAATATCCTCAAAATAATGTCTGAAGTGAGAGATAATGGATTAGATGTTTGGTGTATGATTTATAAATGTGTGTGATGTATTATTTAACATGAACATGATTTGAGATAGTGTGATTGATGATATAAGTTAATGGTGCCTAAGAGGG
This sequence comes from Psophocarpus tetragonolobus, assembly GCA_037954015.1. Classification (NCBI taxonomy): domain Eukaryota; kingdom Viridiplantae; phylum Streptophyta; class Magnoliopsida; order Fabales; family Fabaceae; genus Psophocarpus; species Psophocarpus tetragonolobus. The sequence goes on along the minus strand of CM075690.1, from coordinate 56,169,662 downwards.
AGTCATTCTAGCTGTAGTTAGGAATGAAATTTAGTACCACCGCTGTACAATTGTTTAACCGTTAGATATTGTTTATTTTTTTGTAGGAGGTTCTTAAGATGCTAATCTTTATTTTCAATGGTTGGATCATCAAAATAATGTCCAGAGGGTCAAAATGGAGTTAGAATAACAATTATATTTTTAGCATCTTGTACGATACTGTATTTTGTCTTGAGTCTTTGTAGAATAGTGTAACCAATGAATTTGGTTTATTTTTGGGTAGTAGATTGGTAAGATATTAATATTTATTTTCAACAGTGGGATCATCTAAATAATGGACGTAGTGAGAGATAATGAAATAGAGTAAGAGCTGTATTTTTGGCATCTTAATTATACCGTAGGAGATTTCGTTTTCAGCGTCTGTACATTAGTTGAACTGTTAGATTTGGTTTATCTTTGGATCGTTGGTTCTTAACATATTTATTTTGGTTCAACGGTAATATCCTCAATTTAATGTCCAAAGTGAGAGATAATGATGCACTCCTTTGATCTCTTCAACCAAGGTTCCTTTCTCTAAGAAAATGGAGGATGAACGGGCTAGAAATGGGGGAAGTTGACGCCAATTTCTAGGAGAAAGATGAGTAAAAAGTTTTATGTTGCTTGCTACAAGGGATAGGTCCCTTGATAAAAGCTGTAAGGGAGAGACTCCTCAAGAGAGAGGATTCTCAATGACACTCAAGAATAAATTGCTAAAAAAGAGTCTTACTTTGTTGAATCAAGTTTAATTTGTACAAGAGAGACTAGGTGTATTTATAGCTCAAAAGAGGGAGCAAGACACTCAAAACTAGGTAATGTGGGACTTGGGCCTAATTAGGATTAGGAGCACTAATCCCTCTTAGGCCCACTAAAAGGGGCACCTAGCCTTAAGCTAGGGAGTGTCACGGCCTAATCAAGGGGGTGTGGAAAGAGATCCACACTCCTTTGAGTTATTAGGCCCTCTACTCCCCTCACCTCCTTTCCTAAGTTATTTACACCCTAAACTTTAGAAACTAGCATAAATGGCCAAAATGCATGACCTAAAAGGAAATTAAAAACTAATTAATATTTACAAGAGGAAAACTAAGGACTATGGCCTAAAATGTCTATCTTCATCATGAGTTGGGGTCTTGATGAGTCTTTCCGGGGCAAGTCCTCTTCAATCCTCCTAGCGATTGCCTTAGTGAGAGGGCCCTTGGTAGGTAGGATTGCATCATCTCCTCCCCCGTCGGAAGGATTTGTCCTCAAATCTAAAGGGTCGTCCTCTTCCGTGTCAGCACCTAAAAAGGGTGTAAGATCACAAACATTAAAAGTGGTGCGAACTCCATAATCTTCGGGAAGGTCATACTTATATGCATTATTATTTACCTTCTCAAGGATTTGGAAGGGACCATCTCCTCGAGGGCTAAGTTTGGACTTCCTCTTAGAAGGAAAACAATCCTTTCTTCGGTGAAGCCAAGCCCAATCACCCTTTTCAAAGATGACTTCTTTCCTCCCCTTGTTGCTAAATGAAACATACCCCTTAGATTGGGTTTCAATATTCGTTTTGACCCTCTTATGTAATTTTTTGACAAAATCAGCCCTAGCTTCCCCTTCTTTATGAAAAATTTGGGTGTTAGGGAGTTGTAATAAGTCCCAAGGGGTGAGAGGATTAAAACCATATAGACCTCAAAAGGGGAGTGCTTAGTGGTTCGATGAACCACCCTATTATATGCAAATTCAATGCGGGGGAGATATTCATCCCAAGACTTGTGGTTGCCTTTCAAGAGTGTCCTCAAATAGTGGATAGGGACCTATTTACTGCCTCAGTTTGTCCATCTGTTTGAGGATGACAAGTGGTAGAAAATAAGAGCTTAGTTCCTAGCCTTACCCAAAGAGTTTTCCAAAAATGGCCAAGGAACTTAGCATCCCTATCAGAGACTATGGTTGAGGGTATTCCGTGCAAGTGGACAACCTCATGAAAGAAAAGCCTTGCAATGTGACTTGCGTCATCCACTTTGTGGCAGGGTATGAAATGTACCATTTTACTAAAGTAGTCCACTACCACAAAGATGGAGTCTACACCTTGGGTTCTTGGGAGCCGAAGATAAAATCCATGCTAATATCTACCCAAGGTGCAGAAGGAGTGGGTAAAGGTGTGTAGAGTCCATGAGGCATTACTAGGGACATAGCTTGTAAACAAGCTATGCATCGCAAGCAATGTCTTTGGACATCTTTTTTCATATAGGGCCAAAAGAATTTTTCTTTTAAAAGCATTGAGGTTTTATTAATTCCAAAATACCCCGTGAGCCCACCTTCATGGCTCTTTTTTGTCAGCAATTTCCTAATGGATCCTTGAGGTACTAAAAAATTAATACACCCAAATTAAAGAAAAAGTAAAGTCTTCAAAAAATGAATGTCCAAATGCTCCCTCAAATCAAAGTCCTCACGGATAGGTGTGTTTCCTTTTGAGGTGATCCCTTAGGCTTTTAGTCCAACCTTCCAAAATATGCTACCCTTGTGGTAATCTCCTTCTTCAAGCTTTCCCCCAAAAGTGGCACTAACACACAAACCAAAGAAACCAAAAGTAGCAAGGGAAGGTGCAAATAGAAACTCAAAAAGCAATAAAAGATAACACAATCAAAAGGAAACTTAACCAAATGGTAAGAGTATATCAGACAAACTAGAAAGATGATTTAAAAGACAAGCAACAACTAAAAGGTAAACAAAATAAAGAGAGCACAAAATGGAATACCTAAGCAGGGCCCTAGATTAAAGAGTAGAAAGGCACAAATGCCAAGTTCTAGTGTAGCAAAAGTAATAAAATTTCTTTTAAGGTTCCAAGTTCAAAATTGAAGCACTTGCTAATTTTAGGTTAGGTACATCAAATGAATTTTTCAAACTTTCTTTTCTTTTGTTTGTTCTCCTTTTGTTTTTTTTTAATCCTTTGTTTTTTAATCCTTCGTATATATTTTTTTTTTATTTTAGACTTATTTCTCTTGTTCTCTTTTTTTTTTTAATATTTACTAGATGCACCTAACTTGATTGTAAATTTAGTGCTTAATAACAAAGAGTTATGTGCTTGGAACAATAAAGAAAATTAAAAGAAACAATTTATGTACTACTAGAAATGACTTCAAAATGTAAAGTAGCTATAAATGTGTTAATGGTTTACTAGTTTTGGTGTGCCACTGGACTCAGGCTTTGTTAAGTTTTTTGTAATTTGTTGAAGACAAATTCCAAACTTATAGCTTAAGTGAAAACACCTACAAACAAAAACTACTTTCACCACACAATTAAGCTGCTAATTATACGTATAAGGAAATGAAGACAAAGGAAATTGAGCAACTATTTTGGAATTTTTTTTTTGAAGAATACACTTGAAACTAAAAGCATATGAACCTCTAAAGAGACTTAGACATGAGGTTAACCCTCTATGTTGCTCAATTTAAGAAGTTTCAAAAGCTTTTTTGTAAAAACAAAAGAGGCTAAACTTAAAAGGAATTAATAGATAAAATGGAAAACTATAAACATGACTTATAGACAACTACACAAGAGTATAAAAGTGAAAAATAAAAGGAAAAGTTAAGGCAAAAACAAGGCAACTAGGCGCAAGGAAACACAAGAATTTGGTCTAAATTTCTTGACCATAAGGTTGGGAATTTACCAGTACGACATGGATTTTTAGCAAGAAATTCTCAAGACCAAACTCAAGCAAGAAAGCACCCAACTCAAAGTTTAAGCGGAAATTAATGAATGTGGGAAAGAAGTAGATGCAAAGAAAAGAACAACATAAATTGCATCAAGCAAAAAATAAATGGCGCAAATAAACTATAACTCAAAACAATAAACTCAAGACATAAATGGAAATGATAAACAATAATGAAGAGGTAGAAAAAATTGTGGAAATTAAAAATAAGATAAAATAGGAATGCAAAAAAAAAAAAAAAAGAGGTAGGAAGAGAGTTTAGACCTCTAGAACCAATGATCTAGATACCAAATGATGCATGCCTCCCTTGATATTTTTCTAGAGGTTTTCTTCTTTGGTGAAATGGTTTATGGAGAGGTAAGAAGGGAGGGTGTTAGGAACCACTTAAGGGTAAGATAAGCCTAATAGAGGAAGGTTTGCCACAAGGGATGGAACCCTTGATAAAAACCTAAGGAATTCTCAAAGAGAGGGGGAGGGACACTATGAGAGAAATTCGGCCAACTAGGGTGTCTTCATTCAATAAAGTGTAAAAAATACAAGAGTGTGAAGGAGCACCTTTTTATAGAGGGTGCTAACCTCTTGGACAAGTCATGAAGGAAAGGAAGGGCTATGATTAAAAGGAGTCATCCAAGGGACGAGGATTGAAGCCCAAAGTCCAATAAATCCCCTCCTTTAGATGAGAATTGGTGCCAAGCTACCTCATCCAAGGGCCAATATTACTTCTTATTAGTTTGGGGTTTTATTTAGGAAAAGAGGGTGTAGTTATCAAACTACCCCCTTATTTCCTAAATAAAGGCCCAAAAGCTAGTCTTACCCCTTCTTATTACTAAGACACCTCCTAGAAAAATAAATGGACTAATACATGTCCAAAATAAAATCCTAGGTTCCTAAAGAAAAATTAAGAGTAAATAAATCATGGCTTGCACAACTTGATGGTCATATGGAGGTCAGATCTTCCTCCATCTACTTTAGCCATGTCTTCTTCTATTCTCCTAGCCATGACCCTAATGATAGGAACCTTGCTTGGGGAGCATGCATCAGTTGGATTTGGTTTATCTTTGGATCATAGGTTATTAACATATTTATTTTGGTTCAACGGTAATATACTCAAAATAATGGCCGAAGTGAGAGATAATGGATTAGATGTTGGTGTATGATTTATAAATGTGTGTGATGTATTATTTAACATGAACATGATTTGAGATAGTGTGATTGATGCTATAATTCAATGGTACCCAAGATGGAGTCATTCTATCTACAGTTAGGAATGAAATTTAGTACCACCGTTGTACAATTCTTCAACCGTTATATATTGTTTATCTTTTTATAGGAGGTTCTTAAGAAGTTAGTCTTTATTTTCAATGGTTGGATCATCGACATAATGTCCGGAGTGACAAAATTAGGTTAGAATAACAATTATATTTTTAGCATCTTGTACAATAGTGTATTTTGTCTTGAGTCTTTGTAGAATAGTCTAACCATTGGATTTACTTTATTTTTGGGTAGCAGATTGGTAAGATATTAATATTTATTTTCAACGGTGGGATCATCTAAATAATTTATACTAGTGAGAGATAATGAAATAGAGTAAGAAGTGTATTTTTAGCATATTAATTATACCGTAGCAGATTTAGTTTTGAGTGTCCGTACATCAATTGAACTGTTGGATTTGACTTATCTTTGCTTTGTAGGTTCTTAACATATTTATTTGGGTTCAACGGTAATATCTTCAAAAAAATGTACGGAGTGAGATATAATGGATTAGATATTTCGTGTATGATTTATAAATGTGTGTGATGTATTATTTAAAATGAGCATGATTTGAGATAGTGTGATTGATGATATGAGTCAATGGTGCCTAAGAATGAGTCATTCTAGCTGCAATTAGGAATGAAATTTAGTACCACTGCTATACAATTGTTCAACTGTTTAATATTGTCTATTTTTTTAAAGCAGGTTCTTAAGATGTTAATCATTATTATAGATGGTGGGATCATCTAAATAATGTCCGAAGTGACAAAATGGAGTTATAATAACAATTATATTTTTAGCATCTTGTACAATACTGTATTTTGTCTTGAGTCTTTGTAGAATAGTGTAACCATTGGATTTGGTTTATTTTTGGGCAATAGATTGGTAAGATATTAATATGTATTTTCAACAATGGGATCATCTAAATAATGTACATAGTGAGATATAATGAAATAAAGTAAGAACCGTATTTTTTGCATCTTAATTATACCGTAGCAGATTTTGTTTTGAGCGTTTGTATATTAGTTGAACTATTGGATTTGGTTTATCTATGGATCGTACATTCTTAACATATTTATTTTGGTTCAACGGTAATATCCTCAACATAAAGTCAGAAGTGAAAGATAATGGATTAGATGTTTGGTGTATGATTTATAAATGTGTGTGATGTATCATTTAACAAGAACATGATTTTTGAGATAGTGTGATTGATGATATGAGTCAACGGTGCCTAAGAGGGAGTCATTCTAGCTGCAGTTAGGAATGAAATTTAGTACCACCGCTATACAATTGTTCAATCGTTAGATATTGTTTATTTTTTTATAGGAAATTGTTAAGATGTTAATCTTTATTTTCAATGGTTGGATCGTCGAAAGAATGTCCAGAGTGACAAAATGGAGTTAGAATAGCAATTATATTTTTAGCATATTGTACGATAACGTATTTTGTCTTGAGTCTTCATAGAATAGTGTAACCGTTGGATTTGGTTTATGTTGGGTAGTAGATTGGTAAGATATTAACATTTATTTTCAGTGATGGGCTTATATAAATAATATACATAGTGGGAGATAATGAAATAAAGTAAGAACCGTATTTATGGCATCTTAATTATACCGTAGCAGATTTCGTTTTGAGCGTTTATACATAAGTGTAATTGTTGGATTTGGTTTATATTTGGATCGTAGGTTCTTAACATATTTATTTTGGTTCAACGGTAATACCCTCAACATAAAGTCTGAAGTGAGAGATAATGGATCATATGTTTGGTGTATGATTTATAAATGTATGTGATGTATTATTTAACAAGAACATGATTTGAGATAGTGTGATTGATGATATGAGTCAACGGTGCCTACGAGGGATTCATTCTAGTTGCAGTTAGGAATGAGATTTAGTACCACCACTACAAAATTGTTACACCGATAGATATTGTTTATCTTTTTATAGGAGGTTGTTAATATGTTAATCTTTATTTTCAATAGTTGGATCGTCAAAATAATGTCTGGAGTGACAAAATGGAGTTAGAATAACAATTATACTTTTAGCATCTTGTACGATACTCTATTTTTTCTTGAGTCTTTGTAGAACCGTTGGATTTGGTTTATTTTTAGGCAGTAGATTGGTAAGATATTAACATTTATTGTCAACGATGGGATCATCTAAATAATGTACATAGTGAGAGATAATGAAATAAAGTAAGAACCGTATTTTAGGCATCTTAATTATACCGTAGCAAATTTCATTTTGAGCATTTGTACATTAGTTGAACTGTTGGATTTCGTTTATCTTTGGATTGTAGGTTCTTAACATATTTATTTTGGTTCAACGATAATATCCTCAAAATAATGGTTGAAGTGAGAGATAAGGGATTAGATGATTGATGTATGATTTATAAATGTGTGTCATATATTATTTAACATGAACATGATTTGAGATAGTGTGATTGATGCTATGAGTCAACAGTACCTAAGAGGGAGTCATTCTAGCTACAGTTAGGAGTGAAATTTAGTACCATCGCTATACAATTGTTCAATCGTTAGATATTGTTTATTTTTTTTATAGGAGGTTCTTAAGAGGTCAATCTTTGTTTTCAATGGTTGGATCGTCGAAATAATGTCCGGAGTGACAAAATGGAGTTAGAATAACAATTATACTTTTAGCATATTGTACGATACTATATTTTGTCTTGAGTCTTTGTAGAATAGCGTAACCGTTGGATTTGATTTATTTTTTGGGCAGTCGATTGGTAAGATATTAACATTTATTTTCAATGATAGGATCATCCAAATAATGTACATAGTGAGAGATAATCAAATAGAGTAAGAACTGTATTTTTGGCATCTTAATTATACTATAGGAGATTTCGTTTTGAGCGTCTATATATTAGTTGATCTATTGGATTTGGCTTATTTTTTTATTGTAGATTCTTACCATGTTTATTTTTGTTCAACGGTAATATCCTCTAAATAATGGCCGAGGTGATAGATAATGGATTAGATGTTTGGTGTATGATTTATAAATGTGTGTGATGTATTATTTAACAAGAACATGATTTGAGATAGTGTGATTGATGATATGAGTCAACGGTTCCTAAAAGGGAGTCATTCTAGCTACAATTAGGAATTAAATTTAGTACCACCGCTATACAAAGCTTCAACCGTTAGATATTGTTTATTTTTTTAAGTAGATTCTTAAGACGTTAATATTTATTTTCAATGGTGGGATCATTGAAATAATATCCAGAGTGACAAAACTGAGTTAGAATAACAATTATATTTTCAACATCTTGTACCATACTTTATATTGTCTTGAGTGTTTGTAGAATAGTGTAACCGATGGATTTGGTTAATTATTAGGTAGTGGATTGGTAAGATACTAATATTTTTTTACAATGGTGGGATCATCTAAAAAATGTACGTAGTGAGAGATAATGAAATAGAGTAAGAACTATATTTTTAGCATCTTAATTATACCTGCAGCAGATTTAGTTTTGAGCATCGGTACATTAGTTGAACTATTTGATTTCACTTATCTTTGCTTTGTAGGTTCTTAACATATTTATTTGGGTTCAACGATAATATTCTGAAAATAATGCCTGGAGTGAGAGATAATGAATTAGATATTTGGTGTATGATTTATCAATGTGCTTGATGTATTATTTAATATGAACATGATTTGAGATCGCGTGATTGATGCTATGAGTCAACGATACCTAAGAGGGAGTCATTCTTGCTGTAGCTAGGAATGAAATTTAGTACCACAGCGATACAATTCTTCAACCGTTATATATTGTTTACTTTTTTATAGTAGGTTCTTAAGATGTTAATCTTTATTTTCAATGGTGGGATCATCGAAATAATATCGAGAGTGACAAAATGGAGTCAGAATAACAATTGTATTTTCAACATCTTGTACGATACTTTATATTGTCTTGAGTGTCTGTAGAATAGCATAACCGTTGGATTTGGTTTAGTTTTTGGTAGTAGGTTGGTAAGATATCAATATTTATTTTCGACGGTGGGATCATCTAAATAATGTAGGTGGTGAGAGATAATGAACTGAAAGTAAGAGCTGTATTTTTAGGATCTTAATTATACTTGTAGTAGATTTAGTTTTGAGCGTCTGTACATTAGTTGAATTGTTGGATTTGGTTTATCTTTGGATCGTAGGTTATTAACGTATTTATTTTGCTTCAACAGTGATATCCTCAAAATAATGGCTGAAGTGAGAGATAATGGATTAGATGTTTGGTGTATGATTTATAAATGTCTGTGATGTATTATTTAACCAGAAAATGAATTGAGATAGTATATGAGTCACCGGTTCGTCAGGGGGAGTCATACTAGCTACACAGTTAGGAATGAAATTTAGTACCACCGCTATACAATTCTTCAACCGTTAGATATTTTTTATCTTTTTATAGTAGGTTCTTAAGATGTTAATCTTTATTTTCAATGGTGGGATCGTCGAAATAATATCTAGAGTGACAAAATGGAGTTAGAATAACAATTATATTTGCAGCATCTTGGACGATACTTTATACTGTCTTGAGTGCCTGTAGAATAGTGTAACCGTTAGATTTACTTTATTTTTGGCTAGTGGATTGCTAAGATATTAATATTTATTATCATCGGTGGGATCATCTAAATATTGTACATAGTGAAAGATAATGAAAATAGAGTAAGAATTGTATTTTTAGAATATTTTCAGACATTATTCTCAGCAAGAATGACTCCCTCTTAGGTATCATTGACTCATAGCATCAATCACGCGATCTCAAATCATATTCATGTTAAATAAGACATCACACACATTAATAAATCATACACCAAATATCTAATTCATTATCTCTCACTCCAGACATTATTTTCAAAATATTATCATTGAACCCAAATAAATATGTTAAGAACCTACAAAGCAAAGATAAGTGAAATCTAATAGTTCAACTAATGTACTGATGTGACCATGCCTAGCCAAGGACCTATCACTAGGGCCATGGCTAGAAGGATTGAAGAAGACCTAGCCCTTGCAGACAAAGGAAGACTTCACCTCCTATGGAGAGTGAAGATATTAGGCTAGAGACTTTAGTTAATAAAATGTAATTTTCCTTTATTTTAATTTTGAGGAGCATTAAGAATTTAATTTGGGACATGTATTTAGTCCATTTTTTATTTTTAGGAGGTGTCTTAGGAATTTAGAGGGTGGATTTAGCTTTTTGGGTCTTTATGAAGGAAATAAGGGGTAGCCTTGATATCTACACCCCTCTTTTCCTACATAAACCCCCTAAGCTAATAAGAAGGAATCTTGGCCCTTGGTTTGAGAAACTTGGGCACCAAGTTTGATGATCTAAGGAGGGAATTGTTTCTCAATTCTCCTCCCTTAGTCTCCTCCCTTAGATCTCTCCTTTTAATCCTAGCCCTTCTTTTTTAGGTTATCTTGTTCAAGAGGTTAGCTACCTCTATAAATAGGAGCTCCTCCCTCACTTGTATTTTTTACACTTGAATTTAATCCTAGAGACCATATTGGTTGAGGTTCTTACCTTTGAGCGTCCCCCTTTCTCCTTTGTGAGAGCTTCTAAGAGTTATCAAGGGACCCCTCCCTTGTGGCCTCTCCCCTTTGGCTTATCAAACCTAGTATTTGTGGCGCTTCACCCCATTCCTTTCCTCTCCATAAATCCATTTCCCTTCCAAGTGACCTTAGAAAGGATCCTTTGGGCACGTGATCATCAAAGATCACATCATGTACCAATGCTCAAAACTAAATCTGCTACAGGTATAATTAAGATGCTAAAAATATAGTTCTTACTCTATTTCATTATCTCTCACTACGTACATTTTTTAGATGATCCCACCGTTGTAAAAAAATATTAGTATCTTACCTGAGGACTATGGTGTCAGTACTACATTTAATGTTTGTGATTTGATCCCTTTTGTAGGTATTGACGAAGAAGAGGAAGACCTATCAGATTTGAGGTCAAATCCTTCCCAAGAGGGAGGAGATGATGCATTCTCCCCAAGCAAGGGCCTATCACTAGGGCCATGGCTAGGAGAATAGAAGAAGACATGGCTAGAGTAAATGGAGGAAGATGTCACCTCCATATGACCATCAAGTTATGCAAGCCATGACTTATTGACTTGTAATTTTTCTTTTATGAACCTAAGATTTTACTTTTGCAAAATGGAGTTAGAATAACAATTATATTTGCAGCATCTTGGACGATACTTTATACTGTCTTGAGTGCCTGTAGAATAGTGTAACCGTTAGATTTACTTTATTTTTGGCTAGTGGATTGCTAAGATATTAATATTTATTATCAACGGTGGGATCATCTAAATATTGTACGTAGTGAAAGATAATGAAAATAGAGTAAGAATTGTATATTTGGCATCTTAATTATACCGTAGTAGGTTTAGTTTTGAGCGTCCGTACATTAGTTGAACTGTTGGATTAGGTTATCTTTGCTTTGTAGGTTCATAACATATTTATTTGGGTTCAAGGGTAATATCCTCAAAATAATGTCCAGATTGAGAGATAATGGATTACATATTTGGTGTATGATTTATAAATGTGTGTGATGTATTATTTCACATAAACATGATTTGAGATAGTGTGATTGATGATATGAGTCAACGGTGCCTAAGAAGGAGTTATTCTAGTTACAGTGAGGAATGAAATTTAGCACCACTGCTATACAATTGTTCAACCGTTAGATATTATTTATTTTTTTATAGTAGGTTCTTAACATGTTAATCTTTATTTCAATGGTGGGATCGTGAAAATAATGTCAAGAGTGACAAAGTGGAGTTAGGATAACAATTATATTTTTAGCATCTTGTACGATACTATATTTTGTCTTGAGTCTTTGTAGAATAGTGTAACCGATGGATTTGATTTATTTTTGGGTAGTAGATTGGTAAGATATTAATATTTATTTTTAACGGTGGGATCATCTAAATAATGTATATAGTGAGAGATAATGAAATAGAGTAAGAACTGTATTTTTGGCATCTTAATTATACGTAGGAGATTTTGTTTTGAGCGTCAGTACATTAGTTGAACTGTTGGGGATGCATGCCTCCCATGATCTTTTTCTAGAGGTTTTCTTCTTTGGTGAAATGGTTTATGGAGAGGTAAGAAGTGAGGTTGTTAGGCGCCACTTAAGGGTAAGATAAGCCTAATAGGGGAAGGTTTGCCCCAAGGGATGGAACCCTTGATAAAAACCTAAGGAATTCTCAAAGAGAAGGGAAGGGACACTAAGAGAGAAATTTGGCCAACTAGGGTGCTTTCATTCAACAAAGTGTAAAAAATACAAAAGTGTGAAGGAGCACCTTTTTATAGAGGGAGCTAAACTCTTAGACAAGTCATGAAGGAAAGGAAGTGCTAGCATTAAAAGGAGTCATCCAAGGGAGGACGATTGAAGCCCAAAGTCCAATCAATCCCTTCTTTTAGATGAGAATTGGTGCCCAGGCTACCTCATCCAAGGGCCAAGATTACTCCTTATTAGTTTGGGGTTTTATTTAGGAAAAAAGGGTGTCGTTATCAAACTACCCCCTTATTTCCTAAATAAAGGCCCAAAAATCTAATCTTACCCCTTCTTATTACTAAGACACCTCCTAGAAAAATAAATGGACTAATACGTGTCCAAAATAAAATCTTAGGTTCATAAAAGAAAAATTACAAGTCAATAAGTCATGGCTTGCACAACTTGATGGTCATATGAAGGTGAGATCTTCTTCCATCTACTCTAGCCATGTCTTCTTCTATTCTCCTAGCCATGGCTCTAGTGATAGGCCCTTGCTTGGGGAGCATGCATCATCTCTTCCCTCCTGGGAAGGATTTGACCTCAAATCTGATAGGTCCTCTTCTTCGTCAATACCTACAAAAAGGATAAAATCACAAACATTAAATGTAGTACTGACACCATAGTCCTCAAGGAGATCTAATATGTATGCATTGTTGTTCACTCTCTTGAGGACTTGAAAGGGACCATCTCCCCAGGGGCTAAGCTTGGACTTCCTTTGATTTGGGAATAAAATTTAGTACCACCGCTCTACAATTGTTCAACCGTTAGATATTGTTTATTTTTTTATAGCAGGTTCTTAACATGTTAATCTTTATTTTCAATGGTGGGATCATCAAAATAATGTCCGAAGTGACAAAATGGAGTTAGAATAACAATTATATTTTTAGCATCTCGTAAGATACTGTATTTTGTCTTGACTCTTTATAGAATAGTGTATTTTCAGCATGTTGTACGCTACTTTTTATCGTCTTGAGTGTGTGTAGAATAGTGTAACCGTTGTATTTTGTTTATTTTTGGGTAGTAGATTGGTAAGATATTAATATTGATTTTCAACAGTGGGATCATCGAAATATTGTACATAGTAAGAGATAATGAACTCAGACTAAGAATTGTATTTTTAGGATCTTAATTATATCTGTAACAGAGTTAGTTTTTAGTGTCTGTTCATTAGTTCAACTGTTGAATTTGGTTTATCTTTGGATCATATGTTCTTAACATATTTATTTTGGTTCAATGATAATATTCTAAAAATAATGTCCGAAGTGAGAGAGAATGGATTAGATGTTTGTTATGTGATTTATAAATGTTTGTGATGTATTATTTAACATGAACATGATTTGAGATAGTGTGATTGATGATATAAGTCAATAGTACCTAATAGGGAGTCATTCTAGCTACAGTTAGGAATGAAATTTTGTACCACTGCTATACAATTGTTCTACCGTTAGATATTGTTTATATTTTTATAGTAGGTTTTGAGATGTTAATCTTTAATTTCAATGGTAGGATTGTCAAAATAATGTCTGGAGTAACAAAATGGAGTTAGCATAACAATTATATTTTTAGCATCTTATACAATACTTTATATTGTCTTCAGTGTTTGTACAATAGTGTAATCGTTGGATTTGGTTTATTTTTGGGTAGTAGATTGGTAAGATATTCATATTTATTTCCAACAGTGGGATGATCTAAATAATATACGTAGTGAGAAATAATCAACTCAGAGTAAGAAATCTATTTTTAGGATCTTGATTACACCTGTAGCAGATGGTAGTTCTTAGCATATTTATTTTGGTTCAACGGTAATATCCTCAAAATAATGTCCAAAATGATAGATAATGGATTAGATGTTTGGTGTATGATTTATAAATGTGTGTGATGTATTATGTAAAATGAACATGATTTGAGATAGTGTGATTGATGATATAAGTCAACAGTACCTAACAGGGAGTCATTCTAGCTGCAGTGAGGAATGAAATTTAGTACTACCTCTATACAATTGTTCCATTGTTAGATATTGTTTATTTTTTTATAGGAGGTTCTTAAGATGTTAATCTTTATTTTCAATTTTGGGATTATCGAAATAACGTCAACAGTGACAAAACAGAGTTAGAATAACAATAATATATTTAGCAGCTTGTACGATACTGTATTTTGTCCTAAGTGGCTTTAGAATAGTGTATCCATTGTATTTAATTTATTTTTTGTAGTAGATTGGTAAGATATTAATATTTTTTTTCAACGGTGGGATCATCTAAATAATGTACGTGAGAGATAATGAATTGAGAGTAAGAACTGTATTTTTAGGATCTTGATTACACCTGTAGCAGATTTAGTTTTAAGCGTTTGTACATTAGTTAAACTCTTGGATTTTCTTTATCATTGGATTGTAGGATCTTAACATATTTATTTCGGTTCAATGGTAATATGTTAAAAATAATGTCCGACTGAGAGATAATGGATTAGATGTTTTGTGTATGATTTAATAATTTTTGTGATGTATTATCTAACATGAACATGATTTGAGATAGTGTGATTGATGGTATGACTAAACGGTGCCTAAGACAGAGTCATTCTAACTGGAGTGAGGAATGAAATTTAGTACCACCGCTATACAATTGTTCAACTGTTAGATATTTTTTATTTTTTAATAGTAGATTCTTAAGATGTTAATCTTTATTTCAATGGTGAGATCGTCGAAATAATTTCCAGAGTGACAAAATGGAGTTAGAATAACAATTATATTTTTAGCAACTTGTACGATACTATATTTTGTCTTGAGTCTTTGTAGAATAGTGTAACTGTTGGATTTTGTTTAGTTTTGGATAGTAGATTGGTAAGATATTAATATTTATTTTCAACGTTGGGATCATCTAAATAATTTACGTAGTGAGAGATAATGAACTGAGAGTAAGAACTGTATTTTTAGGATCTTTATTACACTTGTAGCAGATTTAGTTTTCAGCATCTATACATTAGTAAGCTGTTGGATTTTGTTTATCTTTGGATTGTAGGATCTTAACATATTTATTTCGGTTCAACAGTAATATGTTCAACATAATGTCTGAAGTGAGAGATAATGGATTAGATGTTTTTTGTATGATTTATAAATTTTTGTGATGTATTATCTAACATGAACATGATTTGAGATAGTGTGATGGATTATATGAGTAAACGGTGCCTAAGAGGGAGTCATTCTAACTGGAGTGAGGAATGAAATTTAGTACCATCGCTATACAATTGTTCAACCGTTACATATTTTTTATTTTTTTATAGTAGGTTCGTAAGATGTTAATCTTTATTTTCAACGGTGAGATCGTCAAAATAATGTGTAGAGTGACAAAATGGAGTTAGAATAACAATTATATTTTTATCATCTTGTATGATATTGTATTTTGTCTTGAGTCTTTGTAGAATAGTGTAACTGTTGGATTTGGTTTAGTTTTGGATAATAGATTGGAAAGATATTAATATTTATTTTCAATGTTGTGATCATCTAAATAATGTACGTAGTGAGAGATAATGAACTGAGAGTAAGAACTGTATTTTTAGGATCTTGATTACACTTGTAACAGATTTACTTTCCAACGTCTATACATTAGTTAAACTGTTGGATTTTGTTTATCTTTGGATTGGAGGATCTTAACATATTTATTTCGGTTCAACGGTAATATGTTCAAAATAATGTCCGAAGTCAGAGATAATGGATTAGATGTTTTGTGTATGATTAATAAATTTTTGTGATGTATTATCTAACATGAACATGATTTGAGATAGTGTGATTGATGATATGAGTAAACGGTGCCTAAGAGGGAGTCATTCTAACTAGAGTGAGGAATGAAATTTAGTACTACCTTTATAAAATTGTTCAACTGTTAGATATTCTTTAGTTTTTTATAAGAGGCTCTTAAGATGTTAATCTTTATTTTAAATTTTGGGATCGTCTAAATAATGTCAAGAGTGACAAAATTGAGTTAGAATAACAATTATATTTTTAGCAGCTAGTACGATATTGTATTTTGTCCTGAGTGGCTTTAGAATAGTGTAACCGTTGTATTTAGTTTATTTTTGGGTAGTAGATTGGTAAGATATTAATCTTTATTTTCAACGTTGGGATCATCTAAATAATGTACGTAGTGAGAGATAATGAACTCAGAGTAAGAACTGTATTATTAGTATCCTGATTACACCTGTAGCAGATTTAGTTTTCAGCGTCTGTACATTAGTTAAACTATTGAATTTTGTTTATCTTTGGATTGTAGGATCTTAACATATTTATTTCGCTTCAATGGTAATATGTTCAAAATAATGTCCAAACTGACAGATAATGGATTAGATGTTTTGTGTATGATTTATAAATTTTTGTGATGTATTATCTAACATGAACATGATTTGAGATAGTGTGATTGATGATATGAGTAAACGGTGCCTAAGAGGGAGTCATTCTAACTGGAGTGAGGAATGAAATTTAGTACCATCGCTATACAATTGTTCAACCGTTAGATATTTTTTATTTTTTTATAGTAAGTTCTTAAGATGTTAATGTTTATTTTCAATGGTGAGATCGTTGAAATAATTTCCAGAGTGACAAAATGGAGTTAGAATAACAATTATATTTTTAGCATCTTGTACGATACTATATTTTGTCTTGAGTCTTTGTAGTATAGTGTAACCGTTGGATTTCGTTTAGTTTTGGATAGTAGATTGGTAAGATATTAATATTTATTTTCAAAGTTGGGATAATCTAAATAATGTACGTAGTGAGAGATAATGAACTTAGAGTAAGAAATTTTTTTTTTGGATCTTAATTATACCTGTAGCAGATTTGGTGTTGAGCATCTGTACATTAGTTGAACTGTTGGATTTGGTTTATCTTTGGATCGTAAGTTCTTAACATATTTATTTTTAGTCAACGGTAATATCCTCAAAATAATCTCCGAAGTAAGAGATAATCGATTAGATGTTTGGTGTATGATTTATAAATGTGTGTGATGTATTATTGAACATGAACATGATTTGAGATGGTGTGATTGATGATATTAGTCAACGATGCCTAGGAGGGAGTCATTCTAACTGGAGTGAGGAATGGAATTTAGTACTACCTCTATAAAATTGTTCAACTGTTAGATATTCTTTAGTTTTTTATAAGAGGTTCTTAAGATGTTAATCTTTATTTTCAATTTTGAGATCGTCAAAATAATGTCAAGAGTGACAAAATTGAGTTAGAATAACAATTATATTTTTAGCAGCTAGAACGATACTGTATTTTGTCCTGAGTGGCTTTAGAATAGTGTAACCGTTGTATTTAGTTTATTTTTGGGTAGTAGATTGGTAAGATATTAATATTTATTTTCAATGGTGGGATCATCTAAATAATGTACGTAGTGAGAGATAATGAACTCAGAGTAAGAACTTTATTTTTAGGATCTTAATTTTCGCAGATTTAGTTTTAAGCATTTCTACATTAGTTGCATTGTTGGATTTGGTTTATCTTTGGTTGATAGGTTCTTAGCATATTTATTTTGGTTCTTCAAAATAATGTCGGAACTGAGAGATAAATGGTCTTTATATGACCACTATTAGAATCAATGATAAACCCCTAGAAACAAAAAAAGCTTAAAAATGGAAGTTAAGTAGGGGAGCATCATCGGTGGTAGTTTCTGCGTCAACGTCCGAATCCGTGATCTCTTTCTCAAGAAGCATGCAACCCTGATAGATGTCGTGATCCACATCAAATTGGATCACATTAACCTGATAGAGAAAGGCAGTCTGGTGAACATCCTTCTTAAAACCTTTAATGGCTGATTTCGGTGGTTGCCTTGGCCTCATCCGTGATGTTGGCTTTGTTAGCTTCCAACACAGTCTCCCATTTTCACACCACGACCAAGTCATCCTTGGCCTTATGAGATAGTCTGGCGTCATCTTTAGCTTTTTTCAGCAAACTGGTAGTTGTCTTCCTCAACTTTCACTTTCCCCTTGAGATTAATAGCTCTTCAGAAAAGAGATTGTTGGCCGACAAGGCTTCGACAAGAGAAATGCAATGCTCCAAGAGCTTTTTCTTTAGCTTTTCCATCCCTATGTTTTTTAGCGCATCTCGAATCAACCTTTGGATCACCATCCAAGCACGAGCTTGAAATTTGTATAACTAGTCATTATCTGCTCGACTGTTGGACCATCAATCAACTCCAACTTTTCCAAGGTGTACCCAACTATTTTTGTCTTCTCCCTCATTCTCAAGTCTGGGCGGAAGAACCCATTCGACATAGAGGTGTTGGGCAAGTCTGCTAACTTCTTAAAATTTACAATCTTCTGGGTGAGCCTTTTAGAAGGGACACCTGATTTATCTCCCCCTTCCGGCTCCTTCCACTTCTTGTTGTCCTCCCTTAGGCCCCATTGCCATGTTCTCTTTCTTGCTTTTCTGAGATTGGCCTTGCGAATTTTCTTGAACGAGAACTAAGAACCCTTCGGTACTATGTCAGCCATAACACCTACAAAGACAAAAAAAAAATAGCCAAGTAAAAATTATGAACTAAAAGTAAATTGCTAAGGACGATGACTTAGTATCCAACCCAGCCAGGATTAGTAGACAATGTTAACCTTAAAGTAGACTTCGTGAGAAGCCGGTGGGGAAGATCGTCCAAAATAGACAGTAACTTTAAGTCGTTCTCTAGCACATGCGACCTCATCCACTCACCATTGTGGGTTCGGCATCCAGTAGAACGAAAATCTAGGTCGGTCGTTCTCGTCATACATGTACTTATGGCCCTAAGGTCCAACACCGACCTTGAAGAACCCTCACTTGACATCCTTTGAGGAAGAGGTATATGGACTAAACAGACAAAAATTCTACTGACCCGTCAATGAAACCCACATCGGGGTCTCACCTAGGGGAACACAGTAGTGGTATAGGAAAATCCTAGGATTGGGCTCTACGTATAGTGCCTTGTAGATCGTTCAAAACAACTACAGAGTGGCCCAACTATTGGGCTCTACGTATAGTGCCTTGTAGATCGTTCAAAATAACTACAGAGTGGCCCAACTATTGGGATGCAATTGGCTTGGTGCCACATTTAACATATGGAGCACGAGCATCATGAACTCATCAAATGGGAGTTGAATGTGAAACTTCAAGAAAAGGCGATCATACATAAAAAAGAAATCTTCACCAAAATCACCCCGACCAAAACAAACCCTATCAGACTTGTTACATATGTCCATACTAAAGATGTCATTCTCCGCGTCTAGTACAGTGAGGTCGGTCGAAGGTATCTACAATCCACTGTAAGTCCCTAACTTTGGTATGGCACAACCTATATGATAAGACGAAAGGCTTCACCCATTCATACCCTACAAGTGTAGAGTCATTAACCACCTCAGCTACCGGGTTCGCAGCCACGATTAATTGCCCTGCACGAGCCGACACCACGTCTACAGAATTGGAGACTTCGCCCCCAGTATTAAAGACTACCAACCTTGGACTCTCGCACTTTCCATCCTCGGAAGACGATGACCCAATATGGGACGACTTGCTCAAACTCGTCGACATTATACATACCTTTTACTTATAAGACGTTTGATATTGGATTATCAGACATTGCTACACTCGAGAGTGTCAGAAAACGTGGTGGATGGAGAGCTTGTTTGCAACCATATTTATAGACAGCCAGCCCATCGAGCCCAATGTGCCAGTTAACCCTAGCCATCTAATCACAATTAATCAATAGTCCCCAAGTGTCTACTTGTCAGAGAGCAGGACTACCTAGGAACCTACTCTAGACGCCCTAACTTCTTAGGGTTGTGACAGTTCCTATACCTTGCACATTTTGTCTCCCCATGCAACACGTGCACCTCTCGAGATATATTTCATGCATTTCAAATTTCAACTTATCATGGTCCATCACTATTCCCATGTGAGCTTGGGGGCATGTGTACCGAGAAGACCTCGGAAGAGATGATCTCGTCACTGCTTAGTCACACCTCAGTCAACAAAGTAACAAACTTCACACGTAACCGTTAGTGATGCGTTCCAAGGATAACCAAGCAACTCATAATG
Organism: Psophocarpus tetragonolobus; assembly: GCA_037954015.1. Classification (NCBI taxonomy): domain Eukaryota; kingdom Viridiplantae; phylum Streptophyta; class Magnoliopsida; order Fabales; family Fabaceae; genus Psophocarpus; species Psophocarpus tetragonolobus. The sequence goes on along the minus strand of CM075690.1, from coordinate 56,149,352 downwards.
TTTCTGCCATGGACATGACAACACTGGCCTTAGTACTACATTAACCAAGTAAGACGATGTAGAGATATTTGTCTTGATGAATCCAAAAATCATAAGATGGATTGGAAGACACACGAGAGGCAGTGGTAAATGATTTTGGGGGGACAAGGTGTGTCAACTGTGATGTAGCCTTCAAGGTCACAGGTTACATGCAGAGAATGAATCTATCAATACAACATAGGATAATTGAAGGAGTTTAGTTTGATAGAGAGTTGGGTGGTGGTGTTAAATTCCTCAAGATCCTTTGGATCATAAAGGGTGGGAAGAGGAATGGCAGTGGATGTGGATGAAAGAGAGGCCATTGGATGAAAAGGAAGGCTTCTTAAACAATTGGCTTTAATTTGATATCATATAGAATAGTGACACAGTAACAAAGGAAGCCTATTATTAATTCAATCATAATTAGAGTGCACAAAGGTTGCACTTACATAGGTGTTGAATATAAACTGATAAGTTAAATAATTATCAGTATAATGACAAATTGATAATTATTAGTATCAAGATAAATAACAAACTAATAAAAATAACAATTGAAAAAATAACAAATATAATGATAACAAATCTAAAAAGATAAAGTACTAAGTTAGTACTCCTACACAAAACTCATCTTGCCACACACCCCTTTCCCATTTGAAGCTTCCATTCCATTCTTCCTTTGTGCTTTACAGCTTTTATTTCACCTTCCCAGAAAAAAAAACTTAGCTTTTTCCCACACCAACATTGTTCCTTAATTTTTTGTTATTTATTCAACTTCATTAAACACACGCGTTGTGCAAGGTGTGGAGAACACACTATAGCCAACATAGTCAAATACCCATTTTTTAAGGATCAAGCTTCCCACAAAAAAAGTCTCTTTTTCCTTCATCACACGACAAATCGAAGCTAAATCACCACTGAAAGTGTTAATAGATCTTTGTTCTTTCACTTCTATTAGTAAGTATTGCAATAACAACTTTGAGTAGTGCCAAATGGGTAGAGAATGGTGACCTTGCCATGTTCCTTTTGTTGTAGAAGCTAAAGCATCATTCCCTACCCATTTAGCCTGACCTAAAGTTGTTCCTTCAACTCTTCCTTTCTTACGACTTGCAACCAAAAGTTTTTAAAATAGCATATAAAAGTAAAACTTTTTGGTGTTTATTTGTTATGGTTGTGCAATACACACCTACTCACCCATACCCACGCATACACGACGCACACACACCCACTTACACATGCAAATATGTTATATTGTACCCCATTTTATAAAGGATAAAATAAGCTCTTAAATGCTTATAAGAAGCAACACAAGTGTTTTTTAATTTTTAGTAGATACTTAATGTCTTTGTTTACTGCATATCTTGTTAAGTAATATCTATGTTATAAAAACTAGACTGGACTGCTCTATTTGATCAAAACATCGGTCTGGTAACCAGTTCGGTCAATCTTAAGAGTCAGTGGAAACAAATATCAATATTCTAACCAGTGGTTCAATTGGTTTGTATTTTTTTTTAACTTTTTTATTTTGCTATATCCACCCCTTATTTCCCTAAATCAACCAATTTTTAATTAAAAAAATAAGAAAACTTAGCAATATGAAGGTGTATTTAGTAAAATTATTTTTATCCTTTTATAATTACAACCTTAATACATTTTTTATTTTATAATCTTAATTTTTATAGTACATTAATAATAAAAGTATTATTTTATTAAGACTGATTGAACCACTGATTCAATAACGATTGAACAAATGAACCAGTGTTTTCACCAATTCCATCATCGATCCAGTTTTAAAAACATAGACTAATATACATTCAAATTCACAAAGAACACTAAAGTACTATGAAGAATTAAATTTGTTTTGCTTCTCAAATTAAAAGGTTTTACACCTAATTGCTAAAATTGTTATTTTTAATATCCCTATGGCAATGCAAATAGAACTATTTCCAATTTGTTGTATTTTTTACCTTTTAGACACTATAATTTAATTTTTAATTTAAATAAAATTCCTAATGGATGAAAACAACAAGAAAATATAAAATTTTTGGTTAAAAATTAAATTTTTACAGTTTTTATCAATTAGAAATATATGAAAATATAATAACATAAGAACAATTATGCATTCAAATATATAAAAATAACATATATGATATTAAAATTAAATTACAAGAACTACACATATTTTTTGTGTTTATTTCATATTGACTATATGAGAGTGAAATCATACAAATGATTAATTCAATCACAATATTATTATTATTATATTCTATAAAATCATCCTCATATATTTAACTATTATAAAGTTGGTTTGTTATGTTATGTATTTTTGTAAATATTAATAAATATGAAATATATATAATTTATAAGAAAATATAAGGTAATTTATTTTTATAATTTATATAATTTATATTTATGTTATGTATTTTTAAAATGTTAATAAATATGAAATATATAATTTATAAGAAAATATGAGATAATTTATTTTTATAAATTTATATTCAATAAAATTTCTCTTATGATGATAACCTTAAAAACATTGAATCTAAAAATCTTTCAATAAAAAAAACCCACAATATCTTAAAAACATAATTTACATTGAATTGTTTATAATAAATTATTAATTAATAAAATTTATTTTATTAATAATTTTTATATTTAAATGACATTTTTATATTCAAATAAATTTGTGTAATGCTTTGACATTTGATCTTAGCATATTTTAAAACTTTTAATTTTTTTATTATATAATACATAGTAATATATAACTATTAATATGTATTTATATATCTATCCCCATAGTACTTTTTTTTAGGTATAATTCTAAATAGAATCTAACTAGTTTCTTAACAAAATCTAATTGGTTAACCACAGTAAATCTAAATAAGTTAGTAGAATTAGTTAGTACATCTGGATTCTATAAACTTTGTTGGGAAAGTAGTTTCACATCTAGAATCAGTACGACAAAAGATGTCTACAATTATATATTTTATATTATTATTTAATAAAATTATAATTGAGAACCTGAAAAAAATAAATTAAGTTTCAAAGTGATTAAATTAAGATAAAAAAATTTATAAAGCAAAATTATTATTTTATAAATTTTATAATAATCTAAAGCATAATTTATTGTTAAATTATTTTTAATTTTATAGAAATCCAATACAAGTTAATTAATATATTTTACATGATTTTATTAAATTATTTTTTATTTTTTACAATTATATATGAGTTCTTTTATTTATGAATTGTCATAAATTTCTGTTGTTTCTTTCTAATATTTTCTTGGTGTATCCATCAGTTCAATTGCTATGTTTAAACCTCACATTACTTAACAAAATTCATTTGCTTTATATTTAAGAAAATATCTATACATACCATCTAGAGTTGTTTTGTATTTAAAATAGAAACAAATTTATATACAAATAAGTAGTTTAATAAGTTTCTAAAAAGATAGTAAGAGCAAAAAAATAATTAATTTTAAAACTTTTCACCTATCACTTGTTAGTTTTTTTTTCTTATGGTGCTATTTTTCAATTTTTCATTGAAAATCACTCATAATAATTTTTCTCTCTATGTGATAAAATGTTCATTTATTCTTCTTAAAAAAATATGGGTATAATTAATAAAAACTAATAATATAGTTTTAAACTTTAAAAAATAAAAACATACATTTTTCAAAAAATAGAAATTTAAAAAAGGGACCACCGGGTTAATTAGTTTCCTTCTATCTCACTAGCCAATTAAATCTTAAGGTGTCACACGTACAATCTATCTTAGGAGTGATAAGAGACAATGCCACAAGTTCCCTGTTTCCTATTTGACCATAAAAAATCTCTTTCTCACAATTTGTTCTTTAAGAACAACATATATGCAAATTTTTTTAATTTTTAATGTTTATCTCTTGTTCTTTAAATATTTACCTAAGTTGTACAAGATGAAATTTGGAAACATTTATTTATTTTTAAAAAATAAAATAATAATAATAATAATAATAATGAAAATTTTTCTCTAGGAGAAGAACACAACACACAGAGCATTCTACCATGTTTTCTAAAATGCTTTCAGTTAGAACAAAGCAAAGAGGGTAAAGCCATCAAAACGGGTTCAAATTTGTGGGCCAACCCGACCCACCATGAATACGGGTCAGTTGGGCAAAAAAAATAAGACAAACGAGTTGCAATAGCTAAAAATTAACCTGGCTCACTTCTGACCCGACCCATACATGTTTAGCTCAGGTGGGCTGAGCTAGCCCGTATTCAACCACTAAATATTTATTATTTTAATATTTTAATATTTTATTATTTTACTAAATATTTATTATTCAACCCATTAAACATATGATTTAAACTACTATATTACATAATCAAATAGAAAATATTTTTCTTAATTTTAAATAAATACTTAATTAAATAATTAGTTTTAAAATTTTAAATAATCTCAATTTTTAAAATAATTTTTTTTATTTTTTGGTAGGTTGGTGGATTAGCCTGTATAACAGATTGAGTAAGAAAGTTTAAATGTGCTGGGTTAGGTTGACCCGTTTTTTTTATAGGTCAAGGTGGGCTGACCCATATGGGCCAAACCAATCCTTTTTTATAGCTATAAAAGATTGTTTGAATTTCAAGAAAAGAAAAAGAAAGGGAGAAACAATGTATAGTATGGTGCTGAGTCCAAATCACAATTAGGAATTTGAGAAGATGAGGATGGGTGGCAATCATGAAGAAGAACACCCTCGTTCAAATGAATGGATGAGAGTGTGTATATGTTGTTTGCACTTGCCCGTTATCTTTCTTCTTGTGTTTGTTCCTTCAACTTTCCTCCTTGTTCTTTTTCTAGATGTTATCCTATAAGTTTTGGGTACTTTTATCTGTTTTCGATAAATTCATGTTTTTTTCAATCATGAGAAAATATGTTTGAATTAAGTTAAAAATGTTGTACAAATCTAATTGGTTAAAAAAATCAATGTAAAAATTTGATATAACTACAAAATTCTAAATATTTTGATATTTACAGTGTTGTAAAATTTTGATATAATTACAAAATTCTATATCCTCCATATACATACAGACACACACACGCACATACATATATATATATATACTTATACATACATACATATATATATATACACACTATTGTGACTCCAAAGATAATGGAAATCATGATTTTTTTCAAGATCTGAACTAACTAAGACCTTTTTTTTCCTTTTATTTTGATGGAGAACTATTCTATTATTGCTAAAGTAAATTTATAAGTAGCAGAGCATTGAGAGGGGGGCCAACAAGAGAGAAGAGTGACTAATACTAGTTTTAATTCTATGGTGTTTTATAGTGATACGTGTAATTTGAATATTGATAGTGTTAAATAAGTTTGGAATCATCCTTACTTTAAATGCTTAACTCATAGAACTAGAATTCCTTTTGCACAAGTTTTAACAGGAACTATAGTTAGTGTTTTCCTGCTTTAATATTGGTTATGTAAATGGTTGTTTGCAATACAGTGACAGAATTCTTGATCCATTTTATATAATTCATGGAATGAATGCAATGGATGATAAGTACTATTCTACAGAATGTTGGGATAATTCTATCATTTGAATAGTTGATGTCGGTTGAATCTGGTGATGAGTCATAACTTATAGTAGTTTGTGATGATAAATTTAGAGATTTGGTTTAAGAGAAATGGAAACTTTAGAGATATATGTAAAAAAAAATAATGATGAAAATGATAGATAAATAATATATAACTATAGTGATTAGTTATTATGTGAAATTTAGTTCCTACTTTTCACTTTTCATGTTTCTTCAAATTAAGTTGAGATGAACTCTCATCTAGTACAAAATTAAGTATTATTATTGCAAGATAATTAATCGAGAAATAACAAACTAAAATAAATAAAATGCTAAGCAATGAAAAAACATTGGGCAAATAAAAGTAACATTTTTTTTGTACATTTACTCTCTTTTAAATTTCAAAATGGAACACATAATGTTGGTAATTTGATTAATCAGGTTGTACCAATGTTGCTTAATATCAATGAAATTTCAATTAGGTAAATTCGTCATATACTTTGAGATATTCTCCTTTATTACTTCAGCATAAATCATACATTCATTCATTCATTTTTTACTCAATTTCACTGGAAGATTATATTCTTTAAATAATTATTTTTTATATGCACAAAGGGGAGAAAAGAAAGGTAGATATTTTTTTGCAGATTGCAAATGATGAATCATGAATAAAAAATAGCTTGGATTAAGTATACTTTCATAATCGATTAAATGATGTATTAATTGATTAGCAACTTGAAATAATCTATTAATATGTACTTGTTGGCTAAAATAAGTTTAAAGAAAAATTTAATCGATTAAATACTTGAGATAATTGATTAAATTGATAATGATTAATTTGGAAATGAGTTTTGAACATTGTAATCAATTAAATGCTCAAAATAATTGATTAAAACAAAGCTAAAACGTTTTTATATAAAAGTTGAACATACAAACTTTGAAAAAACAAAGAACATTTTCGAAAGATCAAATTGAGAGATCAATTCTGCGGTTTTCAAAGGATAAAAAAGATCTTCAACTTCTCTACCAGAAACTCATAAATCAAGATCCAATTCGAAAATCCAAATATTGCACATTGAACATTGTGTTTGTTGATAACCTCAATTTTCTCTATCATCTGCACTAAATCTCTCAGGTGACATCAACTCTTTATTCTTTCTTTTAAGTGTTTTGGTTTATAATTCACATCTAGGTAGTTTCCTAGATAGTGAAATTCATGCATAGGTTTTGCATGGTTAGAATCAATTTTTTATAGGTTTTTAGGACTATTGCATGTTGTGATTGCATGTGCTTGTGAATTTTTGTGTATAACTCTATTTATTCTAGTGGATTCAATCCAAGACAGGTTGTCTTGTGAATTGAAAACTAGATGTATCCCTAACTTTGGCTGAATCAATATAAATTCTTGTGTTATCTATCTTTATCTATGCTATCTCTCTTTATGTTTTAATTGTTTTCACATTATTCACATATTTTGCAATAATTTAGTAAAAGCATGAATTAAAATCTTATCTAAATTTTTGTTGTGCACTCTTAATTGTAATTTTCATAAAGAGATTGCATATTATTCAATCTAAATTAGCTACAAATTTGTTTGATTCAATATATCCTAAAAGTTCAAAGTTTTATTTTTTTAAGGATAAACAAAACAAAGTTTTTGAAACCTAATTTACCCCGCCCCCTTTTGGTTTGAATTGTTTCAATCATAAAACTCTTACACTGCTAAATTCTAAATTACTTTGTGTTGCAGACAGAAGGAAAAAGATCCTAGAATATTCCTATGTGCTTAATTTATCATCTAAACCTGATGAAAATGTTGATAAATAATCCAATTGAAACAATATGTATAATTGAAGTAGTTTATGTTGAATTCTATGAAAGTAATACATTTTGGAAGTTACACATGGTTTAAAATATGTTGGAGGAAATCCTATATCACTTGGGATGAACAAGAGAGTGGGTGAATTATGCTATAAAATGAACTTCAGTCCATGGTATTAAAGTGTACCGGTCAAAGACATGTTAAAGTTATATTTGACTTTTCTTATACTCTTATTTTAGATTATTGTGAGGTTTAGTTAAGTTACTTGCTTTGGAGAACGTGGATGTATAGGGGTTAGGAAGAGTTGTCTATGCGTTGTAAAAATTTTCACATAGTATTATTTTTTGGCTGTCAATAGACAACTACCGTGACTTTTTCACATAGTAGTCTATGCATTATTGTTTTTCCCTCCATCACCAACATATTAGTTTTGACAAAATTTGTTATCACTTGGACAAAATAAGCATGGTTCATTCTTTACCCAAGTTCCAAAACCGATGATATTTGTGTATATTTTTCATTTCACACCATTTTATTTCTTCTCCTTCTTATACTCCACATTGTGGACAAAAGTTTGGAATTGGTCTTTTAACAACAATGCATTTAGTTTAAAAAATAGATCCTTAAAAGAATAAAAGTTTATCAACATTTTCTCAATATGTTCCCATGTACCATAGTTTTTCTTGACGTTAATGATTTGAGAAGATGTTATAAGCTATGCTAAAAATTTTCAATAATTCATTCAAAATATGCATGAAAGAGGACAAGATACCCTTTGTAAATTAATTCGTGTAAGAAATGCCTTTCAACTAAAAATCTTTACTCCAGGAGACACTTACAAGACTATGACTTCCAAGTTACATTTCATTCTCCATAATCTTCGATGTCCTTTTGGTTACCAAATTTATACCTATAGGTGTTATGCCCGACTTTCAATGTATACACCAGATTATGTTCAATGCAAAGTTGATGACATAAATACAAGGATAAACTATGTTTTTGGTATATGAACTTTTTCAAATTTTTTATTTTGGTACATAATTTTTTTGTTGATGGGTCAAAGTATACACACATTTTTTCCATCCAACATTTTAGTCCTTCTGTTTATTTTATCTGTTAAGTAGTGACGTCACAAAAAAATTTAATGAATAAAATAAGAGTAAATTATGTTTTTTGTATATAAAATTTTTCAAATTTATGATTTTAGTATATTGCCCTTAAACTTTTTAAAAAGTATATCTTTGCCCTTTTGTTAGATTAAGATCATTGACTGTTAGAAATACAACGTTGACACTAAAGTGGCAACACAAGAAACTTTCTCCCAAACCTAAACACTGACCCCATTTTACAACAAGTTCAAAAATTCTAATTTGAAGTAAAATAATGTAAACCCATCACTCCATAACAACAAAATGACAAAACATTGACCACATTTACTTACCTAGAACAGTATATAGTCTTTGTCTTTCCTTCTTTCCACATCATGTCATCCTTCCGACACCGTCAACGGTTTTCACCTTCAATCCCTAACCTTCAATCACTCACCAATGCTTAGGGTTTCACTTCTTAGAGAGTCAATGGCGAAAAAGCACGATCAACTTTCCCTCTCTCCAGGCAGGGCGCAGGAAATTAAGCTGGACTAGGCAAACAATTTTTTTACGGTCAAGACCCACCCACGTTTTTTTAATAAAAAGGTTACACATCCTGCGACTTTACTATTCTAAGCACATTTTCATGTTCTTTGGTTCTTTGCGGTTAAGCACTCCCCAAAGGCCTTGTTACCCACATGAGGCCCACTGAAGGAGAATATAGCCACGGTTGGTACTTCCTGGCAGCAATTGCATATCTCATCCAATGTAATATTATTATTAGACTAAAAAGAGAATGATAAAAAGAGTTTCTGTTTTTAATCTGGTGTTTGTACTCTTGACTCAACTCAACATCGTCCCCTTCCTCTCTCTCAAAGCTCCATCTATTGGGTTCTTTCAATTCGGTTTCTGATCTACCACCACTTCTCTTTATAAAAACCTAGTTCTTTCACTCATTCAAGATGGTTAACTTTGTCTTTTATCTCTTGCCTTCAATTCCTCTCGCCAATCTTATATCTGCACTACTACAAAATGGGTATTTTACAACACTTTTTCACAACAATTATTTTGTAAACTTTTTAGTAAAAAAATGCGGTGGCTAACTTGGAACTTTTTTAAAAAATTTAAATCAATTTTACAAAAATTGATGTAATATATTTATATTAAAACAATTATTATAAAAATTGTTGTAAAGATGTTTTTATGGTAAAAAGATCATGTTAATAATCGTTTTAATAAGCTGCTCTCTCTTCTAAACCCTTAACATTATCCCTAATATCATTTTGCGCGCTGTTATTGTTGGTTAGAGCCAAGAAGGATTAAGCTGAGATGCTGAACTTGGGGGGAAGGGGAGACGTATACGGGGTCGCAAGGGTAAGCACACAAGGTAAGGACTGACAAGGGAGATGCGAGCTGGGGCGACGCTAACAAGTCGCTAGGGTGACAGGAACTGATGTCGACAAGGATTTTGACGATGTTGGGGTGGCATAACTTCCTTAGGTAGATTTTTTTTTCGGCGACATTAGCGCCAAGGGAGAGGTGTGTCATCTAGACAAGGCCAAAGCTATTCTCATTGGACGAGATGGTATCGACGATGGCGAGGGAGAAAGACGAGTTGTACTGGCGGATTTGAGTGGTGCAGGTTCAAGCTTTGGAGGAGTTGCAGTGGTTGCTGGCTGAGGAGGATGCTCTCACAAAACTCTTCTTTACTGGAGTTACAATCCTTTATCCTTAGGTATTTCAATTAGATTATGAAATTTCAATCTCATTTTCTTAAAACCAAATCGGAAGAACTTTGATCCTTGACAATGATTTGTGAGTTCTGAATTACAATTGCAGAGTCATCCTTAATTGATGATGTCCATACTACCATGAATCTCACTGTCTCAGTAGAATTGGTGTTAGCATTGTACGTTATGAATTTGTTAGTTTACTCTATCATTGTAAAACAAATCATTTTTCTACTACGTATATGTTCCAATTTAAGATTTGTAGTTAAGATTAATTTGGGCATACGCTTCAATTATGTTTTCATGGTTCAAAATAGGATTGTGAATACAATTTACTCTAATTATTTAAAGTACTTTGGATGTTCATGCATTTGTTTGGTGGTTGGGGAAGCAAACCATGCTACATCTCCTATTAAGTCAAGAGAGAGCTTACGGCTAATTGCGCTGCTAGTGCTTTTTGTTCTAGTGTTGAATCCACTTTTTCTTATATTTTTTAATCTAGTTGGAAAATCTAAAACATCCTTGTGAGAGAATATTAAGAAACTAATGACACTAATGTATTCACAGCTTTTTTTTTTTATATCCTTCCTCTTTTGTACAATCTATTTTGCCTTCTTATTTATGTCTTGTTATTGTGTAGCTTGAGTGTTTTCTGCTATCTACTTGATATAATTGTATAAACATTAGAGTAATTAAAAATAACCATATGTATACATTATAGAGGTCATTGATAGGCCTTCCAATTGACAAGTTTTATGACAACAAGTATAAAAGTAGTTAAGCTAGCCTTTCAATTTTTACAATATGGCTCCGCCTACCTCTATGCTCTATCCTTTGCAGATAAGCATTCAACATGTTGATTTTGGACAGTATGAGTTTTTCTCGAAAGATAGTTTCTTCACATTTTTTGAGTCAATTGTATTTCTATTAATTTTATTCATCTAGTATTTTTTTGGTCCATCCAGCTCAACATAACTATGGTGCAATTATTGTACTCTGGGTCCTGTACTTATGGTATGTGTGTTATATTTTGTGGCTATGTTCACATATATTAATATTTTCATTTGTATGGATAATTGTTTTCCGTGTAAACATCAAAGGTTACATTTTGAATGCAGATTTATTTCATGGACACTAAATTTGGTATTCCATCTTCTCAACTATTTGTAGTGGTGTTATTGGAGCCTTTAATCTCTTTGAGAAGTTATTGTCAATTTTTTCTTATTTCTAGATATGGAGAAAATTTGGAAATTAACTATTTTATTGATTGTTCTTGAAGCGATTTGTTAAGGTTTCTATCACATTTTAATACTCTGTCTGTTAACTAGAGTAAGCTAAATATAATTATTTATCTTCAGTTCTATTTCTATGTTTAGTATAAATTTTAGTTGTGCTATTTTATCTTAAAAAAAATAACAGTCTAGGTGATAATTATACTGTATGTGTAGGCCTGTGATTATGAACCTTAAGCATATCTAATCGGAAGTCACTCCATGTTCCATACTATACTGTGATTCAAAGCTTACATTTTTACTTCAGGTTGGTATTGTTATTTTTTAAATTCATGTTGTTTAGGTAATCAATTGTAGTTGTGAATTAGATTTTAGTGTCAAGATATTTGTGGCACTTGATATCAGTGTTGTAATATAGAAGTTAATTTACATCATTAACTAGCCAAAGAGATGCCATGTATACTGGAAACTATAAACAAGAGAATTCTAGTAAATAAAAGTTATGTTTAATACTGAAAGTTTTTATTTGATAGATTGATGAGCCAATACGAATATATAGGAACTGGTCTATAATCAATCATCACTCATGACATTGTTACAATAGCAAAGCCTAAGAATATATATATTAACTAATGCCAGAATTTGATAAAGATTATTGTCCATTGTATTTAGGGTAATTCTTAGAAAGAAAAAATATAAAAGCTTAACCTAAGATCACTAGAGATTAGACTTTATTATGTACATTAAGAAATTTCTATGAGAAAGGATACGTGGACATCGAAATACATTATACTTGTTTAATAATTAATATTTGGAGAAATAGAAAAAAAGAAAGAAAATTATAAATAATATGAAAGTATTATAAAGGAGAGAGAAATAAAGAAAATAAGGAATATCAAATAAGTGTTTTGTACGTAATATAAAAATGTGTGTATATATACAATAATAAAAATAAATAATCATGTATATGTATATATACACATATTTTTATATTACGTAAAAAACACTTATTTGATATTCTTTATTTTCTTTATTTCTCTCTTCTTTATAATACTTTTACTTAAAAATAATTAAAATAAAATATAGATTTAATTTATATATTAAAAATTATTTTAAGCTTAATTTCTAATAATTTCCTAGGGATTATAAATTAAAAATAAAAACTAATTAAAAATATAAATTGAAAAGTAAAAACTATAATTCAAAATAAAAAGAAAAAAGGAAACTAAAAACTAAAAATAAAAATATAAAATAAAAGTAATAATTCAAATTTAAATAAAAAGTTAAAAATTAAAAATTAAAAAAAATAAAATTAAAAATTAAATAAAAAATGAATACTAAAATCTAAAAATTATTTTTAAATTAAAAATATTACAAACTAAAAATTAAAATTTAAAACTAAAATCTAAAACCTAAAAATTAAAAATGTAAATTTTAAATTTTATTTAAAACTACACACTAAAATTTAAAATTATAATTCATAGATTATAAATGATAACTTTTAAATTATAACTTAAAAATTTAATTTATATGTATTCATAATAATTCTAAATTTAATTTTTAATAAATTCCTATGGATTATAAATAAAAAATTCAAACAAATTAAAAAATATAAATTAAAGACTAAAAAATATACCTTAAAATTAAATGACAAAATAAAACTAAAAAATAAAAGTAAGATTAAAAAGTAGAAATTAAAATTAAGAATTCAAATTTAAATTAAAATTTGAAAATTAAAATTAAAATAAAATTTAAAAATAAAAATTAAAAGCTAACCAAAATATGAATTAAAAATTGGAAAATGAAAATGAAAAACTAAAAATAAAATAATAAATTAAAAACTAACCTAAAATTTAAAAATTAAAGAATAAATAAAATTAAAAATGTAAAACTAAACACTAAAAACTGAAAATAAAAAATAAAGAACAAAAAATTAAAAATAAAAATAGCAAACTAAAATTAAAATTTTGAAATAAAAACTAAAAATTTAACCTAAAAACTAAAAATTATAAATTAAAATGGAAAAAATAAAAATTAAATATTTAAAATAAAATTAAATTTGAAACTAAAAATTAAATTAAAAATTAATACTAAAAATCTAAAAATTAAAAATATAAAATTTTAAATATAAAATCTACTAAAAATTAAAACTTACAAATTAGAAATTAAAAATTATAAACAGAAAATAAAATAAAAAATATAAATTTTAATTTTATTTAAAATTAAATGCTAAAATTTAAAATTATAAATAAAATATTATAAGTGAAAAATTTTAAATTATAATATAAAAATTCAATTTATATGTGTTTACTAATAATTTTAAAATTATTTTTTAATCAATTGTTAGGGATTATATATTTTCAATTATAAATTAAAAATAATTAAAAGATATAAATTAAAGACTAAAATATACAACCTAAAATTAAATTACAAAATCAAACTAAAAGTAACATTAAAAATACAAACAGAAATAGAATTAAGAATTTAAATTCAAATTAATAGTTGAAAAATAAAATGAAAAATAAAATAAATTTAAAAATAAAAAATTAAAAGCCAACCATAAATATAAATTAAAAATTGGAAATTTAAAATTAAGAACTAATAATCACATAATAAAATTAAAAACTAAAAGGTAAAAATTTAAAAAAAGAAAAAATTTAAAATTTAAAACTAAAAATTAAAAATAAAAAAAATTAAAAATAAGGAACAGGAAATTAAAAATAAAAAAAAACCGAAATTAAAATTCTGAAATAAAAACTAAAAATTAAAATTAAAAAGTAACAGTTAAAAATTAAAGATTTAAAATTAAAAGTTTAAAATTATAAATTAAAATAAAAATTCAAATTTAAAAATTCAAATTTAAAAGTTAAAAACTAAAAACTGAAATATAAAATTAAAAATTGGAAATTGAAAGGTAAAAATTAAAATTTAAAAAAAAATCAAAACTTAAAATTAAAATCTAAAAAATAATATTTAAAAAATAAAAAAAAATAAAAAATGAAAAATGAAAAACTAAAAGCTAAAATTAAAATTAAAAATATAGAGCTAAATTAAAATTAAGAATTAAAATTTAAATTAAAAATATAGAATTATTAATTAAAATAAAAACTAATACCAAAAATGAAAAACTAAAAATTGAAGTATAAAATAAAAAATTTAAAATTGAAATTTAAAAATTAAAAATATAAATTTTAAAGATAAAATTTGAAAGTTAAAATTTAAAATTAACAATTTAAAACTCTCACAAGTCATCTTTACTATTTCTTCTCCTTTCGCACAAGTCTTCGCATAGAACCCTAGCTAGCAGCTCTTTTTTCCAATTTCACTCTGGTGGGCAAAGCTTTTTCATAGTTACTCTCATTTTGGATTTCTCTCATTGTCTCTCCCATTCACTCATTCGCTCACTCATTCATTCTCGTAGCTCATGCGTTCTTCGATTTGTTGTTTAGTATTAATCTTGCAACTCACTAATTCCTCTCCATTCTTGATTGCAAGGCAATGGAAAGAGATCGAGTCTTCATTTTTATGTTGTTTTTTCTCAGCAATTGAAAAGTATTGACTTCCATTCTATGAGTACTTAAAACCCTAAACACCATACAGTAAACTTGTGTGTATGTTTCACTTTTTTGTATCAAGCACCTAATGCTCCATGGTTTAAACAAGAACTACTAAATAATACCAAAAATTTGATTAATGGTTTGATGTTTATGTTTAGCATAGGAGTAGGAATGTAACACTAGAAAATTGAGAAGGGAGAACTGAGTTGAACCAAACAGAATGCTTATAATATCTTTACACATGCTTACTGTTCATTTAAGTGCTTATAATAAACCTACATAATAATTACTCTGAATCACGGTTCATGTTAGACAATCTTTTACTGTCCCACAACTAATTTTTATGTAACTGAACCAGACATACAAGGTCATATAGCTTCTTCAGTTGACATTAGTTCAATGTTATTTTGGTTTCAATTTTGCTTGTGTTGCCCACCCGTGGTGCTTCTCTGGTTTAGATTTTGGGGGTGGTTTAAAGAATGGCATCTCTTGCTTAAAAAATTATTCCAAAAGAATGTTTTCAATTTTGAAAAATGTGTTTTAGATTCTTATATATTTGGTTAATTTAGGTCTTAGTCCCAAATTTTCAAATTAATGTATTTAATTTACTTATTTTAAAAAATAAGTAACTTTAATTCTTACATAATAATAGAATCAAAGTTGTTAATATATATATATATATAAATAATCACTGCAAAATACATAGACATAATACATTGAATTTTTTTATTTATTTATTGACAGCTGTTCTTTTTCTTCTTCACCTCATTCGATTACTTTTATTGTTACTGCTTGCAGCTTCCATATGGATTCAAGCATTGTTCCTTGAATTTGCCAACCTAAATTAGATTGAGTTGGTGTGGTTTGTCTTTTAAAAATTTGCCAAGTCCAAACTAACGTAAAGCAAAGCTTTTTAATCAGTTTGATCTCATTTTCAAGTAAACCCAACCTAATCACACCCCTACTTGCATGTTTATGAATGTTGGGTAGAGAATAAAATAACATAAGAGGGAAATTATGATAGGGTCTCTGTTTAATAGTGAAAGAATTCATGTTTATTTCATCCAACATCAACATTCTGCAATCAAAATATGAGACAAGACAAGTTTCTCACATGTCTTTTGCTAACATTTTTGTAAAGCCAATAGCAACGATGTAAGGCATTAATAATAGGATTGGACTGCTTTGCTGCTAGATTCACTTACATTGGGCAAAAATCTTATATCCCTACTGAAGTATAACAAAGTTCAACATTTTGCCAAGTGATGAAGTTCCTTGATAACTGTTAAAGTACACTTAATTACTTAAATAACACATTATTTTTATATAGTGGCCAACTATCCATAATTTAAAATAAACACAACTTTAAATCCATTGCATCACCCTCTATAATTCAAATAACACAAAAAATGATATAAGATAAACAAAAAATTATATAAGATAAACAATCTATAATTCAAGTATAATCATAAAAAATATTTAAATTTCAAATATCATCATCATCTATAATTCAAATATAATCACATCAGAAGGTACGAGGAAAATGTACCATTCAAAGAACATCATTCTCTATAATTCAAATATAATCAAATCATAAAAATAAGATAAAATTTTTATCATAAGTTAAGATAAATATTTAAATTTCCAATAGCATCATAAGATCACTATTTAAATATCATCATCATTTATAATTCAAATATAATCACATCAAATGATAAAATAAAAACATAAACGGTAGATGTTTGTCTTATCTTATGATGTGATTATATTTAAATTATAGAGGATAATGATATTTTAAATTTAATTTTTTTATCATTATATTTAAATTATAGATTTTTATCTTATCATCATCCTTTATAATCTATTATCTGAATCTTCCTCTTCTCCTCCAAATTCCACTTCTTCTGCTTCTTCTTCCCTTCCCTTCCCCTCCTTCTTCCTTTCCCTCCTTTTCTCCTTCTTCCAAATCTTCTTCTTCATTCCACCTCCTTCCCCTACTTTTTCTTCCTCCTCTTTTTCACTTTCTTCAACTTCTTCTCGTTCCACATCTTCTTCTTCTTTCTTTTCTTCTCTTTCTTCCACTTCTTCTGCTTACTCTCCTTCTTCTTCATCTTCCTCTCTTTCTTCCACTTCTTCTGCCTCCTCTTGTTCTCTTTCTTCCACTTCTTCTTTCTCCTCTCCTCTCCTTCTTTTTCTTCCTTTTTATCTCCTTCTTCTTCTTCACTTTCCTTCGTCTTCTCCCTCTTTTTCTCCTTCTTCTGCTTCCACTTGCATTTCTACCTCTTATTCTCCTTCTTCCACTTCTTCTTCATCATCCACACGCCTTCAACTACATCTTCTTCTTCCTCTTGTTCACCTTCTTCCACTTCTGCTGCTTCCACATGTTCTTCTTCTAACTTCTAGCACTTCTTCTGCCTACACTACCTCTTCTTCCTCCCCTTCCTCTTCCTCTCCTTCTTCTTCTGCTCCTTCTTCCACTTCATTCTCCTCCTCCCTTTCCTTGCTTTCCTTCTTCTTACTCTTTTCCCTCTTGCACTACTTCTCCTTCTACTTCTTCTTCTTCCTCTTGTTCTCCTTCTTCCAGTTCTTTTTCAGCATCCCCTTTCCTTCCACTGCTTCTTCTTCATCCTTTTTTTCTCATTCTTCCACTTTTTCTTCTTTTTCATATTATTCTCCTTCTTCCAGTGGCACTTCTTCCTCTTCTTCTCGTTCTTCCAGTTCTTCTCCTTCTTCCACTACTTCTCCTTCTTCCAATTCTTCTTCCTCCTTCCATTCTCCTTCTTCCACTTGTATTTCTACGTCTTGTTCTCCTTCTTCCACTTCTTCATCATGCCCACTCCTTCAACTACTTCTTCTTCTTCCTCTTGTTCACCTTCTTCCACTTCTTCTTCTTCTTCCTTCTCTTCTCCTTCTTGCCCTTCCTTTGCCTACACTTCTTCTTCTTCTTCTTCCTCCCCTTCATCTTCTCCTCCTTCTTCCACTTCTTCTTCCTCCTCCCTTTCCTTGTTCTCCCTTTTCCACTACTTCTCCTTCCATTTCTTCTTCTTCCTCTTGTTCTCCTTCTTCCACTTCTTGTTCTTCATCCCCTTTTCCCTCCACTACTTCTTCCTCTTCCTCTTTTTCTCATTCTTCTAGTTGTTTTTCTTCTTCCTCTTTTTCTCCTTCTTCACTTCTTCCACTTCTTCTTGTTCATCCACTCTCATTCCACTACTTCTTCCTATTCCTCTTGTTCTCCTTCTACCACTTGTTCTACTTCCACTTGTTGTTCTTCTTCTTTTTATTCTCCTTCTTCCACTGCTTTTCCTTACACTTCTTCCTCTGCTTCCTCTTCTTATCCTTCTTCCATTTCTTCTCCTTCCACTACTTCTTCTTCTTCCCTTTCCTTCTTCTCCTTCCTCTTTTTCTCCATCCCCCACTTCTTTTGCTTCCAATTGTTGCTCTTCCTCTTCTTCTCCTTCCCAAAAATCTCCTGCTTACACTTTTTCTTCCTCTTCTCCTCCATATTCCACTTCTTCTGCTTCTTCTTTCCTTTCCTTCCTCTCATTCTTCCTTTTCCTCCTATTCTTATTCTTCGACTTGCTCTTCTTCCACTCGTTCTCCTTCTTCCAGTTCTTCTTCTTCATCCCACCTCCTTCCACTACTTCTTCTTCCTCGTCTTGTTCACCTTCTTCCACTTCTTCTCTTTCCACATGTTCTTCTTCTTCCTTTTCTTCTCCTTCTTACACTTCTTCTGCTTACTCTCCTTCTTCTTCTTCCTCTTCTTCTCCTTCTTCCACTTCTTCTGCCTCCTCTTGTTCTCTTTCTTCCACTTCTTCTTCATCGTCTCCTCTCCTTCCACTCATTCTTTTTCTTCTTCTTCACCTCCTTCTTCTTCTCCCCTTACCTTCGTCTTCTCCCTCTTTTTCCCCTTCCACTTCTTCTGCTTCCACTTGTATTTCTACCTCTTGTTCTCCTTCTTCCACTTCTTTTTTATCATCCCCGCTCCTTCGACTACTTCTTCTTTGTCGTCTTGTTCACCTTCTTCCACTTCTTCTCTTTCCATGTGTTCTTCTTCTTCCTTTTCTTTTCCTTCTTCCACTTCTCCTTCTTCCACTTCTTCTTCTTACTCTTTTGCTTCTTCTTCCTCTTCTCCTGCTTCTTCCTGTTCTTCTGCCGCCTCTTGTTCTCTTTCTTTCTCTTCTTCTTCATCGTCTCCTCTCCTTCTACTCCTTCTTTTTCTTCCTATTCATCTACTTCTTCTTCTTCCCTTTCCTTTGTCTTCTCCCTCTTTTTCCCCTTCTTCTACTTCTTCTGCTTCCACTTGTATTTCTACCTCTTGTTCTCCTTCTTCCACTTCTTCTTCATCATCCCCACTTTCAACTACTTCTTCTTCTTCTTGTTCTTCCTTCTTTTCTCCTTTTTGCCCTTCTTCTGCTACACTTCTTCTTCTTCCTCCCCTTCTTCTTCTCCTCCTTCTTCCACTTCTTCTTCCTCCTCCCTTTCATTGCTTTCCTTATTCTCCGTCTTCCATTACTTCTCCTTCCACTTCTTCTTCTTCCTCTTGTTCTCCTTTTTCCACTTCTTCTTCTTCATCCCCTTCCCTGCACTACTTCTTCCTCTTCCTCTTTTTCTCATTCTTCCTCTTTCTCTCCTTCTTCCACTTCTTCTTTGTCTTCTTCATCACCTTCCCTTATACTACTACTTCTTCCTCTTCCTATTGTTCAACTTCTTCCACTTGCACTTCTTGTTCTTCTGATTCTTTCACTTCTTCTTCTTCTGTTTTGTAACATCCGTCGTTACAGTAATAACCCATAATAAAATAATGAAGAATTTAAAGCAAATAATAAATTTTGTATTTGAATACATGAATTCTTACATAATAAACAAAATATAATCCTCAAATTTGGGTCTCTAGAAAACGAAAACAATTACAAGTACATTATGTTCTAAAATCGTTACAAATAAATACTATAAGAAAAAATTTTCTTAATGACAAACTGGGTCTTCAAGCCTCCTTTAATTTCCAAAACTTCTCCCTGGAGTTCTGAAAACAACACTTTTAATGAGATAATAGTCTCAGTGAATAAAACAAGTTTTTAAAAGAGGTTCGCAAATAGTGTTGTTGTCAGCCGGTGCGGAATCCGGAAAAACAATCCTGGTACCCGTAGTAATAAAAAGTATTTTTCTTTATATATAATTATGATTTAACGCAAATAATTTCTACCAATAATAAAAACACAATAAGATTGTTTTTGATACAAACACACAATCTACAAATTATAGTGATACTCATGGTCACTCGCTCTCACTCTACGGTTCCCAGAACCAAGGTTTTTAGTATATTCTTCAAAAAGGCCTATGAGCTCATATTCCATACAATGGCGTCCCATTGCCTTGCCCACGCTATTATAGAGGTATCCAGAATCTCTTCTCCATCCCGGATGGAGGTATCTAAAACCTCTTCCCTATATTAAACAGAGGTATCTTATACAACCATTCCAAATAGATGTATATCAAATTTCATCCCCATTCTAAATGGAGATATCTCACTCAATTAGCGTAACATAAACAATATAAAAACTATTAAAGCGATATACTAATATTATTTCATGATTCAAAAACACACACATATATATATATATACACACACTTTTAAAAAGTCATACCATGGAGGGTTTTAAAAGTCGTTTTACTCACCTCTTGAAGCGAGATCGCACCACTTTAATTCTTCTGCTCCTATGTCCCTCTTTCTCAACCCTAAAAGAATCAACTAATCTATGATATTTTGAGGGAACTAGTTAACCCTATGTATATTAGTTTAGGGTTGGTTTTACCCTTTCTATATTTTTCTATAAAAGATTGATTTTCCATATTAAATCCAAAATAGTATATTTGTTTTATCTTATTTCTATTTTAAACGGAATATTATCTGAATCTTGTTATTCAAAGTGATATCAAGTCTTTTATTTGTTTTATCTTATCTCTATTTTAAAGGAAATATTATTTTAATCTCGTTTATTCAAACTTTCTGACAATTTAATCTTTTAATTACTTTTTTTTAACAACTTAATCTATCTTCTCTTAACCGAATTATTATTCGAATATTTGTATTTTAAATCTTGGGATGTTACATGTTTCCTTGCTTTCCTTCATCTTCTTCCTCTTCTTCTCCTTCTTCCACTTCTTCTTGTTCATCCCCTCTCATTCCACTACTTTTTCCTATTCCTCTTGTTCTCCTTCTACCACTTCTTCTGCTTCCACTTGTTGTTCTTCTTCTTTTTTGTCTCCTTCTTCCACTTCTTCTTCCTTTTCTTGTCCTTCTTCCATTTCTTCTCCTTCCACTTCTTCTTCTTCTTCCATTTCCTGCTTCTCCTTCCTATTTTTCTCCATCCCCCACTTCTTTTGCTTCCAATTATTGATCTTCCTCTTCCTCTCCTTCCCCCAAATCTTCTGCTTACACTTCTTCTTCCTCTTCTCCTCCATATTCTACTTCTTCGGCTTCTTCTTCCCTTTCTTTCATCTCCTTTTTCCTTTTCCTCCTTTTCTCCTTCTTCCACTTGCTCTTTTTCCACTTGTTCTCCTTCTTCTAGTTTTTCTTCTTCATCCCACCTCCTTCCATTTCTTCTTCTTCCTCCTCTTGTTTACCTTCTTCCACTTCATCTCTTTCCATGTGTTCTTCTTCTTCTTTTTCTTCTCATTCTTCCACTTCTTCTGCTTACTCTCCTTCTTCTTCTTCCTCTTCTTCTCCTTCTTCCACTTCTTCTGCCTCCTCTTGTTCTCTTTTCCCCACTTCTTCTTCATCGCCTCCCTTCTTTCCACTCCTTATTTTTCTTCCTATTCATCTCCTTCTTCTTCTTCTTCCATTTTCTTCATCTTCTCCTTCATTTTCCCTTCTTCCACTACTTCTCCTTCCACTTGTATTTTTACCTCTTGTTCTCCTTCTTCCACTTCTTCTTCATCATCCCCACTCCTTCACCTAGTTCTTTTCCTTTCTCTTGTTCACCTTCTTCCACTTCTTCTTCTTCTTCCTTCTTTTCTCCTTCTTGCCCTTCATCTGCCTACACTTCTCCTTCTTCCTCCCCTTATTCTTCTCCTACTTCTTCCAATTATTCTTCCTCCTCCCTTTCCTTATTCTCCCTCTTCCACTATTTCTCCTTCCACCTCTTCTTCTTCCTTTTGTTCTCTTTCTTCCACTTCTTCTTCTTCCTCTTTTTCTCATTCTTCCACTTTGTCTTCTTCCTCTTGTTCTTCCTTCTTCCAATTCTTTTTTTTCATCCCATTTCCGCTCCATTACTTCTTCTTCTTCCTCTTTTTCTCATTCTTCCACTTGTTCTTCTTCCTCCTCTTTCTCTCCTTCTTCCACTTTCTTCTTCTTCTTCTTCTTCTTCTTCTTCTTCTTCTTCTTCTTCTTCTTCTTCTTCTTCTTCTTCTTCTTCTTCTTCTTCTTCTTCTTCTTCTTCTTCTTCTTCTT